>OX596132.1:0-2400000 GCA_951394315.1 Lactarius evosmus
GTCTGTTGCCCTAATCGGGATTGAAAGTAGCCTTACCTCCAATCTGGCGAAATCTAAGTGGCGAAAAGTGGAGCCTTCCCTTGTGCACCGATCAAACATAGAGGCCGATCATCACCGCCTTGCGCGGGAGTGATTTGGTGGTATTAACCTGGTTAGTCCTTGGTTCGTGCGTTGATGCTTAGTAGTACCCTCAGCTTGGGTCTGTTGCGTTAACTTGTCGTTAACCCTTCCAATACTAGCACACAGATAAGATCTGTGGTCGTGTGAAAACGTCTGCGACAGCTTCTCCCTAGTTAAAACTCTATAAAACTAGACTCATGGTACAGTGAACCTATGAAAACACTATAATTTGGTACTTATCTCCTGTGGGCTTTTGCCTTACTTGATTACACAGGTTGCTATCTAACTTCTAAATACGTAAAACTTCCCATATGAACAGTTAAAGATAAGTGGTCTACCTTGCCTTAGTCGGCATCCAGACAGCAGCTTATGCAAGCCAAACCAGAACCCCTAAAAACCCTAAACCCTAAACCCTAAACCCTAAACCTAACCCTAAAAGGTGTGCTGGTGCTTACGCGCCATCATGTCCTAAAGGGGGACGGTCCCTGGGGTGGGGTTAGGGTTACAACTCGGCAGTCTTTGACGTAAGTCCGTTGTTGGCCGCTTGACGGGCGCTTACGCGCCCGTCATGTGGTAGGGTTCGCATCACGTGATTCGTCACGTGGAGTCACGTGCAGCACGTGCTCTCGGAATTTCCCGGTGAGTCATGTGCCTTTTGAATTGGTAATTCACTGCTTTGTCAGTCACGTGACCGGCGGCTCGGGTATCTCGGTCAATGGTAAGTCACTCTTAAAAGAATTCACAACCAGGTCTTGGTGTGTTTGACGAATGAGACTAATTGGTTGGTTTTCTTTGTGACAGGTCCGTGCGTTGTCTTGGCATGGTCCGTGCGCTGCTCCGGTGTTCTCTCTGGTCGCCAGCCTATCGGCTGGCTCCCGGTAAGGTTCAAGCTCAGCTTGAAATGGTCCTGATGAGCCTATAAAGGCGAAAGGTAGGAGCCGGGGGAAACCCCATCCCCCTTGACCACTTACCTCCTTCAGTTGACTTTGTTTCGTCGCGCCCCCCTCCCTAAACCCTCAAAGAGGTCAGAAGCACATTGGGTGTCTTAGGATACCAGCGCCCCTTCATCCCAAACTTTGCCAACATCGCCCGCCCCATTACCACACTCCTGAAGAAGGAGACCCCATTCCGATGGACTCCCAAATGTCACCACGCCCTCGACACCCTCATCTCCCACGTACTCTCCGATCCTGCCCTTTCCCAGCCAGACATGTCTAAACCCTTCCAACTAGAAGTCAATGCCTCCGCATTCGCCACTGGGGCTGATCCTTTCTCAGATGGACCATAGGGGGAAATCCCGCGCCATCGGCTTCCACTCAAAGACGTTCACTGAGACAGAACGGAACTATGATATCCATGACAGAGAACTCCTGGCCGTCGTTCGTGGCCTGGAGAACTGGCGTCACCTCCTAGCAGGATCCCCCCATCCCATCACCGTCCTCACTGATCACAAGAACCTCCAATACTACTGTAACCCCCAACGCATTAATCGTCGCGTCGCCAGATACCTCCCCGAACTGGCAGATTACCATTTCACACTCGTTCACCAACCTGGAGCCTCCAATAAGGCCGACGCTCTTTCCAGGCACCCCAACTTCTATGATGGCTCAGCGGACAATAACCAGGTCACTGTCCTCCCCCCTTCGCTCTTTGTCAATGCGGCCCTCTCCTCCTCCCTCGATGATCGTGCACGAGCCCACCAACTCAAACAGCCGGACCTTCTCTCTAGATGGACGCTCTCTCACAACCTCACTCAGAAGGAGGGCTTTCTCTGGAACGGCTCACGCCTTGTCATCGTGGAAAATAACAATCTAAGGAGGGGGGTAATTTCCCTATATCACGACTCTCTCACAGCCGGACACCCTGGAATTTCCAAGACCCTTTGGGCTGTCTCACGCGATTACTGGTGGCCAAACATGAAAATCTCCGTCACCAACTACATCAAGGGCTGCACCACCTGTCAATCATGCAAAAATAACCCCACCAACCCAAAGCCACCACTCTACCCCATTGCCACAGACCCCCATTCCCTTCCTTTCGAAACCATTGCCTTGGACTTCATTACAAAGCTCCCCCTATCCTCCAACTATGATACGATACTTACAATTACGGACCACGACTGCTCCAAAGCCTCCATATTCATCCCCTACAACGAAACCATAGACGCTGAGAAAACAGCATTACTTTACGCTACTTACGTACTTCCCCATTACGGACTTCCCAAACGCATCATTTCGGACAGAGACCCTCGTTTTACTTCCGCATTTACCAAAGAACTTTGCAAATTACTTCACATCGATCAGAACATTAGTACCGCTTACCACCCCCAAACTGATAGCCAATCAGAACGCACTAACCAATGGCTGGAACAGTATCTCCGCATCTTCACCAATTACAAACAGGACGACTGGGCGTCCTGGCTCCCCCTTGCACAATTCGCACACAACTCCTGGCCCAGCTCCACCACCAAGAAGACCCCTTTTGACCTTCTTATGGGACACACCCCACGCGTTCACCAAACCTTCCGCTTCTCCACCGTCCCCTCTGTTGACCAGCGCATGCAGCAGATAAAGGAAGCACGCCAGCAGGCACAAGACGCTATCAAGCGCTCGCAGGACCTCATAACTAGGTCACACACTCGTTTCACCCCCTACTGTGTCGGAGATAGAGTTTGGCTCAAAGCCCAAAACCTTCACACCACCCATCCATCTGCCAAACTATCCCCATGACGTTATGGCCCCTTCCTAGTCACCGCTGCCATTTCACATACCTCTTACCGTCTTAAGCTCCCTCCGCAATGGAAAATACATAACGTCTTCCATGCTTCCCTTCTCACCCCTTACAAGGAAACACCCGAGCATGGTCCAAACTTCATGGAACCTTCCCCTGACCTGATTGATGGGGAACCGGAGTGGGAAGTGGAGCAAATTTTAGGGTCACGACGCAGGCGCAACCAACTGCAGTATTTGGTCAGATGGAAGGGCTTCTCCAAGGCCCATGACTCATGGGAACCCTCGGCTCACATTCATGCCGACCAACTTGTCACCAACTTCCATCGGCAAAATCCTAGCTCCATCCGCTCCCTCTGGGAAGGACCCGGAGTAGCTCCATACTTAAACCCTGCCTTCTCCCCCACTCCGCTCATCATCCGTTCTATCACTCTGTCACCCACCACTACTTGTCCTGCCACTATATCTACCTCCCCTGCTACCACCAACGACCGCTCTCTCGCTGACCGCATCGGCTCGCGTGCCACATCCCCTGTCCCTTCTGAGGGAACCTTTGGTGCTCTTGGGTCTCCTCTAGGCAACCCCCTCCCGCTGGCCAACCATATCCAGTCTCCGGTTCCATCCCCGGAACCTCTCCCTGTCCCTCCTCGCATCAGCTCCCCTGCCCATCTCCATCTCCATACCCTCGAGCCTCGTCGCCCCCTCATGCCATTCTCCCACTCACCATCCCCAGCCTCTTCTATTGACTTGGGCAACGACAGGTCCGATGACGACCCCCCTGCCGGCTTCATGATCTACGACTCACGACGAGCCAACCACGCTCGTTATTCCTTCTCAATCACCGGGTTGGATGGCACCCCTAAGCGTCCCCATTACATCCGCTATGAATGGGACCGCGAGGGCCACAACCACTATGTCTTAGAACACCGCAGGGACACTGGCCGCTACCAGGACTATGGAGCTCCCCTCACCGCCGCCCCCTTCCACGGACCCCCCCCTGCCTACCCTGACAACGCCGACCTCTCCCCCTTCCACACCGACCACCCTGACAAGGAGGCCGTTGAAACCAGCCTCAGGGTCCTCAACGATGTTGGGGTCAATGCTGACATAGACAGGTACCGTTTTCTGAAAGAGGAACACCGCGTCCTACTGGAGCGGGAGAGGGACTTGGCAGATGCATGGAACGACTGGAGGAGGAGGTCAGGAGTCATCCGGCAGAGGCTGGTCACATCACAGGCGCGCACGCGCCTTCATCCTTATCTTATGGGGAACGCTTACATTCCTCACCCACGCTACACCGACAATGCAATGGCGTCCTCTGGCATTCCCATCAGGGAGTATCTGGAGGACCAACACCCAGGAGGGGAGCGTTACACCCGCTTCCCCATGCCATGGCTTCATGATGAAGAGAAGCCAGGCATGTCCCGCTGGATCCTGACCCAGGGTCGCGAGTCCCACACCTCCCAGAAGGCCCCCCTTCCCAATCCTCAGCCCGTCCGCCCCTCTGCCCTCAAGTGCACCAAGTGCCGCGTCCCCAACGTCACCCACTCCTCCAAGAACTGCCCCATGTGGCAGCGCTGTTTCTACTGCGACAACGTCGGTCACCCTATATACAAGTGCTTCTACCCGCACTCTAGATGCTTCGATGGAGAGAGGTGCCGCGTCCCTCCAAAGCACAAACACTTCAACGGTGGCTGTGAGTGGTACTTCAAAGCCTGGCAGTCCTTCTATGGGCATGATACTCACGACAACGACTACGACATCTACGACGACGTCAACTGGGAGGCGGAGGATCGAGGTGATTGATGCATGGAAGCATCTACCAAGAGTGGGGGTGATGTCGTGATCCGGCTCACCACGGACTTATTTTCTTTTTACTATATCACTTTGACTCATACTTGTTTCCCCTCAGAGTACTAACCTGTTAACTCACTACCATGTATGCTTCCTTACTCCGAGTCCCCTTCCTAACCCTTCCCCTTCTGTTCTTCCCCTTGTTCCCTTTTCTTCCCCTTCCCCATTCGCGTCTTCTATTGTTCTCCTTTAGTATCCCCTCATGGGATGGACATGGAGTAGCGACCTATATAAACCTAGTCACTTTGTACGCTCACTCTCCAGTCTTGTCTTCGTTTATTATACTAGCGAATACCAGACCTGTTCACTCCTCCACTGTGTGCCCCCTTCTCGTCGTCTCATCACCACTGTCGGTCTTCCCTTAGTTGGGAGCCACCTCGAAGCTTTGCGCTTGTGCTATAACAACACACACACACAGACCCTAAGTCGCTCGACTTAGTCCCTTGTACTTCGGCCGTCTGACCGAAGCCCCTTGTACCTTGTCACTAAGTCTGTCGACTTACCCTTCGAACCCTTGCTCCTTGGTCGTCCCTCGCGGACCTTCGTCTCTTAGAACTCCTTCGGCCTTGGTTACCGTTTACCAAGCACCTTGTCCTTGTACCCTGTCCTTGTCCCCCTCGTACCCTCGGTGCACGTCACACTGCAAGGCCCCGCTAGGCCTTAACACAGAGAATCAGTGGGTCAACAAAGACGACATCTTTGCCGACAAAGCCGTAGCGGAGTACGAACAGTTGCAAATGACACATATAAGGCGAGTGGTCACCCACAGTACTCCCCATCTCCCACGATCACACACCTCCTACCATCACCACTCCTGCTCGTCTATGCACCCTACCGCAGATGCCACCCTCTCGAAAGTCCTCGCGTACTACCAAGGAACCCCTGAGCGGGTTTTTGCGGCCGAGCTGGAAGAAGAGCGCACATCTACTTGAGGAGAAGGTGCCAACCAAACCATCATGGCTGAAGCAGACCAAGGGGGATGGGAGACCCCCATTACCAGAGCTGAGTTGTCAGCAGTCATTGAGCAGTTCCCCGCTCAGGCCACCCCCGTCAACACAGCCCAACTATCCGACAACGATGGACTCCCTATGTGGACAACCATCGTTAGTGACCAAGAACTCACCAGTGAGGTCCCCACCACCGCCAACGAACTCCACCTCCTCAACAGCGCATTGGATGGAGGTGCCCAAGTTCATGCAGCTTGCGACCTTGATGCACGGGCCAAGCCAGCACCTCTCCCAATACCTCCACGAATTTGGGCCAACGAAACCATGGAGGGAAGTAGTAGCAGAATGGCAGGATCAACAGCTGTAGGAAGCGAAGGCCCGGAGGCAGGAGATGCAGTATCAGAGGGAGAGGCTTCGACAGATAGCGTCAAGCTCTGGTACCCAGCTGAGCATGACCATATCTCCTACGGACAAGATGCTGATGCCCCACACAACACCACTCCGCATGCCCTCACCACCAACGGTACCCCCATGTACCAAGGTGATATCCATCCCCAGCTTGCCAACCGAGCCATCTCCTCCGTCGCCTCCACCCATTGTCCATACAGGTTCCGGGTCAATCGCGGACCTGATTATGTTCCCTTCTTCATCACCACCATCAACGGCGTGATGCGCCCCGCCAAATATGTCCAGGTCATCTTCAGACCTGACCCCATTGTCCTTGGGCTTATTGAGGAGTCCGACAAGGTGTTCCCGAAACCCTTGTACGCCAAAGCGGAAGCCCTATACCCTGGCGAGGAGAAGGTGGTGTACGTCAGGGAGGATCTCATGATCCTTGATGGCGGCTACGACGAAAGGGCCCGCGTTAACCGCGCCCTCCACAAGTGCAAGGACGTCACCCTCATAGTGGAAGTACACCGCTACAGGGCATTGGGGGGCATCGTAGAGCGCTTGGAGTTGTGCATGGCGGAGTTGGAGCAGGAGTGGGGACGAATCACAGTGGCGCGTACTGCATGTGTCCGCCATCTAGAGTTTGCTAACGCAATGGGACAAATCGAGGAGCGTATGGGGGGATGGATCGGTGTCGGACAGGGCCATTGGAATTGGAGTAACTCTCCTTTTCACGACGTGGGCGCCGCTCCTTGAAAAGGGGGTGATGTCACGGTCGGACCTTCGGGCCGTCAGTAGGATTAAGATAACGGTCGAAGTAGTAGTCGAGGTGTTCTGAAGTGGCGTGGACTCTTACTTACCAGTTGTGGCTATGGTAGTAAGTAGTAATTAGTCATGGACTTGTTCATCAGTTAGCACTCAGCAGTCGCATGTGATTGCTAAGTGATTCCTAGGATAGCGGTACTAGGGTTTGAGGTAGTATCGCTATAGGTCAACATGTATTGGAGAGGTGCTTTAAAGCCCTTGCACATTTGTACAAATAACAGCTGCAGAAGACCAGGATTTACTATCTTGGTCTTCTTCAGGATTGCCTTCCAAACTCGAGTCTTCTTTGTGTGTTTATCATCTCTCCTTGTTATCGCAATCCATCATGTGGTGCTCCTTGTAATCCAACAAGTGGAGCGATATTGGCCATCATAACTTATCAAGAAGTTCAACGTGACCTTGTCTTTGCATTGAGGAAGTACCTCTGCATTTGACTCTTGACCCAATGCTGATTCCGCCACCTCCTTTGTGCTTAAGTCAAGCACACGCTATAGGCAAAGCATAACACAATTAGTACAAATACGATGAGTGTATTCAGGACTTTGATGTCATGACTCTTGACTTCAAGAGTCATTGAGTCACGACGTCACAACATCGGGTGTTGCACTGAATGTATTTCCAGTAAAATTCTCGAAAATATGTGAATAATTTTGTGAATAATTTTCACAATATCTTTTGGATGTGTGCTTTGAGTTCATTGTGAGTGACTTTGACGAGCACATGCAAAATATGTAACTAGATACATTATAAATGTAATCAGTGTGTATTAGGCATTGTCACCCTTGATTTATTGTAGACAATATTGTGAATGGGATTACAATGTATTGTGCACTCATTTTCAAAGCTCTTTTGAAATATTATTTCCATTAAATTAGCATAAAAAATGGCCTGACATCACAAAATGCCCACAGTGTATGTAATCCGAATTCATTGTAGAATCTCTCATCATGCCCAGCCAATAGATCGTTGGTCCAGCATTGTCCAGATAAGCTAAATGTATTTTTGTCAAAGCACATACCATATGCAAGAACTGAACCTGCAGCCAAAAACACAGTTATAGCAGCAGCCCTAAGCACAATACCAAGAAGATTTTTGGGTGTAGCAGCCATCAGTATTGCACAGAGATTAGATCAAGACTTGACTGGTTGACCATCTGATCTGTAATGTGACAGGTCCAATTCTGTTGGTTACACTATGTGACAAGTTGACATACTATGTTATGATTTGAAGCAATATTTATTTTGTGCATTTGGAAAACACTACATGGAAATAATATTACCACGCATGACCTCTTTGCCCCACCTGGGGCAAAGAGGTTGTGCACGGCAATGTATGAAATGGAATTGGGCGCCAAACAGGGCCTAACTCTTTGAAGTCATCCCAAACTTTGAGTTTTTGCAAGGTTTGTTCATAGTCGAGAATCTAAAAAGATTCAAAATCCGATCACATGTTTTTTATGAGTGTGGATCTTGAAAAATCTTTATGTCCGAGTCAGGTTTTTTCCCGGATTTTAAGCTTAAATATCAATTCCCGGTTCCAGTGTCAATGAGTCCGGCTGATTCATAATCCAGTCGCTGACTAAGCGACAGCACCAACAATTCTAATCGTCAACTCAAAATCGCACTGGTACGAGGGTCGGCGGTGCTAATAGATTTGCACGTATCATCAATTGCTACTGACACAGCCACCATACTTCCACCACCAGTGAGTGATATTTTCATGGCCCATGGACCCCCTTTGGACCCTACTACCAGCACCTCCGATCTATTGTTGTGGGCGGTAGGTCTCAGCGTCACTAAGAGTCACGACTAGGTTGGGTGGGATCACACTCTGGAAGAAGCATGCGTCGGTGCTTTTTCACCTGGTGTATCTTGGATCATCAGATGGTGAGGGGCGGTGCTGCAGGTGCTGAGAATGGAGGTGAGTTATCATCCATCATACCCTTCATCAGCCGGAGACGTTAACTGTTTAAATTCTGAGCAGGAGGTATATGCCACGTGCATTTTCGCCCCTCCCCTCTCCCCCACCACGTTTGCCTACTCTACAGCATTGTCGGAGATACATTCCACGCAGGCCGTGGAATATCATGGTTTCCGAAGACATCTTTCACAAGCGTGGGATCGCTCTACTATACAGCACATGCAATCTGATGATCCAGTCTCTCCTTTATGGCAAGTTTCTTATTCTCGTCTCTATTCTCTGGCCATGCTAATGCTTGCTCAGGTTTCTATCTGTCACTTATCTCAGCTTCAATATATATAATGATGTGAGTCACCTTTTTCCCTTCAGGATAAATCTTTTGATGATCCAATCAACGTAAAGGAAGAAGGGTCTGCCCTCACTGGGTTATAAAGTCCTGTTCGGCTCAATAGTCTTCATGTTTTCGTTGTCAACTGCGTACTGTTGAACGCAGCACTGACTTAGCAAGAAGAAGGTTAGCGTGAAAGGCTAAAGACAAGCAAGTAACTTCAGAGGTTGAAGGAACTCTAATAGCACTACGGCTACACACCTAAAGACAAGCAAGTACTACGGAAGTGTTAGCTATAAGGTGTGGAGAAAGAGGAGGGCGCACTTACACTTCAGAGGTTGAAGGAACTCTGAAGTGTGAAGGCGTAAACAACCATCCTTATAAACAAGAAGGAATGGTCTGTGCGCACATTGTGTTTAGGACACGTGTGACACGACAATGGGTCCAAGAAGGGATATGATTGGACGAATATAAAATGGTGCCACTTTCAAGTGAGTCACCGGAACGGTATCTAAACAATAGAAGGAAGAATAATAAAGATAAACAAAAGCGATCCGGTCCGTATGAAGTCCGGAATAAGTCCATATCAAGCTATTGCCCATAAGGGGCCAGATACCGTATATGTCCATGAGATGACTCAAGCATCTCCCACGAAGCATGTGACTCTTAACTCAGATCACGCTTCAACACGTACCTGGCTGTTTCGATAGCGGATCTAATCATTCTCATCAAGACCTGGTATCTTGTGGAACCCTCTGACTTAATCGGCGCAAAGAGCCCTACGGACGGTATTCTGATTCTATTCAATGCCTTTGTCGTAATTAATGTTGGTGGATGATCTTGCATTGTTTTCCAATGGACTCACAAGCTCCGCAGTACACCCTGACTGATGGCGTCGTCGTTTGGAGAGCTTGGGTTATTTGCAGTTATGAGAGCAGGAAACTGCTTTTAGCGGCAATTGTGATGCTTGTTTTATCAATGCGTATGTCACCCTGCCATCTTATCTTTTGCATTCCACGAGCAGGCCCCCTTTCTAGTCGGTGTCGCAGCAACAATCGGCGTCAGAGCGTTCATATTGTTGAAGCGTGATCTGAGTTAAGAGTCACATGCTTCGTGGGAGATGCTTGAGTCATCTCATGGACATATACGGTATCTGGCCCCTTATGGGCAATAGCTTGATATGGACTTATTCCGGACTTCATACGGACCGGATCGCCTTTTGTTTATCTTTATTATTCTTCCTTCTATTGTTTAGATACCGTTCCGGTGACTCACTTGAAAGTGGCACCATTTTATATTCGTCCAATCATATCCCTCCTTGGACCCATTGTCGTGTCACACGTGTCCTAAACACAATGTGCGCACGGACCATTCCTTCTTGGTTATAAGGATGGTTGTTTACGCCTTCACACTTCAGAGTTCCTTCACCTCTGAAGTGTAAGTGCGCCCTCTTCTCTTTCCACACCTATAGACTAACACTTCCGTAGTACTTGTCTTTATCTAGGTGTGTAGCTACGTGCTATAGAGTTCCTTCACCTCTGAAGTTACTTGTCTTTATCTAGCCTTTTACGCTAACCTCTTCCAGCTAAGTCAGTGCTGCGTTCAACACATATACTTCAACGCTGACAGGGACAAAAAACGCCTTGAGACTATAATCAATGTCTTCCAGGAGATCACGTTGATTTCTTCGCTTATCACCAATATTTTGGGTACTGGAGTTATATCGTTGAAAGCATGGTACGCCTGGGGTCTCTGGCTAGGCTCTACATTACTGAACCTAGGACTGGCCACTGCAGGAGGTATAGGAGATCTATTGTAGCGGATCTCCAATGTGTCGCAAACAAGAGGACAATAGCGGAAAGGGTGCTGGCCCTTCTTGTAGAATCCGGCGTGTTTTATATATTTTCTGGAGTGCGCGTGACCACCTCACTGAAATAAATTGCTAATTCTTCTTTGATCCAGTCAATGTTGGTCACGTCAACCTTCATACGTCTACCTGGATCCCACGTTATACTCGGGAATTTATACTCGCGAGCCTCTGTTCAACTAGCGGTAAGTGTTGCACCCGAATTTAGGACTGGAACTAACAGGGTGTCAGGGAATCTACCCACCGGTTGTCGTCATACTCGTCAACCGAGAAGCATCAATGGACAAGACAGTGTTCAATTCAACTATCCCTGAAATCGCCACCAACTTACAACAAGTCTCCTCCCATTTAAGAGCCAATCAGACCTCTGCTTTCCAAGTCAAGTCCACGCTCGTGGATAGCCTCCGATTTGCGCTTGCATCGGGGCTGCGCTCCACGCAAGGTTCTCCCAACCCATCGTTTTCACAGGACTCCCTAGCCTCCAGTTTGAGACGGGGGTCCAATGTCGAACTGGAGATCCAATCAGATCAGAGGGGCAACGTAGAATAGGCTTGCTGTACAGGTAGAATCTCTTGGGGGTTAAGATATCGTCCAACAACGAAGCAGCCCAGGTGATTACCAACTGATTTTAAGGGAAGTTTAGGATGCAGGTCATAGGCACGATGTCCTATCTCCAGGAAGTACATATTCGGTTTTGCGTCTGGGTGGATTGCAAGGGTGTGGATCTTCACTCTGGCTAGACTGAGGCTTGTGACCAGTCGGAGAGTGAGGTCGCAAGTAGAAGTATTCGATCGAGGTCCTGGCCAGCATCCTCATTAAAGCGTGTGCCGGCATTGTGTCTTGGGTGCCTAACAACAAGCTCAGAGTCAGTCGGTCTTGTCTCGTGTTCGCAATGTGCTTCCTTGGCACCGAGCCTTTGTGCGTCATTCCTGGATAAGAACTTAGACTAGCTGCCGGCGCGAGATCATGGGCTATGGAAATCACCAACTCATCAAGTTTTGTGAGCACCTCGGTTCGCCATACGGTATGCATTGGAGATATTCATGTCCACTACTGTCATGAAGGACTTTGGTACAGGTCAGAAAACGATGGCGCTCAAGCATGGGAACTTGATTCATAGCATGTGGCAACTCAGTGGAAAACAAATACGTACTAGCAGCACCAGAAGTAGTGCACTCTAGTCCCTTTAGTTATGACACTGACAACTTGTAAAGCATAGGGCTGTATGATACGACGATATAGGGCACTAGCACACCAACATACAGTATGTCCCACCGTGGTGCTAGTCACGGCATGGCCCCACGTCAAGGATGGAGGCCATAGCCACAAGACTCATCCTCTCCGCCAGTCTGCCCTACTACGGCAGCACTCCCGACGCATTCCTGTCTTCCGCAATGTCGCTGCACCTCTTGTATGTAGCACCATTACCCACGTCTTTTGTCCGAGCACGCGGGCACGTTGAGCCTCACGGTCAAGCTGATCTGCAAGATGCTCTACGCTGCACTGACTAGCATGCTTACGCCACGCTTACATGGGTAACTGACACAACCTGCCACCCATGTACTGTGGCGCCGTTTCACATGCCATCCCCACCACCTTGGCACGCACCACGAGCACGGACGGCTCTGGCTCTGTCAGATGACACAGATAGCGGGGGTATGGCGCAGCTGGTGCGTAGGACATGGCTCACGATTACAGAGTGTCATCACACTGCGCCTGCTGATACACGAGTTCATGGTGGTAGGTGTGGAGGTGGCGCGTATCGAGGAAAGGACACAGCGGTGGCGCTTGCACTCATGCAGGAGGGTCACCCGGGCCATACTGCAGCTCGAGCACGCGCGACTGCTGCTGGAGCACGGGACGGGGTATGACCTCCAGGAGGGTGAACATGGGCAAGTTTCGCAGACAGGTTTTTAATGAGCTCGAGTCAGACACGACGCGGGTGCTACAAATTAGGGAATGACATTAATGACAGGCGGAAGAGTTGGGGCAATGTGCTCGCCGTGGACAAGGCACACCAGGTGCTTTCAAGAACAAGATGATGATACATTCAGGCAATACAGCGCGCTTCGTAAGTACATACATGTGGGCCATAACTAAGACACTGAAGTACAATAATAGTAAGGTGAACAAAAGGGACACGGAGCATTCGGTATTAAGGCCTTCGGCTTATGAGCACTATATGAGCCAAGCAACAATGCATGTCTCAGTGTGCTTGGACCCGCGCACCTGGCGCTTGCTCTGGTAACAGTAAATACAAGATCGCTATTCGTAAAGTGTCAGCGCAGACCCAGAATCGACTCAGACATGAGACGGAGACAATAATCACAACGGGCTATGGTGGTTTTACAGACTAATTACATAGATTACATCAGCAAAATGGACTTGATTTGCAGTTATTAGAAGAACCTAGCGTGTGCTGACTAGTGGCCCCTAGCAACATTCCATTTTTCTGATGTACGAATGAGCTTGACGAGAACAATCCAGGGGTTACAGACGCAAAGGGACAAAGACAACGTGCAAAAAGACTCTACACAGCCCAGAAGAGACACTTCAGTACTCCTGGCCCGGAGCGAGCGGCGGCAGCAGGTCAGTGGTGTCCTGTTCCTCCACCCTGTGCCGGTGACGCCGGTGCGCAAATCGTAAGTAGCGCGGGAAGCGCGGTGGTTGCGAGGCGCGAAGTTCGGTCGGCTCACCACCAGCCAGCATCAACTCACAGCGCTTGGAAATCTATGGAAATAGAATAGGAAAAAAAAAAAACCCTGCATCAGCAGAGAGGAACGGGATAGTTGGGAATAGGGGTCTTACTGTGTCGGCAGATCGGACACGAACTCGAGAGTTCGAGCAGCTACAGGTAGACGCACGCTCGATGGAAGACACGCTCGCCTTCGCACGGTAGCACCCGCACGTCATCCCCGTCATCGTAATCGACGATACAGATCGGGCACGTCTCGCAGCCGGTCGACTCACGCTGCGGGTCTACCGCTGACATTGCTTATGGCGCCGACCCAGAAGGTCCGAACCGCGGCCGCGCTGGTGGGAGGTCAGCTAGCTCTGGGTCGCCATTGTCATCGTCGTCGTGCACACGATCGTGTGGTCATGCTGCGTCATTCTCTGTACCTGCGCCTAACACAGTTGTGGCACGCGCGGCTTCCCGTCCTGCAGACAATGTCGCGGGGACGTCGCTCTGAATGTCCCACATCTCGACCGTCGGCGATGGCATATTTCCATACGCCTCGAGGTCCTAGTCCTTCGCCTCTACCTGCCTCTCCGCCTCAGCGCGCCGCGCTCCAAACTTGGTCAGCAGGAATGTGTCGAGAATTGCGCGTGTGAGTACGCCGCCGCCGCCTGGTGCAGCGACGTCGCCTGAGCCAGCAGCAGCGCGGTGGCGTTCTGGGTGCCGGACCGCACGTATAACCTGGGCCAGATGGGCCGTGCGTGGGCATTCCTAGGCGGCACCATGTAAACTAAAGTGCCTACACCGGTGGTGATGGCCACAGCAAAAAAGCCCGCAATGCACCCGGTGATAGCATACATCCTGGATTATCCGTGAGTGATTAGTGCCAAGTGACAAATAAAATGTGGTCCCCGCAGGGCCGTCATTGAATTGCTAGTTGGGCATACCTACGTGGAGAAAAACGCAGAGGCACGACATACAGAAGTGTACACAAATCTTACTGCTACATAGGGTGCTTGGCCCAAAGCGCACAATAAAGGGATCAAAAAAAAAAAATTTACTCCAAAGTTCATCTCATGCTACAACGTACTAATGTTTGCCCGTTCCTAGCCTAGATCTGTCCTTGCCAGAGCTCTTCGAGTGGCTCGAGATATCTGCGAAAAAAAGGGTTTACAACTGAGTTCTCCTGTAAACAGACACTCGGGTGAGCTAAGAACGTACACTGCTCGAACGACGGCAGGGAATAGTTGGCCTCCTTGTACGGCCGGGTTTTGTTGAGGGCGACCCCAATGGGAACGATTTGCTAGTGTAAATGTCAGCATTGTTTCTGGGGTTTGAGGGGTATTTGGGGGAGAGGAAGAATGTGGTATCGCACAGAGAAGGCCGACTTGAGTATCGGGTACCAGTTGATCGCCTCTTGCATCGTAAAGTTGTTCAGCTCGTGTGTGAGCAGGATACCCCCGACCCTGTCGAAGTTTCCTGCGGTAAGGTTGCTGATGAACGACCAGTAGTTCCTATCGACGTCGGTAGGGCCGAAGTTTCCCTGCCCAGCCTGCCAGTCGAACGAGTCGTACTTCCACATGATCGTCTGCAAGCCAAGCGCGTCGGCAATCGCCCGAATCCGGTCCTGCATCCGAAGAACATGTCAGTCTCGCATTGGCATTAGGAAGACAGCACATTACATCAACATCTCCGTAGGGTGGGCGCCAGGATGTTACGGTAACCCCGGTGACGAGCTTGATAGCTTTGATCTGGGAGAAGCACATATATCAGTACACAGTGTCGACCGCCGCGGGGTGAAACAAGCGCTCACGGTGTACCACAACTCTGCGAACGCATCTTGGCTCTCGAGCGACGTCACTACAGACGGGTATTAGTAAATGGAACTTATCGTAAATGATAATTGAGCGACGAAGAGGCTCACTGTAAGTATGTGACCAAGTATCTGCCGCGACATGCGAGCAACAATCAGTTCCGACGTCAATAGAACATAGAAAGTACAAGCGGCACTCACGAGCACTGATTTCGTGCCCATCGGCAATCGCACGCTGGGCCTCCAGCGGCCAGTTAAGCACGTTGCTCCCAATGTAGTACATGGTCGCTATCTGATTCTGGCTTGCGAGATAGTTGTAGAACACATTGTGTGTGCAGTTTGGACCATCGTCGAACCCGTACCCCATCGTCCTGGGCTCCGGCACGCTAGACAGATCCTGCGGCAACCCCGCAAGCTTTGGCTTCGTGCATTGGCTAAACGTCCACCCTGTTCGCGACACAAGTGTTAATCAGCCACAGGTGTAAATTTCGGCGGGGAATGGACGGAGTTTAAAGTGGCCAGGCGAGAATTCGGCCGTCCCATCCAAGGAAGCCATCACGATAGTTGGAAACCCAAAGTCGGGGGCTTTCGGCGTAGCCGCGGGGGTAAAAAAACGAGCCTCGCTATCCTCGGATCGGGTGTCTCAGTTAGGAGTGCAACTTACAGCAGTCCGGGTCCTTCTCCCAATCGTAGGTCACATTGATGGGCCCGTTGGGCCCACCCTTGGGCGGAATGTTTTTCGGTATTTTGGATGAAATTTTATCCCACATGGCCCGGCCCTCGGTGTCGTGCGTGAGCAGCTTCGCGCGCTGCCATGTCGGGGGGAAGTCATTGACGAACTGGCCTGAGGGAGCATAGTAGTATGGCGTGCACTCGAGATTGGGGTCTGCAACATTGGGCGCAGGAGCGTGACGGGTGAGCAGGGGAGGAGGATCGGTGCATGAGAGCGAGACGACGTGCACCGGAGATCTGGGCCTCGGATTGCTCGGAGCTGTGGTCCTGCGCAAGGGTAGACGTCGCGATAAACGCGACGAAGAGAACGAGCGCCCGAAAGTTGAACATCGTAAAGGATTGGGGCGTAAAAGGTCTGAGTGTCTTTTTGTGGGAGTAGAAAGTACCTGCGAGACAAGAGAGAAAGAGCCGACCCAAGAAGACATAGACAGACTAGAGGTAATATATAGTCACGGTAAGAGCCCGGGGGGGTTTTTTTTTTGAATCCGCAACTAGATACCGTAAGAGAAGTCCCTAAGACGATGCAAGCGAAGTACAATACGAGGCGCATAAGAGAGGATCACACGAGGACGAGAGAGAGACAGAAAAGTAAGAACAGCTACCTGATGACTTTCAAGGCGAGAACCATGGCCCACGAGTATCAGACGGATTAGGGAATATTATAGGTACTTGGAATTTCGCTCCCTTTGTACTGCGGAGAGCGACACTAATCTGAGGATCGAACCAAGAAGCAGAACGGAAACCAAGTGTATTGGTTGGAGATAAGACCTCATGGGACAGTAATAGAGAGAACAGAAGGAAAGAGGGGGAAAAGAGAATAATCCGTCCATGAATGCGTGAGCACTCGAGCAGCCTCATCCGATAGTTTAGAATATGAGCGAGAATGATGAAAGGTGTGTGAATAATGTCGTGTTCTAGCGTGATGGGCAAATGACGTAGTAGGTTTGCAGTACTCCAAAGAGCTCCAAGGTGCACCAAGTGATTTGACTGATAGTTGGCTGTCTTGGGCGTTACTGTGGAGTGGTGCGATAGTGGTGTCGTTGGTGGTGAAGCTAGGTGAAGTATGGGGTTCCGTTGGTGGGAAACCGCAGGGGAGGAACTAAGAGGACCGACGGAGACGAGACATTGATCGGGGAGCGGAGATCGTGCAGCCCCAGACCCTCAAAGAGGGTATACTAATGACCTCCATAAGGCAGACCTGACTGTGGGTAGCTGGATGGGAGGATAAGGGAAATACACAGCTTGCAGCAGAGTTGACTCCACCGTTCGGGAATTGCCTAGATACGCTTTTTTTGGTATATGTGAGTCCGATAACAGTAACTATTTATCGTAAGTCAGCTTGAATGTTTTTCCAAGTCACATGAGGACTTTTCTGATTACAAATTTCGGGTACAGCCGGTCTGGAGGGTATGAGGCGCCGTAGCCGTAGGAAGTCACCCAGTAGAGCGCTCAGCGCTCAGCGCTGAACGTCTGCAACGTAAATGTAAATTACTGTAATGATAAAGTGACACGTCCCCATCGAGCGTCAACCGTTACCGTCACTTCATGACCATCAATTTTGGCCCGACCGACTGCAACTGAGAGACCGATCCCCTACTTCGTCATTCTTATTCCTGTGTAAACTATCACGCTCGCGCAAGTCTATGGACGGCGCGCAGCATTCTACCCACAGTTCCACCTCCTCGGCAGTTGAACTCACCGTCACCTCAGCTGGCATCAGACCGGGTTCTCCCTCGCTTGTACCTTCTGGTGACGGCCGCAACAGCTTCGCCCGGCGCCGACTCAGCTGGGGCAGAGTCGAGTCTGGACAGGATCCTCTTCGCCCCGACTCAGCCATGAACGATCTTGGTCCCTCGTCCCGTCCCAACTTATCAGCACAACCCGCCCCCGTTTACGCTATCGATGACGACCCGTTCGTCTCCCCTACCCAAATGGACATGTTTCGTGTTTCGACAGCAACCTCGGACTACGGCGTAGTACCGTTCGTGTACACGAATCACCCCCGCGCGGGCACTTCTACTACTTCCCTCATTTCCTCCCGCCGCGAGTCCAGTACGTCTACATTCGACGACTCGGCCCGCCTCACCACCAATATGCCTTCCGAACCGGCCGACGGAGGCAATTGGCGAGCTGACTCAGAGCACGCCGCTGTGGCTACCCCACGCACGCGCCGTCGTACGCAGCGCTACAGTGCGGAGCACTCCCCCCTCTCTCGCTCTGGAACGACCATCAAATCGATCTCCCAGGGCCTTCGCCGCATCTCGGTGCGTGTGGTCAATTTTGCTGGCTCCAGCCTCGAAGACGAAGACCATGTCCGCCTGGGGAGCGACGATGGCGAAGAGAGGGTCGCGGAAGGTGACGATGAAGTGGTTGAGAAAACGGATGAATCCCTGCCGGACTCGAGCAGTGTCCTTCCCCTGCGCGGACGGACTCTCGGATTCTTTGGGCCGAACAATCGCGTGCGGCTCGCGATGTACGATTTTCTGGTGTTTCCGTGCGTTTTTTTTTTTTTTCATTTTCTACTTGGCGCGTACAGCATGCCTGACTACAGCGCAGGTGGACAGAAATCGTCGTTCTTTGTTCGATCCTTCTTTACGCTATATTACTGACCATTCAAGCCTCTCACACCCTCACGCTCTCTGACCCGAACGTAACGCCACCTCGCCTAGTCGGTTTCTTCCAAACATGGGAAGATTATATCATCTTTTCCCTCTTTGTGTTATTCAGGTATGTCGACGAAAGCTCCTCTGCTGGGCTTCCTCTTACGTGTCGACTTGCTGCGCAGTTTTGAAGCATTTTCACGAATGTGTGTCTCCGGCCTCATCCTCGATCCCGAAGTTCCTATATACGCCGTTTTCACCTCTCCTTTATCGGCCGACCATTCGATTCGCCCCGTGTCAGCTGCGCCCGTCGTTTGCCCCGCTACTGCCTCCCCTACTCACCCAACCACAACCCTTGGCCGCAAAGGCACGCTCCTCCACCGTCTCCGCAGCTTCTATGGGAACGCCACCCGGCCCTTTGCGCTCTCTGATCTCTCTACCAGATACGACTCCCCTGCCCCCTTAGGCGCCACCTCCGCTGCCGCATCGAGCGCCACTCTCGTCAATCCAGCACCCCCGGCCCGAAGGCGCGCCAACACAACCGCAACGCTTCTGGAGAAGACGCCTTCGTCTTCGACGATTGCGACGGCCCCGACCACGTACACGCCTGCACAGGACACTCTTGTGCTGCCATTTCAGTTTAGCATGCGCCTCGCGCGCGATATCACGCGCCGTAACCTTCCGTATCTGCGCCACAGCTGGACGCGCATCGACGCGATCGCCGTGATCGCCTTCTGGGTCACATTTGTCCTCGCACAGACCGGCGCCGAGCATGGGCGGTACCACATTGGCATATTCCGCGCGCTCAGCGTCTTGCGGACCGCCAGGCTGCTCACGATCACGTCTGGCACGACGGTGAGTTCCACATCGCGCCGCCCGATTGGCAGGCAGGCAGATCCATCGAGAGACTCACGATATCATCACCGCCCGGTTTGTTTCTTTGCAGACCATCATGCGCTCGCTCAAGACCGCGCGCCCGCTGCTCGCCAGCGTGGCTTATTTTGTACTTTTCGCCATGGCCCTATTTTCGTATGTCCTCCGCCCGGGAATGATGGGCGGTCTATCGTTTTTAGAGTTGAGGTTGACAGTTTGTTGCTCACTAGAATCATCGGTATCCAGACGTTCAAGGGTTCGCTCCGCCGGTCGTGCTACTTGGAGCCAACCCTCGGTGAGCCCGAGACCCAGCTCGGTCAATCGTGCGGGGGGTACATTGACTCGGGGAACTTCTCGGTAATGCCCTACATCACGCAGGACGGACGGAATGTCACCATCAAGGGATATATCTGTCCGGTCGGCCAGATCTGCAAGGTCCGTGTGGCTTTTGCCTACTATCGACCCGAATGACAAAAGAAAATATTCGAATATAGGAGGCCGATAATCCCCAAGGTAATATTGAGAACTTTGACACGATTTACTTTGCTGCTCTGCAAGTGTTTGTCGTGGCGTCCGCCAACGGGGTCAGTCGACGCATCTTTTATTAGTGTGCTGTACTGATCTGTTTTAGTGGTCGTCGCTGATGTACTCCATGATCGATGCCGAATTCTTCATATCCTGCTTCTTTTTTATAATTTGTATTGTCGTGCTAAATTTTTGGCTCATCAACCTGTTCGTCGCCGTGATCACCAACACGTTCTCGGCCATCAGGGAGGAAACACAAAAAAGCGCGTTCAGTGCTTCTCCGTGAGTTTCCGTTATGCCTTTGTTCTCATGCAGCCCAGTAATTGGTATGTTTAGCCTTAGGCCCGTCGTCGACGAGCAAGATGAGGCGTGGGCCGGCGTAGCGGACGGCCGTCGCCGTGCAGCACGCAGAAACTTTGTCCGGGAACTATATGAACACATCCGGTGGTGTTGGGTCGCTCTCGCTCTTGCTTCACTTGTCCTGCAAGCGACGCGCGAGGTAGATATCAGCCCGACCCACGAGCAGATCCTCAACACCGGTGAGCTAGTGCTCACTATCGCGTTCGACATCGAGATCGCAGTGCGAATCGTCGCGCATCTGCCGGATTGGCGCAGCTTCTTCGTGGAGGGCAACAACTACCTCGACCTCGTGCTCGCAATTGGCTCCACGATCATCCAGACTCCCATAGTACATGACTCGCCAGCGTACGCCTGGCTGACGATCTTCCAGCTCGCACGTTTCTACCGCGTTATCCTCGAGATCCCGCGCATGAAACCGCTCTTGTTGTCTCTGTTCGGGAACATGCACGGCCTAGCCAACATGTCTCTCTTCCTCATCCTCGTCAACTATCTCGCTGCGCTCTTTGCCTCGCAGCTCCTACGCGGGGACCTTCCGAGCAGCGAAGCCATGAACTTTGGGCAGATCTTCACTTCGTTCTTAGCCATCTATCAGATCTTCTCATCCGAGAACTGGACGAACGTCCTCTACAGCTCTGCGATGGCGGAGATACCCCTAGGGCAATCGTGGATCGTCGTCCTCTTCATCGTAGGGTGGTTCTTCTTCGCAAACTGTGTGTTATCGTCCTCTTTACTGAGGTGTTTGTCATGACCGCTGACTAGAGATATCTGTAGTTATCGTGCTGCAAATGTTCATCGCCGTCATCAACGAGAACTTCAGCGTTGCCGAGGAGGCTAAGCGCAGTCAGCAGGCGAGCCTCTATTTACGGACGCAGGAACCCAACAAGCACCAGCCGGCATGGGTTCGCAGGCTCAATCCGTACCGGTGGTTTAAACCCTCTCCGCGGTCCATCGTTGTAGAGAACCTCCCTTCGAACCTCGTGCTGCCGATGCAGAAGGCCCTTGTGCAGGACTATGGCCTACCAGTGCCCGAGCGCAGACCCAGTCGTGTGAGTTCTTTTCCAGTCCCCCGATTTCGTGTGCAGTTCTGTCTAATCCAGTGTTCGGTGCTGTGCCCAGGTCCGCACAGCGGGGGGCAGGGGACGCGTGCACCATATCACGAACAAGTCGCTTAGTATGCTGCAGAGGCTATTCATCGGCGACACACAGTCGGATGATGTACCCCTCGCTACTCTGCGGGGCGCCCGCAAACATAGTGTCACGCAATCGAATTCCCACGATGACGAGACAGACGGGCACATGTGAGTTCCTACCTTTGTCGTTGATCGAGTCACTTTCTAAATAATGTGTGCGCCGCTTAGTGACCTTCTTGCGGCCATCAATACTGAGGGGGCGATGGCTGAAGAGGTTAACGATGCCAGGGATGAACGCAGAGCTATAAAGGCCGACTTTATTCGCGATCACCCTTCGTACGACAAGACATTCTGGATCTTTTCTCAAAAGAGTGCCGTGCGGCGGTTCTGCCAGATACTCGTCCGACCCGCGGGTGGCGACCGTATCTTCGGACGGCCTCCCTCGAAGATCGCACACATCATTTTCCAGCTCGTCTTGTTGCTGACCGTCATCGCGGGGATCGTCGTCGAGTCGATTGCTACGCCTGTATACCGCCGTAATTACTACGCGGAGCACGGGCGTGTGCGCGGTTCCTGGTTCGACATTGCCGAATCTGCGTTCGGACTGACGCTACTGATGGAGTTCGTCATCAAGGTCGTCGCAGACGGGTTCATGTTCACCCCGAACGCGTACGTGCGAGGTATCTGGAACGTGCTTGACTTCTTCATCATGACCGGCCTCCTCGTCAATGTCACGACCGGCCTGATTTTTATCGGCGGTCTCAGCCGCTTCACGCGTGCACTCAAGGCGCTGCGCGCTCTCAAGTTGGTCACGCTGATCGAGAAGATGCGCTCGACATTTGAGTCGCTGATTATCTCTGGCATCACGCGTATCCTCGACGCCGCACTGCTCGCCCTCCTCTACATGATACCGTACGCAGTCTGGGGTCTGAACATCTTCGCGGGCCTGACGAACCAGTGCAACGACGGGGAAGCGTCCGGGCTCATTGATTGCGTCAACGAGTACGAAATGAGCGTCGTCGGCAGTGCCGGCGCGTTCGCGTTCCCCGTCCCGCGCGTCTGGGCGAACCCGTCGCCGTCGACGACGTTCTCCTTTGATTCTTTCCGCGCGTCGCTCCTTATCCTCTTTGAGATCGTCTCCCTCGAGGGATGGATCGACGTCATGGGCGTCGTGTCGAGCATCACTGGGCGGAATCAGCAGCCGCAGACCAACGCGTCGCAAGTCAACGCCATCTTCTTTGTGATCTACAACCTTCTCGGAGGCGTAGTCATCCTCACGCTATTCGTCAGGTAAGTACCGTTCTCTCTACCCAGGTATGTGCGCCCACGTCTGCTTCAAACTGACCTTTCTTGCGGCTAGTATCATCATCGGGAATTTTAGTACGAAGACGGGAACCGCCCTGCTTACCCAGCCCCAACGGGAGTGGATCGACCTCCAAAAGTTGATCAAGCGCCAGCGGCCGTCCAAACGGCCAAAAACGCGGCCGACATGGAAATTCAGGGCATGGTGCTTCGACCGCGCGGTACACAAGCACGGCTGGTGGTCACGGTTGATGACGGTGCTGTTCACTGTCCATATTATCGCACTCATGTACGTACCTCTCCGCCCGCCCGTAACCAAAGACAAAAAGGATTGTCCGGGGATAACTTTCAAATTTTCAGGACGCAAACGTTCTCTCCGCAAAACTTTGCAGATAATTTCCGAAGTAAGCCACCGACAGAGCTCTGACTGTTTCTGAGCGCTTTGCTGATCGGCCTCGGGTTACGCAGATGATTTCTTCCTGCTCATAACCGTCACGTACGTTGTCGACATCCTCGTACGTTTCTACGGACTGGGCTGGCGAAGCTTCCGCGCCAATGGTTGGAACATCTTCGACGTCGTCGTCGCTTCGGGTAGCTTGATCACGTCGATCTCTGTTCGAATCGGCGTCAACGGTTATGTCATCGACCAACTGCAAAAGCTCTTTTTGGTCAGCATTGCGTTTAAGCTAGTACAACGAATGAACAACTTGAACAAGTTGTTCAAGACCGCCGTGTATGTCCCTCTACTTAGTGAATATGACCTTGTCCCCTGACGCCAGCTCTTATCGTCCACTCATTTTCAGAGCCAGTCTACCCGTCATCTTGAGTCTCCTTTCGCTTTGGCTCGTCTTGTTCATATTCTTTTCCATCCTTTTCGTGGAGGTCTTCAGCTTGACCAAGTGGAGCACGGGCGAATCCCGTAATCGGAACTACTCGACAATGAGCAATGCGCTCGTGATGCTTGCGTTCATGACTTCGGGGTGCGTGGTGTTGGGTTGCTCTGGTGTAGCGCGCTTCTTGCCTGACTGCTGCCGAACATTCAGCGAAGGCTGGAATCAATACATGCACGACTAGTGAGCTCCCTAAATTGAAACATTTTTTTCTTTCTTTTGTCTGACCACGCATGTAGCGCTACCACCTATCCCAGATGTACTGATTCATCGCCCACCGAGCAAGACTCGGACTGTGGGAGCGTTGGTTGGGCCTACACACTTTTCATAGCGTGGAATATTCTTAGCATGGTAGGTTTTTCTGCCCTCTCCGACGTCTTGTGTTTTGACTTCTAGTCTACTTTAGTACATCTTTGTGAACATGTTCACTGGTAAGCTATATTCCCGCCTTTTCGGTGTACCTCAGTGTTCATGCTATATACAGGTGTGGTAGTCGAGAGCTTTTCGTACGTATACCAGACCACGGGCGGCGCCAAGGCAGTAACACGAGAGGAGATGCGCGCTTTTAAGAAAGTCTGGGCGGAATTCGCGAATCAGAAAACGGGATTTTTGGAGCGCTCGCGGTTTGTCCCTTTTTTCAGAGTGAGTGCTGCGCTCCTGACCGCCCCCATCGTCCTCCTGCAACCCCATTGACGTCCGATCGTGTAGAAATTAGGTGGTATCTTCGAGGTCCGCATCTATCCAACAGAGTTCAGTGTCCAAAACATCTTGGCGACGTGTAGGGATAAAGGTGATCATGACTACACCGGCGATAAGTCCACGTACGGGGCCAACCTCAGGTTGCTGAATGCTACTCTGTCGACGATCGACTATGCGGCTATTCGTAAACGCCGAAAGCTCTTCAGTCGTCTGTATCACGAAGCAATCGTCATTCACCAGCACGGAAAGGGCATATCGTTCACTAACATGCTGCTATTGCTAGCCCACCACAAACTGATTGTTGACAAGGAGGCACTGGTGTGAGTACCACCGAGGGAGCATTCCGCCGAACGATGTTGTCTGATACGGCGGTGTATAGGTTGAAGGACCTTGTCGTTCGAACCGGAACCAACGGGCTCGTCACAGACCTCGTCAACCTCGACCACGTGAGGTCAATGTTGGAGACTATCTCCTACCGCCGGCGCTTCTTGGCGATGCGGCAGCAGGCTCAGGCTGCAGTCGCCGACCACGGTACGATCATCTCCTCACTGACCACGCGACACTGATTCAATCGTCTCATCTCCCTTCTCACTGGCAGGCGTGCCCGAGATCGTCGTCGTCGAGGACATGCCGTCCACGCCGCCGCCCGTGAGTAGTCGCGACATCACCTCCATCAAGCGGCACTCGGCCGGCTTTAGCTGGGTTGAGCCCGAGACGCCGACGCCGCACGACCACTTCGGCCCGCCCGACTTCTCGCCCCTCGGTGGCAGCACAGGCAGCAGCAGCGGTAGCTCACCCTTGAGAGGACTACGCCGTGACCGCCGGGAGAGCGACATGAGCGCGCTCTCGGCTGACTTTGGACTGCGCTATACGTACGTAACTTACTATGACCCACCTTGCCTTTTTGTTGCGAGGTACCGATTTCCGATGAATTGGGATCGATGCTGACTGGCGGATCGACCCTTGTCCTTCTTGCTTGCTTGCAGGCGCGACTTGTCTGCACTCCGCGATTCCTCGTCGTTCTCGGTTGACGACGATCACGACGTGCTCGCATCAATACAGAATTCGTCATGGGGTGGTGGGTTTTGGACTCCTCCCTCTCTTGAGGAACGTGCGCAGGTTTGCTAACTGGGTTCTTTTTTTGGTGCAGCGATCATGCTCGAGGCGGAGGAAGAGGAGCAAAAGGAGAGACGGTGATCGGACACCCCCGTCCCCGTCTACCGTCTACTACGCCCTCGCTTTACCTCTCCTCGCCCTCGAATCCCCAGAAGAGCGAGCCTCGTGTCCACTTCAAGCAGAAGTACCATCTCGATCTGACCAACGCAGCACTTCACTCGGACATCCTCTAGATTTTATTTCTCTTCGGGTTTCTTCGGTGCTTTTTTACCCCGTCGCTTATATATACATATATATATTAGACCCGCAATCTGTACTGCACTCATTGTTGTTTACACTGGTGATATCTCCCCATTAGCAAGCAGTAAATGCAAGGATAATCCAGTAATCTTTATCTAAATGATGACAATGGCGATAACGATGACACGAATGGACTGGCAGTGGTAAACAGTGGTAGCTACGGCGCACCAACCACGCAGAGATCAAATGCACATGCAAAGTAATGGATACATTGGCCCTACCCACAGATGAGAGAACAGAAAAAAAAAGGAAGTCTACTGCTGCCCCCGCAGTCTCGAGGGCTTCCACACGTTCTTCGGCGCTTGGAACCCATCATCCTTGTTCTCCACCTTCTTCTGTTGTTCCTCGTGCGCCCCTGACGACGGAGCAGGACCACCACCCGCTGCAGGCGCAGCGCTCTTTGCCTGTTCGCGCGCTCGCCACCCTGTCGCGGCGGCGGAGGCGGCGGCGCCACCACCACGACCAAACAGCCTCGGCGGGCCGCTGGACGGCGCGGGGCTTTCGGAACGCGGGGGTGTGCGAGCCGGTGGAGGCGCAGCAACGACAGCAGACGGAGGGCCACCGCGGCGCCACGCACCTTCGGACACCGTTGTCGGCGTGGAAGCGGTAGCTGCAGCCGGTTGCCTGCGCCGCTCCTCAGCTCGCCGTGCCGCCTCTTCCTCGCGCTGCTGCTGCAGCTTAATGCGCTCAAGGTCCGCCGCGCGCTGTCGTTCGCGCTCCTCGCGCATACGGGTCGCCTTTGCTTCTTCCTCGCGCTTTGTGGCTTCCGCCTCTTCATGCTTGCGTTCTTCCTCTGTTGCGGGGGAAAGGGGGGCGTCAACTAGATTAAGAAAGACAACAGTTCGTGGATCACAGGACAACGCACCCTCTCGCCTGCTCAACTCGGCTTCCTCTTCTTCGCGGCGAGCCCGTTCGATCGCCTCCTGATGTAAGCGCTCCTCCTCGCGCGCCTTGAGCACCGCGGCGCGCCGCTTCGCCTTTTCCTCCTCGATTTTTGCCTGTGCCGCCGCCTGCTTGCGTTCGTACTCGGCGCCGCGCTTCTCGAGGATGATCGCCTTGCGCGCTTCAAATTCTGGGAGTACGCGGGAGAGGCGCTTCTTCGTCTCCAAGTTGCGCTTGTGGTCGAGTCGTGCAGCGTCGATGCGACCTTTTTGGACCTGCTCGAATGTCGCACGGTCGCTCGCCTGCTGCAGCTCGTAATCCTTCGCGAGTAAGGGCCGTTCCTCCTGGCGGTATGCGCGTTCTATGTGGTCGATCCGCTTGGCAATGACACGTAGCCGCGCCTCGCGCTCCCTCTTTTCTTTCTCGAGTTGCTCGACCTGGAGCCGCATCAGGCTGTCCGTGTTCAAATTTTCGACGTCCTGCAATACAATGTTACACAACCCGATCGACGCACAAATGTATCAAGACTCACATCAATATCAACCTTGAGATTGCCACGCTCCCGAAGGCTTTGGGCAAGCTGGCGTGCCTCCTCATTCCTGCGCTGCTGGATCTCCGCCCGCGCGCGTTCGATCTCGCGTCTGCGCGCGTCCTCCACGGCCCGCCGAGTCTCGTCAAACTTGGCCAGACGCGACTCCTCCGACCGACGGCTCTGCTCCTCCTTCTCTTTTCTCGCAGCAAGCTCTGAAAGTAGCTCGCGCCGACGTGCAACGATCGCGCGGCGCAACTGTAGGGCCTTGCGCTCTGCGTCGGCAGCGGTGACCAGCGCGGCGACGCGGGCGCGTTGCTCTTCGGCCGAAGGCACAGGCGGGGGTTCGAGAATTGTGAGAGCGTGATTTAGCGCGTTGGCGATGCCACTGAGACGGGTGCGCACGAGCGATGCAGCTGAGGGTTGGACGACAATGCCGTGTGTGAAAGAAGAGGTCGCGTCAAAGCCGGAGAAAGGGTCGTCGACAAACTCAAGAGTGCCAGAGGCATGGTCTACGCGGACGTTGAGCTCGCCTGCGTGGGTGCCGCGCATGATGTACGCCTCGATCTGCTCTGGCTCGTATATCGCTGGGTCCCCGCCACCCCCGGCGAGCGCTTCTCGCAAGGGCTGAAGAAGAGAAAGAAGACTCCCGATGGTGATGGACGAGTAAACTTGCGCTAATTGCGAAATCAGCCGCGAAAGGAGGGCACGTTGCAGCAGTGGTAGATACGGAGCGTAGGAGGTGTCTTCGGAAAGGGCACGAAAGAGCGGGGCTACTTCGATGCAGAGTGTCAAGGGATCGAAGGTCACCTCAAGTATATTGTAAAGCGATCGGATACTCTCTGACGCGAGTTTCAGCACATTGCGCGAAAGCTGTAGACAAGAGTCGGTCAGAAAGGCGCCAGCATGAACGTGTTGGGGACCATGAGGCTCACCGCATCCTTGAGAAGGCCTGTCCTGGTCGGCGTCTTGGATAGACCGAGCAGTGACGTTAGACGCCCTGACCTGCCTTTCACCTCATCTACAGACTCCTCGGCCTTTTGGTTGACGGGAACCGCGAGCGCACTGACAAGAACCTGGCCAGCGAGTCTACTGAGCTCTTCCTCCGACTTGCCGCCAATGGTGGTGGTCACGGCATAGAACTTCCCCCACGCAGCGGCATGGTATAGTGCGTTACCACTCATCAGGAAGATCTTGGTAAGTTTCTCATAGTAGTTGGCCATCATTGCCGGACGTGGCGCCTTCTTTGCCATAATCAAGAGATTGTGGACATCTTCTACTGAGCGGAAGGCTTCCTGCCATAGCTCGAGCTCCACGGAAGTGTTGAGTTGCGCAAAGCGAGCATCGAGGTAATGCTGGAGGGTATCTGGGTCCTGGAGATTAATAGCGTGTGACTGGTGCGCATATTTTGCAACATTGGAGAGGTGAAGGCGCAGTGTCTCGCATAGACGTCGAAATTCAACCTTTCGTTGATGCTTCAGGCAAAACTGGAACGCTTGCTGTGCGATTTGCTATCGACAGCGTGCGGAAGGTGGAGAGCGTCAGATGACGGGACAGGTAGTCAAAGGGCACGCGGCGCACATGGTAAATGACTTGCAAGCGCGCGTTGTTTTTGAGCGTTTCCAGTGCGGTGCGATAACTTTCCCACAAAAACTTGAGCCACGGGGTGACGAGGGCACGATCAGTTCGGTCCCTGTTCTGATCACCGCTGACAGCACCGAGTAGTATGCTCTCTGGCGTCTCTGTTGCTTCGAGGTCGTCGACGTCTGCCGCGGCATCCGCGGCGGCCTTCTCTGCCTTTTCTTGGGCCTCCTGGAGCTTAGCATCGGCGAGGCTGACAAACTTTTGGATGACAACTTCGATCGAGCCAACGCTCGTGTTTTGGGCAGTATTCTTGTATTGCATGAGCCCCTCTTTTGCGACACGGCCCTTGCGCATCTCGACGCAGAGTTCGACAAAGCGTATCATTATGGGTTCAAGTGACGCCAAGGGGGTTGTTCGGAAGCGCTTTGAGGAAAACATTTCCGTGAATGATTGCAACGCCGCGTGCGATTGCCCGACGGAGACAAGACCCTCCGCCTGCTTGAGGATCGTCTCTGGTTTTGTCATGGGTGCCATATTGAGGGTCCTACGCAGAGTTGAAAAAAGGACTGAGAGGTGGGTATATGCGGAACAAGACGCACAGTACGCACGAGATGTATGGTCGGGGCTATCGAGGGTTAGGATCGCAAATAGCGATGCCTGGGGAGACGTATGCGGTTGCTCGCAGCAGAGCAGAGCGTTGGGGCCAATTGCGAGCGATGGAAAATGATTTTAGAGTAGGTAAGATGATTTACGATTAAGGTTTAGGGCAGGTCCGATTTGGGGCTCCGAATCGATAATTACTACATTTGGTAACAGATACATCAACCAATCATACTTCGCTTACGTCCTCTCAATCGAACTGATCATGGGTCAGACAGAGGTCAGCATGCCTGCATGCATGTACATTGAACCCGCGTTGGCAATCACTCACCATCCTCCAATCTCCGTCCAATTGCTGGCCATTCCTTCCCCATCTTCATCTTGTACGCGTCGAGTACGGAAGAAAATAATGGCTCAGATTCTGGGTGGGTAGAAGCAAACGCGCGCTCCAATACGTATAGGTCTACAGCTTTGTCTTCTGCCAGCGTAGACGTATAAGCCAGCCCAAAGTCGATGAGAACCTAATCTTTGAGTTGACCCCACAGGGGTGTGACGACGGAATAATGTCCGCGTACTAGTTGGTGGATACCTGGAGAATTCGTTATAGAGGACGGAAGGCGCAGCATCATGTTTGACGTCGTCAAGTCCCCATGAATGATGTCTGCGAGATGCATCTTCGCTATCTCAGTGCCCACCATAACCATCAACGCATCTAGTTACGATTGAAGAAATGACTGCCCAGGAGCAATGGATAAGATAACTCATACCTTTTGGTACTCTATACTCGGCAAGCAAGTCTTCATCTTCGGCGAGTGCAACTTCCTCGTCTTCCTCGCGATCTGTGTCTTCGCCGGCATCCCCTGATCCGAGTAAGGATCGGACGCTCTTCCCATCGACCCACTCGATACCTAGCGCACCGCTGGCCGCATCTACGAAGCGTAGCCCGGGCACGCTAACGCCGCATCTGTCACGGCTCAGTGTTCCCGGGCGGCACGGAAAGGCGACTCAAATGCACACCGGAGACAGCGTACGAGCGCACGAGCCTCTCCAGCGACGCGCGCACGCGTCAAAGTTGAGTCCAGTGTGGCATGGCGGTACTGCTTTGAAAACCGGTGCTTGAGCAATACGGGTTCACCCCCTGTGTGCAGGGTCGTGCGATAGACCTTCTGCAAGCCAGTTCAGAAAGTTCCACGGATATAATGGGAGCGAATGGTACTTGCGGCTTCTGCACCCTGAGAGATAAGCGCAGATGAACGAATGAGAGCAGCTGTTGGAGAAGGACCAGGCAAAGGCTGCAAGGCCATGGCGGGCGGCAGAAGACGGATCGGGCTCAGATTAGGCCGGTCATGAGTAATGAGTCTCGTGGCTGGCCACACCGCCGCCGCCGGCACGAGAGCGGGACAACCTTTTTCCTAGCAGCCCATTTCATTGGATGTCGTACGGCTGATAACCCAACACCCCCTACCCTCCTCGCAGTTTCCATGCCGCGTGCCGAAATTTCCAGGATTCGAATCAATCCCAAATGTCATAAATGGCTCTGCGGGTCCGCCCTGCTACCCTTCAACGCGGGAAAATAGGAAAGGAGAGGAATCGTCGATCTGCGGCGTGGAAACTCGAGAAGACCGGGTTCGCGACGATTTCATCTATAAAGGCTCCCAAAAACTCACCTTACCCCCGCTCTAACACTGGGGCACGCATGGGCTCCCGCTCTCGAGCTCAGCCCGAGTTCAGTGAAAAGCGCATCCCATCAGATGCGCTTGCCGAGGTCAAATCCACGGACCCAGTTACTCCGGAGTCCCAGTCCCCCGCACAGTCACAACCCTACGTCTCTGACACGACAGATGGCGGATGGCTCGCATGGCTCCAAGTTGTAGCCTGCTTTTTCGTGCTTATGAACACTTGGTACGCTCGGTGACAACTATCAGCCCGGAGCCGAACTAACTCGGCTCACATTCAGGGGCATTGTCAACACCTTTGGGGCGTACCAGACCTTTTATGAGGTCGACCTCCTTCGCTCGCACTCCCCGTCTGCCATCTCGTGGATTGGCTCCGTTCAGGCCTTTCTGCTCTTTCTCGTCAGCGCACTTACGGGGCCCATTTTCGATGCTGGCTACATACGCACCCTCCTCGGCGTAGGGTCGTTTCTCGTCATTCTCGGCACGATGATGACCAGCCTAGTGAAGCAATACTACCAAGCCTTCCTCGCTCAAGGCCTCTGCATTGGCCTCGGCGCAGGCATGATGTTCGTACCTAGCATCGCCGTCGTGTCCACCTACTTTAACAAGCACCGTGCTTTTGCCATCGGTGTCGGCGCTAGTGGTAGCAGTATCGGTGAGTAGCGCGCCCTATCTAATCGTGGCGTTTACTTGCGTATGGGCTCCGAACAACCATGTGCTGACTGAATCGTCTCTATCACGCCCCACTCGTTTCTTAGGCGGGGTAATCTATCCAACCATATTCCACGAGCTGCAGCCTCGGATCGGCTTCGGCTGGGCGACTCGCGTAATTGGTCTCATCATGCTTGTCACGCTTGTCATCGCCAATCTCATCACGCGCCAGCGCGTCCTGCCTATGACGCGCCGCAAGCTCTTCGACGTCTCGGCACTGCGCGAGGCACCCTTCGTCCTCTGCACCCTGGGGCTCTGCCTCGGCTTCACCGGCATGTACAACCCCTTCTTCTACATCACGCCTTTTGCGCACTCCAAGACCGGCGCGAGCGCAACGCTCGCCTTCTACTTCGTGCCCATCCTCAACGCCGCCTCTGTCTTTGGCCGCCTCGCACCCACCGCCCTTGCGGACCGAGTGGGCACACTCAACACGATCATCCCGTGCGCCCTTGTCTGTGGCGTGCTCGTCCTCGCGTGGATTGCCGTGCACAGCACAGGCGCGCTCCTCGCCTTCGCACTCCTCTACGGCTTCTTCTCCGGCTCGTTCGTCTCGCTACCCCCGAGTACGCTCGTCGCACTCTCCCCGGATCTCAGTAAGGTCGGCACGCGCATCGGCATGAGCTTCAGCGTCTCCAGCATCGGCGTGCTCGTCGGCTCCCCCGTCGGCGGCGCTCTCCTCAACCTCCACACGGGCCACTTTGTCCGCATGCAGGTGTTCTGCGCCATCACCTTGCTCCTCTCCTGTGTGGTGCTCGTGATGGCGCGCGTGGCAAAGTCCGGCCTCGTCGTGAAGGTCAAGGCCTAGATACCAGGAGGATCGCGATGAGGCACGGGTCCTATCTCGGGCATACTCGGGCACCGTGGGTCTCTCTATTAGTGCTCTTGCCGCGTGTATACGTGATAATCAGTTAATTAGAATCGTGCTTAGGAACCCCGAGGTGACATCTGCACCTGAGGCAATGCGATCTCTCGAGCCGCTGTCTCGTTTCTTGGCTTGAAAGGCAATGGATTTGTTTTGTAATAATTATGTGGCGAAAAGGTGTTTCGACGAATGAGAGTAGTGCGATGCGAAGGCACGGGTTGACGACGTTTGTGTTTCGGTTAATAATGCGCGTCGAGACTTCCGAAGTGCGGCCAGGAACAGGAACAATGCGGGTGAGAATCCCCAGATCAACTATCAGACCGATTTCTGCACAGAGCTCTGGCTATACTCGTTAACCCGCCCTGTCCAGACTCTCTATCATAAGTGGCATGCGGGTGGACATACCCCGCAGAACTAGCCGTCTACGTTGCCAGTTGTCAAAGCCGCGGGAAAGGTCAGTTGCCAGAAGGTGGGTCTCTTACAGAGGGGCCCGTTAATGCCCACTCGAAATGAGGACCGAAATTTTCCTGCGGAGGAATGTGTTCAAAGGGATCGGTATGGGCACCACAAAGTGGACTGTGACGTCGTGCTGAACTGTAGCATGGCATCAATCGGGGCGGGGCCGATTAGATATCCCAGCGCCTATAAGCGAGGCCCAGGGCGACAGATGTGGGAAAGCGAGTCGGTCTGACGGTCAGGCCGGGAGTTCGAAATAGCGTCTCCGATCTTCACACCGGTTCACCTCGGAAATATAAATGGAACAAAAAAGAGTGTTCGAAATAGCTAGGATGTCTGCGACTCGGGATGTCGTTACTCTCATGTGACGGGGTACCATTTGCTGGACATTGTACCCATGAATGGTTAGTTCAGCATGTAAGGATAACGGGGAACCTAAGTTGGCATTTGCGCAATTTATGGGATCACTGACATTGCGTCATCGGATCCCCGCAATGTCTGTTCGTAGGTCGAGTCCGGTATGACACGGTGTGCGTGGGGGCAGCCTGTGCCTGAAGATCGTGCTCTGAGATTCGGGCGGCGGCATCAGCCAATCCAAAAGCCTGATTTATCAGCAGCTTACTGATATTTCGGTTAGCCCGCCGCACAAGTACAATATTCGCAATCCACCTCCAGGTCGGTCATTAATGACGCATGATGCCAGGAGCCCCTGTTTTTCCTCTTTATAAGTTTTGATCTGCGTTCGAGCTCAAAGAACGTCATCCCATCCCATCATTCCTTACCATAGCCGCGTAACAATGGCACCCACCAAACAAAAAGCTGTCTTCGTAACGGAAACCGGCCCCGCGTTTGGTCTTGCAGATGTCCCAAAACCAGGTCCTGGTCAGATCCTCGTCAAGGTAATAGCCGCGGCGCAAAACCCGACAGATTGTCAGTTCACGGCCACTAATTCGGCATTTGGAAGGAAGCGCGACTCATATATTATCTCTAGGGAAGTCACTCGGACGTGCCTTAGAAGCGGGCAAGTACGGTGCCATTCTCGGAAATGATTTCGCGGGCACGGTTGAAGAACTTGGGCCGGACGTCCCGCCGGGTGTGAGGACCGTGGGGGAGCGCGTCGGCGGTTTCGTGGCCGGCAGTCAGTCGTCTTCCGAAATCTTACTAGTTAACATCATGCCGAGCCCTGGTTCCAGCCGTCTCCGCAAATGGCTCGTTCGCGGAATACGTCGTCGCAGAAGCAGAATGTGGCATCGTATCAATCCCCGAGAGCTGGTCGTTCGAGGAGGGCGCCCAGCTCGGTGTGGCTCCACTCACCGCCATGCAATGCCTACACGAGACTCTTGAGCTGCCTTCACCCCTCGAGGCCCGGTCTGGACCCCAACGCTCCATTCTCATCTGGGGTGGTTCTTCGTCTGTTGGCCAGTACCTGATCCAGTTCGCCAAGCTCGGCGGTCTCCGGGTCATAACGACGGCATCGCCAAAGAACTTTGACCTCGTCAAGAGTCTTGGTGCGGACGAGGTGTTCGACTACCGCGACGAAAGCGTCGTAAAAAATATTCGCGCTGCTACCGGCAACGCACTCGATATCGCTGTCGACTCGATTTCAGAGGGCAAGACGCCGGAGCAGGTCCCCAGTGCGATCGGGGACAAAGGCGGAAGAGTGGCCATCGTTCTTCCGTACGAGAGCCCTCGTCCGGATGTAAAGGTCAAGTTCAGAATGGCCACAGAATTGCTCAAATCCGTACGCCCCTCGTGCAAACTTCCCTTTACTAATGCTGTTTTGCTCACGGGCTTCTAGGAGTGTAACGGAAAGTGGTACGTCGATTTGTTGGCCAAGATCCTTGCCACGGGAAAGATCAAGCCGAACCCGATCCAAATCCAAACCAACGGCCTCGCCGGTGTGAAAGGAGGCTTGCAGTACATGCAAGAGGGAAAGGTAATTTACTGGTCGTTACCTGTCTGCGGGAGGTGGTAAAACTGATGCCGATGACAACTTGACAGGTTAGCGCGCAGAAGCTCACATATCGTATTGTGGACACGCCGGAACTCTGAGTGAGGTGAAAGATGTCTTGTAATGTGACACATGTACGATTTTTGGAGATGGCGACGACGACAAGCTCGCCACATATGAGCTGTATCAATATTGCGGTGTGCAAAGAATCAACTTCTGTTCACTCTCTGTTTGCATTCAGCCAGTCGGAGATTGAACGCAAGAGCCAGGCCGTCCAAAGCATCCACCTAAGAGAGAAGCAACGATACTACCACTAGACACACCACTGGCAGTTGACGTCTTTAGAGCACAGGGATATACTTCAATCAGCGAGAAAAGCCCATTGGATTTGACATGAATGTTTTAACAGAATGGAGTATGCCATACGGCGTGTTGCAATCTTGCCAACTTCATTGTGCCGGACCGACAATATATGGGAATATTCTGTATTTCGCTTTGAATCCGCGACTCAAATGGCGTGAGGACGAACGAGTGTCTGGCATTTCGCACCTTGGCCTTGTGAAGGGAGCGAGTTGTCGCGGTCTTACATCACGGCACCTCAGGCTGCTAGTGGCGGTTGGCGCCTAGATCACGTTTCCTTTCCCAGCCTCGAGCTTGAGGCTGTGCACCACCCAACGTGGCTCGAATCATCTGTATTTGTTCTCTCCTTCACGTCGTTAACTATAAAATGTCGGCTGAAATCCGTGAGTGCAACTTAGGACCGACTTCCCCCGTAGCTAGCTTATCGATGCTGGTTAGCTTTCGGTGATATCCCTGCTATGTCGGATGCGATTGATGGTCCTGTAGACACCATCTGGTCTGGGATCAAAACGTCGCTCGGCATACTCAAAGAGGCGACTTCCCTGGCGTCCAAGCTCCCTTGTATCTCACCGATCGCCCGGATTCTGCTCTATGCGATCCAAGTGCACGGCGTACGTATCCCCTCGCTCTGTTTCGAAGGCCTCTTTCGTTGATGATCGATGACCGCGCGATTAGGAGGTTCGGCAGTCCAAAGAGGAGTGGAAGTCAGTAGCGCGAAAACTTGTCGACGTTGCGAATCTTGTTATCCGTATCGGGGAGTTATGCGAAATGCATGAACTGAGCGAAGAAAATCTCGTTCATTTGCAAACTGATTTGCAACACCTTCAGAGGTGTGTTGAGTCCATTCCGTGCACTTGTTTACACCTTCTAACCCATGACAAGGAGCCTGGAGGGAATTGAGGGATTACTCAAGGAGTGCGACAAGTACTCAGGAATCAAGAAAGTGTTACTGCGCGGGGAGATTCAAACGAAGATCAGACAATGCAACGACATGTTATCGCATGCACTTAATGTCTTCCAGGTTCGTCTTGAACTACAGCATCATCCTCGCCGTTCGTCTGATCAATCCCCTGGCTCAATAGACGAAGATAGCTCTCCATAATCTCCTTACGCAGCTTACGCAGCTTCCTCAAGTCCGTGAGGTACCCCGCATTTATACTTTGAGCGATTTCAATTGGTTGATCGATCCATAGGTCAACCCGTTAGATGGAACCACTAGTGCTAGCTCCTCTAGACTCATTACGTAAGTCGGTCTTTACATCTTCTACACCTTTTCTTGCCCATCACATCCTCATTTGTCTCACTTAGGTCTGCGTTGTTCGAGCCAACCAAGGCATCTGCACCGCAAATATTCTTTGGGCGTCGTGCCGAGCTTGCTCAGATCCTCGACATGATTTTCAGGACTCGGCCTGCTCGCATCGCGATCCTGGGACCTGGTGGTTACGGGAAGACCACTCTTGCGAGCGCGGTGCTTGCTCATCGTCGCGTCCGTAAGCACTTTGGTGATGCCAGATATCTCGTCACCTGTGAAACTGCCACTTCGTCCGGGGATCTCTTAATCGAACTCGCGAAAGCTCTAGGCCTGTTAGTAGTTGGGTCAGACGCATCTTGGTCTTATATAAGGGCGTCGTTGACGAAGAAGGACTGCATAATCTGCCTTGATAATTTTGAGTCGCCTTGGGACCAGGCTGCTGAGATTCGAAACTCGGTTGAGGAGCTGCTCTCTAAGATTACGTCGCTGTGCCGTGTCACGGTGTTTGTCACCATGCGTGGCACAGAGAGGCCTGCTCGGACCTACTGGACACAGCCTACTCTGGCTCCACTGAGGACCCTTGATAACCATGCGGCTCAAGTAGCCTGGCAGCGTATTGCCAATAATTTTGATGGCTTCGCTAAGCAACTTATTGCGGCGGTAGACTATGTTCCGCTTGCGGTCAACGTATTGGCCCAGCTCGCTCAGCCCACGCCGCCTGCGTTGCTGTGGAAAGAGTGGAAAGAAAAGCACACCAAGCTCGTTCAAAGGGGTCCTTCTCATAAACTGTCAAACCTGGAGTACTCGATCCAGCTCTCTCTTAATAGCAAACGAATGAGAGATAATCCCTCGGCTAGGGAGTTGCTTGGGGTGCTAAGTGTGCTCCCGGACGGCATTCATATGAAACTACTGGACAAATTTAAAGATGTACTTGAGATGGACATTCTACCGTGTCTGCGAGTCCTCCTGCAATGTAGCCTTATTGAAGTCACGGCAGAGAGACATCAAAGCTACTTAATTATCCGTCACTTTTGCCACAGTCACCGCCTTTTGTCATCGAGGCACGAAGAAGTCTTAAATAACTATTACATTGCCTTAGCAATGATAAATAGATATCAAGCGGGCTCTCATGATTATATAGGGATGGTGCTAGAGGCAAATAACACCAAGGCTACCCTATCTAGACTTTTAAAGTCAACAACCTATCGTGATAAATCCACACTAGTCAATGCTGTTTTAACATATGTTAACTTTTGCATGAACATTGGGGACTATAGTGATCAGCTACTGGACGAAGCCGTAAAATTTATACAAGAGAACTACCTTTCTATATCATTGCAAATAGGATGTCTTCAGCGCTGGGGAAGACTGCATTATCGCACACATGATTTAGAAAATGCAAAACTCAAGTTAAAAGAAGCAGAAACACTTTGCATATCTAGTTTAAATAATGACAACATACTGCATGCTAAGATTTTACAAGATCTTGGGGATATATACCTTGATCAGGGGGCAATAAGTGAAGCAGAAGCTATAATTCAAGAAGCCTTAAAGCTGTATATCACTGCCAATGATACCTTAGGCCAAGGAAATTGTTATTCTAAACTTGGGGGCATATATATAAAGCTCAAGAGGTTACAGGGGGCAGGTGCTGCCTATAGTAAAGCCTTGGAGTTCCATGATGGACTTGATGATAGCGTTGGCCGAGGAAGTGATTATAGAGGACTGGGTGATGTTCAGCTACAGCTGCAAAAGTTTAATGATGCAGCGGCCTCTTATCAAAAGGCCTTGGAATTTGACAAAGCTGCCAACTCAATGCGAGGTCAAGCAAAGGATTATAAAGCACTAGGAAATACACAACTGAGAAATAAAGAGTTGGACAAGGCAGAAGCCTCATTCGAGAAAGCTCTTGAGCTTTATAAGACGATAAACTCTTCTTCGGGTCAAGGCAATATATTATATAACTTGGCCAAAATATATTTAAAGAGGTCACGGCTAAAGGAAGCTAGGACTACAATCGAAATGGCACTAGACAAGCATAAGCAGGCACAAGATGAGGCAGGAGAGGAACGGGATCAGGAGTTGCTAAATCAGATCCTATCTAAAGGGGTAGTTATACCTGATATTGGAGAGTGACTATAACGCGATAAGTGATCACATATAACAACTTCGTGATGTAGTAAGCTCATGTAACGGTAATAGATAGATATGCGGTAGTCACCACAAGTTCTTTGGCCTGTTGTATATTGTAGTTATAGCACTGTCCAGTTGGTTGCGTGTATAGAACTCAATTGCAGTTTATCGTCTCTAATGTGGCATCAGAAGTTTGCCCGATGAAATCAGTTTAGGCTCGGGACACCGTGATGGGTAGAGAAGATACCCCCAGTAACGTGGGTGATGATCCTAGAAGGCGGCAATGACCAACTCGATAGATTGCGTAACGGAGGCGGTATGTACTCAGTGATTGGTCCTGCGAAAAAAGAGGCTTTGCAAGGAGGGAGCGGCAATACAACGTGACAAGCGACCTGGCGAATGAGTGGGTGGTGGCGCGAAGGAGATATGATCGCTGATATTCCTTCACTTCGGGTTCTACCCTCGCACAGCCATCTAGTTCCGCTATGAGGATTTGTAGTGTGACACACTCGACAGAGCAGAGGAACCTGCAACACGGTGAAAAAAATTATGTGCATAAGATGTGAACAACTCCCTTGCGCAACTGCAGAAGAGCCGGTCGACGTCCACTTGGACAGCGCAGCCGAAAAACAAATGGCTTGGATTCCGCAGGGAATGGGTGGCACGAAAGATACATGACGGGTTCGTAGTTGTGGTTATTGGTAAAACAAGGACAGTATCTTTAAGTGTCTTGTTCAACAGAGACGCACCGAGTGGCGAATTGGCGAAGCTTTTGATTTCGAGATTCAAGTCCTAGAGTTTTGAACGGCACGAATCAATGAAAACAGTGCGTAGATACTATCCGTCACGAAGACAACCAGCGCGGGTCAAGCATTGGAGATGTGGTGAACAACGGCCTTCAAGATGATGACCAGTCGACCGAATGGACCAAGGTCGGTGCGGACCTTACTCGATCGCAGGTGGACCCGCTACCGAGCTGCTAGCAAGGTGAGAGAACCTCGATACGAAAATGACTTATGCCGAACCAGCGGGTGACACGCGGCGTAGCTCCTCCCCTCACGCCAGGAATAGAAACGCAATGTCCAAGACACAGGTGACGGGCTACCTTGTGATGTGGAGAATGGATCAAGGAGAGATATAAGGCGAGACTCGGACTGAGGAGACGCGTTCGGGTAAGATCACCTGATGTCTTCACGCGTTCAGGTGCGGGATCTAAATGACAAAGTCCTAAATTTGAAGCACGTGCGTTAGAGTTGCACCTTCATGCTGTTAGAGGGCCTGAGAGAAAGAACTCAAATCGGATTGCGGCAAGACAGTGACGATGGGTGTGGTATGGTAAGAGATCAAAGGAATACAGCAAAGATGCAGCGGTCGCGAATAGAATAACACTGGGGAATATGTCGGGCTCCATAATATGCGGTCAGACAATAGAATCATGTGGATGCTGTCAAGAGGCTGTCTGTAATGGCTCCTTGCATTGAGGCATCCGAACCGTGAGCCTGCAGGGTGCGGCGTGCTGCCAAACAATCCAAGCAAGCAACAGTCTCGCTGCATTCGGTTACGAAAAGTGAGCGAAATGAGGTCTTCCGAAAAGTGAGCCGCATCCACCTTTGGGGGAGTTCTAAGCAGCATATCCGACAGATCATCTGCCCACAGCCGGCTCCCTCGCGCTCTGGGCCTTTCACTTTCAAGACAGTATCTATATCTTCATCGCGGGCACGTCTTCGACGTGAGGGCAAGGCTGCGCTTCGGTTACATAAGGGAGGTGGAGAGGGCAACCGGTGGGGTGATGGGTTGCGAGTACCGGTCCCACGAGAGCTGGGCAGAGGACCACCTATACATATCCGCACACAAATGGCGCATGTTGATGCGCTGCATCTGCGACGAGGCCGCGAGGATGGTGAATTGTAGGACATCGGGGAAAATGGAACAACAATAAACCTTGTACAGACAAGAGGTGGGGTAGATTTGAGGCTGATCATTCGGTGGCATGAAGTGCATATTACGTTTCTTGAGGGTTTCAGAGAAGCGGCCAAAAGATTTGGTGCAAGTAGAGGAAGAAGTGGATTTGATGAGAGGCGACGTCGCTTGAGCTGAGGCTGTCTCATGGACATGGAAAAATGATACAAGAGACGGTGCAAGGGGCACAATGTGGTGGCCACACACAAAACATCAGGTTCACGTGCGTTCATGAGTCTCTAATCCGGCAAGAAAAAATAATAATACACCGAACGGGAATCGAACCCGTGCCGCTTGCTTGGAAGGCAAGCATGATAACCACTTCACCATCGGTGTTTAGTACAATAATGGCAATACTTGTCAGTATATGGCTATAGAGTGGCAGACTGCCACTCCGATGTTTCCGAAAAGCCGGGCTGGCCGCCCCGTTTATCTTCGTCTTGTTTTCAACTCCCAACTTCCATGTCTCTTCAAACATTCGGCAAAGGCGCGCTACGTGTCGCGAAGAATTACACGAAAGGCTACTCAGATGTGCAGGCTAAAGTTCGCGAGGCCACTTCCAACGATCCATGGGGTCCCTCGGGCACCCAGATGAACGAGATCGCGCAGATGACCTACAATCAGTACGTTTCTCTTCCACGTCAGCCACGAGACTTTCATCTACTAAACGTGGCGACGTAGAAACGACTTCGTTGAAATTATGGAGATGTTAGACAAACGTCTCAATGACAAGGGCAAAAATTGGCGCCACGTCTTTAAAGTTCGTGTCTGTTCCAGTCTTGTAATGAGCCTGCCTAAGTCTCTTGCTTTACGGCCAGTGCCTCACGGTTCTCGACTATCTTCTTCACGCGGGCTCAGAAAACGTCGTCGTCTACTTCCGGGATAACATCTATATCATCAAAACGCTCAAAGAGTTCCAGTACGTCGATGAATATGGCAAGGATCAAGGCGCGAACGTCCGTCAGAAGGCCAAAGATATAACAAATCTCCTCACGGACGAGGCGCGCCTCCGTCAGGAGCGCCGTTCGCGTGCGAACATGCGTGACCGCATGCTCGGCCAGCCTGATCAAGAGGAGGGCAATGATGAGCCTCCGGTCCCGCGGGGGGACGAGAACAATGCACGTCGCGTGAAAGCGGCGGGAGGTGACGATGAATTACGGCGCGCTATCGAGGAGAGTAAGCGCACCCTTGCTGCGGAGCAGGCCCGTGGTGTCGAAGACGCCGACCTTGCGAGGGCAATCAAGCTCAGTGAAGAGGAGGAAGCGAGTCGGAAGGCCACTCTATCAGACTCCGGTTCGCTGTTCGACGATCCGTACGTTTCGTGTTCCTTGATCGTTTTACCGATAACCAAAAAACGACACCTTTAGGGGCAACAACTTGATCGATTTGCAAGGCCAGAATAACGGATTGCAGCCGCAGCTCACTATGCAGCCGCAGCTCACAGCATTCAATCCATATCAGCAACAGGCGCAGCAGGAGGCAATGCAGGTGTGCCAAGTTTTTTGTGTTGGCTGGTTCTTTGATCGCCGACCGACGGACCACCATTTCAGGCTGAGTGGGCAAGACAACAACAAGATTGGATGATGCAGCAACAGCAGCAGCAGCAGCAGCAGCAGCAACTACAATTACAGGCACAACAGGAGGAATGGATGCGCCAACAACTCGCTCAGCAACAAGCGGCACAGCAACAGGCGCTTCTCGCACAGCAACAGCAAGAATATCTCGCAGCCCAGGCCCAGCAACAAGCCAGGCTAGTCCCACAACCGACTGCGTTTGGGTTCGCGCCCCCTACCTACTGTTCCTTTGAGTGCACTAATGTCTCGTGCAATAGCTCGAACAATCCTTTCGCTGCCTCGTCATCACCCGCCCCGCCACCAGTGCCGTCACCCCAGCAGCCCGCCCAGTCTCCTTTGTCCAACTTCTCACTTCCATCTACTTACGAGTCACACGCATCGTCCCCCCGCCAAAACTATTCACCATCGCCGCAGCCGCAGCCCGCGGCGTCCCCGAAGTCTACCCCTCTGCGTGGGCCGACGCGTGCGGACCAGGAGCACGCACATCTAGCGAACTTGTTCGCTGCGCACGATGGAGACGGTATCGATACGTTCGGTAATGTTGGCTCCCTTCGGTACGCCTTTCTCTCTTACTATATTCTGGGCTTCCATGGGTTACTGATGCGATGTCCCATTCTCCACAGCTACGGCTACACAGAACACGGAAAGGTTGTCGCACAAAAGACAGGTGTCCAACAACCACAGAGCAGCTTCAATCCGTTCGCCCCACAGCAGCAGCAACAACAGCAGGCGCAGAACCACGAGCAGCCCTTCTTCACTATCTGAGAATCGCGCACTTTACTCCAGCGGTGGTTCCCCTAACCCACGCTCTTTTTCCGCTCTGAATTCTATACCCACGCCTTTACAGAGTCTCTCCTCCCGCCCCACCCGTCCCTTTTTTTCCGCACAACCATCCGCGCTCCTAGGATCGGAATGCTGGTCTGAAGTATGCTTTGCAATGAGTCGGTACACATGGAAATGGAGTGTCAGGTCTGTTTTGCTGCTCGGTTCCTACTAGCCTTACCAGTGCACGTCGCATTTCCTGTCCCTCGGCGTCTGCGAGAGGGCCTCACGCGTGAGACTACATAATTTTATTTCCCTCCTGCGTATCTACGACCTTACTGGAATCTTGATCGCGACATGGAATGTACCTGTACCTTCGAAATCGAACTGGTAAACGCACCAACGTGGATATTAACCCACGCACAATTCCCTTGTGGCTCTTAAGGCATCTCTTTTCCTGTCTCGCTTCTTTTCTCTTATGCAATGTTGGACCACTTTACTTCCTTGCTTCCTTTATGGGATGCCTTACTTGTTCAAGAGGCATAATATGAGTATATTGACCTTTATTATACCTACATACTTCGCATAAAGCTACACTGGTAGTATATTCAGTCGATGCAAATCACTAAGTAACCTCTCCATAGTGCTCTCGAACACGGGGATGAGTGAGCACCGCATCAGCAGGAGTGAGTTTACCATAACCACTGGGGTCAAGAATCGCAACGCGGGCAGGACGCGACACGTGGCATCAGTGTGCGTTCGTATAGAGGGTGAGGACGGGAGAATCTGGCTCAGCAAGATGGGCTGAACCCTGCACACCACCAGCTGCGGCAGCTTGGACCAAGAGAGTTGACCCGTAGAATAATTCAGACACCCTCTACTGCCGACAATCCGAGCAGGCGCACCTGGGCCGTTGGTAAAATTAGTTCGGCGGGTGCCGAGAACGATCTTTTTGAAACGGACCTGGAACATTTGAAGACCGTGGGTTTGACTTGCCCGGTATATCCGCGCGCAAAAGGATCCTCTGCGCACTCTTCCAGCACGACTTGGGTCCCCACCCAAATGACTTTGGAACTGGTCAGAAGGCAATAATAGAGTGGAGAAAGGCGACAGCACGTACGTTTAGAGGGACTTAGAGACGACGGGGGAGACATACATCGCGCTTCTTGAGCGCTTCGAGTACGATGCCTGCGATAGACGCAATGCAGGAAACCTTGCAGGCCAAAGGACTTGCCCGGTTGCCCCCTTGAGAACGGTGAGAGACGTTTCAGTCGCGCTTATTGCGATGTCGGGGAATCCACCAATCCAATCGGAGCAGGAAGGAATTCCGTACACGGATATTGTGAACAAAGATTGTGCACTTAAGGCCAACGTTGTCATTCTAGTCAACTGCTGGTGAGGTGCCACTGTGGCCGTATGAGGCAGGTGTCTTTCACATGGGCGGCTGATCCCCTTGTTAGGCCGCAGCACGATCACCGCAGATTCTCACGTTGATCTGTGTGGTGCTCATCGTTCGCAGACGACTTGCAAATGGTATATCCTGGTAGGACATTATACTAAATCCTTCAGCTAGCGCATACCTAACGCATAGAATGATCAGCACAAGAACATGCACGGAAAACTCTCCAGAAGCTGGCCGAGCTTCTGCCTCCCGTAGAGCAAATCAAGGTGATTGATTGAATTCTCCCTCCACCGGTGGGACTCAGCCGAGAAACAGCCTCAAATTATTGTGCTCGCGGGATCGGTGACACCCTATCGCAACGACACGGACCGCGAACTGCCATTTCGGCAGGTGCGTGCGTCCTCTGAATGAAAAAAAAATCCCATCCGAGTCTACACAGCCTGCAGGAATCCAACTTCTTCTACCTCACCGGCTGCTCCGTCCCTTCCTCCCTCCTGCTCTTGACCGCCTCTTCCGCCAAATGCGACGACCCAGTCACCACGCTCTTCATCCCAGAAGCCGAGCCGGCTGACCTGATGTGGTCCGTCCCGCCGCCCACCCTCGCCGCGGCGCGCGAGACACATGATGTCACAGACGTCCTGTACACCAGCTCTTTCGCGTCATCACTCGCGGCCGCGATCAAAGCTGCCGTAGAGGACCGCAGAGCGCTCGCTTACACATCAGGCACATCAGGCAGCAGCAACTTTTTCGACCATGCGCTCGCCCCAGCATTAGCCGCGATGAGAGGCAACGTGCTCGTCCACACGCTCGTCCACACTCTCCCACCGACCGCGCAGTTTCCCGCGTTACCACCCATCCCGCCCGCCGCGCGCCAATCGGCCTCGTACCTCCTCTCCGCGCTACACCGCGCGCGCCTGACCAAGTCGGCGGTAGAGATCGCACACATACGCCGCGCGAATGCGATCAGCTCGCGCGCGCACGAGGTCGTCATGCGCGTGCTTGGCGCCGGTGTCCGTCGCGCGCTCGCGAGCCCCCAAGGCGGTCCGCAGGACGCGGAGGGGGCGGCAAAGCGCCCCCTGCTACCGAGCGAGTGGCTCATCGAGAAGGAGGCCGAGGCCGAGGCGATCTTCGTTGCGTCGTGCCGGCGCGAAGGGTAACACCTTCTCCCTCCCTCCCTCCCTCCCTCTGCGTCCGCTTCTGATGGCTCGGTTTGCTCGCAGGGCTGTGCACCAGGCATACCGGCCGATCGTGGCGGCGTCCACGCGGGCGGCGACGCTGCACTATTGCTGCAACGATCGCGAGTTCGCATGGGGTCCCGTTGAGGCACACGATCACGCCAACCATGCCGCATTTGCACGCGAGTCGCAGAAATTGCTGCCGCAGGTGCTCCTCATCGATGCGGGCTGCGAGTGGGACAACTACGCGTCAGACAGTATGTCGCCGCCATTGCGCACCGCTCTCTTCTTTCGTTGCTGATGCCGTGCAGTCACGCGCACGATGCCCGTGGGTAATGGCGGCAGATTCACGCCCGAGGCACGTGCTATCTATGAGCTCGTCCTCGAGATGCAAACGGTGCGCGACCAGTCCCGTGCCGCTCGTCGGGTCCTTACCTCCCCCTCCCCTCCCCTCCCCCCTAGGCCTCCTTCAAGGCGATCAGACCGGGCCTGCACTGGGACGCGGTACAGCTGCTGTGCCACCGCACACTCGTGCGGGGCTTCAAGAGGCTTGGGATCTTCAAAGCCGATGCAGACGAAGCGGTGCTGCTTGCGGCGGGCGTGAGCGCGGCCTTCTTCCCGCACGGCGTAGGCCACTCGCTCGGGCAAGACGTGCACGACGTGCCGAGCGCGAGCAAGCCCGCGAACAACCCCACTATCGCACAGGGTAGCGGCAGCGGCAGCGGTGTGGAGCCTGGCTACGAGAGGCTCTACGAGTATCTGCGGTTACGGCTTCCCCTGGAAGAGGGCATGGTCGTGGTACGTCCTTTCGCTTTTTTTTTTTGGCTTTGGCTTTGGTTTTGTTTTGCTGCTCGCTCTTCCGCTCTTCCGCTCTTGGGCCTGGGCTTTGTACGTCATCGGGTTGCTGGGTCGTTACTGATGCTAGCCGGTGCAGACGGTCGAGCCAGGCATATATTTCCATTACCATTTGCTCGGCGCGGTGCGCAACTCAGAGTTTATCGATCACGAAGTGCTGTCCCGCTACGAGCCCGTAGGCGGGGTGCGCATCGAAGACGTCGTGCTGATAACGTCAGACGGCTTTGAGAATTTCACCACGGTGCGTAGTGACGTGAAGTGGGTGGAGGGGGTGTGCTCTGGTGAGCTGTGAGTCCTCCGGAGGTGTAAAGGTGAGGAAGGTTGGGTGGACATGCCGTGGAGTTGAGGTGTAGTAACACACTGTACAGTATTGTGAGCTTTCCGGACCATCATCTCGGTTATCTGTCACGGTTGTAAGTGCGGTTACGGCCACGGTTCCCCCGAGTGTTTGAAAATTGTATGATGATCGACTCAAGCTGTGGTGAAACAGCTGCGAATGTAACCCGTACTGTACACCCGCGGACTCTGCAGCCAGTGCGAGCATCGTAGAAAAATAATACTACTGAATACGTCTTGCTACAGATATACTGAATCACATCTGAGCTCTACCACCGACGGAGCAACGAGAACACCCGACCAGGCGCCGGGGTGGGTGTCGTGGATTTGTAGTCGTGGGTAAGTAAGCGACGGATGTCACGGTGGTAACTGATACTGGTAACCAGGATAGCCGCGCCCTGCCCGCTAAGAGAACAAACGGGTCGCTTGCCTGGACACCCAGGTGATATATTATAACAAGGTAAGGTTCGATCAGTGCACGTGTACACGCCACCACCACCACTGCCCTGCTCATGTAATATTAGACCGGTGCAAGCTTGGGATATATATCACGATCCTACTCGTGCAGTAAGACCGTACTGTATTATAACGCATGGCGTCCCGTGTTTTGAGTAGCTCGCGCGAAGACCCCCAGTCCCACGGCCACCTCCCACCCTCGGGGGTGTGGAGTACGGGGTCAACTCCGCGCTGAGCGTGCGACGTTTAATGTGAGAGACAGAAGCGACCGCTCGCCTCAACCAGACTCCCACCATGTGCGATATCGATTGCTTGGAGCAATCATGGAAACGGCCTACTTTTCGCGGGAGGCAAGCAAAGGGTCTGGTTCCGCGAATACTGCATCATGCTGCGCATATAAATTGGGGCGTTGAACTTGAAACCCCGACACGGTCACGCATAGGGTAGTAGCGCTGTAGATGGCCTTTGAGAGGGAATGGTGCAGCACGAGTGATAGGCCAGAGTGGAACGTCCCCCACATGTCGTCATAAGATGCACGCGGATGGGAGGCGAAATAGGGGGAGGGGTGAGGTACGTTGTGTTTCCGGCAGGTGCCGTTCCTAAGGTGGAATGTGCGATCAGCGACTCGCAGAACGGGTTGCCGCTAAATAATTAAGTTGACGCCTAAATCTGACCTTATTTAGTACCCCACTTCACTTGGCCTCTTCACCGTCACCGTCACTTTCTTTTTGTATTTGAGTCACTGACCCACGCATTCCCTCCTCGACGTCTTCCCAACCCTCTCTATCACTTTCATTCTTGTCTGCACTCTCCTTATGCGACACTCCCTGCCCAACTTGGCACATTGATATTCACCATCCTCGGATTTCTCCTTGTCTAAAATCTAATCCCCACTGTGACAGCAACCACCGGCATCACTTCTTCACCTCTCTTTCACCCACACCCAGTCATGGCCTTGGTAGGCTCCCGCCCTCGGCGCAACCTCCGCGATCCTGCATACAGTCGCGATTCAAACACCCTCCGCGCATCTGTCCTTGATGCCGCTCTTGAACTCGGAATCGGCACAAGTCGGGCCGTAGAAAATCTCTTATTCAATACCGTCGACGAGGAGGACGATGATGTGCGTATCCCATTTTTTCTGCCCGCTTTGCTCCCTCTCCCGCTTCCCTTTTTTCTTCTTTTCTTGCGTCCGTCTTCTTTCTCGGACGGCTACCGAACTTCGCCTTCCTCGGATCGAACAGAAGCTGTCACACTTTGACACCCCGTCGTCTAGCGGTGTCTTGGTTGTGGTTCTTCAGGTCTTCTGTCGGGCATCTTTACGTCGTTTACGGTAAACCACGATGTCGAGCAATGCGCTTGTCCGGAAGTGGGACACACTCGCTCCGAATAGCCCAGGTGTTGCCCCATTCGGTGGCGGCTAAGCCTACTCTTCCATCGCATCTATTTGGCGCCTGTTTATACCATCCGATATTGACCATCGCCACGATGTTTCACTTTCTCCGCACTTGTTTTCTTAGCGTATGGCTACGCGACGCAGCTCTACTCTCTGAGTGTGGTCTGCAGTCGCATTAACTAGCCCCACCTTTAAATCTGGTGCCTGTGTTAGTTATTTTCGGTGCCTGACCTGTTTTCGTTTGCAGAACTTTACAACACCTACCTTGACGTCTGCATCTGCTGCAACCTCTGATGAAAGCTCACCATCCGTCCCACCATGGAACGTCATTCCGCCACAATTTGTGCCGCCCGCCCCTAAACCCGACATCGTAGTCCCTCCACCCACTCTCGATATACAATATACACGTGCGCCATCCGAGGACTCCCACGCACCATCCTTGCGTCCGAACCAACCCAGAAAGTTGCGCAAAGCTCGCAAGGATGACGGGTATGACAGTGACGGCGGTTACCTTAGCGACAGCTCGAAGAAGAAGAAAAAAAGCAAAGACCGGAAGAACACTGGCTCCACTTCACACGAGGCAGATTTTCTGTCTGATGGCGGATACTTATCAGACGCAACAAAGAAACCCTCCAATAAAAAGAAGAAGGACAAAAAGGGTGATAAGGTGACCGATGGTTATGTCACCGACTCAAAGACGCATCACAAATTAACAAAGAAGTCTCGCGCACACACGGACGACGGTGATCTCTCAGACGGTGGTTACCTCTCTGAGGTATCTCTCAAGAAGAAAAAGACATTCTTTCGTATTGGCTCGCGCTCTCCTTCAACCCCACGTAAGGGTAGCGCGTCTAGCGATTTTCTTCCCCCCCCCGTACCGGCGTTGCCGCCCCAGCCACTTCCTATCGCAGAACGCTTTGCACGTAGTCCAGTCCCTTTTGACCAGCCCGACGGCGGTCTTTCAAGTGCTGCTCCTTCCATCCGAGCCCCGTATTCTCCGGTCCCTCCCTCCGTGGATGAATCTGTGACCCCGCTCTCGTCCATTTATAGGAGAGACTGGTCGCCGCCACCGCCATCAGATAGTGTGAGGACTGCCACTCGACCATCGAGTGTAGACTTAAGCGCAGAGAACTTGACTTCATCCTCGACATCTCACGAAAATAACCAGTTCTCGCCTGTCCTGCCACCTGTGCAATCTTGGGAGGCTGCACCATTCGACTCCCCACGTGCTCGATCGCGTGAAGCTGAGAGTCGTACACTGTCACCAGGCTCCTCGCACGAACAGTTGTCCTCAGCGTCCGCAGCACCACGCCAGCACGGCGTCCGCTTTACGCCTTCTACCCGCTTCAGCCCATCAGACGGCACGTTCCCCATCCCTCCATCTCTAGAAGTTTCGGTTGCTCCTGAGAGGAGACACCTACGTCCGAAGATCTCGTTGCCTATCATCTCTATCCCCAATTCGAATCAGTCATCTACCCCCGCTTCCCCCTTGCCCTCTATTCTACGCAATGCACCTCTCACGTCCACTCCTTCAGACTCGAGACCCTTCCTCTCACCTGCAACCCGCTCACGGATGACGCCTTCGCCGGGTATCCCGAACGCCCCGTTCCTACGTGGCGCCTCGCCCTCAGTCTCCGAGCTCTCTTTCGTCTCATCGTCTGATTTCATAGTGCCCAGCCCCCGCCCGCGCTTCTTTGACGAGCTTCCGCCACCTTCTCCGCCCCCTACGGGCCCACTGCCCGAGGTACCTTCCTACGGTTTGTACTCCCACCAGATCCCCCACATCAAGCGCGGGCGCGAGTCGCCCTTCCCAGCGCGGGGTATCTTGCCCGCAGAAGAGGCATCACGGCTTATCGAGAGCACCTTGCGCGCTCGGCGGGAGGCGCTCCTCGCGCGTCTCGCCAACTCGGAAGCAGGGTCACCGACAGTGGAGATGGGCCACAGCGGCGACGGCGACGATAACGGCAATGGCAGTGGCGGCAATGAATTCAACGCAGCTGTCGATGATAACGACGTGCCCGACCTGCCGTGGCTCACGGAGGCTGTCCCCACGCCGCTGTCGTCGCTGCCGCCCGAGCAACAGCGCGAAGACGAACAAGACTGGCCCGATGACGAGTCGGTCCGACCGGACATCGCGCAGTTCTACCTTTACGCGCCGTCCGGCAATAGTAACGGTGGTGGCGGCGAAGACATAGTCGCGGGGCGGCGGCGATCGCCCGACGCGCCGCACGACGAGCGCTCGACATACACGTACTCGTACTCGGCGTCGTCGACAGGCCGCGCTGCGCGGGGAGACGTCGAGAGCTACTACTTTGGCGTGCCGGACACCGTGAGCGATGACGGCGCAGACGACAGCACCGGCGAAGCCCAGTCACGCGCGAGCTTTGTCGATGACGAGCGGAGTCGCGACATGCGAGCACGCTTGATCGCGCGTGTGGATGCGCTTTACGGTGCCGAGAAGGTTCCGCCTGTACCCAAGCTGCGGCCATTCTGAGCCAGGGAGAGCCCAGGGTGGCCTTCTGGAGGGTCCTGCTTTTCCCTTTTCGTCTTTTTTATTTCTTTATCTGGGTCTGGTTTGCCGTTTGCGTGATCTTTTGTACACTTTTCCTGTAACACATACGTTTTTGCGTGCGCCCGTGCCGTACGCCTTCTTGCGTCACTTCGATTCCTGCTTCGATATCCCAACACACCGCCAAAGGGGCGCCTGCTCCTAATGATATCCTACATATACAAAATATTCATTCGTTTTCTTATCGAGTCACTTACTCGCTTCTGATAGATCTGATTACTCAATACCACGGTATACATCTTGAGTCTCGATGCAGTTGTCCTGGGTGACTGGTGAATTCGCGAACCCGCTCCTTTCTGGGTGGGTCCGATCGAAGGGAAAGAAAACCTTTCCCCCCACTGCATGACTGCAAGCCAGGCTGACAGATGGGGCAACTCCGCCGGCGATAAGGTGCTACTGCGCGGCAACTGTCTATGGTGTATGGAACAGACTGTACAGTACAACATATGGTAACCGCGGCGGGTGACGGGCGGCGTGACGGTGACTTACAATAATAAACACCGGTATCTCTTTGCTGTAACTAGGTCCTTGTAAACTGAACTGAAGCCAAAACTTTCTTTTTTTGGGTTTTTTTGAATGACCGGGTCCATTCGCAAGGGTGTCCCTCGCAACGCCAACGCCGGGCCTAGACTACGTGGACCGTGACAAAAGACTGCTTTGCCATTCATCTTGGTGATTCACTTCGATCGAGTTGCAAACCACATTGTGCAAGAAACCATGCCTGGATTGTGTGCAGTGCCGTAATATTTTCTCACGCATTACGTACCTCCTACGCATCAGAAGAAAGTGTTTGTTTTTATCCGGGGGCCTGGAGATGGTCTGGGTTGAGAGCGGGGTGTGTTGTTGTGCGTACAGTAACTTCTTACGAACAGGTACAGACATTACCGTCATCAAAGAACGAAGGATGGCGGTCTTTGCCAAGGGAGGTTCCTGGTGCCTAAGCGCTAAGCGCTAAGCAACTCGGTATAATTTGACAGGTTCAGGGCAGAGTGTTCATTTTGGGAAGAACGAACAACGGCAGGCGTCGTCGTTACGGGTCGGTCTGCCCTTCATGCAAGCGAGCACCATACGTTGCGCAGCGGGACGACAGCCAGTGCCAGCATGCGCCAGGCATGGTGTATGTAGTCGTTCACCTAGTCTGAGTCTCCGAAGACCGAGACGAATAGCACGGCGGAGAAAAACGAATCGCTAAAAACGTTACTTTGTATTTTCGTTGGACGGTGGAGATCGTTACCACCGTACCGCGCTGTGCGTCGTGTTCATTTTGTGACACGTTCATATCCACCGCAGTCCTTGAGCTTGATCTTTCGTCAACCAATAAAAACGTACAGTATATAGGCAAAAGTATCTACATGTGCGGTATTCGTAGAAAACAAAGCAAACAAAAAGGACATTATAAAGTGACGTTGCCGTGGCTTTTACATTGCTCGTTACACTTATCCTCCCTTTGGTCGTTGGGCCAGCTGAAACGAATGTGTCGCGGCCCCCCCCCCAAATCGCGCCAGAAATTGGTGGGTCAGGATATCAGACCTTTTCGTTCGTGCCCACAGGGACAGCGGGCCGATCGGGTTCGTTGTACGTCGCACTGCCCGTCGCGCTTGAACGGCGCGCGGCCTTCTCGATGGGTTCCTCCCCACCCGCGGACATCGCTGCGGCACGCGTCTTCTCGATCAGATCGTGTCGATCCCTGTAGCCCGGCGGGGCCCAGGAGCGAGAGTTCCACGGCTTGCAGCTCGGGTCGTTGTACATCTCGTCGACCGCCTCGAGCGAGAGGTTGGAGGACTCGTACAGGAAGAGAAAGACGAAGACCGATGCAAAGAGGTTGCATGCTGTGTGAGTGATGTGAAGTTTGTTTTTGTTACTATGAGTACCTCCCCCCCGAAAGGAACGACGGGACGATGCGTACATGCAAAAATGTAGCCGTATTTGTAATGGATGTCGCCTGTGATGAAAGGCGTGAAGAACGCGATGAGGAAATTCCAGAACCAGTTAGAAGCGGTTGCCAGAGCGCCCTGCTTGGCACGCGTCCGTGTTGGGAAGGTTTCGCCAATCAGAATCCAGATACCCCTACAAATGTGGTCAGCTGCAAAGTCACGGAAGCGATGTTAGGGGGGACATACGGGGCCCAAGTTGTTGCGAAGCCCCAGATAAACATGCAAGCGGAAACGATCATCACTGTGTGGTCGGGGAGTAAACACGTGCTTTGATGGAGGAATAAGGCCGAGTGTACGTACGATTACCGATAGTCTCGTCGGTCGTTGGATCCTTGGCGGTTCCGGCTGTGGCAAACACAAAGAGCCATGCTGACTGCCAAATGCCTCCAAGAATAAGAGGGGTGCGACGTCCAAACTATTTTTTCCCTAGAATCAACACCTCTGCGAACGAAGGCACATATTGCGAACTAGCATACCTTTTCCATGACATACAAACCACCAAAGGTGCAAACAAAGTTGACGCCGCCCAGGATGATCTGCGTCACGAAAGAGTCTGAGATACCAACGGAAGCAAAGATCGTCGCGCCATAATAGAAAAAGTAGTTTGCGCCCGTGAGTTGCTGCAGCGATTGCAAGGACATGCCTGACACGGATGATCGGACTCAGTCGGTCAACAAGGCTGGACGGAGAGCACACACCAAGTAAAGTGCGATAGAGCGTCTTGTTCTCCACACGGAAGCAGTCCAGCCATCCTCCACGTACGCTTCTTTCATACTCGATGCTTGCACGAATCTCTTCGGCTTCACGGCGAAGGTGATAATTAGCATCTGCTTCGGACGCTTTGATACCACGCGCAGTGGCAAGTGCGTCCTGGGCTTTCTCGAGGTGACCACGTGACGCAAGCCATCGAGGTGACTCGGGCATAAACTGAATGCCGACAGTCAAGATGGCGGGCCAGATGAAGCCGAGGCCTACGACCATACGCCACGAGCTAGAGCCGGACATGTCGCGCGTGCCAATAGAGATGCCGTCTATATCACGAGGAAAAGGTCAGGCCAGCCACAACGAAGAAAGCAAAGGACAAACAGGCAACGAGGATGCCGAGGGTGATGAACAGTTGATAGGTAGCGCTGTCCAGGTGAGCTCGAATCAACTCGGAAGTTCTAGACGCCCGACGCCACAAATCGACTCACGTCATCGCACCGCGGATTTGCGGAGGCGCGGTCTCCGCCTGATACATAGGGACCGCAGCGGAGAGCGCGCCGACTCCAAGACCAGCAATGAGGCGGCCGACGGCGAATTGGGCCCACTCAGACTTGGCAGTTATCTGGACAATAACGCCAGCACAGAATACAAGACACTCTAATTGCATGGCGCGCCGACGGCCGAGGAAGTCTGCGGTCCTGATGTGAAGGCGTCATAAAAGTTGGAACGGATGGATTGTCCGAGAAGGACGTACGGGGCGCCTGCGAGTGCACCAAAGAGCGTTCCGATGGAGAGCAGCGCTACAATCAGGCCTTCGCGAACCCTGGAAAAGGCACAAGTCGCCACGTCTCCGGGAACCCCGCATTGAGCGAAGCGAAGGAGGAAGTCATCCATTAGCAAGATGTCGGATATTTGACCGGTGTCATACTAGAAACATGAAGCCAGTCAGGTGGTCATTTCGAGTCCCCTCATGGATAACATACACCAAAGATAAACTGGGATCAAATATGTCAGCGCCGTCGTCAACTGGCGAACTAGCCCCGAAGCACTTACTCCTCCCATGGAAGCAATCATAGCTAGCATGATTGCCATGAACCCAATGGGCACACCCTGACTGTCGTACGGGTGAAAACTAAACGCATTTTCTGTAACACGCGACGCACACGTAGAATAGTGCCATGTTTCGTTGTGACACGCGAGATGGAGTTGATGAGAGAGTACAATGTTACGCGGGGTGGGGCAGAGGCGGGTGCCAGTGGAGAAACAAGAAGGCTCTTCGGTGGGGCTTAAGAAGATTGGGCAGACTCACTACAAAACTCGGAAAATGACAAATGACATCACTGGAGAAGCAGCTGACAGAGTAGGCACCCAGCCCCAGACACTAGGGAGGAGTAAGTATTTACAGATACCTTCGAAGCTCGATGCGCCCTGGCGGGCCAAAAAAAATTTCGAACGCATCATCCCGCCCGGAACTCCGTAATACCGAGAGAAGTGCCGGTAATATGTGGAAGAGAATTGCAACCAGCAAGGGTTACACCGTTACGAGAGGCTTCTGAACATTCAAGCTGAGGGACAGGTGGATGGCGATCAAACTCCTTCCGTCATTGGACAGGGTAGGATGACTTTAAATTGTCTCGGTATTAGCAGTGGAGGTGATAAGGGAAGGGGGAAATGGTTTAGCACCGTGACTAGAACATCAACCGATGGAAGATGATTACCAATAACCAGTAACCGGTGTGGCAAGAATGAGAGTTTAGAGCCCAAATGGGGCCTGTATGATGACAAGAGGCGACAGTTTGCGTAGGAGCGGCTGACAAGATAATAGGCCGGCTCGGGTGGGTGTGATCCCACTAGAGCTATGTATTCGCCGGAGCGATATTTGCAGCGAGGGTCAACTGACCAAGGGTTGAAACACCATCGGTTGGGCGGGCAGAGAGCCGAATAAAGCCGTTCAAGCCGTTCTGGTCTTGTCCTTGTCTGATAAGCGAATTAGGCATCAGATTAGATAATCCGCCGAAAAACTGCCTCCGTAAAATAATCCGACCACTCTCTCTTGCTTTTCACCACCACTTGGCTCGCCCCACTCTCTCCCGTCCGACATGCCTTCTGTTGAACTCCGCAGCCGTCAACGGAGAGGTAATATTGTAGTGATCGGGGGGAGCTATGCTGGTAAGTCCACTTGCTGCAAACGTATATCCCCTCGGACTTTATGTGTCGTGTGACACGTTTCCGCCTTTTGAGTTTACGAAAAAGTTGTAAGAACCAACGGTGGTACTCACGATCGTCTCCATTCCCAGGTACGAAAGCGGTTGAACTGGTCGCAGCCCGGATGCACCCGACGCATCGTACGGTCCTCGTCGAGCCGCACTCGCACTTCCACCACCTGTATGCGCTTCCGCGCTACTCCGTTGTACATGGCTTTGAGCACCGCGCATTCATCCCGTACTCCGCCATGTTCAAGGACCTTCCTCCTGACGCGACAGAGGTCGTGCAGTCACGTGTCACGGCTATCTACCCGGATCGCGTGGAGCTCGACTGTGGCGAGCCCATCTCGTACGAATATCTCATTATTGCGACGGGCACATGCTCTGTACCGCCGAGTACCCTAAATGTGAAGGGAAAGGCAGATGGCATCGCTTTTCTGCAGCGGCACCAACGGCGCGTCGAAAAGGCAAACAAAATCGTCGTCGTGGGCGGTGGCGCCGTTGGCGTCCGTGAGTCATCACTCGCGCGCGTCATGTGAACAGCGGATACTGAGAAGAAAATGCTTTTATGGGACAGAGCTTTCCACAGACATCAAGGACTATTACCCGTCCAAATGTGTCACTCTGGTGCATTCGCGATCGCGAGTAATGCACAAGTTCCACCCGAAGCTCCACGAACTCATTTCTGCGCGTGCGGAAGAGCTCAGTGTCAATATGGTGCTCAACGAGCGTGTCAAAGTCCCAGCAGGTGGCTTCTCAGATGACGGCTCCGAATTTGATGTCGACCTCTTGAGCGGAGGTCGTCTACGCGCGGATCTAGTGGTACGTGCTTTGTTACTTCTCTTGCTCTCGGCGCTCACCTACACTTTCTCTACCCAAGCTCTGTGCTACGGGTCATACACCCATCTCTTCACCACTGCGCACGCTCGCACCAGAGTGCATCACATCAGACGGCCTCATCTCCGTGCGGCCCACCCTGCAACTCGCCAACACCACATATCCAACTGTATTTGCGATCGGCGACGTCGCCGATACGAAGAACCAAAAGGCGGCACGTCGCGCCGTCCAGCATGCGCATGTGGTAGCAGAGAATATCGCGCGCCTCGCAACCGAGAATTCCGATGCCACGCTGTCAGAGTACTCCCAGGTGCCATGGAGGATCTGTATGTCGCTTGGTTTGGTGAGTCATCGTCCAGTTGTTTGTTCTGCATACGCTTGGAGATCTAGAACTGATGCCGACGTCTACGGGGTATGATCCAGACTCGGGAATTGCACTTTAGCGACCCTGTGACGGAGGTCGGAGATCCACAGTGGAGACTGAGCGATGAGGGGTACATCGGGGGGAGCAGCCTCAAGATGTGGCGTCGAAAGGCGCCGGGGGTGGAAGATTACTACATATGACGACACGACGACAAACTCATAGATTTGCATCTAACTTACCACTTATTATTTCACACGCCATTCATCCCTGCTATCATAGAGTACCCACAATAATGTCGAGAATTTATTACTGAGTGGCGGCATTGTTATGATCTTGTCGTAAGATATTCGTGCAGCACTTGCAATGTCACAGGGTACCCTAGAGATAAGAAAGAAGAAAGCAAGGTTCATGAGTCCCGAGTATTGACGCGTTGACGTGGCAATAGGGCGTTGAGGCTATATAGAGACCAACTGTAACGAGTAACTAGCCTTATCTGAGTCTCATGTCCGTTTCCTTTCCCCTCTAAGTCCTTCAAGATAGCTCTCTTCTTCCCCAAGAATGTTCCGACTGACCTCTTAGTGCCGCCCGGTGACATGCAAACAAGTTCAAGGCTAACTAACTCTACGCAAATCCGAAGGACAGCCAGCCTAAATAGGTTTAGCTGGGGACGACGCGCGAAGGTTCGGTGCGGAGGCGAAAAATGGTGAATTCCCCGGCCCAATGGATGATCGATGATGCAACAATAGTGAACCTCGCCGTCGAGTCAGTCACCAAGTCCCACACATCACGGTCTCAGAATACAGGTTCGCTCGTATTGCTTTTGGGTTCTGGGAGCGAACAGTGCACATTTCGGGGTACATGCGGACCCTAGCCCCAAGAAGTACGAGTCCAGTGGACGTTCTGCACCTGGGTGTGTAACAGGGTTGGAAGCCTTCACTCTGGCATTGCCTCTCGGACCCCCAACAGCATGCACAGTCGGTCCCGCCGATGCTCATCTCGTGTTCGCAGTGTACTGACAAAACTAAGAGCAAGCCTAATGTACGCTGCCGCCGTTCTCTAAGCGGATCTCCGGGTCATCGTTGGGCCCCAGACTTGAGCTGGAGGCTAGGGAGTCCCGTGATGACGACGTATTGAGAGAATCTCGCGTGCTAGGACGCGACCCCAGCGCAGCCGCAAATTGGAGGCTCGCCATGGGCGTGGACTTGTCTTGGCGAGCAGCGGCTCTTAACTGGGAGGAGGCTTGTTGCAAGTCAGTGATAATTACGGCGGGAGTCGAGTTAAACAGTGTCTTGTCCATTGACGCTTCTCGGTTGACGAGTATGACGACAATCAGTGAGTAGATTCCCTGACGCCTCGTCAGTCCCAGTCCTAAATCCGGACGCAATACCTACCGCCAAGTGAACAGCGGCTTGCGAGTATAGATTCCCGAGCATAATGTGGGATCCAGGCAGACGTATGAGGGATGACGCGACCAACATCACCTAGATCAACGAAGAATTAGCAAAATAAAATAAAATAAAATTAGGAGATCAGGCGCACGCCAGAAAAAATATAAAGCACGCCGGATTCTACAAGGAGTGCCAGCACTCTTTCCATTTTTGTCCTCTTGTTCTCGGCGCATTGGAGGTCCGCTGCAATTGATCTTCGATGCTTCCTATGGCAGCCAGTCCCAGACTCAGTAATGCTGTACCATGACAGAAACCCCAGGCATACCATGCTTTCAACGATATAATTCCCGTGCCCAAAATATTAGTGACAAGCGAAAAAATCAACGTGATCTCCTGGAAGATGTTGATGGTGTCGGCAAGGCGGCCTTTGTCTCTATTCACGGGGTCGATGCTTATAAACGCTCTGATGCCAATGGTTGCTACGACACCGACTGCGAAGGGGGAAAGCTCGTGGAACGCAAACAGCGAAGGGGGGGACGACATACGCATAGTTAAGACAAGCATCACGATCGGCGCTGTCAGCAGTTTTCTACTTTCATCGCGGCATAAGATCCAAGCTCTCCAGATGACAACGCCATCCGTCAGGACATACTATGGGGTATGTGAGTATATTAGCAAACAATGTGAGAGTAACTCCATCCACAAACATTAATTAAGACCAAGGCGTTGAATAAAACCAGGAGAGTCTCCCTAGGGCTCCTCGTACCGGCCAACTCAGAGAGATCTACAACAAGATACCAGGTCTTGATGAGAATGATTACATCCGCTATTGAGACAGCCAGGTATGCCGTTGACAACGAAAACATGAAGACTATCACACCGAACAAGGTTTTCTGGGTCAGTGAGTGCAGGCCCTTCTGGCTTTACATTGGTCAGATCGGTCGAGTTAATTTGTCCAAAAGGAGATACGATAACTCACAACATTATATATGTTGAAACCAGAAAAAGTGTAGCATAGATCCCTGAGCACGTATAAACTTGAATGGATTATAGAGATGAGAATATGAGGCTTGCCATATAGAACCGATTGGACTATAAAACCGGAGCTGCGGTAAAGTAGAGCGATCCCGCGCTGGCGAAACACGTTTTCGGAAACCATGATATCCTGCGGCTTGCGCAGAATATTCCCACAACCAATACCGAGGATTGGAAACGTGGGAGGGGGGGGGGGGTAAATCCATTATGACATACTTCTGCTCAACCTTTAAGTCGACCTGTCAATCAACATAAGTACATCTCGGGCTGACGTGGGTGTGATGCATGTGATGGATCATGGATCATGGCTCACATTCGTTCCCAACATCTGCGCCCCTCATTCTCCGACGATCCAAGATACCCTAGGTGACAAATTATTGATGCACGCCTCGCCCGCTATGCGGCGCAATCCCACCTCGTTGGTCACGACTGTTAGTGTCGCTGAGGCCTACCAGCTGGTAGGGTCCAATGGGATTTTAGGAGCCATGAACGTTTCGCTCGCTGGTGGCGGAAGTGTCACGACCTTGCTTGATGATTGTTGTGTCAGACATGTACAGATCATTGGTAGCCATGGCCGTCAGACCAGTGCGCTCTGATTGATGTCGGATGACAGTAAACTTAAACTAGTAATAATGCACGCTGTCGCTTAGTCAGTAATTTTAAATTCTGCGAATTGCGCCAAATGCCGTATTATAGCAGAAGTGAGCGACGTGCCAGCTCCATCAAGGAAAATGAAAGATGACTAGTGATATCTGAGGACTAGAGTACACTGCGTAGTGCTGCTATTACGTATTTGATGACTTACTGATGAGAAACAACCGCATATGATATGAATCAGGTTCCCACACAGGGGCGCCGTCGTCGTGGTCGTTCTCGTGAAGGTTCCTGCCCTTGCTGCACATCCAGATGCGAAAAATTTGGACAAGTACCTGTTAGTGGAGCTAGGGCATCATCGCGTCTGCGTCCTGCGTCCTAAAACATATTTTAATATTCCATGGTTGAGACCCGTGTCGTCCCGTTTATCGTGGCTGCACCCAGCAACAGTCCGCACTAGGTCAAGAGAGGGGGCGTGCGCCCTATCTCTAAGGGACACCCCGGGCTCGAAAAATACGCTGTGTGTGACTTACGACTAGGTCCAAATCGGTGCGTCAAGGAAACCCCGTTTTATCATTATCTTAATTACTCCGTTATTATTCGTTATCATGCATTATGTTGCCCCTAAGGGGTGCCACCTACACAGTAGGCCTATTCTATGCTGCCCCTCTGGACTGATTGGACATCCGAGTTAACGCCGGACTCCGGGCTGGAACTGGAAGTCGGGGAGCCCTGTGAAGACGATGGGTCGAGAGAATCCCGCGAAGGACGTGGCGCGTCCGCAAATTGGAGGCTAGCAATGGGCGTAGACTTGACTTGGGGAGCAGCGATCTGATTGGCTCGTAACTGGGAGGAGGCTTCTTGTAAGTCAGTGATGATTATAGGGATGGTTGCATTGAACATTGTCTTGTCCATTGACGCTTCTCGGTTGACGAGTATAACAATAATTGGCGTGTAGATTCCCTGAAATCTTGTCAGTTCCAGTCCTAAATCCGGACGCAACACTTACTGCTAGGTGAACAGAAGCTTGGGAGTATACATTCCCGAGCATAATGTGGGATCCAGGCAGACGTATGAAGGTTGACGCGACCAACGTCGCCTGGGCCAACGAAGAATTAGCAATTTAATTCAGTAAGGGGATGATTGTACACACGCCAGAAAAAATATAAAACACCCCGGATTCCACGAGAAGGGCCAGTACCCTTTCCGCTTTTGTCCTCTTGTTCACGAGGTGTTGGATATTCGACACAATCCACCTTCGATACCTCCTACAGCGGCCAGTCCGGGCTCAGTAATGTTGCACCTAGCCAGCGACAGGCGTGACAGGCGTACCATGCTTTCAACGAGATAACTCCCGTGCCCAGAATATTAGTGATAAGCGAGGAAATCAACGCGATCCCCTGGACGACATTGATGGTAGTCGCAAGGTGATTTTTGCGGCCGAAGAATATGAATGCTCTAACGCAGATGGTTGCTGTGGTACTGACTGGAAAGGCCCGCTCATGAAACGCAGACAGTGAAAGGAAGGGCAACATACGCATTGATAAGACAAACATCACAATCGCCGCTATCAGCAGTTCTCTGTTTTCAAGTTTTCTTCTTTCATCACGGCTTATACTCCAAGCTCTCCAGACGACGATGCCATCCATCAGGGCGTACTGCGGGATTCGTAAGATCAAAAGCAAATAACACGAGATCATCCGCCGACATTAGTTATGACCAATGCGTTGAATAGTTTCAGAAGACCATCCATAGGGCTCTTCGTACTGGCCGACTCGGAGAGATCTACGACGAGATACCAGGTCTTGATGAGAACGATTAATTCCGCTATCGAGACAGCCAGGTATGCAGTTGACAACGAAAACATAAAGACTGTTACGCCGAACATGACTTTCTGACTCAGCGAGTGCAGACCCTTCTTCCTTTACATTGCTCGGATCGTTAAAGTGATTTGTCCCGACGGGAAAAAAAAAGGTAACGCACATCATTATATGCGTCGAAACTGGAATGAGTGACGAATAGATCCCTGAGCACGTATCAGCTTGGCCAGAACACAGATATAAGAGTACGAGACCTGCCATAAAGAAGAGACTGAATCGTCAGATTAAAGATACGGTAAAGTAGAGTGATTCCACGCTGATAAAAGACGTTTTCGGAATGCATGATATTCTGCAGCCTGCGCAGAATATGTTTCCAACCAATGCTAAAGAGTGGGGAAAACGGGTAGTGATGGATTGTGGCATACTGCTGCTCAGAATTTAAATGAACCTGGCAGATAATATAGGTACGTCTCAGGCTGACGTCGGGCGTGATGGGTGGTAGCTCACGTCCATTAACGTTCATTCTGTGCAACTGCAGCGCCTCCCCTCACTATCCGATGATCCAAAATAACCTATGTGACACAATATTGATGTGCGCTTCTTCCGCCGTGAAGATGCAATCTTCCTCGTTGGCCGCGACTGGTAGTATTGCTGAGACCTACCGACAATACATCACATGGAGGAGCTAGCTGGTAGAGTCTAATGAGGGTTTATGAGCGGGGTTTACGGCCAATGAAATTTCCACTCACTGGTAGCGGAATTGTCGCGGCTGTGTTTAATAATTGTTGGTGTCGGGCGATCATTAGTAGCAGTGGCATTCAGACCAGTGCAGCTTGATTGATGATGCATGTTGACCGTTACTCATCGCGCGTGCCGTCGATTAGTAGGCAACTTTAGCTACTGCCAATTGCGTCAAACGCTGTGGCAACATCCAGTGAGCAATCTGCTAGATACTGTCGTTTTCAAATGATCCGGAAAGTCATATTTTTGATTCATGCATCACGGCAGATAGAATGGACTGGACTGTTGAAGCCAGCACGTGGTGATGTTGAGTGTCTCTGTCTAACCGCATAAGGTATTACATTCCCAGGGAAGTATTCTCTCACGCACGACGATTGTCCGCGGCGCATCCCCCAACTCTTCCGCCTGTCATTAATGTCATTCCCTAACCTGTGGCACCCGCGTTGTGTCTGACTCGAGCTCATTCTCCCTAATTAAAAACCGCTCCGCGTAGCCTGCCCACGTTCCCCCTCCTGGAGGTCGTACCCTGCCCTGTGCTCCAGCAGCAGTCGCGTGTGCTCGAGCTGCAGCACGGGCGCTGGGCGACCCTCCTGCGTAGCGCAAGCGCCACAGATGTGTCCTTTTCCTCGATACGCGCCACCTCCACACCTACCACGATGAACTCGCGCATCAGCAGGCACAGCGGGGTGAGACACACCGTAGTCGTGAGCCACGGCCCGCGCACCAGTTGTGCCATGCCCCCGCCATATGTATCGTCTGTGGCAGAGCCAGAGCCGTCCGTGGTCGTGGTGCGTGCCAAGGCGGTGGGGATGGCGAGTGCAACGGCGCCGTAGTACATACGTGGCAGGTTGAGTTACGCGTGTAGGCGTGGCGTAAGCATGCTAGCCAGTGCAGCGTAGAGCATCTTGCAGATCAGCTCGACCATGAGGCCCACCGTGCCCACGTTCTCGGACAAAAGACGTGGGCAATGGCACTACATACAAGAAGTGCAGTGGCAATGTGGAAGGCGGGAATGCGTCGGGAGTGCTGTCATAGTAGGGCACTCTGGCGGAGGGGATGAGTCTTATGGCCATAGCCTCCATCCTTGACTTGGGGCCACGCAGTGACGAGCACAACGGTGGGACATACTGTATGTTGGTGTGCCAGTGCCGCATATCGTCGGATCCTACAGCCCTATGCTTTACAAGTTGTCAGTGTCATAACTAATGGGACTAGAGTCCACTGCTTCTAGTGCTGCTAGTACGTATATGTTTTCCACTGATGAGTTTGCCACATATGCTATGAATCAGGTTCCCACACTTGGTCGCTATCGTCCCCAGACCTGTACCAAAGTCCTTCGTGATAGTAGCGGACATGAATATCTCCAATGCGCACCGCACGGCGAACCGAGGTGCGCACCAAACTTGATGAGTTGGTAACTTCCTTAGCCCACGACCTCACACTGGCAGCTGGTCTTAGTTTTATCTGGGAATGATGCACAAAGGTTTGGTGTCAAGGGAGCACATTGCGAACATGTGACAAGACCGACCGACTCTGAGCATGCCGTTAGGGACCCGAGCCGCAACTCCAGCACGTAGAGTGATCGCTGTAATGGGGGTGCTGGCTCCGCATAGGACCTAGATTAAGTACTTATACTTGCGACCTCACTCTGCGACTGGTCACGAGCCTCGGTCTAGTCAGAGTGAAGGCCCCACCCTTGCTACACACCCAGACGCAAAACTGGATACGTACTTCCTGGAGAAAGGGCATCGTGCCTATGACCTGCATCCTAAACTCCCTTTAAAATTAGTTGGTAATCAACTTGACTGCTTCGTTATTGCACGGTATCTTGACCCCCAAGGGATTCTACCTGTACAGCAAGCCTATTCTACGTTGCCCCTCTCATATGATTGGATCTACGGTTCAACATTGGACCCCCGACTTGAACTGGAGGCCAGGGAGTCCTGTGAAAACGATGGGTCGAGAGAACCTCGCGTAGAGCGTAGCCCCGACGCAGGCGCAAATCGGAGACTATCCACGAGTGTGGACTTGACTTGGAAAGCAGCGGTCTGATTGGCTCTCAACTGGGAGGAGGCTTGTTGTAAGTCGGTGGTGATTGTGGGGATGGTCGAATTGAACACTGTCTTGTCCATTGACGCCTCTCGGTTGATGAGTATGATGACGATCGGCGGGTAGATCCCCTGACATCTTGTCAGTTCCAGTCCTAAATTCGGACGCAACACTTACCGCTAGTTGAACAGAGGCTCGCGAGTATACATTCCCGAGCATAATGTGGGATCCAGGCAGACGTATGAAGGATGACGCGACCAACATTGACTGGGTCAATGAAGAATTAGCAGTTTTACTTCAGTAAGGAGATGGTCATGCGCACTCCAGAATATATATAAAACACGCCGGATTCTATAAGAAGGGCCAGCACCCTTCCCGTCATTGCCCTCTTGTTAACGACAAGTTGAAGATCCCCTATAATCAATCTTCTATACCTCCTATAGTAGCCAGTCTCGGGCTCAGCAATGTTGCACCTAGCCAGAGACAGACATACCATGCTTTCAACGAGATAACTCCCGTTCCCAGAATATTAGTGATAAGCGAAGAAATCAACGTGATCTCCTGGAAGACTTTGATGGTGCTCTCAAGGCGTTTTTTGTCCCTGCCGCCGTTGAAGTTTATGATTACTCTGATGCAGATTGTTGCTACGACACCGACTAGAAAGGGGCCTACTCATGAAATGCAAAAGGCAAGAGGGCAGGGCGATGTACGCATTGATAAAACAAGCATCACAATCGCCACTTTCAGAAGTTTTCTGCTTTCACAACGGCATATTATCCAAGCTCTCCAGATGACAACGCCATCCGTGAGGGCGTACTGTGGGGCATGTGAGTCCATTGGCAGATAATGCAAGATCATCCACCGACATTAATTACGACAAAGGCATTGAACAGATTCAGAAGATCACCCTTCGCTCTGGCTGACTCGGAGGGATCCACAACGAGATACCAGGTCTTGATGAGAATGATGAAATCCGCTACGGAGACAGACAGGTACGCAGTTGACAGTGAAAACATGAAAACTGTTACGCCGAACAGGACTTTATGACTCAGAGAGGGCAGAACCTTCTTCCTTTACATTGCTCGGATCATCAAAATGATTCGTCCAGATGGGAAAAAAAAGTAACTCACATCATTATATATGTCGAAGCCGAGATAAGTGACAAATAGATCCCTGAGTACGCGTGAATTTTGCAAGAGAATAGAGATAAGAATAAGAAGCTTGCCATAAAGGAGAGACTGAATTATAAGATTGAAGGTGCGGTATAGTAGAACGATCCCACGCTTGTGAAAGATGTTTTCAGAAACCATGATATTCTGCGGCCTGCGCAGAATATATCGCCAACCAATGCTGTAGAGTAGGTAAACGTGGTGGGAGAGGGGGGGAGCGGAAATTCACGTGGCATACACTTCCTGCTCAGAATATAAATGAACGTCTCGGGCTGATGGCGGGTGTGATGATGAAAGCTCACTTCCATTCTCAGCACCTGCGGCACTGCCGCTCACTGTCTGATGATCCAAGATACACCAGGAGACAAAGCACCGATGCAAGCTCCTTCCAGAGTGCAATCTCACCAAACCTAGTCGCGACTCTTAGTGTCACTGAGATCTACCACCCACAACAATAGGCCGGAGGTGCTGGTAGTAGGGCCCAAAGAGGGGTCTATGAGCCATGCTAATTTAACTCGCTGGTGTGGGAAGTGTGGCGGTTGTGCCAGTAACAATTGATGATACGTGCAGATCTATTAGCACCGGTGACTCTCGTACTAGTGCGATTTCGAGTTGATTGACGTCTAGAATTGTTGGTGCTGTCGCTTAGTCAGCGATTGAAATACTGTCTCGTAATCAGCCGAATTCATTGATCTCGTTCGTCGGATGCGGATGTCAGGTCTTGATATTATTCTCTGATCTTTTGCACAAACATGGCCCTATGTAGGCCAGAATGATCATGGGGATGACAGAAATCTAAACCAGATAGATCATGTAATGGAGTTGTACTAGGTGGTCCGAGTTTGATTTTATTGGATCGCAGCCTCCTATAGTCGCTTACGTACTCCGGGTGATCCCTCATAGGCTTCATCTATCGAAAGTTCCCATTGTGCTGGAACATTGCGGGATTGAAATGAATATTTGTCGTCGCGGTTGTGAGGTGGGCGTCGTGTGGGCCTCACTCGATGGGCTTACGGTATGTGAAAATCGAGTAGTAGGCAGGTGGCGCATAATAAGGGGACAGGTCCAACATTTCTCGAAGCTTAGGACAACAGCAAAATATTATTATTATTCCTCATATCGGAGTATATAACCCTTTCTGCAGCAACGCAAAGTTTGGCGTCCCTAGGCCCGTAACCTATGCAACACAAAATCAGTCAACGTCGATGATGAAGAGATACAAGCCTGGCGGGACGAACCCAGATCCCATTAGCAGGGAATCCATCCGTATTACAGCCAAGGTTAGAGCCATATGTGATGTCGTTGAGACCCACTCACCCATAGCCGTACAGCCAGGATTGAGGAAGCCAAGCGGGCGCTTTCCCTTCGAAATAAGGTAGTCATTAAGCAGAGAGAAGATACCCGCCGCTGTCTGGACATTGGCAGCCAACTGGGAACTTTAAAGGTAGTCATTAAGCAGAGAGAAGATACCCGCCGCTGTCTGGACATTGGCAGCCAACTGGGAACTTTAGGATGGGCAATGCAGAGCGGAGGGAGTAGGGAGCAGAGAAAGACACACAGGCGTCGAGCAGCTCGTACCGCTCATGAGAAAGTCGGCATTTTTGACGATGGTTTGAAAATTGAGCGCTTGCGCGGAGATGTCGGGGATGCCGCGACCCGAAGAGCTACACAAATTTACAAGGTAAGAATTGTAGGTCGGGTTAGGTCACGGCAGCGGGCACACTTACAGAGGCCGTCATTCTCGTTGCCAAGGAGCTCGAGGTATTAATACACCGCCTTGACCTGGTAGTCCGGGCACGAGAAGTGGTTCGAGAAGCCGCCTACAGAGAGGGGAGCTGCCAACTTGTACTTGAGCTTGTGTAGCACGTGCTACACCACACGTACAGGATGCGGGGAATACGGGGACGAATTTGACTCTTCCCAAGCTGTCGTCGCAGTTCCCAAGACCGACGCCGTCGTTGCCGGACGAGGAGAGGATGCTGACGCTACGCGTACTGAGCTGTGCAAACAGTTTGCACAAAGCTGTCGAATATCCCGGCAGGCGATCTCGCTCAGGAAGATTGTATAATATACTGACGGTCTGCGGGGTGTCCGTGTTTTGCTGGTCGATCATGTACCCAAGCCACTCGAGGTACCCATCTCCAGAGAAGGGTTCGCCGGCGAGCGCTGAATACCTCCCACCGCCACCGGTGCTGTAGTATTTGAGTGTGGTCTGACGCAATGACCGCGGTGTACTGGACGTTGATGCTCGCCTCTATGCCGGGTTGTTCGGGTTGTTCCCGCCGTCGTTCACCTGCACGACGGTGAATGCCACAGCAATCGCCCACGTCGGTGCGATATTTGGCCATGAACTTAGTCAGATCCTCCAGGCTCGGGTATTCATTCCGGAAACCCGCAATCCAGAGCGTGTTCTTTCTAGTCGCAGTAGGGTCATATGCGAGCGTATTGTGCAGCCAGCGCAAAAATGACGCCATGCCATCATCGTTAGGGGTCGGTCTCACCGGCACGGGCTTCCCTGATGCCGTCTCAGCCTGCGCCGTTGCTGCTCCGACGGAGCGCCTGCGTGGCGTCTCCCGCAGCACGCGCGGGGAGGCGAAGTCCGTCGTTGGCGCGACGGTTTCAATGTGTGTGTGCAGCACCGCGAGGAGCGTGTAGCCAACCGTGCGGATTATCGTGCCATTCGTCTTTGCATGTCGGTAGAGCCGGTATGACGCACCGAGCAGTTGGCTGGCTCGGGACACGAGCACGTTGGCGACAGTCAGCCAGGCGCCGCTGTATGTCGTTGAGATGGAGGGTCGCACGCCGTGGTGTGCGAACCAGGAAGTGACGAGCCAAAGCATCTCTGGGTGTGGCGCAACGAGCACAGCGACTTGCTCCTTAGAAAGGTGTGCGCCAAGTCTGAAATGGAGCAGCGGCACGCATTAATTAAAGTGCGAGAAGAGGTGTGGTGAGGAGGACGTGCTTTAGATGCTTGGGGTGACTAACCTTGTAAAGCGCATCAATCAGGACGCTCTCCAGGTAGGGTTTGGGTGCAGTGTAGAGGTCGATCGTGGTGTCGGCGGGTGGGTGACCCAGACTCTCCCATTTGGCTGGAGGGACATTCCAGGTGTGCATCACACGCGCGTTGTCCTAAGGTGCGAGGGGCGTCGCAAAGTGGGCGAGGGGAGCGGAAGTGAGGAAGATGAGTGCAGAGAACCAGTGGTATCGCATGATTACAGGAAGTCAGCCACGAAGGTGGTATCTGCGATCCAACGAGATTGTGTGGTTCAGAAGGCTAGAGGTCTAGAGTGCCCTAAGCACCGGAACACCGAGTACCTGACTGAGATGCAGAGCTCTTATGGTGCGTTTCAGAGTCAGAATTGCGGTTTGAGTGAGACCGCAGGTACCGCCATGGTACTATCTGTTGAAGCGTGATCTAAGTTAAAGAGTCACATGCTTCGTGGGAGATGCTTGAGTCATCTCATGGACATATACGGTATCTGGCCCCTTATGGGCAATAGCTTGATATGGACTTATTCCGGACTTCATACGGACCGGATCGCCTTTTGTTTATCTTTATTATTTCTTCCTTCTATTGTTTAGATACCGTTTGGTGACTCACTTGAAAGTGGCACCATTTTATATTCATCCAATCATATCCCTTCTTGGACCCATTGTCGTGTCACACGTGTCCTAAACACAATGTGCGCACAGACCATTCCTTCTTGTTTATAAGGATGGTTGTTTACGCCTTCACACTTCAGAGTTCCTTCACCTCTGAAGTGTAAGTGCGCCCTCTTCTCTTTCCACACCTATAGACTAACACTTCCGTAGTACTTGTCTTTATCTAGGTGTGTAGCTACGTGCTATAGAGTTCCTTCACCTCTGAAGTTACTTGTCTTTATCTAGCACTATCACGCTAACCTTTCTCGCTAAGTCAGTGCTGCGTTCAACAGTAGGAGCTATGATTAATATGATTACTCACGTGTCTTTTTCCACACCAACCCTCCTTGTTTAACCCAACTTCGCGTCTCGTTATCCTCTGCCAGCTCCCTTTCCGCTTTTGTCAAGCCTGTTCACGGCGCGTTGGAGCTCCATGAAAATCCATTTTCGATACCTCTAACGGTAGCCATCCTCGGGCTCAGCAATTCTGTAATGATGTACCTAGCCAGAAACCTCATGCATATAAAACTTTCAATGGTGCCCAAAAAATTGGAAACAAGTGAAGAAACCAGTGCAGTCCCCTGGAAGGTGATGGTAGAGTGAAGGCGGTGGGGTCCATTCACAGAGTTATGAACACTCTGACGCCGATGATTGCTACGGCACCGACTGACAAGGGGATCTGCTTGTAGAGCACAGACAATAAGAGAGGGTGACATGCACATCATTAAAATGAGCACCGCAAATTGCCACCATCAGCAGTTTTCTGCTTCCATCGCAGTATATAATTCAAGCTCGTCAGACAACGACCCCATCCGTTAGGGTGAACTGCAGGGTTTGTGAACCCACTCGCAAACAATACAAGATCATCCGTCAGCATTAATGACCGCCAAGGTTCGGAATAGTATCGGAAGACTCTCCATTGGGTTCCTTTTACTGGCTGACTCAGAGAGATCTAGAACGATATACCAGGTCTTGGTGAGAATGATTGAATCCGCTATTGAAACAGCTAGGTACGCAGTTAACAACAAAAACATGAAGACTGGCACACCAAGCAAGATTATCTGGCTCAGCAAGTACGAGCCCTTGTAGTTATGGAGCATATTGTAGGAATATATGTGTGTTGTATATTTGCATGGGAATGAGAATAAAAGCTCGGAAAGAGTGTATGCTCCTATTTCTGTGGCACCTTCTGTATATATATACATAAATATCCGCTTATTAATTTTACCCTTTATTGATGTTGGATGCTTCCCAACACTCCCCTGCAAGCCGATGCCAATCCCATATTTATAGTATGTTTTGTATGTTTTGGGCGTGCCAGCGGTTTTGTTAGAATATCAGCCGTTTGTTGAGGATCTCGACAACTCTCAATATTAATTATCTTTTCCTCAACCTTTTCGCGTACCCAATGCCAATGGGTAGCAATGTGTTTCAACCATTTATGGAATTGTGGATTCTGCACCATAGCTGTCATGGCCATGTCAGTCGCTATATTTTATTTCATATTTTTATCTATTTTATATGATTTTATACAACACCATATGGGCATCTCAGGCATAAGAGCCCAGTTATTTTCGCTAAGTTGTGTGGTCATGTGCATGACACGCGCCGAGTCATGTGCAGGTAGTCACATGAGCTCCAAGAGTCATGTTGTATGGACACATCACAGGATCATGAGAAGATCCTTCTATTTACATCTGTTACGATACATGAACGATATGATTGGTTAGAATAGTGTAGAATGCTGTAGAACATTCAGGTAATGTACATTACGTGCTAGAAAGTACCATTACTTAGTGACACGTCACCCTCTGAGTTAAAGAGGATTACAGTGCATCAGTCAGCACAATAGAGACGCATCATCACCTGAGTCATAGACCTTACTCAGTAGTTAGTAAGCACGGCACTTATGACTCTGCATGGACCAAGTACTACAGTATATAAACCTGTATTAGATAGTGCTACAATCTAACTTGTCCTCTTTGGATTTCCCTCTCAACTTACCCTTGCGTGACCTCTGCTCTGGTTCCCTGCAAAGGGAACATCTTGTCTTTGCTTTACTCCACGTTGCTTTGTAGGTTAGCACGTGATTTATCTCCGTGTTACGCTGATAGTGTGAAACAGGCAGTTCACCCTCTACTCTCTCAACTTCAGCGTCTCTGAGTCGACCCCTTTGTCAACGTAGCCGGAAGTCATCCACTACATTAGGACAAGTTTTACCCTTCGTCCTTTCGCATTACGCTTTGCTTACTGGTGAAGTCCTTTGTTTTATTATAGGGTGGTTGACGTCCAACCAGTCCAGATTCTTCATACCCCTTACGCACTGCCTGTGGCTGTCGTGCATCAGATTCTGTGTTGATCTGGTAATGTGCTAGTGTCTGTAAAGCCAGCATAGCTGTTGCTTGCCTTTAGTGGTATATTGCTTGAGCGTGCATCATTGGGTACTTGTATTAGGAACTCCCTACCATAGGAGCTAAGCCCTTGCAGGAGTGATAACCAGCCAGGCTTCGCCTGCGACAACTGAGAGTGCTGAAGCAGAAGTGTTATAAGAGCTCTAGCCGGGTGAGAGGCAGCCAATAGGTCAAGGAGACTGCGGCAGACAGCCTTGGGTTCCTGAAGAGTACCATCACATTATTCCAGAGTCTCTATATCTGCTGCAGCCTCAGGTGCCGTTGAAACACACGGTATCTATTGGTCTTGCTTGAAAGAGCTCGCATCCCCTCTGCTTAGCATTTCTGTTATGACACTGCCTATTTTAATTCCTTTTACTTAACCGCCTTAGGACACGTGATAACTCTTTTACTTTCTCATCACATGGTCATTCTTACAAGAGTCAGGATGACTCTTTTGCTTTATTTATATCTTTGTTCCTCATGTGAGTCACAATGACTTCTGCCTGTTGCTAAGGGGCTACATGTGTTTCACTCACATCATTGTTTCACTTATATCATGTGTTTCACATCCTACATGTGATTACTGTGAGCTGTGCTCTGCAGTTCTTATTGTGATTGCTCAATGACTCAATCCTAGGATGCCATTATCATTCTATCCTAGGATCCCTATTACTTTACTATAAATACAGGCTCACCAGGTAGTAGTAGCCTTAGACTTGACTTTTTGTACTCTACGGTACTTGAGCAATTGAAGACCATTGAATACTCCATCTCTCACTGAACGAACCCTCCTCTCACTGAAGAATCCTAAGTTCCACTATTGGCTTAGGCGAACTCTTCAACTTGTACATCTTCACTAAAGTTCCTCTTTGGAACTTCCCTTGACAACCAGAACCAGACCCCTTAGTGCAGCATCTCAGTAGATTGACTTAACCCATGTTGGGTGAACGTCCCTACCTGTTAAGGCCTAGCGGGGCCTTACAGTGCGATGTGCACCGAGGGTACAAGGGGGACAAGGACAGGGTACAAGGACGAGGTGCTTGGTAAATGGTAACCAAGGCCGAGGGAGTTCTAAGAGACGAAGGTCCGCGAGGGACGACCAAGGAGCAAGGGTTCGAAGGGTAAGTCGATGGACTTAGTGACGAGGTACAAGGGGCTTCGGTCAGACGGCTGAAGTACGAGGGACTAAGTTAGATGACTTAGGGTCTGTGTGTGCACGTTGTTATAGCACAAGCGCAAAGCTTCGAGGTGGCTCCCAACTAAGGGAAGACCGACAGTGGTGATGAGACGACGAGAGGGAGACACACAGTAGAGGAGTGAACAAGCCTGGTATTCGCTAGTATGATAAATGAAGACAAGACTGGAGAGTGAGCGTACAAAGTGGCTAGGTTTATATAGGTCACTACTCCATGTCCGTCCCATGAGGGGATACTAAAGGAGAACAATAGAAAACGCAAATGGGGAAGGAGAAGAAAAGGGAACAAGGGGAAACACAGAAGGGGAAGGGTTAGGAAGGGGACTCGGAGTAAGGAAGCGTACATGGTAGTGAGTCAACAGGTTAGTACTCCGAGGGGAAGCAAGTGTGAGTCAAAGCGATATAGTAAAAGAAAAATAAGTCCGTGGTGAGCCGGATCACGACATCACCCCCGCTCTTGGTAGATGCTTCCACGCATCAATCACCTTGGTCCTCTGCCTCCCAATTGACGTCGTCGTAGGCATCGTAGTTGTTGTCGTGAGTGTCATGCCCATAGAAGGACTGCCAGGCTTTGAAATACCACTCACAGCCACCATTGAAGTGTTTGTGCTTGGGAGGAACGCGGCACCTCTCTCCATTGAAGCATCTGGAGTGCGGGTAGAAGCACTTGGATGCAGGGTGACCGATGTTGTCGCAGTAGAAGCAGCGCTGCCACATGGGGCAGTTCTTGGAGGAGTGGGTGATGTTGGGGATGTGGCACTTGGTGCACTTGAGGGCAGAGGGGCGGACGGGCTGAGGATTGGGAAGGGGGGCCTTCTGGGAGGCGTGGGACTCGTGACCCTGGGTCAGGATCCAGCGGGACACGCCTGGCTTCTCTTCATCATGAAGCCATGGCATGAGGAAGCAGGTGTAACGCTCCCCTCCTGGGTGTTGGTCCTCCAGATACTCCCTGATGGGAATACCAGAGGACGCCATTGCGTCGTCAGTGTAGCATGGGTGAGGAACGTAAGCGTTCCCCATAAGATAAGGATGAAGGCGCGTGCGCGCCTGTGATGTGACCAGCCTCTGCCGGATAACTCCTGACCTCCTCCTCCAGTCGTTCCAGGCATCCGCCAAGTCCCTCTCCCGCTCCAGTAGGACGCGGTGTTCCTCTTCCAGGAATCGGTACCTGTCTATGTCAGCATTGACCCCAACATTGTTGAGGACCCTGAGGCTGGTTTCAACAGCCTCCTTGTCAGGGTGGTCGGTGTGGAAGGGGGAGAGGTCGGCGTTATCAGGGTAGGCAGGGGGGGGTCCGTGAAAGGGGGCAGCAGTGAGGGGAGCTCTATAGTCCTGGTAGCGGCCAGTGTCCCTGCGGCGTTCTAAGACATAGTGGTTGTGGCCCTCGCAGTCCCATTCATAGTGAATGTAATGGGGATGCTTGGGGGTGCCATCCAGCCCGGTGATTGAGAAGGAATAACGAGCGTGGTTGGCTCGTCGTGAGTCGTAGATCATGAAACCGGCAGGGGGGTCGTCATCGGACCTGTCATTGCCCAGGTCGATAGAAGAGGTGGGTGATGGTGAGTGGGAGAATGGCGTGAGGGGGCGACGAGGCTTGGGGGTATGGAGATGGCGATAGGCAGGGGAGTTGGTGCGAGGAGGGACAGGGAGAGGTTCAGGGGATGGAACAGGAGACTGGATACGGTCGGCCAGCGGAAGGGGGTTGCCTAGAGGAGACCCAGGAGCACCAAAGGTTCCCTCAGAAGGGACAGGGGATGTGGCATGCGAGCCGATGCGGTCAGCAAGAGAGCGGTTGTTGGTGGTAGCAGGGGAGGTAGACATAGTGGCAGGACAAGTAGTGGTGGGTGACAGAGTGATAGAACGGATGATGAGTGGAGTGGGGGAGAAGGCAGGGTTTAAGTATGGAGCTACTCCAGGTCCATCCCAGAGGGAGCAGATGGAGCTAGGATTTTGCCAATGGAAGTTGGTGACAAGTTGGTTGGCATAAATGTGAGCCGAGGGTTCCCATGAGTCATGGGCCTCGGAGAAGCCCTTCCATCTGACCAAATACTGCAGTTGGTTGCACCTATGTCGTGACCCTAGAATTTGCTCCACTTCCCACTCCGGTTCCCCATCAATCAGGTCAGGGGAAGGTTCCGTAAAGTTCAGACCATGCTTGGGTGTTTCCTTGAAAGGGGTGAGAAGGGAAGCATGGAAGACATTATGTATCTTCCATTGTGGAGGGAGCTTGAGACGGTAAGAGGTATGTGAAATGGCAGTGGTAACTAGGAAGGGGCCGTAGCGCCATGGGGATAGCTTGGCAGATGGATGGGTGGTGTGAAGGTTCCTGGCTTCGAGCCAGACTCTATCTCCGACACAGTAAGGGGTGAAACGAGTGTGTGACCTAGTCATGAGGTCCTGTGAGCACCTGATAGCGTCTTGTGCCTGCTGGCGTGCTTCCTTTATCTGTTGCATGCGCTGGTCAACAGAGGGAACAGTGGAGAAGTGGAAGGTTTGGTGAACGCATGGGGTGTGTCCCATGAGGAGGTCAAAAGGGGTCTTCTTGGTGGTGGAGCTGGGCCAGGAGTTGTGTGCGAATTGTGCAAGGGGGAGCCAGGACACCCAGTTGTCCTGTTTGTAATTGGTGAAGATGCGGAGATACTGTTCCAGCCATTGGTTAGTGCGTTCCGATTGGCCGTCAGTTTGGGGGTGGTAAGCGGTACTAATGTTCTGATTGATGTGAAGTAATCTGCAAAGTTCTTTGGTAAATGCGGAAGTGAAACGAGGGTCTCTGTCCGAAATGATGCGTTTTGGAAGTCCGTAATGGGGAAGTACATAGGTAGTGTAAAGTAATGCCATTTTCTCGGCATCTATGGTTTCGTTGCAGGGGATGAAGATGGAGGCTTTAGAGCAGTCGTGGTCTGTGATTGTAAGTATAGTATCGTAGTTGGATGATAGGGGGAGTTTTGTAATGAAGTCCAAGGCAATGGTTTCGAAAGGAAGGGAATGGGGGTCTGTGGCAATGGGGTAGAGCGGTGGCTTTGGGTTGGTAGGGTTATTTTTGCGTGATTGACAGGTGGTGCAACCCTTAATGTAATTGGTGATGGAGGTTTTCATGTTGGGCCACCAGTAATCGTGTGAGATAGCCCAAAGGGTCTTGGAAATTCCAGGGTGTCCGGCTGTGAGAGAGTCGTGATATAGGGAAATTACCCCCCTCCTTAGATTGTCATTTTCCACGATGACAAGGCGTGAGCCGTTCCAGAGAAAGCCCTCCTTCTGAGTGAGGTTGTGAGAGAGCGTCCATCTAGAGAGAAGGTCCAGCTGTTTGAGTTGGTGGGCTCGTGCACGATCATCGAGGGAGGAGGAGAGGGCAGCATTGACAAAGAGTGAAGGGGGGAGGACAGTGACCTGGTCATTGTCCGCTGAGCCATCATAGAAGTCGGGGCGCCTGGAAAGAGCGTCGGCCTTATTGGAGGCTCCAGGTTGGTGAACGAGGGTGAAATGGTAATCTGCCAGTTTGGGGAGGTATCTGGCGACACGACGATTAATGCGTTGGGGGTTACGGTAGTATTGGAGGTTCTTGTGATCAGTGAGGACGGTGATGGGATGGGGGGATCCTGCTAGGAGGTGGCGCCAGTTCTCCAGGCCATGAACGATGGCCAGGAGTTCTCTGTCATGAATATCATAGTTCCGTTCTGCCTCGGTGAATGTCACGGATCGGACTTGGACGCTTACTACTAGGTTCTGACTACAGTAGTAAGCTCGTGATTTCGTACATTAGTCAGGGACTTTATATTTCACGTGTTATCAGTAGTATCACATGGTACTTTAGCAGCTGATAACTAGGATAGCAGTACTAGGGTTTGAGCTAGATACACTATAGGGCAACATCATTCGGGAGGCGCTTTAAAGCCCTCTATCATCTTGTATAAGTAGTAGTCACAGAAGACCAAGGATCGCCATCTTGGTCTTCTTGAATCATCGGTTTCTCGACTCCTTTCCTGCTCGCGAAGTACCTGGACTTCAAAGAGGAGTGCACTGCATAAGGCTTACTAAGAAGCCTTCCCAGTTGCAAGACGTCGACGTGTTAGGACTAAGGATCCCACGTTTGACTTAACATTGTACAGCTGAGTACTTGCATCTTGCCATCGCCTAAAGCAAGGCCCATGCTTACCGAAGCGTAACATTAAGACCAAGATCCTAACATCGTGGCGCGAGTATCCACAAGAGAACTTTGGATCCGAGAGGGGTTCCACTCCTATGAAATCCCACGAAGGGGAACAAGAAACGTACCAATCCGCTACCTCAAAGAAGCCAATTGGGGGAGTATCAACGGAATAGAAGGGTACTTGATCAGAGGAGTGCACGGACCACGACCAGTTGAGTTCAATTTCGAACGAACTTGCTGGTGCAGAGTCGACCGAGAGGACAACGAGTGGAGAGTCATCGACACTCTACCTTACAGATACGGGTGCGATATCTACGAAGAAGAAGTCGTCGCAAGAAACGACTGGGGGCCCATCGACGGAGAAAACCAAAGTGTCTCGGCACCCTCAGAAAATCCCGAAGCATCAGACAGTGAATCAGAAGAAGAACCCGTTCGAGAACTGGAACCATTGGAACCAGAACTCATTGAAAGAGCTGAGCAGATCACGATTCACCCTCCAATGGCTACCTTAACCAAAATACAGGAAGTGACACTCCCTATCCACCCAGAAACCAGACATGTCATGATGGCAGATGACGCCGCACTATTCTGAGCAATCGGACCAGATCAACCTGACCCCCCAACGGGCGGTGGAAGACCACCGCCTGGACTGCCTGGAGGAAGCCCACCACCAGGAGGAGGACCACCAGGAGGAGGACCACCAGGAGGAGGACCACCAGGAGGAGGAATGCCTGGGGCAGGACCACTCGGAATACCAGGAGGGCACCACTCCGACAAATTCGCAGGAAATTCTCCAGAAGTATTCAAAGGGGATCGACACAAGACAGAGGAGTTCCTCACACAATGGGAACTGTACTGGGGCATCAATAACAATAACCCCATCATGGCCAATGCCTATAGACGAGCTATGTTATTCCTTACCTACATCCAGGGGAAGGATGTTAACAACTGGATCACAGAGACCAGCAGATGGCTCAACCGACAAGTCTCGGCCGGAATCGCAGATAACGATCCACGTCTATGGATCAAAGTTATCACGGCCTTCAACAGGCGATTCTCAAACACACTGGAAAAAGAACAAGCCCAAGCCATGCTCAAAAGAGGGATCAGGATGACAGGAGGGGACATTGACGCGTACGTGACGCAGTTCGAACAGTTGGCATGCCAGGCTAACTATCGACTGGACTCGCCACTTACAATGGACCTATTCACGGATGGGCTACCCCGCGATCTATATGAGAAAGCGTACACGTACGACAACCCACAGACCTTCCAGGAATGGAAGGAAGCGGTTATCAGAAGACAACAACAGTACATACACATGAAGGCCCGATTGGAGCAACATCGGGGTCTCAGCAATCAAGTAAAGCCACAAGGAGGTGGCAACACAACGTGGAGAAATGCGTGGAATACCGGCTGGGGACCTCCTCACAACATACTGCAAGACCCAAACGCCATGGACACGTCAGCAGACCGAGTACAAGGAAGACTCATGGGAGCTGAAGAAATCCAAGGTAATTGGGACCGAGCTCACCCTCGGAATCCACCACCAAGAGGGGGATTTGTGGGACGAGGAAGAGGAGGTTGACGGGACATATGGGAAGTAACCTGTTACACGTGTGGGCAGAAAGGACATTTCAGTCGTAACTGCCCACAGCACACCTACAACCAACCAAGCAGCAGCCGAAGAACCGACGCCTACCATGACGACAGGGAGGAAGAACCTGTCTGCGCCGCAAAGGCGGAAACCCCGCAGCAAAGAGCCGACCAATGGATGAAAGGAGTGGCTGCCGAAGAAGATGAGGTAAAGGACCTCATACTACAGGATCTATGGAAAAGGGAGGATTTTCGAAGTGCCTGAACCCATCGGCCTGGGTAAGGGCAGTAAAATGTAATTCTGTGATCATAACTCGCTACCGTTCTATGAGAATTCCAGTATCGATTCGCACAAATTACGCCATGGCCGACATCAGAGCATTAGTGGACTCAGGAGCCACAGACAATTTCCTAAGACCCGCTTTCATAAAGCGGATGGGGATTGGAATGAAGCTGCTGGAACGGCCCAAAAAGATATGGAATATCGATAATACCGAAAATCGAGCAGGACTAATCACTCATTATGTAGACTTGGACGTACAAACGAAAGGAATCCACAAGGAAATGAGGTTCCTTGTCACCAATATAGGAAATGAAGACGTTGTCTTCGGCTACCCATGGCTGGCCACATACGAACCAACCTTTAGCTGGAGACATGCCATAATCAAGGAGGACGCACTACCAGTAGTCCTCAGGACCGTCAACCCTAGGATTGCACGGTCAACACTCGCAAAAGCAATGACTGAAGATCAGAAGGAACAGGTCGTTGCTCAATTGAAAGAAGAAGAATTCGTAGAAGGAAGGACCACTTCCACGGAATTGGCAATCAAAGCGAAACAGTATACCACCAAAGCTGAGTTGCCGTCCGTCTACTCCACGTATCACCAGCTCTTTAACGAAGAGGCATCACACCGATTCCCACCCTTGCGGGTATGGGACCACGAAATTCAACTTAAGAAAGGAGCACCCGAGTCGATAGACTGCAAGGTCTATCCGCTCACGCAGGAGGAAGATCAAGCCCTCCAAGCCTTTCTCATGGAACAACTCGGCAAAGGATATATACGACCATCGAAATCCCCATACGCATCGCCATTCTTCTTTGTCAAAAAGAAGGACGGCAAATTACGACCGGTGCAAGACTACAGACGTCTCAACGTGCTCACGATACGAAACCAATACCCCTTACCTCTCATCACCGACCTCATAACGGACCTCAGTAATGCCCACATATACACCAAACTTGACGTACGGTGGGGTTACAACAACATACAGATCAAGGAAGGAGACGAAGAAAAAGCTGCATTCAAAACCAAATATGGCCTATTTGAACCAACGGTAATGTTCTTCGGACTGACAAACTCCCCTGCGACATTCCAGATGATGATGAACCACATATGTCGAGACATCATCGCCAAACATGAGCTCCGAGGAACAACGATAAGGGTATACATGGACGATATCGGCATCGCAACACATATAGGACACAGCATGGATGACCACATCATGGCGGTCAAGGACGTATTGGAAATATCAGCTAAGCATGACCTCTACTACAAACTAGAAAAGTGCTTATTCCATGCGCCCCGTATGGATTACCTGGGGGTAATCCTTGAAAAGGGGGTGACACGCATGGATCCCGTTAAAATTTCTGGCATCAAAGACTGGCCGACACCCACCAAAGTCAAAGATGTCTGATCATTCTTAGGTTTTTGCAATTTCTATCGCGCGTTCATTCGAAACTTTTCACATCATGCAAAACCCCTGAATCAACTAACCAAGAAAGGAGCGGAATGGAAATGGACGGGGACAGAACATGACGCGTTCAACAAACTCAAAGGACTCGTTACGTCGGAACCGGTATTGGCACACCCACAGCTGAGTAAACCATTCGAACTAGAAGTTGATGCATCAGGATTCGTGATAGGAGCAGTATTACTACAACGGAAAGATGACGGGAAAAGACACCCCATCGGTTACTTCTCCACTACACTCAACGAAGCAGAACGAAATTACGACATATACGACCTGGAACTGCTAGCTATAGTCAAGGCCTTCCGACACTGGCGACCGTTACTCGCAGGATCGCCACACCCCACAAAGGTTTTCTCAGATCACATGAACCTGCAATACTGGAGAAGCCCCCAGAAGATTAGCCGGAGGGTGGCAAGGGAAGTACTAGAACTATCGGAATACAACTTCGAAATTCACCATATCAAAGGATCAGCAAACGGCAGAGCGGACGCGCTGTCATGAAGACCAGACTATGACCAAGGAGAAGAAGATAACGAAAATATTACGGTATTACCGGACAGACTCTTCGTACGCGGCGCCTACGTAGAAAAAATACGGACCAACAAAGATCACCTCACCCCTGAGGACACCACACTGGAGGATCCCGTATATGAACAAAACGAGAATATCCTGAAACCATGGGTAGATGCACACCACCTCAAGAAGGTAAATGGAGTCTGGTACAAAGACGCACGACGAGTGGTAACCGGGGGCATTCACGATAAGCGACGTATATTGCACAATCATCATGACCTTCCCGCTCACGGACACCCAGGGATTAAAAGGACCGCCCAATTGGCGGGACGCACCTATTGGTGGCCAGGACTGGTCAAAGATGCCCTGGAATACGTCAAAGGGTGCGCCGAATGTCAACGCATCAAGGTCCAACATGGACGAAACAAAGCACCCCTCAACCCCATATACCCTAAACCGGAAGCAATGCCATTCGAAACCATAGCCCTTGACTTTATAACTAAGTTACCGATGTCTCAAGGATACGACACGATACTGACGATCACGGATCATGATTGCAGTAAAGTGGCAATATTCATACCCTGCAATGAAGAAATTAGCGCGGAGGGAGTCGCCAACCTATACCTAAAACACGTCTTCGTCCGCTTTGGACTCCCCATGAAAATCATAAGTGACCATGATCCTCATTTTGCCAGCAGTGTCACAGATCGGACTTATCGGATGCTTACTACTAGGTTCTGACTACAGTAGTAGGCTCGTGATTGTTTACATTAGTCAGGGACATTATCATTCACGTGTTATCAGTAGCAGTAGTATCACATGGTACTTTAGCAGCTGATTACTAGGATAGCCGTACTAGGGTTCGAGCTAGTATCGCTATAGGTCAATAGCTATTCGGGAGGCGCTTCAAAGCCCTCCAACATCGTGTATAAATAGTCGTCGCAGAAGACCAAGAGTCGCTATCTTGGTCTTCTTGAATCATCGGTTCTCTCTTCTCTCCCTCGTGTTACGCCTTGCCGTGGCGCTCGTTCGACTTGAACGAATTTCTGGGCGAAGTAACAGTAAACGCGACGCAAGTCAAATGTAGAGGCGACTTCCTCAATACAATGATGGGGCTAACAACGGATCTTCTAAGTCACGTCGGCCCGAATAGACTTCAACCTGCCGGCGTACGACCCGAGCGAGGTGAATGTTACACACGATGAGGAAGGAGATGAGAAGGGAATAGAACACTCGATGGATGAGATCAATGGCAATTTGAAGAAGACCAAGATGGCGTGTCTTGGTCTTCATCAACTACTACTTATACATTTACACGAGGGCTTTAAAGCGCCTCTCTAATGGAACTATCCTATGGCGTATGTAGCTCGAACCCTACTACGCCGATCCTAGGAATCACTCAGCAATCACATGCGATCACTGAGTGCTGACTGAGACATAAGTCCGTGACTAATTACTACTTACTACCGTAGCCACAACTGGTAAGTAAGAGTCCGGAACTCCGAATCACGACATCACTATTACTTCGATAAGTCCGAGGGGTCGACCGTAACATCACCCCCTTTTCAAGGGGCAACGCCCACGTTGCAACTAAGTCGCCCGAGGCCAGTTCCTCGTACCTTGGCCCATTCCAATCCACCCGCCCATGCGTTTCTCCACTTCATCCATCAAGTTCGCATTCTCCATGCGATGTATGGCTCCCAACTCCTCGGTACTTAGCCGGCCCCACTCCTGCTCCAGCTCCCCCATGCGCTGCTCGATTCGCGTGATTGCGGACCGGATTGCACGGTACCGCTGAACCTCTGCCGTGAGCGAGACGTTCTTGCACTCGCGAAGGGCGCGGTTGACCCGCGCAGCCTCGTCATACCCCGCATCAAGGATCATAAGATCCTCGCGCGAGTAGGAGGGGCGCTCTTCATGGGGACCGAAGCGGTGAGGACGCGCGTACAAGGGTTTCGGGAAGACGCGGTCGGACTCGTCGATAAGCCCCAAAACAATGGGGTTCGGTCCGTAAATGACCTGGACGTACTTGGCAGGGCGCGTCACGCCATCGGAGGTGGTGATGGGGAAGTGAACATAATCGGGTCCGCGATTGACCCTGAACCCGTGTGGGCAATGGGTGGCGCGGACGGTGGAGACGGCTCGGTCTTCGAGCTGTGGGCGGATGTCCCCGCGGTAAACGGGGTCGCCGGCGGTGGTGAGGGCGTGTGGAGTGGTGTTGGATGGGGCGTCAGCATCTCGTCCGTAGGAAATGTGGTCGTGCGCATCTGAATAGAGCTCGACCTCGTCGTCGCTCTCAATCTCTCCCTCCTCTCCATCATCTCCTGGCGTCGGGCCTTCGCTTCCACCAACTGTTGATCCCTCCAGTCTGCTACTACCTCCTGCCAAGGCCTGGTCGGTCCCAGTCCTCGGAGGTATCGGGAGAGGTGGGGACTCGGCCCGTCCATCACCGTCGCGAGCTGCGCGAACCTTGGCTCCCCGGTCCAGTGCGTCTCCGAGAAGTTGGATCTCGCGGGTAGTGAAAGGGACCGGAGAGGTGGGAAGACCATCTGCGTCGAGGATGTCCCAGAGGGGACCTCCATCGTTGTCTGACAGATGGGCGGCGTTGCCTGCGGTGGCTTGAGCGGGGAATCGATTGACAGCGGCTGTGAACTCAGCTCGGGTGATGGGGGTTTCACGTCCCCCTCGGTCTGTTGCAGCCACGACGGCTTGGTTGGTATCTTCTCGGGCACCTTGTGCGCGCTCTTCCTCCAACTCGACGGCAAAAATCCGTTCGGGGGTGCCGCAGTAGTATTGGTTGAGTGGCGAGAGGGAGGCATCGGGTGTGAATGGCATAAGCAGGAGTGTGTGAGTGGAAGTGGATTGTATTCGAGAAGGAGGGAGATGGGAGGACTCGCCGCGTCGGAGGGCCCTTTTATCCTTCTGCCGTCCCTGTTCATACTCCGCCACGGCTTCTTCGGCGAACACGTCTTCCTTATCAACCCACTGGTTATCGGAGTCCGGGTATCCCTTCCAGGCCACGAGGTACTGCAGTTTCCGTCTTCTGCCGTGGTGCCAATGGTCTAGAATCTTCGAGACCTCGTATTCCTCTTCTCCTTCAATCAAGTCCGATGGGGGTCGTGTGTAATTGGGTCCGTGCGTGGGTGTCTCACGATAAGGCGTGAGAAGGTCGGTGTGAAATACGGGGTGTATCTGCCATTGTCTGGGAAGTTCCAACTGGTAATTCACAGGTGACATCACCTTTATGACGCGGAATGGTCCGTGGCGTCTTGCAGCTAATTTCGCCGTTGGCTGGTGGGTCCGGAGGTGACGTCCTTCCAACCACACCTGATCCCCCACCTGATACTTGGGCGCTGTCTTGGCGTGCGCCCATGATTGTTGCACTTTCACGATAAGGTCCCGTGTCCGTTGCCGCGCTTCTTTCAGTTGATTAGCGCGCGACATTACGTGTGGAAGGGAGGATGGCTTATCGGTCCAATCAGCCCGCGGGTGATACCCCATAAGGAGTTCGAATGGTGTCATTTTCGTGGCTTCGTGGGGCCAATTATTATGCGCAAATTCTGCCATTGGCAGATAGTGATACCAGTTGTCCTGTTGCTCGTTTGCCCAGAAGCGTAGATATTGTTCCAGCCATTGATTGGTCCGTTCGGACTGCCCGTCCGTTCGCGGGTGGTAGGCCGTTGAGATATTCTGGGTGATTCCCAGAGTCTTGCATAGTTCCCTCGTGAATTTGCTCGCAAACCGAGGGTCTCTGTCACTTATGATAGTAGTGGGCAGTCCGAATCGAGGGAACACGTATCTGGCATATAATCCCGCGGTTTCTTCGGACGTGATTTCTTCTATGCAGGGTATGAATATCGTCGCTTTACTGCAGTCGTGGTCGGTGATGGTCAGTATCGAATCATATCCCTGCGATAAGGGAAGTTTAGTAATAAAGTCCATTGCAACGGTTTCGAACGGGAGGGCGTCAATTTTGGGGTATATAGGTTGAAGGGGGGCCCGTGTAGGTCGTGTGTTGACTTTAATCCTTTGGCATTCTGCACACCCTTTCACGTAGTCCATGACATCCCTTCGCAGTCCTGGCCACCAGTACTGTCGTTCTACTAGATGGCCCGTTCGTCGTATTCCTGGGTGTCCGTGAACAGGAGAGTCGTGAAAGGTGCGAATGACACTTCTCTTGTCTTCCAGCCCACCGGTAACCACCAGTTGGCGTCCGTCCTTATACCAGGTTCCCGATACCTTTTTGAGGTTGTGTCCGTCTACCCATGGTCGGAGTGTGGCTTCATTCTGACGGTCATGCTGTCCCGTGTTAGTGATTTGCATTGTCGTCAATGCTCGTGCGAAGACTTTGTCGGGTAAGACTATGACATCTTCGTTGTCCGATTCTCCTTGGTCGTAGTCTGGTCGTCGTGACAGGGCATCGGCTCTCCCATTCGCCTTTCCTTTAATGTGGTGAATTTCGAAGTTGTACTCGGAAAGTTCCAACACTTCCCTTGCTACTCGCCGACTGATTTTCTGTGGCGATCGCCAATACTGCAGGTTCAGATGGTCGGAGAAAACTTTGGTACGGTGAGGGGATCCTGCGAGTAGAGGGCGCCAGTGTCGGAAAGCCTTGACGATTGCGAGTAGTTCCAGGTCGTATATGTCGTAGTTCCGTTCGGCGGTGTTGAGCGTGGATGAGTAATAACCAATAGGGTGTCTTTTGTTATCCTCTTTTCGCTGTAGGAGCACGGCCCCTGTTGCAAATCCTGAGGCGTCGACTTCTAGTTCAAAAGGTTTACTCAGCTCGGGGTGTGCGAGTACCGGTTCCGATGTTACGAGGTTTTTAAGCGTCTGAAAGGCCTTATCTTCGTCTACTCCCCATCGCCACTCGGTATCTTTCTTTGTTAGGTGGTTGAGTGGTTTGGCGTGGGAAGCAAAATTGCGGATGAATGTTCGGTAAAAATTGCAAAAGCCAAGGAAAGAGCGGACATCCTTGACTTTGGTGGGTGTTGGCCAGTCTTTGATGCCCGCGATTTTGACAGGGTCCATGCGTGTCACCCCCTTTTCAAGGATTACCCCCAGGTAATCCATACGAGGTGCATGGAAAAGGCATTTCTCTAGTTTGTAATAGAGGTCGTGTTCGGCCGATAGTGTGAGGATGTCCGTGACGGCGGCGATATGGTCTGCAAGACTATGGCCGATGTGAGTGGCGATGCCAATATCATCCATATAAACACGTATCGTGGTGCCCAATCGTTCGTGTTTCGCGATGACGTCACGACAGATATGATTCATCATTGTTTGGAAGGTGGCGGGTGAGTTGGTGAGGCCGAAGAACATGACCGTGGGTTCAAAGAGACCGTATTTCGTTTTGAAGGCCGCCTTGCCTTCATCGCCCTCCTTGATCCGGATATTGTTATAACCCCATCGTACGTCGAGCTTGGTATAAATATGGGCATTACTAAGTTCTGTGATGAGGTCGGTGATAAGTGGAAGGGGATATTGGTTGCGAATTGTAAAGTCATTGATGCGACGGTAGTCCTGTACGGGGCGTAGCTTTCCGTCCTTCTTTTTGATGAAAAAGAAAGGAGAGGCGTACTGCGATTTGGAAGGGCGTATGTACCCTTTCTGTAGCTGTTCCGTAAGGAATGCTTGGAGCGCCTTGTCTTCATCTTGTGTGAGAGGATAGATTTTGCAGTCGAGAGCATCGGGTGCCGTGGGTTTGAAGTCAATGGCATGATCCCAGGCTCGTGCAGGAGGGAATCGGTGGGAGGCTTCTTCATTAAAAAGTTTTGTGAAGGATGCGTACACAGGTGGTAACACCGCCTTTGTGGTGTATTGTTGCGCTTTGATGGCCAAGTCGGTAGACGTGGTGCGGAGCGCCACTGGCCCTTCTTCTTCGAGTTGTTGGACGTCTACGTCCTTTTCTTCTGTAGTGAGTGCGACTTGTATCATAGAAGATGCTGGTGTAATTGATCGTAGGATGACGGGAAGTGCGTCTTCTTTGATAGTAGCGAACCTCCACGACATTTGAGGTTCGTAGGTGGCGAGCCAAGGGTATCCTAGTACGATGTCTTCGTTCCCGATGTTGGTAAGGAGGAACCGCAGAGTTCGACGTATGCCTTTGGTCTGGACGTCGAGGTCTATGAAGTGGGTGATGAGTCCAGCTTTATTCTCTGTGTTATCAATGTTCCATATCTTTTTTGGTCGTTCAAGGGTTTGTGTACCCAGGCGCATTCTTTTGGCAAATGCGGGACGTATGAAGTTGTCGGTGGCTCCGGAGTCCACCAATGCTTTGATGTCAGCCATAGCGTAATTCGTGCGGATCGAAACTGGAATTCTCATAGAACGATAGCGCGTGATAATGACCGAATTACAATTGACTGCCCTCACCCAGGCTGATGGGTTCAGGCGTCCTGAAAACCCTCTTGTTTCCAGAGATCCTTTAGGATCATGTCCTTCACTTCGTCTGGTTCCGCTGCTACTCCCGTCATCCAATTGGTAGCTCGTTCTCGTGGTGTTTGAGCCCGTGACGCTTGAATGGGTTGTTCTTCAGGTTCATATCGATCGGCTTCGGTGCGTCGATTGTAAGTGTGCTGTGGACACTGCCTGCTGATATGACCTTTTTTTCCACAAGTGTAACACGTAACTTGGGAAAAGTCTCTTCGCCCCCCTCGGCGATCCATAAATCCCCCACGCGGTCGTTGTTTGGCGTGGTATTGTTCGAGTATCTCTTCCGCGTCAGCGAGACGTCCTCGAATGCGATCTGCGGAGGTGTCCATAGCATTGGGGTCTCTCGGGAGATTCCACCCGGGTCCCCCTCCTCCGCCTCCTCGTCGTGGTTGGTTGCCGCGGTTCGGGGCTGATCCCCCCGCTGGCCCTCGATGTTGCTCTAGGCGGGCCCTCATGTGAATATATTGTTGTTGCCTCTTCATGACGGCAGTCTTCCAGTCTTCAAATGTCTGAGGGTCGTCCATAGTAAAGACCTTCTCATAGAGGTCGCGTGGCAACCCATTTGTGAAGATATCGAGTGTTAACGGGGAGTCTAGGCGATAGCCAGCTTGTCGTGCCAATGTCTCGAAGTTGGTCACGTACGTGTCAATATCCCCCCCGGTCATTCGTATTCCTTTTTTCAAGGCTGCTTGGGCCTGCTCCCGTTCAAGGGTGTTGGAGAAGCGTCTTGTAAACGCGCTGATGACCTCGTGCCAAAGGCGTGGGTCGGAGTCGCTAATTCCTCCAGTGACTTGTCTATTGAGCCATCGGCTCGTATGGGTAATCCATTCGTTAACGTCCTTCCCCTGAATATACGTGAGGAAGAACATAGAACGTCTGTAAGCATTAGCCATGATGGGATTGTTATTGTTGATCCCCCAATACAATTCCCACTGCGTAAGGAACTCTTCGGACTTATGTCGGTCGCCCTTGAATACTTCGGGTGCGTTCCCTGCGAATTTGTCAGAGTGACCTCGTTCGGGAGGGGATCCGACTGGTGGTACTCCCCCGAACGGTGGTCCTCCGCCTGGTAGCCCCCCTCCGGGTGGTCCTCCTCCGGGTGGTCCTCCTCCGGGTGGTCCTCCTTCTCCACCTCCTGGTGGGTCTGGATGGTCTGGTCCTATGGCTCTCATGATGGCTGCATCGTCGGCGGTTAGGGGTTCCCCAGTAACGGGGTTCATAGGTAGTTGTACTAGACTTCGAGGTTCTTCGGTCATAGTGGTCATGGGCGGCAGGACGTTGATAGACTCAGCTTGTTCAATAAGGTTGACCTCTGCTTGGTTCAACGGTGAAGGGGATCGGGGTGGTTCGTTATCGGAATCGTTTTCCGATACTTCGTGAGTATTTTCGGAGTGACTTGCGTTATCTTCTCCGTCAAGGGGTCCCCAATCCGAACGTGGGACTACTTCGTCGGTGTATATATCACAGTGGTGATGGGGTCGCAATGGGGCGATAACTTGCCACCGGTCTAGGATGTAGTCGACCGCGCACCAACACAGACGATCGAAACTAAACTCAACTGGGCGTTCTCCCCTTCGTGTCTCAATGACGTATCCTTCTACTCCGTTAGAGTTGCTCCAGTAGGCGTTCTTTAGATATCGGACTGGGACGTTGCGACTGCCTCGTCGCACGAGGTTGTACGGATGAAATCCGTCGGTATCCCACTGTTCCCGGGTGGTTACTCTCGCCACGATGGTAGGATCTTGGTCTTAATGTTACGCCTTGCCGTGGCGCTCGTTCGACTTGAACGAATTTCTGGGCGAAGTAACAGTAAACGCGACGCAAGTCAAATGTAGAGGCGACTTCCTCAATACAATGACGGGGCTAACAACGGATCTTCTAAGTCACGTCGGCCCGAATAGACTTCAACCTGCCGGCGTACGACCCGAGCGAGGTGAATGTTACACACGATGAGGAAGGAGATGAGAAGGGAATAGAACACTCGATGGATGAGATCAATGGCAATTTGAAGAAGACCAAGATGGCGTGTCTTGGTCTTCATCAACTACTACTTATACATTTACACGAGGGCTTTAAAGCGCCTCTCTAATGGAACTATCCTATGGCGTATGTAGCTCGAACCCTACTACGCCGATCCTAGGAATCACTCAGCAATCACATGCGATCACTGAGTGCTGACTGAGACATAAGTCCGTGACTAATTACTACTTACTACCGTAGCCACAACTGGTAAGTAAGAGTCCGGAACTCCGAATCACGACATCACTATTACTTCGATAAGTCCGAGGGGTCGACCGTAACACCTCGACTCGTCTTAGGCTCAACCACAGAAGACTGCCAAGTAGTGCGCACTGCATAAGGACTACCAAGAGTACCTTCCCAGTTGCAAGACCGTCAACGTGTTAGGACTTAGGCTCCCACATTTGACTTTGACAACACGAAGCTAAGTACTCGTGCCATACTTCCGCCTAAAGCAAGGCCCACACTTACCGAAGCGTAACAAGCAGGTTCACGAGGGAACTTTGCAGAGTATTGGATATTAAGCAAAACATATCCACCGCATATCACCCCCAGACCGATGGACAATCGGAACAAACGAACCAATGGGTAGAACAGTACCTACGGTTCTGGATGAATGAGAGACAGGACAACTGGTGCGAATACCTACCTCTCGCAGAATTCGCGCATAATAATTGGCCGCATGAATACACCCGGGAGTCACCCTTCAACCTCCTCATGGGGTACAACCCACGAGCTGATTGGACGGAGAAACCGTCACCGATCCCACAGGTAACGCTGAGGGTGGAACAATTCCGAGAAGCACGGAAACGCGCCCAGGAACTGATTGTCAAAGCGCAACAATCATGGGTTAAAGCAAAAGATGGTCCAAAATTCCGACTTGGAGACCTCGTATGGTTAGAGGGACGCCATCTCCGTACTCACCAACCAACGGCGAAACTCGCTCCTCGAAGGCACGGACCCTTCACAATAGAACAGGTGATGTCCCCTGTCAATTACTGGCTCAACCTTCCTCCACAATGGAAAATTCACACAGTGTTCCATGTGGACCTTCTCACCAAATATCACGAGACTCCACTCCATGGGAAAAACTACCAACGACCGCTGCCCGATTTGGTAGACAGAGAAGAGGAATATGAAATTGAGAAGATTCTAGACGAACGGCATTTTGGCAGAGGACGTAAAAAGCAGTACCTGGTCAAATGGAAGGGCTACCCCGACTCGGAAAACCAGTGGGTCAACCAGGAAGACCTATTTGCCGACGAAGCCCTTGCGGAATACCAATATTCAAGGACCGCTGCACAAACACTTATAAGGAGTGGGAGGACCCACGATGACATCCCATCCTCTCCTCACACCACCACCACTACAACCCACAGCCAGCTCATGCCATTCACACCCAATGCCGCCCTCATGCCGTCTTCGTATTACCTTGGAACCCCCGAGAGGATTTTTGCCATCGAGTTGGAGGAAGAGTGGGCACCAACAGCCCATGCCGACGACACGGAGGTCGTCATGGCTGAGAGAGACAGAGCCGGGTCAGAGGGACCCATCACCGAAGCTGAGTTCAACAGCACCATCACCCAGTTCCCCGCTCAAGGACGAGGAACGAACAGCGCACGACTGTCTCCTGATGTCGATGGGCAGCCCACCCTGTGGCACATCCTCCACACCGACACCGGACTGCCCATCGCAGACCGACCCTTCACCACCACGGAAGTCGACGACTTTCGGCGAGCTCTCGACCGCGGTGCAGACGTCCACGCACGCCAGGGAGCGGTACGAGGAGCTGGCGAAACCGAAGAAGTCGTGGAAAGAGGTGACCGACGACTGGAGGGAAGAACAGCTATGAATAGCCCAACGCCGCATGCAGGAGATGAGAGAGAAGAGGGAGAGGTCACAGACAGCGAGGACGAGCGGTACCCAGCTGAGCACCCGCACATTCACTATGGGAGAGAAGCTAATGCTCCACCTCATACAACACGACATGCCCTCGCCACGGATGGGACCCCCCTCTACCGGGGTCATATCCGTCCCCAGCTCGCCGACTGCGCCGTCTCCAGCGTCGCCAACACCCATGCACCTCATGGGTTCCGGGTCAATCGAGGACCCGATTTCATTTCATTCCCCATCACCACCCCCGATGGTGTGACACGCCAGGCAAAATACGTCCAGGCCATTATGAGCAACGACCCCATCGTGCTCGGCCTGATCGACGAGTCCGACAGGGTGTTCCCGAAACCCCTGTATGCCGCCCCACAGTACATGGTGCACCCCAAGACCCATGACAGGTACGCGCAGGAGGACTTGTTCCTCTTCGACGCGGGGTACGACGCCGTCGGGGCCATCAACCGGGCCGTCGCCGAGTGCAAGGACGTAAGCCTTGCCGCGGAGATCAGGCAGTATAGGGCCCTCGGAGCGGAGTTGGGGCATTTAGAGGCAAGGATAAGGGAGCTGCAGGAGACGTGGGGACGGCTGGCAATGGACAAGGCACTATGCATCAGTAGGTTGGAGCAAGCGAGAGTGATGCAGAGGATCGAGGACATACAGGCGGGGTGGATGGGACCCCCAGGGCTCCGTGGGCGTCGCTCCTGAAAAGGGGGTGATGTCACGGATCGGACTTGGACACTTACTACTAGGTTCTGACTACAGTAGTAAGCTCGTGATTTCGTACATTAGTCAGGGACTTTATATTTCATGTGTTATCAGTAGTATCACATGGTACTTTAGCAGCTGATAACTAGGATAGCAGTACTAGGGTTTGAGCTAGATACGCTATAGGGCAACATCATTCGGGAGGCGCTTTAAAGCCCTCTATCATCTTGTATAAGTAGTAGTCATGGAAGACCAAGGATCGCCATCTTGGTCTTCTTGAATTATCGGTTTCTCGACTCCTTTCCTGCTTGCGAAGTACCTGGACTTCAAAGAGGAGCGCACTACATAAGGCTTACCAAGAAGCCTTCCCAGTTGCAAGACGTCGACATGTTAGGACTAAGGATCCCACGTTCAACTTAACATCGTACAGCTGAGTACTCGCATCTTGCCATCGCCTAAAGCAAGGCCCACGCTTACCGAAGCATAACAGTGAACGTCTTGGAGTGGAAGCCGATGGCATGGGATTTACCCTGGGGGTCCCTCTGCGAGAGGATCGCTCCCGTGGCGAAGGCAGAGGCGTCAACTTCCAGTTGGAAGGGCTTGGACATATCGGGCTGAGATAAGGCAGGATTGGAGAGTACATGGGAGATGAGGGTGTCGAGGGCATGGTGGCATTCAGGAGTCCACCGGAATGGGGTCTCCTTCTTCAGGAGTGCAGTGATGGGGCGAGCAATGTTGGCAAAGTTTGGGATAAAAGGTCGTTGGTATCCTAGGACTCCCAATGTGCTTCGTACCTCTTTGAGGGTTTTGAGATCGCGTGGCCAGTCACAGAGGCCATCTGCTTTGACAGGGTCAATTTTGATCTGGTCCCCATCCACGATGATGCCGAGGTATTCGATGCGGGGTTGTTCAAAGGCGCACTTGGAGGGTTTGAGGAAATAGGATTCGACCTCTAGGAGGTCGAGGACTTCGTGGACAATGGTGCGGTGGCGTGATAGGTCGTCATGAGTAGCAATGAGGATGTCATCCATGTAGATGAAGAGTTCCTTGGGGTATTTGTCCTTGAGGTGGCGGAACATGCGGTTCATGGTGCGGGAAAAGGTAGCAGGGGAATTGGTGAGGCCGAAGAACATGACACAAGGTTGGAAGAGGCCGAAGGGTGTTTTGAATGTGGCCTTCCACTGATCTTCTTCTTTGATGCGGATATTGTTATAGCCCCAGCAGATATCGAACTTGGTGAAGATCTTCTTCCCCTGGAGCTGTTCAAGGATGGTGTTAATCAGTGGGAGAGGGTACATGTCACGGATGGTCCATGAGTTAAGGGGTTTGTAGTCTTGAGTGGGGCGTAGTTTGCCATCCTTCTTTTTCACGAAGAAGGAGGAGGCATAGGGGGAGTTAGATTCGACGATGTAACCTTTCTCCAAGTGTTCCTTAATGAACTCCTTGGTGACTTCTTCTTCGACCGGGGTGAGGGGGTATACCTTGCAATTGATGGTGGCGGGAGCGTCTGGTTTGAGGGTGATGGCATGGTCATCTTCTCTGGCAGGGGGGAAGCGTTGTGCAGCTTTCTCGGAGAAGACTGTGGCATGGCGCTGGTATTCGGAGGGAATGTCGGTTACTGGTGGGGTTTTAGAAGCAATAGCCTTCTCAGCCCATTTCTGAGCGATGCTGTTGACCTGGGGGTGGACGCGTTTGTGATAGGAGACAGAATGGAGTGTGAGGTCCCCTCCTTCGAGGGTGTTGGTGGTCCAGTCGATTCTGGGGTTGAATCATTTAAACCATGGGTGACCTAGGATGAGGTGGTCGTGTCCTAGGTTGGCGATGTATAAGGGCATTCTTACTGCTTGTGCCCCTTGGTTGATGACGAGGTAGGTGAGGTGGGTAATGGAGCCCGCCTGGTTGAGGGTTCTGTCCACATTGTGAATGAGGCGAGGGGTGCATAATTCTTGTGTCCCAAGGTGTAACTTTGAGACGGTGCGAGTGTCGATGAAATTGTTGGTTGCCCCACTATCAAGGAGGACTTCTACTTCAGCCTTTCCGTGCCACATGTAAATCTGAACGGGGATTGTCATTGAATCGTTCTTCGTACTGTACATGGTGCTAATGGTTGCCTTGCTCTCGGCTGTTAGAGTTCGGCATCGTGAAAATCCTGGTCATCCAGGTATTCTCCTCGCTCTTCTTCAGTCATGCTGGCTATGATAGCCGCAATCTGTTGAGCCTTGGTTTTCTTGGGGGCGCTGGTGGAGGGAGTGGTGGAAGCGGTGGTGGAGGGTACAGTGGTGGGCGAAATGGAGGTGGTGCGAGCACTGGAAGTGCTCTGTTTCTGGGGGCATTCACGGGACATGTGTCCCTGGCGACGGCAGCGGAAACAACGTCCTTCTTTTGCTAGTTTCTCGCGTTCTTCTGGGGTGAGCTTCTTGAGCTTTTGGGGGGTACTGGTGGTGGCATCTACGTCCATGGGGACAACACCGTGGTTGTGGGACTGGGTGTGACGGGGCTGTGTGGTGTGCGAAGTGGACTGGAACTGGGTTCTCTTTTTACTAAGGAGGAGGTTGGAGTTGCGCAGCTCGTGCGTTCGTTCTACTTCTCTTCATGCTGCACTCTTCCACTCATCCATGGTGACAGGCCAGGTGTCCCTATAGAGGACACGATGGTGTATGGACTCTTCAAGTCCCACTTTGAACTGGGCGATGGTGCCCTTGGCGGTGGGTTCCCATTCAGCAGCTGTGGCGAGCCGCTCGAAGGAGGCGATGTAGGTATCGATGTCAAAGTCCTTCATGCGAAGGTTCATGAGTTTTTGGTAGGCCGATTGGATGCGGGTGGAGTTGGCCCAGGCACTCTTGAAGTCGGCCTCGAAGGTGTCCCATAGGACTTCGTCAGTGCGGGCAATGGGGGTGGTGGAGCGTTTGACTTTAGCGATGAGGCCCTTTTCTTGGGCCTCCACCCAGTTAGTGACGAGGGGTCCCTGGATGTAAGACAGGGCAGTGAGGACACGCAGGTAAGGTTGTGCCATGATGTCGATGTTGTTATTGAGGGCCCAGTAACGATGGAACTGGCTGAGGAAGGTGCCGCTGAGGGTACGGTCACCCGTAAAGGTGTTTGGAGCGACTGATTGGAGCGCCCCTGATGTGATGGTGCGGGTGGTCATGGTGGCAGGGACTGTGACTGGTGCGGTGGTTATAGGTGGTGCAGTGGTAGGGGGTGCTGTGACAGGAGTGGGAACATGTGGAATGGATGGGAGAGTAGGTGGTTCGATGGTGGGGAGTGCGTTGTCTGGATTACCAGGGTCAGTGGGTAGGTACCAGCCAAGTCCTAGTCCATGTTCTGCTGGGTCTGCTGGGGTGGCGTGTGCTGGAGAGGTGAAGAAATTTGCGCCTTCTCTGGTAAGTTGGTGCCACTGATGGTTGATGAATTCAACTGGAACTGCTTTTCCTTCGTTGTTAAGGTAATACCCTCCTCGTGGGTCGTTAGGGAATGTAGACCAGTAGGCGGAGCCAACGATGTGGGCAGGGAGATCTGCTTTTAAGCGACGGGGTACTAGGGTGGGGTGGACGGGGTCTAAGGAGATGGATAAACTAGCCACGGTGTTTCAGGGTGCTGTGAGTCGATGGGTACAAGGGAGCAGCAAACAGAGTTACTGCGACGAGGTAGAAGAGTCTTGTCTTATGTTAAGGCCTAGCGGGGCCTTACAGTGCGATGTGCACCGAGGGTACAAGGGGGACAAGGACAGGGTACAAGGACGAGGTGCTTGGTAAATGGTAACCAAGGCCGAGGGAGTTCTAAGAGACGAAGGTCCGTGAGGGACGACCAAGGAGCAAGGGTTCGAAGGGTAAGTCGATGGACTTAGTGACGAGGTACAAGGGGCTTCGGTCAGACGGCCGAAGTACGAGGGACTAAGTTAGATGACTTAGGGTCTGTGTGTGCGCATTGTTATAGCACAAGCGCAAAGCTTCGAGGTGGCTCCCAACTAAGGGAAGACCGACAGTGGTGATGAGACGATGAGAGGGAGACACACAGTAGAGGAGTGAACAAGCCTGGTATTCGCTAGTATGATAAACGAAGACAAGACTGGAGAGTGAGCGTACAAAGTGGCTAGGTTTATATAGGTCGCTACTCCATGTCCGTCCCATGAGGGGATACTAAAGGAGAACAATAGAAAACGCGAATGGGGAAGGAGAAGAAAAGGGAACAAGGGGAAACACAGAAGGGGAAGGGTTAGGAAGGGGACTCGGAGTAAGGAAGCGTACATGGTAGTGAGTCAACAGGTTAGTACTCCGAGGGGAAGCAAGTGTGAGTCAAAGTGATATAGTAAAAGAAAAATAAGTCCGTGGTGAGCTGGATCACGACAGTCGAGGATCATAAGGTCCTCATGCGAGTAAGAGGGGCACTCTTCATGCAGCCCAAAGCAGTGGGGGCACACGAACAGCGGCTTGGGGTAGACATGGTCGGACTTGTCGATGAGCCCAAGGATGATGGGGTTAGGCCCATAGATGACCTGGACGTATTTGGCGGGGCGCGTCATGCCATCGGCAGTGGTGATGGGGAAGTGAACGTAATCAGATCCTCAATTGACCTGGAACCCATATGGGCAATAGGTGCTATGGATGGTGGATGCAGCTCAGTCTTTGAGCTGGGGGTGGATATCCCCATGGTACATGGGGTCTCCGGAGGTGGTGAGGGTGTGGTGAGTGGTGTTTGGTGGGGCGTCAGCATCTCATCCATAGGAAATGTGGTTGTGTGCATCTGAATACCACTCAAGCTCACTATCACTCTCAGCCTCTCCCTCCTCGCTATCATCTCCTGCCTCTGGGTCTTCGCTTCCAACAACTGTTGGTCCCTCCAATCGGCTACCACCTCCCACCACAGCCTTGTCAGCCCCAATTCTTGGAGGTATTGGGAGAGGTGGGGACTCAGCCTGTCCATTACTGTTGCGAGCCATGCAAACCTCAGCTCCTCGGTCCAGTGTGTCCCCAAGAAGCTGGATTTCTTGGGTAGTGAAAGGGACCAGAGAGGTGGGAAGGCTGTCGGCATTGAGGATGTCCCACATAGGACCTCCATCGTCATTGGACAGTCAGGTGGCATTGGCTGCAGTTGCTTGAGCTGGGAACTGCTTGAGGATGGCTATGAACTCAGCTCTGGTGATGGGGGTTTCATGTCCCCCTCGGTCTCCTTCAGCCATGATGGCTTGCTCAGTATCTTCTCGTTGGCCAGATGCGCGCTCTTCTTCCAGCTCGACGGCAAAAATCTGTTCGGGGGTGCCATGGTAGTACTGGTTGATTTGCGACAGGGTGGCATCAGGTGTGAATGGCATAGAGTAAAGGGGAGAAGTGTGGGTGGATGATAATCAAGAGGAAGGGAGATGGGAGGACTTGCCATGTCGAATGGGTCTTTTATCCTTCTGTTGCCTCCGTTCATACTCCACTATGGCTTCATCCGCGAACACGCCTTCTTTGTCAACCCACTGATTGTCTGAGTTGGGATACCCCTTCCAAGACACGAGGTATTGCAATTTCCATCTTCTGCCATGAAGCCAGTGGTCCAGAATCTTCGAGACTTCATATTCTTCCTCCCCACCTGTTACGGTCGCACCGGCCGTCTAGTTCGACTTGAACTGGGGTTCTCAGAACGCTTGTATTGCACGTGACAACCAAGGCAAAACCACTGCAATAGTGGTTGCAACTGAGAGACGAAGGGGAAGCAAAGGGAAACGGCTCGCTAAGAAGCGGCACAACAAGACAACGTCTAAGGGTTTGGTGAAGAAGACCAACTAAGGCCCTTAGGAAAGCAGAAGGAAAGAATGGTACGAATTCTCCAAGAACTCAAGATACGGAATACATGCGAAGACAAGCTAGTACTTATACTACTAGTAGATAAGGTTCGGACTCAGCACGAACCTTAAGTCCTTATCTCTAGCCAATAGCCATAAGGGCTCCGGCTCCACAAGCTGAAACACAAAGGAGAAACATAATTGGACCGGCCTATAAAGGCACCGACATCCATTAGACACGAGGCAGCGCCCATACAGTACATGAGGCGTCCATCAGAAAGTCCATCAGAAGGCAGGCACGAAGGCCTAGTCCATGTCGTCATCAACCGGGTAACCGGCTGCGGCATACCCGAGGCACACACGCTCAGGTGATGCCTCACGTGACTCATCACGTGACTCTGGGTCATCCTGCCCGTAGAAGTGCGCGTACATGGTGCGCACGCGAGCTTCATCTTGCTCGTAGGGGTCGTCAGCTTCATCGTCGCTACTCTCAACGGGAGTGCGGGACTTAGCTGGTTCGGGACGCAATGTCCACATGCTCAGGTCCCCCTTTCTCATCAAGGCCTCTCTTAATGCCTCGGAATCCAGGGTTCGCTCGTAGTTGTCCAACGCGGGCCGGCTCGGGCAGCTCGGCGGCGTGCTTTCTCGGGAACTCGGGATCTCGGCCGTAACACCACCCACCAAATCTGGTGGTGGGTGTGCGTAGTTTGGTCCGTGCGTGGGTGTCTCACGATAAGGTGTGAGAAGGTCCATGTGGAACATGGGGTGTATCTGCCACTGCGTGGGAAGCTCCAGCTGATAATTCATGGGTGACATCACCTTGATGACTTGGAAGGGTCCGTGGCGCCTTGCAGCTAATTTTGCAGTTGGTTTATGGGTACGGAGGTGACGTCCTTCTAGCCACACCTGGTCCCCTTCCTGGTATTGGGGGGTTGTCTTGGCATGAACCCATGACTGCTGCGCTTTCACAATAAGGTCTCATGCCTGTTGTCACATGTCTTTCAATTGGTTAGTGCGGGATATTACTTGGGGAATGGAAGACGGCTTATCAGTCCAATCAGCTCGCGGATGATATCCCATAAGGAGTTCGAAGGGCATTGTTTTGATGGCTTTGTGGGACCAGTTGTTATGCGTGAATTCTGCTAGTGGCAGATAGTGGTACCAATTATCTTGTTGCTCATTAGCCCAGAAGCATAGATATTGTTCCAGCCATTGATTGGTTCGTTCAGATTGTCCATCTGTTTGGGGGTGATACACCGTTGAAATGTTCTGCATGATCCCCAGTGTCTTGCACAATTCCCTGGTGAACTTGCTTGTGAACTGGGGGTCTCTGTCGCTGATGATAGTGGAGGGTAATCCGAAACGTGGAAATACGTATCTGGCATACAGCCCAGCGTTTTCTTCTGATGTAATCTCTTCGACGCAGGGTATGAATATGGCAGCTTTGCTGCAATCATGATCGGTGACGGTTAGTATCGAATCATATCCCTGCAATAAGGGAAGTTTGGTAATGAAGTCCATTGCTACAGTCTCGAATGGTAGGGCGTCAATCTTCAGGTATATAGGCTGAAGGGGTGCTCGCGTTGGCCGGTTGTTGACTTTTATCTGCTGGCATTCTGCACATCCCTTGACATAGTCCGTAACATCTCTTCGCAACCCTGGCCACCAGTGTTGTCATTCTACTAGGTGGCTCATTTGTCGTATTCCTGGGTGTTCGTGAACTGGAGGGTCATGGAAGGTGCAGATGATACTTCTCTTGTCCTCCAGTCCACCCATGACAACCCATCGCTCCCTGTCTTTGTACCAGGTCCCCTTTATTTTCTTCAAGTTGTATCCATCTACCCACAGCCGCAGGGTGGCCTCGTCTTGGTGGTTCACTGACCTTGAGCTGGTGATGTGGAGTGCCATTATGGCCCATGTGAAGACTTTGTCAGGTAGGACCATGATTCCTTTGTTGTCTGACTCCCCTTGGTCATAGTCTGGTCGTTGTGAAAGGGCATCCGCTCTGCCATTCGCCTTTCCTTTGATGTGATGAATTTCGAAATCATATTCGGAAAGTTCGAGTACTTCCCTGGCTACTCGCCGGCTTATTTTCTGTGGCGATCACCAATATTGTAGGTTCAAGTGGTCGGAGAAGACCTTGGTGCAGTGGGGGGATCCCGCTAACAGGGGTCTCCAGTGTTAGAAGGCTTTGACGATGGCAAGTAGCTCCAAGTCATAGATGTCATAATTTTGTTCAGTGGCATTGAGTGTAGCTGAGTAGTAACCAATGGGGTGTCTCTTATTGTCGATTTTGCGTTGTAAGAGTACCACCCCTACTGCAAATCCTGAGGCGTTGACTTCTAATTCAAAAGGGTTCACTCAGCTCAGGGTGTGCCAGTACTGGTTCTGATGTCACAAGGGTTTTAAGTGTTTGAAATGCTCATTCTTCTTCTGGGCCCCATCACCATTCAGTTTCCTTCTTCGTTAGGTGGTTGAGGGGTTTGGCGTGAGAGGCAAAATTTCAGATGAAGGTTCGGTAGAAGTTGCAGAAACTGAGGAAGGAGCGAACATCTTTAACTTTGGTGGGTGTAGGCCAGTTTTTAATGCCTGAAAATTTGACAGGATCCATGCATGTCACCCCCTTTTCAAGGATTACCCCCAGGTAATCCATACAAGGTGCATGGAAGAGACATTTCTCCAGTTTGTAGTAGAGGTTGTGGGCTGCCAAGAGTGCAAGGACGTCTTTAATAGCTACAATATGTTCATCGAGGCTGTGACCAATGTGAGTGGCGATACCAATATCATCCATGTAAACACATATTGTGGTGCCCAAGTGTTCATGTTTAGCGATAACGTCTTGGCAGATGTGATTCATCATAGTTTGGAAGGTGGTGGGTGAGTTGGTGAGACCGAAGAACATAACTGTTGGCTCAAAGAGGCCGTACTTTGTTTTGAAGGCCGCCTTCCCTTTGTCGCCCTCCTTGATCTGGGTGTTATTATATCCCCACCGCACATCAAGTTTGGTGTAAATATGAGCATTGCTAAGTTCCATGATGAGGTCGGTAATGAGTGGAAGGGGATACTGATTGCGAATTGTGAAGTTGTTGATACGTCAGTAATCCTGTACAGGGTGTAGCTTTCCATCTTTCTTTTTGACAAAGAAGAAAGGGGAGGCGTATGGGGATTTAGAAGGGTGAATGTACCCTTTTTGCAGCTGTTCCATGAGGAAGTTTTGCAGTGCTTTATCTTCTTCCTGCATCAATGGATAGACCTTACAGTCTAGGGTGTCTGGTGCTGTTGGTTTGAACTCAATGGCATGGTCCCATGCTCATGCAGGAGGAAATCGGTGAGATGCTTCCTTGTTGAAAAGCTTTACATATGATGCGTACTTGGGTGGTAGCACAGCTTTCTGGGTACATTGTTGGGCCTTGATGGCCAAGTCGGTTGATGTTATCCGTAACAAGACTGGTCCCTCTTCCGCCAGCTGTTGGATGGCTTCTTCCTTCTCCGTGGTGGTGAGGGCTGCCACCACAATGGATTGCTCCTTTTGAGGTTTGATAGATCGCAGGATAATGGGGAGAGCGTCTTCTTTGATGGTGGTGAATTGCCATGACATCTGAGGCTCGTAGGTGGCAAGCCAAGGATATCCCAGAACGATACCCTCATTGCCAATGTCGGTGAGGAGGAATCGTAGGGTTCAGTGGACACCCCTGGTCTGGACGTCAAGATCTATGAAGTGTGTAATGAGTCCTGCTTTGTTCTCTGTGTTATCAATGTTCCATATCTTTTTTGGTCGTTTGAGAGTTTGTACACCCAAGCACATTCTTTTGGCAAATGCGGGGCACATGAAGTTGTTGGTGGCTCCCAAGTCCACTAATGCTCTTATGTCGGCCATTGCATAATTCATGTGAATTGAAACTGGAACTTTTATAGAACGATAGCACATGATAATAACCGAATTACAATTGACTGCCCTCACCCAGGCTGATGGGTTCAGGCATCCTGAAAACCCTCTTGTTTCCAGAGATCTTTTAAGATCATGTCCTTTACTTCGTCTGGCTCCACTGCTACTCCTGTCATCCAGTTTGTGGCATGTTCACGTGGTGTCTGAGCTCATGAGGCTTGGAGGGGTGCTTCTTCAGGTTCATACCAATCTGCTTCGGTGCATCGATTATAGGTGTGCTGTGGACATTGTCTGCTGATATGACCTTTCTTTCCGCAAGTGTAACACGTAACTTCGGAAAAGTCCCTGCCTCCTCCACAACGCTTCATGAACCCCCGCAAGGTCGTTGTCTGGCACGGTATTGTTCTAGTATTTCTTCCACATTGGCAAGACGTCCTTGAATATGGTCTGCTGAAGTGTCCATTGTGTTGGGGTCCCTAGGGAGATTCCACCCTGGACCCCCACCGCCTCCTTGCCATTGATTGTTGCCACGATTCTGCGGGGGTCCTCCTCCCTGTCCTCAATGCTGCTCAAGGTGAGCCTTCATGTGAATATACTGTTGCTGTCTCTTCATGACGGCGGTTTTCCAGTCATTGAATGTTTATGGGTTGTCCATGGTGAAGACCTTTTCATAAAGGTCTCGTGGTAGTCTGTTTGTGAAGATATCAAGTGTTAATGGTGAGTCTAGGTGATAGCCAGCTTGTCATGCGAAAGTTTCAAAGTTGGTCACATACGTGTCAATATCTCCCACTGTCATTTGTATCCCTTTCTTTAGGGCCACCTGTGCTTGTTCCTTTTCGAGGGTATTTGAGAAGCATCTGGTGAAGGCGCTAATAACTTCATGCCAAAGACATGGATCGGAGTCATTTATTCCTCCCATTACCTGCCTGTTCAACCATCAACTGGTGTGGGTGATCCATTCATTGATGTCCTTCCCCTGTATGTATGTGAGAAACAACATGGAACGCCAGTACGCATTAGCCATAATGGGGTTGTTGTTGTTGATTCCCCAGTATAATTCCCATTGCGTGAGGAATTCTTCTGATTTGTGTCTGTCTCCTTTAAACACTTCTGGTGCATTCCCTGCAAATTTATCAGAGTGACCTCGTCCCAGAGGAGATCCAACTAGTGGTACTCCCCTGAATGGGGGTACTCCTCCCCCTCCTGGAAATCCTCCTCCTGGGAATCCTCCTCCTGGGGGTCCGCCTCCTCCCGGGCTTCCCGTGGCTGGTGGTCCCCCTCCTGTGGGTGGGTCTGGTTGATCGGGCCTGATGGCCCTCATGATAGCTGTGTCATTGGCATTCAGGGGTTCCCCAGTAATGGGGTGTATTGGCATTTGTACTTGGGTCGGGGGTGCTTCAGTGATAGTGGCCATGGGTGGTAGAATGGTAATAGACTCAGCTTAAGCTATTAAACCTGTCTCTTGTTCATTTAGAGGTGCAAATGTGGGTATGATGTCGTCCTGTTCTTTGGATGGATTTTCCTCTGAGACCTCATGTGTGTTTTCAGAATGACTGGTGTCTTCTTCACCGTCGATGGGTCCCCAATCAGATCGAGGTGTTACCTCGTCGTGGTAGATGTCACAATGATGGTGTGATCGTAATACATCAATTACCTGCCACTGGTCAAGGATGTAGTCGACCCGGCACCAGCAGATACAGTCAAAGCTGGACTCAACTGGGTGTTCTCCGTGTTGTGTTTTGATCATGTAGCCTCCTTCCATCCAATACGCGTTCTTCAAATAATGTGTTGGTACATTGCGGGTTCCTTGTCATTTGATGAAGTATGGATGAAATCCGTCAGTGATCCACTCCTCTCTGGTGGTTACTCTCGCCACGATGGTAGATCTTGGTCTTAATGTTATGCCTTGCCTTGGCATCTGTTTGACTTAAACGATTTCTGGGCAAGAGAGCGGTGAGTGCAACGCGGATTGAACGTAGAGGCGACTTCCTTAATACAACGATAGGGCAATCAATGGAGCTTCTAATTCATGTTGGCCCGAATAGACTCTGACCTGCCTCTGCATGTGGAGGACCAGGTGTCACAAACACAAGATGGTGAGAGAGACGAGAAGGGAAGAGAGAATTTGGTGTGGGAAACTAATGGCAATTGAAGAAGACCAAGATGGCGTTTCTTGGTCTTCCACAGCTACTACTTATACAAATATGCGAGGGCTTTAAAGTGCCTCTTCAACTGAACTATCCTATGGCATAAGTAGCTCAAACCCTACTACGCCAATCCTAGGAATCACTCAGCAATCACATGTGATCACTGAGTGCTGACTGATACAACTAGTCTGTGACTAATTACTACTTATTACCATAGCCACAACTGGTAAGTAAGAGTCCGAAACTCTGAATCATGACATCACTATTACATTCGACAAGTCCGAGGGTCAGCCGTAACACCAAGAGGGGCGAGCAGTTTGTCTTGCACAACTTGATGAAGACGACTTGCATGTCCCAAGCCCATTTCCCAGAACGTGGCGAGAAGCTCCACTGGGAGCGAGTTTAGGTGTATTGCATCTTCAATGCCATAGTCATACAGCTCGCTGTGAAGGTCAATATATCTTATATCCGATGATGGATACTTGGCATCCATGAGAGCGAGTAGCTCATACACTGACAGGACTCTTGAAGCCCCATAGCAGTCCAAGGTGAGTATAAGCAGTGAGGCACCAGTCAGGGTATTGATTGGTGATGCAAGGGGGGGCATCAAAGCACTGCTGGTGAGTGCTCCAATGCCGTTTGCATTCCTTGACAGACCAGGGGCAGGTGTAAAGGGGGCATCTGACACAACATAGAACTGCCCCAATTCAGCATTACATGCTCCTGGAGGAGTGGGCGTTATGTTGACCGTGATATGGACGTCCAGCATTGGGCATGCGGCCTTAGGCTTCTTTGCCGGTGGGTGGTCATATTTTTTTATATTTGGGGGCAAGTATTTCATCATCTTGCCAAGAGACTGTTTGCGGTGAGTCTTCATATTATTCGACTTGTTATAATGCTCACCATATACTTCGCCCACAGTGTCAACTCTTTGTGATTTACCTCATGATGCCCCCCTCTTGATGAATTCCCTGCTGGTTCTGCCCAGCAATATGTTCACCTTCCTGGTTTTGAGTGCTCTTCACACAACAAGTGCCTTTGCAGTTCAAGCAGGCACTCATATTGGTGCTTCACTTCCAGCAATGGCTCAGGGGGAATGTCATCATTCCGGCTGCATTTCTCCCTTCTCTTTCCAGTGCTACATGCCTTCTGCACATCTCCCTGTATCTGCAGGGTGTATTATATTTGTAAGTACTCTCTATTGTCAAGAGATCCATCACTGACCATATTTCCAAGCTCCATGGTCACTGCACATGTTCGTGCAACCACGATCTTCTCCCTCACATGACTCAACGCTATATTCCAGTTGTATTCACAGGCGAGGTAAGTCATTTTGCGCACATCCCCACTAATATGGTATCCTAGGCATACTTTGTTGTGAGGACTGGTGAAATATTCCAGTGCCTCATCAATGAAAGTATGCCATGCCATGTCAGTAGTGGCACCAAATACATGCTTTACATGGTCATTAGTGAGTTCTACTGTCACGGCCGAGATTCTGAGCTCCCGAGAAAGCACGCCGCCGAGCTGCCCGAGCCGGCCCGCGTTGGACAATTACGAGCGAACCCTGGATTCCGAGGCATTAAGAGAAGCCTTGATGAGAAAAGGAGATATGAGCATGTGGACATTGCGTCCCGAACCAGCTAAGTCCCGCACTCCTGTTGAGAGCAGCGACGAAGAAGCTGACGACCCCTACGAGCAAGATGAAGCTTGCGCGCGCACCATGTACGCGCACTTCTATGGGCGTGATAGCCCAGAGTCACGTGACTCATCACGTGAGGCATCACCTGAGCGTGTGTGCCTCGGGTATGCCACAGCCGGTTACCCGGTTGATGACGACATGGACTAGGCCTTCGTGCCTGTTTACTGATGGACTTTCTGATGGACGCCTCATGTACTGTATGGGCGCAGCCTCGTGTCTGATGGACGTCGGTGCCTTTATAGGCCGGTCCAATCATGTTTCTCCTTCACGTTTCAGCTTGTGGAGCCGGAGCCCTTATGGCTATTGGCTAGAGATAAGGACTTAAGGTTCATGCTAAGTCCGAACCTTATCTACTAGTAGTATAAGTACTAGCTTGTCTTCGCATGTATTCTCTATCTTGAGTTCTTGAGGAATTCGTACCCTTCTTTCAACAATCTGCATCACAGTTCCCTCTTGTGTTCCTAAGGGCCTTAGTTGGTCTTCTCCACCACACCCTTAGACGTTGTCTTGTTGTGCCGCTTCTTAGCGAGCTGTTCCCCTTTGGTTTTCCCTTCGTCTCTCAGTTGCAACCACTATTGCAGTGGTTTTGCCTTGGTTGTCGCGTGCAATACAAGCATTCTGAGAACCCCAGCTCAAGTCGAGCTAGACGGCCGGTGCAACCGTAACATCTACCATGAACTCCCAAACTAATTCGCATCAGTATTGCATCTCATATCGAGGTGAGTACTTACCTCCATCAGAAACTTGCTTATTTGGGTGTTTTTTAGGCTGAACACCTGCAGTCAGTGCCGCTGCAGTGCCCACATCTACATGACCCACCTCCACATGCCCACAGGTGCCTTGGACAGCAGCCACATTGTTAGCATGGGCATGATCTTGTGCCTCATCTGAGGGTGGCACACCATCAACAGCAGGCTGCACCACTAGTGGACCTGGGATGGGTGCAAGTGGAGGTGCCATGGGGTTATATCCATAACCCTATGGAGCCATGTATGGTTGATGGAATGGCGGGTAGAGGGGCAGGTAAGGTGGCACACCATAAGGGTCAATGAATGCTGGTGCGTTCATCGCTGAACCAGTGATGTGGTGCTGACCAGCTCCAACTGATGCAGTGTGGTGTGGCAGTGGTGGTTGGAAGTCATGTGGCTGCATGTGTAGGGGGTGGAACAGTGGTGGTGGTTGGGAGGGCACTGGTGGTAGTGGTGGTGGCAGGGGCGGCATAGGTGTAGCCCTGGGTGATACCTTAGGAACAGGTGCAGTGTGCTGGGCCCTTGTGTGTCATCGGCATATAGCAGGAGGCATTATGGTGTGTAATATATCAATGGCCCACTTGTGCCAAAGTACTTACTATTTATACACAGTACTTCAGGGTGTGTGTGGTGTCTTGCACAGTTGCTGTTCCTCTCAAACATCTGCTTTTTGGGACCTGTAACAAGACGACATCACTTGCGAGTATTGGCATTTAAATTACTAGTCGTTGTCTGCATATAACAGTGGTCTGCAATGCCACCTTTGAGAACGCAGGTGCTGCTGCACATATATGACCTCTCTGCATTGCCATGTGAGTTGCTTTGCCTCAGATATATGTAAATTTCACTGAACATCTTTGCATCTAGCCATGCACACAGCACCAACTCACCAGTTGCCACCCACTGCTATGTGCAAGCGATGTTAGAAACCTTCAACATCGCATGACAGCAGCAAGCTGTAACACCCATCTTTCAATACATCACATACTCCTCTTTCATTGGACAATATATATTCATTTCTATAGTACTGTGTGGTCGTGTCACAAGGGGCAATGTGTGGTGCATCTTCTGGGAGCTCGACTTAGCACTGAAAACCTGTGGAGATTACTTATCTTTATTTTTATTATTCTTATTATTCTTATTTTTTAATTACTACAATATTTTTGGGTGTGAGAAAAAAGCTCGGCATGAGCTGATAAGTCATGTTCAATCTCAGCCTGTGTGTGTAATTCTTGGAAAAAGGGCCTATCGTTTTGGATTTCACTGTAACACCCTCAGAAGATGTAATATGTGCTCGCTGGTGTGACTTGTGCATTTTTATCTGTTTGACAAATCTGCTAAGTTTTGAAAGATCGAAGTTGGATTCACCAAGGAATGTGACATCGATATCATCTAGACGTGGAGCACCAATTCTGGCCACAAGGTCTTCCAAGTACTTGGCGATTCCTCAAAAATTAAGGCGTGTTCCCCGGATGGTTGGGGTACGACAATGTGATTGAGGGTGGAAGGGAAATGTAGCGAAAGTGATCGAAGCTGGGCCATCTCAGACAGGGCGTCCGCGAGCGCTTCCGGTGAGAAAAGCCAGGGATTGGGAACTTCGTGAAGCCGAAGGTCTACAATATTCCTAGAAGAATAAAGAAGCCGAGGGAGCAGCTCATGCCGACCTTATTTCTCACACTGAAAAATATTGTAGTAATTACTGTAATGTCATTCCCTAACCTGCACCCGCGCCGTGTCCGACTCGAGTTCATTCTCCCTAATTAAAAACCCGTCTGCATAACCTGCCCACGTTCCCCTTCCTGGAGGTCATACCCCGTCCCGTGCTCCAGCAGCAGTCGCGCGTGCTCGAGCTGCAGCATGGGCCCTGGGCGACCCTCCTGCACGAGTGCAAGCGCCACTGCTGTGCCCTTTTCTTCGATACGCGCCACCTCCACACCTACTACGATGAACTCGCGCATCAGCAGGCACAGCGGGGTGAGACACACCGTAGTCGTGATCCACGTCCCGCGCACCAGTTGTGCCATGCCCCCGCCATATGTATCGTCTGTGGCAGAGCCAGAGCCGTCCGTGGTCGTGGTGCGTGCCAAGGCGGTGGGGATGGCGCGTGCAACGGCGCCATATTACATGCGTGGCAGGTTGCGTCAGTTACCCGTGTAAGCGTGGCGTAAGCATGCTAGTCAGTGCGGTGTAGAGCATCTTGCAGATCAGCTCAACAGTGAGACTCAACGTGTCCGCGTGCTCGGACAAAAGTCGTGGGTAATGGCGCTACATACAAGAGGTGCGGCGACAATGTGGAAGACGGGAATGCGTCGGGAGTTCTGCCGTAGTTGGGCAGACTGGCGGAGGGGATGAGTCTTGTGGCCATGTCCTCCATCCTCGACGCGGGGCCACGCAGTGACGAGCACCATGGTGGGATGTACTGTATGCTGGTGTGCTAGTGGCCTATGTCGTCGTATCCTACAGCCCTATGCTTTACAAGTTGTCAGTAACTAAAGGGACTAGAGTGCACTACTTCTGGTGCTGCTAGTACGTATTTTTTTTCCACTGAGTTGCTGCTATGAATCAAGTTCCCACGCTTGAGCGCCGTCGTTTTCTGACCTGTACCAAAGTCCTTCGTGACAGTAGCGGACATAATATCTCCAATGCACACCGCACGGCGAACCGAGGTGCGCACCAAACTTGATGAATTGGTGATTCCTATAGCCCATGACCTTGCGCCGGCGGCTGGTCTTAGTTCTTATCCGGGAGTGACGCACAAAGGCTCGGTGTCAAGGAAGCACATTGCGAACACGAGACAAGACCGACCGACTCTGAGCTTGTCGTTACTAGGTATTCGAGCCACAACGCCGGCACGCGCTTTAATGAGGATGCTGGCTAGGACCTTGATCGAATACTGGTCACGAGCCTCAGTCTAGCCAGAGTGAAGATCCACACACTTGCTACACACCCAGACGCAAAACTGGATATGTACTTCCTGGAGTTAGGGCATCGACCCTACGACCTGTATCCTAAATTCCCTTTAAAATCAGTTGGTAATCACCTGGACTGCTTCGTTGTTACACGGTATCTTGACCCCCAAGGAATTCTACCTGTACAGAAAACCTATTCTACGTTGCCCCTCTGATATGATTGGATCTCCGGTTCAACATTGGACCCCCAACTTGAACTGGAGGCTAGGGAGTCCTGTGAAAACGATGGGTCGAGAGAACCCCGCGTAGAGTGCAGCCCCGACGCAGGCGCAAATCGAAGGCTATCCACGAGTGTGGACTTGACTTGGAAAGCAGCGGTCTGATTGGCTCTCAACTGGGAGGAGGCTTGTGGTAAGTCGGTGGCGATTTCAGGGATAGTTGAATTGAACACTGTCTTGTCCATTGATGCTTCTCGGTTGACGAGTATGACGACAACCGGCGGGTAGATTCCCTGACACCCTGTTAGTTCCAGTCCTAAATTCAGGTGCAACACTTACCGCTAGTTGAACAGAGGCTCGCGAGTATACATTCCCGAGCATAATGTGGGATCCAGGCAGACGTATGAAGGTTGACGCGACCAACAATGACTGGATCAAAGAAGAATTAGCAATTTATTTCAGGGAGGAAGTAGTCACGCGCACTCCAGAAAAAATATAAAACACGCCGGATTCTACAAGAAGGGCCAACACCCTTTCCGCTATTGTCCTCTTGTTTGCGACACTTTGAAGATCCGCTACAATAGATCTCCTATACCTCCTACAGTGGCCAGTCCTAGGTTCAGTAATGTAGAGACTAGCCATGGACCCCAGGCGTACCATGCTTTCAACGATATAACTCCGGTACCCAAAATATTAGTGATAAGCGAAGAAATCAACGTGATCTCCTGGAAGACATTGATAGGAGTCTCAAGGTTTTTTTTGTCCCCGTCGGTGTTGAAGTATATGAACGCTCTGATGCCGATTGTTGCTGCGACACCAACTAGAAAGGGGGCCCGTTCATGGAACGCAAAAGGTAAGACGGCAGGGCAACATACGCATTGATAAAACAAGCATCACAATTGCCGCTAAAAGCAGTTTCCTGCTTTCATAACGGCAAATAACCCAAGCTCTCCAGATGACGACGCCATCAGTTAGGGCGTACTGCGGAGCTTGTGAGTCCATCGGAAAACAATGCAAGATCATCCACCGACATTAATTACGACAAAGGCATTGAATAGAATCAGAAGACCGTCCATAGGGCTCTTCGCATCGATTAAGTCGGAGGGGTCCACGAGATACCAGGTCTTGATGAGAATGATTAGATCCGCTATTGAGACAGCCAGATACGCAGTTGACAATGAAAACATGAAGACTATTGCGCCGAACAGGACTTTATGACCCAGTGAGGGCAGACCCTTCTTCCTTTACGTTGACCGGATTGTCAATAGATTTATCCGGAAGGGAAAAAAAGGTGACTCACATCGTTATATATGTCGAAACAAAGATAAGTGACAGATAGATCCCTGAGCGAGTATCAGCACGGCCAGAGAATAGAGATAAGAATAAGAAACTTGCCATAAAGGAGAGACTGAATTATCAGATTGAATGTGCGGTATAGTAGAGTGATCCCACGCTTGTGAAAGACGTCTTCGGAAACCATGATATTCCGCGGCCTGCGCAGAATGTATCTCCAACCAATGCTGTAGAGTAGGCAAACGTGGTGAGGGAGATGGGAGGGGCGAAAATGCACGTGGCATACACCTCCTGCTCAGAATTTAAACAGTTAACGTCTCCAGCTGATGAAGGGTATGATGGATGATAACTCACTTCCATTCTCAGCACCTGCGGTACCGCCCCTCACTATCTGATGTCCAAAGATAAACTAGGTGACAAAGCACTGATGTACGCTCCTTCCCGAGTGTAATTCCACCCCACCTGGTCGCGATTTTTAATGTCACTGAGACCTACCACCCGCAACAATAGACTGGAGGTGCTGGTAGTAGGGTCCAAAGGGGGACCATGGGCCATGGAAATTTCACTCGCTGGTGGCGGAAGTATGGCGGCTGTGCGTAACTATTGATGATACGTGCAGATCTATTAGCACCGGTGACCCTCGTACCAGTTCTATTTCGAGTTGATTGACGACTAGAATTGTTGGTGCTGTCGCTTAGTCAGCGACTGGAATACGAATCAGCCGAACTCATTGATCTCATTCGTCGAATGCGGGTGATATGATGTCAGGTCTTGATCTTATTCTCTGATCTTTCGCACAAACATGGCCCTATGTAGCCAGAGTGTTCATGCGGATGACAGAAATACAAACCTGATGGATCATGCATCATGCATCATGCATCTTGCGATGGGGTTGTAAGAGGTCCGAGTTTGGTTTTATGGGATTGCGGCCTATCTATAGTCGCTTACGTAGTCCGGGTGATCCCTCATCCTCATCTATTGAGAATTCCCTTTGTGCTGAAACGTTGCGGGACTGAAATGAGTATTTGTCGTTGCGAATGTGGGGTGGGCGTCGCACGGTCCACTCGAGGGAATTGATGTGTTATGTCCTTGGCGACTCGAATCGGCTTATGGTATATGAAATCGAGTAGTATTCGGGTGACGAATGACAAGGGGACCAGTCCAACATTTCTCGGAGCTACGGACAACAGCAAAATATCATTCCCCATATCGGAGAACATAACCTTTTCTGCAGAAACTCAAAGTTCGGCGACCCTAGACCTGTGACCTATGCAACACAAAACCAGCCAGCGCCGATGATGAAGAGATACAAGCCTGGCAGGGCGAACGGGATCCCATCCGGAGGTAGCAGGGAATCCGTCCGTATTACAGCCAGGGTTAGAGTCAGATGTGATGTGGTTGAGGCCGCTCGCCCGTAGCTGTACAGCCAGGGATTGAGGAAGCCAAGCGGGCGCTTTCCCTTCGAAACAAGGTATCCATTAAGCAGCGAGAATGTTCCCGCCGCTGTCTGGACATTAACGATCAGCTGGGAGCTTTAGGATGGGCGATGCAGAGCGGAGGGAGCAAAGAGCAGAGAAAGACACACAGGCGCCGAGAAGCTCGTACCACCCTTGAGAAAGTCAGCGCTTTTGATGATGATTTGAAAATTGAGCGCTTGTGCGGAGATGCCGGGGATGCCACGACCAAAGAGCTACACAAGTTCACAAGGTAAGAATTGTAGGTCGGGTTAGGTCACGGCAGCAGGCGCACTTGTAGAGGCCGTCATACACGTCGCCAAGGAGCTCGCGGCATTGGTACACCGCTTTGTCCTGGTAGTCCGGGTGCGGGAAGTGGTTCGGGAAGCCGCCTCCGGAGAGGGGAGCAGCGATCTCGGGGCGGTAGTGCCGCCGACGCTAGTGACCCAGGGACCTGCGAAACCATGGCGGTCTGGTGAGCAACTTGTACTCGAGCCTGTGTGGTACTTGCCACACCACATGTACAGGACGCAGGGAATACGGGAACGGACCTGACTCTTCCATAGCCGTCGTCGCAGTTCCAAAGGCTGACGCCGTTGTTGCCGGACGGGGAGAGGATGCTGATGCCACGTGTACTGAGCTGTGCAAACAGTTTGCACAAGGCCGTCGAATATTCTGCCGGGCGATCTCTCTCGGGAAGACTATATGATATGCTGATGGTCTGCGGGATGTCTGTGTTTTGCTGGTCGATCGTGTATCTAAGCCACTCGAGGTACCCGTCTCTAGAGACGAGTTCGCCGGCAAGCGCCGAATACCTTGCACCGCCACCGGTGCTGTAGTATTTGAGCGTGGTTGGGTACGCAATGGCCGCGGCGTACTGGACCTCGATGCTCGCCTCTATGCCGGGGTTGCTTGGGTCATTCCCACCATCGTTCACCTCCACAACGGTGAATGCCGCGACAACCACGTCGGTGCGATATTTAGCCATGAACCTAGTCAGATCATCCGGGCTCGGGTATTCATTCCGGTAGCCCGCAATCCCGAGCGCGTTCTTGCCAGTCGCAGTAGGGTCATATGCGAGCGTATTGTACAGCCAGCGCAAAAATGACGCCATGCTATCATCGTCATGGATCGGTCTCACCGGCATGGGCTTTCCTGATGCAGCCTCCGCCCGCGCCATTGCTGCTCCGACGAAGTGCCTGCATGGCGTATCCCGTAGCATGCACGGAGAGGCGAAGTCCGTCATCGGTGCGACGGTTTCAATGTGTGTATGCATGTATGCAGCTTCACGAGGGGCATGTAGCCAACCGTGCTGACTATCGTGCTGATCGTCTTTGCGTGTCGGTGGAGCTGGTATGACGCGCCGAGCAGTTGGCTGGCCCGGGAAACGAGCACGTTGGCGACCGTCAGCCAGACGCCGCCGTGTGTCGTCGAGATGGAGGAGGGTCGCACGCCGTGGTGTGCGAACCAAGAAGTGACGAGCCGATGTGTCTCTAGGTGCGGCGCAACGAGCACAGTGACCTGTTCCTTAGAAATGTGTGCGCCAAGTCTGAAATGGAGCAGCGGCACGCACGAATAAAAGTGCGAGAGGAGGAGTTGTGAGGGGGACGTGCTTTAGATGCTCGGAGTCACTGACCTCGTAGAGGGCATCAATCAGGACGCTCTCCGGGTAGGGCTTGGATGCAGTGTAGAGGTCGGTCATGGTGTCAGCGGGCGGGTGGCCCAGACTGACCCAGTTGGCTGGAGCGGCATTCCAGGTGTGTGCCATGCTCGCGTCATCCAAAGGTGCGAGGTGCGTCACAAAGTCAGAGAGGGGAGCGGCGGTGATGAAGGAGAGCGCAGAGAACCAGTGGTATCACATGAGTACAGGAAGTCAGCCACGAAGGTGGTATCTGCGATCCAACGAGATTGTGCGGTTCAGAAGGTAGAGGTCTAGAGTTCCCTAAACACTGGAACGCCGAGTACCTGACTGAGATGCAGAGCTTTTATGTTTCAGAGTCAGAGTTGCGGTTTGAACAAGACCATAGGTCCCACTATGGTACTACCAATGAAACGCAACCCGCGGAACCCATAAGTGGACCGAGATAGAGATGAAATATAGTGAAGTCCGACCAAGCCTGAGTTCAATCTCACATGGAGCATCCGAACTCTCATAGTCTAGGAACCTGCTCTTGCTCCCGATCTTCTTTGGTCCGGTCGCCAGGGTGTGAGTCGTTTAAGGCAAGATTTTTTGTCGTAGTTAAATTCATCCACGGAGAATATAGTCCTCACTGTAAAGGATTATGCAAGTGCCGAAACTTCTGATACTAGTCCAGACACCTTCTCGTGTCGATGCCCAGTGTAGGAGCTATGATTAATATATGATTACTCACGTGTCTTTTTCCACACCAACCCTCCTTGTTTAACCCAACTTCGCGTCTCATTATACTCTGCCAGCTCCCTTTCCGCTTTTCGTCAAGTCTGTTCACGGCGCGTTGGAGCTCCACTAAAATCAATTTTCGATATCTCTAACGGTAGCCATCCCCGGGCTCAGCAATTCTGTAATGCTATACATAGCCAGAAACCTCATGCGTATAAAACTTTAAACAACACAACCCCCGCGCCCAAAAAATTGGAAACAAGTGAAGAAATCAGCGCAGTCGCTTGCAAGAAGGTGATGGTAGAGTGAAGGCTGTGGGATCCATTCACAGGTTTATGAACACTCTGACGCCGATGATTGCTGTGGCACCGACTGACATGGGGATCCGCTTGTGGGGCACAGACAGTAAGAGAGGGTGACACGCACATCGTTAAAACGAGCACCGCAATCGCCACCATCAGCAGCTTTCTGCTTCCATCACAGTATATGATCCAAGCTCGCCAGACAATGACCCCATCCGTTAGGGTGAACTGTGGGGTTTGTGAGTCCACTCGCAAAAAATGCAAGATCATCAATTGGCATTAATAACAGCCAAGGTTCGGAATAGTATCAGAAGACTCTCCATCGGATTCCTTGTACTGGCCGACTCGGAGGAATCTAGAACGATATACCAGGTCTTGGTGAGAATGATTGAATCCGCTATTGAAACAGCAGGGTATGCAGTTGACAATGAAAACATGGAGACCGTCACACCAAACAAGATTAACTGGCCCAGCAAGTAAGAGCCCTTCTGGTTTTACATTGGTCGGACTGGTTGAGTTGATTTGTCCAGAAGGAAATAAGATGACTAACGTCAACATCTATGTTGAAATCGGGATAAGTGTTGCATAGATCCCTGAGCACGTATAATCTTGAACAGAGTAAAGAAATGAGAATACGAAGCCCGCCATATAGAACCGATTGAATTATAAGATAAGAGGTGCGGTAAAGTAGAGTGATCCCACTGGCGAAACACGTTTTTCGGAAACCATGATATCCCGCGGCTTGCGCAGAATGTCTCCAACCAATACTGTGGGTTGGAATCGTGGAGACCCATTATGACATACTGCCGCTCAATATTTAAGTCGACCGGTCAATCAACATAAGTACATCTCGGGCTGACGTGGGTGTGATGCATGTGATGGACTATGGATGATGGCTTACGGACATTCCCAATATCGGTGCCCCACATTCTCCGACGACCCAAGATATGTTAGGGGAAAAAAGGTGTTGATGCGCGTCTCTCTTGCTGTGCAACGCATCCCACCTCATTGGTCGTGACTGTTAGTGTCGCAGAGACCTACTAGCTGACGGGGTCCAATGGGATCATAGGACCCACGAAATTTCCGCCCGCTGGTGGTGGGTGTCGCAGCTTTGTTTGATGATTGCCAGTGCCGGATATGTGCAATCATTGGCAGCAGTAGCCCTAAATCAGTGCGCTTTGGGTGGTGATCCGGTGATGCATGATGACTGTAAACAAGAAGCAAAACATACTATCGCTTAGTCAGCGACTTTAAATACTGCGACTTGTGCCAAACGTTGTATATAATAGACGGGTGAACGATCCTGCCAGCTTCATCACGGCCAGGAGAATGAAAGGTGACTAGTGATGTCTAAGGATAGAGTGCACTACTTAGTGCTGCTAGTACGCATTTTCTTTTCCTGTGACACCTTGTCGATGAGAAGCAGCTGCATATGTTATGAATCAGGTTCCTACACATGGGCGCCATCACGGTCATTCTCAGACCTGTACCAAAGTCCGCCGTGATCGCAGAAGACCCGAATACCTCCAACATGCACCGCAAGGTGAACTGGGGTGCGCACCAAAGAGGAGGAGGTTTATATCAGGCCATGGTCTCGCCTCCGGTTATAATTTTTATCCGGGAAACGACGCACAAATTTTCGGTGCTGAGGCACACTGTGAACAAAAGACGAGCGATGACAAGACTGACCGACTCTGAGCATGCTATTAGGGGCCCGAGGCGCAACACCAGCATGTAAACCGGTGAGCGCTCGCTCTAATGACGTGCCATCTCCGCTCAGGACCTCGATCAATTGATTCTACGTCACTTGCGACACGACATCCTCATTCTGCACCTGGCCACCAGCCTAGCCAGTGCGAAGGTTCCCGCTCTTGCTACTCACCCAGATGCAAAAATTCTGGGCGCGTACCTGCCAGTGGAGCTAGGGGATTATCGCGCCTGTGACCTGCTTCCTAAACCCCATCTAAATAATCCATGGTTGCGACCCGTGTCATCCCATTTATTTTAGCTGCACTTGGCAACAGTCCGCACTCTAGGTCAAGAGAGAGGACGTGTGCAGTATCCATAAGGGACAGCCTGGTCTCGTATATACCTCGAAAAATGCATTATACATGACTGACGGCTAGGTTTACTTCGGGACGCCTACTTTTATAAATTTGCTTCTTTATTCGTTATCACGCATTGTGTTTCCCCCAAGGGTGGCCACCTGCACAGCAGGTCTATTTTACGCTGCCCCTCTGGTCTAGTTGGATACCTGAGTCAACGTCGGACTTCAGGTTTGAACTGGAAGCCAGGGTGTCCTGTGAAGACGATGGGTCGAGATAATCTCGCATAGGACGCCGCCCGAGCCCAGCCGCAATTTGGAGGCTAGCAATCGGCGTAGACTTGACTTCGCGACCAGCGGGCTCGTTGGCTCTTAGCTGGGAGGCTTGTTGTAAGTCAGTGATGACTGTGGGGGTGGTTGCATTGAATATTGTCTTGTCCATTGACGCTTCCTGGTTGACGAGGATGACGATAATCGGCGGGTAGATTCCCTGAAATCTTGTCAGTTCCGGTCCTAATACCGGATGCAACACTTACTATCAGGTAAACCGTAGCTTGCGAGTATACATTCCCGAGCATAATGTGGGACCCAGGTAGACGTATGAAGGTTGACGCGATCAGCATTGACTGGATGAACGAAGAATTAGCAATTTTATTTCAGTAAGGAGATGATCATGCGCACGCCAGAAAAAATATAAAACACCCCGGATTCTACAAGAAGGGCCAACACCCTTTCTGCTTTTGTCCTCTTGTTCACGACATGTTGGATATTCGACACAATCCATCTTCGATACCTCCTACAGCGGCCAGTCCCGGGCTCAGTAATGTTGTACCTTGCCAGAGACAGACGTACCATGCTTTCAACGCGATGACTCCTGTGCCCAAAATGTTAGTGACAAGTGAAGCACTCAGCGCGATCTCCTGGAAGATGACGATGGTAGGCGCAAGGTGATTTTTGTGGCCAAAGAGTATGAGTACTCTGACGCAGATGATCGCTACACCGTTGACTGGCAATGCCCGCTCGTGAAACGCAGACGGTAAGAAGAAGGGAGACATACACAACGAGAAAACAAACATCACAATCGCCGCTATCAGCAGTTTTCTGCTCTCATCACGGCATATTATCCAAGCTCTCCAGACAATGATGCCATCTGTCAGGGCGTACTGCAGGGTTCGTGAGCCCAATATCAAAACAATGCGATATCATCCACCGACATTAGTTATGACCAAGGCGTTGAATAGTTTCAGAAGACCATCCAGAGGGCTCTTCGTGTTGAAACGCAGCACTGACTTAGCAGGTAAAAGGTTAGCGTGAAAGGCTAAGACAAGCAAGTTAACTTCAGAGGTGAAGGGAACTCTGTAGCGCGTAGCTACACACCTAAGACAAGCAAGTTACTACAGAAGTTGTTAGCTATAAGGTATAGAGAAAGAGGGACGGCACTTACACTTCAGAGGTGAAGGGAACTCTGAAGTGTGAAGGCGTAAACAACCATCCTTATAAACAAGAAGGAATGGTCTGTGCGCACATTGTGTTTAGGACATGTGTGACATGACAATGGGTCCAAGAAGGGATATGATTGGACGAATATAAAATGGTGCCACTTTCAAGTGAGTCACCGAACGGTATCTAAACAATAGAAGGAAGAATAATAAAGATAAACAAAAGGCGATCCGGTCCGTATGAAGTCCGGAATAAGTCCATATCAAGCTATTGCCCATAAGGGGCCAGATACTGTATATGTCCATGAGATGACTCAAGCATCTCCCACGAAGCATGTGACTCTTTAACTTAGATCACGCTTCAACACTTCGTACTGCCCGACTCGGAGAGATCTACGACGAGATACCAGGTCTTGATGAGAATGATTAATTCCGCTATTGAGACAGCCAGGAATGCAGTTGATAACGAAAACATGAAGATTGTTACGCCAAATACGACTTTCTGACTCAGCGAGTGCAGACCCTTCTTCCTTTACATTGCTCGGATCGTCAAAGCGATTTGTCCCGAAGGAAAGAAAGGTAACTCACATCATAATGTATGTTGAAACTGGGATAAGTGACGAATAGACCCCTGAGCACGTATCAGCTTGACTAGAACACGGAGATAGGAATACGAAACTTGCCATAAAGAAGAGACTGAATTGCAAGGTTAAAGATGCGGTAAAGGAGAGCGATCCCACGCTGGTGAAAGACGTTTTCGGAATCCATGATATTCCGTGGCCTGCGCAGAATGTTTCCAACAAATGGTGTAGAGTAGACAAACGGGTAGAAACGGATTGTGGCATACTGCTGCTCAGAATTTAAATGACTCACGCCGACACCCTGCGTTGATGGATGACAGTTCGCATTCGTTCTTGGCACCTTGCGCCCCTCCACTATCCGATGATCCAGGACTGCCAATCTCCCAGATACAGTCGTTTTCAGAATACGCGGAAGAACACCTTTTTGGTTTCATTCATCATGGCACACCGAATGGACCATGGATCATGGAGGTGGAAGCCAGGACGTCGTGATGATGTGATGATGTTGAGGGCCTGTTCGGCGCGGATTGTTTCGCGCAATCTTGCGTTTCAGTTGTCTAACCATATAAGGTATTACAGTACTAGACGAGATAAAGATGCCAAGTGCTAATTTGAGCAACGTCAATGATTATGTCAGCGTCCCTTTTTGGGGGAGACACGGAAATATGGGAAAAGTTCTAAGATGACGGGGATGACAAACGTGCGTTCTGGCAGGGGCAAGGAGGCAAGGATTAGAGCCGATAAAAACTATTTTTTCAAAGAGAAGGACTGAGTTCTTATATACATGCAAGGCGAGTCCGATGTATCTAATATACGGTGGTCCTAGACGCCAGATATTCAAGCTTCAAGAAGTGCTGCGACGAACGCGGGAAGTGTTGTTGTCGGTATGATGAGGCGTTTTTTGAGCGTAGGTAGAGGATCACCGAATCTCCCTTATATTGCATTCTGTAAGAAATTATTCTCTCATGACCATTGTCCGCCTCCAATAGCAGCGGGCACATTTTCCTGAACACCCCGTCGTTCCTTAGTCTGTGGCACTTGCGTCGTGTCTGACTCGAGCACATTCTCCCCATTTACAGACGCGACTGCGTAGCCTGCCCGCGTTTCCCCTCTTGGACGTTGTACCCCCCGCCCCGTGCTCCAGCAGCAGTCGCGCGTGCTCGAGCCGCAGCATGTGCGCTGGGCGACCCTCCTGCGTGAGCGCAAGCTCACTGCTGTGTCTTTTTCCCTCGATACGTGTCACCTCCACGCCTACCAAGTAGGCACAGCGGGGTGAGACACTCCGCAATCGTGAGCCACATCCCGCGCACCAGTTGCGCCGTGCCCTCGCCACATGTTTCTTCTGTTGCAGAGCCAGAGCCGTACGTGGTCGCGGTGCATGCCACGGCGGTGGGGATGGCGAACGCAACGGCGCCGTAGTACACGCGTGGTAGGTTGCGTCAGCTACGCGTGTAAGTGCGGCGTGAGCACGCTAGCCATTGCTGTATAGAGCATCTTGTAGATCAACGCGACGGTGGGGTCCGCCGTGCTCGCGTACTCTGATAAAAGGCGTGGGCAATGGTGCTACACATAGGTGTGGTGGCAATGTGGAAGACGGGAATGCGTCGGGAGTGTTGCGCGTGGTGGGCACACTGGCGAGGGGGACTATTCTTGTGACCATAGCCTCCATCCTTGACGTGGGGCCATGTAGTGACGAGTACAACGGTGGGACATACTGTTGGGATCCAGCCAAGACGGACAACCTGCGGCTAGACGCGATAATTAGATAACTGTTATATTTCCGTAAGTAAATAGTTATCTAACAATCACAATCTTGGAAGATAGGAGCGTACGCTCTACTCCTACTGCTATCCTGTTTCACGCATCCTCAGTATATGAGTCCCCGCTGCACTACATTCTTACACATACTGTATGCTGGTGTGCCAGTGCCATATGTCGTCGAATCCTACAGCCCTATGCTTTACGAGTCGTCTGTGTGATAACTAAAGGGACTAGAGTGCACTACATCTAGCGCTGATGGTACGTATTTGTTTTCTACTGATGACTAAATGACTTACCACATATGCTATGAATCAGGTCACCGTCATCATGTTTGTTCTCAAACCTGAACCAAAGTCCACCGTGACAGCAGCAGACACGAATATCTCCAATATATACGCACCACACGGCGAACCGAGACGTGCACCAAACTTGGTGAGTTGGTAATTTCCAGGGCCCACAGCCTCACGTTGGTGGCTGGTCTTAGTTTTTATCGGGGAACGATGCACGAAGGTTCGGTTCGGTGCCAAGCATATTGCTGTAGAGTGTTCGCTCTAATGGAGGTGCCGGCTCCGCACAGGTCCCCGGTCGGGTGCTTCTACTTGCGACCTCACTCCACGACCGGTCACGAACCTCAGTCTAGCCGAAGGGAAGGTTCCCACCCCTACTACACACCTAGCCGCAAAACTGGATACGTACCTCGTGGAGTTAGGGCATCGGGACTGTGACCTGCCTCCTAAACTCCCTTTAAATATTCCATAATCGAGACCCATATTGCCCCATCTGTCGTGGCTGTACTTGGCAATAGTCTGCACTCTAGCCTGAGGTCGAGAGGGAGGGTGCACTTTATCTCTAAGTACTCCGAGCTTGTATACGCCTCGAGTTGCACTTTTCGCCTTAGCGCCCAATAACTCCACCGTCGAACTTCTGTCCTGAGATCGTGGTCCGTGACTGACGGCGAGGGTCACTTCGGGAAGTCAAGGAAGGCCTACATTTATAAAATCATTGGTAATCATCTGGATTGCTTCATTATTGCACGGCACCTTGACCCCCAAGGGATGCCACTTGCACATCAGGCCTATTCTACATTGTTCCTCTGGTCTGATTGGATATCCGAATCAATGTCGGACTCCGGGCTTGAACTGGAAGCAAGGGAGTCCTGTGAAGACAACGAGTCAAGAGAATATCGCATAGGACGCTGCCCGAGCCCGGCCGCAATTTGGAGGCTAGCAATCGGCGTAGACTTAATTTGGCGAGTAGCAGCCTCATTGGCTCTTGGCTGGGAGGCGGCCTGTTGTATGTCGGTGATGATCACGGGAGTGGTTGGATTGAACATTGTCTTGTCCATTGACGCTTCCTGGTTGACGAGTATGACGACAATCGGCGGGTAGATTCCCTGACATCCTGTTAGTTCCAGTCCCAAATCCGGACAAAACACTTACTGCCAGGTGAACAGCAGCTTGCGAGTATACATTCCCGAGCATAATACGGGACCCAGGTAGACGTATGAAGGTTGACGCGACCAAAATTGACTGGATGAACGAAGAATTAGCAGTTTTATTTCAGAAAGGAGATGATCATGCGCACGCCGGAAAAAATATAAAACACTCCGGATTCTATAAGAAGGGCCAACACCCTTTCCGCTTTTGTCCTCTTGTTCACGACACGTTGGAGATCCCCTACAATCCATCTTCTATACCTCCTATAGCAGCCATCCCCAGGCTTAGCAATGTTGTACCTATCCAGAACCCCCAGGCGTACCATGCTTTCAATGAGATGACTCCCGTGCCCAGAATATTAGTGATAAGCGAAGAAATCAACGCGATCTCCTGGACGACGTTGATGGTAGTCGCAAGGTGGTTTTTGTGGCCGAAGAATATGAATACTCTGACGCATATGGTTGCTGCGGTACCGACTGGCAAGGTTCGCTGGTGGAACCCAGACGGTAAGAAGGGCTACATACGCATCGATAAAACAAGCATCACAATTGCCGCTATCAGCAGTTTTCTGCTCTCATCACGGCATATTATCCAAGCTCTCCAGACGACGACGCCATCAGTCAGGGTGTACTGCGGGGCATGTGAGTCTATTAGTAAACAATACAAGATCATCCACCGACATTAATTACGACCAAGGCATTGAATAGAATCAGAAGACCATCCAGAGGGCTCTTCGTACTGGCTGACTCGGAGAGATCTACGATGAGATACCAGGTCTTGGTGAGAATGATCAAATCCGCTATTGAGACAGCCAGGTAGGCAGTTGACAACGAAAACATGAGGATTATTGCGCCGAACATGACTTTCTGACTCAGCGAGTGCAGACCCTTCTTCCTTTACATTTCTCCGATCGTCAAAGTTATTTGTCCAGAAGGAAAAAAGTAACTCACATCATTATATACGTCGAAACTGAGATGAGTGACAGATAAATCCCTGAGCGAGTATCAGCACGGTCAGGGAATATAGATCAGAATACGAAACTTACCATAAAGGAGAGACTGAATTATCAAATTGAAGGTGCGGTAAAGGAGAGTGGTCCCACGCTGGTGAAAGACATTTCCGGAAACCATGATATTCCGCGGCCAGCACAGAATGTATCTCTAACCAATGCCGTAGAGTAGGCAAACACGATGGGGGCCCGGGGGGAGGGGGGGGGCGGAAATGCGCACGGCATACACCCCCTCCTCATAATTTAAATGGGCCGCACCTAACGTGTCAGGCTGACGTCGGGTGTGATGGATGATAACTCACTTTCATTCTCAGCACCTGCGGCGCCGCCCCTCACTATCTGATGTCAAAAGATAAAGAAGGTGACAAAGCACTGATGTACGCTTCTTCCGGAGTGTAATTCCACCCACCTGGTCGCGATTCTTAATGTCGCTGAGACCTACCACCCGCAACAATAGACAGGGCGTGCTGGTAGTAGGGTCCGGAGGGGGTCTATGAGCTACGAAATTCACTCGCTGGTGGCGGAAGTGTGGCGGCTATGTCAGTAACAATTAATAACATGTGCAAATCTATTAGCACCAGTGGCCCTCGTACTAGTGCGTCTTCGAGTTGATTGATGACTACTAGTAGAATTGTTGGTGGTGCTGTCGCTTAGTCAGCGACCGAAATACTGTCTCGTATGCAAAGTCAGTAATCAGCCGAACTCATCACTCTCGTATGTCGGATGCGGGTGATATGATGTCAGGTCTTGATTTATTCTGTGATATTTTGCGTGAACTCGGCCCTATGTAGGCCAGGACGACCATGGGGCGACAGAAATCTAAACCACTGGGGCAAATACAACGAGGGTGATGACAAGAACAGACAGATCATTTCCCCACACAGGAGCGCCATCGTTCTCAGACCTGTGCCGAAATCCGCAGCTTAGATTCGGACATCTCCAATGTGTGCCACATGTGGATCAAGGTACACACCAAACTCAACGGCGAGTCAATCCCTTGGAGTTAGTATCTCTTTGCTCTGGCTCAACCATGTAACTGACGTACAGATTATTCATACTGAAATGGGGCACGCATGACATACAAAGCAGGGGTTTCAGTTAAATGAAACTTGTAGAAAACTCTGTATAGTGTTAACTTCTTATGAGAGTTTATTTTTCTCGAAAAATATATATCATAAAAGAGCTCGAAAAGAGTTTGGATATTCTCTGATCACGTGAGATTTTCCCAGCTCACAGGGGAGTCTCACATGACTTAAAAAATATTTAAACACTAGGTGTTGACATTGTCGACAAGAACCTTGCTTTGGATGCTGATGACGTTGGTGGTAAATCTGTTGATTTTTTTTTTCATAATGTGAGAAGCAAACAACAATTTTTACTATTTACAAGGGATTTTACAGTGGCTAGCTCTGTTTTACTTTGGGATGTGTTTTTCTTTGCCTTTGTTAGATGTGTCAACTGAGGGTGTCTTAGAGATTGGAAAGTTTAAGAAAGGGGAAATGTACTTGGTTTGGTGGGTGAGGGAAGTGCAAAAGGAGGTTGCATCGCTATCACAGTGGGTTCATGAGGTGAACTTGCTTCAGCATGAGGGTTGTTGTCCTCCAGTTTGGAAGGATGGAGGTGAATTGGCCCATCATGAACATTTTTACGTTTGTATGTAGTGTCGGGGCAAGTTTGTCCTCATTGAAGAAGTAAAATCTGTTCAATGGTTGCATTGAAGGAGTCTTCCTTCTTAGTACGGATGGGGAAGTGGAAGAGTTCAAAATGAAGTTCGATTAAACCCCCTCTAATTGTGTCAGATAGTTGGTCGACTTCAATAAAGTCATTGTTTTCATAAGCATGAATAGGCACTGCATGATATTTGTGCTTGATTGCATCCAAATCTGACTGAAACTCTGCAGTAATAGGCCAGTGCATGGTGTCGTTGTCGATAGTGTGATCACAGTCTTGATTCATATGTGGTTGGTTACAGGTAGAAGTGTGAGCATTCAAATAGAATGTACCTTCCCTGTTAGATTTTGTGACATCGCCAACATATATATTTGTGTTGATTTTATGTTCCTATGTCTCGTTATGCATGTTTGGTTGAAAATGAGGGTGAGATTAAGAACTGACGCATTTTTCAAATATGTTGTGTGAGAAGTGGAGGAATGTGTTTGGTGGCTCAATAACAAGGAAGTTAGGTCACTCAGATGAGGTAGCGACACCACTTTGAAGGCTGTTTAAATGGTGAATGGCTAAGTCGTAGTCATTGGCAAAGGGAGTGTTTGAAGGTTTTCCAAGGTACAGTTGGAATTTCACAGTGTTAAGATCTCTATATTATCGTGTTATGTAGTTGCCATTAGCAGTGCAGTTTAAGTGGCAGTCTAGAACTCTGGCCACAATAGATGTGATGGTGTTTGTGTTCTTTTCTTTATTGACCAAGACATCTCCATTTTTATGCTGTTGCCATGTGACACCTTAGAGGTATGCAGGATGTGCCCCATACAGTTTGGAGCAAAGGAGAGTGGTTCAATAGTTGTCAAGGTCGGTCTCTGTTGGCATGATAGGGGATGGAAAGGAACATGGTGATGGCTTACAGTGGAATGGGTTTTTTTATATTGTATAAGTCGGCACTGGCATGCATGGAAGGAATCAATGATGCTGTAGTGATGTCATTGGGATGTTTGCTTATGAAGATCATTTGTTAGGGGGTTCCTAAGGGGTGGGTGAATCCACAGTGGAGCGTGGGAGAGCATCTGTGGTGGAAGCAAGCGGAAGGATGTGTGATTGCAGTACCCCTCAAAGCAATGTCGATGATGGGTTCCAAGCAAGTGATTGAGATACATTAAGAGAATATACACAGGTTTGTATTTTTAACATGCGACAGGTTTCTTTTCTTTTTTAGGGTTTGCAGTACCATCTCCATCAGATTGTTCTGTGTTAGAGTGTGGAGCAGTTGATTTTGCACTATGGTTGTGCTAGTGAGGGTTACTAGGTGGCTCAGGGTTAGTGGGGTCTGATGCTGGACTGTAGCAGCCAACACGTCACTTGAGGGCAATGGTGTTAGCATCCTCTGAAGCTGAAGTGGATGGGCCTCACAAGGGAGGTTTCTCTTGTATAGGGCGTGGCTGTGGTTTTTTAACTGTGATAGGGTTGGATAGACAGTTGGATGGTGCACAGGAAGAAGACATGGTGGATGGAAAGCAGTGTTGTGGTGGGAGAAGGACTACAGCAGGAGTGGGTGTGTGTGACATGATATAGTATTGCAGGTGGGGAGAGGGGTGGGAATGTGATGAGAAAGGGGCAGTATTTGGTGGGGAAGGAACAGGTCGAATGCTGTAGCTGATTGGGTAGTGAGAATTGGTTGGACGAGTATTGGGAGAAGTTAGTGAGTAGTACACACAAAGGCAAGATGCTCCATGATTATAGGGAAGAGTGCCTTTATATATGAAATTGGGTTCCATGAAGGTCTTCATTGCCAGCTGTTCGCCGGCCGACGTGCGTGGCATCATCAAGGTGGTCGCGTGCGATTGAAGGACAGCAATGAGGATGGTGTAGCACAGAAAGGAAAGCGTGACATATGCGAAGTTTTGTTAAGGTTGTGCAGGTGCAGTCCAGTCTTTCCTGCAGAGTATACTTGCAGATGGTCTGTATGAAAGGAAAGTCGCAACAGTGTTTCAAGACAGTGGAGGCAGCCGGGAAGATATGGGGCAGTGGTGAGGGGGGGATCAAGCACATGCATGACTTGGTCAACGGTGGCCATTTTGGGTGATGTTGTGTTATGACACTGCCTATTTTAATTCCTTTTCTCTAACCGCCTTAGGACATGTGACACCTTTTACTTTCCCATCACATGGTCATTCTTATGCGAGTCATGAAGACTTGTTTGATTTATTCTCATAAGAGTCATGATGACTCTTTACTGTATTACTCATGTGAGTCATGAAGACTCCTGCCCGTTGCTAAGGGGCTACTATTTCAGGTATATCAGTTTCACTTATATCTGTTGTTTCACATCTTACATGTGATTACTGCGAGCTGCGCTCCGCAGTTCTTATTGTGATTGCTCAGTGACCAGATCCTATGATGTCATTCTTATTCTATCCTAGGATACCTCTTTACTTACTATAAATACAGGCTCACCAGGTAGTAGTAGCCTTAGACTTGACTTTTTGTGTTCTACAGTACTTAGAGCAATCTGAAGACCTTTGATACTCCATCTCTCACGAACCCTCTCCTCTCACTGAAGAATCCTAAGTTCCACTATTGGCTTAGGCGGACTCTTCAACTTGTACATCTTCACTGAAGTTCCTCTTTGGAACTTCCCTTGACAACCAGAACCAGACCCCCTTAGTGCAGCGTCTCAGTAGATCAACTTAACCCACGTCGGGTGAACGTCCCTACCGTGACGTAACATGTTGTGTTTGATAGCGCACCTTGGCATTGTGGGTACGCACAGTTAGTAGTGTGGCGTAAAGGAACAGAGATTGCAAAATGAATAAGAGAGGTGGAGTACAGAATGACCTGTGAACATCCGTGTTTGACGTAAGAAGAGGGAAGGCATGACGGAGTGATGGATGGGTACAGAACTTGGAAGGGAAGAGGCTATATGATGAACTGTCTGAAGTCTCCTCTTTGGTATCGTTGCATTGTTGCATTCTCCAATTGAGTGAGTCTTATATCTTCCTTGCATAGCTCTTCATTTGGATGAACGGTGAACAGCTTTTCATTGAATTCACGCAAGAGCCTGATGTTACGATACAATTCATTTTTCTTCTTTGTTTGTCTTTGTCGGTCTCACGTGACCGTTCTCACAAGAGTCATAGTGACTCTTTACTTACTGTTCTCATATGAGTCATAGTGACTCTAGCCCGTTGTCAAGGGGCTTACATCTTTTGTTTTAGGACTCGTTTCATGCATACTGCAGACTGCGCCGCAGTTACTTATGGTTCGGATGACTTGATCCTAGTACGCTATTGTGACTCAGTACTAGGATCCCTATTTACTATAAAGTCAGGCTTGCTAGGTAGCTTGTAGCCTTAGACTTGACTTTTTGTATCCTACGGTACTCAAGCAATCAAAGACTGTGAATACTCCATCTCTCACCGAACTCTCCTCTCACTGAAGAATCCTAAGTTCCACTATTGGCTTAGGCTGACTCTTCAACTCATACATCTTCACTGAAGTTCCTCTTCGGAACTTCCCTTGACAACTAGAACCAGACCCTTAGTGCAGCGTCTCAGTAGAAGCGACTTAACCCACGTTGGGTGAACGTCCCTACCGTGACGTAACACCTGATAGTGTTTCTGCCATGACTTCATGATAAGGCAACATATGCATTGAAAGGTGTTAAGCCAGCTGAGGGAGGCTTTGCAATGTCAACAATAACACATTCCATTGTCTGGCCTTGGGATTTAAAGTCAATAAACGCATATGCAGGGGTTAGGGCAAGTTGTCATCTACTGATGAGGCAACCATGTTTCCCTCCTAGACAAAATTTCTTTTCTGTTGGAAATATGGGGATTGTACCTTCTAGCAGATTATGCAGTGGTTTTGTTCTTTTGTAAAGGGGCCGGAAAAGAACTGCAGCTGGAGGGAATTTTAGAGTAATGGTGGTTAGTGTGGTTGATTGGATAATCTCTCTCGGGTCAAGAATGATGTTGGTAATTGTCCCACAAGAGCCATTTGCGAGATTGGCATCTGTTGCTAGGTTTAAGAGAACCATGACTTTCATACCAATCGCAAGTTCTATTTTATGTGGAAGGTGATTAGTGGCATCTAATTTCAACTGGGCAATTGCTAATCATTGTTGTAGGGATAGTGGACCTCCATTGGAAGTGTCTTCCGCATATACAATGTAGCGTGTTTGGCCTGTTTTTCGGCAATGGTAATCTATCATTGCAGAGTTCCATAAGCTATGGACACCATTCCTTGGGGTGACAAGGATGGCTTCATTCCAAGGCAGATTAGTGAAATCTGGTATGTCGCATTCTGCATTTCTGAGTACAAGCTTTTTGTTACATCATGGTAGGGACGTTCACCCGACGTGGGTTAAGTTGATCTACTGAGACACTGCACTAAGGGTCTGGTTCTGGTTGATAAGGGAAGTTCCGAAGAGGAACTTCAGTGAAGATGTACGAGTTGAAGAGTCAGCCTAAGCCAATAGTGGAACTTAGGATTCTTCAGTGAGAGGAGAGGGTTCATGAGAGATGGAGTATCAAAGGTCTTCAGATTGCTCTGAGTACTGTAGGATACAAGAAGTCAAGTCTAAGGCTACAAGCTACTTAGCTATCCTGACTTTATAGTATCTACAAGGGATCCTAGGATGGAGTCACAATAGTATCCTAGGATCTAGTCATCATGTCTTCAAGACAATGAAACAATAAGTAACTGCGGCGCAGTCTGTAGTAATCACAAGCCAAGCAGTGAAACAAATATACATATGAAACAAAAGATATAAGCCCCCTTGGCAATGGGCTAGAGTCACCATGACTTGCATGAGAACGACTACATGAGAGAAGAAGAAAGTGGTCACATGTCCTAAGGCATAAGAAAAGGAATTAAAATAGGCTGTGTCATAACACAGTCCCCCTTTCAAGTGTAAAGTCACCTTGACTTTACCAAGTCTAGAGCCCCCTTGATCCAATTGAGGTTGTTGGTTCCTTCTTTGTCTCCAGCCCTTTCAAGCCTTTAAGTCCTCCTAGTTCTTCTAAATCTTCCAATCCAGCTTCAATCTTGGTTCTTCTGAGTGGTCCCCCTCCCTCTTCCTGTTTGACCGTGGTGGTGACCCAAATCTCTATTTGAGGCTCCTGTCTCCAGGATCTGTTGGCAAAGGGGTGAAGGAAGCCGGTATGTTTGCTTTCTTCAACTAATAGGCCAGCTGATGGGTAGCACCTCTCTTTGCTGTGGCTATTAGTTTCTGTTTTCTTGTGCTGTGAAGCTGGATGTCCATCTTCTAAGTTACTGTCTTCAACAGTAACACATTTCCCACTCTTCTTGTCGTCCCATCCTCCAGCGTATGTGGTCTGGAAATTTGTGCCCACACCAATTGCAGTGCTTGTGACTGGCGGCAATGGCAGCTTTCTTAAGTGCACGCCTGGCTCCATTCCTGAGTCGTTCAAAAGTGGGGTTATGAATCTTGCTGGTGCTGTAGGGAAGACAGCCTGTGATCGAATGTGCGCGCTGCGCCAAGGTACAGTGACAGGTGGGTGCCTCATGGTCTTTGAGGACTTCTGAGTAGAGGTGCAAGTCATAGCCTGGGGTTGGAAAGGAGTGCATGGCATATGACTAGTGGTGGGAGTAGATGGAGGGACTTTGATAGTGGAGGAGGTAGGAGGGGAATTGGCCTTTGGCTTTGGTGGTTGGGAAGGAAAGAGATCAGTTGCATCTGTCGTCTTAGCCCATCTTATATACATTTTGTGACCTTTGGCTTTATTTGGTTCCTTCCTTGCTTTGAACTCTGCTATTAGTTTGTCTGCGTGTACATCTTCTGCTTTCTCCCACAAACTGTCACTTGTGGGATAGCCTTTCCACTTGATTAGGTAGTAGAGCTTGCGCCCTTTCCCACGTTGCTGCACATCTAGAATCTTCTTGACCTCGTACTTGGGTTCTTTGTTGATGATATCCAGTGGTGGTTGGGTATAGTTTGGTCTGTGGAGCTCTGTTTCCTTATATGGAGTTATTAGATTTGCATGAAACATGTTGTGAATCTTCCATTGTCTTGGCAGCTCCATGCGATATACTGCCTCTGATAGTTGTTTCAGAACCTTAATGTTACGTCACGGTAGGGACGTTCACCCGATGTGGGTTAAGTTGTTCTACTGAGACGCTGCACTAAGGGTCTGGTTCTGGTTGTCAAGGGAAGTTCTGAAGAGGAACTTCAGTGAAGATGTACGAGTTGAAGAGTCAGCCTAAGCCAATAGTGGAACTTAGGATTCTTCAGTGAGAGGAGAGTTCGGTGAGAGATGGAGTATTCAGAGGTCTTCGATTGCTCGAGTACCGTAGAGTACAAAAAGTCAAGTCTAAGGCTACTACTACCTGGTGAGCCTGTATTTATAGTAAAGTAATAGGGCATCCTAGGATAGAATGATAATGGCATCCTAGGATCGAGTCATCGAGCAATCACAATAGAACAATAAGAACTGCGGAGCGCAGCTTGCAGTAATCACATGTAGGATGTGAAACAAAAGATATAAGTGAAACAAAAGATGTGTCTGAAACACATAGCCCCTTTGCAACGGGCAAGAGTTGGTATGACTCACAAGGGAAATAAGTAAAGAGTCCCCATGACTCTTATGAGAACTAAACAAGTAGCAAGTCACCATGACTCACATGAGAATGACCACGTGATGAGAAAGTAAAAGGTTGTCACGTGTCCTAAGGCGGTTAGAAAAAGGGATTAAAATAGGCAGTGTCATAACACTTAAAAGGTCCATGCCATTTCAGCCTGAGTTTAGCCGCTGGGTACAGGGTCTTGAGGTGCGTTCCTTCGATCCAAACTTGATCCCCTTCTTTGTATGATCAGAATCTCTTATTCCCTTTGTGCGCTATAGCCATCATTTTTTGAGCTTTGATGATATTTTCATGGCCATCTGTTCGTGCCTTTTCTATGGCTGTAAACCTTTCTTCAACCGAAGGTGTTAGGACCTAGCGGGGCCTTACAGTGCGACGTGCACCGAGGGGACAAGGGGGACAAGGACAGGGTACAAGGACGAGGTGCTTGGTGAACAGTAACCAAGGCCGAGGGAGTTCTAAGAGACGAGGGTCCGCGAGGGACGACTAAGGAGCAAGGGTTTGAAGGGGGAGTCGATGGACTTAGTGACGAGGTACAAGGGACTTCGGTCAGACGGCCGAAGTACGAGGGACTAAGTCGAGCGACTTAGGGTCTGTGTGTGTGCGTTGTTATAGCACAAGCGCAAAGCTTCGAGGTGGCTCCCAACTAAGGGAAGGCCGACAGTGGTGATGAGACGACAAGGAGGGAGCACACAGTGGGGAGTAAACAGGTCTGGTATTCGCTAGTATAATAAATGAAGACAAGACTGGAGAATAAGCGTATACATGGTCAAGCTTATATAGGTAGCTACTCCGGGTCCGTCCCATGAAGAGGGTACTAATAGAGAACAATAGGAGACGCAAATGGGGAAGAGGTAGAATAGGGAACAAAGGGAAGCGTAAAAGGAGAAAGAAATAGAAGGGGGATCGGAGTAGGAAGGCGTACATGGTAATGAGTCAACAAGTTAGTACTCCAAGGAAGTCCGAGTGTATGTCAAAGCGAAGTAGTAAAAGAAAAGAAAGTCCAAGGTGAGCCGGATCACGACAGAAGGGACCTTGCTCTTGGTCATGATTTCAATCTTTGGTGTATACCCTATAAGCATTCCATAGGGGGTCTTCTGGGTTGTGGCATTTGGCCACTGATTGTGTGTGAATTCTGCCATTGGCAAGTACTTGTGCCAATCATCTTGCCTTTCATCACACCAGAATCAAAGGTACTGTTCGAGCCATTGGTTTGTTCTTTCCGACTGGCCATCAGTTCTTGGGTGATATGCCATACTGATGTTCTGGTGTATCTTCAGTGCTTCGCACAGGCCTTTGGCGAAGTGTGATGTAAATTGGGTATCTCGGTCAGAGATAATCTTCTTCAGGACACCAAACCAGGTATAGATGTGTTTCAGGTAGAGTTCCGCTACCCCTTCCGCAGTAATTGTTTCTTGGCATGGTATGAATACTGCTGCTTTACTGCAATCATGATCCGTGATTGTAAGGATCGTGTTGTATTTGCCCAATAATGGTAACTTCGTGATGAAGTCCATTGCGACTGTTTCAAATGGCAAGGAATTGATGGGAGTGATTGGGATTATTGCTGGTTTGAGCAGCTGTGTATTGATTTTATTAGCTTGGCATGCTCCACATCCCTTCACATATTGCTCCACATCTTCCTTCATCTTTGGCCACCAGAAGTCTCACTTTGCCAGGGCGTAGGTGTTTGTAATTCCTGGGTGTCCGACAGATGGGGTATCGTGGTAAAAGTGAATTACCCCCCTCTTCAGATTGTTGTCTCTGGCAACAACAATCTGGTCTGTGTCGTTTTCAATTTTCCACCAAATTCCGACCAGTTTGGTGAGTGCATAGGTGTTTAACCATTTTCTGAGCTGTTTTTGGCTCTTTTCATTTGTCTGTTGGTCTTCTTCCACCTGGTTTTGGAGGGACTGGTACTTTCGGTGGTTTATTGTTCTGCTGTAGTGTTCCCTCTCCTTCTGGTTACTGGGGTTATAATATTCTAACCCCATCATTCATGCGAAGCTAAACAGGATAGGTGGTAGAACCACCAGCGCCCTGTTGTCTTCTTCACCTTGTTCATAGTCCGGGCGTCGTGACAATGTGTCCGCCCAACCGTTCTTCTTTCCGGCTATATGGATCAATTCGAAATCATATTCCATGAGTTCTGCATGCCATCTTGCTACTCTTCTGTTGTGGTCACCTGGATTCTTCCAATACAGCAAATTAGCGTGATCTGTATGCACCTTTACTTTAAAAGCAGGTTGGTGCAAGAAATGTCTCCAGTGTTGGAACATTTCTACAAGGGCTAGGAGCTCCTTGTTATACACATCATAATTTCTCTGGGCATCGTTCATGGTTTTCGAAAAGAATGCTACCAGGTGTAGCACTCCTCCTTCATTTTGTTGCATTAGGATGGCTCCCATTGCATAGTTTGAGGCATCAACTTCGAGCTCAAATGGTTTCTTCTGGTCCAGTTGTATTAAAACTGGTTCTTCACATATTCGCTTCTTCAATGTTTTGAAAGTGCTTTCTTCTTTTGGCCCCCAGTTCCATTGAACACCTTTCTTTAGTTGGTCGTTCAATGCCTTTGCGATAAAGGAGAATCCACAGATAAATCGCCTGTAGAAGTTGCAGAATCCCAGGAAAGCCTGAATATCTTTAGTGGTTTTTGGTGTTTTCCATTCTGCGACTCTGGCGACTTTGACTAGATCCATGGTGATAGTTCCTTTTTCCAGGATTACTCCCAGGAACTCAATGCGCTCTACTTCAAAGAGGCATTTGCTAGGCTTTAGGTAGAGGTCTAGTTTTTGAAGGCATTTGAGGACTTTGTTAACCAACTTATGATGTTCTTCTTCATCCTTTTTTGTCACGATAAGGATGTCATCCATATAGATGATTACTTGACCGGTTGCTGTGAGGTCATTAAACTGCGTATTCATCATTCGTTGGAATACAGCCAGGGCATTTTTCAGCCCAAACAGCATAACTGTTGGTTCAAAAAGCCCTAGATTCATTTTGAAAGCAGCTTTTGGTTCGTCACCTTCTCAGAAGCAAATATTGTTGTATCCTGCTCGTACATCCATCTTTATGAATAACCTGGCATCCTTCACCTTGTCTACCAGTTCTTGTATCAGAGGTAGTGGGTATTGGTCGGGGATTGTGAAGGAGTTCAATTTTCAGTAGTCCACTACCAGTCGAAGTTTTCCATCCTTTTTTCCAACAAAAAAGAATGGTGACGAGTATTGTAATTTTGATGGACAAATATAACCTTTCTCTAAATTATCCTTAATGTATTCGTCAAGCTTTTCTTGCTTGCCTTTGGATAATGGGTATATTTTGCAATCGAGAGTTTTTGGTGTGTCCTCTGTAAAATCAATAGCGATGTCCCAAGGTTGGTGTTCTGGATATCGCTTCACCTCTTCTTTGGAAAAAACCTTCTTCCATTTGTGGTAGTGCTTTGGAACTACTTGATCCCAGGTTTTCTCTTCTTTTGGCAGAGCTTTTACTGCCATTTCGGTTGATGTCGAGCTTCTTTTGAGGATTTCTTCATCAAATTGGTGAATGAAGAGTTCCTCCCCAGGGGTGCATAATGATGCAGCCTTCTTGATCCATGCATCTCATATGCGGATTACTTCTGCATCCGTTGTATAGGAAAGGGTCTTGATGACAAGTGGTTGCATACTTTCATCAAGGGTTGCACTTCTCCAATCGATCAGTGGCTGGAAGGCAGCAAGCCAAGGGTACCCTAACACCATCTCATCATCTCCTAAATTGGTGACAAGGAATCGTATATTCTGTTTCTTTTCCCCAGTTTAGACTTGCAGGTCAACATAGTATTTGATGATTCCTGACTTATTCTGGGTCCCGTCAATGTTCCACACAATGTGGGGTCATGGCAGTTTTAGTTTGCCAATCTTCATTCTTTTCAGGAGCTTGAAGTCGATAAAGTTGTCCATGGCTCCTGAATCCATGAGAACTTTTCTTTTGGCTGTTGTGTGTGCAGTTTGTATCAGAGTTGGGATTTGGAGACTTCAATATTTACAAACAAACATGTCTTTAAACTGTAATGCATACACCCAGACCAGAGGGGTTGTGCATTTTAAAAATCCTTCCCATGCTCAACATCCCAAGCCTGTTTCAACAATTTGTATTTTTCCTTTGTTGAAAGGCTTTTAATGAGGGATGATTGCATATCGGTAGGGGAGGATTCAGTTTCAGACTGTTCTTCCTCAGATTCTTCCTCATGTTTGCTTTCTTCGGCTTTAGCCTTGCAAGCCTTTTGAGGAGGTTTCTTATCCTTCACTTTGTCTGGACAATTATGCGAGAGGTGTCCTTGCTTGTTACAGTTGATGTTACGCTTCAGTAAGCGTGGGCCTTGCTTTAGGCGACGGCAAGGCGCGAGTACTTAGCTGATACGACGTTAAGTCGAACGTGGGATCCCTAGTCCTAACACATCGACGTCTTGCAACTGGGAAGGCTTCTTGGTAAGCCTTATGCAGTGCACTTCTCCCTGGGAATCAAGATACTTTGCAGAGGAAAGAAGGAGCGATGAACTGATGATTCAAGAAGACCAAGATGGCGACTCTTGGTCTTCCGCGACTACTACTTATACACAATGATGGAGGGCTTTAAAGTGCCTCCCAAATGATGTTGACCTATAGCGTATCTAGCTCGAACCCTAGTACCGCTATCCTAGAAATCAGCTGCTAAAGTACCATGTGATACTACGCTGCTGATGACACGTGAAATGATAAGAGTCCCTGACTAATGTAAACAATCACGAGCCTACTACCGTAGTCAGAACCTGATAGTAAGCGTCCAAGTCCGGTCCGTGACATCACCCCCTTTTCAGGAGCGACGCCCCCGGAGCCCCGGGGGTCCCATCCACCCCGCCTGTACGTCGTCGATCCTCTGCATTGCCCGTGCCTGCTCCAACCTACTGATACTTAGTGCCTTGTCTGTTGCCAGCCGCCCCCACGTTTCCTGCAACTCCTTGATCCACGCCTCTAGCCGTCCCAGCTCTGCCCCGAGGGCCCTGTACCGCCTGATCTCCGCGGCCAGGCTGACGTCCTTGCATTCAGCGACGGCCCGGTTGATGGCCCCGACGGCATCGTACCCCGCGTCGAAGAGGAACAGGTCCTCCTGCGCGTATTTGATGTGGGTCTCGGGGTGTACCACGTACTGTGGGGCGGCATACAGGGGTTTTGGGAACACCCTGTCGGACTCGTCGATCAGGCCAAGCACGATAGGGTCATTGCTCATGATGGCCTGGACGTATTTTGCCTGGCGCGTCACGCCGTCGGGGGTGGTGATGGGGAAGGAAATGAAATCGGGTCCTCGATTGACCTGGAACCCATGAGGCGCATGGGCATTGGCGATGCTGGAGGCGGCTCGGTCGGCGAGCTGGGGACGGATATGACCCCGGTAGAGGGGGGTCCCGTCAGTGGCGAGGGCGTGGCGGGTCGTATGAGGTGGTACATTAGCTTCTCGGCCATAGTGAATGTGTGGGTGCTCAGCTGGGTACTGCTCGTCCTCGCTGTCCGTGACCTCTCCCTCTTCTCCCTCATTTCCTGCATCCGGCGCTGGGCTGTTCGTAGCTGTTCTTCCCTCCAGTCGTCGGTCACTTCCTTCCACGACTTCTTCGGCTTCGCCAACTCTTCGTACCGCTCCCTGGCGTGCGCAGACGTCTGCACCGTGGTCGAGAGCTTGCCAAAAGTCGTCGACTTCCGCGGTGGTGAAGGGCCAGTCTGCGATGGGCAGTCCGGTGTCGGCGTGGAGGATGTGCCACAACGTGGGTTGTCCGTCGACGTCGGGCGACAGTCGGGCGCTGTTTGTTCCTCGTCCTTGAGTGGGGAACTGGGTGACGGTGCTGTTGAACTCAGCTTCGGTAATGGGTCCCTCTGACCCGGCTCTGTCTCCCTCAGCCATGACGACCTCCGTGTCGTCGGCATGGGCTGTTGATGCCCGCTCTTCCTCCAGCTCGATGGCAAAAACCCTCTCGGGGGTTCCGAGGTAGTACGAAGACAACGTGAGGGCGGCATTGGGCGTGAATGACATGGAGTAGTTGTGAACTGGAGTGGTGGTTGTGTGAGGAGGAGATGGGATGTCGTCGTGAGCCCTCCCACTCCTTATAAGTGTTCGTGTGGCGGTCTTTGAATTTTGATATTCCGCCAGGGCTTCGTCGGCAAATAGATCTTCCCGGTTGACCCACTGGTTTTCCGAGTCGGGGTAGCCCTTCCATTTGACCAGGTACTGCTTTTTACATCCTCTGCCGAAGTGCCGCTCGTCTAGAACCTTCTCGATTTCGTACTCCTCTTCTCCATCTACTAGATCGGGTGGCGGTCGTTGGTAGTTTTTCCCATGGAGTGGAGTCTCCTGATATTTGGTGAGGAGATCCACGTGAAATACTGTGTGAATTTTCCATTGTGGAGGGAGGTTGAGCTGGTAGTTGACAGGGGACATCACCTGTTCTATCACAAAGGGTCCGTGCCTTCGGGAAGCGAGTTTCGCCGTTGGCTGGTGCGTGCAAAGGTGACGTCCTTCTAGCCACACGAGGTCTCCGAGTCGGAATTTTGGACCATCTTTCGCTTTAACCCATGATTGTTGCGCTTTGACAATCAGTTCCTGGGCGCGTTCCCGCGCTTCTCGGAATTGCTCTGTCCTTAGCGTTACTTGTGGGATTGGTGATGGCTTCTCCGTCCAATCAGCTCGTGGGTTGTACCCCATGAGGAGGTTAAAGGGTGATTTCCGGGTGTATTCATGCGGCCAATTATTATGCGTGAATTCTGCGAGGGGTAGGTATTCGCACCAGTTGTCCTGTCTCTCATTTGCCCAGAACCGTAGGTACTGTTCTACCCATTGGTTCGTTCGTTCCGATTGTCCGTCAGTCCTGGGGTGGTACGCGGTGGATATGTTTTGCCTAATGTCCAATACTCTGCAAAGTTCCCTTGTGAATCTGCTAGCAAAGCGAGGGTCATGGTCGCTTATGATTTTCACGGGTAGCCCGAAGCGGACGAAGACGTTTTTTATGTATAGGTTGGCGACTCCTTCCGCGCTGATCTCTTCATTGCAAGGTATGAATATTGCTGCTTTACTGCAGTCGTGATCCGTGATCGTCAGTATCGTGTCGTACCCTTGAGATGTTGGCAACTGAGTTATGAAATCAAGGGCTATGGTTTCGAAAGGCATTGCCTCCAGCTTAGGGTATATGGGGTTGAGGGGTGCCTTGTTTCGTCCGTGTTGGACCTTGATGCGTTGACATTCGGCGCATCCTTTGACATATTCCAGAGCGTCCCTGGCTAGTCCCGGCCACCAATAGGTGCGTCCCGCCAATTGGGCGGTCCTTTTAATCCCTGGATGTCCGTGAGCGGGGAGGTCATGATGATCGTGCAGTATACGTCGCTTATCGTGAATGCCTCCGGTTACTACTCGTCGTGCGTCTTTGTACCAGATCCCATGTACCTTCTTGAGACGGTGCGCGTCTACCCATGGTTTCAGAATGTCCTCATTTTGTTCGTATATGGGATCGTCCAGTGTGGTGTCTTCAGGGGTAAGGCGATCTTTGTTGGTCCGTATTTTTTCCACGTGGGTGCTGCGCATGAAAAGTCTGTCCGGTAATACTGTAATATTCTCGTTATCTTCCTCTCCTTGGTCGTAGTCTGGCCTTCGTGACAGTGCGTCCGCTCTGCCGTTCGCTGATCCTTTGATGTGGTGAATTTCGAAGTCGTACTCTGATAGTTCTAGTACTTCCCTCACCACTCTCCGGCTAATCTTTTGGGGACTTCTCCAGTATTGCAGGTTCATGTGATCTGAGAAGACCTTTGTGCGGTGTGGCGATCCTGCGAGTAACGGTCGCCAGTGTCTGAATGCCTTGACTATAGCTAGCAGTTCCAGGTCATAAATGTCGTAGTTTCGTTCTGCTTCGTTAAGTGTGGTGGAGAAGTAACCGATGGGGTGTCTTTTCCCGTCATCTTTCCGTTGTAGTAGTACTGCTCCTATCACGAATCCTGATGCATCAACTTCTAGTTCGAATGGTTTACTTAGCTGTGGGTGTGCCAGTACTGGCTCCGATGTGACGAGTCCTTTTAGTTTGTTGAATGCGTCGTGTTCTGTCCCTGTCCATTTCCATTCCGCGCCTTTCTTGGTTAATTGATTCAGGGGTTTTGCATGATGTGAAAAGTTTCGGATGAACGCGCGATAGAAATTGCAAAAACCGAGGAATGATCGGACATCTTTGACTTTGGTGGGCGTCAGCCAGTCTTTGATGCCGGAAATTTTAACGGGGTCCATGCGTGTCACCCCCTTTTCAAGGATTACCCCCAGGTAATCCATACGGGGCGCATGGAATAAGCACTTTTCCAGCTTGTAGTAGAGGTCATGCTTAGCTGATATTTCCAATACGTCTTTGACCACCACGATGTGGTCATCCATGCCGTGTCCTACGTGTGTTGCGATGCTGATGTCATCCATATATACCCTTATCGTCGTTCCTCGGAGTTCGTGCTTGGCGATGATGTCTCGACAGATGTGGTTCATCATCGTCTGGAACGTTGCGGGGGAGTTTGTTAGTCCGAAGAACATTACCGTTGGCTCAAATAGGCCGTATTTGGTTTTGAACGCGGCTTTTTCTTCGTCTCCCTCTTTAATCTGTATGTTGTTGTAGCCCCATCGTACGTCGAGTTTGGTGTATATATGGGCGTTGCTGAGGTCCATTATGAGATCGGTGATGAGCAGTAAGGGATATTGATTCCGTATTGTGAGCGCATTGAGACGTCTGTAATCCTGTACCGGTCGTAATTTACCATCCTTCTTCTTGACGAAGAAGAATGGCGATGCGTATGGAGATTTCGATGGTCGTATATATCCTTTGCCGAGTTGTTCCGTGAGAAAGGCTTGAAGGGCTTGATCCTCCTCTTGTGTGAGTGGATAGACCTTGCAGTCTATTGATTCGGGTGCTCCTTTCTTGAGCTGAATTTTGTGGTCCCATACCCGCGAGGGTGGGAATCGATGTGATGCTTCTTCATTAAAGAGTTGATGGTAGGTGGAATAGACAGTCGGCAACTCAGCTTTGGTGGTATACTGTTTTGCTTTAATTGCTAGTTCCGTAGAAGTGGTCCTGCCTTCTACGAATTCTTCTTCCTTCAGTTGAGCAACAACCTGTTCCTTTTGGTCTTCGGTCATTGCTTTTGCGAGTGTTGTTCATATAATCCTGGGGTTGACGGTTCTGAGGACTACTGGCAGCGCGTCCTCTTTGATTATGGCATGTCTCCAGCTAAAGGTTGGTTCGTATGTGGCCAACCATGGGTAGCCGAAGACAATGTCTTCACTTCCTATGTCGGTGACGAGGAATCTCATCTCCTTGTGGATTCCTTTTGTTTGTACGTCCAAGTCTACATAGTGGGTGATTAGTCCTGCTCGGTTTTCGGTGTTATTGATGTTCCATATCTTTTTGGGCCGTTCCAGCGGCTTCATTCCAATTCCCATCCGCTTTATGAAAGCGGGTCTTAGGAAATTGTCTGTGGCTCCTGAGTCCACTAGTGCTCTGATGTCGGCCATTGCGTAATTTGTGCGAATCAATACTGGAATTCTCATAGAACGGTAGCGAGTTATGATCACAGAATTACATTTTACTGCCCTTACCCAGGCCGATGGGTTCAGGCGCTTCGAAAATCCTCCCTCTTCCAGAGGTCCTGCAGTATGAGGTCCTTTACCTCGTCTTCTTCTGCGGCCACTCCCTTCATCCATTGGTCGGCCCTCTGTTGCGGGGTTTCTGCCTTTGCGGCGCGGACGGGTTCTTCTTCTTCCCTACTGTCATGATAGGTGTCGGTCCTTCGGCTGCTGCTTGGTTGGTTGTAGGTATGCTGTGGGCAGTTACGACTGAAATGTCCTTTCTGTCCACACATATAGCAGGTTACTTCCCGTATGTCCCGTTGACCTCCTCTTCCTTGTCCTACAAACCCGCCTCTTGGTGGCAGGTTCCGAGGGTGAGCTCGGTCCCAGTTACCCTGGATTTCTTCGGCTCCCGTGAGTCTTCCTCGTACTCGATCCGCTGATGTGTCCATGGCATTTGGGTCTCTGAGTATGTTGCGGGGGGGTCCCCAGCCGGTATTTCTTGCGTTCCTCCACGTTGTGTTACTTCCTCCTTGTGGTTTGACTTGATTGCTGAGGCCTCGGTGTTGCTCCAACCGGGCCTTCATATGTATGTATTGTTGTTGCCGTCTAATAACTGCTTCCTTCCATTCCTGGAAGGTTTGTGGGTTGTCGTATGTGTACGCTTTCTCGTATAGATCACGGGGTAGCCCGTCCGTGAATAGGTCCATTGTGAGTGGCGAGTCCAATCGATAGTTAGCCTGGCGTGCCAATTGTTCGAACTGCGTTACATATGTGTTGATGTCTCCTCCTGTCATTCTGATCCCTCGTTTGAGCATGGCCTGCGCTTGCTCCTTCTCTAATGTGTTTGAGAATCGCCGGTTGAAGGCCGTGATAACCTCGATCCACAGGCGTGGATCGTTATCTGCAATTCCAGCCGAGACTTGTCGGTTGAGCCATCTGCTGGTCTCCGTGATCCAGTTGTTAACGTCCTTTCCCTGGATGTAGGTGAGGAACAACATAGCTCATCTATAGGCATTGGCCATGATGGGGTTGTTGTTATTGATACCCCAATATAGTTCCCATTGCGTGAGGAACTCCTCGGTTTTATGACGATCCCCTTTGAATACTTCTGGGGAGTTTCCTGCGAATTTGTTGGAGTGGTGCCCCCCTGGTATTCCGATTGGTCCTACTCCGGGCATTCCTCCTCCTGGTGGTCCTCCTCCTAGTGGTCCTCCTCCCGGTGGTCCCCCTCCTGGTGGTGGGCTTCCTCCGGGTAGTCCCGGTGGTGGTCTTCTACCGCCTGTGGGGGGGTCAGGTTGATCTGGTCCGATTGCTCGGAATAGCGCAGCGTCGTCTGCCGTCATGACATGTCCGGTTTCTGGATGGATAGGAAGTGTTGTTTCCTGTGTTTCTGTTAAGGTAGCCATTGGAGGGTGAATTGTGATGTGCTCAGCTCGTTCGATGAGTTCTGGTTCCAATGGTTCTAGTTCTGGAGCGGGGTCTTCTCCTTCTGATCCGCTGTCTGATGCTTCGGTGTTTTCTGAGGGTGCTGAGATGCTTTGGTTTTCTCCGTCAATTGGCCCCCAGTTGTTTCTTGCGACGACTTCTTCTTCGTATATATCACACCCGTATCTGAAAGGTAGAGTGTCGATGACTCTCCACTCGTCGTCTTCTCGGTCGACTCTGCACCAGCAAGTTCGTTCAAAATTGAACTCAACTGGTTGGGGTCCATGTGTTCCTCTGATTAGATATCTGTCTATTCCGTTGATGCGCCCCCAACTGGCTTCTTTGAGGTAGCGGACTGGTACGTTTCTTTCTCCTCTTCGTGGGATCTCGTAGGAGTGGAACCCCTCTTGGATCCAAAGCTCTCTTGTGGATACTCGCGCCACGATGTTATGATCTTGGTCTTAATGTTATGCTTCAGTAAGCGTGGGCCTTGCTTTAGGTGACGGCAAGGCGCGAGTACTTAGCTGATACGACATTAAGTCGAACGTGGGATCCCTAGTCCTAACACATCGACGTCTTGCAACTGGGAAGGCTTCTTGGTAAGCCTTATGCAGTGCACTTCTCCCTGGGAATCAAGATACTTTGCAGAGGAAAGAAGGAGCGATGAACCGATGATTCAAGAAGACCAAGATGGCGACTCTTGGTCTTCCACGACTACTACTTATACACAATGATGGAGGGCTTTAAAGTGCCTCCCAAATGATGTTGACCTATAGCGTATCTAGCTCGAACCCTAGTACCGCTATCCTAGAAATCAGCTGCTAAAGTACCATGTGATACTACGCTGCTGATAACACGTGAAATGATAAGAGTCCCTGACTAATGTAAACGATCACGAGCCTACTACCGTAGTCAGAACCTGATAGTAAGCATCCAAGTCCGGTCCGTGACAGTTGAAACAACAGCCTTCTTTCTTTTGGACTTCAACATCTGGCTTGTCCACAGTGGTTGCGGCCACTCTTCCCTTCGTTCCTTTATGATTGAAGTTAGAACGAGAGCAATCTGCACGAGTATCCATTGCGTCTGAAGCTGGGGCTGGCATTTTGATGCCTAGCATCTTTGCCAATTGCGTGGGGTTCATCTTTCCCATGCCTTTCTTTCTTGGAGTTTCTTTGTAAATCCCCCGAATATTCTGGACTGCGGTGTTGTCTAAGTGGTACTGGCATACTCCATCGGCCCATCCTCTGAAATCGAGGGGGCGTACCACTTTATAGACGTGATCCATCATGTGATAAGGAAGTTTTGATGCGAATAGGGAAAGTGTTGACTAAGCATCCAGAGGATACGTTGCTTTGGCGGCAAGAGATTCAAATTGGGCAATAAATGCATCCACTTCATTTGGTATGAAGGCCAAGTGGCGCAATTTATCTTCAGCCCTTTCTCTTGCTCCAGTATCTTAAAATGCTTGTTCGAAGTCATGAGACACCATTGTCCAGTAAAATTTGTCGTTCGGGAACCTTCCATTGTTCATTTCGCTAAGGATCCAGTTGGTCCATCTCTTGACCCAGTCCTTTACATTTGGTCCCTTAATGAATCTGAGTAGCAGAGCCGCTCGTTTCATTGGTATAGCCATTTGTTCAGCATTCAAATTCATAATATGATACAGGTTAAACTCCTGCATGAATTGGTCCACCATGGCTCAGGTGCCATCAAAGTCGGTTGGGGGATTTCCTCCAAGTTTGCCATTTGCCCCTCCAGGGCCTGGGCCGGCACCTGCCCCACCTCCAACAGGGGTACTTCCCAGTGGGGGTCCTCCACCTCTGGGTGCACCTCCTCCTGCTGGGGCACCTCTGCCTCCAGGTGCACCCCCACCTCCTAGGGGGCCACCTCCTGGCGGTCCAGTTCCTCCTGGTGGTCCTGGGGGTCCACCTCTGGAGGGACCACTTCCTGCTGCCATAGTGCTAGCAGGGGGGTTTCCACTTCCTGTTCCTGTCCCCTTCGTGAAGAATGTTTGTACTGTGGATGAGGGGACAGCTGTTGTTGTGGTTGCAGCTGTGGTGGTCGTCTGTGTTGCCATTGGAGAACTTTTTGTATTATGTCTCTTAGCAGTTGGCACGGTATGCTGGCCTGCCTTCAATGGAGTGTCGTCTGGTGGAATTGCTGTCACTGTCGTTGGTCTGATCGATCTTCTTCCCAGGTTATACAGGGAGGGGACTGGTTGGATTGCGATCCACTCTCTAGTCCTGCTGTCTCGCTGTATAAAGTACCACTGCTCAGTACTTTCTTTGTATTCAATGGCAAGGTATGCTGCACTGAGTATGTTGTATACCTAGAAACCTTCTTCACCGTCAATTTCCTGCCAAAGGGCTGCTCCTTTTATGTGAGCAGGAATGTCGTCATCTGTTCTCCTCTCAATGGAAAATGGTTTGAATCTGGCAACTGATCTGGATTCAGAGATTCTTCGTCCCTTAGCCAGAGTGGCAATAGGTTCAATAGACTTGACTTAATGTTACATCACGGTAGGGACGTTCACCCAACGTGGGTTAAGTCGATCTACTGAGACACTGCACTAAGGGTCTGGTTCTGGTTTATAAGGGAAGTTCTGAAGAGTAACTTCAGTGAAGATGTATGAGTTGAAGAGTCAGCCTAAGCCAATAGTGGAACTTAGGATTCTTCAGTGAGAGGAGAGGGTTCATGAGAGATGGAGTATCAAAGGTCTTTGGATTGCTCTGAGTACCGTAGGATACAAGAAGTCAAGTCTAAGGCTACAAGCTACTTAGCTATCCTGACTTTATAGTATCTACAAGGGATCCTAGGATGGAGTCACAATAGTATCCTAGGATCTAGTCATCATGTCTTCAAGACAATGAAACAATAAGTAACTGCGGCGCAGTCTGCAGTAATCACAAGCCAAGCAGTGAAACAAATATACATATGAAACAAAAGATATAAGCCCCCTTGGCAATGGGCTAGAGTCACCATGACTTGCATGAGAACGACTACATGAGAGAAGAAGAAAGTGGTCACGTGTCCTAAGGCATAAGAAAAGGAATTAAAATAGGCTGTGTCATAACACTTTTTGACCTCAGTGATGTCGTCTTTAGTACAATCACCTGTACGCGAGCGCTGTAGGATTTCAGTCCAGGTAGTGTCTTGGATATGCATCTGGTCTTCCAGTTTCACTACCACATCAAATTGCTCAAAGAGATTCTGGCCTAGAAAGCATGGATGGTTAGGGAATGATGTTAAGGCCTAGCGGGGCCTTACAGTGCGACGTGCACCGAGGGTACGAGGGGGACAAGGACAGGGTACAAGGACGAGGTGCCTGGTAGATGGTAACTGAGACCGAGGGAGTTCTAGGAGACGAAGGCCCACAAAGGGCGACCAAGGAGCAAGGGTTCTAGGGTAAGTCGATGGACTTAGTGACGAGGTACAAGGGGCTTCGGTCAGATGGCCGAAGTACGAGGGACTAAGTCAAGCGACTTAGGGTCTGTGTGTGCGCGTTGTTATAGCACAAGCGCAAAGCTTCGAGGTGGCTCCCAACTAAGGGAAGACCGACAGTGGTGATGAGACGACGAGAAGGAAGCACACAGTGGAAGGGTAGACAGGTCTGGTATTCGCTAGTATAACGAACGAAGACAAGACTAAGGGATAAGCGTATACATGGTCAAGCTTATATAGGTATCTACTCCAGGTCCGTCCCATGAAGGGGATACTGAAAGGGAACAAAGGGAACACAAAAGGGGGAAGGGGGAGAAGGGGGAATCAAGGGAGAACAATAGGAGATGCGAAAGGGGAAAGAGATAGAAGGAGAATCGGAGTAGAAAGGCGTACATGGTAATGAGTCAACAGGTTGGTACTCCGAGGGGAAGTAAGTATGAGTCAAGGTGATATAGTAAAAGAAAATAAGTCCATGGTGAGCCGGATCACGACAGGTGAGGAATTGTATAATTCTCTTTTATTGCTTGCTACTGGTGGAAACTGATGAAAGTCGCCTAGTAAAAGGATGTTTAAGCCCCCAAAAGGGATTGATGGAGCAACAGTGTCGACACTGCTACAAATTGTGCTGGTGGCTTGCGAAAGGAGGGCAAGCAAAGGGGTGGTTAGCATGCTTTTCTCGTCAATTGTTAACCATAAAGTATGTCCAATATTTCTTTATCGTCTGCTGTGTATATGTTTGCTTGGATGGGTGATCCACTTATCAGAATTGGGAGTAGTGATTGGTAACATGGCCCAACTGTGAAGAGTTTGGCCACCTATTATACTAGCAGCAACACCTGACATGGCAGTTTTTGCCAAGAGCGAGGAAACACCCAAGGCATCAAATGTTTTGGAGATCTCATTAAGGAGAGCAGATTTTCCAGTGCCGCCTTGTCCATGGACTATCATTAGGATTTGGGAGGGATTGTGGCCATTGAGAAAACTGCGTAAGTGATGAGAGACAATGTTGTGTGCCATTTGTTGACGCTCATTTAGCATGGCACAGTGTAGAGGATGAAGAGGAGGGGTGGTCAGTATTGGATCTGCAGATGGTTTGATAATGTCAGATAATGAATGGGCTGTGTTATTGTTTATGAGACAAGCTGTAGCATGTGGAGGATTGACATCATCTCCCAATAGAGCTCCGGATCGACAAAGCCTGCCATGACGCAATAACCAGAATTGCCACGCTACCCCTGGATCACCCACTGCACGCACCAGTAAAGAGAAGTGCCAAAGGAGGCATCAAGAGACATAGGTCAACTCTACACACACTGACAAGTATATATGGAACGGACCCTATGACGATAGAGACAATCCCCCCAGTATGCACCCACCCCCTAGAACGTGACTCACTGCCTGTCCATATAGAAATAGCCCCGGACAAAGAAGCTTCAAAGAGAGCAGATACAAGTGCTCCCAAAGTAATCAAAGTTTATTTGGACAGCTCAGCACATGGTGGTAGAGTCAGAGCAGCTGCAATCCTAAAAAGACCAGGCAAACCCGACAGAGTACTAAGAGTGTATTTAGGCACGCTCAAGCAACACACAGTATATGAGGCGGAGCTCGCAGGCATGCTCATGGGAATTCATCTCATCAAAACGGAACATGTGAATGGTGTCAAATGTGCACTCAGCATCGACAACCAAGCCATGCTCAAGGCCATCAAGACAAAACTTAACAAGCCAGGCCAGCACTTAGCAGCGGAGCTCCTGAAAAAGACGAAGCAGATCACAAAAGCTAAAGGTAAGAGCTCCAGATTCAAGTTAACATTCAGATGGTCGGCTAGCCACGTTGGAATCAAAGGCAATGAAGATGTGGACAAAGAAGCCAAACTGGCAGTGGAGGGCAATAGTTCCAAACACAAGGACCTCCCACCGTACCTGCGCTGAAAAATCAAGCACAGCATATCAGCTATATGGCAGAAGCACAACGAAAAACTCAAAAAGCAATGGAATATGAGCTGGTCTAAATCCCCTAGGTATTGCAGGCTACACTTCAAAGACATACTAATGCCATCATCGCAGAAGTTCCTCAAACACATCAGTAGCCAAGAACTCTCCAGGAACAATGCCAGCAGAATTTTCCAGCTAAGAGTCGGCCACACCCCTCTCAACCACCACCTGCACAGATTCAAGAAGATCGATAGCCCACACTGCCCGGCATGTGGGCACCCTGATGAGATGGTAGAGCATGTGTTACTTCACTGCCCGAGCTACGACCACGAATGCTGGCCAATCAAGAACGCATTAGGTGGAAAGCTACCCAAGCTAGCACATCTCCTCACATGTGGAAAGCTCACCTGACCACTCGTGAACTTCATTGAAGCGACAGGAAGATGGGACCTAGAGGCCATCAATGCCCCCCCTCGGTGAGATGCATGGCACGCTAATCCAATGACTCCACACTAGTTCACATATATAGTAACCCTTAACCATGTTCACAAGCAGCAAGTGCTCAGAACTTGTCACTCCTTGCAGTGAAGAGGCGGGTGAAATCCCCCTTCCAAGACTATGAAGAGCGAAGGGAAGGTTCAGGGGCATGGTTGGGGGGAAGGGTCAGGGACAGACTGGGATATGCTTATGCCAATTTTTGGATCAAGAACGCAAATCTCATCATCAACACCTGGACCCATCCTCACTCACCCTCTCCTCCCATCCACACTCACTAACATTCTCGAGTGGGGACCCCAAAGGGTCTACATACTCACATAACTCAACACTTGGCACCACACAACATCAGCCTCAGGGCTGAAGGAGATGCTTTTAAGGAGGCGGAATCATGCGAAGGAAACAGAGAACAAAGAGGCAGTTTTATTGAAGGGGAACGTGCTACATAGAGTTCTGTACTCACAGGCGCACATTAATGGATAAAAAAAAAAAAAAAAAAAAAAAAAAAGATTGACATCATCTTCAATGTCATCTTTGTTTTTGGGAATGGCAGTTAATGCATCTTCCCATTGGTGGAATTGGTTGAGTTGTGAAGAAGTAGCAATTTCAGCTGTTTGTCTATAGGTCACAGAAAACATGTCTTGAGACAATGCACCACTTTGTAGGCCTACTGTTATAGTGTCTTCAGCATACAATCGTTCCTGAGTGGACAAGGGATTGTCAATGGCATGAAGGATGTGTTCCTCTGAAATAGGGATGCAAGAAATTGCTGTGTCTTGTTCATCAGCACAATAGGAAGCTTCAAGTGAATTGCTTTCATCAGTATGTGGTGTACATTCTGTTTGGATATTGCTTATGTCATTATGAGATTGATGTGCATGTGCAGCAGTAGAACATTCATGGAAAAATTGAATGTTTGTGATTGTTGCATGAGTTTGTTAAGGAGCAGTAGAAAGAAATCTTTGTAGTGCATCTCGAAATGTGTCATTGTTGTCCTTTAAGTCAGTAAGTGTTCCCCATGGTTTTAATAGGGCAAGCATAGATGTGTCAAATAAGCTATTTGGTTGATCAGGATCTTGTTTAGGGAACCATTGACCTAGGAAGTAGGGCATTGTTTCATGTCCTTCAGTTCTTATAACTCTGCAATGGCCAGGTCTATTGCTAGACTCGCAGTAAGGCACACAAGTGTTAGGTGGGCAGCCTTGAGAGGATTGGCTGACAGGTAGCATTTTGCCATTGTATATGTTGAGGAAGTAATCTAAATAACACATGTGATCCAATGGGGCTCCTCTGTCAATGTATTCTTGGACTTGCTCCTTTAGTTGGAGGTGTCCTTCTACTATTTCAATTGGTATGAAATTAGTAGACTTGGAGGATGTAACATAAGCATCATTAATAAAAAGGGGAAAAAAAACTAACCTGATTATGCTGATCTGTATAAACACTGTCTGCACCAGTGAGTTGTACTGACAAGTTATGAGGATCACTATAGAAATTAATTAATAATAAGAGACAGTTATATGATGAGTTATAAAATTACCTTTGTTGAGACAAGATTGGATAAGTTTTTTTTAGCAGGTCAACAACAAGATACCAATGTATGGTTTCAAAATGATGGGAAATGAAGTGGTCACCCCAGCCCATAAGATAACTCATCACTTCTAGTCCACTAAGTTCTTGTTCACGGCTTAGAGTGTTACCACATTGTTGAATCATTTTTTTGTTGATCTGTGATAGATGTTGTTGGTGCATGTCCAGTGAGTGATGGAAAGCAAAGGTTTTTGCAAGCAAAGCAGAAGTATTGGAGGAGGTGTTCTGCTTCTTAGCTACATAGTGGATGATGTACCAAGCGATGTCCTTGGTTTTAACACCGTTTGTAAGGAGTTTAATGTCATGATTAGCACGAATACATTCAAGAATAGATAGACACCAGTTGTTAAAGAAGCTAAAGGATCTTTTTGGGCCCCAGTTTCCATGATTGTCAACCCAGTCATTTTTAGCTAGAGGGAAAGGAGTGTGACATTTGCAAATGTAATGGGATTTCACAAGTTTAAGGCATGAGGGGCTGCATTGGTGAACTTGAACAGTCCATGCAATGCGTCTTTCAGCATCCAAGTGTGTTGCATCATAGTGAGGTAAGTGAGGATCAGTAGGCTGAGAAAAAGCAACATTTGGTTGTTGTGGTATTGCTAAAACTGCTGATCCTGTGATGTGTGGTAGATGAGCATGTATGTTTGCAGAGATAAAGGTTTAGATTTGTGCTCGAAATTGTTCAGTTAATAAGCACACTTTGATGTTATCTGACATTCCAGATCCTGTAAGCCACAGCAGCATGTGTAGATGTAGAGTTCCTCTTCCCTATGCTTCAACTGTTCCAATGTATGCTTCAACTTTACCAAAAATGCCAATTTCTCTTTGAATAGATTGATTGTGATGACTTCCTTTGATGCCTAGCAACGATTGCAGAACAGCATTTATGATAAGATGGAAGAAGCAGGCAGATGCATAAGGATCAGTGGCAATTGCACTATTCGAAGATGTTTCCCGAAAAGTGGAGATGTTGTCAAGATCAATTTCTTGTCCACATAGTACTCATGCTACTAGATCTTGTGTATCTGCAGGGTTGATTGTGAGCCATAAAGATGGAGGGTTTTTCTTAATACACATCCCTCAAATGAGAGATCGTATCTTGATGCATGATTCATCTGTCCCCATTACTTTCATTCGCAAGGTTGACAAGTTGCAGCACAGGGAAGCCATGACAGGATTGGAGAAAGGCTTTTGTGCTTGCTCTTCACCTGCAGCAATCTCGAAGTCTGCTGCATTCAGGTTTCGTATTTGATGTTCATAGCAAAGAAAGGTGTTCTTTGAAATTTGCAAGGCAGCTGCTGCACATAGTTGTTGTTTTTGCAAAACACCAAAAATCTGAAAGATGAAGTGATGATCTTGGCGAAAGCACTTGTCATGATATTGGATAGACCAGCATGCATGAGAGTCATATGAGACAGGAGACGGTCTGGCAACTTCAAAGCCTCCTTTCATGTATGGAAATAAGCAGGGGAAACTTCCAAGAAGATGATTAGGAGTGTTCCCAGTCCCATCTGACAAAAGACCTTTGGGAGTTCGTTGTGGGTATTCATTGATGAAATTGCTACTATGTTTAATTGCCCATCCATCAGCTTTTTCTGAGCGAGTAATATTTAAGAGTGCATGGGCCAAGATTTCGTTTTCCTTGACACCAGTTGCAGCAATGTCAATCACATCAAGTGATTGTAATGGAACGGCTTGTGCATCTGGTATCATATAAATTATGTTGAATGCAAAAAGAGTGATGACAGGTACCTTCTATGGTAGAAGTATTTCCTGTTTTGTCTTTGTCATCTTCACCCTCATCCATGTCAGAAACACTGGCAAGGTCTGATGCAGAAGCTATTTTGCTAGTGAGTTTGGGCAGACATGTGATATTAATTTGAACTTACTGTCATTGGTAATGTTGTCTTCAGGGACATAACCATCTCTTTCATGAGCCAAGAGAAGAGTGTCATGGGAGTGTTTGGCAAGAGTACAGATCTCATTTGGGATATCATCGAGAGGTAGTTCGTTTAGTCTGTTGAGAGATATATGAATAGCATTATAAATTGGGTTATGCTCCTTAAGCCATTCGAGAGCAACGTGAACTCAAGTACAGTTTACTCATGAAAAACCCGGCATTGTTTTCTGTGGGAGATTCTTTGGTCCAACAAATGTAACTCCTATAGTGGCTGCAAGAATTGAAGATGAAGGGGGCATTACTTGTGAGTCTGTCATTTTGGCAATATCTTCTGTGTTGAGATGATACATTGATATATTTCCTTGAAGTCCACTGTGAAGACCGGATGTTGCCCATGTCTGTGCACCCTTCTTTTTGGGATATAGTTTAACGATGTAGACAGCAGGGAAATACCTTGCCACAAGGATTCGTTCAGGAAGAGTGAGAACCATCAGTTCCAACAAAACATCCCCAACCCACATTTCATTTGCAAGTGACAATGGAGGAGTCTTGTCTCGGTGAAGGTGAGACATGCATGTTTGACAGATGGTAACAAAAGTAGTCCCATTTCTGTTGTATATAGATGAGTCAGTGCACTGAAGAAGCATCCCATCAGTTAAGACATGAGCTGGGTGTGGAATGGAGGGATGAAGTTTGATCGTGTTCAACTGAGATAGGGTGATAGCTTGCACATCTTTATTGAAAAACTGGCCAGCACATGCTGCGCAAACTGATGTCGCTGTAGCAGCATTTCCAGTGGCATCAATGAAAAGAGAAACATGATGTCATTGGCACTCTTCAGAAACAGGCTGTAAAAACAGTTCTTCTGGTGGATCTGTTGTTCTATGACTGTTTTCTTGACACGTTGCGAGTTTATGATCAAGTTTTGCACGTTTCTTCACATGTGCAGCTTCTTCAACAAGATTGCGGAGGTGTTGAGGTAAAATAGATACAGCACTTTCCATTTATGCGCAAGACTGTTTTTGTGCATATGTAAAAGTACTGTACCTGTGGGTAGGGCATCCTTAATGTCAGTCATCATGAGGGAGGTAAGATCAAGGAGAGTGTCATGTGAAGGATCCATTGCACGTGGATAGCAAAACAAAGATGGGGTTTGACAGACTGATGGCTCCTGTCAAGGCAGGTGCAGGAGTAAGTTCTGTTACGGAAATACACTCTCACAAATGAAAACTCTCAGTTTAGTGTAAAAGTGTTTTCATTCAAAAATTGCCTGTTGTGGGCATTTGCTATTATAAGGAAATACGACATACATTTAACAGCCTCTTTCGTTACTGTAAACAGAACACCTCTGGGGGTGCCGAGATCGGGCTCAAACGGCTGCAGGAGATGCCAATGCCCAGTCTCATTGAACTCCACCTGCACTCCTCGCAAGCGCTCCACAGTGGAGTCTAATACACGCTCCTGTTTGGAGAGTGCATCTGGGGTGCTATGCCAACTCCAGCGGGTGGTGTTCACAAAGTTGATCATACTGGCAATAGTACTGAGTGCGGTCGATGCAGCAGAGCGGAGCTCAGCAGTTGCCTCACAGAGCCATGGCAAAAGATCCACAAGGGGGGAGGGAATTTCGTGCTCTTTCACGTCATTGCATCGGTACATTTGTTGCATGAAGAACATATCCCCCCTTCTTGTGCACTGCTATCGCCCCATTTGGATGGATTGAGGTTGTTGCACCATAGGATAAAACGCACTGCAGCCAATGTACTTAATGAAAATTAAAAGGCCATGTTGAAGAAATCAGAATCAGGAAAACAAGATGATGAACACCACCACTGTTATAACACTGCCTATTTTAATTCCTTTTCTCTAAACCGCCTAGGACATGTGACAACCTTTTACTTTCTCATCATGTGGTCGTTCTCATATGAGTTATGGTGACTCCTTTATTTTATTTATATCTTTGATTCTCATGTGAGTCATGACAACTTCTGCCCATTGCTAGAGGGCTATATGTGTTTCACTCACATTGTTGTTTCACTTATATCTATTGTTTCACATCTTACATGTGATTACTGTGGGCTGCGCTCCACAGTTCTTATTGTTTCTATTGTGATTGCTTGATGACTCGATCCTAGGATGCCATTATCATTCTATCCTAGGATGCCTCTTTCTTTACTATAAATACAGGCTCACCAGGTAGTAGTAGCCTTAGACTTGACTTTTTGTACTCTACGGTACTTGAGCAATCAAAGACTGTTGAATACTCCATCTCTCACCAAACGAACCCTCCTCTCACTGAAGAATCCTAAGTTCCACTATTGGCTTAGGCTGACTCTTCAACTTGTACATCTTCACTGAAGTTCCTCTTTGGAACTTCCCTTGACAACCAGAACCAGACCCCTTAGTGCAGCGTCTCAGTAGAACGACTTAACCCACGTCAGGTGAACATCCCTACCGTGACATAACATTAAGTCAAGTCTCTCAAACCTATTGCCACTCTGGCTAAGGGATGAAGAATCTCTGAATCCTGATCAGTCCTCAGATTCAAACCGTTTCCTATCAAGAGGAGAACAGACGACAAAGTTCCTAGCCATGTAAAAGGAGCAGCCCTTTGGCAGGAAATTGATGGTGAAGAAGGTTATTGGGTACACGACATACTCAGCACAGTATACCTTGCCATCAAATACGAAGAAAGTACCGAGCAGTGGTACTTTATACAGCGAGACAGCAGGACTAGTCATTGGACAGCTACTCAACCAGTCCCCTCCCTGTATAACCTGGGAAGAAGATCGATCAGACCAACGACAGTATCAGCAATTCCACCAGACGATACACCATTGAAGGCAGGCCAGCATACCGTGCCAACCGCTAAGAGACGTGATATGAAAAGTTCTCCAATGGCAACACAGACGACCACCACAGCTGCAACCACAACAATGACAGCTGTCCCCCCATCCACAGTACAAACATTCTTCACGAAGGGGACAGGAACAGGAAGCGGAAACCCCCCTGCTAGCACTACGGCAGCAGGAAGTGGTCCCTCCAGAGGTGGACCCCCAGGACCACCAGGAGGAAGCGGACCCCCAGGAGGTGGCCCCCCAGGAGGTGGGGGTGCACCTGGAGGTGGAGGTGCCCCAGTAGGCGGAGGCACGCCTGGAGGTGGAGGACCCCCTCCCAGTGGCGCCCCTATTGGAGGCAGGGCAGGTGCCGGCCCAGGCCCAGGAGCAGCAAATGGCAAACTTGGAGGAAACCCCCCAACTGACTTTGATGGTACCCAAGCCCTCGCAGACCAATTCATGCAGGAGTTTAACCTGTATCGAATCACGAATTTGGATGCTGGACAAATGGCTATTCCAATGAAACGAGTGGCCCTGCTGCTCGGATTCATTAAGGGACCAAACATAAAGGACTGGGTCAAGAGATGGACCAACTGGATCCTTGCGGAAATGAACAATGGAAGACTTCCAAATGATGAATTCTACTGGACTGCAGTGTCTCAAGGCTTTGAACAAGCATTCCAGGATACAGGAGCAAGAGAATGGGCAGAAGATAAACTTTGCCACCTCTCATTCATACCAAATGAGGTGGATGTGTTTATTGCCCAGTTTGAATCTCTTGCTGCTGAAGCAACATATCCTCTGGATGCTCAGTTGACACTCTCCTTATTCGCATCCAAACTTCCCTACCGCATGATGGACCATGTCTATAAAGTGGTACGACCTCTGGATTTCAGAGGATGGGCTGACGTAGTGCGCCAGTACCACTCAGACAACACCGCAGTCCAGAATATTAGGGGGATTTATGAAGAAACTCCAAGGAAGAAGGGAGCAGGAAAGATGAACCCCGCCCAATTGGCGAAAATGCTGGGCATTAAAATGCCAGCCCCTGCTTCAGATGCAATAGACACTCGTGTCGACCACTCTCATTCCAACTTTAATAGGAATAAAGGAACCAAAGGAAGAGCCATGGCGACCACTGCAAAGGACACCCCGGACATTGAAGTCCAGAAGAAAGAAGGCCGTTGCTACACTTGCAACAAACAAGAACACCTTTCCCGCAACTGTCCAGACAAGCAAAAGGACAAGAAACCACCTCAGAAGGCTCATAAGGCCAAGGCCGAAGAAAGCGAACCTGAGGAAGAATCGGAAGAGGAACAATCCAAAACTGAATCCACCCCTACTAGTGTGTACTCTTCCCTGATCAAAAGCCTCTCTACCAAAGAGAAATACGCAATGATAAGTGTTGCGCTTCGGTAAGCGTGGGCCTTGCTTTAGGCGATGATAAGACGCGAGTACTTAGCTCTGAATTCTACTAAGTCGAACGTGGAGCCTTTAGCCTCAACACGTCGAGTAACTTCTGCAACTGGGAAGGCGTCTTCAAGATAGGCCTTATGCAGTGCTCTTCCGCTTGCGTAGGATAGACTCTGAAGGGTCGAAGGGAAGACTCGAAACTGATGATTCAAGAAGACCAAGATGGCGTTTCTTGGTCTTCTGCGACTACTACTTATACACGATGATGGAGGGCTTTGAAGCGCCTCCTGAATAACTATTGACCTATAGCGATACTAGCTCGAACCCTAGTACCGCTATCCTAGTAATCAGCTGCTAAAGTACCATGTGATACTACCGCTGACTGATAACACGTGAAATGTAAAGTCCCTGACTAATGTACGAAATCACAAGCCTACTACTGTAGTCAGAACCTAGTAGTAAGCGTCCGAAGTCCGGTCCGTAACATCACCCCCTTTTCAGGAGCGACGCCCACGGAGCCCGGGCGGTCCCATCCATCCTGCCCTCACGTCTTCTACCCTCTGCATGGCCCTCGCCCATTCCAACCGACTGACGCACCTGGCCTTGTCCGTTGCCAATCGCCCCCGTGTCTCCTGCAACTCTGCTATGCACGCCTCCAAGCGCCCCATCTCTGCCCCTAGGGCCCGATACCGTCGGACCTCGGCGACGAGGCTTATATCCTTGCACTCAAGGATGGCTCGGTTGACGGCTGCGGCGTCGTCGTATCCCCCATCGAAGAGGACCAAGTCCTCCTGGGCGTACCAGAGGTGGGAGTCGGGGTGCACCACGTACTGGGGTGCCGCGTACAGGGGTTTGGGGAAGACCCTGTCGGACTCGTCGATCAGGCCGAGTACGATGGGGTCGTTACTCATAATGGCCTGGACGTATTTGGCTTGGCGCGTCACGCCGTCGGCGGTGGTGATGGGGAAGTGAATGTAATCAGGTCCTCTATTGACCTGGAACCCGTGAGGCGCACGGGCGTTGGCGACGGAGCCGACGGCTCGGTCGGCGAGTTGGGGACGGATATGGCCCCGGTAGAGGGGGGTCCCGTCGGTGGCGAGGGCGTGTTGTGTCGTATGAGGTGGTACATTAGTTTCTCTGCCATAGAGAATGTGGGGGTGCTCAGCTGGGTACCGCTTGTCCTCGCTGTCCGTGACTTCTCCCTCTTCTCTCTCATCTCCGTCATGCGCCGTTGGGCTATTTGTAGCTGTTCTTCCCTCCAGTCGTCGGTCACCTCCTTCCATGACCTCGTGGGCTTCATCGTCACCTCGTACTTCTCCCTGGCGTGCTCGGACTTCTGCACCGCGGTCGAGAGCTCGGCGAAAGTCGTCAACTTCTGCAGTGGTGAAGGGTCGGTCGGCGATGGGGAGGCCAGTGTCGGCGTGGAGGATGTGCCACAAGGCGGGCTGCCTGTCGACGTCGGGCGATAGTCGGGCGCTGCGGGCTCCCCGTCCTTGAGCGGGGAATTGTTCGAGGGTGCTGTAGAACTCAGCTCTGGTGATGGGCCCCTCGGACCTGGCTCTGTCTCTCTCAGCCATGACGACCTCCGTGTCATCGGCAGGGGTTGTTGGTGCCCGCTCTTCTTCCAGCTCGGCGGCAAAAATCCTCTCGGGGGTTCCGAGGTAATACGTAGACGACGAGAGGGCGGCATCGGGGGTAAAGGGCATGGAAATGTTGGTGGTGGTAGTGGTGGTTGTAGTGGGAGAGAATGGAGTGTCGTCGTGGGTCTTCCCACTCCTTATAAGTGTTTGCGATGCGGTTTTTGAACTTTGGTACTCCGCAAGGGCTTCGTCGGCGAATAGATCTTCCCGGTTAACCCACTGATTCTCCGAGTCGGGGTAGCCCTTCCATTTGATTAGGTATTGCTTTTTCCACCCTCTGCCGAAGTGCCGCTCGTCTAGAACCTTCTCGATTTCATATTCCTCTTCCCCATCGACCAGATCAGGTGGTGGCCACTGGTAATTTTTCCCATGAAGCGGCGTCTCGTGATATTTGGTGAGGAGATCCACATGGAACACTGTGTGAATTTTCCATTGTGGGGGGAGGTTGAGCCGGTAGTTGACAGGAGACATCACCTGTTCTATGACAAAGGGTCCGTGCCTTCGGGGTGCAAGTTTTGCCGTTGGTTGATGAGTGCGTAGGTGGCGCCCTTCGAGCCACACGAGGTCTCCCTGTTGGAATTTCGGACCATTCTTGGCTTTGACCCATGACTGCTGTGCCTTTACGATCAGTTCCTGAGCGTGTTTCTGTGCTTCTCGGAATTGTTCTGCCCTGAGCGTTACTTGGGGAATGGGTGATGGTTTATCCGTCCAATCAGCCCTCGGGTTGTACCCCATGAGGAGGTTGAATGGTGATTTCTGTGTGTATTCATGCGGCCAGTTATTATGTGCAAACTCCGCAAGTGGCAGATATCCGCACCAGTTATCCTGCCTTTCGTTTGTCCAGAAACGAAGGTATTGTTCGACCCATTGATTCGTCCTTTCTGATTGCCCGTCCGTCCGCGGGTGGTATGCGGTGTGTTATGGCCGGGATCCCGAGTTCCCGAGAGAGCACGCCGCTGAGCTGCCCGAGCCGGCCCGCGCTGGACAACTACGAGCAAACCCTGGATTCCGAGGCATTAAGAGAGGCCTTGATGAGGAAGGGCGACCTGAGCATGTGGACATTGCGTCCCGAACCAGCTAAGTCCCGCACTCCTGTTGAGAGCAGCGATGACGAAGCTGACGATCCCTACGAGCAAGATGAAGCTCGTGCACGCGCCATGTACACGCACTTCTACGGGCAGGATAGCCCAGAGTCACGTGACTCATCACGTGAGGCATCACCTGAGCGTGTGTGCCTCGGGTATGCTGCAGCCGGCTACCCGGTTGATGACGACATGGACTAGGCCTTTGTGCCTGCTTTCTGATGGACTTTCTGACGGACGCCTCATGTACTGTATGGGCGCTGCCTCGTGTTTGATGGATGTCGGTGCCTTTATAGGCCGGTCCAATTATGTTTCTCCTTTGTGTTTCAGCTTGTGGAGCCGGAGCCCTTATGGCTATTGGCTAGAGATAAGGACTTAAGGTTCGTGCTGAGTCCGAACCTTACATACTAGTAGTATAAGTACTAGCTTGTCTTCGCATGTATTCGCTATCTTGAGTTCTTGGAGAATTCGTACCATTCTTTCACAGTTCCTCCTGCTTTCCTAAGGGCCTTAGTTGGTCTTCTCTACCAAACCCTTAGACGTCTTCTTGTTGTGCCGCTTCTTAGCGAGCCGTTTCCCTTGGTTTTCCCTTCGTCTCTCAGTTGCAACCACTATTGCAGTGGTTTTGCCTTGGTTGTCGCGTGCAATACAAGCGTTCTGAGAACCCCAGTTCAAGTCGAACTAGACGGCCGGTGCGACCGTAACACGGTGGAAATGTTCTGCCGAATTCCTAGGACTCTGCACAGTTCTCTGGTAAAGCGGCTGGCGAATCGCGGATCTCGATCACTTATTATTTTTGAGGGGAGTCCGAACCGTGTGAAGACGTGTTTTAGGTACAAGGCTGCGACCTCTTCCGCGCTGATTTCTTCGTTGCAGGGTATGAACACCACGGCTTTACTGCAATCGTGGTCCGTGATAGTCAGTATGGTGTCGTACCCTTGTGAGTGTGGTAACTTAGTTATGAAGTCGAGTGCTATCGTTTCAAAGGGTAGTGCTTCCGGCTTCGGATAGATGGGATTCAAAGGGGCTTTGTCACACCTGTGTTGTACTTTGATGCGTTGGCATTCAGCGCATCCTTTGACGTATTCTAGTGCGTCTTTGGCCATTCCAGGCCACCAGTAAGCACGTCCTACTAGTTGTGCTGTTCATTTAATGCCTGGATGTCCGTGAGCCGGTAGGTCATGATGATCATGGAATATACGTTGCTTCTCGTGCATTCCTCCGGTGACCACTCGTCTTCCGTCTTTATACCATGTGCCCTCTATTTTCTTGAGTTGATGAGCATCTATCCATGGCGTGAGGACCACTTCTCTTTGCTTGTATATTGGGTCTGGTAGTGTGGTGTTGTCTGGTGTAATGTCGTCCTTGTTCGTCCGTATCTGTTCGATTCGGGTGCCTCGTACGAACATTTTGTCTGGTAGTACTGTGACGTCCCGGTTGTCCTCTTCTCCTTGGTTGTAATCTGGTCGTCTTGATAGGGCGTCGGCCCTTCCATTTGCTGATCCCTTGATGTGGTGAATTTCGAAGTCATACTCTGATAGTTCGAGCACTTCCCTGGCGACTCGTCGGCTTATCTTTTGGGGGCTTCTCCAGTATTGTAGGTTCATGTGGTCGGAGAAAACTTTCGTTTTGTGTGGTGATCCTGCTAGTAGTGGTCGCCAGTGTCGGAAGGCCCTTACAATCGCTAGTAGTTCCAGGTCATAAATATTGTAGTTCCTTTCAGCTTCATTGAGGGTGGTGGAGAAGTAGCTGATCGGGTGTCGTTTGCCGTTGTCTTGTCATTGTAGTAGTACTGCTCCAATTGTGAATCCTGATGCGTCGACTTCTAATTCAAAAGGTTTACTCAGCTGCGGGTGTGCCAGTACTGGTTCCGAGGTGACGAGTCCTTTGAGTTTATTGAATGCGTCGTGTTCTGTCCCTGTCCATTTCCAATCGGCTCCCTTCTTTGTCAGTTGGTTCAGTGGCTTTGCGTGGTGTGAAAAGTTTCAGATGAATGCACGATAGAAATTGCAGAAGCCCAGAAATGATCGAACGTCCTTGACTTTTGTAGGGGTTGGCCAGTCTTTGATGCCAGAAATTTTGACGGGGTCCATGCATGTCACCCCCTTTTCAAGGATTACCCCCAGGTAATCCATTCAAGGTGCATGGAACAGACACTTCTCCAATTTGTAGTAGAGGTCGTGTTTCGCCGAGATCTCTAATATATCTTGGACTGCCGCTATGTGGTCCGTCATGTTGTGTCCTACCCTTGTTGCTATACCAATGTCGTCCATGTATACCCGTATCGTAGTTCCTTGTAGTTCATGTTTCGCTATGACGTCTCGACATATATGGTTCATCATAGTCTGAAACGTCGCTGGTGAATTAGTTAGCCCAAAGAACATGACTGTGGGTTCGAATAGTCCGTATCTTGTTTTGAATGCGGCCTTCTCTTCGTCCCCTTCCTTGATGTGTACGTTGTTGTAACCCCATCGTACGTCGAGTTTGGTGTAGATATGGGCGTTACTAAGGTCGGTGATCAGGTCGGATATGAGAGGTAGGGGGTATTGGTTGCATATGGTGAAGGAGTTAATCCGTCGATAGTCTTGCACCGGTCGTAATTTACCATCTTTCTTCTTGACAAAGAAGAATGGTGATGCGTATGGGGATTTCGAAGGTCTTATATATCCTTTGCCGAGTTGTTCCGTTAGAAAAGCCTTGAGGGCCATATCTTCCTCCTGTGTTAGTGGGTAGACCTTGCAGTCTATGGCCTCGGGGGTTCCTTTCTTGAATTGTATTTCATGGTCCCATATCCGCGCCGGCGGGAATCGGTGTGACGCTTCTTCGTTGAATAGATGGTGGTATTCGGCATAATGAGATGGTAACTCAGCTTTGACGGTGTATTGTTTCGCTTGAATTGCTAACTCGGTGGACGTGATCCTTCCTTGTACTACTTCTTCGTCTTCGAGCTGTCGTACGATGTCCTCCTTTTGTTCTGTCGTGATAGCCGTGATAGTAGGTCGTATTCTATTGATCCGGGGGTTTACCGTTCGTAGCACTACAGGTAGTGCATCTTCCTTGATAACTGCGTGTCGCCAACTAAATGTAGGCTCATATGTGGCCAGCCACGGGTAGCTGAAGATGATGTCCTCGTTTCCTATATCGGTTATGAGGAATCTCATTTCTTTGTGGATCCCTTTTGTTTGCACGTCCAGATCTACGTAGTGCGTGATTAGTCCAGCTTTATTTTCCGTATTATCGATATTCCATATCTTTTTGGGTCTGTCCAGCGGTTTCATTCCGATTCCCATCCGCTTTACAAAAGCGGGTCGTAAGAAGTTGTCGGTGGCTCCGGAGTCCACCAACGCTCTGATGTCAGCCATGGCGTAATTCGTGCGAATCGATACTGGAATTCTCATAGAACGGTAGCAAGTTATGATCACAGAATTACATTTTACTGCCCTTACCCAGGCCGATGGGTTCAGGTGCTTCGAAAATCCTCCCTCTTCCATAGGTCCTGCAGAATGAGATCCTTGACCTCATCTTCTTCGGCCGCTACTCCTTTCATCCAGGCATCGGCCTGTTGTTGTGTGGTTTCGGCTCGCGCTGCTTGTACTGGTTCGGGTTCGTAGGATCCAGTGTCCGTTCTTCTGGTGTTACTGGGTTGATTATAGGTGTGCTGAGGGCAGTTACGGCTGAAGTGTCCTTTTTGTCCGCAAGTGTAGCAGACTACTTCCCTCATGTCCCGGCGTCCCCCTCGTCCTCGTCCTATGTATCCTCCTCTCAGAGGGGGGTTCCGGGGATGCGCCCGATCCCAGTTGCCTTGGATTTCTTCGGCCCCCGTAAGTCTCCCTCGTACTCGGTTGGCAGATGTATCCATGGCGTTCGGGTCTCTAAGAATGTTGCGAGGTGGCCCCCATCCAGTGCCGTGCGTGTTCCCCCATCCTCCTTTGTTGCTACTTCCTTGTTGCCTCCCTGGGTTCGTAAGGCCGTGATGTTGCTCTAATTGGGCCTTCATGTGTATTGTCACGGATCGGACTTGAACGCTTACTACTAGGTTCTGACTACAGTAGTAGGCTCGTGATTTCTTACATTAGTCAGGGACTTTACATTTCACGTGTTATCAGTCAGCAGCAGTATCACATGGTACCTTACGCTTACTGATTACTAGGATAGCGATACTAGGGTTCGAGCTAGATATGCTATAGGTCACTAACTGTTCGGGAGGCGCTTTAAAGCCCTCCATCATTGTGTATAAATAGTAGTCGCGGAAGACCAAGGATCGCCATCTTGGTCTTCTTGAATCATCGGTTTCTCGACCTCTTCTTCCCTCTGCTGAAGTATCCGAGTTCGGAAGACGGAGCGCACTGCATAAGGCTTACCAATAAGCCTTCCCAGTTGCAAGACAATCGACGTGTTAGGACTAGGATCCCACGTTCGACTTATACGCTGAAGCTGAGTACTCACGTCTCATTATCGCCTAAAGCAAGGCCCGCGCTTACCGAAGCGTAACATTAAGACCAAGATCCTAACATCGTGGCGCGAGTATCCACAAGAGAACTTTGGAACCAGGAGGGATTCCGCTCCTACGAGATCCCACGAAGGGGAACAAGAAACGTACCAGTACGTTACCTCAAGGAAGCCAGTTGGGGGAACATCAACGGAGTAGAAGGGTATCTGATTAGAGGAGTACACGGACCACGACCAGTTGAGTTCAACTTCGAATGAACTTGCTGGTGCAGAGTCGACCGAGAGGACAACAAGTGGAGAGTCATTGACACTCTACCCGCCAGATATAGGTGCGATATTTACGAAGAAAAAGTCGTCGCAAGAAACGACTGGGGACCCATCGATGGAGAAAGCCAAAACATCTCGGCACCCTCAGAAAACTCCGAAGCACCAAACAGTGAATCAGAAGAAGAAGAACCTACGCAAGAACTGGAACCATTAGAACCAGGACTCATCGAAAGAGCTGAGCAGATTACAATTCACCCACCGATGGCTACCCTGACAGAAACACAGGAAGTAACACTTCCTATTCACCCAGAAACTGGACATGTCATGACGGCAGACGACGCCGCACTATTCCGAGCAATCGGACCAGATCAGCCCGACCCTCCGACTGGCGGTAGAGGACCGCCGCATGGATTACCCGGAGGAAGCCCTCCACCAGGGGGAGGACCACCAGGAGGAGGACTGCCAGGAGGAGGACCACCAGGAGGAGGAATACCCGGAGCAGGACCAATCGGAGCACCAGGAGGGCACCACTCCGATAAATTCACAGGAAACGCCCCAGAAGTATTCAAAGGGGATCGACACAAAACAGAAGAGTTCCTCATGCAGTGGGAACTGTACTGGGGCATCAATAACAACAAACTCTCCCGCAACATTCCAGACGATGATGAACCACATCTGTTGAGACATCATCGCCAAACACGAACTCCGAGGAACCACGATAAGGGTATATATGGACAATATTAGCATCGCCACACACATAGGGCACAACATGGACGACCACATCGCGGCGGTCAGAGACGTATTGGAAATATCAGCTAAGCACGACCTCTACTACAAATTGGAGAAATGCTTATTCCATGCACCCCGTATGGATTACCTGGGGGTAATCCTTGAAAAGGGGGTGACACGCATGGACCCCGTCAAAATCGCCGGCATCAAAGACTGGCCGACACCCACCAAAGTCAAAGATGTCCGATCATTTTTAGGTTTTTGCAATTTCTATCGCGCATTTATTCAAAGCTTTTCACATTATGCAAAACCCCTGAATCAACTAACCAAGAAAGGTGCCGAATGGAAATGGACGGGGACAGAACATGACGCGTTCAACAAACTCAAAGGACTCGTCACATCGGAACCAGTATTGGCACACCCACAGCTGAGTAAACCATTCGAACTAGAAGTTGATGCGTCAGGATTTGCAATAGGAGCAGTACTACTACAACGGAAAGACGACGGGAAAAGACATCCCATCGGCTACTTCTCCACCACACTCAACGAAGCAGAATGAAACTACGACATATACGACCTAGAACTGCTAGCTATAGTCAAGGCCTTCCGACACTGGCGACCGCTACTCGCAGGATCGCCACATCGCACCAAAGTTTTCTCAGATCACATGAACTTACAATACTGGAGAAGCCCCCAGAAGATCAGCCGGAGGGTGGCAAGGGAAGTGCTAGAACTATCGGAATATGACTTTGAAATTCACCACATCAAAGGATCAGCAAACGGTAGAGCAGACGCATTGTCACGAAGACCAGACTACGACCAAGGGGAAGAAGATAATGAAAACATTACGGTACTGCCGGACAAACTCTTCATACGCGGTACCCACGTAGAAAGAATACGGACCAACAAAGATCGCCTCACCTCGGAGGACACCACACTAGAGGATCCCGTGTATGAACAAAACGAAGACACTCTGAAACCATGGGTAGATGCACACCGTCTCAAAAAGGTGAACGGAGTCTGGTACAAAGATGCACGATGAGTAGTGACCGGAGGCATTCACGATAAGCGATGTATACTACACGATCATCATGACCTCCCTGCTCACGGACACCCAGGAATTAAAAGAACCGCCCAATTGGCAGGACGCACCTACTGGTGGCCAGGATTGGTTAAAGATGCTCTGGAATACGTCAAAGGATGTGCCGAATGCCAACGCATCAAGGTTCAACACGGACGGAACAAGGCACCCCTCAACCCCATATACCCGAAACCGGAAGCAATGCCGTTTGAAACTATAGCCCTTGACTTCATAACTAAGTTACCAATATCTCAGGGGCACGACACGATACTGACAATCATGGATCACGACTGCAGTAAGGCAGCGATATTTATACCATGCAATGAAGAAATTAGCGCGGAAGGAGTCGCCCACTTGTACCTCAAACACGTCTTTGTTCGCTTCGGACTTCCCACGAAAATTATAAGTGACCACGACCCTCGTTTTGCCAGCAGGTTTACGAGAGAACTTTGCAGAGTATTGGATATTAAGCAAAATATATCCACCGCGTATCACCCCCGAACCGACGGACAATCAGAACGAACAAACCAATGGGTAGAACAATACCTACGGTTCTGGACAAACGAGAGACAGGATAACTGGTGCGAATACCTACCTCTCGCAGAATTCGCGCATAATAACTGGCCGCATGAATATACCCGGGAGTCACCCTTCAACCTCCTTATGGGGTACAACCCACGAGCTGATTGGATGGAGAAACCATCACCAATCCCACAAGTAACACTAAGAACGGAACAGTTCCAAGAAGCGCGGAAACGCGCTCAGGAACTGATTGTCAAGGCGCAACAATCATGGGTTAAAGCAAAGAACGGTCCAAAATTCCGACTTGGAGACCTCATATGGCTAGAGGGACGCCACCTCCGCACTCACCAACCAACGGCTAAACTCGCTCCCCGAAGGCACGGACCCTTCACAATAGAACAGGTGATGTCCCCTGTCAACTATCGGCTCAACCTTCCCCCGCAATGGAAAATTCACACAGTGTTCCATGTGGACCTTCTCACCAAATATCACGAGACTCCACTCCATGGGAAGAACTACCAACGACCACCACCAGATCTGGTAGACGGAGAGGAGGAATATGAAATCGAGAAGGTTCTAGACGAACGGCACTTCGGCAGAGGACGTAAGAAGCAATACCTGGTCAAATGGAAGGGGTACCCCGACTCGGAGAATCAGTGGGTCAACCGGGAAGATCTATTCGCCGACGAAGCCCTTGCGGAATACCAAAATTCAAGGACCGCCGGACGAACACTTATAAGAAGCGGGAAGACCCACGACAACATCCCATCTTCTCCTCACACTACCACCACTACCGTCCACAACCCATCTATGCCATTCACACCCAATGCCGCCCTCACGCCGTCTTCGTACTACCTCGGAACCCCCGAGAGGATTTTTGCCGTCGAGTTGGAGGAAGAGCGGGCATCAAACGCCCCTGCCAACGACACGGAGGTCGTCATGGCTGAGGGAGACAGAGCCGGGTCAGAGGGACCCATTACCGAAGCTGAGTTCAACAGCACCCTCGCCCAATTCCCCGCTCAAGGACGAGGAACACGCAGCGCCCGACTGTCACCCGACGTCGATGGGCAGCCCACTTTGTGGCACATCCTCCACGCCGATACCGGTCTCCCCATCGCAGACCGCCCCTTCACCACCGAGGAAGTCGACAACTTTCGGCGCGCTCTCGACCGCGGTGCAGACGTCCGAGCACGCCAGGGAGCGGTACGAAGAGCTGGTGAGGCCGAAGAAGTCGTGGAAAGAGGTGACCGACGACTGGAGGGAAGAACAGCTACGAACAGCCCAACGCCGCATGAGGGAGATGAGAGAGAGGAGGGAGAGGTCACAGACAGCGAGGACGAGCGGTACCCAGCTGAGCACCCACATAATCACTATGGGAGAGAAGCTAATGCTCCACCTCATACAACGCGACACGCCCTCGCCACGGACGGGACCCCCCTCTACCGGGGTCATATCCGTCCCCAGCTCGCCGACCGCACCGTCTCCAGCGTCGCCAGCGCCCGTGCGCCTCACGGGTTCCGGGTCAATCGAGGACCCGATTTCATTTCATTCCCCATCACCACCCCCGACGGCGTGACGCGCCAGGCAAAATACGTCCAGGCCATTATGAGCAACGACCCTATCGTGCTCGGCCTGATCGATGAGTCCGACAGGGTATTCCCAAAACCCCTGTACGCCGCCCCACAGTACGTGGTGCACCCCGACACCCACATCAAGTACGCGCAGGAGGACTTGTTCCTCTTCGACGCAGGGTACGACGCCGCCGGGGCCATCAACAAGGCCATCGCCGAGTGCAAGGACGTGAGCCTCGCCGCAGAGGTCCGGCGATATAGGGCTCTCGGGGCGGAGCTGGGGCGGCTGGACGCAAGGATCAAGGAGCTGCAGGAGACGTGGGGGCGATTGGCAACGGACAAGGCGTTAAGTATCAGTAGGCTAGAGCAGGCGCGAGCGATGCAGAGGATCGAAGAGGTACAGGCGGGGTGGATGGGACCCCCAGGGCTCCATGGGTGTCGCTCCTGAAAAGGGGGTGATGTCACGGATCGGACTTGAACACTTACTACTAGGTTCTGACTACAGTAGTAGGCTCGTGATTTCTTACATTAGTCAGGGACTTTACATTTCACGTGTTATCAGTCAGCAGCAGTATCACATGGTACCTTACGCTTACTGATTACTAGGATAGCGATACTAGGGTTCGAGCTAGATATGCTATAGGTCACTAACTGTTCGGGAGGCGCTTTAAAGCCCTCCATCATTGTGTATAAATAGTAGTCGCGGAAGACCAAGGATCGCCATCTTGGTCTTCTTGAATCATCGGTTTCTCGACCTCTTCTTCCCTCTGCTGAAGTATCCGAGTTCAGAAGACGGAGCGCACTGCATAAGGCTTACCAATAAGCCTTCCCAGTTGCAAGACAATCGACGTGTTAGGACTAGGATCCCACGTTCGACTTATACGCCGAAGCTGAGTACTCGCGTCTCATTATCGCCTAAAGCAAGGCCTGCGCTTACCGAAGCGTAACATGTATGTATTGCTGCTGCCTTCTGATGACTGCTTCCTTCCATTCCTGGAAGGTCTGTGGATTGTCGTATGTGTATGCTTTTTTGTATAGGTCACGGGGTAGTCCATCCGTGAAAAGATCCATCGTGAGTGGTGAATCCAGTCGGTAATCAGCTTGGCGTGCTAATTGCTCGAATTGGGTGACATACGCGTCAATATCCCCTCCGATCATTTTGATTCCCCTTTTAAGCATTGCTTGGGCCTGCTCTTTCTCCAGTGTGTTTGAGAATCGTCTGTTGAAGGCCATGATGACCTCGATCCATAAGCGTGGATCATTGTCGGCGATCCCAGCGCTGACTTGTCGGTTGAGCCACCTGCTGGTTTCCGTGATCCAGTTGTTAACGTCCTTTCCTTGGATGTAGGTGAGGAATAACATAGCTCGTCTATAGGCATTGGCCATGATGGGGTTGTTGTTATTGATGCCCCAATATAGTTCCCATTGAGTGAGGAACTCCTCTGTTCTATGTCGATCTCCTCGGAATATCTCCGGGGCATTTCCTGCGAATTTATCAGAATGATGTCCTTCGGGTATTCCTATTGGTCCTGCTCCGAACACTCCCCCTCCGGGTGCTCCTCCTCCGGGTGGTCCTCCCCCGGGTGGTCCTCCTCCTGGTGGTCCTCCTCCAGGTGACCCTCCGTGCGGTGGTCTTCCGCCTCTTGATGGAGGGTCTGGTTGATCTGGTCCGATTGCTCGGAATAGGGCAGCATCGTCTGCCGTCATTACATGTCCTGTTTCTGGGTTGATGGGAAGTGTCACTTCCTGCGTTTCGGTTAATGTAGCCATTGGGGGGTAGATGGTGATCTGCTCAGCTCTTTCGACAAGTTCTGGTTCCAAGGGTTCCAATGCTTGGGTGGGTTCTTCATCTGATTCACTATCGGAGGCTTCTGGGGCTTCCGATGATGCTGAGGCATCCTGATTTTCTCCATCAATGGGTCCCCAGTCGTTTCTTGCGACTACTTCTTCTTTGTAGATATCGCACCTATATCTGGGAGGTAGAGTGTCGATGACTCTCCACTCGTTGTCTTCTAGGTCGACTCTGCACCAGCAAGTTCGTTCGAAGTTGAACTCAACTGGTCGTGGTCCGTGTGTTCCTCTGATCAGGTATCCCTCTACTCCGTTGATATTTCCCCAGCTAGCTTGTTTGAGATATCGGACTGGTACGTTTCTGGTCCCTCTTCGTGGGATCTTGTAGGATCGGAATCCCTCTTGGATCCAAAGTTCTCTTATAGATACTCGCGCCACGATGGTGAGATCTTGGTCTTAATGTTGCACTTCAGTAAGCGTGGGCCTTGCTTTAGGCAATGATAAGACGCGAGTACTTAGCTCTGAATTCTACTAAGTCGAACATGGAGCCTTTAGCCTCAACACGTCGAGTAACTTCTGCAACTGGGAAGGCGTCTTCAAGATAGGCCTTATGCAGTGCTCTTCCGCTTGCGTAGGATAGACTCTGAAGGGTCGAAGGGAAGACTCGAAACCGATGATTCAAGAAGACCAAGATGGCGTTTCTTGGTCTTCTGCGACTACTACTTATACACGATGACGGAGGGCTTTGAAGCGCCTCCTGAATAACTATTGACCTATAGCGATACTAGCTCGAACCCTAGTACCGCTATCCTAGTAATCAGCTGCTAAAGTACCATGTGATACTACCGCTGACTGATAACACGTGAAATGTAAAGTCCCTGACTAATGTACGAAATCACAAGCCTACTACTGTAGTCAGAACCTAGTAGTAAGCGTCCGAAGTCCGGTCCGTAACAATAAGAGAGGGTTGGGTAGAAGAACATGGGAAGGATTTTTAAAACACACAAACCTGGCAGCCATGGCGCGTGTGTTACAGTTTAAAGGTGTTTTTGTTTGTAAATATCGAAGTCTCCAAATCCCAACTCTGATACAAACTTCACACACAATGGCCAAAAGAAAAGTTCTCATGGATTCAGGAGCCATGGTGTTACGCTTCGGTAAGCGTGTGCCTTGCTTTAGGCAACGATGAGGCACGAGTACTCAGCTCTAGATTCGGCTAAGTCAAACGTGGAGACTTCTGACCTCAACACGACGACGTTCTCTGCAACTGGGAAGGTATCGTCAAGGCGAACCTTATGCAGTGCACTCCCTTCTCTGTTGAATGCGATGGAGAGACAAAGAGACGACTTGAAAACCGATGATTCAAGAAGACCAAGATAGCGACTCTTGGTCTTCCGCGACTACTACTTATACATAATGGTGGAGGGCTTTAAAGCGCCTCCCGAATGATGTTGACCTATAGCGTATCTAGCTCAAACCCTAGTACCGCTATCCTAGAAATCAGCTGCTAAAGTACCATATGATACTACGGCTGATAACACATGCGAAAGTCCCTGACTAATGTAATGAATCACAAGCTTACTACTGTAGTCAGAACCTAGTAGTAAGCGTCCAAGTCCGATCCGTGACACATGGACAACTTTATCGACTTCAAGCTCCTGAAAAGAATGAAGATTGGCAAACTAAAGCTGCCACAACCCCGCATTGTGTGGAACATTGACAGGACCCAGAATAAGTCAGGAATCATCAAGTACTACATTGACCTGCAAGTCCAAACTGGGGAGAAGAAACAGAATATGTGATTCCTCGTCACCAATTTAGGAGATGACGAGATGGTGTTAGGGTACCCATGGCTCGCTGCGTTCCAGCCATTGATCGATTGGAGAAGCGCAACCCTTGATGAAAGCATGCAACCACTTGTCATCAAGACCCTTTCATATACAACGGACACAGAAGTGATCCGCATACGAGATGCGTGGATCAAGAAGGCTGCATTGTTATGCACCCCTGGGGAAGAACTCTTTGTTCATTGAATGGATGAAGAAATCCTCAAAAGAAGCTCAACGTCAACCGAAATGGCAGTAAAGGTGCTGCCAAAAGAAGAGAAAACCTGGGACCAGGTAGTCCCAAAACACTACCACAAGTGGAAGAAGGTCTTTTCCGAAGAAGAGGTGAAGCAATATCCGGAACACCAACCTTGGGATATTGCTATTGATTTTACAGAGGATGCCCCAAAAATGCTAGACTGCAAAATATACCCATTATCTAAAGGCGAGCAAGAAAAGCTCAATGAATACATTAAAGATAACTTGGACAAGGGCTATATTCATCCATCAAAATCACAATACTCGTCACTGTTCTTTTTCGTCAGAAAGAAAGATGGAAAACATCATCCAGTAGTGGACTACTGGAAACTGAACTCCTTCACAATCCCTGACCAATACCTGTTGTCTCTAATACAGGAACTAGTGGATAAGGTGAAGGATGCCAGGTTATTCACCAAAATGGACATACGAGCAGGATACAACAATATTTGCTTCCAAGAAGGCGATGAGCCAAAAGCCACCTTCAAAACAAACCTAGGACTGTTCGAACCAACAGTAATGCCGTTCGGGCTGAAAAATGCCCCCGCAGTGTTCCAACGAATGATGAATACACAGTTTAATGACCTTACATGTTAAGGCCTAGCGGGGCCTTACAGTGCGACGTGCACCGAGGGTATGAGGGAGACAAGGACAGGGTACAAGGACAAGGTGCTTGGCAAATGGTAACCAAGGTCGAGAGAGTTCTAAGAGACGAAGGTCCGCGAGGGACGACCAAGGAGCAAGGGTTCGAAGGGTAAGTCGATGGACTTAGCGACGAGGTACAAGGGGCTTCAGTCAGATGGCCGAAGTACGAGGGACTAAGTCAGATGACTTAGGGTCTGTGTGTGTGCGCGTTGTTATAGCACAAGCGCAAAGCTTCGAGGTGGCTCCCAACTAAGGGAAGACCGACAGTGGTGATGAGACGACGAGAGGGAGACACACAGTAGAGGGGTGAACAAGCCTGGTATTCGCTAGTATGATAAACGAAGACAAGACTGGAGAGTGAGCGTACAAGGTGGCTAGGTTTATATAGGTCGCTACTCTATGTCCGTCCCATGAGGGGATACTAAAGGAGAACAATAGGAAACACGAATGGGGAAGGAGAAGAAAAGGGAACAAGGGGGAGCACAGAAGGGGAAGGGTTAGGAAGGGGACTCGGAGTAAGGAAGCGTACATGGTAGTGAGTCAACAGGTTAGTACTCCGAGGGGAAGCAAGTATGAGTCAAAGCGATATAGTAAAAGAAAAATAAGTCCGTGGTGAGCCGGATCACGACATTACAGCAACTGGTCAAGTAATCATCTATATGGACAACATCCTTATCGCAACAAAGAAGGATGAAGAAGAACACTGCAAGTTGGTTAGCAAAGTCCTCGAGCACCTTCAAAAGCTAGACCTTTACTTAAAGCCCAGCAAGTGCCTCTTTGAAGTAGAATGCATTGAATTTCTAGGAGTAATCCTGGAAAAAGGGACCATCACCATGGATCCAGTCAAAGTCGCTGGAGTTGCTGAATGGAGAACACCAAAAACTACAAAAGATATTTGGGCTTTCCTTGGATTTTGCAACTTCTATAGGCGATTTATCCATGGATTTTCCTTTATTGTGAAGGCATTGAACGACCAACTAAAGAAAGGTGTTTAATGGAACTGGGGGCCAAAAGAAGAAAGTGCTTTTGAAACATTGAAGAAGCGAATATGTGAAGAACCGGTTTTGATACAACTGGACCAGAAGAAACCATTCGAAGTCGAAGTTGACACATCAAATTATGCAATGGGAGCTGTCCTAATGCAATGAAATGAACAAGGAGTGCTCCACCTGGTAGCATTCTTTTTGAAAACCATGAACAATGCCCAAAGAAATTATGATGTATATAACAAGGAGCTCCTCGCCCTTGTTGAAATGTTCCGACATTGGAGACATTTCCTGCACCAACCAGCTTTCAAAGTAAAGGTGCATATGGATCATGCCAATCTATTGTACTGGAAGAATCCAGGCGACCACAATAGAAGAGTGGCAAGATGGCATGTGGAACTCATGGAATATGACTTCGAATTGGTTCATATAGCCAGGAAGAAGAATGGTTGGGTGAACACATTGTCACGATGCCTGGACTACGAACACGGCGAGGAAGATAACAAGGCATTGGTGGTCCTACCCCCTATCTTGTTCAGCTTTGCACAAATGATGGGGTCAGAATATTATAACCCCAGCAACCAGAAGGAAAGGGAGCACTATAGTGCAATGATAAACCAGTGCAAGTACCAGTCCCTTCAAGACCAGGTGGAAGAAGACCAGCAGACAAACAAAAAGAGCCAGGAAGTGCTCAAGAAATGGTCAAACACCTACGTTCTCACCAAACTAGTCGGAATTTGGTGGAAGATCGAAAACGATACAGACCGGATTGTCGTTGCCAGAGACAACAATCTGAAGAGGGGGGTAATTCGCTTTTACCACAATACCCCATCAGCCAGACACCCAGGAATCACAAATACATACGCATTGGCAAAACGAGACTTCTGGTGGCCAAAGATGAAAGAAGATGTGGAGCAATACATAAAGGGATGTGCAGTGTGCCAAGCAAACAAAATCAACACGCAGCCACTCAAACCAGCTATGATCCCTATCACTCCTGAAAACTCTTTACCATTTGAGACAGTCGCCATGGATTTCATCATGAAGTTGCCACTTTCGGGCAAATATGACACGATCCTCACAGTTATGGATCATGATTGTAGTAAAGCGGTGGTATTTATACCCTGCCAAGAAACAATTACTGCGGAAGGGGTAGCAGAACTCTACCTGAAACACATGTACACCCGATTCGGTGCCCCAAAGAAGATTATCTCTGACCGAGATACCCGATTTATGTCACACTTTGCCAAAGGCCTGTGCAAAGCGTTGAAGATATACCAGAACATCAGTACAGCATACCACCCAAGAACTGATGGCCAGTCAGAAAGGACGGATCAATGGCTCGAACAGTACCTTTGATTCTGGTGCGACGAAAGGCAAGACAATTGGCACAAGTACCTGCCAATGGCAGAATTTGCACATAACCAATGGCCGAACTCCACCACCTGAAAGACTCCCTACGAAATGCTCATAGGGTATACACCGAGGATTGAAATTATGACCAAAAGCAAGGTCCCCTCGGTTGAAGAAAGGCTTACAGCCATAGAAAAGGCACAAACAGATGGCCATGAAAATATCATCAAGGCTCAGAAGATGATGGCCATTGCACACCAAGGGAACAAGAAGTTCCAACCATACAAAGAGGGAGATCAAGTGTGGATTGAAGGAACCAACCTGAAGACCCTGTACCCAGCAGCTAAACTCGGGCTGAAATGGCACAGACCCTTCAAAGTGATGAAACAGTTATCCGAAGTGGTGTACCATGTGGAGCTGCTAAGGCAGTGGAAGATTCACAACGTGTTTCATGCAAACCTTCTAACACCCTATAAGGAAACAGAGTTCCACAGGCCAAACTATACCCGGCTGCCACTGGATATCATCAAAGTTGAGAAGATTCTAGATGTGCAACAACGAGGAAAAGGGTGCAAGCTCCACTACCTAATTAAGTGGAAAGGCTATCCCACGAGTGACAGTTCATGGGAGAAAGCAGAAGATGTCCACATGGACAAACTGATAGCGGAGTTCAAAGCCAGGAAGGGGACAAACAAGTTAAAAGCCCGTAAAACGTATATAAGAGGGACCAAAACGACAGAAAGACAGGATAATAAAAATCCTTCCACACCCTGCTTCCACTCCCATAAGAATCTCCTTCCACACCCTGCTTCCTCTCTTTATACGATATCCACTTCTGCTCCTGCCAGCATTGTACCAACACTCCCTGCCTCATCACCTCCCAGTCATATGCCATGCACTCTTTTCCAATCCCCAGCTATGACTTGCACCTCTACTCCGAAGTCATCAAAGACCAAGAGGCACCCACCTGTCCTGTTACCCTGGCGCGACATGCACATTCGGTCACAGGCCGTCACCCCCACAGCAGAGACCAAATTCTCAAACCCACGCATAATCAACTCAGAAATGGTGCCAGATGAGCTCTCAAGAAAGCTGAGATCGCTGCTGGCAAGAAACATTGCAGTGGGTGCAGACGAGAGTTTCCAGACCACATACGCTGGCGGATGGGACAACAAGAAGAGTGGGAGATGTGTTACTGTTGAAGACAGTAACATAGGAGAGGGACGACCAGCCTCACAACACAAGAACCAAGACACTAATAACCGCAGCAAAGAGAGGTGCTACCCATCAGCTGGCCTATTAGTGGAAGGAAGCAAATGTACCTGCTCCCTTCACCCCTTCGCTAACAGATCCTGGAGACCGGTACCCCAGATAGAGATTTGGGACACCACGGAAGTCAAACAGGAAGAGGGAGGGGGACCACACACCAAAACCAGAACAGAGGCTGGGATGACAGAGGAGGAGAAGAAGAAAGAAGATACTGAGGAAGGCAGAAAGAAGAGACCTGGGAAGGGACTGAAGACCCTCAATTGGATCAAGGGGGCTCTTGATTTGGCAAAGCTGAGGTGACTTTGCGCTTGAAAGGGGGGCTGTGTTATGACACTGCCTATTTTAATTCCTTTTCTCTAAACCACCTAGGACACGTGACAACCTTTTACTTTCTCATCATGTGGTCATTCTCATACAAGTCATGGTGACTCTTTTATTTTATTTATATCTTTGATTCTCATGTGAGTCATGACAACTTCTGCCCATTGCTAGGGGGCTATATGTGTTTCACTCACATTGTTGTTTCACTTATATCTATTGTTTCACATCTTACATGTGATTACTGTGGGCTGCGCTCCACAGTTCTTATTGTTTCTATTGTGATTGCTTGATGACTCGATCCTAGGATGCCATTATCATTCTATCCTAGGATGCCTCTTTCTTTACTATAAATACAGGCTCACCAGGTAGTAGTAGCCTTAGACTTGACTTTTTGTACTCTACGGTACTTGAGCAATCAAAGACTGTTGAATACTCCATCTCTCACCAAACGAACCCTCCTCTCACTGAAGAATCCTAAGTTCCACTATTGGCTTAGGCTGACTCTTCAACTTGTACATCTTCACTGAAGTTCCTCTTTGGAACTTCCCTTGACAACCAGAACCAGACCCCTTAGTGCAGCGTCTCAGTAGAACGACTTAACCCACGTCAGGTGAACATCCCTACCGTGATGTAACAACCACCCACTCAAGCAAGCGACGACACCCAGCAAAGGCTCTTCAAACTGCCTGGCATCATCACCATTCCAACAACCTAGCAGAACTCTGCATTGATAAACTTGCCATGCTGTGTCACTATGAGTGAACAATGAAGGGTGATCAGACACAAATAGTGAAACACTGCCTGAAAGGAACGCACCAACGTATGCAGAAGATGTTGATCGCAGGTGCTTGGGGAAAAAAGGGGCTTGTAGTAAGCGCAATTAATGGCAAAGACAAAAGTGCAAAACACTAAGAAAACACCAAAGACAGCTGATAAACTGGGATGGGTGATGTCACGGATCGGACTTTCGTTGCTTACTATCAGGTTCTGACTACGATAGTAAGCTTGTGATTCCTTACATTAGTCAGGGACTTTATCTTTCACGTGTTATCAGTCAGCAGTAGTATCACATGTTACTTACAGCTTACTGATTACTAGGATAGCGGTACTAGGGTTCAAGCTAGATACGCTATAGGCCAACAGCATTCGGGAGGCGCTTCAAAGCCCTCCATCATCGTGTATAAGTAGTAGTCGTAGAAGACCAAGGATCGCCATCTTGGTCTTCTTGAATCATCGGTTTCTCGACTCCTCTCTTCCTCGTTAGAGCGACCAACCGGGTAAGACCGAAGCGCACTGCATAAGGCTTACCAAGAAGCCTTCCCAGTTGCTAGATGATCGACGTGTTAGGATTAAGATCCCACATTCGACTTATACGCTGAAGCTGAGTACTTGCGTCTCACTACTGCCTAAAGCAAGGCCCACGCTTACCGAAGCGTAACATTAAGACCAAGATCCTAACATCGTGGCGCGAGTATCCACAAGAGAGCTTTGGAACCAGGAGGGATTCCACTTCTACGAGATCCCACGAAGGGGAACAAGAAACGTACCAGTACGTTACCTCAAGGAAGCCAGTTGGGGAAATATCAACGGAGTAGAAGGATATCTAATCAGAGGAGTACACGGCCCACGACCAGTTGAGTTCAATTTCGAACGAACTTGCTGGTGCAGAGTCGACCAAGAGGACGACGAGTGGAGAGTCATTGACACTCTACCCGCCAGATACAGGTGCGATATTTACGAAGAAGAAGTCGTCGCAAGAAACGACTGGGGGCCCATCGACGGAGAAAGCCAAAGCATCTCGGCACCCTCAGAAAACTCCGGAGCACCAGACAGTGAATCCGAAGAAGAAGTAGAACCTACGCAGGAACTGGAACCACTAGAACCAGGACTCATCGAAAGAGCTGAGCAGATTACAATTCACCCACCGATGGCTACCCTGACAGAAACACAGGAAGTGACACTTCCTATTCACCCAGAAACCGGACACGTCATGACGGCAGACGACGCCGCACTATTCCGAGCAATCGGACCAGATCAGCCTGACCCCCCAACCGGCGGCAGAGGACCGCCGCATGGGTTACCCGGAGGAAGCCCTCCACCGGGGAGGGGATCACCAGGAGGAGGACTGCCAGGAGGAGGACCACCAGGAGGAGGAATACCTGGAGCAGGACCCATCGGAGTACCAGGAGGGCACCACTCTGATAAATTCGCAGGAAACGCCCCAGAAATATTCAAAGGGGATCGACACAAAACAGAAGAGTTCCTCACGCAATGGGAGCTATACTGGGGCATCAACAATAACAACCCCATTATGTCCAATGCCTACAGACGAGCTATGTTGTTCCTCACCTATATTCAAGGAAAGGACGTTAACAACTGGATCACGGAGACCAGTCGGTGGCTCAACCGACAGGTCACAGCTGGAATCGCAGACAACGATCCACGCTTATGGATTGAAGTCATCACAGCCTTCAACAGGAGGTTCTCCAACACGCTAGAAAAAGAACAAGCCCAAGCCATGCTCAAGAGGGGAATCAGAATGACAGGAGGGGACATCGACGCGTATGTGACACAGTTCGAACAGTTGGCACGTCAAGCTAACTACCGACTGGACTCGCCACTCACGATGGACTTGTTCACGGACGGACTACCCCGCGACCTGTACGAGAAAGCGTATACGTACAACAACCCACAGACCTTCCAGGAGTGGAAGGAGGCGGTCATCAGAAGGCAACAGCAATACATACACATGAAGGCCCGACTAGAGCAACACCGGGGTCTCAGTAATCAACCAAAGCCACCGGGAGGTGGTAATCAAGCATGGAGGAACACAAGGAACACTGGATGGGGACCACCCCGCAACATACTACGGGACCCAAACGCCATGGACACATCAGCGGACCGAGTATGAGGGAGACTCACTGGAGCCGAAGAAATCCAGGGCAACTGGGACCGAGCTCATCCTCGAAATCCACCAAGAGGAGGATTCATGGGACGAGGACGGGGAGGTCGACGCGATATGAGGGAAGTAACATGCTACACGTGCGGACAGAAAGGACACTTCAGTCGTAACTGCCCACAGCACACCTACAACCAACCAAGCAGCAGCCGAAGAACTGATGCTTACCACGACGACAGAGAAGAAGAACCCATACGCGCGGCAAAAGCGGAAACCCCACAGCAAAGAGCCGACCAATGGATGAAGGGAGTGGCCGCCGAAGAAGACGAGGTAAAAGACCTCATACTACAGGATCTATGGAAGAGGGAGGATTTTCAAAGCGCCTGAACCCATCGGCCTGGGTAAGGGCAGTAAAGTGTAATTCTGTGATCATAACTCGCTACCGTTCTATGAGAATCCCAGTATCGATTCGCACGAATTACGCCATGGCCGACATTAAAGCCTTAGTGGACTCAGGAGCCACGGATAACTTCCTAAGACCCGCTTTCATAAAGCGGATGGGAATTGGAATGAAGCCGCTGGAACAGCCCAAAAAGATATGGAATATCGATAATACCGAAAACCGAGCCGGACTAATCACCCACTATGTAGACCTGGACGTACAAACAAAAGGGATCCATAAGGAAATGAGGTTCCTTGTCACCAATATCGGCAATGAAGACATCGTCTTTGGATACCCATGGCTGGCCACGTACGAACCGACCTTCAGCTGGAGACATGCCGTAATCAAAGAGGACGCACTACCAGTAGTCCTCAGGACCATCAACCCGAGGATTGCACGATCAATACTCGTGAAAGCCATGACTGAAGAACAGAAGGAACAAGCCGTAGCTCAGCTAACGGAAGAAGAATTTGTAGAAGGGAGAACCACGTCTACTGAATTGGCAATCAAGGCGAAACAATATACTACCAAAGCTGAGTTGCCAACCGTCTACTCCACGTACCACCGACTCTTTGACGAAGAGGCATCACACCGGTTCCCACCCTCACAGGTATGGGACCATGAAATTCAACTCAAGAAAGGAGCACCCGAATCAATAGACTGCAAGGTCTACCCGCTCACACAGGAGGAAGATCAGGCCCTCCAAGCCTTTCTCACGGAACAACTCGGTAAAGGATACATACGACCATCGAAATCTCCATACGCATCGCCATTTTTCTTCGTCAAAAAGAAGGACGGCAAATTACGACCGGTACAAGACTACAGACGGCTCAACGCGCTTACAATACGAAACCAATACCCACTACCCCTCATCACTGACCTCATAACGGACCTCAGTAACGCCCACATATACACCAAACTTGACGTACGATGGGGTTACAACAACATACGGATTAAGGAAGGAGATGAGGAAAAAGCCGCGTTCAAAACTAAATACGGCTTATTCGAACCAACGGTAATGTTCTTCGGACTAACGAACTCTCCCGCAACATTCCAGACGATGATGAACCACATCTGTCGAGACATCATCGCCAAACACGAACTCCGAGGAACCACGATAAGGGTATATATGGACAATATCGGCATCGCAACACACATAGGGCATGACATGAACGACCACATCGCAGCGGTTAAAGACGTATTGGAAATATCAGCTAAGCACGACCTCTACTACAAATTGGAGAAATGCTTATTCCATGCACCCCGTATGGATTACCTGGGGGTAATCCTTGAAAAGGGGGTGACACGCATGGACCCCGTCAAAATCTCCGGCATCAAAGACTGGCCGACACCCACCAAAGTCAAAGATGTCCGATCATTTTTGGGTTTTTGCAACTTTTATCGCGCATTCATTCGAAACTTTTCACATTATGCAAAACCCCTGAATCAACTAACCAAAAAAGGTGCTGAATGGAAATGGACGGGGACAGAACATGACGCGTTCAACAAACTCAAAGGACTCATCACATCGGAACCAGTATTGGCACACCCACAGCTGAGTAAACCATTCGAACTAGAAGTTGATGCGTCAGGATTTGCAATAGGAGCAGTACTACTACAACGGAAAGACGACGGGAAAAGACATCCCATCGGCTACTTCTCCACCACACTCAACGAAGCGGAACGAAACTACGACATATACGACCTAGAGCTGCTAGCAATAGTCAAGGCCTTCCGACACTGGCGACCGCTACTCGCGGGATCACCACATCGCACCAAAGTTTTCTCAGATCACATGAACCTACAATACTGGAGGAGTCCCCAGAAGATTAGCCGAAGGGTGGCAAGGGAAGTACTAGAACTATCAGAATACGACTTTGAGATTCACCACATCAAAGGATCAGCAAACGGTAGAGCAGACGCATTGTCACGAAGGCCAGACTATGATCAAGGGGAGGAAGACAATGAAAACATCACGGTACTACCGGACAAACTCTTCATACGCGGTGCCCACGTAGAAAGAATACGGACCAATAAAGATCGCCTCACTTCAGAGGACACCACACTAGAGGATCCCATATACGAACAAAACGAAGACATTCTGAAACCATGGGTAGATGCACACCGTCTCAAAAAGGTGAATGGAGTCTGGTACAAAGACGCACGACGAGTAGTAACTGGGGGCATTCACAATAAGCGACGTATATTGCACGATCATCACGACCTTCCTGCTCACGGACACCCAGGAATTAAAAGAACCGCCCAATTGGCGGGACACACCTACTGGTGGCCAGGGTTGGTTAAAGACACCCTGGAATACGTCAAGGGGTGTGCCGAATGTCAACGCATCAAGGTTCAACACGGACGGAACAAGGCACCTCTCAACCCCATATACCCAAAACCGGACGCAATGCCATTCGAAACCATAGCTCTTGATTTCATAACTAAGTTGCCAGTGTCTCAAGGGCACGACACGATACTAACGATCACGGATCACGATTGCAGTAAGGCAGCGATATTTATACCATGCAATGAAGAAATTAGCGCGGAAGGAGTCGCCCACTTATACCTCAAACACGTCTTTGTTCGCTTCAGACTTCCCACAAAAATTATAAGTGACCGCGACCCTCGTTTTGCCAGCAGATTTACGAGAGAACTTTGCAGGGTATTGGATATTAAGCAAAATATATCCACTGTGTATCATCCCCAAACCGACGGACAATCAGAACGAACAAACCAATGGGTAGAACAATACCTACGGTTCTGGACAAACGAGAGACAGGATAACTGGTGCGGATACCTACCTCTCGCAGAATTCGCGCATAATAACTGGCCGCACGAATATACCCGGGAGTCACCCTTCAACCTCCTCATGGGGTATAACCCACGAGCCGATTGGACGGAGAAACCGTCACCAATCCCGCAAGTAACACTAAGAATGGAACAATTCCGAGAAGCGCGGAAACGCGCTCAGGAACTGATCGTCAAGGCGCAACAATCATGGGTTAAAGCAAAGAACGGTCCAAAATTCCGACTCAGAGACCTCGTATGGCTAGAGGGACGCCACCTCCGCACTCACCAACCAACGGCAAAACTTGCTCCTCGAAGACATGGACCCTTTACAATAGAACAGGTGATGTCCCCTGTCAACTACCGGCTCAACCTCCCCCCGCAATGGAAAATTCACACAGTGTTCCATGTGGACCTTCTCACCAAATACCACGAGACTCCACTCCATGGGAAAAACTACCAACGACCACCACCCAATCTGGTAGACGGAGAAGAAGAATACGAAATCGAGAAGGTTCTAGATGAATGGCATTTCGGCAGAGGACGTAAGAAGCAGTACCTGGTCAAATGGAAGGGGTACCCCGACTCGGAGAATCAGTGGGTCAACCGGGAAGATCTATTCGCCGACGAGGCCCTTGCGGAATATCAAAATTCAAAGACCGCTGGACAAACATTTATAAGAAGCGGGAAGACCTACGACGACACCCCATCTTCTCCTCACACTACCACCACTACCATCCACAAACCCTCCATGCCATTCACACCCAATGCCGCCCTCACGCCGTCTTCGTACTACCTTGGAACCCCCGAAAGGATTCTTGCCGTCGAGCTGGAGGAAGAGCGGGCATCAAACGCCCCTGCCAACGACACGGAGGTCGTCATGGCTGAGAGAGACAGAGCCGGGTCAGAAGGACCCATCACCGAAGCTGAGTTCAACAGCACCATCGAACAGTTCCCCGCTCAAGGACGAGGAACGCGCAGCGCCCGATTGTCCCCCGACGTGGACGGACAGCCCACCCTGTGGCACATCCTCCACATCGACACCGGACTGCCCATCGCAGACCGCCCCTTCACCACCGCGGAAGTCGACGACTTTCGACACGCTCTCGACCGTGGTGCAGACGTCCAAGCATGCCAGGGAGCGGTACGAAGAGCTGATGAGGCCGAAGAAGTCATGGAAGGAGGTGACCGACGACTGGAGGGAAGAACAGCTGCGAACAGCCCAACACCGCATGAGGGAAATGAGAGAGAAGAGGGAGAGGTCACAGACAGCGAGGACGAGCGGTACCCAGCTGAGCACCCACACATTCACTATGGGAGAGAAGCTGATGCTCCACCTCATACAACACAACACGCCCTCGCCACGGATGGGACCCCCCTCTACAGGGGTCATATCCGTCCCCAGCTCGCCGACCGCGCCGTCTCCAGTGTCACCAGCGCCCGTGCGCCTCACGGGTTCCGGGTCAATCGAGGACCCGATTTCATTTCATTCCCCATCACCACCCCCGACGGCGTGACGCGCCAGGCAAAATACGTCCAGGCCATTATGAGCAACGACCCTATCGTGCTCGGCCTGATCGACGAGTCCGACAGGGTATTCCCGAAACCCCTGTACGCCGCCCCACAGTACATGGTGCACCCCGACACCCACATCAAGTACGCGCAGGAGGACTTGTTCCTCTTCGACGCAGGGTACGACGCCGCCGGGGCCATCAACAGAGCCATCGCCGAGTGTAAGGACGTGAGCCTCGCCGCAGAGGTCAGGCAATACCGGGCTCTTGGGGCGGAGTTGGGGCGGCTGGACGCACGGATCAAGGAGCTACAGGAGACATGGGGACGCTTAGCAACGGACAAGGCGTTGAGCATCAGTAGGTTAGAGCAGGCGCGAGCGATGCAGAGGATCGAGGAGGTACAGGAGAGGTGGATGGGACCCCCGGGGCTCCGTGGGCATCGCTCCTGAAAAGGGGGTGATGTCACGGATCGGACTTTCGTTGCTTACTATCAGGTTCTGACTACGATAGTAAGCTTGTGATTCCTTACATTAGTCAGGGACTTTATCTTTCACGTGTTATCAGTCAGCAGTAGTATCACATGTTACTTACAGCTTACTGATTACTAGGATAGCGGTACTAGGGTTCAAGCTAGATACGCTATAGGCCAACAGCATTCGGGAGGCGCTTCAAAGCCCTCCATCATCGTGTATAAGTAGTAGTCGTAGAAGACCAAGGATCGCCATCTTGGTCTTCTTGAATCATCGGTTTCTCGACTCCTCTCTTCCTCGTTAGAGCGACCAACCGGGTAAGACCGAAGCGCACTGCATAAGGCTTACCAAGAAGCCTTCCCAGTTGCTAGATGATCGACGTGTTAGGATTAAGATCCCACGTTCGACTTATATGCTGAAGCTGAGTACTCGCGTCTCACTACCACCTAAAGCAAGGCCCACGCTTACCGAAGCGTAACAGGTGAGCACAAATCTCAAACCACCGTGTTTACAATTGACCACATGTCGAGGAACTCTCCCTGGAATATCTGTATTTGTGCATGACATGTTCTGCATAGCAAGTTTTGCCTTGCCGGATGGGGTGGGCCGTCGTTTCCATTTTCATTGGTTAGGCTGAGGGTCGTCGTCGCCATTGTCTGCTTCCTGCTGGGTGAAGGTGACTATGAACATTAAACCAAGATAGGGAAAGGCGGAGCTGACAGATCAGCAAAATTATGCATCAGGTGAGTTGGTAACAATAACGACATTCGTGGCACGTTGCATGTGCAAGAGGTGCAGGTCTAAAGAGAGAAGTGAGAAAAGCCATTTGCCATGCCAATGGTTGACTTTGCTTGTTGTGATAATCAGCAGCGTCCACAGGCATATTCAGTGTACGACATACCAACAGACAGCCATGACGGGCTTTTTCCCAAACTTTGCCAGATGTCGCAGGCCCGCCCTGGGCATTGTCTGTCTTCCTCTCTTCCACAGCACAGGGCTCGTGCTGTCCCAACAATAACATACTGGCCTAGTGAACGTGCTTGGCAGTAAGAGGAAGTGTGTAGTCAGAGAGATGAAAGTCTGTTAGTTTTTCCAAGGTGAACAGGAAGTCCAGTCACCCATCGTTGGCGTGCCACCCGTAGGCAGGCCTGCCACTGGTGTCAACGCTGTCACACCATTCTCGCGCATGTTAATCCCATACATGGTTGAGGTCGGGAGCGAGGAAAGCAAGCCAACAGAGAAGGGCTGAGAAGGGGGGAAATAATTCCAAAATCGAGAGAGTCCAGACAGGAGAAGAGTTGGATAGAGAGGATGGCATCAGGTCAGGAGGGAGTGCACTCTTTTCGATTCCTGTGGCAGAAGATATTGGACGAGGCTGCTGTCGGAAGTGGTGCAGAAAAAAAAACATTCGGGAAAGGTGGAGCTGAGAGATCAACAAAATTGTGCATCATGTGAGTTGGTAATGATAACAAAAATTCATGGCATATTGCATGTACAAGTGGTGCGGTTCTAAACAGAAAAGTGAGGAAAACCAATAGAGTGCCCATCACCTAATGTCAACAGTAGTCACATTTCCTTGATGTTAGGTGGGATAGGAGGAAGAATAGCCGAACAGATGGATGGCACATGGTTAGGGGAATTGGGAGGTGTAGGGGGTGGCTTTCAATTTTGAAGCAGTTTGGTTTCTAAATTTGCATTTTTAGGATTACAGCCATTTTCTAAACGATGGAGCGCTAGTACCAAAAAGGGTTGGTAGCAGTGTCTGCAGAGAATGAGGATAACTACTTGTCTAATTTCCAATTGGAGAAAAGATAAGACTTATGCTTTTTTTATTGTTATGTTTCTAAGACTTACTTTTTTTTTTATTGTCTTGTTTCTCCTACCTTCATGTCTCAACATTCAACTTTTTTTTTTACCATCTTGTTTCTCATCCCTCCATCTCATGGGCTGTCGTTTTATATCAAAAGAAATTAAGGAGAAAGCTTTGGAACTCTCTCTCAGAGGTGTACCCGATCCAACGATCTGGGATTGCCTGGGGATCAGCCAGTGTATGTTGAGGCAACTATAGCAGAAATACCATCAGATGGGTGAGGTGGTGCAAATCCCAGTATGCCCTGGCCGGCCACATCTCCTAGATGGGCTTGATGTTCAGGTGCATCGTTTTTTTTTTACATCCTTTTATTAATGAAACTAGTTTATTGAGGGCTGCATACAGCACCAGCCTGACATGAACCTTCAAGAACTCCAGACACATCTCCTTGAAGCTACTGGGGTTCACATCTCAATGCCAACTGTCTGGAGGACTATGAGGCGATTGGGATACACAATGAAGGTGATACATTTATCTTTTTTACCTGTACCATCGGGCTAAGCTGGATAATGTACAGGTCACACAGCCAGCAATCAAGCAAAATGACAATGAATGCGTCACATATAAGATGCTCATTGGCAAATATTATGAGGCTCATCAACTTGTTTTCATTGATGAAAGCCACTTCAACCGGATGACTTTGAGGCGCCCTTTCACCTGGGCTCAATGTGGAGATCATGCATGCCATTGTGAGTTCTTTGTATGGGGGACAAGGTAAGCATTTATTACTCTAGCTGAATATGTGCTAATATGAATAGGTACTCTATACTCCTGGCACTATCACTCAACGGAATCCTGCATGCTGAAATTTACAATCACGCCATTGACGGAGAGTTTTTCCGAATGTTCATTGCAGGGCTCCTTGAGCACATGCAACCCTGGCCACTTCCAAATTCAGTTATTGTAATGGACAACACGGCAATTCACAGAGTAGAGGGAATCCGGGAGATGGTAGAGGAGCGCGGAGCTTGCCTCATCTACCTCCTGCCATACTCTCCTGATTTGAACCCCATTGAGGAAGCTTTTTTGTCCATAAAAGCGTGGCTGCATGCCAATCACGATTATGTGCTTGGCGAGGTCGAGGGAGATGATGCAGATGTGTATGCAGTTATATGGGAGGCGATTCATAGTGTCATGCCAGACGATGCCTATAGTTGGTACTAGCACACCAAGTACATTCCATAGCCATTCCATAGTCTTTTTATTCACGCCATTGAACAAACATGTTTTGACTAAAAATTTACGACTGCAATGACAATTGGGTGCACACTCACCACATGTCACAAGCATGGGATGTCACACATCATGGGTGACTAAGTGACTGCTCATATCCGGAAATCTCCATTTCCACTTTGTCATCGTCTGCCAGCACCTCAATGGGAGGTAGCTTTTCCTCCTCATCGATCTCATCCTCGCCCAATGGGTCCTGCTCATAAGTCAGCCACACTACCACCACATCCTTGCTTTCCTCCTTCACCAATGTTCTCATCTGTTTGCCTTCAGCACTTTCTGCCTTGACTTCGCCCGCTCTCTCTCTGTCCAGCTTGGTGGGTGTCCCTTGGCTTGGCAAGGGGCGCTGATCAGTATGGTGAGTCGTTGTGTTTACCGTGTATGATGCATCTTTTCCAGGCACTGGTGGAGTGATGTTCACTGCCACATGGACTTCAGGCATGCTGCTTGAGAGCCAGGCCTTCTTGGTCAGTGGGTGGTCAAAGTTCAGGCTGTGCAGGTGGCTAAACACCATTGCTTTTCCCACTGACTACACTAGGTGAGTACAGTATAAACCGTCATATAAAATGCTACTCACAATTTGTTTTTCCCACAGCATCATCTCAGCAAAACTGAGGCGACAGTGGTTGTCACATCCACCCAAGCGATCAACGACACAGTGGCCCTTATGCCATTCACAACTCAGCTCCTTCTCAAGCTGATGGAATGCACACTTATGGGCCTGCAGTTCATTGCTCACAGGCAGGGGAACATCATCCTTACGCCTCCACTTCTCCTTGGCACTGGATGCCTTCGAGGGAGGCTTTGTCTTCGCAGGTCAGTTATTTAACCAATATATAAGTCATAAATACTTACTATATTTTTGACATCCAGACTCACAGTGTTCTTGCACACTGTCTTTATTTTGGTGTGTATGCATATAATGGTGTCATCCCAGTCGACCACATTGCTCAAGAGCGACATCTTCCCAGTTTCCCCACATATTTTGTATGCTAACTGAATAGGTTTTGGCATGTCATCACTTAGCCAACTCAACACTTCTTCACTAAACTTTTCCCAGGTTAATGCAGTATAGGCCATGAATCCCTTCTTAACAGTGCTGGTGATCACATCAACTGTGAAGTTATAAACTTCAAGGTTTTCAAGGTAAGTAATTTTCCTGTCACACAACTCCAAATGACTTACCTCCTGGCTGACATTCTGTATTTAGGTACTTCTTTGGTGTATACACAGCCTCAGGAGCTGCAGTGGTATGGTGGGCCAACACGTTTCCCACCATTGCGGTGTGGGGTACTGGGGCTGGGGGTGCTGGGGCTGGCATATAAGGTGCATACATTGGCCATCCTTGAAAGGGTTGACCATAACCATGCGCCAACAGCAGGTATAGTGCCATTGGAGGGTATGGGTACTGCACCCCATGGTAACCGTGTTGCTCTTGCAGTGGGATGGTGTGGTGTGGAGGGTGTGGAGGGTACACCACTTGCAGTGGGACACCATGGGGTGGCATGGGGGGATGAAGCGGGGCACTGTGAGGTGGCATAGGCAGGGGATGGAACGGGGCACCATGGGGCAGCATGGGTGGGTGGTAGGGCACTTGTTGGAACTTGGGTTGCCCGGTAGGATCCATGCACAAAGGTAATGACTCCCCCCTCCACACCTTCCATTATAACTGAAAAAAAGGACAGGAATAAATTGGTTTACCTGCTAGTTCATCGTCCAACCACAAGTCTTTCCAGGCATTTCATATACTCAACAATGTTGTGTTGTCCAACTACATGTCTTCCCGGGTGCTCTGAATGAGCAAACAATTTCACAACGTCAGACATGCTTAAGCGACTTCATAACATTGTCCAACCAGAGTCCTTTCCACCCTTTAGTACGGTGCTAGGGATGGCACTAGGTCAATGCATACATGCTCTAATTACTGACTTTACATTTTTTTTGGCCATTTCTCTATATTTTTAATTATTATTATTTCAAAAAATATTTTTTTAAATAGGTAAGCCCCCGGCATTTCTGCCGATGGGAGTTCCCGAAAGCCCGCTACTCAACTTTTTTTGAACCAGCGCTCCATCGTTTAGAAAACGGCTGTAAAATTTTTACATTACTACATACCATTTCGCCAATTCCAGATCATTGTATTTTGACTTGACTGCACCTCCAAGCTGTCGGCACTGCCAGGTATGCTAACCGTATGGTATACGGTTACTAGTACGGTTGCAAGATATGTATACGGGCATACTCCGTACCATCACCCTTGAATTCCGCACTCGTGCAGGGGGAAAAGCGGCTTAGTACTTTCCTTTTTTTTGATAGGGCCATCTCGAAATTGCTCATTTCTTTTCGGCAAGAAATGTGCCCCAAAGGGCAACAGTCCCCGAGTAAAGACTGCACACGAGCAACGCGTTGCAACCGCTGACCAGCGTCCAAGGTCAGTATTCATCCATGTATGCGAGAGGTCGATCTCTTGTGATCCGGTGGGTGCGGAAACCTGCACTTCCTTATAGGCAACGGGTTTTTATAATTGTAGTAGATACATGCTACGACCGGTCTGAGTCTCTGACTCGAAACCCGGAACATAAATGGATCAAAAAAAAAAAAAAAGAAACCTGCACTTCACGCCCGACACGCAGTCGTCGAGCGCCTTCTTTGTTTCGGTCGAGTCTGGATCTTGCTCGTGGACGGTCGCAAAGTCTACGTGGGTGCGCTATCCACCAGTTCAGTGGCTCTGCTTGGACGAGGAGGTAGTGCGGGTCAATGGAACAGACGCCAGCAGCAGCGAGCTGGAGGTGAGACTCACGCTTCGAGCTTTAGCCATGCCCCAGCCATGTTCGAGAGGTACGTGGCAGTGGGGCCGTGGATCTTGCTAGCGCTTCGTATTCTGCGATAGCCTTGCGGAGCTCTCCCCCACGGAAGTGCGCGTTTCCTTGCAGCATAATTATATGCGTGAGATCCGGTTATGCAACGCTACCCTTAAGCAAAAGCGCCTAGCCATCTGCGCGTTCTGCGCGCTTGAGAGTGCTTGCTTTGACAACTTTTCGGCGGATATTTTAGTGGTAGTGCTCGTGCTACTGGCCTCGGCTGTCTGCTGACGGTTGGGGGCCATTATAGTGTTAGAAGGACACTATATGAAGTGGTCTCGCGTCCTTTTTTATGCACACGCACCAACAGGTTTTCATGACGTAATCACTCCTTACAGTTACTGATTGTCATGTCGCTCACTCGGGGGTGCCAAGAGAATTCGGTCATCCTGTATCCTGTGGCTAAATAAATTTTTGATGAGTTGGCCTGTTACGCGTACACTACCTCTTCTGAGGATTCCGCAGAGGGACCAATATCGGTTTGCACTAGTAAAACCTGTAGAAAATACCGTGGAGTTCTGAATGTCTCATCGAGGATCATGTGCAAGATCATGTGAGATCTTCCCAACTCATGTGACTCGGAAAAGCATTCAAGCTATTTCAGAAAAATAGACTTACGATAAGTAGTTAAGCCCCCACAGGCCCTATTTTAATTAGAAGAAGACCCTGCTTTGCGTGCAGTGTGCATGTACAGACGCACATTGCAGCGTAACGACAGTATAGGGAACTCGTGGGTCAGGGAAGATTGTAATTTCGTTTTGTGAAATGAGCTTCATTCAAGTAGCTATTTTTAGACACTTTCCTGGGCACGGCGAAGTATGCCGAACGTCCCTCCGAGGTCACTTCTGGACGTTGGGTTGGCCACTGCCAGCGGTACTTGCAGAGCAAAAGCTTAGATAGGCCCGAGCCAAGGGTCAGCCGGTCACTCGTTGGAGTCGGGGCAACCTGAACGGTCCCACAATCTATTGATAGTGGGGCCCGAGGTACCAATCTCAAGCGCTCGACGCTTCGTTTTCACACTTGCCCATACCAAAAAAGGCGTGTGCAGTCACTTTGCATGATGCTCCGAGGGTGAGGCTCATGGCCTCGTGCTTAAAGGTCAACTCTGCCGCAAGCCATGTGCTTCCTCCCCCTTCCTCCACCTCCAGCTACCCACAGCCCATTCCTGTCTGGTGGACGTCCGGTCAGAGGCTGCACCGTCTCCGCTCTTCGGTTTCGTCGCTTCCGGCCTTCCTAGCCCCTCCCCTTCGGTTCACCACAAAAAGAAACTCGGCCCAGTTTACGCCCTCAGTCCTTTTGCGATGTTGTTCAACTTTCCGGCGCTTAGACTCCTCGTCGCATTTTTCGCGACGTCCGTCTTCGCTCAGGACCACAGCTCCGAGCAGTCCGAGGCTCAGATCTCCGGTGAGCGTCGTCTTGCTCTGGCGCACCAGTCCTCTCTTTCTGATTGCTCACCCGCCGCGCTCCTGCGTCCGATATCGCAGACCCCAATCTCGAGTGCACGCCGTACTACTACGCTCCCTCGGGCCAGTTCGTCCGCAACTTCCCCCCGATATGGCAGCCCGCGACGCTGCTCGCGAACGACACCGCGGGCCAGGCCATGTGGGCCAGCATCTCGTCCAGAATACCGACGAACATTCTGCCCAAGGGGCAGCTCAATGGGAGCACCATCAACGTGACCTATGATTCGGCGAACGACCCGGACTGCTGTGAGTTGCCCTTCTTCTCCCGACTGTGATGTCCGATGCGGGCGTAGCGAGGCTGGTTTTGGTTCCCATGGGACGCGCCGAAGGGGGCGGCGGCTTTTAGCTCGCCAAGTGGCAGCTTCCTAGAATGGGGCTGCCGAATTGACGCCTGGCCACCTTAAGCTCCACCGCTCTTTCCCCGCCGAGAATCGCACCCGCGGCTGATTAACGCTTGTTGTTTCTTTTTTTTTTTTTTTGCGGACAGGGTGGTCGATCCGCCAATGCACGACGCCGAAACTCGCGGGGCTGTCGCCGGACGTGTCTAGCGTCCCGGAGCCCAGGACGATGGGGTACGGGTTCGACGATGGGCCGAACTGCACGCACAACGCGTTCTACAACTTCCTCGCGAGCCAGAACCAGAAGGCGACCATGTACTACATTGGGAGCAACGTGCTTGACTGGCCGTTGGAGGCCCAGCGTGCGATTGCCGATGGGCACGAAATCTGCGCTCGTGAGTAAATTTTTGTGTTTTATTTTTATCGACGTCGGAACTAATTGTCGCTCGCGTGCCGTGGCAGACACTTGGTCACATCGTTACAGTGAGCGTCTTCTGCGCCCGGTAGCTATACACGATGGGTTCCATTTACTGATTCCCGTTTGTAGTGACGGCGTTCCAGAGCCAAGATGCTTTCGCGGAGTTGTGGTACACCGTGAGCGCTCGCTTCACTATCGCGGAGGCCGACGCTACGCATACTGATATACGTACTCCCCCCAGATCCAAGCCATCAAACTTGTCACGGGCGTCACTGTAACCTGCTGGCGCCCGCCCTTCGGAGATGTCGACGTGAGTGTATAGTCTTCCTATTCCAAACACGTGACCAACATACTTTTCGGGTGCAGGACCGGATCCGGGCGATCGCCACCGCGCTTGGCTTACAGACGATCGTGTGGAAGTACGACTCGTTCGACTGGCGCGCCGGACAGGGCAATGTCACTGCCACTGACGTCGACAATAACTACGGCTCATTCATCAGCAACCTGACCGCGGGCAACTTCAACACGGTCGGGGGTATCATGCTCACGCACGAGCTGAACAACTTTACGATGCAGGAGGCGATCAAGTGGTACCCGCAGCTCAAGTCTTCCTTTGCGGTGCGGTCCCCTCCTCCAATCGCCTATCGAAAAACGATGCTGACACTCACATTAGTACATCGTTCCCGTTGGGGTCGCCCTCAACAAGACGCAGCCGTACAAGGAGACCAACTATTCCTTGCCATCGTTCGAGCAGTGTACGTCCTAGCCCACCTGAGTCACGTCCGACTACCAGGACTCATTCCCAAACCCCCTTGCTTCTCATCCGTCGACAGATATCGCTGGCCAGGTAACGACCACAGGCAGCAATAGCTCTGGGTCTGGTACGGGCACGGGCACGAGCCCCACCTCGAGCTCGAGCTCCGGATCCGGAAATACCGAGTCGTCCTCCGCGCCGACCCTTGTGCATGGCGTCGCGCTATGGACGGTGGTCTCCGTCACGGCGCTTATCGCCGGCCTCGTGCTATGATGACGTACATGGCTGATATCCCGGCCAAACTTTTAACCGTCACTTATCTCGTCACGATTCCCTCCTCACCCCCTCTTTCTTTTTACCCTTATAAAGACGATTCCCCTCTTACCAACAACGACTGAAAGGACCCTTCATTTCTTCGCTTGTTTGTTGTTTGTTTGTTTGTTCGTAGTAGTCATGACCAACACACCCGTCAAAATTAATACATATACGACGCTCACGTTCCAATCTTTTTAATGCCGGGGTTGTTGCTTTCCGCTTTCTCGCTCTCTTTCGCCTTGCTTGTTACGAGGCGTTATTCCCGGGCTGATAGTAAGACAGAACCCGGAACCCTGGTCATACTGGGAGGTGCTGGAAGGGATCCATTCATCCGCGTACTGCATGAGATCTTTATCTCAGCCACGCACCGTCGTTCGGAACTCGATGCCGGTAAGGGTGTCGAGAACACTTAGGGTGGTTGGTCATGAGCAGAGCAGGAACCAAGTCTATATTGAGAGAGGACGAGATCTCGAGTATGATAACAGATTTGGTTGATCAGGGCAAAGGGTGAGAGAAAGGACAAAAGGGAGAACGTGAGACCGAAGAGTACGTGGTTGCCCTTATATGCGGTGTCGCATTCCAGTGTCGAGGAGGAAAGAAAGGCTCCCCGAACGAATACAATGTCCCTACATCATTACGCCGTCACGGTCCCCTGTCGTTTGCGAAAAAAAAGTTGAACATACGACGGTCGCCCTCAACAGTAGGATGATGTGGGTCGTCTCTTCCGCTTTGTTTACCCCATGGATCAAAACGGGTCCGAGCACAAATCAGGCAAATCAGGCACATGCCAAAGCACGGGCGAAGGTATCGGCCAAGATGGACATCACCTTTGTCTGGGCTGAATACATTAAGCTACATTCAGTCTACATCATGGGGGGGGGGGGGGGGCATTGGAAACCGGAGCGGGACGAGCCCACACCTGGCCAGCCCTCTCGTCATCAGCAGCAGTCTGCACTGTGGACTGGAACCATCCTATTCTATGATAGCCCAAGCGACCCCTGATCGAGTTGATTACCGCCATGCGGAACCTGCTCCTGTGTGTGAAGGGCGGATACGGCTCCGGATGTGCTTTGGAGGGGGAGGTTGGACTCCAACTGAACGGGTGATGCGGGCAGGACGGGGGAGGTTCCGTTCTACCCGAACTGGCGGTGCGTGCGAAGCGGGGAGGTTGAGGTTGTGTCGTTCCAACGGAACTACTAGCGGCGCGGGCTGGACATCTCGGACTCCAAACATATCCATATCCGAAAACAGACGGTCCCACAGAGCTCGCGATGACGGGGGTTGGAAATAAGGTGCGAGTCGAATTCGATCGAAAGGGACGTAGTGTGGGAGTTCCCACCTGAAGTCGATAGGAAATGGTGGGATTCGCAGCCGGGATCGTCGTGTGCGCGGCACTGGCGAGGGCAATAGGTGCACTGGGCGACCCGCGACTTGGCGGGCGTCAATAAACGAGGTAAATGAGCTATCTGTGTTCCTCGCCGAGATGTCGGGAGCGAGCTCCCGCAGACTGGGTAGCAGCCACGGGTCTAGCCCTGCATCGCCCAGTTGCAGAGCGAGAGCAAGCTCCTGCATAAGAGCGCGGCAGATGTGGAGCCTCTTTGCCCCGATGAACGGCCTGAGGAGCTTGCGCCACATCGCGCTGTCGATGTCACCGTCCTGCCAACCTGCCGGCATCCGCAGTCCGTCAACTAGTGTGAGTTGCTCTACGCCAGATAGCGCGGGCCCAAGTGCGCTGCAGATCTGCGCAGCGCAGCGGATTTGGTGGGCAAATACGCTGCACGTGACACGGAGGCTGAAACTTGAAGGTCTGGTGCCGAATCGCACCCTGCGGTGGTCCATGCCTACAGAGACGGCGTCGCGCTCAAAAGTAATCTCCGCCATGGGGTGCTTAACCCCTTCTGTTGTATTGGTGAAATGGGACAGGTGTGGTAGCGCGAAGGCGAATTGATCGAATAATGTGATATTGAGTTGCTCCAGAAGTGGGGCCCTAATTTGAGCGACAAGGCTCTCCAAATAAGCGCTCACACCGCTGAACGTGAATTGTTTTAGCTTGGGTAGCGTCGCAGAATTCTCCAGTGCATCCAAAAGTCCTCTCTCAGCGATAGAATGGGGCAAGGGTGTGGAGAAACCGATAGACAGTTCCTCGAGCTGGCGAAAGGATCGAAGTCGCGTGATCAGATACTTCGGAAGAAAGTAGCCAGAGTCTTGGATGTTTGTGAGCGTAAGCGTGACGAGGGAGACAGTGGAGGATAGTAGTGGCAATTCGCTTGAAAGGTTGACACCACATAGCTTAAGGTGGCGGAGACTTGGGGCCAGAAAGGTCTTAGGAATTATCAGCCTCGTGTCTTCACCCGTGGACACGAGAGAGAGGCGTTCCAGTCTTGGGAAGGGTTCACCCATGAGCACAAGAAACTTCGGCATGCTCGAAGGCGGGACGTGAAGATCGACACGGCGCACACGATCACGTAGCCGTAGCGCATGGGATACTCCCAACTCGTCTCCCGCACGTACGGTTGTAGACTGGTAATCGATGACGAGAGGCAGAGGTGGTAAGAGGGCTAATGTGTCCACCACGGGAGCTCCTTTCGTGCATAGAATATACACATCGAGATGGAACGCCGATTCGTATATGAGGCGCCTCCATCTCCGACAGACATGGGCGAGATTAAACCACCCAAACCGGGGCTTCCGATTCCTCCCGTCGCCTGGCCGATAAAAGTTGAATATGCTGAGGAGCACATCGTCGTTGAGCTTATTGAAACTCGTGTATAGTATGTGGTACTCCGGTTCTTCCGATGTTGGTGGTAGTGGAGGTAGATCCTGTGTTTGGTGTGTGGGTGTCATGAAGTGCATCTAATGCGTTGAAACGTACCAGATCCATGGTAGATCCATGTCGTCTTTGCACGGAATAGATTTGTATGTCAGTAGAATGAGATGAAGGGTGACTCAGAACTGTCCAGTCGTCGAATGGCATTCCCGGTGCGGGATTGACTGACGGTGTCGTCATGATTGGCGGTAAGCGCTTATGATTCGATCGGGCACGACACCCGCAGTTACGGAACACCACTGGCTCATCGTAGCGCCACCAGTTGCCTCTAATATTTGACTTTCTGACGAGTCGCTCTCCTTCGAGGACCCCAGAACTATCTGGAGAGACGTCAGAGAGAAATGGGAAAGAAGGAAAAGTGGCGCAAACCTTTGAAGATCAGGGTGCCATTCAGCATCCAAACGTTTCCAAATCTCCGCCTTTCTCCTTCGGCTTCGAGAAACACACGGCCCGGCCGATCGACGAGAACGTAGACAGTATCCTGCGGCTTAAGAGCTATGCTCAAATCACCAATTGGACGGCGCTTAAACATGGGCGTGTATGCACTCTCGTTCGCAGGGAGACTGGAATAAAAACGAGGATTTTGCTCGAGGGTGATACGTGCACGGTCCTTGTAACGGCTAAAGTTCCAAAGAATTTCTGAAAGGGACGGTTTGGCACTGAGCATCTCTGGTGCGTGAATCAGATTATCGAGGACAAGCGTGCTCGTGAATCGATGCTTACGGCGCACGATGACGGTTTCCGGGTCGTGAGGATCCGCCAGTGGAGAACGGAGGAGCACGAACTTTATCGTCATCTTCGGTCTCCGTGTGTCCTCGACCTTTTGCAGAAGCACAGTTGGTGAGGGACCAATTGGCAAAAACGCAGCCGCCACACGAGAGCCTCACCATATACGAACCACCTTTAGGCAATATAGCCATTCCTGGAGAGAGGCACCTGTAAACAAGAGAGTGGAAAGGCGAGTGAACGGGGGTCTTTGGCACCACCAGTATTGTCACTCACTGACGACGCCATCTGTCCAAGTACCTGCATACCACCCGAATCGCTTTTTCAAAGCGTTTATTCACTCTATCAGTTACTTTCTGGCCCAAATCAGCAGCAGAATGCAACGCAAGATCACAGGCGCGCAGCACTCTGCAAGCGGATGTCAGAGCAGGGGACACAACTGCTAGAAAGAAACCAAGGGCGGTTGGTTACCTCCTCAGGTCTTCATCCTCGTTTGCAGACCGTGGCGCAACTCGAGAAAAGATCAGACATATAGAAATTAGCTCCAGTGCCTGATTACGGTACGCCCTGCCAATGTTCCTCGCATGCTTTACAAACACTGATCTGCCGTTGTGCGCTTCCATCGGGTGGGTAGAACAAATGCTTAACGAGTTGTATACTCAGGCTAGAGGGCAAGTAGGAACGAGCGGCTCGATAAACCGGACGCACAAAGCCGTTGAAGCTCGGTATCACGGGCAAGCGCACCCACGTCACGTCAGTCGGCCAGGTCGGGAGGTGATTGACGTTGGGTAGAAAGCAAGGATAGAGGTCCTTCGATGGCTTTAAAGGAGAACGGAAGGAGCTTGGGTTGCACGAGGGCGACGCCAGGTTCTCCTCGTCCTAGGAAAGCCAATATAAGAGTGCAGGCAGTTGTGGGGATGCCTGAGGACCAGCAGGAAAAACCGCCCGTGTTAAATTGCGCTTGATCCGTGCCAATTACGAATAATAATACAGCGCTCGCTCGTATTTGCAACGTTTTAGACAGCCTGATGGCATATTACACGATAAGTTATTCCTGATGCAGACAATGCGGTGTAAACCAGGACAATATAGCCACTTTACGAACCTTATCGGCCATTGCCTTCACAAGGATATTCGTCATGAATATACGGATATGCAGGCCTCGACGAGGACCGTACAGTGGGAAGGAAATAATGGTGTACGAAATGAGAAAATATGGCAGGAGCCATGAGTATTGAATGTAGTGAATACTCGGAGGTGACTACTGCCAAATCATGATCAGGTACTGTAGCTCGCTTATACTGTAGTACCTCATCTCAACAAATGTCCTTGTGTGACTTCTGCAACACCGCCACATCACCTTGCTGCAGCTTTGCATCACCCTGCTTTGCAAGGTCATATGGTCGACATTTCTGACAATCGTAAACATCTCCAAAATAAAATATCTGAGTGGATCGTAAACACGAACGCTCAACTGCTCATCCGGTCAACATAGAAAATATAGAAAATAAAAATAAAAATAAAAATAAAAGATCTTATTTGTCTACGCGAAAGGTCATACAGATAAAGTCGACCGACACCCATGTAACCAAGCCATATTTCCCTCCCCACATTCCTCTTTTCCATCACTTGTCTTCGCTGTCGGCTGTTGCGACCCCTTGCCATGTGTTCACATATCATATCTCACATATCTTCCTTTCTGTCGTATTCCGTTCGCGTGACCTTTTTTTTTGCTTATTCACATGTAACATCAGTTCTAAATGTCATGTTTTGCCTTGAGGGAATCCGCTAGTCTGATAGGAGTCCCTCCTGCTCATACTTTTCCTACCCTCTCTCTTCAGCTCATCACCGTTTTCATTCCGTATGACCACCTGCTCAACACCGTTTGCCAATAAAGATGCGAGTTTATTATTAGATGTTCGTTCTTCTCTTTCCATTTCATTTCTCTTGCTTTGTCTATTCAATGCAATATCATATCCCATCTATTCTCCGTCAACTGACCTTCGAACACCCCTCAACGCACAAGCTCTAACCTATTCGTCCCCTTAATGATATTCCACCACCCGTCTCACGCATACCCAGATAACTCATCCAATAAAAAGATACTTTGGTTTAAAAAATAATTGGTATCGTCCCTACAAAAAAAATTGTACACTACGTTTTCATTTTCCATCTGTAACTATATAGCCTCCCCAAAATCTAATGCCTTCTACTAAATATAAATCACCATCGTCATGGTTGATGAAGTCGACACCCTAGTATTTTGATCAGACTTGCCAGCCAGCCAGTGCATCCCAGTCTGAGTCGTGTAGAAGTAAGTTACGTTCGCAATGAAGTGAAACATTATCTCCTATCAGATTTTCCGGTAACACTCTCAATCAGGCGCTCCGAAAGCACACGCGGAGAGGGTATAAACCTTGCCGTGTTGCCGTTGGCTTTTCCACATCATTTTGATCACGAAGCACGCACAACCAAACCACCTTTTAATGGCTCGGTCAATCACGACCAGAGGCGAACAGTGAACGTGGGTGTGCATTGTGCTGTCCCTTTGACACTAGTTGAACACGTTTGAAGCTCCGAGTATTGCCGCATCCCGCTTGGACAAGGACGCGCTTGGGAGTTTCGTTCTGCACTGACACACCGCAGACCTTGCCTACCCGAATATGGAAACGTGGAATGCCCATGCTAGGCCTATATTCCAGGCCCTTGGAGATACAAACAACTCCTATTAAGGTGAAAGACACACCGAGACGCTTCACTTGCTGCTGTTAGATTCGGTGGGGATTTCCCCGATAGATAAGGAGAAACGGAAACGAATTGACAATAAGATTGGTTTGGTCTCCCGCGCCACAGAATCAAGAGTGCTCTGCGCACGACAATCTCAGATTTTGGATGCGTGAAGGCCAAGAAGCAGTTTAACGACACCCGTGCCAAAGGGACACATCAGGAAAATGGAATGTTGCTAGAGGCCACTAGCCAGCACTAGCTGGGACTAGTGACACCAGGTCTAGTGCATCCTAGGTTCCTCTAGTAACTGCAAGTCAAGTCCATTTTGCTGATGCATCTGAGACCACACACAGCATTGTCATGGGACAAAGCGAAAGTGGCAAAGCCCCCAAAATGGCGCCGGCATATGGGCGCGCATGTTGCGGTCAGAGCTGTGGTTTCTCGCTAAACTCGTAACTTAAGCGAGGCCTTCTGTGGGGAGGTTCGCCGGAACTTGATAAAAGCGCGTCCTCCGCAATTTCTCTCTAAAATACCTGACGTTTCACACAAACCCACCATCTTTGCACAGACACTCACACACTGGCACCACAATGAACTATCCCCAGTCGGCCACCACCGATCCCTACGCATTTTCGCTCTGGCCGGACGCTTTGGCGGCCAGTGAGGAGGAGATGATGGTGCGGGCTCAGGCTCCTGGGTGTGCCCAGCCAGGACTCACCTTTGAGAACCTTTCCCTCGATGATCTGGATGCCTTTATTGCCTGGGGACAAAGCAGTGCGCTCCCTGCTGAGGAATATGGATTTCAAAACACCTCTGTGAGCATATTCGCCTTGGGATATGAGAAGAACTTACATTCGTCACAGGATACCAACTGGTTGTCTGGTGGGATGGTAGCCGAGGACATGCCTAGCCGTGGTGTCCCCCTCGCAGATGGCACCGGGACGAATACTATGCCACTTGCGCAAGCCACCACACTTCCCTCCCTCAATGACGACGGCGCGCAAGAAATTTCCTTCGCACAATCTGTGAGCATGCAACAGTTTGGTTGTCGTTTTATTTTATTACTCACATTGTGCCGCAGGACTTTTCCGCTCCCCTTTCTAGCACCCCGTGTAAGTCACCACCTCCCGCCTGCATATTCGTTTGTACTCACCCGGTCTAAAGCCCTCACAAGTGTTAGCTCCCTCCCATCGCCTCAGAGCAATGGTACCAGGGGCGGATTCCCTCTATTCCCCCCTCTTGAGGCCGCATCCTCATACGTTGTGAGTACAAGTGCATCGACTCAGCAGGCTTGGCTCACTGTGGTTTATTATAGATTCAACCACCGGACCCCTCATCTCCACAACTCGACATTACTGGGGTTTTAGACCTCAATCAGATTACTTGCACCCCCCCTTCTTGGTCCATGGGGGATGGCAACTCCGCCGGGCAAACGCAATCGGGTCGCGACCCAGCTCTCATCCCCATGAACACATACATTAACTTGACGTGCGTACCTTCACTCCCCCCAATAGGCGACCATCCTTCTGATATGACTTGCCTAGATATTCGGCGCCATTGGATTATACACTACCCAATGACCATCTTGCAGTGCCCACCGAAGCATTGACCACGGTGGTCACGCATGAGACGGTGCCGTCGTCTTCCCTCGGGAAGCGGAGTAGGGAAAGGTATGAAACGTGCAGTTGTGATTGTCCCGCGGGCTGACGACAAGACCAGGGACGAGAATGAACCAGGTGGCCCGGAGAAGAGGGGCAGGCTAAATGCAACTAAGGTCCGGGTGGGAGTGGAGTCCACAAAAAGGACTCCTCGTTCCCCTGCCACGAGGGCCCAACACAGTTTCAACAATAAATCCAAGGCAGTGGGACGCGGAGCGGGGAGGCTCGCGTCCACGACAGCTCAGGGAGTTTACCGTCAACACTTGTCGGGACTTAGTGTTCCACAGGGGTCGGCGGGAGCCCTTGAGCAAGGACAGCTGTCTTGGATCGAGGAGAGAGAGGTGGAAATGCGGCACGACACGGGAAGCTTGGCGCCACAGCAGATTGCCCTGCTAAGTGTGGAGTATGCCGAAGACGGGGAGGATCTCCAGGCAATCCCAAGGAACTTGGTCGGAGAGGGAGCAGTTGATGCTCCAGACGACCCAGGCCGACGAGGAGCGCGGAGCGGTCAGAACTATCAAGTGCAAGCTGTGCCCAAAGGCACGCTTCAGCACGCGGGAAACGTATAAGCGTCACTGCAAATCGTGCGAGAAGCACCCCTCAGAACTCAGGTTCTGCCCTAAGTGCGGCGACTATTTCGGACGTCCAGACTCGGGAGTTCGCCATCGCAAGGACAAAAAGTATCAAAGGGCGTGCCTCGAGACGCCGCAAGACGAAGCCAGTGAGAAGAAGCAGAAGGTCGAGCGGCTCCTTAATGGATTTGAAGCGAGGCTAAAACACTGCCTGCGGACTGGAGAGGAGATCGAACCCCGCTTCTCCGACATCGTGAATAAGAAGCTCACGAACACCTCGAAGAAGGTATCCAAACAGGAGGAGATCTGGTCGGAAGGTAACTCATGGGCAGCCGGACTGTGTTAGGGATGCCCTATGTATACCTTTTTTTTTCTTCCCTTCGCCAATCTTACCGCGGGTGCTTATAAGTGCGGCAACACGGAACGATATTGATTCATCGCTTAGTTACGTCCTTCAAGTTCTTCTGTTTTCTGCCCGGTGTCGTCTTGTCGTATATGTTCTGTGCTATCAAAGTTTTCGGACTGGTCTGTTGATTACGTACCACGGTTGGCCTTCATCGATTCATCCCCAAACGGACATGTTGTAGTAGACGGTAAGGATGAATAGATGATGTGGACATATTGGCATTTGTATGCTGGCGAGTCCCAAACACCTAGTAATGGTCCCTTTACCCATGAACACGAGAGGTTTGGGTAAGCATGCATCATGGACAGACACAGGCATCGATTGTAGCCCGGCACCAACCTCTGCCGCGTCGTGTTTTGTTATATGTACCCACACCCGCACCAGAACACTGCAGCACCACAAACGGAGAAAGAAAACCGGAGTAAGGGAGAAAAGACTGCACAAGTGAAAAAAAAAAAAAAAACCCCTTTCGTTCACAAGCCAGTTGGAGTATGCGTCGAGATCGATTGTAAGGATTGGCACAGACACAGAGGAAGCACATCGTCGACCCGGGTTGCTTGTACTGTGGGAAGATCGAGGTCACGCGATCGATTACAAACAGGCGAGGCGCACCGCAGAACGGCGCCACTGTAATAAACGACACACTGCCAGTGGTGGCAGGCCGCCTGGTTTTTCCGATCGCTTCAGGGTTTCTCTTCTGCCACTTCTGGATATCGGATTCAAATCAATTTTTTTTTTGATGGGATTCAACTCCCCATCATGACTTCAAATCGATAATTTTGTTCCTCGCGGTTCCCCTGTGGACGCAGGGAACTGGAAATGGAACGGAACGAAAATATCCAAGTCCGCTGTTGAGTTCTGGGCTAGTGGCCTCACCTGCTCGGCCATAGTAGTTCAGCGCTCGACGTCTAACGTCCAACGTTCAACCGTTGCACGTGGTAAATTCCTCAATGCCCCTAAACTACCGCTGTCTAGTATCCTAGTATCCATATCTTCAACCGTTCCCATATGACATGGGCATACTCTGTGCAAGTTGGCCACGATGTGGTGCAAATCCTGACGGCCACCTTGTCACATGACCATGACCATGATGGTCTACACCGATGTAGAATGCATCTCCGTCAGCCGTATCAGGACAGCACGAGTACAGGTGTATTACGAAAAAGCTGGCGAGATGCGAATAACTTACTATACAGTGGCACCCGCGAGGTCGCCCCCTGCAGCAAGTTCGACGCCCTTCAACAGTGCCGCGAGCCTCTTCTGCGCCTCCTCACGATGCGCCCTCGCCGTGCGCCCACCGACCTCCTCCTCCTCCTCCTCGTCGCTCCCCTCCTCGCCACCAGTGCCAGTGCCACCCGTGGCACTTGTCCCGGGACCAGCACCCGCGCGCTCCGCCATGAACTCCGCAACGAACCGCGCGACGGCCGCCTCGCCGATCTCTGCCGCCGCTCGCGGGCCCCAGCGCCACTCCCAGACCACGTCGTTCTCCTCGCCAGCGCCGTGCTGCGTCGCACCGGCGGCGGTGGCGCCCCCTCGCCGGCGTTTCTGCATGGCCCCGCCCGCGCCGGCGCGCGCGCGATCGAGGTAGCCTTGGCGCTGGAGCTGGGTGAGGTATGCGTCGAACGTGAGCGTGCGGTGGGGTGTATGAGCTGGGAGAGCGATCTGTGTTGGTGGGCGGAGGCGCAGTCGGCGGAGGAGCAGGCGCAGGTCCACTGTGAAAGAACGAACTCAGCCGGCGGCGGCTCTCACTCACTCTTACGAGGGAGTAGGACAGGACAGGACAGGACAGGACAGGACAGGACAGGGGGTGGGACGGGATGAGAACGCACTGTCGCTGATGACCTTGCCACTGACGAGGATGAGCGCGAGGATGACATAGAGAATGCCCAGCGCGGCTAGCTGGTCCGTACTGTTCCACGCGATGAGGCTCCCATACGTGCGCGCGCCAGGCTCGGCGTCGCCAACATCATCCGGCGCATCCGCAGCCTCAACCTCGAATATGCGTTTGTTCGTCAGCGCAGCATGCTCAATGAGCGCGGGGTCGAGTGTCGACCTAAGGATGTATGTCTTTGAGCCCTGCGAGACGGCTACGCAGCAGTATCGTATCAGACCCACATTCGTTTTAAAAAAAAGGGCACAATAACACGCACGCACCTTTCTTTTTAAGCCCAGTGACCGTCTGTCGTTCGCCCGCGTGCTCGCCATTCTGAGTTCCCGCTTTGTCCTGATGATTCTTGGCTGGGCCCGCAGTGGCACCGCCAGAGGAGGCGTCGTGCGCAGCAGCACGGGTGGGCAGCTCGACAAGCTCCATGCCGAAGGTGCTGCGCAGGATGCTTTGCGCTTCGTGAAAGACGGCCTTGAAAGCGCCGCGCTGCGTGCCCATCACTTTCTTGGAGATTTCGTCTCGGCGTAGCGGCATGCGCCGCTGCTCGTGGAACAGCGCAAGCCGCACTAAATCGATCGCGCGTTTCTTCACGTCCTAAATCGTGTTCCGGTTAGGTGAGATTTTTAGTTTGACCAGTCAGAGTCGTGTCGTGTCGCGCACCGTTCCGGTGTCATCTGCACCGGGCTCGTCGTCGTCCTCGAGTGCTATTTCCTCCTCTTCGTCTTCGTCTTCGACGCGTCTCTGACTACGACCGTAATGCCGCGTCTGCCTTGGATTCTGCGTTTGCGCCTGGGATTGCGAGAATTGTCGTTGTGACCGTGATGGGCCGGCACGCGGCATTTTGTAAAGGTCAAGGAGGAGAGGAGACTATAGCTACTCATCCATGCGGCCCGGGTCCAGTCCCTTTCGCGTACACGTGACATGCACTTTACAGATCTAACTTAAAGCCCATCAACATTACCTCTCGTCTAGCGGGACATTTCCACCCATTCGATGCCGCTAAACTGGAGGGTAGTAGACCAGACGACGTATTCGCATTTCGCGACATGGAGGAGATGGAGAGAGAGGGGCGACAGAAAATAAGCCCATAGATGAATGCCGCCTCTGCCATCGATCACTCTCAGTTTCGCGTGTTCTCGGTTGAGACCGGTCAGCCCGTTTCTCTGGGATCGCTCAGGCTGTACTGTAGTCCGTTATCTCCATCAGAGATGACGAGGCCGAGGCAGCACTGCCTTCAAGTTCGCGACGGACGATTGTATTCCCCAAGGGGGTTCAGATCAAGTATATTAAATCATCACACCAAAGTGCCGTTTTGCGATTAGCGAAGTGCTTTTCGGTCGTTTCCACTCACTCTTGGATACATCGCTTATGACCTCTCGGAATTGCAAATCTGGTCTATCTGAAGGATTACTGGCGCTCTGACCTTCCCCGGGATTCAGTGATGTGTGTTGGGAGAGCTACACGAGGCACAGGTGCCCCGGGCCGATATCGCAACTGCCTCGCGAGCGACGTACCTCTCTGTCATGGGAATATGCGCACAGTGATTCGTGCACTGTCCAGAGGTAACCATGATTGGTGCCCAAAGTAAAAACACGTGTTGGCCGTCGTGCGCCACTACCGACTTGTGTTGGTAACATTGGGGAGGAAGAGGTCCATTGGCATAAGCTTCCGTCTGCTCAAGCCGAATGAAACGCATGTTTACGACAGGGATTCGTCACTATCACCACAACTCCATGGAGGAGGACACTCGCACCCCCCAGAGTCCTCAAGCACAAGTACAGAGTCAGAGTTCGGCACAAGGAGCCCAGCTAATAACAGAGACACTATTTCCATCTGTCCGAAGAATCTATCGTAGGCATTGATTCGCCTCAGACCCACCGCTGCACGATCACGCTATTGAGCAGCCCAGCCGCCTCGATTGTCGAGCTGTCGTCATCGAGCGTGCGGTTTGGGAACGTCGTTCCGATAGTATAAGAACGGGAGATGTTTTCGGGACGCGAGCTACATGCGTCGTTAACACGCGCGAAAGGTGAGAACGAGGGGGGTTGGGGGCTCACGCGTTGATAAAGTTGCGAAGATCGCGCACGGTGTGGTCTAAATTCATGCGGGCTACTAATCTGGAGAATAAGAAAAGGGGGTACGATGAGCGGACACGAAGCGTAAAGGCAACTGCCATCACTTGGGAGGGCTCGAACCTGGTGCCGTCCGCGAGGCGGACCTGTACGCTGGTCGTTGGTTTTGACTGGTCGACGGAAAAACGTGTGGTGACATTCTCTGGATCGCGAGTCCGCGATGCCGCCGCTGCCGCTGGGGCTAGAGCGGCGGCGGACGGGCCACCAGGTGCGGGGAAAGAGCCTGGCATTCCGAGTTGCTGCGCCGAGGCCGGGGCCGGCTCGGGGACGACACCACCAAGTCGGCTGCCAGCACCAGCGAACCCCCTCCGTGGAGTGGCCACGTAATCTTCCTCGGTCCGCCGCGCGACACGTAGCTCTACGGGCTGTCCTGGCAGGACGTCGAGGATGGATGGAGGAGCGCGTCTATCATATTCGTTTAGCGTGGCCCCGGATGAATAAAAGACGTGAGCAAAATGGGTTACCCGGCGTTGATCTCGGACAGAATCTGGGCCTGTGCCGGATCATCGTAGCGTCGCAGCTCCCCGTCCTCTACGCAGAATCCATCGCGCCAGAAGGTGAGATGGCGGATAGCGGTCTCTTCGGCTGGTGGCGCGATCGAGGTGAATACGCAGGGAGAGGAAGGCAGAAACAGGGACGAGAGAACCAACCTGGATTTAGCGGCTCGTTCGGGTCAGGGACGAATGTGCTCTCGACCTCGTCGGAACCTAGCGTGTATCCGGCTCCCGAAAATGCGGACGATCTTTGCACTCCTTCTGGCTCTGGCTCAACTGGCTGATCGTTGAGTGCGCGTGCGAGGAGATCGCGCATGAGACCCCGGCCAGAGGTGTCGGGTCCCCTGTCCGGGTTCTGGATATTTATCCCGCTGAAGGGCGAACACCCTGGTAAGAAAGGGTCGTGGGAGTGAGGATCGCTATGGAACACACCTTCTCTCGCCACCAGCAAAGTAGTTCTGGGGTTCGTCGTCACCCTCGTCGCTCTCATCGTTGAGAGTAGCGACGCGACGTCCACCACCGCTGCACGCAAAGGGAAAGGCAGATGAGTAATGGCGATATATGCTATGATAGGATAGGATACACACCTTGAGCCTCCGCTTCCACCTGAGCCGCCGATGCGGCCGATGCGGGAACCAGACGAGCCCGGAGGACGCGACCACGAGGAAATTGATTCGTTTGGATTTCCGCCCCCGAGTGTACGCGGCCTGTTTGGATTGTCGTCGGACATCTCTTATGATGGACAAAGAAGAGTACAGGAGTGCGGTCAAGGGTACTACATGACGCGTCCAATCATAAAACCACGTGAGATCTTATGACCAAATCAAGAACGCCATGGGTAAAAGGTAAAGCGGGCAAACTCGCTGTGCGAAAATGAAAATGGCAGCCAATGTCATACAGCGCAGCGCGCACGACAGTCTGAGTGTTCATAGGGGTTCTATTTCTATTGCGCATTCATTTCGATATTTAGCAAAGTGAGGCGGCTCATTCCTTTTCACTCCCCGTCCTCGTAGCCCTGCACAGGCCGCCTCGGCCGTTTCGGGACTACATACACCCAAACGTGAGTAAGTAAAAAAATGAGACGGGACGGGGCGAAGGGTAGGAGGAGGACGCACTTGGGTACGTAGTGGGTATGGGCTCAGGCGGGCGGTAGCCCATGCGTTCGCGGATAGGCGGCACGCCGAATGCGAGCACGGGGCCGATGAACCCCAGCACTACAGAGTAGAAGAGGACAGGCGACTCGTGTGCCTGGCGTTGCTGTGTGTGCGCGCGCGCGCGTATGTGTTCGTGCAGAGCCGATTGGGAATGAAAGTTCGTCAGAACGGGCCCACGGAGCGAACCGGAATGTAAGTGGGTGGGGGGGAGGGGACGTACGAGGTAGCGGTAGGTATTGCGGAGAGGCGAAACGACACTGGACGCCATTTTGCTTTGTTTGTGGAATATCCTTAGGCCTCTGTGCTGTTGGTTCGTCTATGTCCGAGTCCGAGTTTCTGAGGTTGGTGTTTGGTCTTGTTGTGACATAGTAACCACTGGCCCGCGCGGTTCATCATGACATGGCATTGTTTTTCTCCTGAGTCCCATGTGTCGGCCCAGAATCATCGCTGAGTTACCAGATAGCTGGCAGCCCTAGCGTCACGCGAGGAGGATTACAGCGATTCTCAGGCTGTGGAGTAGTGGTTGTACTTAAAATCCATTTGGCATTCCGCACCCATATGAATGCTCGATGGCCAGCATGACCAGGGCAATGAAAGAAACGTACTCGACAATCCGAGTCGGCATGGTCGGAGCAAAGAAAGGAAAACCTATCTAGTAAGTCTACTTTCAGTCAGCGGCAGTGTGAGCATGGGGAGGATTCATCATTAGACAACGCAACGTCTAAGTCTACGGTTATTATTTGAATAAGTAGATATGTCTCCTACAAAGCACTGTGCGAATAAAATCTAGATTCTTGATGATTTTACCCAGGACCAAACCAAAGGAGATGACGGTAGTCGAGGGGAGGTGGCGCTAGCTATGAGCCCGTCGCGTCTTTACTTTTTGTTGTTGTGGGGCAGAGACTTGCGATACGCCTCTTGCAGCTCAACCTGCACGTTCGGGAGCACCGGCATGTGATTCTGCGTCGCGCAACCGGTCAGAAATCAACGCGCCAGTCTATCTGATATTACGCGGGAGAAACGCACCTTGTACTCCATGCTGAATTCGCCCTTGCCCTGCGTCGCGCCGCGCAGCTGGCTCGAGTACCCAAACATATCGTTCAGCGCCACCTCCGCCACAGCCGTGAACTCGTCCTCGCGGACCTCGCTATCAATGATTGTCCCACGGCGCGCGTTTAGCCCGCCGATCACCGCGCCTGGATTCACACGTCACATAGCCATCATTAATGGTGGGGGAATGAAGTTACGCACTCTGGAACTCGACGGGCGCGACGACTTCGACCGTCATGATCGGCTCGAGGATGACGGGCTTCGTCTTGAGGTACGCCTCGCGGAACGCGCCGATGGCGGCGAGGCGGAACGCGAGCTCGGACGAGTCGACCGCGTGGAACGCGCCGTCGCGCAGGACCATGCGCACGCCGGAGATCGGGTTCCCGGCCAGCGTGCCCTTTTCGAGCGCCTCGAAGAAACCTTTCTCGACCGCCGGGATGTAGTTGCTTGGCACGTTGCCGCCCATCACGACGCTCTCGAACTCGGTATCCTTCCCCGACTCGGCGTCCATCTCCATCGGCTCGATGTGTCCAATCACACGCGCGTACTGCCCCGCGCCACCCGACTGCTTCTTATGTGTGTACGCAAACTCTGCTCGTTCCGTTACCGTCTCACGGAACGCAACTTGCGGGCGGCCGGTGGTGCAGGCGACGCCGTACTCGCGCCTCATCCGCTCGACGTAGATTTCAAGGTGGAGCTCGCCCATTCCCGATATGATCGTCTGTCGCATTTGCACCAAGAGGTCAATATAAGGCGTTTAGGGACGCAAAACACGTACCTCCTTGCTTTCATGGTCGACGTGGACCCGGAACGTCGGGTCTTCCTTCTGGAAGCGGTTGAGCGCACGAGAAAAGTTGGGAGTTTCAGTGCCAACGGGCTTGATGGCTAGCGAAATAACAGGGTCCGGTACGAACATCGAGGTCTGCGAATGGCTCAAGCTCAAGAATATGTATATTAGAGTCGGATAGTTCACGAACCATTGAATAGTTTGTGGTACCATCGGTAAAGGTGTCGCCAGTCGCGCACTCGACACCAAAGATGGCACAAATCTCGCCGGGACCGATTTCGTTAATATCCTAAGAACATGCCACGTCCTCAGCACAGCTCTATGCCAAGGCCCATGTGAACGCACCTCCATCTCGTTGCTGTGCATGCGCACCAGCTTAGGAACCTTGATCCGCTTGCCTGAACGTCCGTGGAAGATGAACTGGCCCTTCTTCAGGCTGCCCTGATACACCCGCATATACGTGAGTTGCCCGAAACGACCCTCCTCGAGTTTGAACGCCAAAGCAACGAGTGGTGCTGCTGCTGCAGGAACAAGCTCAACTAACGGTGCATTCGCTGGCAGCGCGGTATCGTGCGCGACAATCTGGCGCTCTGAAGGGCTCGCGAGGTACGCACAGACGCCATCGAGCAGCGGCTGCACGGCAGCGTTCTTTACCGCAGAGCCCAAGAAAACCGGCGAGAATTTCAGAGAGACGGTCGCACGCCGGATCGCCGCAGCTAGTTGCTCGGTGGATGGAAGAGCGTCGTTCAGGAAGAGATCGGCGATCTCGTCGTCGACCTCGGCAAGCTGCTCGACGAGCTCTGTGCGCTTCTGGGTGGCCAGCTCAAGGGCAGAGGCTGGGATCTCGTCAGATTCAACGACATCGACCCTGAGTGGATTACACAGATCAAACATTTGGGATCGAACGAGAACAGTGCACTGGCTCACCCTTTGGCACCCTTGTTGTAGATGGCCTTCCAGCGGACAAGGTCAACGACACCCTCCAGCTGATCCTCCACGCCAATGGGAACTTGAACTGCTGCAGCTGGCATGCGAAGCTTTGTCCGAATCTGATTGATTACACGCCATGGGTTCGCACCCGGTCTGCGGGCAGGGGTCAGAAAACGAGCGGAGGTCAGTTGGGCTACCAGTGTACCTATCCATTTTGTTGATGAAAGACAATCGAGGGACGTTGTACCGCCGCATTTGCCGGTCGACAGTGATTGTTTGACTCTGTAACGATAATTTGTCACCGCACATGCGTGTGGACTGTCACAGGAGAACCTACCTGGACACCAGATACCGCACATAAGACCAAAACCGCACCATCAAGCACACGCAACGCGCGCTCGACCTCTATCGTAAAATCAACGTGACCTAGACATAGCCAGACAGCCATCAGTCCACACAAACAATGGAAGGTAGGGTGAGTGATGAGTGCCGAACGTACCAGGCGTGTCGATGATATTGATAGCGAACTTTTCCAATTCACCCGTGGACGGTGACTTTGCGTTCCAGTCACAGAACGTCGCCGCACTCTGGATGGTGATGCCCTTCTCGCGTTCCAGTTCCATACTATCCATCTTGGCACCGACGTTATCCTTCCCTCTAACCTGTCCCGCACGAACACCCGTCTCAGCGCGCGCAAACAAAAACCAAAAAAAAATTCACAAAGTGAGAAAACACACCTCATGAATATCACGAATCCGGCCCGTATAGTATAGAATCCGTTCGGTGAGCGTCGTCTTTCCGGAGTCTATATGGGCCGACACGCCGATGTTGCGCTGGTACTTTAATTGGCGGTGGTCGGTCTCGGTTAGCTGGAATCGCTGCGCTGGCGATAAAGACGCGGTATCCCCGGCCGTTTGCGGCGCGACTCTTGCAGCAGCTGTTGCAGCAGAGGCATGGCGGCGCGTCACGGAGGGGAAAGAGAAGGAAAGGGTGGTGCGCGCAAAGCGCAGAGATAAGTGGTGTGCCAGCACCGGGGGTGGCAGCATGGGGAGACGTCCGTCGTCGTACGCGAACCGCTGTAATAATTAGTGACTGGTGAGTTGTCGCCGCCACGTGAGTGACCCATTTGAAACTCCTGAAACTCCCACGCTGGCAGCCGCAAACAACCAGAACACGCGGTCACCGGTTGCTTGCAGCTACTCACTAGTTTGATCACCCTCCAAGGGCAACTTTCAGGTCTCACCAAGATTTCTCACCATTCCAGTCCTTACAGCTCTCTGGTCCTTACCTTAAACTAGCGATCTCATTGTATTGTAGACACTATCTCCTGGTCACTTCTAATCATGCGCTTCCATCGGGTTTCTGTGCTCTCCGTCCTTCTGCTGTTTCACTTGGCAGCCTTACGACGCCCCTCCCACCATGTTGGGATAACATGCGGACGAAGCACTCTTGGTTCACTATCCTGAACAACCGGGAGAGCCTGATCCGCCAGCCCTCCTGCACTACGATCGGCCTCAACGTCGCACTCGGGCCTCAACGCGAGAATGCCTTGGTGGAGGCGCTCTACGAGGTCAGCGACCCTAGGCGTTACTCACGGATGTACTTACAGGTGACAATGCCCCGGCGCGGGTACCATGCACACCTGTCCAAGGAGCAGGTCGCCTCGCACTCAGATGCTCTCGAACTCGTCAGATCCTGCCCTGAGCATTAGGGGGCGCCCTCCCCGTCCGCCCACTGACACATGGCACGCTACGTACAGTGAGATATTTTACAAAAAAAAAAAAAAAAAAGGATCCTAAGCCCATCTCGAGTTAATGTTGTTTTGGATCTTGCTGTACCTAAGCCAGCGACCATGTCCCGCATTGGAGAGCGTATCACCGACTTGTATCAGAGGGATGGAAAGTGGGTTGTGCGCCCGCGGGTCCGGGAAATCCACATACACGCGAGCAGCTGCACGCATCACGCTGAGTTCACGCACGCTAGCTGCGTAGGACAGGTTCCACTAGGAGGCAAAAGGGGATGCCTTAATCAGATAGGTACCGTACCAGATGCACTCCAAAGCAGTAAGCGAGGGGGCGAGACCGATAAACGAGTGTATTTCTGTGTTTGCTAAAACGAGCGTGACATGATAGAGGACTTCTGGAGCACCAGCGTGCCGATTACAGACATTCAGGCTAACAATGTATTCTGGAAACGTGTAGTGTGAGGTAAAAAAAAAAAATTGCAATATCCACTGCACACGGTACGTCCGGTATATAACAAAAAAATAACAAGTTAAAAAAAAGAAACCCTGCAAGACAAACCATACTATCGCCTCTTCGAAGTCTCAACAAGGTATATTGTGCGATAGTCCTCGGCAATGTCGGGCTTTTCGTGAGCGGTAATGGAGGAGGCTTGGCCGAAGGTTTGACTGAAGGTATTGCCCGAATGGCGAGGAGTGACAGTAGTGAACTCCGGTCGTGGGCGTGGACGACTGTTGACATATCCTTGAGCGTATTTCCTAACACGACAAAGACGGATTAGTTAGGCGACAAGTGTGATTGGAAGGGACGCGTAGTACGAACATCCAGCCAGGAACAATGCCGCCGGGCGGGGCGATCCACGGCTCAGCATTGCCATAGTAGGACGGGACGATGCGGTCGCCAGACACCTTACGGAGGATCCATGGCAAACCATTGAGCAAGAGGTAAGTGAGTATGCCCGCAATGACTCCGTACGCGATGCTGCACGGCCGCCGTCAGTTCCCTTCCGGAAAGGCGCAGTACACGGAATAGAGTACGTACTTGTACGTGAGGGGGATAAGGATGATAGTGAGAAACGCCGGAACGGCGTCCCCGATATAGTCCCAATTTACCTCCCGTACGTTGCGGATCATCAGTGTTCCGACGACCACAAGCGCGCCGCCTGTCGCCCACGGGGGGATGCTAGCGAAGATGGGGGAGAAGAAGACCGAGACGAAGAAAGCGAGACCGGTCGTGATCGCCGTGATACCCGTCTTGCCGCCCTCTGCACACGCCGAATCATCTATCGTGATATTGCATTATGACAAGGGTTGGACAATGACGCACCGGCAATGCCCGCAGCGCTCTCGATGAAAGCTGTGACAGGACTGGTTCCCATAAGCGCGCCCATCGAGATTGAGAACGCGTCAATGCAGTAGGCGACCGTGCTGCCCTCAAAGTCCATCGTAACCGGGTCGCGCAAGCCCGCGAATTTGGCCATCGAATAAAGCGTCCCAGTAGTGTCGAGGATGTCGACGTAGAGCATGGTCCCGAGGGCGTACCACACCTTACCATTCAGGTAATGGTGCTCAAGAGCGTTGCCGATGTGCTTGATGGGGTGGAAGGTTACGACTTTCTTGAAGAGTTCGAACGCGGCATCACCGGAGTCGGTGTACGGGAAGACAGTGAAACTCGTCCCACGCGGCCAGGAGATGACAGAGGTCAGGAATATACCGATAAGGATCGCGCCTTTGATGTGGTACATTATGAGATAGATTGTCAGGATACTAGATTCGAAACTCAGAACACATCATCGATAGGCAGACCGCGAACCTACCCTCCGGTGAAGATACCAAGCCACATCGTAGGGCTACGCATCACGGCGCCACCGCAGTACCCTGGAAGGTCAGGGAGGTAGTGATCTGGTGTGCAACCCCCGAGGCCCACAAAATTGACAGTGTCACCACCAATAAGGCCGAGACCGCCAGACGCTACAATGCAGGTTAGAAGTACACCTCGGGAGGAAGGAAGACCGTGGCATACAAAGTCCTATGAAACTGAAGACGAGTTAGCAAGGCAGAATGTTCGAACAGAATGGACGTCAATTACGCGATGAAGATGCCAATTCCGGCCCCGACTGCAAGAACGAGTGACTGAGGCATGATACGGGCAAGCCATTGGCGGAGGCCAAGCAAAGATAAAGCGAGGAAAATCCATCTGCCCAAGAAGTTCAGGCACAATGATCCTCGGCTTTGGCAACCGCCCAACATACCCTTCCATGAAAACGGCCGCCAGTGCCTCGCGGTATGTGATGCCTCCGGTTCCATGAAAGCCCACGATCGAGTAGGTGAACTTTGGCAAGTCTGAGCTACGGTCGCAAAAGGGAAGGATCTGATACGTACATATGCGTTCAATCCGAGGCCCGGCGCCATCCCGACGGGAAGATTCGCAAGTAACCCCATAAGGAAACTCGAGAGGCCGGAGATAGCGGCTGTGGTGGTGATGAGGTCTTTACGGACCTCGTTCACACAGGTAAGATATGTGGGATCTGTGGGGCAACCGTCGCCAGCTGGGCACTCGCAGGTGCCGCCCGAGTCGGAGAGAATGGAGGCGTTAACGGATATCTTTGAGCAGGGCAATACGTCAGATTATGGCACTGCGCAGCAAGTAGGATATGACGGACGATGTACGCCATTGCAGCCTGAAGGAAGAACCGTTAGTTGTCGGTCACAGGACGCATATCAGTATTGGTACGAGTGGTACGCACCCATGTCGTGATGCCTGCACGGATTTCCGTCTGGGTTGTTACTGGTGAGCGACGAAGTGCAAGAAGAGGTAATTAAAGAGTGCACACGAGGAAGCGAGAACCCTCTCGCTCGTTGGCGGCGTCGGAACCCTCAAGTTTAAACCAACGCCCGACGAAAGAATCGGCCACCTGTACGAAGCAGTTACAAACTCTGAGATAGTCACGAATAATGTTGGCTTACCGATGCGTTGATCCTGTCGAATATCGTAGTCATATTTCACAAAACGCAGCGTCAAGCTGCGGCGAATGGGAGTTGGGAGAAGGGTAAATGGAGGGTGTCATGGCGCCTTGGGAGAATAAAAGAAAATAGCGACTGGCCAAGAGATCAAGTCCCCAGATGGAAAAGTCGAAATCGCAGATGCAGAGGCGCCGAGTTTCATATCCCCAGAAGCAAAGCGCCCCAACAGAGTTCACCACGCCGTAGCCCAGGCCAGCAGTTGTGTGCCACCCAGGAACCTCGGTTATATTGTAGGCGTAAATCCGCAGGCGTAAATCCAGATGCTCGTATGATCACCCTGCCAGCGTGAAACAGTAAAATTTCTTCTCTACCCACAGCTCTCTGGAACGTTCATGGCAGTCACCGATGGCATGAGAACGAAAAATAAATGTATGTGTAATAAGACTAATATTGTGGCGGTCGTTAGGCGCGCATCTTCGCTTCTTATGGAAGGGTCGTACTCGGCCGTCTGGCTCCACCTTGCCGGCGTCGCCGCTCCATTACCTCCCTTCCCTTCCTCATCGTTCAAAAAGTGGTTCTTTGACGGGATAACTAATCTAGAGATATAAATATAAATATCGTAGGAATCGGGGTGCAATATATCACGATCGAACCTCAGTCCATCCACCATCGTTGTCGAGTCGGGAGCTGCCAGTGACCAACCGCGGTCTCGTACCAGGGGGCGCCTGCCAGACTCCGATAGTCGGACTATTCCGGATATGAACGCATTCAGCACAAAGAGAAGCCAAGCGTGCGATGTCGGTAACCCTGCAGGCTGGGATATAGGACTGGAGCCCGACCAAACCGCGACTTCACACGTTCGCCTGCCGCGGCCTGGGGTTGAAAAGCGAACGTAGTCGCAGCCGGTGGTGACAGAAGTCCCCCGAAATTGGCGGGGAGGGGTGCTTGCTGCTCTAAATCGGGTTTATGACGAGAATTGTACTCAAGCTGCGGACAGAAAGTCGCTCTGGCGCCGCACACATTGATTCTGACGGTTGGCGCTGAGGCGGGATCAGCATGAGAAGGCCGTGTAAGATGGCTTCTCCCAATGTTTAATCGGCGCTGAGGTTCAGGTTGTCAATTGAGCCACCGGGGAATGCAGGCGAGCTCCATTTGATATGTCGATGGCCGTGGCATAACCTCCGGTGCACTTGTCAGCTCTTCATGAACGTTCTGAATGTAACGTTCTGTTTACCCCGTACTTTTTGATGTACCTGCACCTAGGTCTGCTTATGTACAACCTGAGTCAGCTTCGGTTCTTGTCGTCTTCTTGAGGTCTGTTCATTCCCCCCACTAAAGTCTCACACTGGCAGTGGTTTGTCCAGTCGGAAAGTGTGTCTACATCTTTGCCTAGGAGCTGTGTCCACGTTGTCTCACAAGTATTTTCGTTTCTCTCGGACTTTGTGGCAACGATCAGCCCGCAGTTCTGGGGTTTAGGTGATGTAATAAAAATTTGCGTCAAGTAGTGTTGGTCACAGCTCAGGCCCCCCCTTAGCTAGTTTTGTATTTGTGTGGGACATGTTACGTCGCAATTACAGTATTGGGCTCAGGGTATTGTTCACCTGTCATGCATGTCATGGTTTGTGGAACCACGGGGTTGTGCGGGTTGCGCGTTACATTGTTTCATCACCTATCTCATGTGCATGGTTGCAATGCGTATGGTGTCGAAGAAATGGTCAACCACTTCCAGATCTATCTGTGATAATCTGTCGTCCGGGCAGTGTTCGGAATTACCAGACTCTGAAACTGAGGCAGGTACGAGATCGCACTCCCAATCCCTGACCTGGGTCACCTTCACTGTGTGCATTTTACAACGTAATCCAATTCAGTCAGCTGTTTTATGAAATCTGAATAATTAAATCTCCACAACTGAATTGGATTACGTTGTAAAATCCCCACAGTGAGCCTGCTACTGTAGTCACCTCCATCACTGAAATAACGACAACACTTGCGACGATATCATGGGGCTACCGATATTCCTCAAACGCAGTACCCAGAAACACGCCCTGGCGCTCGGGATCGAGTCCCAGCTCTGAAGTAGAGCGAGGACCACGAGGTTGCTAAGCGCCGAGCCACTTATTTTTAGTGGCGAGTTACAGTAATCATGCCAACTTGATATAGTAGACACAAAGTTGCGCAACAGCGACGATTTGAAGAGCAACGAAGCAACGAAGCAAGCAACGAAGCCCGGCCAGGCCGCGGGACGATCTAGAAGCCTCTGCCGTCCACAGCTAACGAAAACACGAGCCTGATATTTCCCCAAGATTCAAGAACTGTCTATCGACTTCCCCGTCCCGTTACTCCGTCCCAGGACCCCCCAGCCAAATGCGAACCCGTTTCGTGAAACTGGACCCCCACGCGGCGCCCAAGCACGCTCGAGCGCGACATGGTCCGAGCCGAGGCGTGAGCGCTTACCTTGTCGATCAAATGGAAGGGCCCTCTCAGGCTTCTAGTTTAATCAAGTCACCTCCGTGTTACAGTACCACGCGTTCACCTCCCCGTTTAATGCAAACGCAAGTGCCCACATTCCTCATCGCAAAAAGCACGACCCGGTTTCTGTTGTCGCCGACCACTGTGGACAGCAATTGAACGCCTAGACGCACGGGTTTTACATTCACCGGCAGCTTGTGTGTCAATGCATTGTCGTGTGCAAGCCGCTCGACTCGTCTGGAAAATACTCTGGCGGTGCAGATGTGCAGCACCGCACAGGAGCTCGTGCCCGTACTGTCTTGTGCAGGCAAAGAACTCAACACTCGACTCTGCGACAGGCATGGGCCGTACGCCGACAGAATGTCAGGCGGTCGATACGGTCAAGGGGGCGCAACATAGGCTCGAGCTTTTTTCTTTTTCTATCGGGCCGTTCACTGTAGCGAGAGGGAGCTTTGCATCACATCTGCCGTGCCGTGCGCTCGCAGTGGGGGCTCTCTTGTACGCTGCGCAATCGGGTGACGGTGTCGGGCTGGACTCGGGGCTGTTTACCAGGTTCTAGATATGAGGACAGAGCACACAAACGATGCGTTTTGCCCCCGTTTGTCGATTGATGCTCGCCGAGTCACAACTTCGTTCGCCCGGTACGGCTATGGGCTTTTTTTTTTTTTTTTTTGGCTTTGCTAGTGTCTCGCCCTACAGCCAATTGCGTTTCCACGGCCACACATCCGCGTACATCGCATTTACAGTAAAACCACCGAAGCAGACCAATCCCCCAGACGGCGAAGTTGGTTCCGGAGGGCCACAATAAAACCTCGTCTAGGCTAGATTGGTTGCCGGCATCCGGCATCCGGCATGCCTCCTCCGTCTCTAATAGAGATGGCGGTCTGAACAGCCCCGTCCGGTGAATCTGCTTTGCTTTATCTTCCATGGTACTGTACCCGCATCCCATACAGGGTTGTTTGTGTGCTACTTCCCAGACCCCAGTAGACATTCCGTGAATCGCGGGATTCAAAATGGCGAAATTTGCCTATACGGTATATCACTGGACGTGAAAAATGTAACGACCCTCAATGGACTGGGATTGGAATCGATGTCGCGGACATCATCCTCATTGAATGAGCCGACCCAGCCATGTTCAAAAAAATGAGTGTGCCTACTCATCAGGGTAATTCAGACGCAGACGGGCGGCTATGCAGATCGTGGATCAGTTCACACATACTAGCTGTGGAAGACAAGTCCTAGCAGAGAGCGGCAGGAGATCAATTCTATCAGATATGACTTGGTTGCACTCTACAGTAAAGGAGGAAACGAGGTGAGGTAGCGAAAACGAGTGCATTTTATAGTGAGTGTAGCACAGAAGATTTCTGGGGTATCGATGTGCCACCCAGTACAATTCCGTTTTAAAAGAAATCCTGGAAACATACAGTGCGAGGGCAAATTGCAACATCGACTGCGCACGGTGCGTCAAAAGTGAACAAAAATAACAATAACAGCAGTTCTAAGCAAGACCCTTGGCCGACAATTACGTTATTACCTTGACTCAGTCACAGCAATGCCGATTGAGGGGTCCTCCTTGGAAATATCAGCCATTTCATGGGAGGTACGGTAACTCGTGTTGGAATGGCGAGGATTAGAAGTGTAATCGGGTGGTGAGTAGGGACGATTGGAGAGATAACCGTGAGCGTATTTCCTAAGGCGGATTGGGTAAGCAACAAACGCAAACAATAAAGATGAGCATGGTCAGTACGAACATCCAGATGGGAATAATGCCGCCGGGCGGGATGACCCATTGTTCAGCATTGCTATAGTTTGGCGGCAGGATACGGTCGCCAGACATCTTACGGAAGACCCATGGCACACCATTGAGCAAGATGTAAGTGAGTATGCCCGCAATGACTCCGTACGCGATGCTGCAAGGCCGCCGTCAGTTCCCTACCGGTATAGGCAGAATACAGTTGGAGTACATACTTATACGAGAGAGGGATGATTATAATAGTGAGGAACGCTGGAACAGCGTCTCCGAGATAGTCCCAATTGATATCTCGTACGTTGCGAGCCATGAGTGTGCCGACAATCACAAGAGCGCCGCCGGTTGCCCATGCGGGGATGCTAGCGAAGATGGGGGAGAAGAAGACCGAGACGAAGAAAGCGAGACTGGTCGTGATCGCCGTGATACCCGTCTTGCCACCCTCTACACGAGTCGAATGATATTACGTCATGATGAAGGCTGAACAATGACGCACCGGCAATGCCCGTTGCACTCTCAATGAAAGCTGTGACAGGACTGGTTCCCATAAGCGCGCCCATCGAGATAGAGAACGCGTCAACGCAGTATGCGATCGTGCTGCGCTCAAAGTCCATCGTAACCGGGTCACGCAGGTCCGCAAATTTGGCCATCGAGTAAAGCGTCCCGGTAGTGTCGAGGATGTCGACGTAGAGCATGGTAGCGAGTGCGTACCACACTTTACCGTTCGAGTAATTGTGATCGATGGCGTTGCCAATGAGCTTGATGGGGCGGAAGGTTACGACTTTCTTGAAGAAATCGAATGCGGCGTCACCGGTGTCGGTGTGCGGGAAGGCAGTAACACTAGTTCCACGAGGCCAGGAGATGATAGAGGTCAGGAATATACCGATAAGGATCGCGCCTTTGACTTGGTACATCATGAGAAATACTGTCAGGATACTGGACACAAAAATTAATAGACATCATTGATAAGTACACGTGGACCCACCCTCCAATAAAGATACCAAGCCACATAGTGGGGCTACGCATAACGACGCTATCGCAATATCCTGGAAGGTCAGGGAGGTAATGATCCGGTGTGCAACCCCCGAGGCCCACAAAATTGGTAGTGTCACCACCAATAACGCCAAGGCCGCCAGATGCTACAATGCAGGTTAGAGATACACCTCGGGAGGAAGGAAGACCGTGGCATACAAAGTCCTATAAAACTGAAGACGAGTTAGCAAGGCGGAATGTACGAACAGAGACGTCAATTACGCGATGAAGATGCCAATTCCGGTACCGACTGCAAGAACGAGCGACTGAGGCATGATACGGGCAAGCCATTGACGGAGACCGAGCAAAGACAAAAAGAGGAAAATCCATCTGCCCAAGACGTTCAGACATGTAATGTCGGCTTTGGTAACGGCTTAACATACCCTTCCATGAAAACAGCTGCAAGTGCTTCGCGGTACGGAACGATGCCGGTTCCATGGAAGCCAACGACTGAGTAGGTGAACTTCGGCACGACTTAGCTACGGTTGCAAATAAGAAAGGTTTGATACATACGTATGCGTTCAACCCGAGGCCCGGTGCCATCCCAACGGGGAGATTTGCAAGTAACCCCATAAGGAAACTTGAGAGTGCGGAGATGGCAGCGGTGGTGGTGATGAGGTCCTTATGGACCTCATCTACACAAGCGAGGTATGTTGTATCTGTGGTACAACCATCACCAGTTGGGCACTCGCAGGTGCCGCCCGAGTCAGAAAGAATGGAGGCGTTGACGGATATCTTGAATAGGGCAGTACGTCATGTTGTAGCGCTACTCAATAAGCAAGACATAACTGACGATATACGCCATTGCGGCCTGAAGGGAAAACGGTGATTAGTCACAAGAAGTATATCGTGGTACGAGTGGCACGTACCCATGTTGTGACACCTGCACGGATCTCTGTCTGTGTTATTACTGGTGAGTGACGAAGAGCAAGGAAAGTGGATTGAAGAGCGCATACGAGGAAGCGAGAGCCCTGTCGCTCGTTGGCGACACCAGACCCCTCGAGTTTAAACCAACGGCCGACGAAAGAACTAGCCACCTGTATGAAGCAGTCACCAACCCTGAGATGGTTTCGGGGAGTGGAATTGGCGTACGGAGGCATTTATCTTGTCGAAAACTGTGAGCGTCATGTTCGCAGGAAGCGCAGATCAGGCTCAGGAAGGAGCGGCGAGTGGGGGTTGGGACAGGGTAATAAGTGCAAGTCATGGCCTTTAGGGAGAATGAAATAACGAATCTGGCCAGGAACCAAATGGAAGAAATCGAAACGCCAGAAGCATTTGTCCCGGCACGCAGTCCCCCCCAATTTGGCTCTGGCATTGCTGCCCAGGTCAATTCGGTTGCAGGTGTAAATCCAGATTTCAAAACAAGATACATAACAGCTACACCTCTCTTGCAGCTCCCGGAAGCCTTCACGGCACAGTAACCGATGACATTAGAATGAAAAATTCAGAAAATAAGTGAATGTAGTAAGATTCCAGGAGAAAATGATACGTCGTGCCAGTGGCTGGGTTTAACTCTTATCATTAGGCCTGGCCCTTAGTCAGATCTAAGGTTCGCTCGCTCCCACACGCCACAAATCGGTAGGGCCCGGTGGTCATCCGCTCCGCTTGCCATCAGCATACGGACAAGAACTCGGAAATGGAAGTCTTTGTGAATCATATCACGATGAAACCTCGGTCCTCCGACGTAGTTGTCGAGTGGGAGCTGAGCGCTGATCTACAGTACCTCGGCCTTTGCAGGGACGCGGTGTCAGACACGAACGTAAGGCGTTTCGTCCGCCCCTGCCTTGCATGTGGGCTGTGCCCAGGACACTTCCGGACATAAGTTACCCCTGTATCCCGAGAGTCGGACTAGGCAGACCGGCCCAGGAACGTTTTAGTACCTTTTTTGGAATCAGCCAACAGTGTGGTGTCTCGTCCTGCACACGAGATAAGATATAGGGCTTGCGCCCGTCCTGTGACCACATGGTCGCAAATTACGGCCGCGGGCTGGGGTTGCAAAGCGAACTTAGTTGACTCCCGACTCATTCAAACCCAAGGAAAACTTGTTTCTATAGATCAGGCCTGATCAGGACTTGCGATGGGAAAGTGTACTCTGCAAACAGAAAGTTGCCGGACATCCCTTCTCACTTGATATCGAGTCAAACTTCACAATCAAAGGCTTGAGCTGTTGCCGGGAGTAGGTTCTCAACGTCCCGTCGGGACTCGGGTCCCTAAAGTATGCGATCCGTCGATAGGACAGGGTAACAAGGTACAGTGAGCGAGATCAACTCACCTTCCTTTTTTGGTCGAGCTGGTTCCTCTGGATACTTGTCCGGACCTCGTCGCAAGCTTCGCACCCTACGGTCTCCCATGGCGGGAAGTCATCATATACTCACATGTACTTACATCCAGTTCACGGACAGCCCCGGACTAACGCCGAAACGGGAAAAGAATGTTTGGTGTTGGTACCGCCATCACTTTCAACGGAATCGTCGCCCTTTCTATATTCATATCAGACCGTGCCGCGACTCATGCTCTTTGGCCAAGTTATTTTGCGAATGACAATCCGAACACGCAAGCCTGACCCCCGCAGATGGAGAGCTCAGGGATGAGCCAAATAACAAGAGCTCGCAAGAAGTCAGTGCCTAAGTAAGGGACGGTACAGAGTCGCGCGGTGCAGCGGGATTCCCGGATGTGTACGATCGGAACCCTGGCGTTCCCGGCGCGATAACAACAGGTGTTATCCGAGCCGTGCCATATACGCGATTCGGAGCGTCAGATTTCTGCGCGCCCTCTTCCGCCGGGTCTATTGATTTTGAACAAGCTGATCGATCTCACTGGATTCGACACCTGTGCTGTTCCTCCTTGTGCACACTTCAACACTCAACACCCCCCACCGAGCCCGAGCCCTGTTTGGACAAATTGCAAGACTCTTTAATGACTCTTCCCTAACGTCACGGTATTATTGTGCCCTATACGCGACCTTTTACTAGATTCCTATCCGCACATTACACGACACCAAGAGCATTCCTGGGCTTGTCGTTGAAGTGTTTGGAAGCGTGTATGGAACAAGCCCGAATGGTGTCACTCGTAAAGCGGTTCTGTCAGATTCCTGCGAGTTGATGAGGGGGGCACAAGTTCGGACTGGCTTCTAGACGAGGTGGGTTGCCACTGCCCAAACTGCACTAGAGAAAACAGCTCACGTGGGGACACTAGCTATTACTCGCGCATCCCAAGTTTGCCCAGTCCCCAGGGGTTAAGGACACACCTACATCAACGGGAGCCGTAATTTGGGGCCAACGTGCAGTCAGCCGCTCTTTGAGAGTCGGTCCGTCACTTCGTCAGCGATATTACGGTCAATATTCAGCGGCTAACCGTGGAGGGGACCCTCGTCCGTCACGTGCACCATATAGTTGGCCTCAGCTTCTCACAAACGAACCGCCCACGAGTAGCTTCCCCACATCGCCACCGATCTTCAAGGTTCAATCTTTCCGGTGCACCTGCGTACGCCCTCATTATCCCGTCTGCGTCTGCGTCTCCGGCTCTGTGTGGCTGCATAGTGCGTGCGCTAACAGTTCCGGCCTTTGGGTTGGGTACGCGAAGCGGTGAAATAAGTGAGTGAGGTATAGAGGGTACGTCCGGGCTAGTATGTTACTAGCTAGGTCAAACTGAGACCAAATGCGCTCAACAATCTGAGGGCAGGGCAGTATTTTCCTTGGGTGTTTCCTCATTAATCCCACAACGGCAATTAGGCTACCTAACGAAGTCTTTGAGATAAACTCGAGAGTCAAACATTCCAGTAGATTCAATCTCCGGGCTCATAAGCAGTGGGCTTCGCGGGGCGACTGAGGTGCTGAGTCCGAAAGCCATCAGAAGGAATTAGACGAAATGTGTACAATATATAGTAATATACTACTACTCGAAAACCATCCGTCGCTCCAGCTCCAGAGTGAAGAACAGTGATTTTGGCTGTAACTTGAAGCATTCCTCTTGACCCTTAGTCAAATCCTAGTTCCTGATCCCCACATCCTCGATGTTCGTGTCACCGTTCTCCTCTCGTCGGTATGGACATCTGCAACTCGGTCGTTTCGGGTAATTATTATTGGTCTTTCCAGGTGCGGAGAGCGCTTTGACAATGCCGGGATCGTTCGCAGCACGAGAGGTACAAGCTGTGCTGGCAACATGCCGTAAGACGCGGATGGTGCGTGGTCAGCTCAACGCTCGACTCAAAACGTGACCTTATTCTAACCCTCAGGACGAGATTCCTTTATACCCGCGTTAGAGTCCACAAAACACTCTTATATTGTTAGTAACACACTTGCTCGAGATATGGCACCCCGGTGCGTAGAAGCCGTGACCAGTAACCTTCTAATTAATGACTTGCTGCTCCAGTCAAAGCCCTTCAGCGTGCGTCGATCTTCTTTATATTGACATTCGATCCAAACCACTCGGACAGCGCTCAGGTCACCAAGACGCAAGGAAGTCCGTCCGAGCTACGTGTTGATGTGACTGGTATGCGTTTATATCCTGACTTTTTGATTTCCCTGATGAGAGTTTAATCTCCTTAGTCCTCACATTGCACAACCTTCCCCATATCGAGAGATGGCTGCGCATGAAAAGGCAATTTTTCGTTTCTGTAACCGATCAGGTGACAACGAAGAAGTCAGTAAGCGTTAAAATTGGCCACGGACAGATGGTGATGTGGAACAAGAAACTCGATACCTTGTGAGATATCCTTTTTCAACACTAATTTTTCAGCTGAGAGCTCTACTCAGTATTGTACGGCCATCCTCACGCCTTACGCTAAGTCTCTATGCGAAGCGGTTCCTACATCGGGATATCCTTATTGGGACAACCGAGATACCACTATCTGTCGGTTCCACAAATGGTTCGCCATTTATCAAAACTCTCGGCCATTCGTCAGGCTGAACATCTCTCATATAGACCATTCGGTTGATCTCATCAAGGACGATAATAGCCAAGCTGGGCAATCAACACAGCCAGTCACGATCCACCTAAGGATCAATGTGTCGCCGAATGCAACAGCCACTTCAAGCTCACCTGCCAGTACCCGCGGCCCCACCGCGGCCGAAGTAGGCAACCCTCCCACTAACCTTCCTACGACCCAAGACACCCCAGAAACTGATGACGTCGCCACCCGTACCAAGCCTCCGCCACCTCTGAAGGATCACATCCCTGTCGGGCCCCCTATTACACAAGACGCCCCAGCAACTGCAGTCGTCCCCGCCCCTACCGAGCCTCTGTCGTCTCGGATAGATTACATTCCCGCCAAGACTAATATTCCTGCGTCAACGTTGGCAGATGCTCGTGGAGAAACGTCGTCTTCTGGGAGGGCTCGTGGCTCCGGTAATGTTACAGAGACGGTTAGGGCGCCCGGAACGATTGAAGCTCACCGATCGAGCCCCTCTACCTCGAGCACTACGGGGCAAGAATCCACTATCGAAGAGATCATCAACACAATCGAGAGGTCGGTACACCGATCCGAAGCCGAGTCATTTCCGCTCACTTAAGTGATTTAGATTCCGTATCTTGTCAATTGGTCGGGTCAGTTGCTTCCTGCTCAGCAGGTCTTTCTCGTCCCATCGACACCGATCTATCTTTAGTCTGGTGTCGGCAAGTCATCCCTAATCAATAGCGTTTTCGGTATCGATGCCGCAGTAAGAGGTTGTCACTTCAGGCTAACGACAATTGACCACCGTCTGTTGTAGCATGTCGAGAACCATAGACCTGGAGAAGCGGATATCCAACAAGAATTCGTCTCGCGGGATAACCAATTTTTCGTTCTTCACGATTCTAAAGGTTTCGAAACAGGAGACCTCTCCAATTTCAAGACTGTAAGTGAATTTATCCAGCAACGGTCGGGACCAGAAACGCCCCTGAAGGAAAGAATCCATGGTTTGTGGTACGTAAATCTTGTGATCTACCGATACATCTTTCACCGTCACCAGGCTATGCACAGAGGCACCCACGGCCGGAGGTCGCGTATTTGAGACGGGAGACGAGAAGCTACTGCAATTTGCCCATAAAAACCAAGGTGCGTTTTCGACCTCCGTTTGATCACTTCAATCGACCGGTGGTTTTCAATCAGTTCCCACTGTGATCGTGTTCACTCAGTACGACCGACTACTGAGGACGAAAGAAGCTGAGTTGAGAGAGGTGCACCCACAAATCGACGCAACTCATCTGCGTGATCTGAGTGTGGAGGAGGCTCGGAAGATATTTAAATCCTGTCTGCAATCACTCGAGCGTACGATGGAGCGCCTCAAGATTCCGATGCCGCCTTATGCCACGGTTTCAGGTATAAATATATATTCGTGCCATTGTAAAATCCGGTATTGACCCCTTGCTAGTTCGTCCGGGCCATAAGGAGGACCTTTCGTCCCTTGTGAAGGTCACTCGGGATATAGTCAAGGAGCGAGTCAAGGGCGATGCTTGGGTCATGTGGGCGATAGCACAACGCGCAAGTCTCCCAGTGAAAATTGATGCTTGCATTGCGTAAGTTCATCTAAGATTTTGGATTCATATAACTTATTCACGACTATTCACATTCGGAAGCAAGGGCATCAGTTGTATGTACCCCAGGTGTTCGACTTGTACGCGCTGAATAACAGTGTCTCAGATTACAGACGCACTCTTACTGGTAATGTACCTGTATTGGGACAGTCGTTACTCCGCGACTGCCTCAGGGAAGTCCATGAAGATATCATAACTTGTTGGAATTTTAAGGGCGAGGTACTAAATTGTTGAAATTTCAGGTTACACGGGTCTGACTTAAGCACTCACCATTAGGTTCTCAACAGTCCCGAATTTCGACAATTGATGCTATATCTTGTTCAAGACGTCCATCCCAAACCCGCTATTTCGACGTGTGTGCTGTCGCATACCACCCGGCGAATTCTGACATTTCTCTAAGTTCCCCAACTGATAATGTGATTTCTCAATTTGTGGCCCTCGTCACCGCTGCCTCTGCTCCCATTGCTCCACCTGTCTCAATCCTAGGCCTGACATATGACTTCGTTCGATGGCTTTCAAAGACTATTCTGGAAAATACAAACGTGTACGTGCCGCTGCCCATCCTTGCATTCTGATCTCATTGGTGATGGGTAGACCTCCTGTCCAACAACTCCTGATTGCATATATTGTGGATCTCATCAGCGTTTTGAGAGAGCTGTTCGGCATAACTCTCAGGCGACCTGAGTCGGCTCTGGTGACAACTTGGACGGAGCTCCAAACGGCCTTTGAGACTTATGAGCGATCCCCCTCTCGTCAACGCACCCACAAGAGCGTCTGTTCGAAGACAACGCGGGATGAGCAGCCCCTAACTGCAAATGGCGTTAGCAATAAGGTCCGTGAACTGCTGCAGGAAGTGTAGGATGGAGATGTTACTTTGGAAGTAGCTTGCCTGATGGGTTTGCTTTATGACTGTTGAGATCTCATGTCGTTAGTTGCTTGCATGATACGTGGTGCGATCGATTCGAAATTGTAATCGCGCTGGCATAGCGCAGAAATAGTGATGATAAATCGGACGCTTACTAGTGCTTACCTAGCGCTGAGTTCATCCATATTTTTTTCGTGTTGACCCCAAGGCTACAAGTACTCTTAAAAGGGATCTCAGAGCTCCGTGCTCGTGTACAGAGTCGTACGGTGCAGCGGGATTCGCGAATGTGCACAATCAGAACCCAGGTCTTCCCGGCGTCACAGTGAAAGGCGTTATCCGAGCTATGGGACAGATTTAGGGCTCGCCCACTTCCCCGGCGGACTATCGATTTTGAACAAGCCGATCAACCTCACCAGATTCGACGCCCGAGCTGTTCCGCCTTGTGCACACTTCAATACTCAACACCCCACCGAGCCCTGGTTGAACAAATTACGAACTCTTTTCGAGATAACTCTTCCCTAGCATCACCGTGTTATTGCGCCCTATACGCAACCTTTTACTAGATTCGCATCTGCACATTAAAAGACCCCAAGCGCTTTCCTGGCCTCGTCGTTGAAGGGTTTGGAAGCGTGTTTGGAACAAGCCCGAATGGTGGCACTCGTATAGCGGTGGATCAGGGGTCCCTGAGTGCGGTCTGTGGCTTCTTGGCGGGGTGGGTTGCCGCTGCCCAAACTGCATTAGAAAATACAGCTCACGTGGGGACCAGCTATTACTCGCGCATCTCAAGTTTGCGCACCCTCTGAGAGTCGGTCCGTCACTTCGTCAGTGATATTATAGTCAAAATTCAGCGCCTAACCATGAAGTGGACCCTGGTCCGTCGCGTGCACCCCGTAGTCGGTCTTGGGCCCCAGCTCCTCTCTAACGAACCACCCACAAGCAGTCCGGATGTACCCACTATACCTCGCTCAATCCTTTCACCGCTTCGTGTACCCAACTTAAAGTCGGAGCCGTTAGCGCAAGTGATATGCAGTAACCCAGAGCCGGAGACGCAGACGGTATGATGAGGGTGTAAGCAGGCGCACAGGAAACACTGGACCTTGAAGCCTGAAGCTTGGAGATTGGTGGTGATATGGGGAAGGCGGCGTCTCGGTGGGCCAGTATGTTACTGGCTAGATCAAACTGAACCCCAATGCGCTCAGTGACCTGATGGCAGGTCAGGATCTTCCCTGGATGTTTCCCCATTTGTGTCCCACAACGGCAATTAGGCCACCTGATGGAGCCCCTGAGGTAAACTTGAAGTAAACTTCAATCTCCGGGCTCATAAGCAGAGGGCGAGGGCTCCGCGGAGCGACTCGGGTGCTGAGTCCGGTCCGGATGGAGGTCATCATACGGAATGGGGACGAAATGTGTACGATATACAGTAATATATTAGCACTCGAAAACCATCCGTCGCTCCAGAGCGAAGAACAATGATTTTGGCTGTAACTTGAAGCATTCCTCTTGACCCTTAGTCAAATTCTGGTCCCTGACCCCCGCACCTTCGACGTTCATATGTTCACACATTCACCGGTCACGGCTCTCCTCTCGTCAGTATGCACATCTGCAATTTGGTCGTTTCGGGTAATTACTGTTGGTTTTTCAGGTGCGGAGAGCGCCTTGACAATGCGGGGATCGTATACGGCGTTTTCGGTACAAGATGCGCAAGCAACGTGCCACAACACGCGGATGGCGCCTGGTCGCTTAATGCGCTTAACGCTCGGCTCAACTGTGACCTCACTCTAACCCTCAGGACGAGATTCCTTTATACCCCGCGTCAGAGTCTACAAACACTCTTGTATGGTTAGTAGCGCACTTGCGCAAGATATGGAACAGCGGTGCGTAAAAGCCGTGACCAGTAACCTTCTAATTAATGACTTGTTGCTCCAGCTCAGGTCCCTCAACGTGCGTCGATCTTTGTTTTTTCATAGCGACGTTCGATCCAAACCACTCGGACAGTACTCAGATCACCGAGACACAAGGAAGTCCGTCCAGGCTACGTGTTGATATGACTGGTACGCGCTTATATTCTAACTTTTTGGTTTGCCTGTTCAATTTCTTTCTAAGTCCTCCGAGCGCACGGCCTCCCCCATATTGAGAGGTGGCTGCCTGTGAAGAGGCGGTTTTACGTTTCTGTAACCGATCATGCGACAAGGAAGAAGTCAGCAAGCGTTGAGATTGACGGACAGACGGTGGTGTGGGACGAGAAACTCGAGACCTTGTGGGATACCCTTTACTAATCCTAATTTTTCGGCTGAGAGTTCTGCTCAGTTTTGTGTGGTCATCTTCACGCCTTACGCTACATCTCTATGCGAAGCGGTTCATACATCCCAATCTCCTTATTGGGACGACCGAGATACCACTATCTGTTGGTTCCACAAATGGTTCGCCGTTTATCGGAATTCTCGTTCATTCGACTGGCTGAACATCTCTCATTTAGATCGTCCAGTTGATCTCATCAAGGTTTATAATAGCCATGTTAGGCCATCAACACAGCCAGTCACGCTCCACTTAATGATCGATGTGTCCGCGAACGGAGAATCCACTTCAAGCTCGCTCGCCAGTACCCACAGTCCCACCGCAGCCGAAGTAGATAACTCTCCCACTAAGCATCCTATAGCCCAAGACGCCCTCAAAACTGCTGACGTCGGTACCCGTACCGAGCCTCCTCCGCCTCTGAAGGACCACATTCCCGTCAAGCCCCCTACGGCCCAGGACACCCCAGAAACTTCAAACGTCACCTCTATAGAGTCTCCGACGTCTCTGACGTCAGGCTTCTCTACCTCGGACACTACGGAGCAAGAAACCACTATTGATGATATCATCAGGACAATCGAGCGGTCGGTACAGCGACCAGAAGCCGGATAGTTTCCGCTCACTTAAATGATTTAGATTCCGTATCTTGTCAATTGGTCGGGTCAGTTGCTTCCTGCCCTCTCTCTTCCCATCAACACCGATCTATCTTTAGTCTGGTGTCGGCAAGTCATCCCTAATCAACCGTGTATTCGGTGTCGATGCCGCAGTAAGAAGTCGTCACTTCAGGCTAACGACAGTTGATCACCGTCTGTTGTAGCATGTCGAGGACTATAAAGCCGGGGAAGCGGACATACAACAAGAATTCGTCTCGCGGGATAACCAATTTTTCGTTCTTCACGATTCTAAAGGTTTCGAACCAGGAGATCTCTCCAATCTCGAGTCTGTACGTGAATTTATCCAGCAACGATCGCGACCAGAACTGCCTCTGAAGGAGAAAATCCATGGATTGTGGTACGTAAATCTCGTAATCGACCGATGTCTCTTTCACCGTCATCAGGCTCTGCACAGAGGTACCCACGGCCGGAAGTCGTATATTTGAGACGGGAGACGAGAAGCTATTGCAATCTGCCCATGAAAACCAAGGTGCGTTTTCGACCTTCTGTTTGATTACTCTTCAATCGACTAGTGGTTACCAATCAGTTCCCGTTGTGATCGTGTTCACTCAGTACGACCGACTACTGAGGACGAAGGAAGCTGAGTTGAGAGAGGAGCACTCAAATACAGACCCAGTTCATCTGCGTGATCGGAGTGTGGAGGAGGCCCGGAAGGCGTTTAAGAACTGTCTGCTATCAGTCGAGCGTACGATGGAGCGCCTCAAGATCCCGATGCCGCGTCATGCCACAGTTTCAGGTATGTTTGTGCCATTGTATTATCCTGTATTGACCCCTTGCTAGTTCGTCAGGGCCAAGAGGAGGACGTCTCGTCCCTTGTGAAAGTCACTCGGGATATAGTCAAAGAGCGAGTCAAGGGCGACGCTTGGGTAATGTGGGCAATAGCACAACGCGCAAGTCTCCCAGTGAAAATCGATGCTTGCATTGCGTAGGTTCATCTAAGATTTTGGATTCATATGACTTATTCACGACTATTCACATCTGGAAGCAAGGGCACCAGTCGTATGTACCCCAGGTGTCCGACTTGTGCGTGCTGAATAACAGTGTCTCAGATTACAGACGCACTCTTACTAGTAGTGCACCTGTATTGAGACAGTTGTCACTTCGCGACTGCCTCAGGAAAGTCCACGACGACATCATGACTTGTTGGAACTTTAAGGGCGAGGTACTAAATTGCTGAAATTTCAGGTTACACGGGCCCGACTTATGCACTCATCACTAGGTTCTAAACAGTCCCGAATTTCAACATCTGATGTTATATCTCGTTCAAGACGTCCATAACAAACCCACTATTTCAATGTGCGTGCTGTCGCATACTACCCGGCGAATTCTGACATTTCTCTTAGTCTTCCAAATGTTAATATGATTTCCCAATATGTGACCCTCGTCACTACTGGCTCCGCTCCCATTGCTCCACCTGTCGCCATCCTAGGCCTGACATATGACTTTGTTCAATGGCTTTCAAAGACTATTCTGGAAAAAACAAACGTGTACGTGCCGCTGCCCACCCTTGCATTCTGATCTCATTGGTGATGGGTAGACCTTCAGTCCAACAACTCCTAATTGCTTACATTGTGGATCTCATCCGTGTTTTGAAAGAACTGTTCGACATAACTCTCACGCCTGAGTTGTCTCTGGTGACAACTTGGACGGAGCTCCAAGCGGCCTTTGAGACCTATGAACAATCCTCCTCTCGTCAACGCATCCACAAGAAAGTCTATTCGAGGACAACGCGGGATGAGCAACTCCTAACTGCAAATAGCTTTAGCAATAAGGTCCGTGAATTGCTGGAGGAATAGTGTAGGATCGAGATGTCACTTTCGAGTAGCTTGCCTCATGGGCTTGCTTTATGGCTATTGAGATTTCATGTTGTTAGTTGCCCGCGTGATAAGTTCTTCAAGGGATGCGATCGATTCGAAATTGTAATCGCGCTGACATAGCGCAGTAACAGCAATCATTAATTGGATGCTGACTGCTGACTAGCGCTTACTTAGCACTGAGTTCATCCATTTTTTTCGTGTTTTCCCCAAGGCTACGAGCACCCTTTAGAGAGATCTCAGAGCTCCGTGCTCTGAGATATGTCTTGTCAGTGTCGATTTCACTATCCTGCAGATATCTTCTCGCATGTGAACGGGTTCCGCGCCAAGATATCCTCGCCAAGGTATCCTGTCCTGGGGATGTTTGACCAGGTTGCCGGCGTATAGTAATGAAAGTGTTGTTATGACCTTGTTCAGGTTCAGACCTGGTTAACCGGTAAAGTGAAGGGTCGCGTCCGAGTTAAGAAGTGTCGTCCCAAGGGGAAGACGTAGACGGAAGAGTTTAGGAAAGAAGTGAGATAAGATCGCGGGAATGTACGAGATCGGTTAGGCGATAGCGTGCGAGAACGTAGAGCAGGAATCGGCGCGAGTGCGATGTGCGAGTCGACGTTTTCGCGGGGATATCAGACAGACGATTCCGAGAACAGAAGGGATTCGATGGTCCGATGATGATAGGAAACGAGAAGCCACAGGCTTATATACATGAGAGGAGAACCACAGGATGCAGGCGAAGGAGTAGCGGTTAAGTATATACAAACGGAATACAATGGAAACAGACTCAAGGGGACTACAATGAACAGACGTTAAGTGAGGGAAAAAAAGACCGTGTTTGTGAAGACGGATCCGAAAAGCAGGATAACATGGGTTACTTGGTCAATCCCAGCCGCGGGCACAGGGACCTTCAGCAAATCAAAAGTTTCTCATTTTCTTCGTGTCCGAGTCGTCGACAATGACGAACATTGTTATCTTACAATATGGACACTCGGAGACCCGGCGGCCGTGACCAGATAGCTTGACACGCGTTTTCATTTCCAGGACGATTGGCATCAAACTACTTTGCATTTCTGCGGAACACTAGTACATACAACCCATGCCCTTGCTTTCCAGAGGGGAATATTCGTGAACGATTCTAAAAATGGAGCCTACGTGGTGCAAGCGTCGATGTTGATTGGAGATCTTCCCGTTATATAATTGCCAACATTGTTCAACGAACATGCGGTCCCGGTTGATTCATTCCATTAACGAGAATATCCAAAGTAACGTTGACGAGGTTTTGAACCTTCGCCGGGTAGCGCGGACGAACTAGCAGGTAGTCAATAATTAGATAACAACACCATGGAACGAATATACCTGAAATGCTGCAATAACGTGGCATCGGGACCTTGAGGTACTTCTCAATTGTCCTCCTGACTAGAAAAAGACACCTCTCAAATGCTTTCTGGGAATCTTGATCACTCCGGATTTTCAGAATTTCTGGGTCTGTTATTCCCTCGTCTTCTTCCAACTCAGCTACCTTCGTCCGCTCTAGTCGGTCGTATTGAGTGAACACAATCACAAGGGGGACTGATTGATAATCGTCGGTCGAAGTGTAAGTTTACAGAAAATGGAAAGATCGAAACGTACCTTGGTGTTCATGGGCAAATTTAACTAGTATCTCGTCTCCTTTCTCGAACACACGACCCCCGGCTGGGGGTGTCTCTGTGCAGAGCCTGATGATTGTGAGAGACGTACCCGTATAATAAGAGAAATATACACACCATACAGCATTGACTCGGTCCCCCGGAGGAACTCTCGGACCCGATCGTCGCAGGAGAAAGTCACACACAACCTGGCAATTCTTGAATTCTCCTGGCTCGAAGCCGTTAGAATCGTGTAGAATGAATCGTTCGTTTTTCGGTGAGACATATTCTCGCTCGATATCCGATACTCCAACTTCGAGGTGTGAAACGCGCTGCAACAGAGGGCGATTGGTCGGCGTTAACCCGGAATGACGAATTCCTACCGCTATGTCGATACCGAGTACACGATTAATCAGCGATGACTTTCCGACACCTGACTGAAGATTGATTTGTGTAGATGGGACGATGGAACAAGATGACGGAAAGTAACTAACCCGACCAACTGCTAGGATACGAAATCTAAATCACATAGGTGAGTAAAAACAACTCAATCTCTAAATGGTGTACTGACCGCTCATCTGTCTTGGCACCGCTGATAGTGAATGCCATGATAATCGAGGCAGAGTGGTCTGAGCAGTGCACCGCGGTCAACACCTCCGTGTAGCTCTCAACAGCTTATCGAATTGACGCCTGTCACCAGCATGTTCTTGTTTACCTATATTTATATCAGCGCACCTCCACGATCCTGAGGGGAAAAAATAATTTCAGTGGGAAAAAATCCCCGGATGAGCGCTGAGCTGCCAGATCTCCAGGATCGGTGCCCTGAACTCAAAGCGACATTTCACGTATTTCGGTCTCCACCATGCTTACAAATATGTGTCCACTTTCTGCAGAGACGATATAATCACCATCTGGATGAGAATTTCGTTTTTACGGTCAAGTTTCCCTGTGTCAGCATTCACAGGCTTCACCCTCGAGACTGATTTGGCGATTCTTCTTCGAACGAAGTTTTTGGCTTCGACAATATTAATGACACCGATCGGTCATGATGATCCCCGATTGCGATTGCCAGGCTAATTTTGGCTTCCGGAGAACTGTTCCCTCCGTCCTGAGAATCCTTGACCAATTGAGGTGTCGGCATCGCGCCAGGTAGAAGCGGGGTAGCGTTTCCTCGAGAAGGGTTTCCACCGTACGTTCGGTACTCGCCACCGTCCAGATGCTGGATGCTAACTACCCCTTTGGCATCCTGCACAGATTGAAAATCGGACCGGAATGTGGTCGACGATAAAGGTGACACTCGCAGGCGTAGGGTCGGAAGCGCTACAGTTCTGTCCACGGCGGCCAATGAACGAAGTATATCCCAAAAGGACGTTGCCCTGCATGGTGCCGTTGCGAGCCGTGGTAACAGCAATACCGCGTCTGAATGCGCTGGTGAAACTATTGTACATGTCTAGGACTGTACCGAAAAGCTGACTTTCGAGCCGAAACGGTCGCCGAACCACGCCTGAGGACCGATGGCTATGTCGACCCTATGAGACCTGTCGGGAGTGGTGACACCCCCGCTAGGAAATAACTGACGATCACGACAGTGCCAGAATAACCACCACCCCAAGGTGTCACGTAAAATCCACGAAGGGATGTGTTCTAGAATGACGACAAGATTGCTGTAAGACTGGCTTGACCGGGCAATAGTTATGGCCCAGATTTGCCACCCAGATGGTGTTGCTGTCAACAATCGGGCCAGGCGAACCAAAGAGGATGTTACCGCTGTTCCTCGGGTCGCCCACCAAATTGTTGCGAATCATAACGGAACAGCAGCTGACGCTGATACCATCGGCCCATTGTGTATATTCATCCGAGCCGCACAGGCCGGTGTCATCGTTCTGGACTGTGATGTCGTTTCAGAGGAGACTCGGACCACCTTCTATGATGTGCAGACAGGACTAATCGCGCGGACCATACAAGTGTACATATCCAATCCATCTCAATATTTGCCCCGTCAGGATTTGGAGGTGGACTGGAAAGGGCCCATTGATCTGAAAGGCAGATAAGGAAACCAACTGCTCGAAGCGAAATGTGAAGGTACTCACCTGGATGTTGCGTAACTACGATGATTTTGGCAGGTACCATTAACAACGGTTGTATGACCTTTTCCATCTGCGACTGGGGCCATTCACGACAGAGTCGTTGCTAGGATAGCTCTCATGGTGCTGATCTCTTGATTAAGCGCAGCGAGCAGAATCGGCACCTGGATCAGGTAGCGAGTGTTAGGACAGAGTTGCAAAATGAAACCCAGGCTAGCGAGTTATAGACAATGTTCGAGCGACCGGTGACAGTGACAGTGTTGGCCAGATCTGGGGGGATACACTGCACAGAGCCATCCCTACCCAGCCTTGCTGGGCTGGATGGGACGCACAAGTTACAATTGCCTCCACAGTTGTCACGGGAGTGTATTTTACTCACAGAACCGTGTCATCAAGGGCTCTGTCGACAAATTACACCTTCCGACCCGGATGGGAATGCGGGGGCTTGCCGCAGCTGGAAAGAGGATGAAATGAACGAACTGTTCTAGGTTATAACAGCATCCAGTTGGCGACGGCTAGTATATGATGGCTGGTAGCAGCCACTCTATGGGACGCATAGGGACAGGAAGGGAGGATAAGGTACCGGGGCGGTCCAGCAGAAGCACGGTGTGTCACCGCCTTGTTACCAACCAGAGGCGTTCTGTTCGGACCCTTCAACAAGGAGCGCGACACATCTGCGCCTATTGGTCCGTCGTAGATTGATGACCGTTCCCTCTAATGGTGAGTCGACTTAAGTTCGCCAGAACAGAGGACTCTCCTGCTATACGTATGATCGAACGCGCGGAAGTGTAATAATAAATGTAAGCGAGATAAAAAAAAAAAGGTGAGATCGAAGGCCGATCGAACACACTTGATCGGCGGCCCAAAGATTGCTGTAGTGGTAGTCCCGGACACAACCGAGCACATGTCCAACTCCACAATCAAAGCCAGCCAGTACTACCCAGTCACCCCCAACCGCCTCGTCTCACAGAAGGACCAAGCTGAAAAAAAAAACTGCTAGGTTTCTTTCCGGACTCTCAAGGCCATCTTTGTGCCACCACCGTCGTCAGCAGCAGAACCTTTTTAAAAAGAGCTTGTGGGCACCACCTTGAACGGTCTCTAAATAGCCTGAGGATGGGAATTACGAGCGCTTTTGTCGCATGTCAAACTTTTTTTTTTTTCTTTTTTTCTTTTTGAGCTGGATACGTTGGTGAGAGGGCAGGGGATTCGTGGTGCTGTTTGTCATCTGTGTTATCATGAAAATAGTAAAACCAATGGGGGTATACTGCATGAGCACCCGACCAACAGCACGTCGGTTCGGGGGAAAACCGAAAACGAGCACAGAGAAAAATCCCGCACCTGGGAGGTCCAGGCCAAGCCAGGGAACAGACCCAACTGCCAGTGGCCGTCTGATGGCGCAGCCCTTTCGCGTCGTGTCCAGCGCATGTCAGCAACCCCGCAACTTTCTTTAGTCTAAAGCGTCATCCCGAGTGACTTTTACATTGTCAAGGAGCAGAGCGAGAGAAACACTGGCACCTTTCGTATTTAACTTGAAGCCGATAAGGACAAGTGTAAGTACGATTGGGAAAGAAGGACCGACAACCGCAAAAACGCACGCTACTGTAATCTATTGCGTGCCAAGCAAGTGCACCGCCTTCCCGCGGGTACTGCGGAGCCGTGCACGAAGACTCGAAGACCGGACTCGCACGCGCTGAACGCTCCTCCTCCGCTCCATTCACTCACTCACATGGCGGAGCACATACCCCAGGTTTCGACATGTCCCACAAAGATCAGGCCAATATATATATATATACGGGGGGGGGGGGTATTTTACTAGCTAGATAGGCAGGTATAAAAGACGGCGGCTCGGATGGACAGGGCGAGAGCGAGATAAGATAGATAAAGCGTGTACGTCCAAAGGCACGAACTCCGCCGTCCGGGTCCGCGTAGTACCAAGAGTCGTCTGTCCATCCTGCACTGCACCATGCGTCGTGACACTACGACGACGACGACGACGACGACGACGACGCTGCGCCGGACCCGCCCACGGCAGCATACACGAGCCCACCGAGCAAGTCGCGCCACCCACGGCGCACGGACACGCGCGCGCCACCCGCATACTCCTCCGCAAGCCACTCGACGAAGCGCGCGTCGATGCTGCTAAGCGGGCCCAGCGCTAGCGCGAGCAGGTCACGCGGCGCCAACTGCACCTGCACCTGTGCGGCATCTGAGGGCGAGACGACGGACGGGAGGACGCTCGCGAGGCGCGAGAGGAGGAAGCGCGTCTGCGCGTGGAACGTCTGGAGCAGCGCGAGCGTCGTGCGCGTCTGCCGACTGCGCACCAGCACCGCGCCGTCTTCGTCTCCCTCGTCCACAACCCCTCCTCCCCCTCCTCCTTCTTCGCCCGAGTCTCCCTCGCCGGTCGAATCAGAGTCGTACTTCCCGACGTCGTCGTCGTGCGCTACCGCGCGCAGGCGCGTCCCACGCTGGCGGTACGGCGCCGGGCGCCCTTCGATGCCGTCGCCGCGAGTACGCACGCGTGCACGCCGCGCGGATCGTTCGCGTCGTGCGCGCGGGGATCCGGTCCACGACCACTGGTCCTGCATTCCGCTGGCGTCGTTGCTGCTGCTGCCACCTCGCCAGAGACCAGAGCAGAGCCTCGCGCATACGAGACACGCATCCTCGTACACGCCCCACGTGTCCGTCGTCGTCGTCCACGTCCACGTCGTCCAGGACGAGGGTGCGCGCGCGACGCCGTTCGTGTCTGCGTCGAGCTGGAGGATACGCTCGAGCTCGGTCCACTGCGGTTATTCCCCCGGGGGGGTTTCAGAGGGACGGACGAAAAAAAATAAAAAAAAGTCCGAGTTTCGGTGAGTGCGGGGGACGGGCACGTACCAGTTTTACGTCGCTCCAGGTGAAGCGTACGGTGGAGAGGCGGTACGTGGGTCTGCGCGCGTACGGCTCTTTGATGGACAGCTGCAGGCCCGGGCGCGCGGTGGCGCGGGGCCCTGGCGCGTAAGAGGTCAGGTCGACGATCAGGTCGTAGTGCTGTGGCTTCTCGAGGAAGAGCGCGTCCGTCGTGCAGGCTATCCAGCCCCGACCGGTGCGCGACTCGCGCTCGAGCATGTCTATGTCGTGCAGCGTGACGACGCCGAGGACCTCGATGCCCTCCTCGTGCTTGCCCTTCAGCTCCGGGGCGCCACCGGGCCCTTCGCCCTGGGCCGTCTGGTCCTCAAAACACATGTCCGCGGCTACCTGGCAGAGGAAACACGCCGCTTCGACGGGCGGCTGTGTGTAGATGAGTATTCGTCGGCGGCCGAGCACGTGCTTGTACAGCGTGAGCGAGGAGGGTCCCAGCGCGCGCAGAAGGTGGGGGAGGTGCAGCGTCGGGGAGGCGTGCGTATGGTGCTAAACCGGCGATTTAGAAACTTCTCCTAGAGCCGTAGCGAACAGTAGGGCGGCACACCTCGTACCCATCACCGCCGTCCTCGGCCCCGCCATCGTCGACATCAAAATCGAGTTCCTCACTCCATCTATGCCACGCGCCGGCGCCGCCCAAATCGCCGCGAACAACTGCCTTGCGCAGCTCGAAGAACCGCCGTGCGGGCGCCGAGACGCCCAGGCTGCTGTCGGCCTGGGCAGCAGGATCGGAGTGGAGCTCGCGCACGAGGGCTTTGAGTGCTGGGACGTGGCGCCAGGGGCGCGGGCGCACGGAGCGCGCGAGGAGGACGCCGAGGGAGGAGAGGCGGAAGCCGCGCTGGCCGTGCTCGGATGTCTGGCGCCGGCTGAAGACGCACACCCCGCGCAGGCCGTCCTTGGTAAAGTACCTGGCCCAAAACAGGTTGAGGCGGGTGCAAAAAGAAAGTTGGGGGGGAAGGGAGACGTACACAACGTCGTGCTCTACGAGGTGGAGTCCGCTGGGCAGCGAGCTGAACTCTACGCCGTCGAGTTGTAAGTCTGCACGGACGAGTGAGCGCTTGGGGTGTGTAAGGGGGGATAAAGAGGAGAGCGGGTACCATCACTGGCTTTGAGGGACCAATCGAGGACGTTGCCCTGTGTGGGGTGGAAAGAAGCGTGGAAGATAGCGACTGCGGATAATGGCCCGGTCAGGGTGGTGTGGTCAATGGTTATATAGTGAAAGCCATGCCTATATCCTGAGGCGGAACCGTTGTCGAGCCCGCCGCCATCGCCATCGCCATAGCCAGTGAGAGTGAAAAATGATCGAACTGGGGAGATGACTGAATGGAGAAATTGTCGCGTGGGTGCTTTCACTGGCAAGACTCGCTTGTCTCGACTTTGTCATGTCCGCGCCAGGTGCAACAACCGCTCCCCAACAGATCAACGTCGCGGATCTAGAGCTTCCCCAGCTTGGAGAAGTGAAAAGGCAGCTGGAAGAGGCATGTGGTCGAAATTCGTATATCTTACAGCGAAGTAGCTAGATTGATACCAACGCGCAGGAACTCTCACACCTAACCAACTCATTTGCACAACTGAAACAAGCGCAAGCGAAATTCCGGTCGTGCATCGAGAGTGCCAAGGAGGTAAAGGCAGAAAACAAAGGTAAGTCTGGGCTTAACGGTCGGCAATAACACGGGGTTGATATGGATGCGCGGGATTTGGAGATAAAACAGTGTTAGTGCCGCTAACGGGTTCTCTATACGTTCCGGGAAAGCTACGGGACGTGGAGAATGTGATGGTCGATGTCGGTACGGGATACTATGTACAAAAGGTGGGGGGTCTCATGATACGGATCTCAGGTGGAGAGCTGATGTTTGGGGGACAGACGCGAGGACAAGCGGTAAAGCACTACGAAGAAAAGATCGAATTTATCAAGAGGAATCTGGACACGCTGCAGGATACGATACAAAAGAAGCAGGATAACATGAGTTACTTGGTCAATGTAATCCAGACTAAGCTGCAGGCAGGGCAGGCAGGGCAGGCAGGGCAGGCAGGGCAGGCAGGGCAGGCAACAGCAGCAGCCTCAGTGAGGGTCTGAGGGTAGTGTCGTCATTGATCTAGACCCACAACACGTGACATACGGTGTGAATGTGGCCGTGTAAGGTCTTAGTGTGTGAGCGACTGTAACCGCGTAACCCTCCTGACCATGGCTACCCAGAGCGACTCGGTAACTAGCTTCCCTCTCGTCTCCGCATTTTTTTTATTAATCACCCCGCCTCCATTTCCAGCCAACTAAGCTAGCCATGTCCCGTGCTCTTGGAGCCGCCTTCCTCACCCACCAAGTCGAGCAACTCGAAAAGTCCGTCTCCGCTTCCCCTCCTCCCAACAACAACCATAATACAAATTGGAGAGATCGCCAGCGCTCACACCCGAACCCCTCAACTGACTCAAAGCGTGCACAGCTCCCCGTCGGCGGTATCAAGTTCACTACCACAGCCGCCAATCAACCTTATCAGAGGGACTACAAGGATCGTCCAATGCCCGTCGGTGCAGGTCCCAGGAAGCGTGGAGCCGATGATACACATCCCCGCAAAGGCGCTCCCAAGGACAAGGACGCAGACGTCATCGTCGTCGACGCAAGCGTCCTCGTCAATGCACTCGGACAACTCAAGAAGTGGTGCCGCGACGGGCAGGAAGAGATCATCATTGTCCCCCTCGAAGGTTTGTCTCTCTCGTAGTCGTGTGTGTAGCGTAACACTGTGCTGACGACGACCCTGCCCCCTCTGCCCCCACCTCACCAGCGCTTAACACCCTCGACCTCCTCAAGAAGGGCTCGACACCGCTCGCACAGCGCGCGCGCACCGCCTCGCGTATGCTCGAGTCCCAGGTCGGCACCAACCCGCGCGTCCGGGTCCAGCAGGACGCTGCGTTTGTCCTCTGGGACCAGATCGCTTTTTCCGACGAAGAGAGCGAGCCCTTGCCCTCCTCCTCGCCCTCAACCCCAACACCCGCCCCTGCTACTTCTTCGCCCTCTCCGTCGCCCGAGTGGGTCCGCCGCACAATATGCTGTGCCCGATGGGAGGCCGAGCACGCCGACACCGCCCGTCCACGCGTCGTCCTCGCCACCCTCTCGCAGTCCCCACCGCAGGCCACCCAGGCCCAGCTGCAGCAGGGCGCCGCCGGCATCTCGCCCGTCCCGTTGCCCCTCTCCGCGCCGCAGAACAGGCACGAGCCGCGCGCATCTGGTACGCTCGTAGCGTACTGGGCCCGGCGTGCGCGCCTTTCCGTGCTTGAGGTGTCGCCCTCCCCCGGCGGCGGTACCGGTACGGGACCCCCGGATTCTGTTGGTGGCCGTGCTGTGTCGCCCGAAGGCCGTTGGTCTGCGCATCATCACCACGGGCGTGGACATCACCGCGGTGGGCGCGGAGGTGGCGGTGGCGGCGGTGGCGGCGGCGGGATGGTCGAGCGCCCACCGGCGGTCAAGGCTATGATGGACGTTATCGCTCAGCCCAGCCGCGTCGTGCGCGTCCTTGCGCGCGGCGAGAAGCTCGACCCATGAGGCCGTGAGCTCCGCATGAAGAAGTGCTAGATCGCCCCATCCGTGATACGTATAATATGTTAAAGAAAGTGACGAACCTAACCAGAAAGGTGCGTTTTTTTTTTTTTTTTTTAGGATTGGTGCCAGGGGGCTGTAGCGCTGAGGCCTGGTTTTCTGCAGGGTTTAGATCGGACGGATGTTTTCTGGATTCTGGAAATGCCACCTTTCTTCAAAGTGTCCTGCTGTGGTTCACCTCTCGCCCCCTCGCCCCTTTGCCTCCCTTTTTGGCCTTTGCGACGGGGCTGCCGAAATGATCGTTCAAGTTCCCCGGGGCGTTAGCGTGGCTGCGCAGGAACCGTATAGACTCTACTAGCTCCCGTAGCTTTATTACGCGCGCCACCTGCGCCACGTACTTTTCTCGTCCTCTGCCTCGCTTTCCCGTCGTGTTCGTCTCGACTCGAGCCTACTGGACACTCGACTTTTTTTTTTTTTTTTCCTTTTCTTGAATCGTTTTTTTGTATGCGCCTCTACCCTTTTAAAATATGATCGTCGCTCGCTCGGATGTCCCGATTCTCTTTACTCTCTCTCTCAAGACCCGAGGCCTGAGGTCAAACCCCCTGCGTTTTGTGTTTCGATCGATACTGTATATGATATCGTCATGCCGCAATCTTATGTTCTCGTTTGTTCAGTCATGGGTGTGTACCCCCTCAATCATTCTTTGACCCTTGTCCTCGTCGTCTATGCTGGTATTGCTTTCAATAAAAATAAAAGTATGGTCTAAATTCCTATCGCTTTTCCATCTACGTTGGTGCTGGATTACCGAAATCTTTCGTTTTTTTTTCTTCTTCAGTCGCGAGCCGAACGTCGAATCACGGGAGCCTGTGATACCGACCAAGCCCGGGGCCAAACAAATTCTCCTATTGTGCCCCACCCAGAGAGTGCCACCACAGTATTACAAGCGCGTTCCGCTACGCTGTTTTTCATTTTCTGGGCACAAAAACTGACGAGCGAGCCTCGCTCGTCGCGGTTGGAGATCTACTTCTCTACTCGGACGCCTCCTGGTGGGCCGGATCCCGTCGTGACGGCCGTTTCGGGGGGCTACTTTAAGATGTTTGTTCAAATGCGCCTAAGTGGGGCCCTGGGGGACTGCGATGGGGGTGAGAGCTATAGGGCGACTGAACATGGCGCGGGCGTACAGTGACTTATGTGGTGGTCGAGCGCGGGGAGGGATTTCTAGATCGACGTGCAGTTAGAGTAGCCTGAGTGTGTGGGTCGCCCGTCCCGTCCGTCCTGCCCTCTCATTCCATTGCCCTCCCGCCCCTCTGTGGCACTCGCGGCTGGCCCTATCGCGTGAGGCGTGGATCCCCCCTTGTCCCTTCCTGGCTCTCCTGCTCTTTTGTCGCCCAAACGCCCTTCCTGTTCCGCCCCTGTTGCGCGAGGCGGGGGGGACGAAGGCGAAATACTAACCACACGCGATAGGTCACCGGATGAAGAAGGAGATTCGTTACCGGAAATATTGCGGGGTAACCTCCAGCCTCCCAACCATCGGGCCTGTCTACACGTATGCCAGTCTGACTCGGGGGTAACCTGGATGGAGCGTCGACCTTTAATCGGATGCCTTCCACGGCCATGTGAGGTCGGTTCTCCATTGCCGGCCCTCATGTGAGCGTAGTGTAATGTTCTTACGCTTTCTGTGGAGTCGGGAGGGTCCAGACTGGCTCATGGAGCAGCGGCCTCAGTTGCGCGTGCGGGGCTTTGCCTACTGTAATGTGCTAATTCTGATTGGGCTGGCTGAGGGCTGTTGCAGCCATGACTCCACCTCCGTATTGTAGCACACGACAGCTGAGCCAGGTTGTCAGCTCGGCTCGGCTAACGATGGCTCGGGTTTGGCTGGCAGCGGTTTTGTAATTTGAATCCGTGTCTGATCAGCTGGGTTTGGTCAGAAGCGAATCGAGTGATATGTTTCCATACGATAATTGTAGGACCAGAACGAGTGTGCGGTTGCGGACATCCAGCATAAACGAGCATCTCTCATATGCAGACATGCATAAAACGTCACCCATTGCTGCCCAGAGAATGTTATTTGGTTGTGTCTTCAGCCGGCTGGTTATCGATTCATGTGCAGGATATGTGGCTCACTCTCTGACGTAATTTAAGACTTGCCGCGCGCTGCCGGACAGAGGCTGATGCGCTGATGCATGAACCCAAGCAATTGGCAAAAACTTTTTTTTTGCACGGCGGACTGGTCCTTAAAGTCAAGTTCCGTGAATGGCCCCCTGTCCTAGAGCGAGCAACAGCAACTGATTGTTCTCTGTTCTGCCAGCACTGTAACTGTAACGACCGACGACACACCATGCGCGCCTACTATTTCGACAATATTCCCGGGGATCAGCGCCTTCAGCACGATTCCGGCAGACCCGTCGAACTCGACCATCTTCGCGAGCTCGGCGTCCTCTACTGGACTATTCCATCGGACGTCGCAGGTGGATACGAAGCCGAGATCAACAGAATTGCGGAGCAGCAAGGATACAAAAATCGCGATACCATCAACGTAACAAGGGAGGGACTGGGCGACCTATATGAGTCCAAGATCAAGGGCTTTTTCGACGAGTGGGTGATGCCGAAATACACGACCGCTTATCTACAGTGGATTATGCTGATGGCCTTGCGCTGCTTCCCACCCCCATACTGTAGACACATGCACGAAGACGAAGAGATAAGATACATTCTCTCTGGATCCGGCTTCTTTGATGTACGCGGTGGGTAAAAACGCTCGATGTAAAGCTCCCCGGGTATTACCTAATTACTGACGGACGCCCGCGGACCTGCAGAACATCCCTCAGACGAATGGATCCGCATCCACGTCTTCCCGGGAGATCTGCTGGTCATACCGGCTGGTATCTACCACCGCTTCACGCTTGACGAGCTGAATGCAATCAGAGCTCTGCGCCTGTTCAAGGTCCGTCCGTCCGTCCGTTCGTCCGTCGTTTTCTAGCGACTCATCCTGCTGACATTCTGAACGCCCCACCCACCGGGTGTTGCGTCGCGTTTAGGACGAACCGAAGTGGGTCCCTTATTCGCGCAGTCAGGAGACCGAAGTCAACCCGTACCGTGTTCAATACGTCGAGTCGCTCAAGGACATTACAGTTGCTTAACTACTACCGAGTGCGTTCCGGATCGGCATTGCATGTAACTATATACGCGCCACAGAATGGAGAAAGGAGAATCGTTGAGTGAGTGAGCGGTGAGCGCTCCCCTTTGTACGAAACTGCTGTACTGTACTACCAGTACGAGTCGACAACGTGCGAGCCCCAATCTTATCTCGGAGCTTTTGGCCGTTTTTAAAATTCTACGAGGGGCCGCGGGCCCCGACACCTGTTTCCAAGTCATGCGCAAGTTAATTCAGTAACAAGGGCCTTATCCAGCAAACAAAAAAGAAGTACCGAGATGTGGCACGGTGAGCACGCATTCTACCCTCCACGTTTACGTAGCGGTACGAAATCCGCCACCCCTGCGTGAAGTAGGAGCGTGGTGTAATCCTATCATTCGGCCCATCGGAGGTCAGTAACCTCCGACATTTTTACCTTGGTCAGATGGGTCCGACCCTGGGGCCCATAAAATCCATTAAGGTCGGATCAGAATACGTACGTGGTGTGGATTGGACACATTTTTGTCTTTTGTTGTTTTTACGTCCTGGCCTTCCTTGGTAAAAAGCACGGTCACCCGGACATCGATTTAATGTTTCAGTCTTTGCTGATATGCCGACTCGGATGTGGGAAATTGCCTCACTGAAATTGCCTCCGAGTGAAACGACTCCAAGGCAGGTCACAGTATCGCATTTGGAAGTACTTTACCAAGCGACTACATTCTATCAGTCGGATCACAGCCATCCCGAGGCGTAGTGTAACCATTATCAAGCAGCGGCCGGATACATAAGATTTGGTTTGCAGAGGTCATTGGCTCGTGGATATTGGGGCCTGCCTCGGAGGTGGGTTGGCTTGGGTCATAGTTGACAAAGTCGACACCTAGTAGTTGTAAAATGCCCACATGATTGCGAATCGAGGATGATGCGATGCGCTCCGTCTTGCTCACTCGTACTTTACCGTCTCGTTCCGTGTCTCGTCATTATGATTATGTCCTCGCTCGTTTCCCTATGCCACTTCTCACTTACCTCACTCTTCCCTTCTACCCGCTTTCGCTTGGTAGCTATGACACCCAGCCCCCCACCCCGCCATACCTGTGCCTGCACACAGCTGACGCCAGGCGCCTTCTTTGGTGCCCCCATGCTCACCATCTTCTCGCTATTGTGTGGAGCGTGCAATGATGGGCCCCCAACCCTGATGACGACTCGGCTGCGCGCAACCCCCAACCACGACCAAATGCGGCGCTGCTCAGAGGCGATCCATACAACCATGACGCTCACGACAATGTCGTCGCCCCCCACGGGGCACTTCACTAATGTGAGGCTCTGATTATGATGACAAAGCAGCCGCGTGCGACCACTAGTACCAGTGGACTAGCAGCAGTTTCGGATTGCACTGATACATATCTTGTGAACAACCTAACCAACCGGACAAATCTTCCATACGATAATTTTGTAAACTCATAGGCCGTCACCTTGGTCCAAGGGCGAGTCGCTCACTTGCTGCTAGTCGTGAGAGAACTAATTCTAAGCACTACATTTGCACGTTCTGTCACCTCCTGCTCCGATCACCCTCTCATAACGAGGATGACGCAGTATTCTCAGGTCTCGTCTCATGCACACCCCGCTCGAATGGTTTCTGAGGCGTCGACCCATCCACTCTCCTCTTCACGTCGCCGTGTCAGCATCTGAGCGTCCATCTTGCCGGTTCATTCCACTCTGCGTCAATCCCACCGTCGACTGCTGCCCACTTGCGTGCTGCGGAACAATCCCCAGAATGGTCCGCTCGTGCGTGTTTTGGCGTAGAAACCCAATCGCACCTTCATCCTGCGCTCCGTCCTGCGCCGACCCACAGGTGGGTAAATACCGCCTCGCTACGTGTGTCGCCTCATGCGCGCAGATGGTGGAAGCCGTGAATAAGGCATAGGAGACTTCTGTAGCAAATCGCGAGAAACGGCGATGGGCCGAGTCAGCCCCGCCGACGAGCGAGTTGGATGCGGAGGACATGGGTCGGTAATACTGTATGTGGGATGGGTCTCGGGTGAGTTGCCGTGTCCGAGTCTTGCTTTGAACGGCTTACGGCTGAGAGCAAGGGCACAGTCTGGCGCGCGCGCACCTTCACCCGGCCTGACAGACACTTCCTTTGGCCATACAGTTGAACTGGGCCACCGTAATATTTTCACAATATTTGGAAACTAATGCAACATACTTTACTTCCTTTTGGTTGTACAATTGCATAATAATCGTAAGTTTACAGGGCCGTCGTAAAATCTTTTGCGGTATTCGGAAAATCTAATGTATTGTGGAAAACTTGGTATAATTTGTAAAAATCTGGCACAATGCGGTAAATTTTTAATTTCCCGGTTTCCCAGATGTGAGGTCATGTGAGAGGGTGGATTATAGGAAGTACGTGCCGCCGCCTCCACTTTCTCGGCCGCGGAGGGTCCGTTGGTGATGTCAGCGATATCTTGCGCGCCTTCTCTCCGGACGACTCAGACCGCGGAAGGGGGCGCCAGGGCTTGGGTCGGGATTGTCCACTAGCGTGAATCCGAGGCGAGCTGCCCCCTTGCGGAGAAGCTCGACCTTGTGTTCGTTAGTCTTGTCAGCGAGGTTACGTATGAGCTCCTCCTGCGCTGCGGTAATCTCGGCGGCATTGTCATTCAACGCTTTGGCCGTCGCTTGATCTTGAATGTCACGGGTCAGGCAGTTTCGGATGATCTCCAGCCACCTGTCGGGGGTACCGGTCAGGTAATCGGTGACGAGTTCTTGCATGAATCCCCGCTTCTCCTCTTCGAACATTCGAGTGGCCTCATTTACGAATACGCCGCTCGTTGTCTCGCGGGGGTTTCGAGGCAACTTGACTTGTGGGGTAGAATCTTCCCCATTGTTCGGGAACTTCGTGACGTCATAGGGCGCTCCCTTGAACACCCTCTTCCAATCTTAGGATGTCGTACTTGGAGCCCTGTTTGAAGGTGTCCTGAACTTCCCTCCGGGCTTCTTCACGGGCTTTCTGGGCGAGCGTCTGGTTGGCGGCTATACTCCTGTGAATCTGACCCTTCATATTGTCGTAAGCCTCCCTGCGCAGTTGTTCGATCAGTTGGGAATTTCCCGCTACGTCCGCGGTGGCTCTCTCTCTGGTCTCGTCCACCGCCCTGAGGTAGGCGGCCTCATACGTCTCCTTGGACTTGACGATGCAGGCCACTTGCCTGGCTTCCACCAGTTTCTGAACCTGAGGCCGGAGCGCCTCCATCATCTCGTCGTGAAAATCTTTGATGAACCTACCGTTTGACCTACGGTTGTTCAAGACGTCAAACAGGGCCGTAATTTGGTCAGTAATGGCAATCAAAGCTCCCCCCCCTTCGGTTACCGAGTGGGGGAGGCCCTTGTAGATCGGGTACTGATCCGGTGTGCGGTTAAGGTACTGTAAGCCCTTCAACTTGTGACCTTTTGGGGGTCTTTGTTGACAAGAACTCCGACCTCGAGGTTTTTTTAAAAAAAGAAAAAAGAAAAAAAAAAATCAATTGACCTCGAGCTTTTACACGTGGCACAAGCTCGTAATCTAGAGCTTCACATCGTCTCTGTTGCTCTGCATATAAGAACCACTGGAATAAACGGGACTGCCAGGATATCCCCCCGCATTGTCTCTTCCATTCCTCCTTGAGGCCCTTATCTCCAATCAGCAAGGACGCTATGCGCGCATACTACTACGATAATATCTCCGCTGACCAGCGTCTTGCCCATGATTCAGGACAGCCCGTCGAGCTTGACCATCTTCGCAAGTTCGGCCTTACCCTCTGGACCATCCCTTTGGACATCGAGGGTGGGTGGAAGCCCGTGATTGACAATATGGCCGATGAGCATGGGTGGGACAATCGCGACACCATGGACGTAACTAAAGAAGGACTGGGCGACCACTTCGAAGAGATGCTCGGCAAGTTCTTTACGGAGTGCGTGACACCTATGAGCCATGAATTTATTATGTCCGCTGTGGACTAAGTAATTTCATGCTCATCTGGCAGGCACATGCACGACGACGCGGAGGTCCGATACATTCTCTCTGGCTCCGGTTACTGGGACATAAGAGGTCCGTTAAAGTATCTACAAACTACAATTACTCGCCACTCACTCAGTTACCACGAACTCGGATGCTCAGAGCATCCCACAGATCGGTGGATCCGCATTCAGGTCCTTCCTGGAGATTTTATTATCGTCCCGGCCGGCATTTACCACCGCTTTACGCTGGACAGATTCAATCAGATCAAGGCTTTGCGCTTCACCGAGGTCCGTTCTCAGGCTCTCTCTGATGATCGTCACGTCCTAAAACCGTCGGTATGTCTTTAGGGGGAGCTTCAGTATTCTTCTACAGCGCGCGGTTCGGAGACTGATGTCAGCTCCTCCCGCCATCAATATCTCGAATCAATGTCTCGAAACGTTCCATCAGAGGCATGAACGCGGATGCTCCTTTTTTTCTTTATAGAATGCGAATGCGAAGGATGCGGCCCCGAGTAGCATCTGTCTCTCTGTCAAACCATGATGTAAACATAAAAGCGGATCTTCCATTTTCCCGCAGCGTTAGGCCTTCGTTACTGTGTCGGCTCCGAGTTTTGGGCACGGGCCGACTAGTTTTGTTCGATATGCTTAGGACCTGATACTCATTCCAGTTCTTCTGAACTATAGCTTTCAGTATATATGATTGTGCTGTCTAGATGACCTGAGTGAAACACCGCGACTGATGGCGGACTTTCTTTTTTGGCCCATTGTATTCTGAGACATGTTACAAAAGCAAAGACCAGGCGTCTACGGATGGCATGAAGTCTGTTTTTGGCAGGACCTTTGCTGGAGTAGTACGTGGACATTTTATATTGTAAGGGGACCCCGAAACCGATGTGGGATATGTTATCGGTACGTGCTTTAGAGGCGACGATCCAGATAAATATTGTGTGAGACACAGAACCGGATGTCAGACACCAAGAGTTTCTTATATAATTGTCCTGGTGGGCCGCCGTAGCGGGGACCCGCGAGGAGGAGGCTAGGGCGACGAAAGCAGGTCGTGCTCTGGTTTGGAAGCGACGCTGACGGGTGGCGAGTTCGGTCATTGTAGAGTGATCATAGAGGAATGTCTTCCCCGTGGTAACCACCGTAATTTTGCGCGCTAGTCGTTCGGCTGTGAAGCGGGGGCAATGATATACAGAGTGAACGTTATCGCGCGTATGGGAAAGCACCACAAGGGCATTGTCCTCTGGTGGCGTGGATTTGCGGGATTTTGGTCTTGGAGGCCTTTTTCCCATGAAAAACAACCTGCGAAAACACTCTAACCGAAACACTATCATGGTTCGCGCGAAAACCTTGTGTGGGAAAGCCCTCCAAAAACCACTAAAACAGACCAAAACCTGAAAAACGAATACTGTAGTCTGCTCGCACCTCACCGTAGCTCTACCGGATCCCAGTCTCTGGAGAACGCCGTGGGAAACCAACCCCAAGTTATCCATGAGGTCGCCTATAGTCACCTAGTGACCGCTCTGTGTTGGGGAGCATCCGACGTCAATAAAGGGTAAAATTAATAAGCGGATATTTATGTATATATATACGGAAAGTGCCGCAGAAATAGGAGCATATGCTCTTTCTGAGCTCTCATTCTCATTCCCATGCAAATATACAACACACATATATTCCTACATTATGCTCCATAACTACAGGTTATGGGCCCTGGCTTAGCACATAAATAAAGCCAGATAACATCTACTACACATGAACAGAATCCTGGAGCAGAGATCCAGAAAACAAGTGAACCCCTATCGAGATGTCGGATACCGTGGAGGCCGGAAGTAGTGTGGGGAATCCCCAAGTCCCTCAGGGACACTCTGAGACTGGGATGGATGATACTATCATCCAACAGATTTCAGCCAGAGCTAATGCAAATATTATTACATTGGGTGAGTGTTACGTCACGGTAGGGATGTTCACCCAACGTGGGTTAAGTCGATCTACTGAGACGCTGCACTAAGGGGTCTGGTTCTGGTTGTCAAGGGAAGTTCCGAGGAGGAACTTCAGTGAAGATGTATGAGTTGAAGAGTCAGCCTAAGCCAATAGTGGCACTTAGGATTCTTCAGTGAGAGGAGAGGGTTCGTGAGATATGGAGTATCAAAAGGTCTTCGGATTGCTCTGAGTACCGTAGGATACAAGAAGTCAAGTCTAAGGCTACAAGCTACCTAGTATGCCTGACTTTATAGTATCTACATGGGATCCTAGGATTGAGTCATAAGGTATCCTAGGATCAAGTTATCATGTCACCTAGACAATGAAACAAATAAGTAACTGCGGCGCAGTCCGCAGTAATCACAAGCTAAGGTATGAAACGAAAGATATAGGTTCCTTAGCAACAGGTTAGAGTTGCCATGACTCTTATGAGAACGACCATGTGATGAGAAAGTAAAAGGTGTCACGTGTCCTAAGGCGAATAAAGAAAAGGAATTAAAATAGGCAGTGTCATAACACAGCCCCCCTTTCAAGCGCAAAGTCACCTCGGCTTTGCCAAATCTAGAACCCCCCTGATCCAATTGAGGGTCGTTGGTTTCTTCTTTGTCGTCTCCAGTCCTCTCAGTTCCTCTAGTCCCTCGAGTTCTTCTAGCTCTTCCAATCCAGCTTCAATTTTGGTTCTTCTGAGTGGTCCCCTTCCCTCTTCCTGTTTGACTGTCTTGGTGACCCAAATCTCAACTTGGGGTACCGGTTGCTGGAGTCTCCAGGATCTGTTGGTGAGGGGGTGAAGAAAGCAGGTACATTTGCTAACTTCCACTAGTAGGCCAGCTGATGGGTAGCACCTCTCTTTGCTGCGGCTATTAGTGTCTGGGTTCTTGTTCTGTGAAGCTGGATGTCCATCTCCTGAGTTACTGTTGAAGACAGTAACACATTTCCCACTCTTCTTGTCGTCCCATCCTCCAGCGTACGTGGCCTGGAAATTCGCGCCCACACCAATTGCAGTGCTTGTGACCGGCGGCAATGGCAGCCTTTTTAAGTGCACGCCTGGCTCCATTCCTGAGTCATTCAAAAGTGGGGTTATGAATTTTGCTGGTGCTGTAGGGAAGACAGCCTGTGATTGAATGTGCACATCGCACCAAGGTATGGTGACAGGTGGGTGCCTCTTGTTCTTTGAGGACTTCTGAGAAGAGTCATAGGTCATAGCTGGGGATTGGAAAAGAGTGCATGGCATATGACGGATGGGAGTAGGTGGATAAACGAGGGTTGTTGGTACAAGGCTGGCAGGAGCAGATGTAATGGACTTGATAGAGGAGGAGGGAGTATGTTGTGGTTGTGGAGGAAGAGGATGGGTTGTATTCGTCATCCTGGCCCATCTTATATACATTTTGCGACCTTTGGACTTGTTTGGTCCCTTCCTTGCTTTAAACTCCGCTATCAGGTTGTCCGCATGGACATTCTCTGCTTTTTCCCATGAGCTGTCACTTGTAGGATAGCCTTTCCACTTAATGAGGTAGTGGAGTTTGCACCCTTTCCCATGTTGCTGCGCATGTCGTGATCCGGCTCACCACGGACTTTCTTTTCTTTTTACCTTATCGCTTTCCTTACCCTCGGACTACCTCGGAGTACTAACCTGTTGACTCATTACCCTGTACGCTTCCTTACTCCGAGTCCCCTTCCTAACCCTTCCCAATCTACGCTTCCCCTTGTTCCCTTTTCTTCTCCTTCCCCATTCGCGTTCCCTATTGTTCTCCTTTAGTATCCCCTCATGGGACGGACACGGAGTAGCTACCTATATAAGCTCGACCACTTGTGTGCTTACTCCCTAGTCTTGTCTTCGTTTATTACTAGCGAATACCAGACCTGATTACTCCTACACTGTGTGCTTCCTTCTCGTTGTCTCATCACCACTGTCGGTCTTCCCTTAGTTGGGAGCCACCTCGAAGCTTTGCGCTTGTGCTATAACAACGCGCACACACAGACCCTAAGTCGCTCGACTTAGTCCCTAGTACTTCGGCCATCTGACCGAAGCCCCCCCTTGTACCTCGTCACTAAGTCCGTCGACTTACCCTTGAACCCTTGCTCCTCGATCGTCCCTTGCAGACCTTCGTCACTTAGAACTCCCTCGACCTTGGTTATCGTTTACCAAGTACCTCGTCCTTGTACCCTGTCCTTGTTCCCCTCGTACCCTCGGTGCACGTCGCACAGTAAGGCCCCGCTAGGCCTTAACATAAGACAAGACTCTTCTACCCTGTTGCAGTAACTCCGCTTGCTGCGCCCTTGTACCCATCGACCCACAGTACCCTGAAAACACCGTGGCTAGTCTATTCATCACATTAGACCCCGTTCACCCCACCCGAGTACCCCGTCGCCTCAGAGCAGATCTCCCTGCCCACATCGTTGGCTCCGCCTACTGGACTACTTTCCCTAGCGATCCACAAGGAGGATATTACCTTAATCACGACGGAAAAGCAGTTCCGGTTGAATTCATCAACCACCATTGGTACCCACTCACCAGAGAAGGCGCAAACTTCTTCGCCTCTCCAGCACACGCTGTCCCAGCAGACCCAGCAGACCACGACCTAGGACTTGGTTGGTATTTACCCACCGACCCCAATAACCCAGACAACGCACTCCCCACCATCGAACCACCGACTCTTCCCTCTGTCCCACGCGTCCCCACTCCTGTCACAGCACCCACCACCACCACTCCACCGGTGCCACCCATAACCACCGCACCAATCACAGTCCCCGCCACCATGACCACCCGCACCATCACATCGGGAGCACTCCGATCAGTCGCTCCAAACACCTTCACTGGTGACCGCACGCTCAGCGGCACCTTCCTCAGCCAGTTCCATCGCTACTGGGCCCTCAATGACAACATCGACATCATGGCGCAACCTTACCTGCGCGTCCTCACCGCCCTGTCTTATATCCAGGGACCCCTCGTCGCTGACTGGGTGGAGGCCCAAGAAAAAGGCCTCATCGCTAAAGTCAAAAACTCTACCACCCCCATTGCCCGCACTGACGAAGTTCTATGGGACGCCTTCGAGGCTGACTTCAAGAGTGCCTGGGCCGACTCCACCCGCGCCCAATCGGCCTATCAGAAACTTATGAACCTTCGCATGAAGGACCTCGACATTGACACTTACATCGCCACCTTCGAGCGGCTCACCACCGCTGCTGAATGGGAACCCACTGCCAAGGGCACCATCGCCCAGTTCAAAGCCGGACTCGAAGAGTCCATCCACCGCCGTGTCCTCTATAGGGATACCTGGCCTGTCACCATGGACGAGTGGAAGAACGCAGCACGAAGAGAAGTAGAGCGAACGCGCGAGTTGCGCAACTCTAACCTCCTCCTCAGCAAAAAAAGAATCCCGTTTCAGTCTACCTCGCACACCACACAACCCCGTCACACCCAGTCCCACAACCATGGCATCGTCCCCATGGACGTAGATACCACCACCAGCACCCCCCAAAAGCTCAAGAAGCTTACCCCAGAAGAACGCGAGAAGCTAGCAAAAGAGGGACGCTGCTTCCGTTGTCGTCGTCAGGGACATATGTCCCGTGAATGCCCCCAGCGCCAGAGCACCTCCAGTGCTCACACCACCTCCACTTCGTCCACCACTGCCCCCTCTACCACCGCTTCCACCACCCCCTCTACCAGCATCCCCAAGAAAACCAAGGCTCAACAGATTGCGGCTATCATAGCCAGCATGACCGAAGAAGAGCGAGGAGAATACCTGGATGACCAGGATTTTCACGATGCCGAACTCTAACAGCCGAGAGTAAGGCAACCATTAGCACCATGTATAGCACAAAGAACGATTCAATGACAATCCCCGTTCAAATTTACATGTGGCACGGAAAGGCTGAAGTAGAAGTCCTCCTTGATAGTGGGGCAACCAACAACTTCATCGACACCCGCACCGTCTCAAAGTTACACCTTGGGACACAAGAACTACGTACCCCCCGCCTCGTCCACAATGTGGACGGAACCCTCAACCAAGCGGGCTCCATTACCCACCTCACCTACCTCGTCATCAACCAAGGGACACAAGCAGTAAGAATGCCCTTATACATCGCCAACCTCGGACACGACCGCCTCATCCTAGGCCACCCATGGTTCAAACGCTTCAACCCCAGAATCGACTGGACTACCAACACCCTCGAAGGAGGGGACCTCGCACTCCACTCCGTCTCTTATCACAAACGCGTCCACCCCCAGATCAACAGCATCGCTCAGAAATGGGCTGAGAAGGCTATTGCTTCTAAAACCCCACCAGTAACCGACATTCCCTCCGAGTACCAGCGCCATGCCACAGTCTTCTCCGAGAAAGCTGCACAACGCTTCCCCCCTGCCAGGGAAGATGACCATGCCATTACCCTCAAGCCAGACGCCCCCGCCACCATCAACTGCAAGGTTTACCCCCTTACCCCGGCCGAAGAAGAAGTCACCAAGGAGTTCATTAAGGAACACTTGGAGAAAGGCTACATCGTCGAATCTAACTCCCCTTACGCCTCCTCCTTCTTCTTCGTGAAGAAGAAGGATGGCAAACTGCGTCCCACTCAAGACTACAAACCCCTAAACTCATGGACTATCCGCGACACATACCCTCTCCCACTGATTAACACCATCCTCGAACAGCTCCAGGGGAAGAAGATCTTTACCAAGTTCGATATCCGCTGGGGCTATAACAATATCCGCATCAAAGAAGAAGACCAGTGGAAGGCCGCATTCAAAACACCCTTCGGCCTCTTCCAACCCCGTGTCATGTTCTTCGGCCTCACCAATTCCCCCGCTACCTTCTCCCGTACCATGAACCGCATGTTCCGCCATCTCAAGGACAAATACCCTAAGGAACTCTTCATCTACATGGACGACATCCTCATCGCCACTCATGACGACCTATCACGCCACCGCACCATTGTCCACGAAGTCCTCGACCTCCTAGAGGTCGAATCCTATTTCCTCAAACCCTCCAAGTGCGCCTTCGAACAACCCCGCATCGAATACCTCGGCATCATCGTAGATGGTGACCAGATCAAGATTGACCCTGTCAAAGCCGATGGCCTCCGTGACTGGCCACGCGACCTCAAAACCCTCAAGGAGGTCAGAAGCACATTGGGTGTCTTAGGATACCAACGCCCCTTCATCCCGAACTTTGCCAACATCGCCCGCCCCATTACCGCACTCCTGAAGAAGGAGACCCCATTCCGATGGACTCCCGAATGTCACCATGCCCTCGACACCCTCATCTCCCATGTACTCTCCGATCCTGCCCTTTCCCAGCCAGATATGTCTAAACCCTTCCAACTAGAAGTCGACGCCTCCGCATTCGCCACGGGGGCGATCCTTTCTCAGAAGGACCATAGGGGGAAGTCCCGCGCCATCGGCTTCCACTCAAAGACGTTCACTGAGGCGGAACGGAACTATGATATCCATGACAGAGAACTCCTGGCTGTCGTTCGTGGCCTGGAGAACTGGCGCCACCTCCTAGCAGGATCCCCCCATCCCATCACCGTCCTCACTGATCATAAGAACCTCCAATACTATCGTAACCCCCAACGCATTAATCGTCGTGTCGCCAGGTACCTCCCCAAGCTGGCGGATTACCATTTCACACTCGTCCACCAACCTGGAGCCTCCAATAAAGCTGACGCTCTTTCCAGGCGCCCCGACTTCTATGATGGCTCAGCAGACAATGACCAGGTCACTGTCCTCCCCCCTTCGCTCTTTGTCAATGCTGCCCTCTCCTCCTCTCTCGATGATCGCGCTCGAGCCCACCAACTCAAACAGCCGGACCTTCTCTCTAGATGGATGCTCTCTCACAACCTCACTCAGAAGGAGGGCTTTCTCTGGAACGGCTCACGCCTTGTCATTGTGGAAAATGACAATCTAAGGAGGGGGGTAATTTCCCTATATCACGACTCTCTCACAGCCGGACACCCCGGAATTTCCAAGACCCTTTGGGCTATCTCACGCGACTACTGGTGGCCAAACATGAAACTCTCCGTCACCAATTACATCAAGGGCTGCGCCACCTGTCAATCACGCAAAAATAACCCTACCAACCCAAAGCCACCGCTCTACCCCATTGCCACAGACCCCCACTCCCTTCCTTTCGAAACCATTGCCTTGGACTTCATTACAAAGCTCCCCCTATCCTCCAACTACGATACTATACTTACAATCACGGACCACGACTGCTCTAAAGCCTCCATATTCATCCCCTGCAACGAAACCATAGACGCTGAGAAAACAGCATTACTTTACGCTACTTACGTACTTCCTCATTACGGACTTCCCAAACGCATCATTTCGGACAGAGACCCTCGTTTCACTTCCGCATTTACCAAAGAACTTTGCAAATTACTTCATATCGATCAGAACATTAGTACCGCTTACCACCCCCAAACCGACGGCCAGTCGGAACGCACTAACCAATGGCTGGAACAGTACCTCCGTATCTTCACCAATTACAAACAGGACGACTGGGCGTCCTGGCTCCCCCTTGCACAATTCGCACACAACTCCTGGCCCAGCTCTACCACCAAGAAGACCCCCTTCGACCTTCTCATGGGACACACCCCACGCGTTCACCAAACCTTCCGCTTCTCCACTGTCCCCTCAGTTGACCAACGCATGCAGCAGATAAAGGAAGCACGCCAGCAGGCACAAGATGCTATCAAGCGCTCACAGGACCTCATGACTAGGTCCCACACTCGTTTCACCCCTTACTGTGTCGGAGATAGAGTCTGGCTCGAGGCCAGGAACCTTCACACCACCCATCCATCGGCCAAACTATCCCCAAGGCGTTACGGCCCCTTCCTAGTCACCGCTGCCATTTCACACACCTCTTACCGTCTCAAGCTCCCTCCGCAATGGAAGATACATAACGTCTTCCATGCTTCCCTTCTCACCCCTTTCAAGGAAACACCTGAGCATGGCCCGAACTTTACGGAACCTTCCCCTGACCTGATTGATGGGGAACCGGAGTGGGAAGTAGAGCAAATTCTAGGGTCACGACGCAGGCGCAACCAACTGCAGTATTTGGTCAGATGGAAGGGCTTCTCCGAGGCCCATGACTCATGGGAACCCTCGGCTCACATTCATGCCGACCACCTTGTTACCAACTTCCATCGGCAAAACCCTAGCTCCATCCGCTCTCTCTGGGACGGACACGGAGCAACTCCCTACTTAAACCCTGCCTTTTCCCCCACTCCGCTCATTATCCGTTCCATCACTCTATCCCCCACTACTGCCACTACTGCTACTATGTCTGTCTCCCCTGCTACCACCAACGACCGCTCTCTTGCTGACCGTATCGGCTCCCGTGCTGCATCCCCTATCCCTTCTGAGGGAACCTTCGGTGTTCTTGGGTCTCCTCTGGGCAACCCCCTTCCGCTAGCTGAACGTATCCAATCCCCTGTTCCATCCCCTGAGCCTCTCCCTGTCCCTCCTCGCACCAACTCCCCTGCCTACCTCCGTCTCCACACCCCTGAGCCTAGTCGCCCCCTCACACCATTCTCCCACTCTCCATCACCTGCCTCTTCTGTCGACCTGGGCAATGACAGGTCTGACGACGACCCCCCTGCCGGCTTCAAGGTCTATGACGCACGACGAGCCAACCATGCTCGTTACTCGTTCCTCGTCACTGGGCTGGATGGCACCCCCAAGCGTCCCCACTACATTCGCTATGAGTGGGACCGAGAAGGACACAACCACTACATCCTCGAACGCCGTAGGGACACAGGCCGTTACCAAGACTACGGAGCCCCACTTGTAGCAGCTCCTTTCCACGGACCTCCCCCTTCCTCTCCTGATAACAACGACCTCTCCCCCTTCCACACCGACCACCCTGACAAGGAGGCCGTCGAAACGGGCCTGAGAGTCCTCAACGACGTCGGAGTGAATGCTGATATTGATAGGTACCGCTTCTTGGAAGAGGAACACCGCGTCTTGCTAGAGAGGGAAAGGGACCTGGCAGACGCTTGGAACGACTGGAGGAGGAGATCAGGAGTCATCCGGCAGAGGCTGGTCACATCACAGGCGCGCACGCGCCTTCATCCTTATCTTATGGGGAACGCTTACATTCCTCACCCGCGCTATACCGACGACGCAATGGCGTCCTCTGGCATTCCCATTAGGGAGTACCTGGAGGCCCAACACCCAGGAGGAGAGCGTTACACCCGCTTCCCCATGCCGTGGCTTCACGATGAAGAGAAGCCAGGCGTGTCTCGCTGGATCCTGACCCAGGGTCGCGAGTCCCACGCTTCCCAGAAGCCCCCCCTTCCCAACACTCAGCCCGTCCGCCCCTCCGTCCTCAAGTGCACCAAGTGCCGCGTCCCCAACGTCACCCACTCCGCCAAGAACTGCCCCATGTGGCAGCGCTGCTTCTACTGCGACAACGTGGGCCACCCAGCATACAAGTGCTTCTACCCGCACTCCAGGTGCTTCGATGGAGAGCGATGCCGTGTTCCACCCAAGCACAAACACTTCAAGGGTGGTTGTGAGTGGTACTTCAAGTCGTGGCAGTCCTTCTATGGGAACGACACTCACGATAATGACTACGACGCCTACGACGACGTCAACTGGGAGGCGGAGGATCGAGGTGATTGATGCGTGGAAGCATCTACCAAGAGCGGGGGTGATGTCGTGATCCGGCTCACCACGGACTTTCTTTTCTTTTTACCTTATCGCTTTCCTTACCCTCGGACTACCTCGGAGTACTAACCTGTTGACTCATTACCCTGTACGCTTCCTTACTCCGAGTCCCCTTCCTAACCCTTCCCAATCTACGCTTCCCCTTGTTCCCTTTTCTTCTCCTTCCCCATTCGCGTTCCCTATTGTTCTCCTTTAGTATCCCCTCATGGGACGGACACGGAGTAGCTACCTATATAAGCTCGACCACTTGTGTGCTTACTCCCTAGTCTTGTCTTCGTTTATTACTAGCGAATACCAGACCTGATTACTCCTACACTGTGTGCTTCCTTCTCGTTGTCTCATCACCACTGTCGGTCTTCCCTTAGTTGGGAGCCACCTCGAAGCTTTGCGCTTGTGCTATAACAACGCGCACACACAGACCCTAAGTCGCTCGACTTAGTCCCTAGTACTTCGGCCATCTGACCGAAGCCCCCCCTTGTACCTCGTCACTAAGTCCGTCGACTTACCCTTGAACCCTTGCTCCTCGATCGTCCCTTGCAGACCTTCGTCACTTAGAACTCCCTCGACCTTGGTTATCGTTTACCAAGTACCTCGTCCTTGTACCCTGTCCTTGTTCCCCTCGTACCCTCGGTGCACGTCGCACAGTAAGGCCCCGCTAGGCCTTAACAGCGCATCCAGGATCTTCTCGACTTCATACTTGGGTTCTTCATTGATAATATCAGGTGGCAGTCGGGTATAGTTTGGTCCGTGGAGCTCTGTTTCCTTATATGGAGTTATTAGATTTGCATGAAACACGTTGTGAATCTTCCATTGTCTTGGCAACTCCACACGATACACTGCCTCTGATAGTTGTTTCAGGACTTTAAAAGGTTCGTGCCATTTCAGCCTGAGTTTAGCTGCTGGGTACAGGGTCTTGAGGTGTGTTCCTTCAATCCACACTTGATCCCCTTCTTTGTATGGTTGGAACCTCTTGTTCCCTTTGTGTGCAATGGCCATCATCTTTTGTGCTTTGATGATATTTTCGTGGCCATCTGTTCTTGCCTTTTCTATGGCAGTAAGTCTTTCCTCAACCAAAGGGACCTTGCTTTTGGTCATAATTTCAATCTTCAGTGTATACCCTATGAGCATTTTGTAGGGGGTCCTCTGGGTGGTGGCATTCGGCCATTGATTATGCATGAATTCCGCCATTGGCAGATACTTGTGCCAATCGTCTTGTCGTTCATTGCACCAGAATCAAAGGTACTGTTCGAGCCATTGGTTTGTCCTTTCTGACTGGCCATCAGTTCTTGGGTGATACACTGTACTGAGGTTCTAGTGTATCTTCAGCGCCTCGCACAGTCCTTTGGCAAAGTGTGACGTAAATCGGGTATCTTGGTCAGAGATAATCTTCTTTGGGATACCAAACTGGGTGTATATATGTTTCAGGTAGAGTTCCGCTACCCCTTCTGCAGTAATTGTTTCTTGGCATGGTATGAATACTGCCGCTTTACTGCAATCATGATCCGTGATAGTAAGGATTATGTCGTATTTGCCCGACAATGGTGATTTCATGATGAAGTCCATCGCGACTGTTTCAAATGGCAAGGAATTGGTTGGAGTGATTGGGATCATTGCTGGTTTGAGCGGCTGTGTATTAATTTTGTTAGCTTGGCATGCTCCACATCCCTTCACGTATTGCTCCACATCTTCCTTCATCTTTGGCCACCAGAAGTCTCGTTTTGCCAGGGCATAGGTATTTGTAATTCCTGGGTGTCCAGCAGATGGGGTATCGTGGTAGAAGTGAATTACCCCCCTCTTCAGATCGTTGTCTCTGGCAATGACGATCCGATCTGTGTTGTTTTCGATTTTCCACCAAATTCCAACAAGTTTGGTGAGTGCATAGGTGTTTGACCATTTTCTGAGCTGTTTCTGGCTTGTTTTGTTCATTTGTTGGTCTTCTTCCACCTGGTTCTGGAGGGATTGATATTTGCGGTGGTTTATAGTTCCGCTATAGTGTTCCCTTTCTTTCTGGTTTGAGGGATTATAATATTCTGATCCCATCATTCGTGCAAAACTAAACAGGATAGGTGGTAGAACCACCAGTGCCTTGTTATCATTTTCGCCTTGTTCATAGTCTGGGCATCGTAACAATGTGTCCGCCTGACCATTCTTCTTCCCGGCTATATGGATTAACTCGAAGTCATATTCCATGAGTTCCGCATGCCATCTTGCTACTCTTCTGTTATGGTCCCCTGGGTTCTTCCAGTATAACAGATTAGCGTGATCTGTATGCACCTTCACTTTGAAAATGGGTTGGTGCAGGAAATGTCTCCAGTGCCGGAACATTTCCATAAGGGCTAGAAGCTCCTTGTTATATACATCGTAGTTTCTTTGAGCATCGTTCATGGTCTTCGAGAAGAATGCTACCAGGTGGAGCACTCCTTCTTTGTTTCGTTGCATTAGGATGGCTCCCATTGCATAGTTTGAGGCATCAACTTCGACCTTGAACGGTTTTTCTTGGTCCGGTTGTATCAATACCGGTTCTTCACATATTCGTTTCCTCAGTGTTTCAAAAGCGCTTTGTTCTCTTGGTCCCCAGTTCCATTGAACACCTTTCTTTAGTTGGTCATTCAATCCTTTTGCAATGAAGGAAAATCCATGGATAAATCGCCTGTAGAAGTTGCAGAATCCTAGGAAAGCCTGGATGTCTTTAGTGTTTTTAGGCATTTTCCATTCTGCAACTCCAGCGACTTTAACCGGATCCATGGTGACAGTTCCCTTTTCTAGGATTACTCCCAGAAATTCGATACGTTCTACCTCGAAGAGGCATTTGCTGGGCTTTAGGTAGAGATCTAGCTTTTGAAGTCGTTCAAGGACTTTATTAACCAACTTGCGGTGTTCTTCTTCATCCTTCTTTGTTGCTATAAGGATGTTGTCTATGTAGATGATTACTTGACCTGTTGCTGTAAGGTCGTTGAACTGCGTATTCATCATTCGCTGAAAAACGGCAGGGGCATTTTTCAGTCCAAATGGCATTACTGTTGGTTCAAAAAGTCCTAAGTTTGTTTTGAAGGCGGCTTTTGGTTCATCGCCTTCTTGGAAACAAATATTGTTGTATCCTGCTCGTACATCCATTTTGGTGAATAATCTGGCATTCTTCACCTTGTCGACTAGTTCCTGTATTAGAGGCAACAGGTATCGGTTGGGGATTGTGAAGGAATTTAATTTTCAGTAGTCCACTACTGGATGAAGTTTCCTATCTTTCTTTCCGACAAAGAAGAAGGGTGACAAATATTGTGATTTTGATGGACGAATATAACCCTTGTCTAAGTTATCTTTGATGTATTCGTCGAGCTTTTCTTGCTCACCTTTAGATAACGGGTATATTTTGCAGTCTAGAGTTTTTGGGGCGTCCTCTGTAAAATCAATAGCAATATCCCATGGTTGGTGTACCGGATATCACTTCGCTTCTTCTTCGGAAAAGACCTTCTTCCATTTGTGATAGTGCTTCGGGACTACCTGGTCCCAGGTTTTCTCTTCTTTTGGCAGCACCTTTACTGCCATTTCGGTTGATGTTGAGTTTCTTTTGAGGCTTTCTTTATCCATTTGGTGGATAAAGAGTTGCTCCCTAGGGGTGCATAACGATGCAGCCTTTTTGGTCCACGCATCTCGTATGCGTGCCACTTCTGCGTCCGTTCTATATGAAAGGGTCTTGATGACAAGTGGTTGCATTCTTTCATCAAGGGTCGCGCTTCTCCAATCGATCAATGGCTGGAAGGCCGCGAGCCAGGGATACCCTAACACCATCTCATCATCTCCTAGATTGGTAACGAGGAATCGCATGTTCTGTTTCTTTTCCCCAGTTTGGACTTGCAGGTCAACGTAGTACTTGATGATTCCTAACTTATTCTGGGTCCCGTCAATGTTCCACACAATGCGGGGTCGTGGCAGTTTTAGTTTGCCAATCTTCATTCATTTCAGGAGCTTGAAGTCAATAAAGTTGTCCGTGGCTCCTGAATCCACAAGAACTTTTCTTTTGGCTGTTGTGTGTGTAGTTTGTATCAGAGTTGGGATTTGGAGACTTCGATATTTACAAACAAACACATCTTTAAACTGTAACGCACGTGCCCAGACCGGAGGGGTTGTGCGTTTTAAAAATCCTTCCCATGCTCAGCATCCCAAGCCTGCTTCAACAATTCATATTTTTCTTTTGTTGAAAGGCTTTTAATAAGGGAAGATTGCATATTGGTAGGGGTGGATTCAGTTTCAGACTGTTCCTCTTCTGATTCTTCCTCCTGTTCGCTTTCTTTGGCTTTAGCCTTGCGAGCCTTCTGAGGAGGTTTCTTGTCCTTTACTTTGTCCGGACAGTTTCGTGAGAGGTGTCCTTGTTTGTTGCAGTTAAAGCAACAGCCTTCTTTCTTCTGGACTTCAACATCTGGTTTGTCCGCAGTGGTTGCAGCCACTCTTCCTTTTGTTCCTTTACGGTTGAAGTTGGAACGAGAGCGGTCTGCCTGAGTATCCATTGCGTCTGAAGCCAGGGTTGGCATTTTGATGCCTAGCATCTTTGCCAGCTGTGCAGGGTTCATCTTGCCCGTGCCTTTCTTCCTTGGAGTTTCTTCGTAAATCCCCCAAATATTCTGGACTGCGGTGTTGTCCGAGTGGTACTGGCGTACTCCATCGGCCCATCCTCTAAAATCCAGAGGGCGTACCACCTTATAGACGTGGTCCATCATGCGGTAAGGAAGTTTGGATGCAAATAAGGAGAGTGTCGACTGAGCATCCAGGGGGTACATTGCTTCTGCAGCAAGGGATTTGAACTGGGCGATAAACGCATCCACCTCATTTGGTATGAATGAGAGGTGGCACAGTTTATCTTCTGCCCGTTCCCTTGCTCCCGTATCCTGGAATGCTTGTTCAAAGCCTTGAGACACTGCTGTCCAGTAGAATTCGTCATTTGGGAGTCTTCCATTGTTCATTTCCACGAGGATCCAGTTGGTCCATCTCTTGACCCAGTCCTTTACGTTTGGTCCTTTTATGAAGCCGAGTAGCAGGGCTGCTCGTTTCATAGGTATCGCCATTTGTTCAGCGTTCAAATTCGTGATGCGATACAGGTTGAATTCCTGCATGAATTGGTCCGCAAGCGATCAGGTACCATCAAAGTCGGTTGGGGGGTTTCCTCCAAGTTTGCCGTTTGCCCCTCCGGGGCCTGCACCCCCACCTGTGCCCCCACCTGCAGGAATGCCACCCCCTGGAGGACCTCCTCCGGGTGTGCCCCCGCCTGCGGCGGGTCCTCCGCCTCCAGGTGCACCCCCACCTGCTGGGGGGCCACCTCCTGGCGGTCCACTTCCTCCTGGTGGTCCTGGGGGCCCACCTCCGGAGGGACTACTTCCTGCTGCTGTAGTGCCAGCAGGGGGGTTTCCGCTTCCTGTTCCTGTCCCCTTCGTGAAGAATGTTTGTACTGTGGATGGGGGGACAGCCATCGTAATTGCTGTTGCTGCGGTCGTAGTGGTTATCTGTGTTGCCATTGGAGAACTTTTTGTATCACATCTCTTAGCGGTTGGCATGGTATGCTGGCCTGCCTTCAACGGAGTGTTGTCTGGTGGAATTGCTGTCACTGTCGTTGGTCTGATTGATCTTCTTCCCAGGTTATACAAGGAGGGGACTGGTTGGACTGCTATCCACTTTCTAGTCCTGCTGTCTCGTTGTATAAAGTACCACTGCTCGGTACTTTCTTCGTATTCAATGGCGAGGTATGCTGCGCTGAGTATATCGTATACCCAGAAACCTTCTTCGCCGTCTATTTCCTGCCAAAGGGCTGCTCCTTTTATGTGGGCGGGAACGTCGTCGTCTGTTCTCCTCTCGATGGGGAATTGCTTGAATCCGGCAACAGATCTGGATTCAGAAATTCTTCATCCCTTAGCCAGTGTGGCAATAGGTTCGATAGACTTGACTTAATGTTACGTCACGGTAGGGATGTTCACCCGACATGGGTTAAGTCAATCTACTGAGACGCTGCACTAAGGGGTCTGGTTCTGGTTGTCAAGGGAAGTTCTGAGGAGGAACTTCAGTGAAGATGTACGAGTTGAAGAGTCAGCCTAAGCCAATAGTGGCACTTAGGATTCTTCAGTGAGAGGAGAGGGTTCATGAGATATGGAGTATCAAAAGGTCTTCGGATTGCTCTGAGTACCGTAGGATACAAGAAGTCAAGTCTAAGGCTACAAGCTACCTAGTACGCCTGACTTTATAGTATCTACACGGGATCCTAGGATTGAGTCATAAGGTATCCTAGGATCAAGTTATCATGTCACCTAGACAATGAAACAAATAAGTAACTGCGGCGCAGTCCACAGTAATCACAAGCTAAGGTATGAAACGAAAGATATAGGTTCCTTAGTGTTACGCCTTGCCGTGGCGTCTGTTCGACTTGAACGAATTCCTAGGCGAGATAACAGTGAACGCGACACGAGTCAAACGTAGAGGCGACTTCCTCAATACGATGACGAGGCTAGCAACGGATTTCCTAAGTCACGTTGGCCTGAATAGACTTCAACCTGTCGGTACACGTGCCAAACCAGGTGACAACTGATCACGATGACAAGAGAGACGAGAAGGGAGTAGAGCGTTCGATGAGGAAGATCAATGGCAATTGAAGAAGACCAAGATGGCGTGTCTTGGTCTTCACCGACTACTACTTATACAACTACTCGAGGGCTTTAAAGCGCCTCTCCAATACATGTTGACCTATAGCGATACTACCTCGAACCCTAGTACCGCTATCCTAGGAATCACTCAGCAATCACATGCGATCGCTGAGTGCTGACTGAGATATAAGTCTGTGACTAATTACTACTTACTACCATAGCCACAACTGGTAAGTAAGAGTCCGTTACTCCGAATCACGACATCGCTATTACACTTGATAAGTCCGAGGGGACCGACCGTAACATCACCCCCTTTTCAAGGGGCAACGCCCACGTTGCGCTAAGTCAACCGCGCCCAGTTCCTCGTACCTTGACCCATCCCTATCCATCCGCCCATGCGCCTCTCGACTTCGTCCATCAGATTCGCATTCTCCATGCGATGTATAGCCCCCAACTCCTCGGTACTTAGCCCGCCCCACTCCTGCTCCAACTCTCCCATGCGCTGCTCGATCCGCGAGATCGCGGACCGGATCGCCCGGTATCGCTGGACCTCCGCCGTGAGCGAGACGTTCTTGCACTCGCGAAGGGCGCGGTTGACCCGCGCAGCCTCGTCGTATCCAGCGTCAAGGATCATGAGATCCTCGCGCGAGTAGGAGGGGCGCTCTTCATGGGGGCCAAAGCGGTGAGGACGCGCGTACAGGGGTTTTGGGAAGACGCGGTCGGACTCGTCGATGAGCCCCAGGACGATGGGGTTTGGTCCGAAGATGACCTGGACGTACTTTGCAGGGCGCGTCACGCCGTCGGAGGTGGTGATGGGGAAGTGAACGTAATCGGGTCCTCGATTGACCCTGAACCCGTGTGGGCAATGAGTGGCGCGGACGGTGGAGACGGCCCTGTCGTCGAGCTGCGGGCGAATGTCCCCATGGTAGATGGGGTCGCCGGCGGTGGTGAGGGCGTGTGGTGTGGTGTTGGATGGGGCGTCAGCATCTCGTCCGTAGGAAATATGGTCGTGCGCATCTGAATAGAGCTCGACCTCGTCGTCGCTCTCAATTTCTCCCTCCTCTCCATCATCTCCTGGCGCCGGGCCTTCGCTTCCACCAGCTGTTGATCCCTCCAGTCGGCTACCACCTCCTGCCAGGGCCTGGTCGGTCCCAGTCCTCGGAGGTATCGGGAGAGGTGGGGACTCGGCCCGTCCATCAGCGTCGCGAGTTGCGCGAACCTCGGCTCCTCGGTCCAGTGCGTCCCCGAGAAGTCGGATCTCGCGGGTAGTGAAAGGGACCGGAGAGGTGGGAAGACCATCTGCATCGAGGATGTCCCAGAGGGGACCTCCATCGTCATCTGACAGATGGGCGGCGTTGGCTGCGGTGGCTTGAGCGGGGAATCGATCGACAGCGGCTGTGAACTCAGCTCGGGTGATGGGGGTTTCACGTCCCCCTCGGTCTGTTGCAGCCACGACGGCTTGGTCGGTATTTTCTCGGGCGCCTTGTGCGCGCTCTTCTTCCAGCTCGACGGCAAAAATCCTCTCCGGGGTGCCGTGGTAGTATTGGTTAAGTTGCGAGAGGGAGGCATCGGGTGTGAAGGGCATATAGGAGGGTGTGTGTGTGTGGGTAGACAGTAGGCGAGAGGAAGGGAGATGGGAGGACTCGCCGCGTTGGAGGGGCTTTTTATTCTTCTGCCGTCTCTGTTCATACTCCGCTACGGCTTCTTCGGCAAATACGTCTTCCTTGGCAACCCACTGATTGTCTGAGTCCGGGTATCCCTTCCAGGCCACGAGGTACTGCAGTTTCCGTCTTCTGCCGTGGTGCCGGTGGTCTAGAATCTTTGAGACCTCATACTCTTCTTCCCCCTCGATCAAGTCCGGTGGGGGTCGTGTGTAGTTGGGTCCGTGCGTGGGTGTTTCGCGATAAGGCGTGAGAAGGTCGGTGTGAAATACGGGGTGTATCTGCCATTGTGTGGGAAGTTCCAGCTGATAGTTCACTGGTGACATCACCTTCATGACGCGGAATGGTCCGTGGCGTCTTGCAGCTAATTTCGCTGTTGGCTGGTGGGTCCGAAGATGACGTCCTTCCAACCACACCTGATCCCCCTCTTGATACTTGGGCGCTGTCTTGGCACGCGCCCATGACTGTTGCGCCTTCACGATAAGGTCCCGTGTTCGTTGTCGCGCTTCCTTTAGTTGATTAGCGCGGGACATTACGTGTGGGAGGGATGATAGCTTATCGGTCCAATCAGCCCGCGGGTGGTACCCCATAAGGAGTTCGAAGGGTGTCATCTTCGTGGTCTCGTGGGGCCAGTTATTGTGCGCGAATTCTGCCATTGGCAGATAATGATACCAGTTGTCTTGTTGCTCGTTCGCCCAGAAGCGTAGATACTGTTCTAGCCACTGATTGGTCCGTTCGGACTGCCCGTCCGTTCGTGGGTGATAGGCCGTTGAGATGTTTTGGGTGATTCCCAGGGTCTTGCACAATTCTCTTGTAAACTTGCTCGCAAACCGAGGGTCTCTGTCGCTGATGATGGTAGTGGGCAGTCCGAATCGAGGGAATACGTATCTAGCATATAGTCCTGCGGTTTCTTCAGATGTGATTTCTTCCACGCAGGGTATGAATATTGTCGCTTTACTGCAGTCATGATCGGTGACGGTCAGTATCGAATCATATCCCTGCGATAAGGGAAGTTTAGTAATGAAGTCCATCGCCACGGTTTCAAATGGAAGGGCGTCAATTTTGGGGTATATAGGTTGAAGGGGGGCCCGTGTAGGTCGGGTGTTGACTTTCATCCGTTGGCATTCTGCACATCCTTTTACGTAGTCCATGACATCTCTTCGCAGTCCTGGCCACCAGTATTGTCGTTCCACTATCTGGCTTGTTCGTCGTATTCCTGGGTGTCCGTGAACCGGAGAGTCGTGAAAGGTGCGAATGATACTTCTCTTGTCTTCCAACCCGCCGGTGACCACTTGCTGGCGTCCGTCCCTGTACCAGGTTCCCGCCACCTTCTTGAGGTTGTGTCCGTCTACCCATGGTCGGAGCGTGGCTTCATCCTGATGGTTCCGTTGTCCCTCATTAGTGATCTGCAATGTCGTCAACGCCCGCGCGAAGACTGTGTCGGGTAAGACTATGACGCCTTCGTTGTCCGACTCCCCTTGGTCGTAGTCCGGACGTCGTGACAAGGCATCGGCTCTCCCGTTTGCTTTTCCTTTAATGTGATGAATTTCGAAGTTATACTCGGAGAGTTCCAATACTTCCCTTGCTACTCGTCGACTGATCTTCTGTGGCGACCGCCAATATTGCAGGTTCAGGTGGTCGGAGAAAACTTTGGTGCGGTGAGGGGATCCTGCAAGTAGGGGGCGCCAGTGTCGGAAGGCCTTGATGATGGCGAGTAGTTCCAGATCGTATATGTCGTAGTTTCGCTCGGCGGTGTTGAGCGTGGACGAATAGTAACCAATAGGGTGTTTCTTGTTATCTTCTTTTCGTTGTAGGAGCACGGCCCCTGTTGCAAATCCTGAAGCGTCGACTTCTAGTTCAAAAGGTTTACTCAGCTCAGGGTGTGCGAGTACTGGTTCCGATGTTACGAGGTTCTTGAGTGTCTGAAAGGCCTTGTCTTCGTCTGCTCCCCATCGCCACTCGGTGTCTTTCTTTGTTAGGTGGTTGAGTGGTTTAGCGTGGGAGGCAAAATTGCGGATGAATGTTCGGTAAAAATTGCAGAAGCCAAGGAAGGAGCGGACGTCCTTGACTTTGGTGGGCGTTGGCCAATCTTTGATACCCGCGATTTTGACAGGGTCCATGCGTGTCACCCCCTTTTCAAGGATTACCCCCAGGTAATCCATACGGGGCGCATGGAAGAGGCATTTCTCCAGCTTGTAGTAAAGGTCGTGTTCGGCAGAAAGTGTAAGGATATCCGTGACAGCAGCGACATGGTCTGCAAGACTATGTCCGATGTGAGTGGCAATGCCAATATCGTCCATATAAACACGTATCATGGTGCCTAGCCGTTCATGTTTTGCAATGATGTCTCGGCAGATATGATTCATCATGGTTTGGAAAGTGGCAGGTGAGTTAGTGAGGCCGAAGAACATGACCGTTGGTTCAAAGAGGCCGTACTTCGTTTTGAAGGCCGCTTTTCCTTCGTCTCCTTCCCTGATTCGGACATTGTTGTAGCCCCAACGGACGTCAAGCTTGGTATAAATATGGGCGTTACTGAGTTCTGTGATGAGGTCGGTAATGAGTGGAAGGGGATATTGGTTGCGGATCGTGAAGTTATTGATGCGTCGATAGTCCTGTACGGGGCGTAGTTTTCTGTCCTTCTTTTTGACGAAGAAGAAAGGAGATGCGTACTGCGATTTGGAAGGGCGGATATACCCTTTTTGCAGTTGTTCAGTAAGAAATGCTTGTAGCGCTTTGTCTTCGTCCTGTGTCAGAGGGTAAATTTTGCAATCGAGCTCGTCAGGCGCCGTGGGTTTGAAATCGATGGCATGATCCCAGGCTCGTGCAGGAGGGAATTGATGGGAGGCTTCTTCGTTAAAAAGTTTCGTAAAGGATGCGTATTCAGGTGGTAACACCGCTTTCGTGGTGTACTGTTGCGCTTTGATGGCCAAGTCGGTGGACGTGGTGCGTAGCGTGACTGGTCCTTCTTCTTCGAGTTGTTGGACGATTGCTTCCTTTCCCTCTGTGGTGAGTGTTGCTTGTATCATGGAGGGTTCTGGCGGTGGTTTAATTGATCGTAGGATGATGGGGAGTGCGTCTTCTTTGATAGTAGCGAACCTCCAAGACATTTGAGGTTCGTAGGTAGCGAGCCAAGGGTACCCCAATACGATGTCTTCATCCCCGATATTGGTGAGAAGGAATCGTAAGGTGCGGCGTATGCCCTTCATTTGGACGTCTAGATCTATAAAGTGGGTGATGAGTCCCGCTTTATTTTCTGTATTGTCAATGTTCCATATCTTTTTTGGTCGTTCCAGGGTTTGTATGCCCAGGCGCATTCGTTTGGCAAATGCGGGACGTATGAAGTTGTCGGTGGCTCCAGAGTCCACCAGTGCTTTTATGTCGGCCATAGCGTAATTCGTGCGGATCGAAACTGGAATTCTCATAGAACGATAGCGCGTGATAATAACCGAATTACAATTGACTGCCCTCACCCAGGCCGATGGGTTCAGGCGTCCTGAAAACCCTCTTGTTTCCAGAGATCCTTTAGGATCATATCCTTCACTTCGTCTGGTTCCGCTGCTACCCCCGTCATCCAATTGGTGGCTCGTTCACGCGGCGTTTGAGCCCGCGAAGCCTGAATGGGTTGTTCCTCCGGTTCATATCGATCGGCCTCGGTGCGTCGATTGTAGGTGTGCTGTGAACATTGTCTGCTGATATGACCCTTTTTTCCGCAAGTGTAACACGTAACTTGGGAAAAGTCCCTCCGTCCTCCTTGACGGTCCATAAATCCCCCACGTGGCCATTGTTTAGCGCGATATTGTTCGAGTACCTCTCCTGCATCGGCGAGGCGTCCTCGGATGCGGTCGGCCGAGGTGTCCATGGCATTGGGGTCCCTTGAGAGGTTCCATCCGGGTCCTCCTCCTCCGCCTCCTCGTCGTGGTTGATTACCGCGGTTCGGGGTTGACCCCCCCGCTGTTCCTCGATGCTGTTCGAGGCGAGCTCTCATGTGGATGTACTGCTGCTGCCTCTTCATGACCGCCGTCTTCCAATCGTCGAATGTTTGGGGGTCATCCATGGTGAAGACCTTCTCATAGAGGTCCCGTGGCAGTCCGTTTGTGAAGATGTCGAGCGTTAATGGGGAATCTAGGCGATAGCCAGCTTGTCGTGCCAATGTCTCGAAGTTGGTCACGTACGTGTCAATATCTCCTCCAGTCATTCGTATCCCCTTCTTAAGGGCGGCTTGGGCTTGCTCCCGTTCAAGGGTGTTGGAAAAGCGTCTTGTAAAAGCGCTGATAACCTCATGCCAGAGGCGTGGGTCGGAGTCGCTAATTCCTCCAGTGACTTGTCTATTGAGCCATCGGCTCGTGTGAGTAATCCATTCATTGACGTCCTTCCCCTGGATATACGTGAGGAAGAACATGGAACGCCTGTAAGCGTTAGCCATGATGGGGTTGTTGTTGTTGATCCCCCAATACAATTCCCATTGCGTGAGGAATTCTTCCGATTTCTGTCGATCACCCTTGAATACTTCGGGTGCGTTCCCTGCAAACTTATCAGAGTGACCTCGTTCGTGAGAGGTCCCGACTGGTGGTACTCCCCCGAATGGCAGTCCTCCGCCTGGTGGTCCTTCTCCGGGTGGTCCTCCTCCGGGTGGTCCTCCTCCCCTTCCCGGGCTTCCTCCTCCCGGCGGGTCTGGCTGGTCCGGTCCTATAGCTCTCATGATGGCTGCATCATCGGCGGTTAAGGGTTCCCCCGTAACGGGGTTCATAGGTAGTTGCACTAGGCTTCGGGGTTCTTCGGTCATAGTGGTCATTGGTGGCAGGATGGTGATAGACTCAGCTTGTTCAATAAGGTTGACCTCTGCTTGGTTCAATGGTGAAGGAGATCGGGGTGGTTCGTCGTCAGAGGCGTCTTCTGATACCTCGTGAGTATTCTCGGAGTGACTTGCGTTTTCTTCTCCGTCAAGGGGTCCCCAGTCTGATTGTGGAACTACTTCGTCGGTGTATATGTTGCAGCGGTGATGGGGTCGCAATGGGGCGATAACTTGCCACCGGTCTAGGATGTAGTCGACCGCGCACCAACACAGACGATCAAAACTAAACTCAACTGGGTGTTCTCCTCTTCGCGTTTCGATGACGTATCCCTCTACGCCGTTGGAACTGCTCCAATAGGCGTTCTTTAGATATCGGACTGGAACGTTACGACTGCCTCGTCGTAATAGGTTGTACGGATGGAATCCGTCGAGGTCCCACTGTTCCCGGGTAGTTACTCTCGCCACGATGGTAGGATCTTGGTCTTAATGTTACGCCTTGCCGTGGCGTCTGTTCGACTTGAACGAATTCCTAGGCGAGATAACAGTGAACGCGACACGAGTCAAACGTAGAGGCGACTTCCTCAATACGATGACGAGGCTAGCAACGGATTTCCTAAGTCACGTTGGCCTGAATAGACTTCAACCTGTCGGTACACGTGCCAAACCAGGTGACAACTGATCACGATGACAAGAGAGACGAGAAGGGAGTAGAGCGTTCGATGAGGAAGATCAATGGCAATTGAAGAAGACCAAGATGGCGTGTCTTGGTCTTCACCGACTACTACTTATACAACTACTCGAGGGCTTTAAAGCGCCTCTCCAATACATGTTGACCTATAGCGATACTACCTCGAACCCTAGTACCGCTATCCTAGGAATCACTCAGCAATCACATGCGATCGCTGAGTGCTGACTGAGATATAAGTCCGTGACTAATTACTACTTACTACCATAGCCACAACTGGTAAGTAAGAGTCCGTTACTCCGAATCACGACATCGCTATTACACTTGATAAGTCCGAGGGGACCGACCGTAACACTTAGCAACAGGTTAGAGTTGCCATGACTCTTATGAGAACGACCACGTGATGAGAAAGTAAAAGGTGTCATGTGTCTTAAGGCGAATAAAGAAAAGGAATTAAAATAGGCAGTGTCATAACAGTGAGCCCCTGGATGAGGAAAATTGGCTGATTTGGAAGGAGAAAATGAAACGTGCCTTACATCTTTGTGACATAGAGGCATACGTGTCGGGAATGGTGAAATGCCCTGATGATCCCATCAGGAAGAAACAATGGAATTACTGCAATAATCATGCACAGTTTACGATTATTAACAATGTTGCCACTTCTCAGATGATACACATTAGCAATTGTACTACAGCATGGGCTATGTGGCTAAGTCTTGAGGCTGTACATGAAGAGAAGAGTCACCAGATGGCGATTGCAATCATCCGCAATCTATTTCATGTGGAAGCCGATGAAAATGCTAATATTAGCGAACATTTAACAAAACTCAAGGGGCTGTGGGAACGTATGAATATGCTAAGCAACAATACATTCAAAATGCTGGATAAATTCTTCAAAATAATTATTTCTTTGTCACTACCACCTACTTGGGACGCTTATACAGAAGCATACGTTGGAGGCCGGTGTGGAGAAGTGGAGACCAATACAAAAAAGTTGATGTCATTGCAAGAATTTATAGGAATATTAAAAGAAGAATTTTTGCGACGTCAAGTGAGAACATGCATGGACAGTGTTAATCAGATGTCCACACTGAAGCGAACTCTCGCGAATTGGATTGGATCATTGGAAGGTCTGGGTCTGGTCTAAAACAAAAGGCCACAGCTATTCTGTAGGCAATGCTTTAAATGCAATCACGAAACTAAAGACTGTTATTATCTAGGAACTGTTCGCTGTGAAAAATGTGGACGATGGGGTCACATGGCTAATCAATGTCAGTCAAGAAATATGTCATACAGGAGGGAGAATGGAAAAAATAAAAATTTGGCTGAAAAGAAGCTGAAAGAACAGGCACATGCAACAATTGAAGAGGTAACAACCGAAGAACAGATTGTATTTGGTGTTGAGGAAAATGGCATTGAGGAAAATGGGATCATATGGAATCCCAGGGAGATCGGACAGTATTCCAGTTTCGATACTTTTGATGAAGGAAACACTTGCATAATCGATGAGCGTGTTATCTGGTATGATTGGCTGGCAGATAGCACAACAATGTCACATGTCAGCAATCAATGCAACACCTTTATTGATTATCACTCTGAAAATGGTACTACTGTTGCTGGAGTTGGTAATATTAATACCAGTATCGAAGGATGGGGCACAGTTGAACTAATAACAATGTGCGACAATCGCAAATATATTTTGCGGTTAGAAAATGTGTTGTATATTCCGAAAAATCGGAATAATTTAATTTTGCTCAGCCAATGGGAATAGGATGGATGCAAATATATTGGAGAAAATGGACATCTCACCTTAATTGGCCAAGATAATAAATGTTAAGGCCTAGCGGGGCCTTACTGTGCGACATGCACCAGAGATACGAGGGGCAAGGGTACTGGGAGCAAGGTACGAGGACAAGGTGCTCAATGGGAGCATACAGGGACTGAGAGAAGTCGAGGTGACAAGGGCCCGTGAAGGGCGACAAGGGAGCAAGGTCCTGAGGGACTAAGTTGAGGGACTTAGTAATGAGGTACAAGGGGTTTGGTCAGAAGGCCGAAGTATGAGGGACTAAGTTGAACGACTTAGGGTCTGTGTGTGTGCGTGTTGTTATAGCACAAGCGCAAAGCTTCGAGGTGGCTCCCAACTAAGGGAAGACCAACAGTGGTGGTGAGACGACGAGAGGGGCACACAGTTGGAGGATGAACAAGTCTGGTATTTGCTAGTATGGTAAATGAAGACAAGACTAAGGAATCATTGTAAAGTGGAGAGGCTTATATAGGTAGCTACTCCATGTCCGTCCCATGAAGGGGTACTAAAAGGGAACAAAAGGAAACGCAAGAGGGGAAAGAATAGAAGGGGAATCGGAGTATGGAAGCGTACATGATGATGAGTCAACAAGTTAGTACTCCGAGGAAGTCCAAGAATATGTCAAAGCAAAGTAGTAAAAAGAAAAGGAAAGTCCAAGGTGAGCTGGATCATGACAATAAAGCAGTGGCTACCGGAATAAAAATCCGGAATAACTTATACAAAATGAATGTCAAAATTCGGGAACAAAAGAAACAAAATCCCAATAACTCACATATATTTGCGTTACAAAATAATGACATTCTTACATCGTGGGAGACATGGCACAAACATTTTGGCCATATTAGTTATGATGGATTACAGAAAATAGAACAAAATAATCTAGTCATCGGCTTTAATGTTGATATGAACAGTACGCAACCAGATTGCGTCGCATGTGCAGAGGTGAAAATGGCAAAATTGCCATATAAAATAATCACACACATGCCAACAGACCCAGGGAACCTCACACATATTGATGTTTGGGGAAAATATGAATTAACATCTATTCACAGCTACAGATACTATGTGCTAATGGTCGATGATGCAACCTGTTATGTGACAGTTGAATTCCTAAAAAAAGATGAAGCAGGCATACATGTCAAAAATTATTTAACACATTTGCAAATAAGAGGACATACTCCAAAGGCTCTCCGCATGGACAGAGGCACAGAATTTGTAAATGAGCTTCTAAAATCTTGGTGCCTTGAGCATGGGATCGATCTGCAATTAACAGCTCCATATTCTGCGCCACAGAATGGCATTGCAGAGTGGATGAATCGAATGTTAGTTGAACTAGCCCACGCAATGTTGAAAGGTGGAGACTTACCTGAGTTTCTTTGGGAACCGGCGGTTGCACATGCTGCATATCTCCGCAATCGAGCATATACTCGAACCCTGGAGGATAAAACACCTTATGAGGCATGGAATGGTGAAAAGCTATTGGTCACGCACCTTCAGGAATTCAGTGCTCCAGTGTGGATCCTATTGGAGGGTCAATGCGAGCTGCACAAGATGCTGTCCAAGTCAATGTGCCGAGCCTACGTCGGGTTTGAAGATGGCCCAAAGGCTGTTAAATACTATAATGCAGCGACTCGCAAGATACTCACCTCACAGAACTTTCGTTTCCTATCCCCTCCAGAACATGACACCCCTCCAGAGGAAATCATGGTTGCACCCGATGATCCATGTGAGGGGGAGTCGAGGGGGAGCACACAGTTACCGGGCTAAGAAAGGCACCAGGACAATGGTGACAGCTCGAAGAGAAACAAGCCAGAAGGGGGTGAGGAAATCTTGGACAAGCCAAGGAAGACATGTGGAAGGTGCATGGATTACCGAAAGTTGAATGATCCTTTCTCCAATGAGGAGGAGGATCAGGGGGAGGAAGAGCACCTACAAATGATAATGACCACTATTGTGGAAGGTCAGGATGGGGGAGACGAACCAACAAGCTTAAGAGAAGTGCAGCGGTCCCCAGAATGGCCAGAATGGGAATGTGTGGTGAACGATGAGCTAGACCAGCTCTGAGAAAAGGGGACTTGGACACTCATCAAACAACCCATGGACGCAGTACCCATCGCGAATAAGTGGGTATTTGTGAGAAAGTATAACAGAGACGGAGACCTTGTTAAATACAAGGCCCAACTTGTGGTCAAGGGATGTGCACAAAGGCCCAGATATGATTATACTGAGACCTTTTCACCTGTTGTCCAGCTAGAAACTGTGTGAGCCATTTTAGCGATGGCAGCACATAAGCAGTTAGTCATTCAGCAAATGGACATAAAAGGAGCATACCTAAACGGGACACTCAAAGAATGAGTGTACATGTGCCAACCTGATGGATATGAAGACAGGACAGGCTGAGCGTGCCTACTCGTAAAAACACTGTATGGCCTGAAGCAATCAGGCTGAGAATGGAATAAAGAGCTAGATGAAAAGCTCTGAAGGCACAATTTTATCTGCTTACATTCAGATCCCTGCGTGTATATCAGAAGTGACAACACTGATCTTGACATAATCACAGTCTGGGTCGACAATCTCTTATTATTTGCCACATCTGACAAATTATGTCAAAAGATGAAGGACATTTTACATTCCGAATGGAGTATCACAGATCTCGGCAAACCCGCTAAGATTGTGGGAATTGAGATTACCTGTAGAGAAATGGAGATCCAAATTTCTCAAGAGAAATATATTGAGAATATTCTGAAACGCGAAAGAATGGAGTATGCAAATCTGGTAGCGATGCTGATGGACCCCAATGAAAAATTAATCCCAAATCCAGAAGGAAATGTCAGGGATTGCTCAAACTTATATGCCAAATTATTGGGTGAATTACAATTTCTAGCTAATGCTACAAGACCAGACATTGCATATGCCATCAATAGATTGGCATCTTACACAGCGAACCTGACACTTCAACATTCTAGTGCTCTAAAACAAGTACTAAGATATCTAAAAGGGACTAAAGATTACGGGATCAGTTATCAACATAACTTGCAAGAAAATAATATATTTCATGGTTATTCCAATGCCGCCTATGCTAACACAGATGATTATAAATCAACTTCAGGTTATGTATTTATTTTAGCTGGAGGCGCGATTACCTGGAGATCAAAAAAACAATCTATGATTGCATTATCATCTATGGAAGCAGAATATGTAGCCTTATCTGAGGCTGGATGCGAAGTGTGCTGGTTACGCAATTTATTTTAGGAATTGGGGTTTCCCCAAAATAATCCCACACTTATAAAAGGCGATAACGATGGATCAATCACTATGGCGCGGAATCCACAATTCCATAAATGGTCGAAACACATTGCTACCTGTTGGCATTGGGTACGTGAAAAAGTTGAGGAAAAGATAATTAATATTGAGAGTTGTTGAGATCCTCAACAAACGGCCGATATTTTAACAAAACTGCTAGCACGCCCAAAACATACAAAACATACTATTAATATGGGATTGGCATTGGCTTGCAGGGGAGTGTTGGGGAGCATCCGACATCAATAAAGGGTAAAATTAATAAGCAGATATTTATGTATATATATATGGAAAGTGCCGCAGAAATAGGAGCATACGCTCTTTCTGAGCTCTCATTCTCATTCCCACGCAAATATACAACACACATATATTCCTACATTATGCTCCATAACTACACTCTGCATTCGTGTTTAGAATTGTGGTGTTGAGTGTCTTCTTTTCCAACGCTATCCGCTTGGTTGGCCCGATCCCTGCGGCCTCGAGCTAATTTGCCGCACATAATCTAACATACAATCTAGATTTCAAGAATCAGGAACCCCTCGGCATTATTAGAAAAGAAAAAGATCCTGCTACATCGGCAACTACATACTACGACTGGCACTTCTTTTTCTTTGAATCAATTTTATATTCCGGGATACTGTACGATCCAAAGGCTACGCCCGGTCGTGGCGTGTTACAGTTGTGAGGACCATATATAAGGTACCCCCACAGCTATCGTAGGGTAAATAGTTCCAGTAAATACCCGGGGGCTCCATGTGTGGTTTGCCTGGGTCCTATGTATGCAAGATGCTGTGTTAGTAGACATTAGATGCCGAGTGTTTCATTGCCAGTAAGGCCGCTCTACGACGAGCGCTTCCTCCGGCATTAGCGGGGGCTCGTCGGTCACGGAACTTATCAAATGATGCAGGTCGGGGGTTCATCCATCCATGCTGGCCCTCCCCGGAAATACGGTGATAAAACCCTAGGGGCTAGCTTTGTGTCGTTTATGTGGAAAGAAGTATCAAGCGAGCCCCGATCATTGAGAGATCGCAACCTTCCCCGCGGAGTAAAAATGTGAGAGTGTTTGCGTAGATATGTATTTATTTCAACTTTGCAAACGTCCCTTTTGAGGATTCCAGTGGATCCGTCTCTAATGTTTTTACTCTGCGCGTGTTATCGGTGGTTCTAGGATACGTAAAAAAGGGTCGAGGTGAGACGTATCCTGTCTTCGTCGATAACTTGCACGTCCGCTATGATGGTCTCTACATAGTCTGGCTGTGCTTCCACTTTTCTGACTTTATCCGGGATCAATCGCGTAAGTTGGAGCCTCTTCTCACACCTGGCGGTCCCAGCGTTAAGGTCGACCAGGCACGGCCCCCTGGGGAATACGGCGCAAAGCAGACTACAAGACGTACGCGTGCGAGAATATGAACGCTAATCGTCGATGTGAGCACTGTTGACCCACGCCGAGGTGGGACCTTGCTGGCGTCGAGTACAACCTCCGCGGACCTGCAACCCTTAGTGAGCGTTGCGACGCCACACTTCTGAGACTCGAAGAAAGCTGCTTCGGCACCGTCATGAATATGAAAAGAGACTTCACGAACTGCTTAGCAGGGAGCGGTGCTTGCTGTCGGGACCGACCCTAAATGTCTGATTGCACGTTATAAGACGCTGTAAACGAGCGACCCACCCGAATTGCGTTGAAGAGCAAGCGAAATGTTTGTCTGCATTGTCGAACACTACCGGATCATACAAAGCCATTCGCATATCGTGGCAGACGGTAGATACGAAAGAGGAACATGCATTGGGCACATTGGCACCATAATGGATGTTGTCGCGTCGTTAGGCCGCCTGGAGAGACGTTGCCATAGCTCTTCCGTCACGAAGGGCATGAGGGGATGTAGCAGGCGCAGTCCGTGGTCCAGACTCGTATAGAGCGTTTGCTGCGCCGAGATGCGCGTTCCTGCAGAAACAGTGGGGCCCGCCATAGGCTTTATTGCTTCATAATTTTCCAATTAGCACTGGCTAGCCAGATCAAATACGGGGGAAATAGCGTACAATGTGCAGTTCAACCATCGCTGGGGCTTGAGCACCAGTTCAATGGCGTCAGCGGATTTTCTACATGTTAGATCTGCGTAGAGAGGGATATGACCTTCACACATGCAGAAGGAATCTGCATAAGATTACTCTTCGTCTCGACAAATGACCCAAGGTCTTTGAGCTTTATCACGACCTCTACACGTGCGTGGAAACGCTTCGTGCCCTATAACAAAGTACAACGAAGGAAACCATCTATATTTAGGCGAAGGTCGTACTTGAAACTGAGTCCCGGCGTTTGCGTGGAAAGTGCCATCGTCGTTTAGAATGTCGATTAAGTCGAGCTTATGCCATACTCCGTCTTCGTAAACGTTCGGACCGTGAACATGAGTGATCTTCACCGCACCAGTTCCGGAAGTCATGTCAACTGCGATATCTACTTTCACTATCAGAATGGGGCGGCGCACGAGGATGAACAGCAAACTTTCCGTGAAGGTGCCGAGGGGCTAGGTCAAGTTTCGGTCGGGTGATCATCGAAGCAAAATAGATTATTCACTTTGTGGCATTTGTCATCAGCGATGGCAGTATCACCAGGCATAGTCTCCGCACACATGGGAGCCAAACAAGACATAAAGTTTGCATACTTAGCGACTGCCAGAGAATATTCGATCGCAGGAATACGCCAAACCTGATTTTTCTATGGGATGCGGAAACGACGTGGGACTCGAACTTCTCTCCGGGAGTGCAACCTGGAATAACCTTTGAGAACCACTTCGGATAAGACAGTACAAAACACCCACTTCGAGACGAAGGGCATAGTATTAAGACAGACGCACCGATTTACGAAAGCACAGTATGTAGTCCCTTCCTCGCGCAAACAGCAAAGTCTCGAAAACAGCTTTCGACGGTTGTTGCAAGTGGAAATTAGAAAATGGGTGCAATAGAAACAAAGCCGACTCAGGAGCCTACAAGATTCGTTATGGAAGCAGAACAAGACCAGTAGTAGTTGCCACCTCGTCTATATAGTTGTTTGGTGATATGTTCTTGGTAGCTGTCCGGGAAGAAAGACGAAGACCGACTCGTATTTCCACTCAAGGAACTTCTCATGACCCGATCGTGACGTGTCCTGTCTGACGTCTTGAATAAGCATTTCTCAACGACGGACTGTGTTGAGATCCCCGCCTGGTCAAAAATGGGGACGAATAGCATAGTCTTTTCTCTAGCATTTGATACCTTGAGGTGTCAGAGCAGACCAAAGAACCCTCCCGCTACTCACCAGCGCACGAGTACATCCTGAACGGCAGTAGTAAGCGCATGACCTATGCGCAGGCTTCCGGTCACGTTCGGTGGCAGCGCGGATAATAAAACGGACCCCTCAGGCTGGACATTGTGTAACCATCACTTTTCTGTATGCAAGGCACGGTTTCGAGTTTCAGTCAAATAAAACTTGTAGAAAATTCTGTAAGCGTTAACCACTTATCAAATTTTATTTTTCCGAAAAACCTTAGAAAGGAGGTATGAGTTGTTAACAAAAAGTCACCTTGCTTTGCATCACCTTGCTTTGCAAGGTCATTGAAAGTGGGAATTACCTCAGCATTATGTGATTTGTAAGAATCCGTACACATGGAAATATTCCCACCATCCATATACCGCGTTCTTCTCATCCCACCTTTCATACTTTCATATACCCCACTGGTAAACGTAAATCCTCGAAATCGTGAACGACTCTGAGCCCCCGACGTCACATGGCGAGTAATGAGTCCGCTCTCTCCCTCCCTTATCGCCGAGACGCTACAAACGTATAAAATTTCGCCAGGTAGCCCCCCCAAGGTGAATGACAACTGCTCCATGGTACCACGTATACCGTGTGTTCCGTTGGCCTTGATTGACCAGACGGCAGTGTTTCCGTCCACATCACCTCGAATGTCAGAGGAGATTGCCTCCTCCCCCTCACGATCGATAATGGTTTCTCTTGTTGTCCTAATCCCTCCCCCCGCCGTCCCAAAACTTGTCCCAAGCCTGAGGTCTGCTGATACATCCCTATTTGCTCTGTCAGTTCTGTGCACAAACACCACGCTTTCGCCGATCAACAATTTTTGCGGCTCCACACTCCTAATTGTGTTGTCCGGTACGATGACTCTGAGACTGACAGAAGCAATGCGGAGGCGTGGGTCGTGAGTGAGGCAGAGGAGCTTAACACCAACGCGGATCGGATTCCCCGGGATAACCAGTTGGTTAGGGGTGAAAGTAACCGAAACGAAACTTGATCCTTTGTCGGCAATCTTGCACTTGAAGTACGACGGAGCGGTTTTGTAATTGAAAGCAGGTAGGGGAGGAGTCGGTTCGCTCTCATCTGGCCGAAAGTTGGCAGCAACGCTTTCGGAATTAACCTTCTCAGAGGGCGAGGAGCCCACCATCTTCCCAGGAAAATACCCTGGTACCGCAGCTTGAAAATCAGGATCCAGAAACCTGACATCAACAACGTGTAAGTAATTGTAATCGACGATGCGATGTTTGTTTGACACACGTTTCAACCTTGACATAGTTAGACGGGAAGACCTTTTCGCCTTCCTCACCTGGTGCATGACCCTTATACCAGTTCTTGTCTACCATCTCGGAAATGACAACGGCGTTTCCGTGAATAAGTTTCAGCCCTTTAACAGCGGAAAACTTGGTGGGGTCTGAATCACTTTAATGATGGACCCTTGTAACAAAATGACTTGCCATTTCTCCATCCCAATCATGATACACAATAGCATACGCCAGGGCTTTCCAAAGTCCACCTCCCGACAATCTGAGCATGAGATGAATGGTAGACCCATTCCGAATTCCACAGGACGAAAGGTTCCGCCCGTCCTCCAGCTGCTTTCCAGTAAAAATGAAGCGTTGTTGGTCTATGAGGATGGTGATCAGATGTTGACCAGATGTTGAACTGACATTAACATATACGGCGTACCCGGCGGTATCCCTTCCCTATCCTGGACAATGGCTTTGAAATTATCGACAGTCAAACCAAGAGCTACGTCATACGCCACAGTTTTCCCAGTGCGGCGTTTAACAAAGACGGTGACCGTATCCTGAGAGCTATATAAAAGAGACAGTACCGCTCCCTCAGAGATGCTGTAGAACTCCAAAGTCTTCTCGTCCTGGAGCTGGAGATCTGGATGATCATTTTGAGAGTCTGAAAACAGCCTGCACAAGCTGTCGTCTTCGATATACTGAAGACATTGGTGTACTATATGTCAAGAGGATAAGAAATTAAATTCATCTCCCCTTGTCGTTCATACCAATTGGCATTCCAGTGATCTCCTGAATCTGAGCTTTCAAGACTCCAACAGCCTCGCTGAGAGCGATATCGAATACTAGAGAGGTTTCCCATTGATACTCGACGAATATCAGAACCATCGAGAGAAGAGACACGTCGACATCCAAAACCGGAGGAGGAACTTTGATAAGGCCATCGGATCTCGAAACAGCTCGGGGTTTGCCGTGCTGCGGAAATCAGTTGATAAAGCGGCCGTGATGGACTTCACTATCAGAGGTCACTTACTCACGGCAGACATTCTTTCGCCTCAACAGCCTCAACCCTGAAGCGCCTGGCTAGATCCTCTCTAGTCGTCACACCCACTATCTTTTGTATTCCGTGACGGCAAACTAATTACAAGACCGGTCCTAGGGGAGGCACGTCCACTCTGTACGGAGCCAAGCGTAGTTACATCCAGCCCTTCCCAACCCAGCCTGCTTCATAGGCTTTCCATCACAAACATCAGCATCGTCAGATTTATACCTCCGCAAGGTTGGGTACGGATACATCAACAGATAACTGGCGGGGGTTGGAAGGAACAGTCAGGCCTGTCAAAGGGAAATGGGCCGGAGAACCCCAGCGTATTTCTAAATAAAGTTTTGTCCCAGTCCTAGGGGCGGACGAGGTGAGGCCAAGGCGCCTCCTTTATAGAGGTAGAACCAAATGGTTCACACCATCGAAAAGCCTGCGACTCATGTCCAACGCCAATTTTGGAACTTTTATTTGCTGCTAACATTACACACGGGATAACATGTGTCCACTGCTGCTGTATGTCATGCCCTCAACTCGGCTGGAAAATCATGATATTGCGCAAATGTTATTTTGGATAGCATCAAATATCTCTTCAATCCCCTGTGGATGTAGAAGGACTGGATGCGGGGTTGTCCACTTCTCGAATAATGGTAGACTCGTTACATTGCTTTCAGCTGAGTGATGTACTATGTTTCGTAGCGCGCGTTCGATGCTACAGATAATTTTGAGGTCTAACTCGACTCGGATGAGGGCCAAGTGACAGATGAAATGAGGTCCCCACAAGGCCATCGTTGAATTGCTAGTTGGATATACCTATGTGTAATACTGTGAAGAAAATGCAGACACGATATATAGCAGTGTAAACAGGCCTTGCCGCTACATAGGGTACTTGGTCCAAAGCTCATATTAATGGTATCAAAGAAATTTACTGTAAAGTTCGTCCCATGCCACAACGTACTAATGTTTGCCCGTGCCCGGCCCAGATCTGTCCTTGCCTGAGGTCTTCTAGTGGCTCGAGATATCTGCCGACGATAAAAGGGGTTTACAAATGAGTTCTCCCGTAAACAGACACACTCGGGTGGGCTATGAACGTACACTCCTCGAACGACGGCAGGGTATAGTTAGTCTCCTTGTACGGCTGCGTCTTGTTGAGGGCGACCCCAATGGGGACGATGTGCTAGTATAAATGTCAGCATTGTTTGTGGGGTAATCGGGGGAGAGGAAGAATGAGGTATCGCACAGAGAAGGCCGACTTGAGTCGCGGGTACCAGTTGATCGCCTCCTGCATCGTAAAGTTGTTCAGCTCGTGTGTGAGCAGGATACCCCCGACCCTGTCGAAGTTTCCCACGGTCAGGTTGTTGATGAACAACCAGTAGTTCCCATCGACGTCGGCAGGGCCGAAGTCTCCCTGCCCAGCCTGCCAGTCGAACGAATCATACTTCCACATGATCGTCTGCAAGCCAAGCGCGTCGGCGATCGCCCGAATCCGGTCCTGCATCCGATGAACATGTCAGTCTCGCATTGGCATTAGGAAGACAGCACATTACATCGACATCTCCGAAGGGTGGGCGCCAGGAGGTTACGGTGACTCCAGTGACGAGCTTGATGGCTTTGATCTGGGGGAAGCACATATATCAGCACACACAGCGTCGACCACCACAAAGGTGAAGCAAGCGCTCACGGTGTACCACAACTCCGCGAACGCGTCTTGGCTCTGTAGCGACGTCACTACAGATGAGTATCAGTAAATAGAACCCATCGTGCATGACTACTGGGCGCCGAAAAGGCTCACTGTAGGTATGTGACCAAGTGTCTGCCACGACACGCAAGCGACAATCAGTTCCGACGTCAATAGAACATAGAAACTACAAGCGGCACTCACGAGCACTGATTTCGTGCCCATCGGCAATCGCACGCTGAGCCTCCAGCGGCCAGTTAAGCACATTGCTCCCAATGTAGAACATGGTCGCCTTCTGGTTCTGGCTCGCGAGATAGTTGTAGAACGCGTTGTGCGTGCAGTTCGGCCCATCGTCGAACCCGTACCCCATCGTCTTGGGCTCTGGCACCCTAGACACATCATGCGGCAACCCCGCAAGCTTCGGCTTCGTGCATTGGGTAGCCGTCCACCCTGTTCGCGAAACAAGCGTCAATCAGCCGCGGGTATATTTTTTGGCGGGGAAAGGGCGGAGCTTAAAGTGGCCAGGCGGAAAAAGTCCCATTCAAGGAAGCCGTGGGCTTCGGCACAGCCGCGGGAGCAACGAGCCTCGCTATCCCCGGATCGGACGTCTCAGTTGGAAGTGCAACTCACAGCAGTCCGGGTCGTTATCCCAATCGTAGTTAACGTTGACGGGTCCGTCAGGCCCACCTTTGGGCGGAATGTTTGTCGGTATTCTGGATGAGATTTTGTCCCACATGGCCTGGCCCTCGGTGTCGTCCGCGAGCAGCTTCGCGGTCTGCCATATCGGAGGAAAATCGTTGACGAACTGGCCTGAGGGAGCGTAGTAATACGGCGTGCACTCAATATTGGGGTCTGCAACATCGGGCGCAGGAGCGTGACAGGTGAGCAGGGAGAGAGGATCGGTGCATGAGAGCGAGACGACGCGCACCGGAGATCTGGGCTTCGGATTGCTCGGAGCTGTGGTCCTGTGCAAGGGTAGACGTCGCGATAAAAGCGACGAAGAGTCTAAGCGCTCGAAAGCTGAACATCACAAAGGATTGGGGCGTTAAAAGGTCTGAGCCAGGTCTGAGCTTGTTTTTGTGGGAGTAGACAGTATCTACGAGACAAGGGAGAAAGAGCCGACCCAAGAAGACGTAGACAGACTAGGTGTAATATATAAGCACGTCGGAGAAGGCCATCAGGAAATACCTCCCGCGCTAGTGAGAGGTAACCCTGCACTAAATTAGCGACAAATGAAATGAGGAAGGTAACAGACTAATGTTTGACACTAGGATGAGCATAATTGTTAGCGAGTAATATAGAAACGATATATTGCATGCAATATCTCTGTCGCTGAAGGGTTTACATAAAATGTATGACATAACTCAGCTACCGAATAAGTGTACCACTCTCACGGTGTGTGATGACCAAATTGTGGATGCAAGTGCAAGTGTATAAGGTACTATACCTGATCACTGATTTGGACACTTTGAATATCTTGCTCACCTCTTGCTCAATCATTACAAAATTAGATACATGGTGTATAGTAGTACTCCTTAACATATTCCAATTTTTATTTTGTTAAAATCTTGTTGTAGTGCAAAGTTAGCAAAATGGCTGTCCATCACACTTGCTGACCCATGCTATGTTGGGGTTCAATTTAGTGGCTGGCTGATTTCCAAAGTTGCCACAACTTCCACCCTGCCTCATGCCTGCCAATTGTTGGATTTGCAATGCTACACAGTGTTAGATCCTAGGGATGATGAGGGAATGATGTCATAGTTTGGAATTTGTAGATATGACTTGTATATATATCTGAGTAGTCTACACTAGAAATCCAACACATCTAACCCCACAACTACTGTTACATTGGGTTAAGTTGATCTACTGGGATGCTGTACTAAGGGTCTTCTGTCAGAGTCTGGTTTTAAGGGAAGTTCCAAGGAGGAACTTCAGTGAAAGATGAATGAGTTGAAGTAACATCTAAGCCAATAGTGACACTTAGAGTTCTTCAGTGAGGGGAGAGGTTCTTCAATATGAGAGATGGAGTATTTGATGAACAGCATTGGGTACTCACAGGGATTGGTAGAGACCTAGAGTGTGAGAGCACAGTGAAGCAGAGATGATCAGAGAGTAAAGCAAGGGTTTATCTAGCACACCAGTATGAGTGATAGAACTGGAGGCTAGGAGTGTATATGGTACTCTACTTATACTACTACAGAGGGTGATGCTATTACAACAGGTAACTAAGTACAAGGCATTACTAGTACAATAGAGAAGTGAAAGTGGAACAATAGGAGTTCCATACTAAGAACAAAGACAGCTTAGAACAATAAGCATCTGGAACAATGATATCATAGTGTTATGACACTGCCTATTTTACTCCTTTTCTTTAACTGCCTTAGGACACGTGACACCTCTTTTACTTTCTCATCATGTGGTCATTCTCATATGAGTCATGGTGACTCTTTACTTTTATCTTTGGTTCTCATAAGAGTCATAGTGACTCTTTACTTATTTTCCCTTGTGAGTCATGACGACTCTTGCCCGTTGCTAAGGGGCTACTGTTTCAGATATATCAGTTTCACTTATATCTATTGTTTCACATCCTACATGTGATTACTGCTGGCTGCGCTGCAGTTCGTATTGTGATTGCTCAATGACTTGATCCTAGGATGCCATTATCATTCTATCCTAGGATGCCCTATTACTTTACTATAAATACAGGCTCACCAGGTAGTAGTAGCCTTAGACTTGACTTTTTGTACTCTATGGTACTCAAGCAATCGAAGACCTCTGAATACTCCATCTCTCACCGAACCCTCCTCTCATTGAAGAATCCTAAGTTCCACTATTGGCTTAGGCTGACTCTTCAACTTGTACATCTTCACTGAAGTTCCTCTTCGGAACTTCCCTTAACAACCAGAACCAGACCCCTTAGTGCAGCATCTCAGTAGATCGACTTAACCCATGTTAGGTGAACATCCCTACCGTGACGTAACACATAGTGACATCAGAGATAATAATAACAATAAGAAAGGAAGTACAATAACATAGTCCACATTGTAGTCTGTGTGATATGATGTCATTGTACATATGATGTCATAGATAAGATATAAGTATGGTATCTAGATGTCCAAGATTATAAGTCTGTAATCTAATCTACCTACAGTGTTCTAAGTGCTAAGTAGTCCTTAGAGCCGCTAAGTGCACCCAGCACTTGTCAACAGTATTCAACAGTCTTTAATTGCTCGAGTACTATAGAGTACAAAAAGTCAAGTCTAAGGCTACAAGCTACCTAGCAAGCCTGACTTTATAGTAAGTAGGGATCCTAGGATTGAGTCACAATAGCATCCTAGGATTGAGTCAGAAACAATAAGTAACTGTGGAGTGCAGTCCACAGTAATCACAAGCTGAGGCATGAAACAACAGATATAAGCCCCTTAACAATGGGCTAGAGTCACCATGACTCATATAAGAAGGTAAGTAAAAGAGTCAATATGATTCTTTATGAGAACCACAACAAATAGTCACAAAAAAGAAAATGAGTTGTATTGTAACAACTACCCCCCAGAAGTTTGCTTTTGCCTCTAATGCTAAGGGGGACCCTTCAAGATCCAAAACATAGCAACAAAATAACCATTTGATTAAGCAAAATTATGAAATTTTCATTCAAGAAACTATTTGTAATGCCTTGCCTTGGTGTTGTTGCAATTTAGCACACTTGACCTGGCCAACCCAAGTGTCACTCAAGAATGCACCTGGAAACAAGAACATTTGCCATGCACACTTATAGCCACTTTACATTTCTCAGTGGACTCAATTCTTGTTCCAGCTTATTTATTTATTCCTTATTTCCAAGTTCATTTTAGTGCAAGCAAGACAAAATTGTTTCCGGCTTGTTAAAACATTCCTTGGACCCCTTTTCCCCTAAATCAGTACTGTTTTTCAGTGCTTTCCATTACACTTGTCCCAAACATCTTCAAATAAATTCTAAAACCAAAGCTATTATTGTTTATATCATGCAGCATAGAGTGCAGCATATAGGATATGAAACTCACCTTGTAGTAAGGTGGTTTGGGAGAGTGTATCATGTAGAGGATGTAAGAGATGAGTGGGTACTTGAGTGTGTCTATTGTGCTCTCCCTATAGGAGTATTTATAGTCTCTATGGGGCACCCATGTCTGTTACACGTAAAGTGATGACTAAAGGTGTCCACTATATCATGATCTCACTTGCGCTATATCACAGGACACCAAGTGGGTGTCTAGACATCCACAAAGGGATATCTGATGTGTACAGTATTACTACTTACTCTGTATCATATCTGTACTATTGTAACTAGCTATAGATAAGGTCCTTACACCCTTATCTCTTATCTATTTCCAACACTCCCCCTCACTAAGTGCAGCCATCTAGGCACTCTGAGTGATGTCATAGTAGCTATCTGGTGTCGTAGAACACCAAGCCTAACTGTTCCCTGAACTTCTGGAACTTTATGTGACCCAGGTTTTTAGTGAATAGGTCGGTGGGGTTTTCAGCTCCTTCAATGAAGAGGAGCTCTATCTGCTTCTGGTGGATGACCTTGCATATGTAGTGATAATCAATATGTTTTATCTGCTTCTCCTGAGCAGGATTAGATGCAAGGAATATAGATCCTTGATTATCCCTGCATAGTGGGATTGGCCTAATGCTTATTCCTAACTCTTTAAGAAGAGTTCTTATCTAGACCAATTGTTTGCTCATATCAGAGAGCAACATGTACTCAGCTTCTGTGGAAGACATCACAATTGATTTCTGCACTCTTGAATTCCAGCTGAATACCCCACTAGCTAGTTTCACTAGATAGCCTGTCGTGGACTTCCTTGTATAAGGATCTGATGCCCAATCAGAGTCTGCATATGTGACAAGACCACCATCTGATTTACCATCATATATTATGGCATAATCTGAGGTACCTGCTAAGTTGTTATGACACTGCCTAAATTTTCCCCTTTAATGCCTTGGGACATGTGACACCCTTTGTTTCCCTCACATGACCATTCTCACTGGAGTCATGGTGACTCCTTATTTATGTTCTCACAAGAGTCATAGTGACTCTTTACTTATTTCTCACGAGAGTCATGATGACTCATGCCTGTTGCTAAGGGGCTATTGTTTCATTTATATCTTTTGTTTCACATCTTACATGTAATTACTGTGCGCTGTGCTCCACAGTTCTTATTGTTCTTATTGTGATTGATTGATGACTTGATCCTAGGATGCCATTATCATTCTATCCTAGTGTTATGACACTGCCTATTTTAATTCCTTATCTTTAACCGCCTTAGGACATGTGACACCTTTTACTTTCTCATCACGTGGTCATTCTCATAAGAGTCATGGTGACTCTAACCTGTTGCTAAGGAGCTTATATCTTTCGTTTCATACCTTAGCTTGTGATTACTGTGGACTGCGCTGCAGTTACTTATTTTGTTTCATTGTCTTGGAGACATGATGACTTGATCCTAGGATACCTTTGTGACTCAATCCTAGGATCCCTTGTAGATACTATAAAGTTAGGCGTACTAGGTAGCTTGTAGCCTTAGACTTGACTTTTTGTACTCTACGGTACTCGAGCAATCGAAGACTGTTGAATACTCCAAATCTCACCGAACGAACCCTCCTCTCACTGAAGAATCCTAAGTTCCACTATTGGCTTAGGCTGACTCTTCAACTCGTACATCTTCACTGAAGTTCCTCCTCGGAACTTCCCTTGACAACCAGAACCAGACCCCTTAGTGCAGCGTCTCAGTAGATCAACTTAACCCACGTTGGGTGAACGTCCCTACCATGACGTAACACCTAGGATCCCTCTTTCTTTACTATAAATATAGGCTTACCAGGTAGTAGTAGCCTTAGACTTGACTTTTTGTACACTACGGTACTTGAGCAATCAAAGACTGTTGAATACTCCATCTCTCACTGAAGAACCCTCTCCTCTCACTGAAGAATCCTAAGTTCCACTATTGGCTTAGGCTGACTCTTCAACTTGTACATCTTCACTGAAGTTCCTCCTTGGAACTTCCCTTAACAACCAGAACCAGACCCTTAGTGCAGTGTCTCAGTAGATTGACTTAACCCCTGTTGGGTGAATGTCCCTACCATGACGTAACATTAAGTTAGGTCTATTGAACCTATTGCCACTCTGGCTAAGGGACGAAGAATTTCTGAATCCTGTTCAGTCCTTGGATTCAAACTGTTTAGCATTGAGAGGAGAACAGACGATGACATTCCTGGCCATGTAAAAGGAGCAGCCCTTTGGCAGGAAATTGACGGCAAAGAAGGTTATTGGGTATATGATAAACTCAGTGCAGTATACCTCACCATCGAATATGAAGAAAGTACTGAGCAGTGGTACTTTATACAGCGAGATAGCAGGACTAGGTGTTGGACAGCTACTCAACCAGTCCCCTCCCTGTATAACCTGGGAAGAAGATCAATCAGACCAACATCCATGTCAGCAATTCCACCAGATGACACACCATTGAAGGCAGGCCAGCATACCGTGCCAACTGCTAAGAGACATGAATCAAAAAGTTCTCCAATGGCAACACAGATGACCACCACAGCTGCAACCACAATAATGATGGCTGTCCCCCCATCTACAGTTCAAACATTCTTTATGAAGGGGACAGGAACAGGAAGTGGAAACCCCCCTGCTAGCACTATAGCAGCAGGAAGTGGTCCCTCCAGAGGTGGGCCCCCAGGACCACCAGGAGGAAGCAGACCATCAGGAGGTGATGGCATTTCGGCAGGAAATGGAAGAAGCAGTTCCTAGTCAAATGGAAGGGTTATCCTGACTCAGAGAATCAGTGGGTCAACCAGGAGGACCTATTCACCAATGAGGCCCTGGCAGACTACCAAAATTCAAAGAACGCCCCCAGGACACATATAAGAAGCAGCAGGACTCAAAACAATTCCTCATTCTCCTCCACTTCCACTCATCTCCACTCACAAACACTCCCTCACATGCCCTTTACTCCCGATGCCACCCTCATGATGTCTACATACTACCTCAGAACCCCCAAGAGGATATTTGCTTGCAAGTTGGAAGAAGAGTGGGCACCAACTGTCACGAACTCTTTGCTGCGTACTCTTTTTCTCTTCTTTTATCTTATCTTATCTTCGATCTCATCTTCATCTTATCCTAAGCCCTTATCAGAGCGGACTTATAGTTATCTCTTGATTCCCATGACACGTCTTCTCTTTCACACGCTGTCATTTCCTTCCATCACCTTCTGTGATGTTCCTTTACTTATCCACCAATGGCCTTAAGCCCTCTAGTGCACGGACCACGTACGCACGGACCACCTAGTCGAGTATATTAGCTTGTACCCGTAGGCCTTAGTCCCTTAGCTTTGGCTTCATCAATCCACAGCTTGTTGAACTCGTCTTATCCGTGTGATCCTCTCCTTGCCTTCATTGGCCCATTTACTGCTTGCCTTGTTAGGGAGCCTTTCGAAGCTTTGAGACTTGTGCTATAACAAGGTCTCCATGGATCTTAGGTGTCGTTGCACGCAGTGCCGAACCGACTCAAGTGCCCTTAGTCTTAGGCTGGGACTTGTTACAGAATGCTCTAGAAACCACGCTCTGCTGTAGCGTGACATAAGCCAAAGCTACCATTCCTCCTAGACCTAGCAACTGATTCTGAGCACCATCTCTGGGCTCAAGCTCAGACGACAACTCCTCAGACTCAGATACCTCCTCTAGTGGAGGCTCAGTTCACTCCGATCACTCTAGTCACTCAGAACGCGGGAACGTCTCCCCACAGTCTATTGCAGAACCTCTCGAAGAGCAGCTAGCTCTTGACAACAGTCCGACTCTACCACCCGCCGTACCACCCCAGGAGTTTGAAGAACTCCCCGATCCCACGCCAGAACCCTCCCCACCATCTCCCATTGCCGCTCCACCACTCCTCACACCCATCCCGCCCACCATGTCCACCACTACCAGCACAGGAGGAAAACTCAGTGGCAATGCGCCAACCACCTTTGAAGGTGACCACGCTAAGTCTAAGAAGTTTGTCCGAGAATTCGAAATCTATAGAGGGATGAACGTTGAATCAGAACTCGTAAAGAACCCTTACCGAAGGGTCTTCCTAGCCATGTCCTTTATCTGAGGACCCCTTGTCGACGACTGGGTCGATCACCAGATGGAGGCGCTCCGCCTCAAAACCACCGCCCGCACGGGTTTTGTCCCCCTCGCCAAGTTGGATGAGGCCCTTTGGGACCAGTTCACCGCCAACTTTACTTCGGCCTTCAGCAACGTCACTGAAAAGCAAGACGCCTATCAGTCACTCAAAACCCTCCAGATGAAGGGGGCAGACCTCGATTCCTATACCGCCGCCTTCTGAACGTTAGCCGCGAAGGCCGGCTATGCCCTCAACGCTGCAGCCACCGTTGACCTCTATTCTGGAGGACTCGGCCGAGGCCTTTTATTGGCCATCCTGAGGCGCGATAGCGTTCCCGACACATTCGACCAGTGGGTCGAAGCCACCCAGAAGGAGCAACGCAAGTATGCGATGCTCCGTGCCCGTGTCGGTCTTGACCGCGTTGGAGATAAGAAGATCGGGGGAAGAACTAAGGAGCAGTGGCATCAGCTGCTGTCTACCTCCAGAGGAAGAAGCCAGAATACTACTCACCATACCCCCGCCCGAGACCCTGACGCAATGGACATTGATCGCGTCCGCATCGTCCTCACCAAGGAGGAGATGAATCGTTGTTGATCTGAAGGCCATTGCTTCAGATGCTTCGGCCAGGGGCATGTCTCTCGGGACTGCCCCAAGAAAACCTCCCGCGCCTCTTCCGGCGCCACGACTCTCCGCTCAAGCGACTCGCGCCATGGTAACGCGTCGGTGCGCACTGTGGAAATCGTCAAAGACCCGCCCGCCGTCACAAACGTCACCTCGGCCGCCACCCCCTCCCCATCCACGTCCGTGGCTTCGTCCGCCTCCACCTCCTCACGCGTCGACAAGTCGTCCTTTGCTGCACAGGTCCGGGCCATGAAAACCACCGAGAGGGAGGAGCTGCTAGACTCCCTCTTTGACAACCCGGATTTTTCTTAAGCGCAAACCTGTCGGCCTGGGTGCGCGCGTTCCGTGTAGAGAAATTGTACTTAAAAAGAAAGAACAGCCTGCAAATAAAAGTTCAATTTAGATCAATACACACAATGGCTGAAGAGGTTGCGCTAATCGATAGCGGCGCGACCGAAAACTTTCTCAATCCCTGAGTAGTCGAAAAACTACACCTCCACCTCCAGAAGCTTGACGTCCCGAGAACAATCCGAAATGTTGATGGCACGCAAAACAAAGCTGGGAGAATCACTGAATATATTGCCTTGAAAGTTTGCCTAGGCAAAACTACGACAACGCAACGCTTCTACGTTATGAGCCTCGGGAGCGACGATATCCTGCTGGGATACCCGTGGCTTCAGCACTTCAATCCGGAAATCGACTGGGCTAGTGGAAAACTCACCTCCGAACCCCTCCTCTTATCCACCCTCTCCGCCACCTCTCCTCCGACCCCTCCTCCGCACCGATCGACCACGATCGCGTCCTCGCCCTCAGAATGTCTTGACGAGCCATCTTGCGTGTCCGGAGCGAGCCCTTCCCCCGCCCTATCCCCTTACCTGGCCGTCCGTATGGCCGCCCTTTGTATCCGCTGCGTGCTCAAACACGATAACCTTCCCCTTGAAGAGGGCGAGTCCCTCGTCTTCCGAATTCCCCAGTCCGGCATCTTGAACGCCTCTTCCAGTTATCCAGAACCATCAGAAAGCCCAGAGAAAGCCAGAAAGATACACACCGCCCAAGAGTGGGCCATTGAGGCCAATCGCGACAAGGTATTGTTGACCGAAGAGAAGATTCCCATGGAATACCAACGCCACGGCAAGGTGTTCTCCGAATTGGAGTCTCAACGTTTCCCACCGTCACGTGACTGGGACCATGCCATTGACCTCACCCCAGACGCTCCTTCTTCCCTCAACTGCAAAATATACCCCTTATCCAAGAATGAAAGAGACTCTCTCCGCACCTTCTTAGACGAGCACCTTGCCAAGGGTTATATAGTGCCCTCTAAGTCCCCCTATTTGTCGCCCTTCTTCTTTATTAAAAAGAAGGATGGTCGCCTCCGTCCCATCCAAGATTATCGCCGACTGAACCAGTACACCGTCTGCAACACCTACCCCCTCCCTTTGATCAAAACCCTCACTGAGAACCTGCAAGGCAAGCGCCTCTACACCAAGTTTGATGTCCGCTGGGGTTATAATAACGTTCGCATCAAGGAGGGCGATAAGTGGAAAGCTGCCTTCAAAACCGAAGAAGGGCTCTTCAAGCCCCGCGTAATGTTCTTCGGCCTCACCAACTCTCCCTCCACCTTCCAGACCATGATGGACTCTATCTTCCGTACCCAGCTCCATGATGCTAGTCGCAGTCACGTATTCATTTATATGGATGATATCCTCATTGCCACTCCCGACGACCTTCCCCTCCACCGTGCTGTTGTTCATGAAGTCTTGACCATTTTAGAGCGCGAATCCCTTTTCCTGAAACCAGAGAAGTGCTTCTTTGAACAGAAGCGTGTTGAGTACCTCGGCCTTATCCTTGAAGGCGACAACATCGGCGTAGACCCCGCTAAGGTTGACAGCCTCAAATCTTGGCCTCGTGTCTTGAAGAGTGTTAAGCAAGTCCGCAGCACTCTTGGTGTCTTTGGATACCAACGTCCCTTCATCCCTGGCTTTGCCACCATTGCCCGCCCCCTCACCCAACTCTTAAAGAAAGATCAGCCATTTATTTGGACTGAAGAATGCTCTACGGCTATTGACCGCCTCATCACGATCCTTACCTCTGCCCCTGTCCTCCAGCAGCCTGACCTTGAGCGCCCCTTCGAGGTCGAAGTTGATGCCTCTGCCTTTGCCACTGGGGGCATCCTGTACTAGCGTGACGCCAATAATAAGTTGCGCCCTGTTGCCTACCACTCCAAGACGTTTAACACCACTGAACGCAACTACGACATCCATGACCGTGAACTCCTCGCAGTCATTCACGCACTCAAAGAGTGGCGACACTTCCTCGCTGGTTCCCCTCACCCCGTCACTGTTTACACCGACCATGCCAACCTCCAGTACTACAAGCAGCCCCACAAGATCAATCGCCGTGTGGTGCGCTACATCCCCTTACTAGGGGAGTACAATATCAAGTTGATTCACAAACCAGGCGCCACGAACCGCGCCGATGCCCTCTCCCGCCGCCCTGACTACGACGATGGTTCAGATGATAATCAGGAAGTCACAGTCCTCCCTCCCCAGCTCTTTGCGCTTGCTGCGCAGGTCTCCTCCCTCTCCGACACCGTCCTTGCCGCCCAGCCCTCCCAGGAGTCCCTTCTCCGCTCTTGGGAATCCAAGTATGCCCTCTCCTTCCACTCTGACGCTTGGTGGCAGGGGGATCACCTTGTGGTCGTGGAAGACCACGATCTTAGGAGGGGGGTAATTTCCCTCCATCATGACTCGCCGACCTCTGGACACCCTGGTATTGCCAACACCTTCGCCCTCGTCTCCCGTGACTACTTCTGGCCTGGCATGCGCAACAGTATCATGGCCTACGTCAAAGGCTGCGCTGCTTGTCAAGCAAACAAGTCAACCTCACACTGTCCTCGCCCACCTCCTTTCCCCATCACTACTGACCCCTCCGCACTCCCTTTTGAGACTATTACTATGGACTTTATTACGAAACTTCCCCTTTCGCGTGGTTATGATACAATACTTACTATAACAGACCATGACTGCACTAAAGCTATGATATTCCTCCCTTGCAAAGAAACCATTGATGGCCCTGGAGTCGCCGCTCTTTACCACCGCCACATCTTCCCTCACTATGGACTACCCCGACGTGTCATTACTGACAGAGACCCCCGCTTTGCTTCTGCCTTCACCACTCAGCTCTGCCGCTCACTGGGGATTTCGCAGAACATCTCCACTGCCTACCACCCTCAGACTGATGGACAGTCTGAACGATCTAACCAGTGGCTCGAACAGTACCTTCGGTTCTTCTGTAATGGACGACAAGACGACTGGGTTGATTGGCTCCCTTCGGCACAGTTTGCTCATAACTCTTGGCCTAGCGTGACCACCCACCGGACCCCCTTCGACCTCCTCATGGGTCACACACCACGCGCGCCAGCCAGCAACTTGCCAGGGTCTGTAGCCCCCTCAGTTGAAGAATGTCTGACGAAGATACAAGAGCTGCGCAGTCTAGCGCAGCAAGGCATTACGAAAGCCCAGGACCTCGCTGTTGCCCTCCCCTCCTCCTTCACCCCCTACAAGGAAGGCGATTTAGTCTGGCTTGAAGCAAAGAACCTCCACACCTCCCACCCCACTGTGAAGCTAGCTCCACGACACTACGGCCCCTTCCCTGTCACTAATGTTATCTCCCACGTCGTCTACCAGCTCGCCATCCCTCCTACCTGGAAGATCCACCCAGTCTTCCATGCATCGCTCCTCCTCCCCTACACAGAAACCCCAGAACACGGCCCCAACTTCACGCATCCCCCACCTGACCTTGTTGATGGTCTTGAAGAGTTTGAAGTTGAAAAGATCCTTGACTCTAGAAGACGCCGCCGACAGTTGCAGTACTTGGTGAAGTGGAAGGGTTATCCTGATGCCGACAATACCTGGGAGCCAGCTGACCACCTCCATGCTCCAGACATCGTGAGGGACTTTCATGTGGCTCATCCCTTGGCAGTAAGGGTCATTCTTGGCGATGTGGAACTCGCCCCTTAGAAGGGGGGTAATGTCACGAACTCTTTGCTGCGTACTCTTTTTCTCTTCTTTTATCTTATCTTATCTTCGATCTCATCTTCATCTTATCCTAAGCCCTTATCAGAGCGGACTTATAGTTATCTCTTGTTCCCATGGCACGTCTTCTCTTTCACGTGCTGTTATTTCCTTCCATCACCTTCTGTGATGTTCCTTTACTTATCCACCAATGGCCTTAAGCCCTCTGGTGCACGGACCACATACACATGGACCACCTAGTCGAGTATATTAGCTTGTACCCATAGGCCTTAGTCCCTTAGCTTTGGCTTCATCAATCCACAGCTTGTTGAACTCGTCTTATCCGTGTGATCCTCTCCTTGCCTTCATTGGCCCATTTACTGCTTGCCTTGTTAGGGAGCCTTTCGAAGCTTTGAGACTTGTGCTATAACAAGGTCTCCACGGATCTTAGGTGTCGTTGCACACAGTGCCGAACCGACTCAAGTGCCCTTAGTCTTAGGCTGGGACTTGTTACAGAACGCTCTAGAAACCACGCTCCGCTGTAGCGTGACACCAACAACTTCTGCCAAAGCTGATGAGGTCATCGTGGTTGAGGGAGACAGAGCCAGGTCCAAGGGACCCATTACCGAAGCTGAGTTCCACAGCACCCTCGCCCAGTTCCCAGCTCAAGGACAAGGTGACAGAAGTGCCCGACTGTCACCCAATGTTAACAGGCAGCCTGCTCTGTGGCACATCCTTAATGCTGACACTGGGGAGCCCATTGCCAACCAACCCTTCACCACTGCCAAAGTCAATGAGTTTTGACGAGCTCTCAACCATGGTGAAGATGTCTGAGCATGCTAGGGAGAGGTATGAGGTGACAATGAAACTGAAGAGGGTGTGGAAGGAGGTGACCGACACTTGGAGGGCCAAACAGCTACAAATAGCCCAATGCTGGAGGATGGAGCTGAAAGAGAGGAGGGAGAAATTACAGACAACAAGGACGAGAGATACCCAGCTGAGCACCCGCACATTCTCTATGGCAGAGAAACTGATGCTCCACCTCATACAACCCAACACGCCCTTGCCACCGACGGGACCCCCCTCTACCAAGGTCATGTATATCCCCAGCTCACTGACCAAGCCATCTCCACCATTGCCAATGCCCATGCGCCACATGGGTTCCAGGTCAATTGAGGACCTGATTTTATTCACTTCCCCATCACCACCCCCAACGGCGTGACTTGCCAGGCCAAATACATCCAGGTTGTCATGAGCAATGATCCTATCATGCTCGGCCTGATTGACAAGTCAGACAGGGTATACCCGAAACCCCTGTACACCACACCACAGTACGTCATGCACCCCAACACCCACATGAAGTATGCATGAGAGGATCTATTCCTCTTCAATGCCAGGTACAACGATGTACATGCCATCAACTGAGCCATCCTGGAATGCAAGGATGTAAGCCTCATCGGTGAGATCTGACGCTACCATGCTCTGGGCGCAGAGTTGGGATGACTAGAGGTGTGGATTAGGGAGCTACAAGAGACAAGGGGATGGCTGGCAATGGACAAAGTGGTATGTATCAGTCATCTGGAATGGGCAAGGGTGTTACAGCAGATCAAGGACATGCAGGCAGGATGGATGGGACCACCAGGGCTCCGTGGGCATTGCTCCTGAAAAGGGGGTGATGTCACGGAATGGACTTTCGTGCTTACTATCAGGTTCTGACTACAATAGTAGGCTTGTGATTGTGTACATTAGTCAGGGACTTTATCTTTCACATGTTATCAGTCAGCAGTAGTATCACATGTGTTACGTCATGGTAGGGACGTTCACCCGACGTGGGTTAAGTCGATCTACTGAGACGCTGCACTAAGGGGTCTGGTTCTGGTTGTCAAGGGAAGTTCCGAGGAGGAACTTCAGTGAAGATGTACAAGTTGAAGAGTCCGCCTAAGCCAATAGTGGAACTTAGGATTCTTCAGTGAGAGGAGAGGGTTCGTGAGAGATGGAGTATTCAAAGGTCTTCGATTGCTTGAGTACCGTAGAGTACAAAAAGTCAAGTCTAAGGCTACTACTACCTGGTGAGCCTGTATTTATAGTAAAGTAATAGGGCATCCTAGGATAGAATGATAATGGCATCCTAGGATCAAGTCATCGAGCAATCACAATAGAACAATAAGAACTGTGGAGCACAGCTCGCAGTAATCACATGTAAGATGTGAAACAATAGATATAAGTGAAACAAAGATGTGAGTGAAACGCACTTATAGCCCCCCTAGCAACAGGCAGAAGTCGTCATGACTCACATGAGAGACAAAGATATAAATAAAAGTAAAGAGTCACCATGACTCATATGAGAATGACCACGTGATAAGAAAGTGAAAGGGGTGTCACGTGTCCTAAGGCGGTTAAAGAAAAGGAGTAAAATAGGCAGTGTCATAACAACATGGTACTTGTAGCTTACAGATTACTAGGATGGTAGTACTAGGGTTCAAGCTAGTATTGCCATAGGTCAGTAGTGTTTCGGGAGGCGCTTCAAAGCCCTCCATCATCATATATAAGTAGTAGAGTGGGAAGACCAAGGATTGCCATCTTGGTCTTCTTGAATCATCAGTTTTCCCCTTCTCCTCTTTGCTCTCAAAGATGACTGGCCCTCTTCAAGGAGTTCACACTGCATAAGACTTTCCAATGGAGTGGAAGTCTTCCCAGTTGCAAGTTATCGTATTGAGCACCATGGCTCTGCATTTGACTTAGTATAAATCACGAAGCTGAGTACTCATGCCCTCCCTCACCTAAAGCAAGGCACACACTTACCGAAGTGTAAAAGATGCGTTATGTGCCACTATGAGCCACCTCCAGGCGTGCCTCCTCCTGCTGGGGCACCTCCACCTCTAGGTGCACCCCCACCTCCTGGGGGGCCAGAGTTTCACCACGCCCTCAACACCCTCATTTCCTATGTTCTATCCAATCCTGCCCTTTCCCAGCCAGATATATCCAAACCCTTCCAACTGGAAGTTGACACCTCTGCCTTCGCCACTGGGGCAATCCTTTCTAAGAAGGACCCTAGGGGGAAATCCCGTGCCATTGGCTTCCACTCCAAAACATTCACTGAGGCGGAATGGAACTATGATATCCATGACAGAGAACTCCTGGCTGTTGTTTGTGGTCTGGAAAATTGGCGTCACCTCCTAGCAGGCTCCCCCCATCCAATCACCATCCTCACTGATCACAAGAACCTCCAATACTACCACAACCCCCAATGCATTAACCACCACGTCGCCAGATACCTCCCCAAACTGGCTGACTACCATTTCACCCTCGTCCACCAGCCTGGGGCCTCCAATAAGGCCGATGCTCTTTCCAGGCACCCCAACTTCTACGATGGCTCAGCGGACAATGACCAGGTCACTGTCCTCCCCCCTTCACTCTTTGTTAATGCTGCCCTCTCCTCCTCCCTTGATGATCATGCATGAGCCCACCAACACAAACAGCTGGACCTTCTCTCTAGATGGACGCTCTCTTACAACCTCACTCAGAAGGAGGGCTTCTTCTGGAACGGCTCACATCTTGTCATCATGGAAAATGACAATCTAAGGAGGGGGGTAATTTCCCTATATCATGACTCTCTCACAGCTGGACACCCCGGAATTTCCAAGACCCTTTGGGCTATCTCACACGATTACTGGTGGCCAAACATGAAAACTTCCATCACCAATTACATTAAGGGTTGCGCCACCTGTCAATCACGCAAAAATAACCCTACCAACCCGAAACCACCGCTGTACCCCATTACTACAGATCCCCATTCCCTTCCCTTCAAAACCATTGCCCTGGACTTTATCACGAAACTCCCCCTATCATCCAACTACAATACAATACTTACAATTACGGACCATGACTGCTCCAAAGCTTCCATCTTCATCCCCTGCAACAAAACCATAGATGCTGAGAAAACTGCACTACTTTATGCTACTTACATACTCCCCCATTACGGACTTCCCAAAAGCATCATTTCAGACAGAGACCCTCATTTTACCTCTGCATTTATGAAAGAACTTTGCAAATTACTTCACATCGATCAGAACATTAGTACCGATTATCACCCCCAAACTGATGGCCAATCGGAACGCACTAACCAATGGCTGGAACAGTACCTCCACATATTCACCAACTACAAGCAAGACGACTGGGCATCTTGGCTCCCCCTTGCACAATTTGCACACAACTCCTGACCCAGTTCTACCATGAAAAAGACCCCCTTTGACCTCCTCATGGGACACACCCCACGTGTTCACCAAACCTTCCACTTCTCCACCATTCCCTCTGTTGACCAGCACATGCAGCAGATAAAGGAAGCACACCAGCAGGCACAAGACGCTATCAGATGCTCACAGGACCTCATGACTAGGTCACACACTCGTTTCACCCCTTACTGTGTCAGAGATAGAGTCTGGCTCGAGGCCAGGAACCTTCACACCACCCATCCATCTGCCAGACTATCCCCATGGCATTATGGTCCCTTCCTAGTTACCGCTGCCATTTCACATACCTCTTACCGTCTCAAGCTCCCTCCGCAATGGAAGATACATAATGTCTTTCATGCTTCCCTTCTCACCCCTTTCAAGGAAACACCTGAGCATGGTCCGAACTTCACAGAACCTTCCCCTGGCCTGATTGATGGGGAACTGGAATGGGAAGTGGAGCAAATTCTAGGGTCACGATGCAGGCGCAACCAACTGCAGTATTTGGTCAGATGGAAGGGCTTCTCTGAAGCCCATGACTCATGGGAACCCTCAGCTCATATTCATGCTGACCAACTTGTTACCAACTTCCACCAGCAAAACCCTAGCTCTATCTGCTCCCTCTGGGACAGACACAGAGTAACCCCATATTTAAACCCTGCCTTTTCTCCCACTCTGCTCATCATCCACTCCATTACTCTGCCCCCCACCACTGCCACTACCACTACTATGTCTGCCTCTTCTGCCACCACCAACAACCACTCTCTTGCTGACTGCATTGGCTCGCGCACCACATCCCCTGTCCCCACTAAGGGAACTTTTGGCACCCCTGGGTCTCCTCTAGGCAACCCCCTCCCACTGGCTGATCGTATCCAGTCTCCGACCCCATCTCTAGAGCCTCTCCCTGTCCCCCCTTGTTCCCCTGCTTACCTCCACCTCCGTACCCCTGAGCCTCATTGCCCCCTCATGCTGTTCTGCCACTCCCCATTGCCTGCCTCTTCTATTGACCTGGGCAATGACTGGTCCGATAATGACCCCCCTGTGGGTTTCATGATCTATGACTCACGACGAGCCAACCATGCCCATTACTCCTTCCCCATCACCGGGCTGGATGGTACCCCCAAGCGTCCCCATTACATTCGCTATGAATGGGACTGCGAGGGCCACAACCATTTTGTCCTTGAATGTCACAGGAACACTGGCCATTACTAGGACTATGGGGCTCCGCTCACTGCTGCCCCCTTTCACAGACCCCCCCCTGCCTACCCCAATAACACCAACCTCTCCCCCTTCCACACTGACCACCCTGACAAGGAGGCCATCGAAACTGGCCTAAGGGTCCTCAACGATGTTGGGGTCAATGCTGACATTGATAGGTACCACTTCCTGGAAGAGGAACACCGTGTCTTGTTGGAAAGAGAGAGAGATCTGGCAGACGCTTGGAATGACTGGAGGAGGAGGTCAGGGGTCATCCAGCAGAGGCTGGTCACATCACAGGCATGCACATGCCTTCATCCTTACCTCATGGGGGAAGCTTACATTCCTCACCCACGCTACACCAACAACGCAATGGCATCCTCTGGTATTCCCATCCGGGAGTATCTGGAGGATCAACACCCAGGAGGGGAGCATTACACCCACTTCCCCATGCCGTGGCTTCATGACGAAGAGAAGCCAGGTGTGTCATGCTGGATCCTGACCCAGGGTTGTGAGTCCCATGCCTCCCAGAAAGCCCCCCTTCCCAATCCCCAGCCCATCCACCCCTCCATCCTCAAATGTACCAAATGCCACATCCCCAACGTCACCCACTCCACCAAGAACTGCCCCATGTGGCAGTGCTGTTTCTATTGTGACAATGTAGGCCACCTAGCTTACAAGTGCTTCTATCCGCACTCCAGGTGCTTCAATGGGGAAAGATGCCGCATTCCCCCTAAGCACAAGTGCTTCAAGGGTGGTTGTGAGTGGTACTTCAAGTCCTGGCAATCCTTCTATGGGCATGACACCCACGACAATGACTACAATGCCTACGATGACATCAACTGGGAGGTGGAGGATCGAGGTGATTGATGTGTGGAAGCATCTACCAAGAGCAGGGGTGATGTTGTGATCCAACTCACCACAGACTTATTTTTCTTTTTACCTTATCGCCTTTGACTCATTCTCGGACTTCCTCAGAGTACTAACCTGTTGACTCATTACTATGTACACTTCTCTACTCCAATTCCCCTTCTATCTCTTCCCCCTTTTGCATACCCTTTGTTCCCTTTTTGTATCCCCTTCATGGGACAGACATGGAGTAGTCACCTATATAAGCCTGCCCACTTATACACCTATTCCCTAGTCTTGTCTTCGTTTACCATACTAGCAAATACTAGACCTGATCGTCCTCTAACTGTGTGTCCTTCTTGTTGTCTCACCACCACTGTCGGCCTTCCCTTAGTTGGGAGCCACCTCGAAGCTTTGCACTTGTGCTATAACAATGTGCACACACACACAGACCCTAAGTCGTTCAACTTAGTCCCTTGTACTTTGGCCTTCTGACTGAACCCCTTGTACCTTGTCACTAAGTCCCTTGACTTAGCCCCTCAGGACCTTGCTCCCTTGTCGTCCTTCATGGACCCTTGTCACCTTGACTTCTCTCTGTCCCATATGCTCTCACTGAGCACCTTCTCCTCGTACCTTGCTCCCAGTACCCCCTGTCCCTTGTGTCTCTGGTGCACGTTGCACAGTAAGGCCCCGCTAGGCCTTAACAACGAAAGCTGAGCTACCATCCTGCTATTCCACATACCAACAACTATTCAATGAAGAGGCATCACATCAATTTCCACCCACCAGGGCATGGGATCACAAAATACAATTCAAGAAGGAGACACCCAAGGCAATTGACTGCAAGGTCTACCCACTCACGCAAGAAGAAGACACAGCACTCAAGGGATTCCTTGACAAACAACTCAGCAAGGGCTACATCTGACCATCCAAATTGCCATACGCATCACTGTTCTTCTTTGTCAAGAAGAAGGATGGCAAATTACAACTGGTATAGGACTATTGTCGTATTAACTCCTTTACAATCCAAAACCAGTACCTGCTACCACTCATCTCCGACCTCATCATGGACCTCAGCAACACCCACATATATACCAAACTTGACGTACGATAGGGATATAACAATGTGAGGATCAAAGAAGGGGATGAGGAGAAGGCAGCTTTTAAAACATGATATGGACTCTTCGAACCTATGGTTATGTTCTTCAGACTCACCAACTCCCTGGCAATGTTCCAAACAATGATGAACGATATATGCCAAGACATCATCACAAAACATGAACTCAGAGGAACAGTCATATGGGTCTACATGGACGACATAGGCATAGCAACCTGGGTTGGGTGCAGAATGGATGAATATATTGAAGCAGTATGAGATGTATTGGAAGTATCCACAAAACATGACCTATATTACAAGCTGGAGAAGTGCCTTTTCCATGCACCAAGTATGGATTACCTGGGGGTAATCCTTGAAAAGGGGGTGGCACACATGGACCCTGTCAAAATTTCAGGCATCAAGGACTGGCCAACACCCACCAAGGTCAAAGATGTATGATCTTTCCTTGGATTCTGCAATTTTTACAGGGCTTTCATCTGCAACTTCTTGTACCACGCTGTGCGGGCTCGAAAGCACATGCATGAGTAAATATGGGCAGAGGGTGGATAAGGAATGAAAAGGGGAATAGTGGGAAGCCCAAGAATGAGAGGAAATGAGATTGCGACAACAAGTGAATCGGAACAGTGCCCTCATTTGGGCCTGACTCGAGCTGGGATCACACAGAGAGAAAGGGGGGAAATGCTGGTGACATGGCACCCCTGTATTCAGAAGGTAACAAGTGGTATATGTACAAAAGGGATCTAGCTACTATGCTAAGATGGAAAGGGGAAAAGTAAATGAGGTGATCTGGGAATAAGGAACATGTGGCTGAACAAAGGTACCAATGATGCATGATTTTGAGGTCAGCGTCCAAGCTGGCCTTACAATGCGAGACCCCTCAATCAACTAACCAAGAAGGGTGCCAAATGGAAATGGACAGGCACTGAACATAACACATTCACTACACTCAAGAGACTGGTCATATCCAAACTGGTATTGGCACACCGTGAGCTAAGTAAACCATTTGAACTGGAAGTCGATGCCTCAGGGTTCGCAATAGGGGCAGTATTACTACAACGGAAGAAGGACAATAAACAATATCCCATAAGCTACTTCTCTGCCACACTCAATGAAGCAGAATGAAATTATGACATTTATGACCTAGAACTACTGGCAATCATCAGAGCATTCTGACACTGGAGACCACTACTGGCTGGATCACTGCATAAAACCAAAGTCTTCACATGAACCTCCAATACTGGAGGAGTCCACAAAAGATCAGTTGGCAGGTAGCCAGGGAAGTACTCAAATTATCTGAATACAATTTTGAGATTCACCACATCAAGGGATCAGCAAATGGCTGAGCAGACACATTATCACAAAGACCAGACTACGACCAAGGGGAAGGAGACAATGATAACATCACCATACTACCAGACAAAATCTTCGTATGAGGCACCCAAATCGAAGAAATACAAATGCACAAAGACTACCTCACCATGGAGGACACTGCCCTCCCAGATCCGGTGTACCAACAGAATGAGGCAATCTTGAAGTCCTGGGTGGATGTGCACCAACTTAAGAAAATAGAAGGCATTTGGTATAAAGATGTGCGAAGGGTGGTAACCAGAGGCATACATGACAAGAGACATATATTCTACGATCACCATGACCTGCTGGCTCATGGACATCCAGGAATTAAACGAACTGCCCAACTAGTGGGACATGCATATTGGTGGCCAGGCATGACCAAGGATGCTGTGGAGTATGTCAAGGATGCGTCACATGTCAATGCATCAAGGTCCAACATCAGCCCAATAAGGCACCCCTTAACCCCATATATCCCAAACCAGAAGCACTGCCGTTTGAGATGATAGCACTTGACTTCATAACTAAGTTACCACAATCACAAGGATATGATACGATACTGACGATAACTGACCATGATTGCAGTAAGGCCATGATCTTCATACTATGCAATGAAGAGATAAGTGTGGAAGAAGTTGCAGCCCTCTATCTGAAACACGTCTTTATCCAATTCGGACTTCCTACAAAAATCATAAGTGACAGAGACCCCCGTTTTGCCAGCCACTTTACATGAGAACTCTGCTGAGTACTAGTGTTATGTCACGGTAGGGACATTCACCCGACATGGGTTAAGTCGTCTACTGGGACGCTGCACTAAGGGTCTGGTTCTGGTTGTCAAGGGAAGTTCTGAAGAGGAACTTCAGTAAATGATGTACAAGTTGAAAGGTCAGCCTAAGCCAATAGTGGAACTTAGGATCTTTCAATGAGAGGAGAGGGTTCGTGAGAGATGGAGTATTCACAAGTCTTCGATTGCTTGAGTACTGTAGGATACAAGAAGTCAAGTCTAAGGCTACAAGCTACCTAGCATGCCTGACTTTATAGTAAACTGAGAGGATCCTAGTACTGAGTCACAATAGCATACTAGGATCAAGTCACCAAGTCATCACAACAACAGAACAATAGAAACTGCAGCACAGTCTGCAGTAATCACGAGTAAGTCGTGAAACATGATATATCTGAAACAATAGGCCCTTAGCAACAGCCAGAGTCATAGTGACTTGTATGAGAAGTGGGAACGTAAAGGAAAATGAAAATATGAGTCATATCATAACAACTAGACATTCACCAGAACATCTCTACAGCATATCACCCTTGTACAGACAGGCAATCTGAATGAACGAACCAGTGGGTGGAACAATACCTTTGCTTCTGGGAAAACAAATGGCAGAACAATTGGTGCAGATATCTACCCTTGGCCGAATTCACACACAACAACTGGCCACACGAATATACACAGAAGTCCCCCTTTAATCTCCTCATGGGATATAATCTGTGTGCTGATTGGATGGATAAGCCATCGCCAATCCCACAGGTGGCACTTAGAGCCGAACAATTCCGAGAAGCATGGAAGTATGCCCAGGAACTTATCACGAAAGCACAACAATCATGGGTAAAGAACAAGGAGGGACCCAAATTCCAACAAGGAGAGCTTGTGTGGCTTGAGGGATGCCACTTATGCACTCACCAACCAATGGCAAAACTGGCACCGCAACAGCATGGCCCCTTCAAGATTGAACAGGTGATGTCCCCTGTCAATTACCGGCTCAATCTTCCCCAGCAATGGAAAATTCACATAGTGTTCCATATGGATCTCCTCACAAAATACCATGAGACATCACTTCATGGGAAAAACTATCAGTGCCCACCACTGGACCTAGTGGATGGGGAAGAGGAGTATGAGGTTGAGAAGGTTCTATGTTAAGGCCTAGTGGGGCCTTACTGTGCGACGTGCACTGGAGGTACAAGGGACAAGGATACTGGGGACAAGGTATGAGGACAAGGTGCTCTGTGAGAGTGATCAAGACTGAGAGAAGTTGAGGTGACAAGGGTCTGTGAAGGACGACGAGGGAACAGGGTTCCAAGGGGCTAAGTCAAGAGACTTGGTGACGAGGTACAAGGGGTTTGGTCAGAAGGCTGAAGTATGAGGGACTAAGTTGAACGACTTAGGGTCTGTGTGTGCGCGTTGTTATAGCACAAGTGCAAAGCTTTGAGGTGGCTCCCAATTAAGGGAAGGCCGACAGTGGTGGTGAGACAATGAGAGGAGCACACAGGTTGAGAGGGTAGACAAGTCTGGTATTCACTAGTATGGTAAACGAAGACAAGACTAGGGAATAAGCGTACAAGTGGTCGAGCTTATATAGGTAGCTACTCCATGTCCATCCCATGAAGAGGATACTATAATAGAGAACAATAGGAGATGCAAATGGGGAAGAGGTAGAATAGGGAACAAGGGGAAGTGTAGAAGGAGAAAGGGATAGAAGGAGAATTGGAGTAGGGAAGCATACATGGTTATGAGTCAACAGGTTAGTACTCTGAGGTAGTCCAAGGGCAAGGTGAGCGATAAGGTAAAAGAAAAATAAGTCCGAGGTGAGCCGGATCACGACATCACCCCTCCTCTTAGTAGATGCTTCCACACATCAATCACCTCGATCCTCCACCTCCCAGTTGACGTCATCGTAGGCATTTTAGTCATTGTCGTGGGTGTCATGCCCATAGAAGGATTGCCAGGACTTGAAGTACCACTCACAACCACCCTTGAAGCACTTGTGCTTAGGAGGAACGCGGCATCTTTCCCCATTGAAGCACCTGGAGTGCGGATAGAAGCACTTGTAAGCTGGGTGGCCTACATTGTCACAATAGAAACAGCACTGCCATATGGGGCAGTTCTTGGTGGAGTGGGTGACGTTGGGGATGTGGCATTTGGTACATTTGAGGATGGAGGGGTGGACTGGCTGGGGATTGGGAAGGGGGGCTTTCTGGGAGGCATGGGACTCACAACCCTGGGTCAGGATCCAGCATGACACACCTGGCTTCTCTTCGTCATGAAGCCACAGCATGGGGAAGTGGGTGTAACGCTCCCCTCCTGGGTGTTGATCCTCCAGATACTCCCGGATGGGAATACCAGAGGACGCCATTGCGTTGTTGGTGTAGCGTGGGTGAGGAATGTAAGCTTCCCCCATGAGGTAAGGATGAAGGCATGTGCATGCCTGTGATGTGACCAGCCTCTGCTGGATGACCCCTGACCTCCTCCTCCAGTCATTCCAAGCGTCTGCCAGATCTCTCTCTCTTTCCAACAAGACGCAGTGTTCCTCTTCCAGGAAGCAGTACCTATCAATGTCAGCATTGACCCCAACATCATTGAGGACCCTTAGGCCGGTTTCGATGGCCTCCTTGTCAGGGTGGTCAGTGTGGAAGGGGGAGAGGTTGGTGTTATTGGGGTAGGCAGGGGGGGGCCCATGAAAGGGGGCAGCAGTGAGTGGAGCTCCATAGTCCTAGTAATGGCCAGTGTCCCTGTGACATTCAAGGACAAAATGGTTGTGGCCCTCACAGTCCCATTCATAGCGAATGTAATGGGGACACTTGGGGGTGCCATCCAGCCCGGTGATGAGGAAAGAGTAACGAGCATGGTTGGCTTGTCATGAGTCGTAGATCTTGAAGCCTGCAGGGGGGTCATCATCAGACCAGTCATTGCCCAGGTCAATAGAAGAGGCAGGCGATAGGGAGTGGGAGAATGGCATGAGGGGGCGACAAGGCTCAGGGGTATGGAGGCAGAGGTAAGCAGAGGAACAAGGGGGGACAGGGAGAGGCTCTAGAGATGGGGTTGGAGACTGGATATGATCAGCCAGTGGGAGGGGGTTGCCTAGAGGAGACCCAGGAGTGCCAAAAGTTTCCTCAGTAGGGGCAGGGGAAGCCACACAGGAGCCAATGCAGTCAGCAAGAGAGCTGTTGTTGGTGGTGGCAGGAGAGGTAGACATAGTGGTAGGACAAGTAGTGGTGGGGGACAGAGTGATAGAGCAGATGATGAGCGGAGTGGGGGAGAAGGCAGGGTTTAAATATGGGGTTACTCCAGGTCCATCCCAGAGGGAGTGGATGGAGCTAGGGTTTTGCTGGTGGAAGTTGGTAACAAGTTGGTTGGCATGAATGTGAGCCGAGGGTTCCCATGGGTCATGGGCTTCGGAGAAGCCCTTCCATCTAACCAAATACTGCAATTGGTTGTGCCTGCATTATAACCCTAGAATTTGCTCCACTTCCCATTCCAGTTCCCCATCAATCAGGTCAGGGGAAGGTTCTGTGAAGTTCAGACCATACTCAGGTGTTTCCTTGAAAGGGGTGAGAAGGGAAGCATGGAAGACATTATGTATCTTCCATTGCAGAGGGAGCTTGAGACGGTAAGAGGTATGTGAAATGGCAGCGGTAACTAGGAAGGGACCATAATGCCGTGGGGATAGTTTGGCAGATGGATGGGTGGTGTTGTTAAGGCCTAGCGGGGCCTTACTGTGCGACGTGCACCAAGGATACGAGGGGACAAGGACAGAGTACGAGAACAAGGTACTTGGTAAGACAACAAGGGTCAAGGGAGTTCTAGGAGACGATGGTCCACAAAGGACGACCAAGGGACAGGGGTTCGAAAGGTTAAGTCGATGGACTTAGTGACGAGGTACAAGGGGCTTTGACCAGAAGGTCAAAGTACGAGGGACTAAGTCGAACAACTTAGGGTCTGTGTGTGCGCGTTGTTATAGCACAAGCGCAAAGCTTTGAGGTAGCTCCCAACTAAGGGAAAGCCGACAGTGGTGATGAGACGACGAGAAGGAGGCACACAGTGAGGAGTGGACAAGTCTGGTATTCGCTAGTATGATAAACGAAGACAAGACTAAGGAATCGTTGTAAAGTGGAGAGGCTTATATAGGTAGCTACTCCGGGTCTGTCCCATGAAGGGGTACTAAAAGAGAACAAAAGGAAATGCAAAAGGGGAAAAGGTAGAAGGGGAATTGGAGTAGGAAGGCGTACATGGTAATGAGTCAACAGGTTAGTGCTCTGAGGAAGTCTGAGAAGATGTCAAAGTGAAGTAGTAAAATAAAGAAAAAGTCCAAGGTGAGCCGGATCACGACAGGTGTGAAGGTTCCTGGCCTCGAGCCAGACTCTATCTCCGACACAGTAAGGGGTGAAATGAGTGTGTGACCTAGTCATGAGGTCCTGTGAGCGTCTGATAGCGTCTTGTGCCTGCTGATGTGCTTCCTTTATCTGCTGCATGTGCTGGTCAACTGTTACGATACGACTCAATTTCTTCTTTGTTTATCTTTCTTTGTCTCATGTGACCGTTCTCATAAGAGTCATAGTGACTCTAGCCCATCGTCAAGGGGCTTGTATCTGATGGTTTCAGACTCGTTTCATACATACTGCGGACTGCGCCGCAGTTACTTATTGTTCAGATAACTCGATCCTAGTACACTGTTATGACTCAGTACTAGGATCCCCATTTACTATAAAGTCAGGCTTGCTAGGTAGCTTGTAGCCTTAGACTTGACTTTTTGTATCCTACGGTACTCAAGCAATCGAAGACTGTGAATACTCCATATCTCACCGAACTCTCCTCTCACTGAAGAAACCTAAGTACCACTATTGGCTTAGGCTGACTCTTCAACTCGTACATCTTCACTGAAGTTCCTCTTTGGAACTTCCCTTGACAACCAGAACCAGACCCCTTAGTGCAGCGTCTCAGTAGATTGACTTAACCCATGTCGGGTGAACATCCCTACCATGACGTAACATTAAGTCAAGTCTATCGAACCTATTGCCACTCTGGCTAAGGGACGAAGAATTTCTGAATCCAGATCAGTCCTTGGATTCAAACCATTTCCCATCGAGAGGAGAACAGAAGACGAAGTTCCTGGCCACGTAAAAGGAGCAGCCCTTTGGCAGGAAATCGACAGCGAAGAAGGTTATTGGGTATATGACATACTCAGCGCAGCATACCTTGCCATCGAATATGAAGAAAGTACCGAGCAGTGGTACTTCATACAGCAAGACAGCAGGACTAGGCATTGGACAGCTACTCAACCAGTCCCCTCCCTGTATAACCTGGGAAGAAGATCAATCAGACCAACGACAGTATCAGCAATTCCACCAGACGATACACCATTGAAGGCAGGCCAGCATACCGTGCCAACCGCTAAGAGATGTGATACAAAAAGTTCTCCAATGGCAACACAGACAACCACCACAGCTGCAACCGCAACAATGATGGCTGTCCCCCCATCTACAGTACAAACATTCTTCATGAAGGGGATAGGAACAGGAAGCGGAAATCCCCCTGCTAGCACTACGGCAGCAGGAAGTGGTCCCTCCGGAGGTGGGCCCCCAGGACCACCAGGAGGAAGTGGACCGCCAGGAGGTGGCCCCCCAGGAGGTGGGGGTGCACCTGGAGGTGGAGGTGCCCCAGCAGGCGGAGGTGCGCCCGGAGGTGGAGGACCCCCTCCCGGTGGCGCCCCTGTTGGAGGCAGGGCAGGTGCCGGCCCAGGCCCAGGAGCGGCAAATGGCAAACTTGGAGGAAATCCCCCAACTGACTTTGATGGTACCCAATCGCTTGCGGACCAATTCATGCAGGAATTCAACCTGTATCGAATCACAAATTTGGATGCTGAACAAATGGCAATACCTATGAAATGAGTGGCCCTGCTACTCGGTTTCATAAAAGGACCAAACATAAAGGACTGGGTCAAGAGATGGACCAACTGGATCCTTGTGGAAATGAACAATGGAAGACTACCGAATGACGAATTCTACTGGACAGCAGTGTCTCAAGGCTTTGAACAAGCATTCCAGGATACAGGAGCAAGGGAATGGGCAGAAGATAAACTGCGCCACCTCTCATTCATACCAAATGAGGTGGATGCGTTTATCACCCAGTTTGAATCCCTTGCTGCAGAAGCAATGTACCCATTGGATGCTCAGTCGACACTCTCCTTATTCACATCAAAACTTCCTTATTGCATGATGGATCACGTCTATAAGGTGGTATGCCCCCTAGACTTTAGGGGATGGGCCGATGGAGTGGGCCAGTACCACTCAGACAACACTGCAGTCCAGAATATTCGGGGAATTAACGAAGAAACTCCAAGGAAGAAGGGAGCAGGAAAGATGAACCCTGCCCAATTGGCGAAGATGCTGGGCATTAAGATGCCAGCCCCTGCTTCAGATGCAATGGACACACGTGCCGACCACTCTCGTTCCAACTACAACAAAGGAACCCGAGGAAGAGCAGCGGCGACCACTGCAAAAGAGAAACCGGACATTGAAGTCCAGAAGAAAGAAGGCTGTTGCTACACATGCAACAAACAAGGACACCTCTCCCGCAACTGTCCAGATAAGCAGAAGGACAAGAAACCACCTCAGAAGGCTCGCAAGGCCAAGGCCGAAGAAAGCAAACCAGAGGAAGAATTGGAAGAAGAGTCCGAAACTGAATCCACCCCTACCAATGTGCGATCTTCCCTCATCAAAAGCCTCTCAACCAAGGAAAAATACGCAATGATCAAAGAGGCTTGGAAAGAAGAGCATGGGGAGGATTTTTAAAACGCACAAACCCAGCGGCCATGGCACATGCGTTACAGTTTAAAGACGTGTTTGTTAGTAAATATCAAAGTCTCCAAATCCCAACTCTGATACAAACTTCACACACAACGGCTGAAAGAAAAGTTCTCGTGGATTCAGGAGCCACGGACAACTTTATCGACTTCAAGCTCCTGAAAAGAATGAAGATTGGCAAACTAAAGCTGCCACGACCCCGCATTGTGTGGAACATTGACGGGACCTAGAATAAGTTAGGAATCATCAAGTACTACATTGACCTGCAAGTCTGGACTGGGGAGAAGAAACAGAACATGAGATTCCTCGTCACAAATCTAGGAGATGACGAGATGGTGTTAGGGTACCCGTGGCTCACTGCCTTCCAGCCATTGATCGATTGGAGAAGTGCGACCCTTGATGAAAGCATGCAACCACTTGTTATCAAGACCCTTTTATATACAATGGACGCAGAAGTGATCCGCATATGAGATGCGTGGATCAAGAAGGCTGCATCGTTATGCACCCCTGGGGAAGAACTCTTTGTTCATCAAATGGATGAAGAAATCCTCAAAAGAAGCTTGACGTCAACCAAAATGGCAGTAAAGGCTCTGCCAAAAGAAGAGAAAACCTGGGATCAGGTAGTCCCGAAACACTACCACAAATGGAAGAAGGTCTTTTCCGAAGAAGAGGCGAAGCGGTATCCAGAACACCAACCATGGGATATTGCTATTAATTTTACAGAGGACACCCCAAAAATGCTAGACTGCAAAATATACCTGTTATCTAAAGGCGAGCAAGAAAAGCTCGACGAATACATCAAAGATAATTTGGACAAGGGCTATATTCGTCCATCAAAATCACAATATTTGTCACCATTCTTTTTCATCGGAAAGAAAGATGGAAAACTTCGTCCTGTAGTGGACTACCGAAAATTGAACTCCTTCACAATCCCCGACTGATACCTGTTGCCTCTAATACAGGAACTAGTAGATAAGGTAAAGGATACCAGGCTGTTCACCAAAATGGATGTGCGAGCAGGATACAACAATATTTGCTTCTGAGAAGGCATGAACCAAAAGCGGCTTTCAAACAAACCTAGGACTGTTCGAACCAACAGTAATGCCGTTTGGGCTGAAAAATGCCCCTGCAGTGTTCCAATGAATGATGAATACACAGTTTAACAACCTTACAGCAACTGGTCAAGTAATCATCTATATGGACAACATCCTTATTGCAACAAAAAAGGATGAAGAGGAACACCGCAAGTTGGTTAGCAAAGTCCTTGAATGCCTTCAGAAGCTGGACCTCTACTTGAAACCCAGCAAGTGCCTTTTTGAAGTAGAATGCATCAAATTTCTAGGAGTAATCCTAGAAAAAGGAACCGTCACCATGGATCCAGTTAAAGTCGCTGGAGTTGCTGAATGGAAAATGCCAAAGACCACAAAAGATATTCAGGCTTTCCTTGGATTTTGCAACTTCTATAGGCGATTTATCCGTGGATTTTCCTTTATTGCGAAGGCACTAAACGACCAACTGAAGAAAGGCATTCAATGGAACTGGGGGCCAAAGGAAGAAAGTGCTTTTGAAATGCTAAAGATGTTACGGTCGCACCAGCCGTCTAGTTCGACTTGAACTGGGTTTCTCAGAATGCTTGTATTGCACGCGACAACCAAGGCAAAACCACTGCAATAGTGGTTGCAACTGAGAGACGAAGGGGGGGAAATACCAAGGGGAACGGCTCGCTAAGAAGTGGCACGACAAGAAGACGTCTAAGGGTTCGGTAAAGAAGACCGACTAAGGCCCTTAGGAAGCAGGAGGGAACTGTGATGCGGATTGTTGAAGAACTCAAGATAGCAAATACATGTGAAGACAAGCTAGTACTTATACTACTAGTAGATAAGGTTCAGACTCAGCATGAACCTTAAGTCCTTATCTCTAGCCAATAGCCATAAGGGCTCCAGCTCCACAAGCTGAAACACAAGGAAGAAACATAATTGGACTGGCCTATAAAGGCACCGACATCCATCAAACACGAGGCTGCGCCCGTACAGTACACAAGGCGTTCATCAGAAAGTCCATCAGTAAACAGGCACAAGGGCCTAGTCCATGTCGTCACCAACCGGATAACTGGCTGCAGCATACCCGAGGCATACGCGCTCAGGTGATGCCTCACATGATGAGTCACGTGACTCTGGGCTATCACGCCCATAGAAGTGCGCGTACATGGCGCGTGCGCGAGCTTCGTCTTGCTCATAGGGATTGTCAGCTTCTTCGTCACTGCTCTCAACGGGAGTGCGGGACTTAGCTGGTTCAGGACGTAATGTCCACATGCTTAGGTCACCCTTCCTCATCAAGGCCTCTCTTAATGCCTCGGGATCCAGGGTTCGCTCGTAGTTGTCCAACGCGGGCCGTGTCGTGATCCGGCTCACCACGGACTTTCTTTTCTTTTTACCTTATCGCTTTCCTTACCCTCGGACTACCTCGGAGTACTAACCTGTTGACTCATTACCCTGTACGCTTCCTTACTCCGAGTCCCCTTCCTAACCCTTCCCAATCTACGCTTCCCCTTGTTCCCTTTTCTTCTCCTTCCCCATTCGCGTTCCCTATTGTTCTCCTTTAGTATCCCCTCATGGGACGGACACGGAGTAGCTACCTATATAAGCTCGACCACTTGTGTGCTTACTCCCTAGTCTTGTCTTCGTTTATTACTAGCGAATACCAGACCTGATTACTCCTACACTGTGTGCTTCCTTCTCGTTGTCTCATCACCACTGTCGGTCTTCCCTTAGTTGGGAGCCACCTCGAAGCTTTGCGCTTGTGCTATAACAACGCGCACACACAGACCCTAAGTCGCTCGACTTAGTCCCTAGTACTTCGGCCATCTGACCGAAGCCCCCCCTTGTACCTCGTCACTAAGTCCGTCGACTTACCCTTGAACCCTTGCTCCTCGATCGTCCCTTGCAGACCTTCGTCACTTAGAACTCCCTCGACCTTGGTTATCGTTTACCAAGTACCTCGTCCTTGTACCCTGTCCTTGTTCCCCTCGTACCCTCGGTGCACGTCGCACAGTAAGGCCCCGCTAGGCCTTAACAGGCCGGCTCGGGCAGCTTGGCGGCGTGCTTTCTCGGGAGCTCGGAATCTCAGCCGTGACAAAAGAAGCGAATATGTGAAGAACCAGTGTTGATACAACCAGACCAGAAGAAACCATTCGAAGTTGAAGTTGACATGTCAAATTATGCAATGGGAGCTGTCCTAATGCAACAAAACGAACAAGGAGTGCTCCACCCGGTAGCATTCTTTTCGAAAACCATGAACGATGCCCAAAGAAACTACGATGTATATAACAAGGAGCTCCTAGCCCTTGTGGAAATGTTCAGACATTGGAGACATTTCCTGCACCAACCAGCATTCAAAGTAAAGGTGCATACGGATCATGCCAACCTATTGTACTGGAAGAATCCAGGAGACCACAATAGATGGGTGGCAAGATGGCATGCAGAACTCATGGAATATGACTTCGAATTGGTTCACATAGCCAGGAAGAAGAATGGTCAGGTGGACACGTTGTCACGACGCCTGGTGTCACAAACTCTTTGCTGCGTACTCTTTTTCTCTTCTTTTATCTTATCTTATCTTCGATCTCATCTTCATCTTATCCTAAGCCCTTATCAGAGCGGACTTATAGTTATCTCTTGTTCCCATGGCACGTCTTCTCTTTCACGTGCTGTCATTTCCTTCCATCACCTCCTGTGATGTTCCTTTACTTATCCACCAATGGCCTTAAGCCCTCTGGTGCATGGACCATGCACGCACGGACCACCTAGTCGAGTATATTAGCTTGTACCTGTAGGCCTTAGTTCTTTAGCTTTGGCTTCATCAATCCACAGCTTGTTGAACTCATCTTATCCGTGTGATCCTCTCCTTGCCTTCATTGGCCCATTTACTGCTTGCCTTGTTAGGGAGCCCTTTGAAGCTTTGTAACTTGTGCTATAACAAGGTCACCATGGATCTTAGGTGTCGTTGCACTCAGTGCTGAACCGACTCAGGTGCCCTTAGTCTTAGGCTGGGACTTGTTACAGAACGTCAGAGACCACACTCCGCTGTAGCGTGACACCCGGACTACGAACAAGGCGAAGAAGATAACAAGGCGTTGGTGGTCCTACCACCTAGCTTGTTTAGCTTCGCATGAATGATGGGGTCAGAATATTATAACCCCAGCAACCAGAAGGAAAGGGAGCACTATAGTGCAACGGTAAACCATCGCAAATACCAAACCCTTCAAGACCAGGTGGAAGAGAACCAACAAACAAACAAAAGGAGCCAGGAAGTGCTCAAGAAATGGTCAAACACCTACATTCTCACCAAACTAGTCGGAATTTGGTGGAAGATTGAAAATGATACAGACCGGATCGTCGTTGCTGGAGACAATGATCTGAAGAGGGGGGTAATTCACTTTTACCACGATACCCCATCAGCTGGACACCCAGGAATCACAAACATGTATGCCCTGGCAAAACGGGACTTCTGGTGGCCAAAGATGAAAGAAGATGTGGAGCAATACGTAAAGGGATGCGCAGTGTGCCAAGCAAACAAAATCAACATGCAGCCACTGAAACCAGCTATGATCCCTATAACTCCAGAAAACTCTTTGCCATTTGAGACAGTCGCCATGGACTTCATCACGAAGTTGCCACTCTTGGGCAAATATGACACGATCCTCACAGTTACGGATCATGATTGCAGTAAAGCGGCGGTATTTATACCCTGCCAAGAGACAATTACTGCGGAAGGGGTAGCAGAACTCTACCTGAAACACATGTACACCCGATTCGGTGCCCCAAAGAAGATTATCTCAGACTGAGATACCCAATTTACGTCACACTTCGCCAAAGGCCTGTGCAAAGCGTTGAAGATACACCAGAACATCAGCATGGCATACCACCCAAGAACTGATGGCCAGTCAGAAAGGACAAACCAATGGCTCGAACAGTATCTTCGATTCTGGTGCGATGAAAGGCAAGATGATTGGCACAAGTACCTGCCAATGGCAGAATTCGTGCATAACCAATGGCCGAACTCCACCACCCGAAAGACCCCCTACAAAATGCTCATAGGGTACACACCAAGACTCGAATTCAGAACCAAAAGCAAGGTTCCCTTGATTGAACAACAGCTTACAGCCATAGAAAAGGCGTGAACAGATGGCCACGAAAATATCATCAAAGCGCAGAAGATGATGGCTATTGTGCACCAAGGGAACAAGAAGTTCCAACTGTACAAAGAGGGAGATCAAGTGTGGATCGAGGGAACCAACTTGAAGACCCTGTACCCAGCGGCTAAACTTGGGCTGAAGCGGCACGGACCCTTCAAAGTGATGAAACAGCTATCAGAGGCAGTGTACCACGTGGAACTGCCAAGACAGTGGAAGATTCATAACGTGTTTCACGTGAACCTTCTAACACCTTATAAGGAAATGGAGTTCCACGGGCTGAACTATACCCGGCCGCCACCTGATATCATCAATGAAGAACCCGAGTACAAAGTCGAGAAGATTCTAGATGCGCAACAATGTGGGAAAGGGCGCAAGCTTCACTACCTAATCAAGTGGAAAGGCTATCCCACAAGTGACAGTTCATGGGAGAAAGCAGAAGATGTCCACACAGACAAACTGATAGCGGAGTTTAAAGCTAGGAAGGGGACAAACAAGTCAAAAGCCTGTAAAACGTATATAAGATGGGCCAAAACGACAGAGGAACCCCATCCTCTTCCTCACCATACTTCCAATCTCTATACGATGTCCACTACTTCTGCTCCTGCCAGCCTTGTCCCAACGCTCCAGCTCCCTGCCTCATCGCCTCCTGCATCGGTCGCGGACACCCGCTCTGAGGGCACCGTCCCTCTTGCTCCTCAGCTGGCTATCCGGAGTGTTCCAATCGTGGAGCACAGTGATGATGGAGCCACCAAGCTCCCTGAACTTCCAGTCAAGGAAGCTGAGTATACTCCGCCCCTTGGCTACATCTATAACGACCCCCATTCCCGCTTGTTTTACCCCATCTATGTCACCAACCCCCGCTTTGGGCTGGACCGCACCGAGCCAAGAATAGTCTTGGCTACATTCATCACGTACTCGCCTGATGAAACAATGGTAACAGGGACCCTTGGGGAGGGACAGGAGAAGTGCACCATAGAGGTGCAGGTCAGGAGGAGGGCGAAGAACTACGGGCTCATGACAGAGGCCCTTTGGAGGCAGTTGGTGCGGAACCACAAGATGGAGTTTGTGGTGAACCGCGCCCTCCAAGAAATTGACAACCCCCACCTAACCGGGGAGATTAACTGCTTTAGGGCAAAGCGAGAGCTGAAGAACACGCTTGATGGCCTGTTGCACAACGCCCAGCACAAGGTCAGCAAAATCATGAGGGAGTCGGTCCTGGTGGAGCGCGAGTACAAAGCTTGCAAGACCAGGTTGGAGATGGCTGATGCCTGTTGGATCATCCACGCATCCTTCAACCGTGAGTACTGCCTCCCGACCCGCTTCTGCTACTCCCCCGAACCACTCCCTGTCGACCCACATACCTCCCGCCAGGCTGAGATGCCCATCCTCCATGATGAAGAGGGCAAGTTGTTGCCCAAGTGTTACCACTGCAAGAAGCGTGGGCACAAAGTCCAGGAGTGCCCCAAGAAGCACAAGCAGCAGAAGAAGAAGGAGGAGAGGGGGGCCCTTAGTATCCACATCACCACCTCCACCGTCCAACAAGAGTCAGATGAGAGGGAACAAACCCCAGAACCCCGCATAGAGGTCGGACCGAGCAGCCAGATGAAGATGACGCTCTTGGAGTGTATCAGGTTGTTGGATAGAGAGGAGTGGACCCTGGAGTCATGTGGAAAGTGTGGGAAGGTCGGGACGCACCATGGTGAGCTAGAATGCCCCCTCTACGAACAATGCCCCGCATGTCGCCACATGGGTAGCTGGGGGTTTGTCAGACGTCACAGGTGCACCAAGATAGAGGATGATGAAGAGAAGGAGAATTGGGACAACAATGAGGTCGACTATGACCTCTACTGGAATGATGACCCAATGGGCTTGTAAGGCAAAGTCCGGAGTAACTTTGCGCCTAAACGGGGGGCTGTGTTACGATACGACTCAATTTCTTCTTTGTTTATCTTTCTTTGTCTCACGTGACCGTTCTCACAAGAGTCATAGTGACTCTAGCCCGTCGTCAAGGGGCTTGTATCTGATGGTTTCAGACTCGTTTCATACATACTGCGGACTGCGCCGCAGTTACTTATTGTTCAGATAACTCGATCCTAGTACACTGTTATGACTCAGTACTAGGATCCCCATTTACTATAAAGTCAGGCTTGCTAGGTAGCTTGTAGCCTTAGACTTGACTTTTTGTATCCTACGGTACTCAAGCAATCGAAGACTGTGAATACTCCATATCTCACCGAACTCTCCTCTCACTGAAGAAACCTAAGTACCACTATTGGCTTAGGCTGACTCTTCAACTCGTACATCTTCACTGAAGTTCCTCTTTGGAACTTCCCTTGACAACCAGAACCAGACCCTTTAGTGCAGCGTCTCAGTAGATTGACTTAACCCATGTCGGGTGAACATCCCTACCGTGATGTAACATCAACAGAGGGAATGGTGGAGAAGTGGAAGGTTTGGTGAACACGTGGGGTGTGTCCCATGAGGAGGTCAAAGGGGGTCTTTTTCATGGTAGAACTGGGTCAGGAGTTGTGTGCAAATTGTGCAAGGGGGAGCCAAGATGCCCAGTCGTCTTGCTTGTAGTTGGTGAATATGTGGAGGTACTGTTCCAGCCATTGGTTAGTGCGTTCTGATTGGCCATCAGTTTGGGGGTGATAAGCAGTACTAATGTTCTGATCAATGTGAAGTAATTTGCAAAGTTCTTTCATAAATGCAGAGGTAAAATGAGGGTCTCTGTCTGAAATGATGCTTTTGGGAAGTCCATAATGGGGGAGTACATAAGTAGCATAAAGTAGTGCAGTTTTCTCAGCATCTATGGTTTTGTTGCAGGGGATGAAGATGGAAGCTTTGGAGCAGTCATGGTCTGTAATTGTAAGTATTGTATTGTAGTTGGATGATAGGGGGAGTTTCATGATAAAGTCCAGGGCAATGGTTTTGAAGGGAAGGGAATGGGGATCTGTAGTAATGGGGTACAGCGGTGGTTTCGGGTTGGTAGGGTTATTTTTGCGTGATTGACAGGTGGCACAACCCTTGATGTAATTGGTAATGGAGCTTTTCATGTTTGGCCACCAGTAATCGTGTGAGATAGCCCAAAGGGTCTTTGAAATTCTGGGGTGTCCGGCTGTGAGAGAGTCATGATATAGGGAAATTACCCCCCTCCTTAGATTGTCATTTTCCATGATGACAAGATGTGAGCCATTCCAGAAGAAGCCCTCCTTCTGAGTGAGGTTGTGAGAGAGCATCCATCTAGAGAGAAGGTCCAGCTGTTTGAGTTGGTGGGCTCGTGCATGATCATCAAGGGAGGAGGAGAGGGCAGCATTGACAAAGAGTGAAGGGGGGAGGATGGTGACCTGGTCATTGTCTGCTGAGCCATCGTAGAAGTTGGGGTGCCTGGAAAGAGCATCGGCCTTGTTGGAGGCCCCAGGCTGGTGGATGAGGGTAAATGGTAGTCAGCCAGTTTGGGGAGGTATCTGGCGACGTGGTGGTTAATGCATTGGGGGTTATGGTAGTATTGGAGGTTCTTGTGATCAGTGAGGATGGTGATTGGATGGGGGGAGCCTGCTAGGAGGTGACGCCAATTTTCCAAGCCACGAACAACAGCTAGGAGTTCTCTGTCATGTATGTCGTAGTTTTGTTCTGCCTTAGTAAACATCTTGGAGTGGAAGCCAATGGCATGGGATTTACCCCGGGGATCTTTCTGGGATAGGATGGCACCTGTGGCGAAGGCAGAAGCATCTACTTTCAACTGGAAAGGTTTGGACATATCAGGTTGAGACAGAGCGGGATCAGAGAGAACGTGGGAGATAAGGGTATTGAGGGCATGGTGACATTCAGGAGTCCATTGGAATGGGGTCTCCTTCTTCAGGAGTGTGGTAATGGGGTGGGCAATGTTGGTGAAGTTCGGGATGAAGGGGCGTTGGTATCCTAAGACACCCAATGTGCTTCTGACCTCCTTGAGGGTCTTGAGGTTGCGTGGCCAGTCACAGAGGCCATCTGCTTTGACAGGGTTGATCTTGATCTGATCACCATCCACGATGATGCCAAGGTATTCAATGCGGGGTTGTTCAAAGGCACACTTGGAGGGTTTGAGGAAGTAGGATTCGATTTCTAAGAGGTTAAGGACTTTGTGGATGATGGTGCGATGGTGTGACAAGTCATCATGGGTAGCAATGAGGATGTCGTCCATGTAGATGAAGAGTTCTTTGGGGTACTTGTCTTTGAGGTGGCAGAACATGCAGTTCATGGTGTGGGAGAATGTAGTGGGGGAATTGGTGAGGCCAAAGAACATGACACAAGGTTGGAAGAGGCTGAAGGGTGTTTTGAATGTGGCCTTCCATTGATCTTCTTCTTTGATACAGATATTGTTATAGCCCCAGCGGATATCAAACTTGGTGAAGATCTTCTTTCCCTGGAGCTGTTTAAGGATGGTGTTAATTAGTGGAAGGGGGTAGGTGTTGTGGATGGTCCATGAGATGAGGGGTTTGTAGTCTTGAGTGGGGTGTAGTTTGCCATCCTTCTTCTTCATGAAGAATAAGGAGGAGGTGTAGGGGGAGTTGGATTTGGTGATGTATCCTTTCTTCAAGTGTTCCTTAATGAACTCCTTGGTGACTTCTTCTTTGGCCAGGGTGAGAGGGTATACCTTGCAGTTAATGGTGGCGGGGGCATCTGGTTTAAGGGTGATGGTGTGGTCATCTTCTTGGGCAGGGGGGAAGTGTTGTGCAGCTTTTTTGGAGAAGACAGTGGCATGGCATTGGTATTTGGAGGGGATGTTGGTTACTAGTGGGGTTTTGGAGGTGATGGCCTTCTTAGCCCACTTCTGGGTGATGCTGTTGATCTGGGAGTGGACGCGTTTGTGATAGGAGATGGAGTGAAGGGCGAGGTCCCCTCCTTTGAGGGTGTTGGTAGTCCAGTCGATTCTGGGGTTGAATCGTTTGAACCATGGGTGACCTAGGATGAGGTGGTCGTGTCTGAGGTTGGTGATGTATAAGGGCATTCTTACTGCTTGTGCCCCTTGGTTGATGATAAGGTAGGTGAGGTGGGTAATAGAGCCCGCCTGGTTGAGGGTCCCATCCACATTGTGGACAAGGTGGGGGGTGCATAGTTCTTGTGTCCCAAGGTGTAACTTTGAGACAGTGCAAGTGTTGATGAAATTGTTGGTTGCCCCACTATTAAGGAGGACTTCTACTTCAGCCTTTCCATGCCACATGTAAATCTGAATGGGGATTGTCATTGAATCATTCTTCGTACTGTACATGGTGCTAATGGTTGCCTTGCTCTTGGCTGTTAGAGTTCGGCATCGTGAAAATCCTGGTCATCCAGGTATTCTCCATGCTCTTCTTCAGTCATGCTGGCTATGATAGCCGCAATCTGTTGAGTCTTGGTTCTCTTGGGGGTGCTGGTGGAGGGAGTGGTGGAAGCAGTGGTGGAGGGTGCAGTGGAGGATGAGGTGGAGGTGGTGCAAGCACTGGAGGTGCTCTGGTTCTGGGGGCATTCACGGGACATGTGTCCCTGACGACGGCAGCAGAAGCAGCGTCCTTCTTTTGCTAGCTTCTCACGTTCTTCTGGGGTGAGCTTCTTAAGCTTTTGGGGGGTATTGGTGGTGGCATCTACATCTATGGGGATGATGCCATGGTTGTTGGACTGGGTGTGATGGGGCTGTGTGGTGTGCAAGGTGGACTGGAACTGGGTTTTCTTCTTATTGAAGAGGAGGTTGGAGTTGCGCAGCTCATGCACTTGCTCTACTTCTCTTTGTGCTGCACTCTTCTACTCATCCATGGTGATGGGCCAGGTCTCTCTGAAGAGGACACGATGGTGGATGGACTCTTCAAGTCCAGCTTTGAACTGGGCGATGGTGCCCTTGGTGGTGGGTTCCCACTCAGCAGCTGTGGCGAGCCGCTTGAAGGTGGCGATGTAGTTATCAATGTCGAGGTCCTTCATGTGAAGGTTCATGAGTTTTTGGTAGGCCGATTGGATGTGGGTGGTATCAGCCCAGGCACTCTTGAAGTCGGCCTCAAAGGTGTCCTATAGGACTTCGTCTGTGTGGGCAGTGGGGGTAGTGGAGTGTTTTACTTTAGCGATGAGGGCCTTTTCTTGGGCCTCCACCCAGTCAGCGATGAGGGGTCCCTGGATGTAAGACAGGGCAGTGAGGATGCGCAGGTAAGGTTGTGCCATGATGTTGATGTTGTCATTGAGAGCCCAGTAATGATGGAACTGGCTAAGGAAGGTGCCACTGAGGGTGCAGTCACCAGTGAAGATGTTTGGAGTGACTGATTGGAGTGCTCCTGATGTGATGGTGTGGGTGGTCATGGTGGTAGGGACTGTGACTGGTGTGGCAGTTACAGGTGGTGCAGGTGGAGCGGTGGCAGTGGGTGCTGTGACAGGAGTGGGGACGTGTGGAACAGAGGGGAGAGTAGGTGGTTCAATGGTAGGGAGTGCGTTGTCTGGGTTACCAGGGTTGATGGGTAAATACCAGCCAAGTCCTAGTCCGTGTTCTGCTGGGTCTGCCGGGGCAGCGTGTGCTGGAGAGGTGAAGAAATTTGCGCCTTCTCTGGTGAGTTGGTGCCACTGGTGGTTAATGAATTCAACTGGAACTGCTTTTCCTTCATTGTTAAGGTAATACCCTCCTTGTGGATCGTTAGGGAATGTAGACCAGTAGGCAGAGCCAACGATATGGGCAGGGAGATCTGCTTTTAAGCAACAGGGTACTAGGGTGGGGCGGACGGGATCTAAGGAGATGGATAAACTAGCCACAGTGTTTTCAGAGTGCTGTGGGTTGATGGGTACAGGGGAGCAGCAAGCAGAGTTACTGCAACGAGGTAGAAGAGTCTTGCCTTATATTAAGGCCTAGCGGGGCCTTACTGTGCGACGTGCACTAGAGACACAAGGGACAGGGGGTACTGGGAGCAAGGTACGAGGAGAAGGTGCTCAGTGAGAGCATATGGGACAGAGAGAAGTCAAGGTGACAAGGGTCCATGAAGGACGACAAGGGAGCAAGGTCCTGAGGGGCTAAGTCGAGGGACTTAGTGACAAGGTACAAGGGGTTCAGTCAGAAGGCCAAATGTCGTGATCTGGCTCACCACGGACTTATTTTTCTTTTTACTATATCACTTTGACTCATACTTGCTTCCCCTCGGAGTACTAACCTGTTGACTCACTACCATGTACGCTTCCTTACTCTGAGTCCCCCTTCTAACCCTTCCCCTTCTGTACTTCCCCTTGTTCCCTTTTCTTCTCCTTCCTCATTCGTGTCTTCTATTGTTCTCCTTTAGTATCCCCTCATGGGACGGACATGGAGTAGCGACCTATATAAACCTAGCCACTTTGTACGCTCACTCTCCAGTCTTGTCTTTGTTTATCATACTAGCGAATACCAGACTTGTTCATCCCTCTACTGTGTGTTTCCCTCTCATCGTCTCATCACCCCTGTTAGTCTTCCCTTAGTTGGGGACCATCTCGAAGCTTTGCGCTTGTGCTATAACAACGCGTGCACACAGACCCTAAGTCATCTGACTTAGTCCCTCGTACTTCGGCCATCTGACCGAAGCCCCTTGTACCTCGTCACTAAGTCCATCAACTTACCCCTCGAACCCTTGCTCCTTGGTCGTCCCTCGTAGACCTTCGTCTCTTAGAACTCCCTCGACCTTGGTAACCATCTACCAAGCACCTCGTCCTTGTACCCTGTCCTTGTCTCCCTCGTACTCTCGGTGCACGTCGCACTGTAAGGCCCCGCTAGGCCTTAACATAAGACAAGACTCTTCTACCTTGTTGCAGTAACTCCGCTTGCTGCTCCTTCGTACCCATCGACCCACAGCACCCTGAAAACACCGTGGCTAGTCTATTCATCACCTTAAATCCCATTCACCCCACCTGAGTACCCTGCCGCCTCAGAGCAGATCTCCCTGCCCACATTGTTGGCTCCGCCTACTGGTCTACCTTCCCTAGCGATCCACAAGGAGGATATTACCTTAATCACGATGGAAAAGCAGTCCTGGTTGAATTCATCAACCACCATTGGTACCCACTCACCAGAGAAGGCGCAAATTTCTTCGCCTCTCCAGCACACGCTGTCCCAGCAGACCCAGCAGAACACGACCTAGGACTTGGTTGGTATTTACCCACCGACCCCAATAACCCAGACAACGCACTCCCCACCATCAAACCACCGGCTCTTCCCTCTATTCCACGCGTCCCCACTCCTGTCACAGCACCCACTACCACTACCCCACCTGTGCCACCCATAACCACCGCACCAGTCACAGTCCCTACCACCATGACCACCCGCACTATCACATCGGGAGCACTCCGATCAGTCGCTCCAAACACCTTCACTGGTGACCGCACCCTCAGCGGCACCTTCCTCAGCCAGTTCCATCGCTACTGGGCCCTCAATGACAATATCGACATCATGGCGCAACCTTACCTGCGCGTCCTCACTGCCCTGTCTTATATCCAGGGACCCCTCGTCGCTGACTGGGTGGAGGCCCAAGAAAAAGGCCTCATCGCTAAAGTCAAACACTCTACCACCCCCACTGCCCGCACTGACGAAGTTCTATGGGACGCCTTTGAGGCTGACTTCAAGAGTGCCTGGGCCGACTCCACCCGCGCCCAATTGGCCTATCAGAAACTTATGAACCTTCGCATGAAGGACCTCGACATTGACACCTACATCGCCACCTTCGAGCGGCTCACCACTGCTGCTGAATGGGAACCCACTGCCAAAGGCACCATCGCCCAGTTCAAAGCCGGACTCGAAGAGTCCATTCACCGTCGTGTCCTCTATAGGGATACCTGGCCTGTCACCATGGACGAGTGGAAGAGTGCAGCACGAAGAGAAGTAGAGCGAACGTGCGAGCTGCGCAACTCTAACCTCCTCCTCAGCAAGAAAAGAATCCCGTTCCAGTCTACCTTGCACACCACACAGCCCCGTCACACCCAGTCCCACAACCATGGCGTCGTCCCCATGGACGTAGATGCCACCACCAGCACCCCCCAAAAGCTCAAGAAGCTCACCCCAGAAGAACGCGAGAAGCTAGCAAAAGAAGGACGCTGCTTCCGTTGTTGTCGTCAGGGACATATGTCCCGCGAATGCCCCCAGCGCCAGGGCACCTCTAGTGCTCGCACCACCTCCACGTCGTCCACCCCTGCACCCTCCACCACCGCTTCCACCACTCCCTCTACCAGTGTCCCCAAGAAAACCAAGGCTCAACAGATCGCGGCTATCATGGCCAGCATGACTGAAGAAGAGCGAGGAGAATACCTGGATAACCAGGATTTTCACGATGCCGAACTCTAACAGCCAAGAGCAAGGCAACCATTAGCACCATGTATAGTACGAAGAACGATTCAATGACAATCCCCGTTCAAATTTACATGTGGCACGGAAAGGCTGAAGTAGAAGTCCTCCTTGATAGTGGGGCAACCAACAACTTCATCGACACTCACACCATCTCAAAGTTGCACCTTGGGACACAAGAACTACGCACTCCCCGCCTCGTCCACAACGTAGACGGAACCCTCAACCAAGCGGGCTCCAATACCCACCTCACCTACCTCATCATCAACCAAGGGGCACAAGCAGTAAGAATGCCCTTATACATCGCCAACCTCGGACACGACCGCCTCATCCTAGGCCACCCATGGTTTAAACAATTCAACCCCAAAATCGACTGGACTACCAACACCCTCAAAGGAGGGGACCTCACCCTCCACTCCGTCTCTTATCACAAACGTGTCCACCTCCAGATCAACGGCATCGCTCAGAAATGGGCTGAGAAGGCTATTGCCTCTAAAACCCCACCAGTAACCGACATCCCCCCGAATATCAGCGCCATGCCACAGTCTTCTCCGAGAAAGCTGCACAACGCTTCCCCCCTGCCAGAGAAGATGACCATGCCATCACCCTCAAACCAGACGCTCCCGCCACCATCAATTGCAAGGTATACCCCCTCACCCCGGTCGAAGAAGAAGTCACCAAGGAGCTCATTAAGGAACACTTGGAGAAAGGTTACATCGTTGAATCTAACTCCCCCTACGCCTCCTTCTTCTTCGTGAAGAAGAAGGATGGCAAGCTACGCCCCACTCAAGACTACAAACCCCTTAACTCATGGACCATCCGCGACACATACCCTCTCCCACTGATCAACACCATCCTCGAACAGCTCCAGGGGAAGAAGATCTTCACCAAGTTTGATATCCGCTGGGGCTATAACAATATCCGCATCAAAAAAGAAGATCAGTGGAAGGCCGCATTCAAAACACCCTTCGGCCTCTTCCAACCTCGTGTTATGTTCTTCGGCCTCACCAATTCCCCCGCTACCTTTTCCCACACCATGAACCGCATGTTCTGCCACCTCAAGGACAAATACCCCAAGGAACTCTTCATCTACATGGACGACATCCTCATCGCTACTCATGATGACCTATCACGCCACCGCACCATTGTCCATGAAGTCCTTGACCTCCTAGAAGTCGAATCTTACTTCCTCAAACCCTCCAAGTGTGCCTTTGAACAACCCTGCATCGAATACCTCGGCATCATCGTAGATGGAGACCAGATCAAGATTGACCCTGTCAAAGCAGATGGCCTCTGTGACTGGCCACGCGACCTCAAAACCCTCAAAGAGGTCAGAAGCACACTGGGTGTCTTAGGATACCAACGCCCCTTCATCCCGAACTTTGCCAACATCGCCCGCCCCATTACCGCACTCCTGAAGAAGGAGACCCCATTCCAATGGACTCCCAAATGTCACCACGCCCTCGACACCCTCATCTCCCACGTACCCTCCGACCCTGCCCTTTCCCAGCCAGATATGTCTAAACCCTTCCAACTAGAAGTCGACGCCTCCGCATTCGCCACTGGGGCGATCCTTTCTCAGAAGGACCATAGGGGGAAATCCCGCGCCATCGGCTTCCACTCAAAGACGTTCACTGAGGCAGAACGGAACTATGATATCCATGACAGAGAACTCTTGGCCGTTGTTCGTGGCCTGGAGAACTGGCGTCACCTCCTAGCAGGATCCCCCCATCCCATCACCGTCCTCACTGATCACAAGAACCTCCAATACTACCATAACCCCCAACGCATTAATCGTCGCGTCGCCAGATACCTCCCCAAACTGGCAGATTACCATTTCACACTCGTTCACCAACCTGGAGCCTCCAATAAGGCCGACACTCTTTCCAGGCGCCCCGACTTCTATGATGGCTCAGCGGACAATGACCAGGTCACTGTCCTCCCCCCTTCGCTCTTTGTCAATGCTGCCCTCTCCTCCTCCCTCGATGATCGTGCACGAGCCCACCAACTTAAACAGCCGGACCTTCTCTCTAGATGGGCGCTCTCTCACAACCTCACTCAGAAGGAGGGCTTTCTCTGGAACGGCTCACGCCTTGTCATCGTGGAAAATGACAATCTAAGGAGGGGGGTAATTTCCCTATATCACGACTCTCTCACAGCCGGACACCCCGGAATTTCCAAGACCCTTTGGGCTATCTCACGCGACTACTGGTGGCCAAACATGAAAAGCTCCATCACCAACTACATCAAGGGCTGTGCCACCTGTCAATCACGCAAAAATAACCCTACCAACCCAAAGCCACCGCTCTACCCCATTGCCACAGACCCCCACTCCCTTCCTTTCGAAACCATTGCCTTGGACTTCATTACAAAGCTCCCCCTATCCTCCGACTACGATACTATACTTACAATTACGGACCACGACTGCTCCAAAGCCTCCATATTCATCCCCTGCAACGAAACCATAGATGCTGAGAAAACAGCATTACTTTATGCTACTTACGTACTTCCCCATTATGGACTTCCCAAACGCATCATTTCAGACAGAGACCCTCGTTTTACTTCCGCATTTACCAAAGAACTTTGCAAATTACTTCACATTGATCAGAACATTAGTACCGCTTACCACCCCCAAACTGACAGCCAATCGGAACACACTAACCAATGGCTGGAACAGTACCTCCGCATCTTCACCAATTACAAACAGGACGACTGGGCGTCCTGGCTCCCCCTTGCACAATTCGCACACAACTCCTGGCCCAGTTCTACCACCAAGAAGACCCCCTTCGACCTTCTCATGGGACACACCCCACGCGTTCACCAAACCTTCCGCTTCTCCACTGTCCCCTCTGTTGACCAGCGCATGCAGCAGATAAAGGAAGCACACCAGCAGGCACAAGATGCTATCAAGCGCTCACAGGACCTCATGACTAGGTCCCACACTTGTTTCACCCCTTACTGTGTTGGAGATAGAGTCTGGCTCGAGGCCAGGAACCTTCACACCACCCATCCATCTGCCAAACTATCCCCAAGGCGTTACGGCCCCTTCCTAGTCACCGCTGCCATTTCACACACCTCTTACCGTCTCAAGCTCCCTCCGCAATGGAAGATACATAACGTCTTCCATGCTTCCCTTCTTACCCCTTTCAAAGAAACACCCGAGCATGGTCCGAACTTTACGGAACCTTCCCCTGATCTGATCGATGGAGAACCGGAGTGGGAAGTGGAGCAAATTCTAGGGTCAAGATGCAGGCGCAATCAACTGCAATATTTGGTCAGATGGAAGGGCTTCTCCGAGGCCCATGACTCATGGGAACCCTCGGCTCACATTCATGCCAACCAACTTGTCACCAACTTCCATTGGCAAAATCCTAGCACCATCCGCTCCCTTTGGGACAAACCCGGAGTAACTCCATACTTAAACCCTGCCTTCTCCCCCACTCCGCTCATCATCCGTTCTATCACTCTATCACCCACCACTACTTGTCCTGGCACTATGTCTACCTCCCCTGTTACCACCAACGACCACTCTCTTGCTGACCGCATCGGCTCGTGTGCCACATCCCCTGTCCCTTCTGAGGGAACCTTTGGTGCTCCTGGGTCTCCTCTAGGCAACCCCCTTCCACTGGCCGACCGTATCCAGTCTCCTGCTCCATCCCCTGAACCTCTCCCTGTCCCTCCTCGCACCAACTCCCCTGCCTACCTCCGTCTTCACACCCCTGAGCCTAGTCACCCCCTCACACCGTTCTCCCACTCCCCATCACCCGCCTCTTCTATCGACCTGGGCAATGACAGGTCCGATGATGACCCCCCTGCCAGTTTCATGATCTACGACTCACAACGAGCCAACCACGCTCGTTATTCCTTCTCAATCACCGGGCTGGATGGTACCCCCAAGCGCCCCCATTACATTCGCTATGAATGGGACCGTGAGGGCCACAACCACTATGTCTTAGAACGCCGCAGGGACACTGGCCGCTACCAGGACTATGGAGCTCCCCTCACCGCTGCCCCCTTCCACGGACCCCCCCCTGCCTACCCTGACAACGCCGACCTCTCCCCCTTCCACACCGACCACCCTGACAAGGAGGCCATTGAAACCAGCCTCAGGGTCCTCAACGATGTTGGGGTCAATGCTGACATAGACAGGTACCGATTCCTGGAAGAGGAACACCGCGTCCTACTGGAGCGGGAGAGGGACTTGGCGGATGCCTGGAACGACTGGAGGAGGAGGTCAGGGGTCATCCGGCAGAGGCTGGTCACATCACAGGCGCGCACGCGCCTTCATCCTTATCTTATGGGGAACGCTTACATTCCTCACCCACGCTATACCGACGACGCAATGGCGTCCTCTGGCACTCCCATTAGAGAGTACCTGGAAGCCCAACACCCAGGAGGGGAGCGTTACACCCGCTTCCCCATGCCATGGCTTCATGATGAAGAGAAGCCAGGCGTGTCCCGCTGGATCCTGACCCAGGGTCGCGAGTCCCATGCCTCCCAGAAGGCCCCCCTCCCCAATCCTCAGCCCGTCCGCCCCTCTGCCCTCAAGTGCACCAAGTGCCACATCCCCAACATCACCCACTCCTCCAAGAACTGCCCCATGTGGCAGCGCTGTTTCTACTGCGACAATGTCGGTCACCCTGCATACAAGTGCTTCTACCCGCACTCTAGATGCTTTGATGGAGAGAGGTGCCGCGTCCCTCCAAAGCACAAACACTTCAACGGTGGCTGTGAGTGGTATTTCAAGGCCTGGCAGTCCTTCTATGGGCATGACACTCATGACAACGACTACGACGTCTACGATGACGTCAATTGGGAGGCGGAGGACCGAGGTGATTGATGCGTGGAAGCATCTACCAAGAGCGGGGGTGATGTCGTGATCTGGCTCACCACGGACTTATTTTTCTTTTTACTATATCACTTTGACTCATACTTGCTTCCCCTCGGAGTACTAACCTGTTGACTCACTACCATGTACGCTTCCTTACTCTGAGTCCCCCTTCTAACCCTTCCCCTTCTGTACTTCCCCTTGTTCCCTTTTCTTCTCCTTCCTCATTCGTGTCTTCTATTGTTCTCCTTTAGTATCCCCTCATGGGACGGACATGGAGTAGCGACCTATATAAACCTAGCCACTTTGTACGCTCACTCTCCAGTCTTGTCTTTGTTTATCATACTAGCGAATACCAGACTTGTTCATCCCTCTACTGTGTGTTTCCCTCTCGTCGTCTCATCACCCCTGTTGGTCTTCCCTTAGTTGGGGACCACCTCGAAGCTTTGCGCTTGTGCTATAACAATGCGCGCACACAGACCCTAAGTCATCTGACTTAGTCCCTCGTACTTCGGCCATCTGACTGAAGCCCCTTGTACCTCGTCACTAAGTCCATCAACTTACCCCTCGAACCCTTGCTCCTTGGTCGTCCCTCGTAGACCTTCGTCTCTTAGAACTCCCTCGACCTTGGTAACCATCTACCAAGCACCTCGTCCTTGTACCCTGTCCTTGTCTCCCTTGTACTCTCGGTGCACGTCACACTGTAAGGCCCCGCTAGGCCTTAACACCAAAGTACAAGGGACTAAGTTGAACGACTTAGGGTCTGTGTGTGTGTGCACATTGTTATAGCACAAGTGCAAAGCTTCGAGGTGGCTCCCAACTAAGGGAAGACCAACAGTGGTGGTGAGACGACGAGAAGGGCACACAGTTAGAGGATGATCAGGTCTAGTATTCGCTAGTATGGTAAATGAAGACAAGACTAGGGAATAGGTGTATAAGTGGGCAGGCTTATATAGGTGACTACTCCATGTCTGTCCCATGAAGGGGATACAAAAAGGGAACAAAGGGTATGCAAAAGGGGGAAGAGATAGAAGGGGAATCGGAGTAGAGAAGTGTACATAGTAATGAGTCAACAGGTTAGTACTCTGAGGAAGTCCGAGAATGAGTCAAAGGCAATAAGGTAAAAAGAAAAATAAGTCTGTGGTCAGTCAGATCACAACATTCGTAGTATACTGCTTTGCCTGAAATTGCTAGTTTGGTAGACATAGTTCTTCCTTCAACAAATTCTTCTGCTTCCAGCTGTTGTATTATATCTTGTTTCTCCATTTCTGTGATGGTTGCTGCGATGGTAGGCCACCCTCGGTTGATCCGAGGATTTACCGTTTGCAGTACCACTGGTAGTGCATCTTCCTTGATGACTGCGTACCTCCAACTGAATGCTGGTTCATACATTGCAAGCCAGGGGTAACCAAACATGATGTTTTCATTTCTGATGTCTGTAATGAGGAACCTCATTTCTTTGTGGATTCCTTTGGTCTGCATGTCCAGATCTACGTGGTGCATGATTAGTCCAGCTTTATTCTCCATGTTATCAATGTTCCATATCTTTTTTGGCTATTCCAGCGGCTTCATTCCTATTCCCAGCTGCTTTACAAAAGCAGGTCTTAGGAAGTTGTTAGTGGCTCCAGAGTCCACTAGTGCTCTGATATTGGCCATTGTGTAATTTATGCAAACTGATACTGGGATTCTCATAGAATGGTAGTGAGTTATGATCACAGAATTACATTTAACTGCCCTTACCCAGGCCGATGGGTTCAGGCACTTCAAAAATCCTCTCTTTTTCAAAGATCCTGAAGTATCAGGTCTTTTATATTGTCTTCTTTGGCCACTACCCCTTTTATCCAGAGGTTGGCTCACTGTTGAGGGGTTTTGGCTTTGGCTGCTCAGGTTGGTTCTTCTTTGTAGGGCTTGGTGTCCATTCTTTGGCTGCCCCCTGGTTGGTTATAGGTGTGCTGAGGGCAGTTACAAATAAAGTGACCCTTATGTCCGCATGTGTAACATGTCACTTCCCTTATGTCCCGTTGGCCTCAGCCGCATCCCATTGCTCCTCCTCTTGGGGTTCTGGGGTGTGTGTGGTCCCGATTTCTTCTGCTCCCATAAGATGTCCTCTTACCTGATCTGCCAAAGTGTCCATGGCATTCAGGTCCCTGAGGATATTATGGGGAGGGCCCCATCCCATACCACATGTGTTTCTCCATTGTCCACTTCCTCCTGTGTTATTACCTCCTTGTGGTCCTCGGTTTGCAAGGCCTCTATGTTGCTCTAATTGGGCCTTCATGTGAATGTATTGCTGCTGCCTCCAAATGACAGTGTCCTTCCATTCCTAGAAGGTCTGCAGGTTGTCATAGGTACAGACCTTCTCATACAGGTCTTGGGGTAGTCCATCCGTGAACAAGTCCATGGTGAGCAGTGAGTCCAGTCAATAATAAGCTTGTCTGGCCAGTTGCTCAAACTGAGTTACGCACGTGTCAATATCCCCCCCAGTCATTTTGAGTCCTCATTTGAGTAGGGCCTGGGCTTGTTCTTTTTCCAAGGTGTTGGAAAACCTGTGGTTGAACACCATTATTACTTCCACCCATAAGTGGGGGTCAGTGTCCGCGATTCCTGCCATCACTTGTTGGTTGAGCCACCGACTGGTCTCTGTGATCCAGTTGTTAACATCCTTTCCCTGGATGTAGGTGAGAAAAAGCATAGCTCGTTGGTATGCATTGGCCATGATGGGGTTGTTATTGTTGATCCCCCAGTAGAGTTCCCATTGCATGAGGAACTCTTCGGTTTGGTGTCTGTCTCCTTGGAATATTTCAGGTGCGTTACCTGCAAATTTGTCTGAGGGGTGGCCCCCTCCTGGTACTCCCATTGCTGGTGGACCTCCTCCTGGTGGGCCTCCTCCTCCTCCTCCAGGTGGGCTCTGTCCTGGCATACCTCCCCCTGGGAGGTCGCCTGGTGGTAGGTCTGGTCGGTCTGGGCTGATGGCTCAAAATAGTGTAGCATCATCCGTAGTCATAACATGTCCCATTTCGGAGTTGATGGGGAGTGCTACATCATGTGTTTCCATTAGTGTAGCCATTGGTGGGTGTATGGTGATGTGCTCAGCTTGTTCAATGAACCCTTCCTCTAGTGGTTCAAGCGTTGCTGCCGGTTCTTCGTCTGTGCTTGGGGAGTCGGATCTGTCTGTTGGTGATGATGCACTATAGGTTTTGTCTCCATCTATTGCTCCCCAATTGTTCCTGGCTACTACTTCTTCTTCATAGATGTCGCACCCATATCTGTAGGGTAGAGTGTCGATGACTCTCCACTCATTGTCTTCTCGGTTGACTCTGCACCAGCAAGTATGTTCAAAGTTGAACTCAACTGGTCATGGCCCATGGGCTCCTCTGATGATATATCCTTCTACTCCGTTGATGCTGCTCCAGTGAGCTTCCTTAAGATATCACACAGGGACGTTCCTGATTCCTCTCCTTGGGATTTCGTAAGAGCGGAAACTGTCATGGATCCAAAGTTCTCTTGTTGATACCCATGCCACGATGGAAGATCTTGGTCTTAATGTTATGCTTTGGTAAGCATGTGCCTTGCTTTAGGCAAGGGAGGGTGCGAGTACTCAGCTTCGTGATTTTACTAAGTCAAATGCAGAGCTATGGTGCTCAATACAATGACTTGCAACTGGGAAGACTTCCACTCCATTGGAAAGTCTTATGCAGTGCGAACTCCTTGAAGAGGGCTAGTCATCTTGAGAGTGAAGAGGAGAAGGGGAAAACTGATGATTCAAGAAGACCAAGATGGCAATCCTTGGTCTTCCCACTCTACTACTTATATATGATGATGGAGGGCTTTGAAGCGCCTCCCGAAACACTACTGACCTATGGCAATACTAGCTTGAACCCTAGTACTACCATCCTAGTAATCCGTAAGCTACAAGTACCATGTGATACTACTGCTGACTGATAACATGTGAAAGATAAAGTCCCTGACTAATATACACAATCACAAGCCTACTATTGTAGTCAGAACCTGATAGTAAGCACGAAAGTCCATTCCGTGACAGCGTCTATCTGCCGTCTCGAATTTGCTAATGGTATGGACCACATCAAGAAGTGCATGTGTGGTTGGATTGGAGTGGGGCAGGGCAGGAGGAACTGGGCTAACCTGCCCTTTCATGACATGGGCATTGCTCCCTGAAAAGGGGTGATGTCACAGTTGGACTCCTAGGCCATCAGAAGAGTTGAAATACATGTGACAGTAGTAGTCAAAGTGTTGTGAGTGGTGTGGACTCTTACTTACCAGTTGTGGCTATGGTAGTAAGTAGTAATTAGTCATAGACATAGTTGTATCAGTCAGCGCTTAGCAGTTGCATGTGATTGCTGAGTGATTCCTAGGATTGCTGTAGTAGGGTTTGAGCTACTTACGCGATAGGATTGTATTGTTGAAGAGGTGCTTTAAAGCCCTCATGTAACTGTATAAATAATAGTTGTCGAAGACCAAGACTCGCTATCTTGGTCTTCTTCAGTTGCCATTGATCTACCACATCAAATCCTCTTCTCTCTTCTCTTCTCTCTCTGGGCTCTCACAGTTCTTCATCTTGTGTCGCAAGTACAAGAAGCTGTACTTCGAAGATTTAGGCCAGTGTGACAAAGGAAACTCTGCTGATTTGCCTAACATTATAACTAAGGGGAGTCCCCTTTGTATTTGACTTAGTATTTTCATTCACTCTCATCATCAAGCACACTAAAGTCTAGTGCACATCAAGGCAAGATGTTAAGGCCTAGCGGGGCCTTACTGTGCAACGTGCACCGGAGATACAAGGGGCAAGGGTACTGGGAGCAAGGTACAAGGACAAGGTGCTCAATGGGAGCGTACAGGGACTTGAGAGAAGTCGAGGTGACAAGGGCCCATGAAGGGCGACAAGGGAGCAAGGTCCTGAGGGACTAAGTTGAGGGACTTAGTAACAAGGTACAAGGGGTTCGGTCAGAAGGCCGAAGTACGAGGGACTAAGTCGAACAACTTAGGGTCTGTGTGTGTGTACGTTGTTATAGCACAAGCATAAAGCTTCGAGGTGGCTCCTAACTAAGGGAAGACCAACAGTGGTGGTGAGACAACAAGAGGGGCACACAGTTGGAGGATGAACAAGTCTGGTATTCGCTAGTATGGTAAATGAAGACAAGACTAAGGAATTATTGTAAAGTGGAGAGGCTTATATAGGTAGCTACTTCATGTCCATCCCATGAAGGGGTACTAAAAGGGAACAAAAGGAAACACAAGAGGGGAAAGAATAGAAGGGCAATCGGAGTAGGGAAGCATACATGATGATGAGTTAACAAGTTAGTACTCCGAGGAAGTCCGAGAATATGTCAAAGCAAAGTAGTAAAAAGAAAAGGAAATTCCGAGGTGAGCTGGATCATGACACAAGATGTAACATTAAGACCAAGATCTTCCATCGTGGTGAGAGTAACAACCCAAGAACAGTGGAATATCAATGGATTTCATCCATATAACCTATCATGATGAGGAAGTCATAACGTGCCAATCCAGTACCTAAAGAATGCCTACTGGAGTAGCATCAACAGGTCGAGTGTCATGAACTCTTTGCTGCATACTCTTTTTCTTTCCTTTTATCTTATCTTATCTTTGATCTCATCTTCATCTTATCCTAAGCCCTTATCAGAGCGGACTTATGTTTATCTCTTGTTCCCATGGCACGTCTTCTCTTTCATGCACTGTCATATTTTCTTCCATCACATTCTACGATGTTCTATGGCACCACTTATATTTAACCAATGGCCTTAAGCCCTCTTGTGCACGGACCATACTTACCTACTAGGACAGACACAGAGTAGCTAGGTATATAAACCTGTACTTGTAGGCCCTAGCTCCCTAGCTTTGGCTTCATCAGTTCACAGCTTGCTAAACTCATCTATCTCTGCCTCCTCTCCTTGCCTTCATTGGCCCATTTGTCGCTCACCTTGTTAGGGAGCCTTTTGAAGCTTTGTAACTTGTGCTATAACAAGATCACCAGAGATCTTAGGTATCATTGCACTCAGTGCTAAACCGACTTAGTCGCTGTCAGTCTTAGGCTCAGGACTATTACAGAACGTTAGAGACCATGCTCCGCTGTAGTGTGACATTGAGGGATATCTTATCGAAACCAGACACGGGGAATGCCCAGTTGAGTTCAGTTTTGATCATTTGTGCTGGTGCCAGGTCGACTACATCCTAGACTGGTGGCAGGTCATTGCCCCCCTACGAGCACACCATTGTTGTGACATATACACCAACAAAGTACTCCCATAATCAGATTGGGGACCAATCGATGGAGAAGTTGAAGCAAGCCAATCTGAGAATACACACGAAGTCTCTGAGGAATCCTTAGAAGAAAACAAAAGACCCTAAGAACCCCTAAATGAACAAGAAACCACCCTTGTAGAACAAGCTGAGTCTATCACCATACTATCAGTAATGACTACCATCATCAAAGAACCATGTGCCCTGATACAGATGCCCATTGACCCCACTACAGGACAGCCCTTCAATGTGGATGATGCAGCTATCATGAGGGCCATAGGACCAGACCAACCAGACCCACCATCCAGACCTCCAGGACGAGGTTCCCCTGATGAAGGAAGAGGAGGGGGCTTCCCAGGAGGAGGAGGACCACCAGGAGGTGCTGGGGGAGTACCTCCACCTGGTTCCCTAGGACATGCTCACCAGACTGACAAACTTATAGGAAACACCCCTGAGATCTTCCAAGGGGATCAACAGAAAGCAGAAGAGTTCCTCATGCAATGGGAACTATATTAGGGGATTAATAACAACAACCCCATCATGAACAACGCCTACTGGTGATCAATGTTTTTCCTCACTTATATCCAGGGGAAAGACATAAATGAATGGATCACACACACAAGTTGTTGGCTGAACCAACAGGTCATGGGGGGGATTAACGACAACGACCCTCGCCTTTGGCTTGAAGTTATTAGCACCTTCAACCAGCGATTTTCAAACACTCTTGAAAAGGAGCAAGCCCAAGCCACCCTTACAAAGGGGGTACAGATGATAGGGGGTGATATTGATACATATGTCACCAACTTCGAAACATTAGCACGACAAGCTGGCTATTGCCTAGACTCTCCCCTCACTATTGACATCTTCACCAATGGACTCCCAAAGGAGTTATATAAAAAGATGTTTTCAATGGATGAACCCCAGACATTTGAAGAATGGAAGACAGCCATCATGAAGCACCAGCAATAGTATATTCACATGAAGGTGTGACTCGAGCAATACTGCCCAAAGAATGATGTCACGGAACGGACTTTATGCTTACTATCAGGTTCTGACTACGGTAGTAAGCTCGTGATTGTTTACATTAGTCAGGGACTCTCTCTCTTTCACGTGTTATCAGTCAGCAGTAGTATCACATGGTACTGTAGCTTACTGATTACTAGGATAGCGGTACTAGGGTTCGAGCTAGATACGCTATAGGTCAATATCGTTCGGGAGGCGCTTTAAAGCCCTCCATCATTGTGTATAAGTAGTAGTCGCGGGAGGCCAAGAGTCGCCATCTTGGTCTTCTTGAATCATCAGTTTCGAGTCTTCCCTTCGCCCCTTCAACCATCGATTCTACGAAGGAGAAAGTGCACTGCATAAGGCCTACCTTGGAGACGCCTTCCCAGTTGCAGAGACAGTTGTCGTGTTGAGGCTAGAGGCTCCACGTTCGACTTAGCCAAATTCAGAGCTAAGTACTCGCGTCTTAGTCCCGCCTAAAGCAAGGCACACGCTTACCGAAGCGTAACAATGAACAAAGGGACAAGAATCAATAACCTCTACAAGGACAAGGGCAAGGGTGATGGGCTCCATCATGGAACCTACCTCACGACCCAAATGCCATGGACACCTTGGCAGATAGGGCTTGAGGATGACTAGCCAGAGCCAAAGAAGTCCTTCAAAACTATTGTAACAAACCACCACAACCACCCCAAGGAGGATTTCACCAGAGGGGGCAAAAGAGGACAGATTTTTCCAAGGTGACATGTTACACTTGTGGAAGAAAGGGGCATATTAGTTGCTACTGCCTATAGCACAATCACAACCAGCCCTCCACAAGTCAACAAATGGAAGCCAACTGTTATGAGCCTGAAGAACCCATCTGCACCTCCTGAGCACAGACTCTGCAAGAACAGGTCAAGGGGTGGATGACCAAAGTAGCTGAAGAAGATGACGAGGTGAAAGACCTAATCCTCCAAGACTTATGGAAGCAGGAAGGTTTTCAGGACACCTGAACCCATCAGCCTGGGTGAGGGCAGTCAATTGTAACTCAGTTATCATTATGCGCTACCAATCTATGCGAATTCCAGTTTCTGTGTGTACTAGTTACACAATGGCTGACATAAGAGCATTGGTGGACTCCGGAGCCACTGACAACTTCATATGACCCACATTCGCAAAATGGATGGGGATAGGAATCCAACAGTTAGAGAGACCCAAAAAGATATGGAACATCGATAACACTGAAAATAAGTCAGGACTAATCACTTATTATATTGACTTAGATGTCTGCACCAATGGAATACACAAACAAATGCAATTCCTCCTTACTGACATTGGAATAGAAGATATCATGTTAGGATACCCCTAGCTCACCACATTTGAACCCCAGATGAGTTGGTGACATGCTACTATCCATGCAGACATGTTACCCGTCATCCTCAGCTCCATATACCCCCGCTTCATGATGCAATGGTCCACCATTGCATGAACACTAACCACGGCAGCAAAAGAAGATATCATGGAACATCTAGAAAACAAAATGGCTGCCTATCATCAGACTATGGCCACTGAATTGGCTATACAGGCTCAACAGTATACCACAAAAGCTGAGTTACCCATTGTATATGCTAACTTCCACAATCTCTTTAATGAAGAAGCGTCACATTGCTTTCCCCCAGCACAAGTGTGGGATCACAAAATCATGTTCAAAAAATGGGCTCCCGACACACTTGATTGTAAAATCTACCCCCTTATGCAAGAGGAGGACAAGGCCCTTCAAGCCTTCCTCACCGAACAACTCTCAAAGGGGTATATATGCCTGTCCAAGTCACCATATGCTTCCCCCTTCTTCTTTGTCAAGAAAAAAGATGGCAAGCTATGCCTGGTACAAGATTATCGTTGAATCAATGATTTGACAGTCCAAAATCAATACCCACTCCCCCTCATCTCCAACCTCATCACCAATCTCAGCAATGCATACATTTACACCAAACTCGATGTTCGTTGGGGATATAATAATGTCCACATTCGCACAGGAGATGAAGAGAAGGCAGCCTTCAAAACCAAGTACGGTCTCTTCGAACCTACTATTATGTTCTTCAGGCTAATGAACTCCCCAGCAACCTTCCAAACCATGATGAACCATATTTGCCAGGACATCATCAACAAACATGATGCTATGTCACGGTAGGGACATTCACCCAATGTGGGTTAAGTTGATCTACTGAGATGCTGCACTAAGGGGTCTGGTTCTGGTTGATAAGGGAAGTTCCGAGGAGGAACTTCAGTGAAGATGTATGAGTTGAAGAGTCAGCCTAAGCCAATAGTGGAACTTAGGATTCTTCAGTGAGAGGAGAGGGTTCGTGAGAGATGGAGTATCAAGGTCTTTGGATTGCTCTGAGTACTGTAAGATACAAGAAGTCAAGTCTAAGGCTACAAGCTACCTAGCAAGCCTGACTTTATAGTAAATGGGGATCCTAGTACTGAGTCATAATGGCATACTAGGATCGAGTCATCCGAACAATAAGTAACTGCAGCACAGTCTGCAGTATGTATGAAACAAGTCTGGAACAAAAGATATAAGCCCCTTGACAACAGGCTAGAGTCACTATGACTCATATGAGAATGATAAATAAAGAGTCACTATGACTCTTGTGAGAACGGTCACGTGAGACAAAGAAAGATAAATAAAGAGAAAATGAATCGTATTGTAACACATGAGCACCATGGGACCATTATCCACGTTTACATGGATGATATTGGTATCACCACCCACACCAGACACTCTCTTGATGACCACATTACTGCAGTACATGATGTCCTTACAGTATCTGCCCAACATAATCTCTATTACAAACTCAAGAAATGCCTCTTCCATGCGCCCCAGATGGATTACCTGGGGGTAATCCTTGAAAAGGGGGTGACACATATGGATCCCATCAAAATCTCTGGCATCAAAGACTGGCCCACACCAACAAAGGTTAAGGACATCTGCTCCTTCCTAGGTTTTTGCAATTTTTACCACCCCTTATCTGCAACTTCTCCTGCCATGCGCAACTGCTCAACAAACTCACAAAAAAGAATACAGACTGGAGATGGACAAAAGATGAAGATGAAGCATTTCACACTCTCAAAACCCTTGTAACCACCAACCTAGTCCTAGCACATGCACAGCTGAGTGATCCATTTGAATTGGAGGTCGATGCCTCAGAATATGCAGTAGGAGCAGTACTATTGCAACAAAAGGAAGACAGGAAGAGACACCCCATTGGATACTACTCATCTACCCTAAACCCTGCTGAGCAAAACTACAACATCTACAACCTCAAACTGCTGGCGATCGTAAAGGCCTTCTACCATTGGCATCCCCTGCTTGCAGGATTGCCCCACACAATAAAGGTCTTCTCTGACCACCTCAACCTCCAGTACTGGCGATCACCGCAGAAGATTAGCAGACATGTGGCAAGGGAAGTACTTGAACTTTCTGAATACAAGTTTGAGATTCATCATATCAAGGGAACTTCCAATGGACAGGCTGACGCGCTGTCCCGATGACCAGACTATGACCAAGGCAAGGCCAACAATGAAGGGATCACGGTCTTACCAGACCACCTCTTTGTAAGAACAGCCAACACCACAACAGTCATCAGGGATCAAGCAACACTACCATAAGATGAAAACATACTACAACCATGGGTGGACAGGCACCATCTCAAAAAGGTACAGGGTGACTGGTACAAGGATGGACAACAGGTGGTAACTGGAGGTCTACAACAAAAACAAAGTATCATCCATGATCATCACAACACGCCAACTTATGGACATCCAGGAATTAAATGGATGGCGAGGATGGTAGAGCACCACTACTGGTGGCCCCACCTTCAGAATGATGTTCAAGACTACATGAAGGGATGTGCCGAATGTCAGCACATGAAAATCAACACCTGACCAACACATGCACCATTAGAACCAATATACCCTTGCCTAGAAGCGACACCATCTGAGGTGGTAACCCTCAATTTCATCACTAAGCTTCCAACCTTGGGAGGATACAACTCAATACTCACCATCACTGACCACAACTGCAGCAAAGCAATGATATTCATACCATGCAATGAAGAGATTACAGCAGGGGAAGTGGCAGGACTCTGCATAAGATACGTATTCCTGCAGTTTGGTCTCCCTTCTACCCTTATAAGTGACAGAGACCCTAGATTTACAAGCAAGTTCACACATGAACTATGTTGGACCTTGGGAATAACACAAAACCTCTCCATGGCTTATCATCCATGAACAGATGGACAATCCAAATGGACCAATCAGTGGCTTGAACAGTATCTGCGATTCTGGACCAACAAGCAGCAAGATAACTGGAGTACCTATCTCCCACTTGCAGAATTTGCTCACAACAGCTGGCCTCATGAATACACATGCAAGTCACCATTTGAGCTTCTCATGGGGTATAACCTGCGAGCCAATTGGACCAATAAGCCTTCCCCTATCCCACAAGTCACGCTGCAGACTGACTAACTGAAAAAGATATGATACAGGGTGCAAGAGCTTATCGCACAGGCACAGAAGTCATGGGTTTGCAACAAAGATACACCAAAATACCACATTGGAGATCAGGTGTGGCTGGAGGGACACCACCTCCATATGCACCAGCCAACCGCAAAATTAGTGGCACAATGCCACGGACCATTTACCATTCTCCAGGTGATGTCCCCTGTGAATTATTGACTCCAACTTCCCACACAATGTGTTACGCTTCGGTAAGCGTGGGCCTTGCTTTAGGCGATAGCAAGACGCGAGTACTTAGCTGTATGGTGTCAGGATCGAGCGTGGGATTTCTAAGTCCTAACATGCCGATATCCTGCAACTGGGAAGGCCTCTTGGTGAGCCTTATGCAGTGCGCTTCCTCTTGCGGTCCTAGTACTTCGCGAAGGAAGAGAATGGAGAAACCGATGATTCAAGAAGACCAAGATGGCAATCCTTGGTCTTCTGCGACGACTATTTATACAAGATGATAGAGGGCTTTAAAGCGCCTCTCGAATGATGTTGACCTATAGCATATCTAGCTCGAACCCTAGTACCGCTATCCTAGTAATCCGTAAGCATAAAGTACCATGTGATACTACTGCTGACTGATAACACGTGAAACTTATGAGTCCCTGACTAATGTAAGAAAACACGAGCCTACTACCGTAGTCAGAACCTAGTAGTAAGCGTTCAAGTCTAGTTCGTAACATCACCCCCTTTTCAGGAGCAACATCCCTGGAGCCTTGGGGGTCCCATCCATCCTGCCTGTATGTCCTCGATACGCTGCATAGCCCGTGCCTGCTCCAACCTACTGATACTTAATGCCTTATCTGTCGCCAATCACCCCCAGGTCTCTTGTAACTCCTTGATCCTCGCCTCCAACCGTCCCAGCTCGGCCCCAAGGGCTCTGTACCGCCGGACCTCTGCGGCGAGGCTTACATCCTTGCGCTCGGCGATGGCCCGGTTGATGGCCCCTACGGTGTCGTACCCCGCATCAAAGAGGAACAAGTCCTCTTGAGCGTATTTGACGTGGGTTTCAGGGTGCACCACGTACTGGGGTGTGGCGTACAGGGGTTTCGGGAACACCCTGTCTGTTACGCTTCGGTAAGCGTGTGCCTTGCTTTAGGCGGGAATAAGACGTGAGTACTCAGCTCTGAATTCGGCTAAGTCAAACGTGGAGCTTCTAGCCTCAACACGACGACTGATTCTGCAACTGGGAAGGTGTCTTCAAGGCAGGCCTTATGCAGTGCACTTCCCTCTTCGTAGGATAGGCATTTGAAGGGGCAAAGGGAAGACTCGAAACTGATGATTCAAGAAGACCAAGATAGCGACTCTTGGTCTTCCGCAACGACTATTTATACACGATGATGGAGGGCTTTGAAGCGCCTCCCAAATAGCTATTGACCTATAGCAATACTAGCTCGAACCCTAGTACCGCTATCCTAGTAATCAGTAAGCGTAAAGTACCATATGATACTATGGCTGACTGATAACACGTGAATGATGAAGTCCCTGACTAATGTAAAGAATCACGAGCCCACTACCATAGTCAGAACCTAGTAGTAAGCGTTCAAGTCCGGTCCGTAACATCACCCCCTTTTCAGGAGCGACGCCCACGGAGCCCGGGCGGTCCCATCCAACCCGCCTGTACGTCCTCTATCCTCTGCATAGCCCGTGCTTGCTCCAACCTACTGATGCACAGGGCCTTGTCCGTTGCCAACCGCCCCCACGTTTCCTGTAGCTCCCGTATCCTCTGCTCCAGACGTCCCAGCTCCGCCCCGAGGGCCCGGTATCGCCTGACCTCCGCGGCAAGACTCACGTCCTTGCACTCCGCGACGGCCCTGTTGATGACCCCGACGGTGTCGTACCCATTGTCGAAGAGGAACAAGTCCTCTTGGGCGTACTTGATGTGGGTGTCAGGGTGCACCACGTACTGGGGTGCGGCGTACAGGGGCTTCGGGAAGACCCTGTCAGACTCGTCGATCAGGCCGAGCACGATGGGATCGTTGCTCATAATGGCCTGGACATATTTGGCCTGGCGTGTCACGCCATTGGGGGTGGTGATGGGGAATGAAATGAAATCGGGTCCTCGATTGACCCGGAACCCGTGAGGCGCATGGGCGTTGGCGATGCTGGAGATAGCGCGATCGGCGAGCTGGGGACGGATGTGACCCCAGTAGAGGGGGGTCCCGTCTGTGGCGAGGGCATGGCGGGTTGTATGAGGTGGAGCATTAATTTCTCTGCCATAGAGAATGTGTGGGTGCTCAGCTGGGTATCTCTCGTCCTCGCTATCTGTGACTTCTCCCTCTTCTCTCACATCTCCCTCATCCGGCGTTGGGCTGTTTGTAGCTGTTCTTCCCTCCAATCGTCGGTCACCTCCTTCCACGACTTCTTCGGCTTCATTGCCGCCTCGTACTGCTCCCTGGCGTGCGCGGACGTCTTCACTGCAGTCGAGAGCTCGCCGAAAGTCGTCAACTTCGGCGGTGGTGAAAGGGCGGTCGGAGATGGGTTCTCTGGTGGCGGCGTGGAGGATGTGCCAGAGAGTAGGCTGGCCATCGACGTCGGGTGACAGTCGGGCGCTGGTGGCTCCTCGTCCTTGAGCGGGGAATCATTCGATGGTGCTGTTGAACTCAGCTTCGGTAATGGGTCCCTTGGACCTGGCTCTGTCTCTCGTAGCCATGACGACCTCCTCGCCGTCGCCAGGGGTTGTTGATGCCCGCTCTTCCTCCAGCTCGCAGGCAAAAATCCTCTTGGGGGTTCCGAGGTAGTACGAAGTCGTTGAGAGGGCGGCATTTGGGGTGAATGGCATTGACAAGTGGGGAGTGGTGATGGTAGAGGTATGTGGGGAGAATGAGGTATTGTCGCTGGTTCTCCCACTCCTTATAAGCATTGCTGATGCGGCCTTTGAATGTTGGTATTCCGCGAGCGCTTCATCGGCGAATAGATCCTCCCGGTTGACCCACTGATTCTCCAAGTTGGGGTAACCCTTCCATTTGATTAGATATTGCTTCTTCCGTTTCCTCCCGAAATGCCGTTCGTCTAGAACCTTCTCGACTTCATATTCTTCTTCTCCATCTACCAAATCGGGTGGTGGTCGCTGGTAGTTTTTCCCATGGAGTGAGGTCTCGTGGTACTTGGTGAGAAGGTCCACATGGAACACTGTGTGAATTTTCCATTGCGGGGGTAGGTTGAGCCGGTAGTTGACAGGGGACATCACCTGTTCAATTGTGAAGGGTCCGTGCCTTCGGGGCGCGAGTTTCGCCGTTGGTTGGTGCGTGCGCAAGTGACGTCCTTCTAACCATACAAGGTCTCCGACTCGGAATTTTGGCCCATCCTTGGCCTTGACCCATGACTGCTGCGCTTTGATAATCAATTCCTGAGCGCATTTTCGCGCTTCTTGGAACTGTTCGGTCCTGAGCGTTACTTGTGGTATCAGTGATGGCTTATCCGTCCAGTCAGCGCGTGGGTTATACCCCATGAGGAGATTGAAGGGTGACTCCCGTGTGTATTCATGTGGCCAGTTATTATGGGCAAACTCTGCAAGGGGTAGGTATCTGCACCAATTGTCCTGTCGTTCATTTGCCCAGAAGCGCAGGTACTGTTCTACCCATTGGTTTGTTCGCTCTGATTGTCCGTCGGTTTGGGGATGGTATGCTGTAGAGATGTTTTGTTTGATGTCCAGTACCTTACAGAGTTCCCTCGTGAATCTACTAGCGAACCGAGGATCTCTGTCACTTATGATTTTCGTGGGGAGTCCAAAACGGACGAAGACGTGTTTCAGGTACAGGTTGGCGACTCCCTCCGCGCTTATTTCTTCATTGCATGGTATGAAGATTGCTGCTTTACTGCAATCGTGGTCCGTGATCGTCAGTATGGTGTCGTACCCTCGAGATATGGGCAACTTAGTTATGAAATCAAGGGCTATTGTTTCGAACGGCATTGCTTCCAGTTTGGGGTATATGGGGTTGAGAGGCACTTTGTTTCATCCATGTTGAACTTTAATGCGTTGACATTCAGCGCACCCTTTGACGTATTCCAGTGCATCCTTTGCTAATCCCGGCCACCAGTAGGCACGCCCTGTCAATTGGGCGGTTCTTTTGATTCCTGGATGTCCGTGAGCGGGAAGATCGTGGTGGTCATGCAATATACGTCGCTTATCGTGTATTCCCCCGGTTACTACTCGTCGTGCATCCTTGTACCAGATCCCATCTATCTTTTTAAGATGGTGGGCGTCTATCTATGGTTTCAGGATGGTTTCGTTTTGTTCATACACGGGGTCGTCTAATGTTATGTCATGGGGATTGAGGTGATCCTTGGCGGTCCGGATTCTTTCCACGTGGGTGCCCTGTACGAAGATCTTGTCCGGTAGTACCGTGATATCACTATTGTCCTCTTCCCCTTGGTCATAGTCTGGTCTTCGTGATAGCGCATCTGCTCTTCCATTGGCCGATCCCTTGATGTGGTGAATTTCGAAATCATACTCTGATAATTCGAGTACTTCCCGTGCTACCCTACGACTAATCTTTTGTGGGCTTCTCCAATATTGTAGATTCATGTGGTCCGAGAAGACCTTCGTCCGATGTGGTGATCCTGCGAGCAGCGGTCGCCAGTGTCGGAAGGCTTTGACAATTGCTAGTAGTTCCAGGTCGTAGATATCGTAGTTCCGTTCTGCTTCGTTGAGGGTAGTTGAGAAGTAACCAATAGGGTGTCGCTTTCCGTCGTCTTTCCGTTGTAGTAGTACTGCCCCTATTGCGAATCCTGATGCATCAACTTCTAGTTCGAATGGTTTACTCAGCTATGGGTGCGCCAGTACTGGTTCTGAGGTGACGAGTCCTTTGAGTTTGTTGAATGCGTCGTGTTCCGTTCCCGTCCATTTCCAATCGGCTCCTTTCTTTGTCAATTGGTTCAGTGGCTTTGCGTGGTGTGAAAAGTTTCAGATGAATGCGCGATAGAAATTGCAGAAGCCCAGGAATGATCGAACATCCTTGACTTTTGTAGGGGTTGGCCAATCTTTGATGCCGGAAATTTTGACGGGGTCCATGCGTGTCACCCCCTTTTCAAGGATTACCCCCAGGTAATCCATACGAGGCGCATGGAATAAGCATTTCTCTAGCTTATAATAGAGGTCGTGCTTAGCTGATATTTCTAGTACATCCTTGACTGCCGCTATGTGGTCATCCATACTTTTCCCTATGTGTGTTGCAATACCGATGTCGTCCATGTATACCCTGATGGTTGTCCCTCGAAGTTCGTGTTTGGCGATGATGTCCCGACATATGTGGTTCATCATTGTCTGAAAGGTTGCGGGGGAGTTCGTCAGTCCGAAGAACATTACCGTAGGTTCAAACAAGCCATATTTGGTTTTAAATGCCGCTTTTTCCTCATCCCCCTCCCGGATACATATGTTGTTGTAGCCCCATCTTACATCAAGTTTGGTGTAGATGTGGGCATTACTGAGGTCTGTAATGAGGTCCGTAATGAGGGGTAAGGGGTATTGGTTGCGTATCGTAAACGAGTTGAGGCGTCTGTAATCTTGCACCAGTCGTAACTTCCCATCCTTTTTTTTGACGAAGAAGAATGGTGATGCATATGGGGATTTAGATGGTCGTATGTATCCTTTGCTGAGTTGTTCCGTTAGAAAGGCTTGGAGGGCTTGATCTTCCTCTTGTGTGAGCGGGTAGACTTTGCAGTCTATCGCTTCAGGTGCTCCTTTCTTGAGTTGTATTTCGTGATCCCAGACCCGCAAGGGTGGGAATCGATGTGATGCTTCTTCGTTGAATAGTTGGTGGTATGCTGCATAGTGGGATGGTAACTCAGCTTTTGTGGTATACTGCTTCGCTTGGATTGCTAGTTCCGTGGAGGTGGTCCTTCCTTCCACGAACTCCTCCTCCTCCAGTTGTGCGACGATTTGCTTCTTTTGGTTTTCGGTGATTGCTGTTGCGATCGTAGGTTGTATGATTCTGGGGTTGACAGTTCGAAGGACGACTGGTAGTGCGTCTTCCTTGATTACTGTGTGTCTCCAGCTGAAGGTTGGTTCGTACGTGGCCAGCCAGGGATACCCGAGTACGATGTCTTCATTGCCAATGTCCGTGATGAGGAATCTCATTTCCTTGTGGATTCCCCTTGTCTGTACGTCCAGATCTACGTAGTGAGTGATTAGTCCTGCTTTATTCTCGGTATTGTCGATATTCCATATCTTTTTTGGCCGGTCCAGCGGCTTCATCCCGATTTTCATCCGTTTGATAAAGGCGGGTTGTAGGAAGTTGTTGGTGGCTCCTGAGTCCACCAATGCTCTGATGTCGGCCATAGCGTAATTTGTGCGAATCGATACTGGAATTCTCATAGAACGGTAGTGAGTTATGATCACAGAATTACATTTTACTGCCCTTACCCAGGCCGATGGGTTCAGGCGCTTCGAAAATCCTCCCTTTTCCACAGGTCCTGCAATATGAGGTCTTTTACCTCGTCTTCTTCTGCGGCTACTCCTTTCATCCACTGGTCAGCGCGTTGCTGTGGGGTTTCTGCTTTGGCTGCCCTGACGGGCTCTTCCTCTCTTTCGTCGTGGTAAGCGTCTGTCCTTCGGCTGTTGCTGGGTTGGTTGTAGGTGTGCTGTGGGCAATTCCGACTGAAGTGTCCCTTTTGTCCGCAAGTATAACAGGTTACTTCCCTCATGTCACGTCGACCACCTCGCCCCCTTCCTATAAATCCTCCTCTTGGTGGTGGATTTCGGGGATGAGCTCGGTCCCAATTGCCTTGTATTTCTTCGGCCCCCGTGAGCCTTCCTCGTACTTGATCTGCCGATGTATCCATGGCATTTGGATCTCGTAGTATGTTACAAGGGGGTCCCCATCCAGTACCCCTTGTGTTCCTCCAGTTGGTGTTACTTCCTCCTTGGGGCTTTGTTTGATTCACAAGGCCTCGGTGTTGTTCGAGTCGGGCCTTCATGTGTATATACTGTTGCTGCCTCCTGATGACCACTTCTTTCCATTCCTGGAAGGTCTGCGGGTTGTCGTATGTGTATGCTTTCTCGTATAGGTCATGGGGCAGTCCATCCGTGAATAGATCCATCGTGAGCGGTGAATCCAGTCGATAGTTAGCTTGTCTTGCTAACTGTTCAAATTGCGTGATGTACGCGCCGATATCTCCGCCTATCATTCTAATCCCTCTCTTCAGTATGGCCTGTGCTTGTTCTTTCTCGAGCGTGTTCGAGAATCGCCTATTGAAGGCGGTGATGACCTCGGTCCATAGTCGTGGGTCGGTGTCGTGAATTCCGGAGGTAACTTGCCGGTTGAGCCATCTGCTGGTCTCCGTGATCCAGTTGTTAACGTCCTTTCCCTGGATGTAGGTGAGAAATAACATAGCTCGTCGGTATGCGTTGGCCATGATGGGGTTATTGTTATTGATGCCCCAATATAATTCCCACTGAGTGAGAAATTCCTCTGTCCTGTGTCGATCTCCTCGGAATATCTCCGGGGCATTCCCCACGAACTTGTCAGAGTGGTGATGTCACGGATCGGACTTCGTTGCTTACTACCAGGTTCTGACTATGGTAGTAAGCTCGTGATTGTTTACATTAGTCAGGGACTTTATCATTTCACGTGTTATCAGTCAGCAGTAGTATCACATGGTACTGTAGCTTACTGATTACTAGGATAGCGATACTAGGGTTCGAGCTAGTATTGCTATAGGTCAATATCGTTCGAGAGGCGCTTTAAAGCCCTCTGTCACTTTGTATAAGTAGTAGTCGCGGAAGACCAAGAGTCGCTATCTTGGTCTTCTTGAATCATCGGTTTCAGATCCTTTCCTTCCGTCTTCAGTTCTACCACGAAAGAGTGCACTGCATAAGACCTAGAAGTGTCTTCCCAGTTGCAAGGCCAACGACAAGTCGAAGTCCGAAGGGGACTTCACGATTCGACTTAGGGCAATTCAGAGTTAAGTACTCGCATCTCACCGCCTAAAGCAAGGCCCACGCTTACCGAAGTGTAACAGGTGTCCTCCGGGTATCCCTATTGGTCCTGCTCAGAACACTCCTCCTCCTGGTGGTCCTCCTCCGGGTGGTCCTCCTCCGGGCGATCCTCTTCTCGGTGGTCCTCCGCCTGTTGATGGAGCGTCTGGTTGGTCTGGTCCGATTGCTCGGAATAGGGCAGCATCATCTGCTGTCATGACATGTCCTGTTTCTGGGTGGATGGGAAGGGTTACTTCCTGTGTCTCGGTTAACGTAGCCATTGGGGGGTAGATGGTAATTTGCTCAGCTCTTTCGATAAGTTCTGGTTCCAAGGGTTCTAATGCTTGGGTGGGTTCTTCGTCCGATTCACTATCGGAGGCTTCCGGGGTTTTGGATGATACTGAAGCGTCCTTATTTTCTCCGTCGATGGGTCCCCAGTCGTTTCTCACGACTACCTCTTCTTCGTAGATATCGCACCTGTATCGGGGGGGTAGAGTGTCGATGACTCTCCACTCGTCGTCTTCTAGGTCGACTCTGCACCAGCAAGTTCGTTCGAAGTTGAACTCAACTGGTCGTGGTCCGTGTGCTCCTCTGATCAGGTATCCCTCTATCCCGTTGATACTCCCCCAGCTAGCTTGTTTGAGATATTGGACTGGTACGTTTCTTGTCCCTCTTCGTGGGATCTCGTAGGATCGGAATCCTTCTTGGATCCAAAGTTCTCTTGTAGATACTCGCGCCACGATGGTGAGATCTTGGTCTTAATGTTACGCTTCGGTAAGTGTGTGCCTTGATTTAGGCGGGAATAAAACACGAGTACTCAGCTCTGAATTCGGCTAAGTCGAACGTGGAGCTTCTAGCCTCAACACGACGACTGATTCTGCAACTGGGAAGGCGTCTTCAAGGCAGGCCTTATGCAGTGCACTTCCCTCTTTGTAGGATAGGCTTTTGAAGGGGCAAAGGGAAGACTCGAAACCGATGATTCAAGAAGACCAAGATAGCGACTCTTGGTCTTCTGCGATGACTATTTATACACGATGATGGAGGGCTTTGAAGCGCCTCCCAAATAGCTATTGACCTATAGCAATACTAGCTCGAACCCTAGTACCGCTATCCTAGTAATCAGTAAGCGTAAAGTACCATATGATACTACGGCTGACTGATAACACGTGAATGATGAAGTCCCTGACTAATGTAAAGAATCACGAGCCCACTACCGTAGTTAGAACCTAGTAGTAAGCGTTCAAGTCCAGTCCGTAACACTGTCGGACTTGTCGACCAGGCCGAGCACAATGGGGTCGTTGCTCATGATGGCCTGGATGTATTTTGCCTGGCGCGTCACGCCGTCGGGGGTGGTGATGGGGAATGAAATGAAATCGGGTCCTCAATTGACCCGGAACCCGTGAGGCGTATGGGCGTTGGCGATGCTGGAGACAGCTCGGTCGGCGAGCTGGGGACGGATATGACCCCAGTAGAGGGGGGTCCCGTCGGTGGCGAGGGCGTGGCGGGTTGTATGAGGTGGAGCATTAGCTTCTCTGCCATAGTGAATGTGCGGGTGCTCAGCTGGGTACCGCTCGTCCTCGCTGTCCGTGACTTCTCCCTCTTCTCCCTCATCTCCTGCATGCGGCGTTGGGCTATTCGTAGCTGTTCTTCCCTCCAGTCGCCGGTCACCTCCTTCCACGATTTCTTCGGCCTCACCAGCTGCTCGTACCGCTCCCTGGCGTGCGCGGACATCTGCACCACGGTCGAGAGCTCACCGAAAGTCATCAACTTCGGCGGTGGTGAAGGGTCAGTCTGTGATGGGCAGTCCAGTGTCGGCGTGGAGAATGTGCCACAGAGCGGGCTGCCCGTCGACATCGGGGGATAGTCGGGCGCTGCCTGCTCCACGTCCTTGAGTGGGGAACTGGGCGAGGGTGCTGTTAAACTCAGCTTCGGTAATGGGTCCCTCAGACCCGGTTCTGTCTCCCTCAGCCATGACGACCTCCTCGGCATTGGCAGAGCTTGTTGGTGCCCGCTCTTCCTCCAGCTCGCAGGCAAAAATCCTCTCGGGGGTTCTGAGGTAGTACGAAGACGATGTGAGGGCGGCATTGGGTGTAGCTGGCATGGAATACTGGTGGGCTGCAGTGGTGATGGTGTGGGGAGAAGATGAGATGTTGTCGTGGGTCCTCCCTCTTCTTATAAGCGTTGGTGCGGCGGTCTTCAATTTTTGGTACTCCGCAAGGGCTTCATCGGCAAACAGATCCTCCCAGTTGACCCACTGGTTTTCTGAATCAGAGTAACCCTTCCATTTGACCAGGTACTGCTTCTTACATCCTCTGCCGAAGTGCCACTCATCTAGAACCTTCTCAATTTCGTATTCTTCTTCTCCGTCTACCAGATCGGGCGGTGGTCGTTGGTAGTTTTTCCCATGGAGTGGAGTTTCGTGGTATTTGGTGAGAAGGTCCACATGGAACACTGTGTGAATTTTCCATTGCGGAGGAAGGTTGAGCCGGTAGTTGACAGGGGACATCACCTGTTCTATTGTGAAGGGTCCATGCCTTCAAGGAGCGAGTTTTGCCGTTGGTTGGTGAGTACGGAGGTGACGTCCCTCTAGCCACACGAGGTCTCCGGGTCGGAACTTCAGACCATCTTTGGCTTTTACCCACGACTGCTGCGCTTTGATGATCAGTTCCTGGGCGCGTTTCCGCGCTTCTCGGAATTGTTCTGTCCTTAGCGTCACTTGTGGGATTGGCAATGGCTTCTCCGTCCAGTCAGCTCGTGGGTTGTACCCCATGAGGAGGTTGAAAGGTGACTCCCGAGTATATTCATGTGGCCAGTTATTATGCGTGAATTCTGCAAGAGGTAGATACCCGCACCAATTGTCCTGCCTTTCGTTTGCCCAGAATCATAGGTATTGTTCTACCCATTGATTCATTCGTTCCGATTGCCCGTCAGTCCGGGGGTGGTATGCGGTGGATATATTTTGTTTAATGTCCAATACTCTGCAAAGTTCCCTTGTGAATCTGCTGGCAAAACAGGGGTCGCGGTCACTTATGATTTTCATGGGAAGTCCGAAACGGACGAAGACGTGTTTTAGGTATAGGTTTGCAACCCCTTCTGCGCTGATTTCTTCGTTGCAGGGTATGAATATGGCTGCTTTACTGCAATCATGGTCCGTGATTGTTAGTATCGTGTCGTGTCCCTGGGATAGAGGTAACTTAGTTATAAAATCGAGGGATATGGTTTCGAATGGCATTGCTTCCGGTTTAGGATATATGGGGTTGAGGGGTGCTTTATTTCGTCCATGTTGAACTTTGATGCGTTGACATTCGGCGCATCCTTTGACGTATTCCAAAGCATCCTTGGCCAGTCCTGGCCACCAATAGGTACGTCCCGCTAACTGGGCGGTCCTTTTAATTCCTGGGTGTCCATGAGCAGGGAGATCATGATGATCGTGTAGTATACGTCACTTATCGTGAATACCCCTGGTTACTACTCATCGTGCGTCTTTGTACCAGATTCCGTTTACCTTTTTGAGGCAGTGTGCATCTACCCACAGTTTCAGAATTCCTTCATTTTGTTTGTATATGGGGTCTTCCAGTGCGATGTCTTCTGGAGTGAGGTAATCCTTGTTGGTCCATATTTTTTCTATGTGGGTACCGCGTATGAAAACCTTGTCCGGTAATACCATGACGTTCTCGTTGTCTTCTTCCCCTTTGTTACGGTCGCACCGGCCGTCTAGCTCGACTTGAGCTGGGGTTCTCAGAACGCTTGTATTGCACGCAACAACCAAGGCAAAAGCACTGCAATAGTGGTTGCAACTGAGAGACGAAGGGAAAACCAGGGGGAAACGGCTCGCTAAGAAGCGGCACAACAAGACAACGTCTAAGGGTTTGGTGGAGAAAGACCAACTAAGGCCCTTAGGAACACAAGAGGGAACTGTGATGCGGATTGTTGAAAAACTCAAGATAGGGAATACATGCAAAGACAAGCTAGTACTTATACTACTAGTAGATAAGGTTCGGACTCAGCACGAACCTTAAGTCCTTATCTCTAGCCAATAGCCATAAGGGCTCCGGCTCCACAAGCTGAAACACGAGGGAGAAACATAATTGGACCAGCCTTTAAAGGTACCGACATCCGTCAGACACGAGGCTGCGCCCGTACAGTACACAAGGCGTCCATCAGAAAATCTATCAGAAGGCAGGCACAAAGGCCTAGTCCATGTCGTCATCAACCAGGTAACCGGCTGCGGCATACCCGAGGCACACACGCTCAGGTGATGCCTCACGTGATGAGTCACGTGACTCTGGGCTATCACGCCCGTAGAAGTACGCATACATGGCGCGCGCGCGAGCTTCATCTTGCTCGTAGGGATCATCAGCTTCTTCGTCGCTACTCTCAACAGGAGTGCAGGACTTAGCTGGTTCGGGACGCAATGTCCACATGCTCAGGTTGCCCTTTCTCGTCAAGGCCTCTCTTAATGCCTCGGAATCCAGGGTTTGCTCATAGTTGTCCAACGCGGGCTGGCTCAGGCAGCTCGGCGGCGTGCTTTCTCGGGAGCTCGAAATCTCGGCCGTAACACCCTTGATCATAGTCTGGTCTTCATGATAACGCGTCTGCTCTGCCATTTGCTGATCCTTTGATGTGGTGAATTTCGAAGTCGTATTCTGATAGTTCCAGTACTTCCCTTGCCACCCTTTGGCTGATTTTCTGGGGACTTCTCCAATATTGCAGGTTCATGTGATCCGAGAAAACTTTCGTGCGGTGTGGCGACCCTGCGAGCAACGGTCGCCAATGTCGGAATGCCTTGACTATTGCCAGTAGTTCCAGGTCATAAATGTCGTAGTTTCATTCTGCTTCATTAAGTGTGGTGGAGAAGTAGCCAATGGGGTGTCTTTTCCCATCATCTTTCCGTTGTAGTAGTACCGCCCCTATTGCAAACCCTGATGCATCAACTTCTAGTTCAAATGGTTTACTCAGCTGTGGGTGTGCCAATACCGGTTCCGACGTAACGAGTCCTTTAAGTTTGTTGAATGCATCATGTTCTGTTCCTATCCATTTCCACTCGGCTCCTTTCTTGGTTAGTTGGTTCAGGGGTTTTGCGTGATGTGAAAAGTTTCGGATGAATGCGCGGTAGAAATTGCAAAAGCCTAAGAATGATCGGACATCTTTGACTTTGGTGGGTGTCGGCCAGTCCTTGATGCCAGAAATTTTAACGGGGTCCATGCGTGTCACCCCCTTTTCAAGGATTACCCCCAGGTAATCCATACAAGGTGCATGGAATAAGCACTTTTCTAGTTTGTAGTAAAGGTTGTGCTTAGCTGATATTTCCAGTATGTCCTTGACTGCTGCGATGTGGTCGTCCATACTGTGTCCGATATGTGTTGCGATGCCGATGTCGTCCATATATACCCTGATTGTTGTCCCTCTGAGCTCGTGTTTGGCGATGATGTCCCGACATATGTGGTTCATCATCGTCTGGAATGTTGCGGGAGGGTTTGTCAATCCAAAGAACATTACCGTTGGTTCAAACAGGCCATATTTAGTTTTGAACGCGGCCTTTTCTTCATCTCCTTCCTTGATTCGTATGTTGTTATAGCCCCACCGTACGTCGAGCTTGGTGTATATATGGGCGTTACTGAGGTCCGTTATAAGGTCGGTGATGAGGGGTAGAGGGTATTGGTTTCGTATCGTGAGCGCATTGAGACATCTGTAATCCTGTACCGGTCGTAACTTGCCGTCCTTCTTCTTGACGAAGAAGAATGGCGATGCGTATGGGGATTTTGATGGTCGTATGTATCCTTTGCCGAGTTGTTCCATGAGAAAGGCTTGAAGGGCTTGGTCCTCCTCCTGTGTAAGCAGATAGACCTTGCAGTCTATTGCTTCGGGTGCTCCTTTCTTGAGTTGAATTTCATGATCCCATACCCGCGAAGGTGGGAATCGGTGTGACGCTTCTTCATTGAATAGCTGGTGATACGGGGAATAGACAGATGGTAACTCAGCTTTTGTAGTATACTGCTTTGCCTTGATTGCTAATTCCGTAGAAGTGGTTCTTCCTTCTACGCATTCTTCTTCTTCCAGTTGAGCAGTGATGTGCTCCTTCTGACTTTCGGTCATCGCCTTTGCGATTGTTGATCGTGTGATCCTGGGGTTGACAGTTCTAAGGACCACCAGTAGTGCATCCTCTTTGATTATGGCATGTCTCCAACTAAAGGTTGGTTTGTATATGGCCAGCCACGGATAGCCGAAGACAATGTCTTCGCTTCCTATGTCGGTGATGAGGAACCTCATTTCCTTATGGATCCCTTTTGTTTGTACGTCCAGATCTACGTAATGGGTGATTAGTCCTGCCCAATTTTCGGTGTTATCGATATTCCATATCTTTTTAGGCTGTTCCAGTGGCTTCATCCCAATCCCCATCCGCTTTACGAAAGCGGGTCATAGAAAGTTGTCTGTGGCTCCTGAGTCCACTAATGCTCTGATGTCGGCCATGGCGTAATTTGTGCGAATCGATACTGGAATTCTCATAGAACGGTAGCGAGTTATGATCACAGATGTTACGCTTCGGTAAGCATGGGCCTTGCTTTAGGTGATGGTAAGACGCGAGTACTCAGCTCTACAATGTTTAAGTCAAACGTGGGACTCGTTAAGTCCTAGCACGTTGATGCCTTGCAACTGGGAAGACTTCTTGGTAAGTCTTATGCAGTGCGCTTCTCTTGAGGTCCTAGTACTGCACAAAGGGAGAAGAGATGAGGAACCGATGATTCAAGAAGACCAAGATGGCGATCCTTGGTCTTCTGCGACTACTACTTATACAAGATGATAGAGGGCTTTAAAGCGCCTCTCGAATGCTGTTACCCTATAGCGTATCTAGCTCAAACCCTAGTACTGCTATCCTAGTAATCAGTAAGCGTATAGTAACATGTGATACTACTGCTGACTGATAACACGTGAATGATAATGTCCCTGACTAATGTATGAAATCACGAGCCTACTACTGTAGTCAGAACCTAGTAGTAAGCGTCCAAGTCCGGTCCGTAACAACAGAATTACATTTTACTGCCCTTACCCAGGCCGATGGGTTCAGGCGCTTCGAAAATCCTCCCTCTTCCATAGGTCCTGCAGTATGAGGTCCTTTACCTTGTCTTCTTTGGTGGCCACTCCTTTCATCCATTGGTCGGCTCGTTGCTGTGGGGTTTCTGCTCTTGCTGCGCGGACAGGTTCTTCTTCCCTTTCGTCGTGATAGGTGTCGGTCCTTCGGCTACCACTTGGCTGGTTATAGGTGTGCTGTGGGCAATTGCGACTGAAGTGTCCCTTTTGCCCGCACGTATAACAGGTTACTTCCCTTATGTCCCGCTGGCCCCCTCGTCCTCGTCCCATAAATCCTCCCCGTGGTGGTGGATTCCGAGGGTGGGCTCGGTCCCAATTACCCTGGACTTCTTCGGCTCCCGTGAGTCTCCCTCGTACTCGATCTGCTGATGTATCCATGGCATTTGGGTCTCATAGTATGTTACGAGGGGGTCCCCATCCGGTGCTCTTGGTGTTTTTCCATGTTGTGTTGCCACCTCCTTGTGGCCTTGCTTGGTTACTGAGGCCTCAGTGTTGCTCCAACCGGGCCTTCATATGTATATATTGTTGTTGCCTTCTGATAACCGCTTCCTTCCATTCCTGGAAGTTCTGTGGGTTGTCGTATGTGTACGCTTTCTCGTACAGGTCGCGGGGTAGTCCGTCCGTGAACAGGTCCATTGTGAGCGGCGAATCCAATCGGTAGTTAGCCTGGCGTGCCAACTGTTTGAACTGTGTGATGTATGCGTCAATGTCTCCTCCTGTCATCCTGATCCCTCTTTTGAGCATAGCCTGGGCCTGTTCCTTCTCCAACATGTTTGAGAATCGTCTGTTGAAGGCCGTGATGACTTCAATCCACAGGCGTGGATCGTTATCTGCGATTCCGGCTGAAACTTGCCGGTTGAGCCATCTGCTGGTCTCCGTAATCCAGTTGTTAACGTCCTTCCCCTGGATGTAGGTGAGGAATAACATAGCTCGTCTATAGGCGTTGGCCATGATGGGGTTATTGTTATTAATACCCCAGTACAGTTCCCATTGCGTGAGGAACTCCTCTGTTTTGTGTCGATCTCCTTTGAACACTTCTGGGGCGTTTCCCGTGAATTTGTTGGAATGATGCCCTCCTGGTACTCCGATGGGTCCTGCTCTGAGTATTCCTCCTCTGGGCGGTCCTCCTCCTGGTGGTCCTCCTCCCGGCGGTCCTCCTCCTGGTGGTGGACTTCCTCCGGGTAGTCTGGGCAGTGGTCCTCCACCGCCTGTTGGGGGGTTGGGTTGGTCTGGTCCGATTGCTCGGAATAGTGCGGCGTCGTCTGCCGTCATAACGTGTCCGGTTTCTGGGTGGATGGGAAGTGTAACTTCCTGGGTTTCTGTTAGGGTAGCCATTGGAGGATGAATTGTGATCTGCTCAGCTCTTTCAATGAATTCTGGTTCCAATGGTTCTAATGTCTGGATGGGTTCGTGTTCTGATTCGCTATCTGATGCTTCGGGGCTTTCTGAAGGTGCTGAGAGACTTTGATTATCTCCGTCAATGGGCCCCCAGTTGTTTCTTGCGACCACTTCTTCGTAAATATCGCACCTGTATCTGTAAGGTAGAGTGTCGATGACCCTCCACTTGTTGTCTTCTCAGTCGACTCTGCACCAGCAAGTTTGTTCAAAGTTGAACTCAACTGGTCGTGGTCCGTGTGCTCCTCTGATCAGATACCCTTCTATTCCATTGATGCTTCCCCAGCTAGCTTCTTTGAGGTAGCGGATTGGTACGTTTCTTGTTCCTCTTCGTGGGATTTCGTAGGAGTGGAATCCCTCTCGGACCCAGAGCTCTCTTGTGGATACTCGCACCACGATGTTAGGATCTTGGTCTTAATGTTACGCTTCGGTAAGCGTGGGCCTTGCTTTAGGCGATAGCAAGACGCGAGTACTCAGCTGTACGGTGTCGGGATCGAGCGTGGGATTTCTAAGTCCTAACACGCTGATATCCTGCAACTGGGAAGGCCTCTTGGTGAGCCTTATGCAGTGCGCTTCCTCTTGCGGTCCTAGTACTTCGCGAAGGAAGAGAATGGAGAAACCGATGATTCAAGAAGACCAAGATGGCAATCCTTGGTCTTCTGCGACGACTATTTATACAAGATGATAGAGGGCTTTAAAGCACCTCTCGAATGATGTTGACCTATAGCGTATCTAGCTCGAACCCTAGTACTGCTATCCTAGTAATCCGTAAGCGTAAAGCACCATGTGATACTACTGCTGACTGATAACATGTGAAATTTATGAGTCCCTGACTAATGTAAGAAAACACGAGCCTACTACCGTAGTCAGAACCTAGTAGTAAGCGTTCAAGTCTAGTTTGTAACACAATGGCAGATTCACCCCATGTTTCACACTAACCTTCTCACGCCTTATCATGAAATGCTCATGCATGGACCAAACTACATGTGGCCACCTCCAGATTTGGTAGAAGGGGAGGAAGAATACAAAATTGAGAAGATTCTAGATCACTGGCTGCATAGCAGAAGGCGTCAGAAGCAGTACCTCATGTTGTGGATGGGGTATCCCAACTCGGAGAATCAATGGGTCAGCAAGGATGACATTTTTGCTGATGATGCCATAGTGGAGTACGAACAATCATGGATGGTGCATATAAGGTGAGTAATTGCCAGTGATACTCTCCATTCCCCACTTTTACCCTCCTCTCTTCACAATCACCCCAACTGTTCTATACACCCCACTGCCAATGACACCCTCTTGAAGGTCCTCATGTACTACCAAGGAACCCCTGAAAGGGTTTTTGCAGCTGAGCTGGAATAAGAGTGTGCATCTGCTCAAGGAGAAGGTGCCAACCAAGCTGTCATGGCTGCAGAAGACCAAGGGGGACAGGAGACCCCCATCACCTCAGCTGAGTTGTCAGCCATCATCGAGCAGTTCCCCGCTCAAGCCACCCTGTTACGTCACAGTAGGGACGTTCACCCGACGTGGGTTAAGTTGATCTACTGAGACGCTGCACTAAGGGTCTGTGTTAAGGCCTAGCGGGGCCTTACAGTGCGACGTGCACCGAGAGTACGAGGGAGACAAGGACAGGGTACAAGGACGAGGTGCTTGGTAGATGGTTACCAAGGTCGAGGGAGTTCTAAGAGACGAAGGTCTACGAGGGACGACCAAGGAGCAAGGGTTCGAGGGGTAAGTTGATGGACTTAGTGACGAGGTACAAGGGGCTTCGGTCAGATGGCCGAAGTACGAGGGACTAAGTCAGATGACTTAGGGTCTGTGTGTGCACGTTGTTATAGCACAAGCGCAAAGCTTCGAGGTGGTCCCCAACTAAGGGAAGACCAACAGGGGTGATGAGACGACGAGAGGGAAACACACAGTAGAGGGATGAACAAGTCTGGTATTCGCTAGTATGATAAACAAAGACAAGACTGGAGAGTGAGCGTACAAAGTGGCTAGGTTTATATAGGTTGCTACTCCATGTCCGTCCCATGAGGGGATACTAAAGGAGAACAATAGAAGATGCAAATGAGGAAGGAGAAGAAAAGGGAACAAGGGGAAGTACAGAAGGGGAAGGGTTAGAAGGGGGAACTCGGAGTAAGGAAGCGTACATGGTAGTGAGTCAACAGGTTAGTACTCTGAGGGGAAGCAAGTATGAGTCAAAGTGATATAGTAAAAAGAAAAATAAGTCCGTGGTGAGCCGGATCACGACAGTCTGGTTCTGGTTGTCAAGGGAAGTTCTAAGGCAGAACTTCAGTGAAGATGTACAAGTTAAAGAGTCAGCCTAAGCCAATAGTGGAACTTAGGATTCTTCAGTGAGAGGAGGGTTCGTTTGGTAAGATATGGAGTATTCAACAGTCTTCGATTGCTCAAGTACCATAGAGTACAAAAAGTCAAGTCTAAGGCTACAAGCTACCTAGCAAGCCTGACTTTATAGTAAATAGGGATCCTAGGATTGAGTCACAATAGCATCCTAGGATTGAGTCAGAGACAGTAAGTAACTGTGGAGCACAGTCCACAGTAATCACAAGCCGAGTCCTGAAACAAAAGATACAAGCCCCTTAGCAATGGGCTAGAGTTACTATGACTCATATGAGAACGTAAGTAAATGGAGGCGAAAATGAGTTGTATAGTAACACACCCCCTCCAATGCAGCCCATCTGTCCGGCGACAATGGAGTCCCCATGTGGGACATCATCCAATGCAACAGAGAGCCCATATCTGAGGTCCCCTTCATCACCAACAAAATCTGCCTCCTTGGTGGCGCATTGGACTGAGGTGCCCAAGTTTCAGCACCTTGTGATGATGATGCATGGGCCAAACCTACACCTCTCCCAATACCTCCACAACTTTGGATCGATGAAACCATGGAGGGAAGTAGTAGCCGAATGGAGGGATCAACAATTGCTGGAGGTGAAGAGCAGGAGGCAGGAGATGATGGCTTGGAGGGAGAGGATTCAACAAATAGTGTTGACATCTGGTACCCAGCTGAGCACAATCACATCTCCTACAGATGAGATGCTAACACCCCATCCAACACCACACCACACACCCTCACCACAGACGGCACCCCGATGTATTAAGGTGATATCCATCCCCAGCTCTCCAACCGAGCTGCATCCACCATCGCCTCCGCTTGTTGCCTATATGGGTTCAGGGTCAATCGAGGACCCAATTATGTTCCCTTTCACATCACCACCCCTGACGGCATGATGCGCCCAGCCAAATACATCCAGGTTATCTTTGGACCTGACCCCATCATCCTCAGGCTCATCGACGAGTCCAACCACGTCTACCCCAAGCCACTGTACACTGCAGCGGCTCTCCTCTACCCAGGTGAGGAGAAGCCTATATACACCAGGGAGGACCTCATCATCCTTGATGGGGGCTATGACGAGTGTGTGTGAGTCAACCACACCCTCCATGAGGTCAAGGACGTGTTGCTCACAGTGGAGGTCCATTGCTACCAAGCGTTGGGAGGGGCAATTGAGAGGATGGAACTGCAGATGGCAGAGATGGAGCAGGAGTGGAGCTGGCTCATAGTGGCACATAACACATCCATCTGCCATCTCGAATTTGCTAATGGTATGGACCACATCAAGAAGTCCATGTGTGGTTGGATTGGAGTGGGGCAGGGCAGGAGGAACTGGGCTAACTTGCCCTTTCATGACATGGGCATTGCTCCCTGAAAAGGGGGTGATGTCACGGTTGGACTCCCAGGCCGTCAGAAGAGTTGAAATACATGTGACAGTAGTAGTCAAAGTGTCATGAGTGGCGTGAACTCTTACTTACCAGTTGTGGCTACAGTAGTAAGTAGCAATTAGTCACAGACATAGTTGTATCAGTTAGCACTCAGCAGTTGCATGTGATTGCTGAGTGATTCCTAGGATCACTGTAGTAGGGTTTGAGCTACTTATGCGATAGGATTGTATCGTTGAAGAGGTGCTCTAAAGCCCTCATGTAACTGTATAAATAATAGTTGTCAAAGATCAAGACTCGCTATCTTGGTCTTCTTCAGTTGCCATTGATCTACCACATCAAATCCTCTTCTCTCTTCTCTTCTCTCTCTGGGCTCTCACAGTTCTTCATCTTGTGTCGCAAGTACAAGAAGCTGTACTTCGAAGATTTAGGCCAGTGTGACAAAGGAAACTCTGCTGATTTGCCTGTCATTATGACTAAGGGGAGTCCCCTTTGTATTTGACTTAGTATTTTCATTCACTCTCATCATCAAGCACACTAAAGTCTAGTGCACATCAAGGCAAGACATAACAGCGAGAGTGTGGTAAACGTTAGAAGCTGAATGTAGAGGCAACTTTCCTCAATATAAAGGCAAGGCTAGCAACAGAGCTCAAAGTCACGTTGGCCTGAAATGGTCAACCTGTCTCTGTACAAAGAGGATCAGGTGACAACTGATAATCACACTGAGAGAGATGGGAAGAGACACAAGGATTTGGAGTAGGAGAGAAATGGCAACTGAAGAAGACCAAGATGGCATGTCTTGGTCTTCAATGACTCCTATTTATACAGATACTCAAGGGCTTTAAAGTGCCTATTAAACACAAACTATCCTATGGTGTAAGTAGCTTGAACCCTACTACACCAATCCTAGGAATCACTCAGCAATCACATGTGATCACTGAGTGCTAACTAATACTACAAGTCCATAACTAATTACTGCTTACTACTGTAGCCATAACCAGTAAGTAAGAGTCCATGGCCAATAACGACACAACTGCTACAATAGTCTGACTATTACTGATGGCCTGAAGGCCCAACTGTAACAATAAGCATACAAATGGTCAAGCTTATATAGGTAGCTACTCCATGTCCATCCCATGAGGGAGTACGGAAAGGGAACAAGGGAAGATACAAAAGGAGAAGGAATAGAAGGGGAGTCAGAGTAAAGAAGCGTACATGAGTATGAGTTAACAAGTTAGTACTCCAAGGTAGTCTGAGAATGAGTCAAAGTGATATAGTAAAAAGAAAAAGAAAGTCCAAGGTGAGCTGGATCATAACAACCATGGCACACCTAAAAGGGTTTTTGCTGTTGAGCTGGAAGAAGAGTGTTGTCATGGAATGGACTTTCGACTGCTTACTACTAGGTTCTGACTATGGTAGTAAGCTTGTGATTTCGTACATTAGTCAGGGACTTGTTATTTCACGTGTTATCAGTCAGCAGTAGTATCACATGTTACTATACACTTACTGATTACTAGGATGGTAGTACTAGGGTTCGAGCTAGTATTGCCATAGGTCAATAGTGTTTCAGGAGGTGCTTTAAAGCCCTCCATCCTCTTGTATAAGTAGTAGTGCAGGAAGACCAAGGATTGCCATCTTGGTCTTCTTGAATCATCGGTTTCCAAGTCCTTACCCATTGGATCAACTTCAAGACTTGCACTGCATAAGACTCCAGTGTACAGAGGTCTTCCCAGTTGCTGTTGACGTATTGAGACTGCTGCTCTACGTTCGACTTAGTATTTTATCAAGCTGAGTACTCACGCCTTCCATCTTGCCTAAAGCAAGGCCCACGCTTACTGAAGCATAACAAGTGTGCACATAGTCAACAAGAAGATACCCAGCAAGCCATTGTGGCTGCAGAAGACCGAGGGGGACATGAAACCCCCATCACCTGAGCTGAGTTTGAAGCAGTTGTTAAACAATTCCCCACTCAAGCCACTGCAGCCAATGCCACCCAACTGTCCAATGACAACAGAGTCCCCATGTGGGACATCCTTGATGCAGATGGGCTTCCCACCTCTCTGATCCCTTTCACTACCCAAGAAATCTAGCTTCTTAGGGATGTGCTAGACCAAGGAGCCAAGGTTCACACAGCTTGTGATGATGATGGATGGGCTGAGTCTCCATCTCTCCCAATACCTCCACAAATTGGGACCAACAAGGCCATGGCAGGAGGTGGTAGCCAACTGGAGGGACCAACAGCTGTTGGAAGCAAAGATGAGGAGACAGGAGATGATGGAGAGGTGTGAGAGGCTTTGAACAATAGCCTCTTTGAGTGGTACTCAGATGCACATGACTACATTTCCTATAGATGAGATGCTGACGCCCCACCCAACACCACTCGTCATGCCCTTACCACCTCCGGCAACCCCATGTACCAAAGGGACATCCGCCCCCAGCTTGAGGACCAAGCTGCATCCACCATCCATGGCAGTCATTGCCTATATGAGTTCCAGGTCAATCGAGGACCTGATTATGTTCACTTCCCCAGCACCACCTCTGACAGCATAACACGCCCTGCCAAATACATCCAGGTCATCTTCAAACCTAACCCCATTGTTCTGAGGCTCATTGACAAGTTGGACCAGGTTTTCCCAAAACCCCCATATGCTCAGCCCCACCACTTCGCACAGAACAAGGAGTGCCCCTCATATTCATGCAAGGATCTTTTTATCCTCGATGGGGGCTACAATAAATGCACATGCATCAACCATGCCCTTCAAGAGTGTAAGGACATCTCCCTCATTGCTGAAGTCCAGTGCTATCAAGCAGTGCACACCACGATCTCGCAGGTAGAGCAACATATGGGAGAGCTGGAGCAGGAGTGGGGTCAGTTGAGCACAGAGGAGCTGGGTGTCGTCTTTCAGCTAGAGAACACTAACATGATGGATAAGGTGGAGGAACAGATGGGCAGTTGGATTTGACTAGGTGAAGATACAAGGAATTGGTCTCATTCCACTTAATGCAATGTGGACATTGCCCCTAAAAAGGGGGTGATGTCATGGTTGGGCCTTGGGGCCATCAGTAATAGCGGACTTATTGAGTAGTTGTGTTGTCATGTCATGTGGACTCTTACTTACTGGTTATGACTACAGTAGTAAGTAGTAATTAGTTATGGACTTGTAGCATCAGTTAGCACTCAAGTGATCGCATGTGATTGCTGAGTGATTCCTAGGATAGCAGTACTAGGGTTTGAGGTAGTATCACTATAGGATAGTTAAGTTGGAGAGGCGCTTTAAAGCCCTCTTGTATCTGTATAAATAGTAGTCATAGAAGACCAAGAAATGCCATCTTGGTCTTCTTCAATTGCCATTCCCTTTTCACATCAAGTTCTACTCTCCCTTCTTGTCTCCCTTAGCATAATCATCATCTGGCAACTTGTGCTTCACATCTAAAGACAAGTCAACCTCTTTGGGCCAACATAACTTAGGAAGATCTGTTGCTAGCCCCATCATTGTGTTGAGGAAGTCTCCTCCACATTTGACACAAACTGAGTTTACCATTACCTCACTCTAGAATTGTGTCCAAGTTAAACACACACCATATCAAGGTGTAACAGATAAGTAAGCCTCTACCACTAAGACATTGTGATATGGCTCAGGTGGTGGTGGTTACTAGAAAAGGAAGGCCTCCAAGAAACAGTATTGCTCCCTTAAAGATACTATAGAACTTCAAAGTTTTCTTACCAGATGCAAAGCAGAGTTTTTAGTGAAATAAAACCTAAAGAAAACTCTATGGAGTGTTAACTTCTGATTAGAGTTTATTTTTTTGGAAAAACCTTGGGATAAAAAGTTCAAGTTATCATAAATACAGCTAGGTATTTATAAAAAAGAGTTTGATTGTTTTCTGATCATGTGAGATTTTCTTAGCTCTTTGGTAGGGATTAGGGAGGGAAGTCTTATATAACTTGGAAAACATTAAACTTTTTCTTTTCAAAAACTCAAACACTTTTTTCTGGAAAAGTAAACTTTGATAAGTCCTACAGAGTGTTGTACAAGTTTCATTTTACTAAAAACTCTGCTTTGCATCTGGTGTCTCATCCTAAAGCTCTGGGCTATCATATTGAGAGAGCAGCTTACACATGTTGTTATTGTCAATATTCTAAAGACATTGGTGTGCTATGTCAAGAGGATAAGAAATTGAATTCATCTCCCTTGTTGTTCATACCAATTGGCATTCCAGTAATTGCCTGAATCTGAGCCCCAGTGAGAAACCTGGTGAATAAGGATGAATGGGGATGACTGAGATTGAAATGGCCTGCCAGCAAATGAATTGTGTCGATTCCACTGAGATCAGATCTCGTAGTAATCTAAAGTAATCAATGATATTGAATCTTATCGAATATGGTCATATCTTCGTGTTTCATCACATTCATTTCTGTATGCAAATATCACACAGGCTTGTTAATTTCATGGCGTCATTTCCTCAGAGGGCTGGACTTGTCAGATAACAACTTGCCAACGTCTATTCGCTTTTCTGTGATTTTTTAAATCCTGCTCTGCCTTGGGTGCTATAATGCCAACTGTGCGAGGATCTCGGGATAGTCCTTATTGCTGCGACTGTTCTAGGCATTGTAAGATACTTCGTCCTGTCTCAAAAATAACATACTACGAACATGCAAAGTATTGACACCTTGATACCCATCAGTCACACATATCTACTAGAGCACAGCACTCCTGTTCACTGGGCCCTGCCTCTAATGACAGGGATGTCTATGCTGTCTACTAGCAGCTCTTCGTCTTCCAGACCTCCTGTGGGGCCTTCTCCAAGTTGCAGGACCACCAGATCACATCAGTGTACAACAGCGAACAGGAAGCGCGCTCAGCTGGATACAGACAATGGTACGCATGAGGAAGAGCCTCCTGAGGTTTGTGCATGTGAAGATGAACACACCGATGGCACTGATACCCTGCAGGACAACGACCCTATGCCAGACCCTCTGAGTCAGGAGGCTCCGGAGTCTCCACAGTCAGACACTGGGGACGCATCTGGGTACACTGGGTCCCCTTGTCACGAGTATCAATTTGGCAGCGCAGCTTCCACCTTTCCCTCAGGAGAGAGGCCTGACTTCGACGACTGGGATTCCCAGTGTATAGAAGACCTCCAGTTGGACGGGGGCGATGGCGGAGAGGAGGACATGAGCGCGTACTCGGGGAGCGATGCACAACCTGATGACCATCCTGGCAGCCCAGTAGACTGGTGTCCTGACAAGCTGGTTCCTCATCTCGATGTGCTTCGCATTTCTGTGGATTTCATCAAGAGTATTTCGAATGCCTCTCTAGATAATGACATGATACCTACCACTGTTCATGAACATTTGCGGTCCCCTATCATGGAGCCTCTTATCATCAGCAAGGAGCTAATGCTGTGTATGAGACTCTTCCTGGGGACTCAAAATGGATCCCAAGCAACATATGATGTCGTCTGCTCTGCACTCAGAGACTTTTCTCCTGATCTCGATATTCCGTCATACGATCATATGAAAAGGACTATTTCTGAGCTTACAGGGGTGGCCCCTATCTTAACTGACATGTGCTACAACTCATGCGTGGCATTCTCCAGTCCATTCTCTGAGCTTTGCACTTGTCCAGAGTGTGCTTCACCACGGTATGATACTATCAAGCAAAAGAAGAGGCTGGTCTGCGTACCTTGGAAACAATCAGTTACTATACCAGTAGGACCGTAAATACAAGCACAGTACCAGTTGCACGAAAGCGCATTGAAGATGGGTCACCAGTGATGAGTGATGGAACCCCTCATAGCAAAGTTGCGTGCTGGTGGTTCCCTCGACATGTACAATGATGTATACTCCAGTTCAATTCTTCTTAACATGGCTATGCACGGTGACCTTACATTGGATGATACTCTGCTGATGCTATCAATCGACAGCATGCAGCTATATCAGAGCAAGCAATCTGATTGCTGGATCTATATATGGGTTCTACTAGACCTAGCACCAGACTTACAGTACAAGAAGAAATACGTTCTCCCTAGAGGATTTATCCCAGGTCCTAACAAGCCTAAGAATCTGGACTCATTCATACATACAGGTCTACATCACTTGTCTGCACTACAATGGGATGGACTGCATATCTGGGACTGCTCTACTGGTCACGTCTTTATGTCACATCCCTTCTTCTTCTTGGGCACCGCCAATGGCCCTGGACTAGCAGCGCTCCACGGGCAAGTCGGGCACCATGGCATGTTTAGGTGTCACGAATACTGCAGACTCAAAGGGTGGCACAAACCCGGGGGGCCTCATTATTACCCCGCACTTCTCAAGCCCATGAATTACAATCTCCCTGAATGCTGTCATAACAACATCGATGTATTTAAGCTTCTGACGGCATCTTCAGAATTATACACATCGAATCTAGATTGCCTCATGGAATGCTGTACTGACGCTTAATTTAGACTCACGCGGAAAGAGACCAGGCTGTGTAAGCCTAGTATATTCCTCAGTCTGAGTCCCACGCACTCGTTGGGGCTCCCTGGGTGCCTAGCCATTGATCATATGCACATAATCGCGATTAATCTACCCAATTTACTCATAAGTCTTTGGTGTGGGACTATCGACTGTGATAAGACTGATTCCAAGGCTCTGTGGGACTGGGTGGTACTTGTTGGTGATACTTGGAAGTCGCATGGCCAGGATATTGCGTGCTGTTGTCCATACCTCCCAGGATTGTTTGACTGTCCACCTCGGAATCCTGTGGAGAAGATCTCCAGTGGGTACAAGGCCTGGGAGTTCCTAATCTACGTTTTCAGCCTCTGTCCCGTGCTGCTCTGTAATATTCTGCCCTTCCAGTACTGGTCTAATTTCTGTAAGGTTGTGTCTGCTGTCCAGCTCCTCCAACAACACACCATATCAGTCCATCAGCTTCAAACCGTGCATGAGCTTGTGCTGAACTTCACTGAGGAATTCGAGGCGATTTATTATTGCCAAATGGTGTTGTGCCTTCACTTTTGTTAACAAAGTATCCATGGCCTTTCTCATCTTGCACTGGATACTGTACATCTAGGGCCTGGCCTTTACTTGTCGCAATGGACTCTGGAGCATACAATCAGAAATCTGGGGGAGGAAATCAGGCAGCCATCAAACCCATATGCAAATCTAGCAAATTGCGGACTGCACCATTCACAGCTCTCAGCTCTGCATGCAATCGTCCCAGACCTCAATCCAGACAGCATTACTTTGCCCCAAGGCGCTGTCGACATTGGTGATGGTTATGTACTCCTAAGAGCCAGGGATGATGTTGCTGTGGTGCTTGAGGGCGAACACGCATGCGTGATCCGAAGTTTTATCGCATCAGACTCATACCTAGATATTGGGGACTCAGATTGGCAGCCCAGGTATATGTGCTGGGCTTGTTTGCGCCTCCCTAACATGCAAATCACCTGCTGTGCTTGGAAGGAGGTGTCGCATGCATCTTCTGCTGAGCACGTGCGTCGGTCTCACAACATAAAGGTGAGATGGGCAACCCTCAATTAACAACTGACTTAAACTCTTTAGTTTACCTGTGATGGGACGATCCACATTGGAGAAGCACAATTCTATTTCCGGAGTAACCACTCTGGCATGGATCTCACATACACATTGGTATCGGTCTGGTCTGAGCCAGACCTGGACCTACTGAGGGAGTCCTCACACACAGTCTATTCCTGTGTGTACCAGGGTTGGGCAGATCTACAGGTAATAAATGTGAAGCATATATTGGCTGTTGTGGCCATGGTGCCCATGACGCCACGCAAAGGGGATGATAGTTCCCGGTTTTTCTTACTTGAAAAACCAGGACTGGACATTAGTGTATTGGGTGATGTATCTACCAGTGCACACGACAAGTAATGCAGTAATTTCTTTATTATATTTACATGCGCCATAAGAGGAGCCAGGTGATGATCAGGCAAGCTAGATTAGATAACGTGGTGGGCAGGTGATTACATGGACCGGATAGTCAAACGGGGCATTGGATCAAGGGCCCGATATGATGGCAATCAATTGATATGTACGTGGTAACACTACTATACAAGTCTTTACGTCCTTTTCCTCTTTTTGTATCTGATTTTATCTTCGGATACATCTTCAGCACTCAGGGGAGCATTGGAGCCAATCTCCATAAGTGTGGAGTCAGGCTCGTTGGTCTGTGCACTCACATCAAAGAGGCGTCGCTGTTGGAGTCTGAGTCAGGCAACAGACAAAGTCAGCATCTGAAGATGTACGTCCTTGGGGTATCAGGCACCACAAGGTCTGCTTACATAGCACCAGAGAATATAGCCGTCATCCTTAATTAGGTACGGGAGAGGAGGGGGGGGCGGAGACAAAAAGTCAACCTCAGAGTAATTAATTTTGGAAGCACCAAGAGATGCACTTGATCCAACAGGTGTCCATATGAGAAAATACACGGAGAAATAGATGACTTACTGCTTGTGTAATAAATCATTGCGTTCCCAAAGGAGTTGATGCACGGCATCATTGCAGCAGCAGAGCAGGTCTTGGAGTGTTGCCTCATGGAGAAGCACGATATCTTGGTTGTGGGGGTTAGCCAAGATGGGGCCAGAATCGACACCAGAAGGTTTGTTGCCAGAGCCAGACGACATATTGCAATATGCGAGATAACACGATAGCCGAACGGAGATATACCAGATGAGGCAAACAGCTTTGATTAGATTAAGTGGCTGAACTAGATAGTTGCTGGGGACAGCTGAACACGCAGGGTAGGGTGTAGATGTATTGCGCCAGATCCGCATACACCTGGCTTTTTATGTCTGCACGGTACTCTTCCTTGTCTACCCTTTTTTTTTTTGCTGTCTCTTTTCTGGGTTCCCTGCTCCACTTCTGGTCTAGTTTCTGTGCAACACCAATACCTCATGTGTGGATCCACTTGCCCATTGCCCTTGTGCTATATGGCTTTTACGTCTGGCTCTATGACTGCCTTACTGAATGGCTTGCTAGGCAACACAAGTTTCTTAGAAGATAGCACCCCTGGTTACCAAGCAAGGGGACCTTCTCAATCTGCATTTAGCTCTGGCTCGTACATAACCGATCATGACCTGCGCATCTCTCTCTACACAAACCCACCCCTTCACTCAGCTTCCCTCTTATCCCTGTTTGCATGCTGTCAAGATATCAACACCCCTTGACCCAACAACCCCTACATGCACGACAACACCAAATCAGATCCTATGCGGTCTTATGTGAGTGCATATGATACATATACGAAATCTAACCTCTGTCTTCTAGGAAAAAACTGCAATCCTCCATAGGGCAATGCACAATGAACTCTTCGCCGCTCAAAACCCAACGTACATGCAACTGTACTCAGAAAACATCAGGCTTAATGCTAGCCTCCAGACACTCAAGTAAGTTGACATTTCCCATTTGTACAGCTAACCGCATATGTCAATACAGGAGGGCATATGATACGCTAGCAACTCGTCCTCAGCCTCAACCTCTACACACACCTACGGAGAACACGCTCGGCTACCCCGAGCTTATTGAATTGGACTCAGGGAACTACAAGTCTGTTAGGTACTGGTTCAAGCACATGTGAGAAGAAGTGAAGAGGAGACGATCCAAATTCCAACATCTGGGCGAGGCGTGTAGAGGTCCTGGGCATGCCACTCAGGGTCTAAACGTGTCCTTCTGGTTTCTGGAGGACAAAAACGGGACTATGCTGGATGGGTTCTATGTGACCCGTATTCGACACGAGGCAAAGGAAATATGGAGGGACATGTGCACATGCTATGGGCCGATTGGGTCCCCATGGTCGACCGTGTCGCCCGTGCACCATCAGGAATATTGGGGGAAAATTGAAGCTAAGTTCCCTGTACTTCGACTTTGCAACAGACATTACAAGGCAGATTCCATCGCGCATGGAGACTACTCCCACTGGTACAAAACACGGTATCCCAACTCTGAAAGCCCCAAGAAGTCTGGCCACAAGTGGGCCCACTCACCAACCCTGGATGACACAGAGTCACCTCCCCTAGATGACACAGAGTCACCTTCCCCAGTACAACGCCATCGACTTCACACAGGTCAAGATACACAAGACGTCCCTCCCACCCCTCCACAGCCTGCTCCCTCTCCGCACCCTCATCCATGCACACAAGATGTTCCTCCCGCCCCTCTGCAGCCTGCTCCCTCTCCACGCCCTCATCTGCATGCACAAGACGTCCCTCCTGCCCCCCAGCAGCCTGCTCCCTCTCCGCGCCCTCATCCACACACTCAAGACATCCCTCCCGCCCCTCTGCAGCCTGCTCCCTCTCCACGCCCTCGTCTGCATGCACAAGACGTCCCTCCTGCCCTCCAGCAGCCTGCTCCCTCTCCGCGCCCTTGTCCACACACTCAAGACGTCCCTCCCACTCCTCCACAGCCTGCTCCCTCTCCACACCCTCACCCACATGCACAAGATGTTCCTCCTGCCCCTCTGCAGCCTGCTCCCTCTCCGCACCCTCGTCCATGTGCACAAGATGTCCCTCCCACCCCCCAGCAGCCTGCTCCCTCTCCATGCCCTTGTCCACACGCTCGAGACATCCCTCCCTCTCCTCTACATCCTGCTCCCTCTCAGCACCCTCATCCACGCGCTCGAGATGTCCCTCCCACTCCTCCACATCCTGCTCCCTCTCAGCACACTCATCCACATGCCAGAGATGTCCCTCCCGCCCCTCCACAGGCCGTCCCTTTGCCACGCACTCGCATAGTTCAGCGCGAGCCCAAACCCAAGCCCGAGTCAGATGCACACGAGACAATGTCCAACAGATCGTCTACATCTGAATCTGAGTCTGACACCCCACCATCATCGGGGGCCTCACCCATGAACCCAACTCAACCCCCTCCAGTGGCCAAGAGCGGCAAGACGCCAACTCAGCATGAAGGAGCATCTTGAGCATCCAGGGTATGTAGATTCAATATGTACGGTACCACACATAACTGACGATGATGCATCGGTATCCAGACCGTCCCAGACCCACTGTAAGTGGGTCTTGATACATTTTACAGCATATTATTAACCCTACTCCCCAGTGCAAGCGTCAGCAGGAAGAGACCTGCCCTGAGCACGTCACCAATGGAGGTTATCAACAGTAAGTCTCTATATCATCAAGTTCTTAAACACATTCTGACACCACCCATACCCAGTTTCAAGCAACATGGGAGGCGGTGCATCAACAGCCTCAAAGGCCTCATTGTCCATCACCTCAAGCAATACAGGAGGTGATGCAACAACAGCCTCAAGGGCCCCATCATCCATCACCTCGAGCAATACGGGAGGCAGTGCATCAACAGCCTTGAGGGCCCCATTGTCCATCACCTCAAGCAATACAGGAGGCAGTGCAGCAACAGCCTCAAAGGCCCCATCGTCCGTCGCCTTGAGCAATATGGGAGGCAGTGCAGCAACAGCCTCAAGGGCCCCATCGGCCAATGCCTCAACTTTGCAGTCAACCACTGGTGCTCCAGAGCAGACCTGGACCACATTGAATGACAATATGGCGTCGACTTCATCAGCCTTGACAGCCAGTGCCCCAACACGCACTTCAAGTGTCAGTGCATCGGAGGCAGCCAGCACATCTAACACTTGTCCGCCAATGGCCAAGTTGAAGAAAGCCATGCTCATGCATCCTGGTGTTGAAGCATGATCTGAGTTAAGAGTCACATGCTTCATGGGAGATGCTTGAGTCATCTCATGGACATATATGGTATCTGGCCCCTTATGGGCAATAACTTGATATGGACTTATTCCGGACTTCTTACAGACCAGATCATCTTTGTTTATCTTTATTATCATTTTCTTCTTATTGTTTAGATACCGGTGGTGACTCACTTAATAGTGGCACCACTTTATATTCGTCCAATCATATCCCTTCTCAGACCCATCATCGTGCCACACGTGTGCTAAACACAATGTGCGCACAGACCATCCCTTCTTGTTTATAAGGGTGGTTGTTTATGCCTTCACACTTCAGAGTTCCTTCACCTCTGAAGTATAAGTGTGCCCTCTTCTCTTTCCACACCTATAGACTAACACTTCCATAGTACTTGTCTTTATCTAGGTGTGTAGCTACGTGCTATAGAGTTCCTTCACCTCTGAAGTTACTTGTCTTTATCTAGCCTTTTACGCTAACCTTTCCATGCTAAGTCAGTGCTGCATTCAACACCTAGGACAATGAAAACTGCAAGGTGAGTTCATTGGTTAGTTCTATGTTCCAAGATAATAACCAACTATATACAGGAATCTATTCGCAATCGACTACATCAAGGACCACCAAGTCATGCGCGAGGAGTTCAGGAGGGTGTGGACTGACCTGGACAAGGCCATACGCAAGGTAAGCCATCATATCCTTGAATTGCACCATTCTGATGTTTACCGCTCCATCTGCAGACATACAAACAGAAGGAGAAAGACATGAAAAGGGCAGTGCAGTCTGCCATGGCCTGAACGTTTCATAGGTATGCACTAACGTTCCCTTCATATATGTGTTAGGCTGACTTGTCGTTTTTAGGCGATTTCCAAAACATGTGGGCACATATGGACTGTACGTGCATGGGACCTTTGTTGTGTAGCAGAGAACTAGAATGACTATAAATGTATTATATTGATTGAGAGTGAATCAAATCAGCTGGAATCAGTGCGGATCAATCAGTTACTATTAATATCATTGAGATTCAACAAGCAAGAAACAACTGCATTCAAATGGGATTGAAATTATCCAATACATATTAAGGGTTCACACGAATTTGAATGGATATAGTCCAGTACTTTGAATGCAACTGAATTATCTCACTCACAATCAATCCCATTCCATTTCATCCCCCAGGATTCTCACTGGATCTGAGCTTTCAAGACTCCAACAGCCTTGCTGAGAGTGATATCAAATACTAGAGAGGTTTCCCATTGATACTCGATGAATATCAGAACCATTGAGAGAAGAGAGGTGTCGACATCCAGAAGTAGATGTAAACTGGAGGAGGAACGTTGATAAGGCCATCGGATCTCTTGAAAAGAAACAGGTCGGGGTTTGCCGTGCTGTGGAAATCAGTTGATAAGGCGGCCGTGATGGACTTCACTATCAGAGGTTGCTTACTCACGGCAGACCTTTTGTCGACTCAACCTCCTGGAGCGCCTGACTAGACCTTCTCTGGTCGTCACACCCTCTAACTCCTCTTTTCTTCATCCATTTTGTATTCTGGGACAGTGAAATAAGTGCAAGGTCAGTCCTAGGAGGCACGTCCGCTCTGTACGGAACCAAGCGTAGTTACACCCAGCCCTTCCCAATCCAGCCTGCTATAGGCTTGCCATCACAATCATCAGCATCGTTAGATTTATACCTCCGCAATCTTGGATACATCAACAGGTAACCAGAAGGGGTCGGGAAGGGACACTTATGTCTGTCAAAGGGAAATGGGCCGGAGAACCCCAGCGTATTTCTAAACAAAGTTTTGTCCCAGTCCTAGTCCCAAGGACGGACAGGGGTGAGGCCAGTGCGCCTCCTTTATAGAGGTAGGGCCAAATGGTTCACCCGGTCGCAAAGTACTCGCAATGAGCCACAGCATGGACCGCTTCCTGCGACTCATCTTCAATTCCAATCTTGGAACTTTTATTTGGTGCTGACATTACACACAGGATAACGTGTGTCCACCGCTGCTGTACGTCATGCCCTCAACTCAGCTGGAACGTATTGCTGCGTACCACAGCGTTACCCAACACCTTCATTACGATTCGGACGAACAGCAGCGGCTGCTTCTCTAATCACTACCATTTGTTGAATGTTGAGCAGCGTGACACTTTCGGTCAAATCATGCATGCTGTCATTTACAACGAGCCGAGTATATTTTTTCTCTAAGGTGCAGCTGGCGCAGGAGAAATACATCAAACCGTCTGCGGTTACCTCTGTTGACGAAGTCTGATATCAACTCTTCCGACGCAGTTGTTCCTCAATACATCACAAGGGACCCACTTGTTGGCAAAATCGAGTTGCGGGGTTGACGGGAAAAAAACCCCATGTGGCCAATCCCATCATTGATCCTGCCTTCCCTGAGATTATCTCTGTGCTCCACAGGAATATTACAGGGAATCGGAGGCGGTTTCACAGAATCATGATTTTGCGCAAATATTATATTGGATAGCATCAAATATCTCTTCAATCCCCTGTGGCTGTAGAAGGACTGGATGCGGGGTTGTCCACTTCTCAAATAATGGTAGACTCGATTACATTGCTTTTCGCTAAGTGACATACTATGTTTCGTAGCGCACATTCAACGCTACAGATAATTTTGAGGTCTCATTCGACTCAGATGAGGGCCGAGGGACAAATGAAATGAGGTCCCCACAGGACCGTCGTTGAATCGCTAGTTGGCTATATTTACGTGTAATACTGTAAAGAAAAACGATATATAGCGGTGTACACAAGCCTTACCGCTACATAGGGTACTTGGTCCAAAGCGCATATTAATGGTATCAAAAAAATAATTTCACTGTAAAGATCGTCTCATGCCACAACGTACTAATGTTTGCCCGTGCCCGGCCCAGATTTGTCCTTGCCAGAGGCCTTCGAGCGGCTCGAGATATCTGTCGACGAGAAAAGGGGGTTTACAAATGAGTTCTCCTGTAAACAGATACACTCGGGTGGGCTATGAACGTACACTCCTCGAACGACGGCAGGGTGTAGTTGGTCTCCTTGTACGGGTGCGTCTTGTTGAGAGCGACCCCAATGGGGACGATGTGCTAATGTGAATGTCAGTATTGTATATGGAATTCGAGGGGCAATCAGGGGAGAGGAAGAATGAGGTATCGCACAGAGAAGGCCGACTTGAGTCGCGGGTACCAGTTGATCGCCTCCTGCATCGTAAAGTTGTTCAGCTCGTGTGTGAGCAGGATACCCCCGAATCTGTCGAAGTTTCCCGCGGTCAGGTTGTTGACGAACAACCAGTAGTTCCCATCGACGTCCGCGGGGCCGAAGTCTCCCTGCCCAGCCTGCCAGTCGAACGAGTCATACTTCCACATGATCGTCTGCAAGCCAAGCGCGTCGGCGATCGCCCGGATCCGGTCCTACATCCGAAGAACGTGTCACTCTCGCATTGACATTAGGAAGATAGCACATTACATCGACATCTCCAAAGGGTGGGCGCCAGGAGGTTACGGTGACTCCAGTGACGAGCTTGATGGCTTTGATCTGCGAGAAGCGTATATATCAGCACACACAGCGTCGACCGTCACAAAGGTGAAGCAAGCGCTCACGCAGTACCACAGTTCTGCGAACGCGTCTTGGCTCTGGAGCGACGTCACTACGGACGGGTGTCAGTAAATGTAAAAAACCATCGTGCATGACTACTGGGCGCCGAAGAAACTCACTGTAGGTATGTGACCAAGTGTCTGCCACGACACGCGAGCGACAATCAGTTCCGACGCCAATAGAACATAGAAACTACAAGCGGCACTCACGAGCACTGATTTCGTGCCCATCGGCAATCGCACGCTGAGCCTCCAGCGGCCAGTCAAGCACGTTGCTCCCAATGTAGAACATGGTCGCCTTCTGGTTCTGGCTCGCGAGATAGTTGTAGAACGCGTTGTGCGTGCAGTTCGGCCCATCGTCGAACCCGTACCCCATCGTCTTGGGCTCTGGCACCCTAGACACATCATGCGGCAACCCCGCAAGCTTCGGGCTAAGGCATTGGCTAGCTGTCCACCCTGTTCGCGAAACAAGCGTCAATCAGCCGCGGATGTATTTTTCGACGGGGAAAGGGCGGAGCTTAAAGTGGCCAGGCGGAAAATTTTCGGCGGTCCCATTCAAGGAAGCCGTGGGCTTCGGCACAGCCGCGGGAATAACGAGCCTCGCTATCCTCGGATCGGACGTCTCAGTTGGAAGTGCAACTCACAGCAGTCCGGGTCGTTATCCCAATCGTAGTCAACGTTGACGGGCCCGTCAGGCCCACCTTTGGGCGGAATGTTTGTCGGTATTCTGGATGAGATTTTGTCCCACATGGCCTGGCCCTCGGTGTCGTCCGCGAGCAGCTTCGCGGTCTGCCATATCGGGGGAAAATCGTTGACGAACTGGCCTGAGGGAGCGTAGTAATACGGCGTGCACTCAATATTGGGGTCTGCAACATCGGGCGCAGGAGCGTGACAGGTGAGCAGGGAGAGAGGATCGGTGCATGAGAGCGAGACGACGCGCACCGGAGATCTGGGCCTCGGATTGCTCGGAGCTGTGGTCCTGTGCAAGGGTGGACGTCGCGATAAAAGCGACGAAGAGCCCAAGCGCTCGAAAGTTGAACATCGCAAAGGTTTGGGGCGTAAAAAGGTCTGAGCTCCTTTTTGTGGGAATAGACAGTTTCTGCGAGACAAGGGAGAAAGAGCCGACACCCAAGAAGACGTATACAGACTAGGTGTAATATATAGGCGCGGCAAGAGGTCGGAGAAGGTTTTTTTTTTTTAATTTGGATACCGTAAGAGGAGTTCCTAAGACGACGCAAGCGAAGACCGATACGAAACGCGTAAGATAGAAGAAACGGAGAGCGAGAAAAGTAAGAACAGCCAGGCTGATGATTTACAAGGCGAGAACCAAGGCCTTATACAGGTGAGTAGCAGACGGATTAAAGTGTTCCAAAGAGCTCCGAGGTGCACCAAGTGCTTTGGCTGACAGTTAGCTGGCTTCGGCGTTACTGCGGAGGGGTGTAATAGTGGTGTCAATCACAGTGCAGTATGGTAGATCAAGACTAGTCCTCATGAGGAACGCAAGGGAGGAGCTGGGAGGACCGACCGAAACGAGGCATTGATCGAAGAGTGGAGACCGCGCAGCCTCAGACTCCAAAAAGGGTATACCAGGAACCTCCGCAAGGCAGGCTTGAGGTGTGGGTAGCCAGGGGGAGGGAAATACATGGCTTAAGGCAGAGATGGCTTCGAAACAATGCCAGGGACCTTCGGAGCACACCGTTCGGGTCCAAAAGGACACCCGACTTGTTCCCGTCCAAGGTTGCCTTCCAAGTGCCAGTGGCCAACACCCGGCAGCCGTCGGGGGAGCATTCGTATCTCGTACTCAGGAGTTCTGAAAATAATGTTGCTACGTGAGCGAAACCGTATTTTTAAAAAAAGAATTCAACCTACAAAACGACAGCATCCGTTTTTACCTTGGCCCACAAGTTCCCTATTTTGTACTTTGCCGTTTCGCCGCAATGCGCATGTCGCTGGGGGGAAACGAATTTCCGACCTATTAAGGCGAGGCGACCGCCGAACGGAAGGTGTCACACACAAAGCATAGCACGTGAGCTGTGACCCACATTTGGCCCGAAATCCTGTCTGCGCGCTCACAAGCAGCGCCACCAGTCCCTGGTCTCATTATCATTGCAAGAGCTTACCGCGGGCTCTGTTCAGAATGTCAGAGGACCCTGTTGGTGTTTGCTGCTCCATTGCCTTCGTAGCGTGCTTCGACGTCTGCGCGGGCGTCTGCATCGATTTTGCGTCTATTAGTGCGCCCCTTGATTTGCTGGTTTCATACCCGCGGTATTCACATTGTGCATGCCCTTAAAGGACATGGTTTCACACAGACGATGTTCAGGTGTACCGCTTGTGGGCGGGCTGAAAAAGAAACGGCTTTGAAAGATGACGAGCGCGCACCTCTGATACAACAAGCACAACCGACAGCATCCGGGCCAATGCTCGCCGATGGTCGATAGCTTAGGGAGATATACCGTACGTTCTCACCGTTCTTTCCGTTCTACCCGACAAAGCCCTCCTTGCCAGAGTCTCGCCACTTTTGTAATCCACATGGTTGTATCTATTGTAGAGTGTAGCGGCTCAGATGTAAAATTATAACGGACTTTAGTAACCTGTCTGAGATTACTGTGATGCGCAGACAATCGCAGCAAGACAACGTCAGCTAAAATCGTGAGCGCCGCCCAAATAAGGGACCAAATGCTCCTTGACCTGACCAGACATGGCCTCCTCGACAACCGGGCCCAAGGGAAAGCAGCGGCAGCCACCCGTCGTGCAACCAGGCTCAGGCAACTCGATCATCATCAACCCATGCCAACGTCTTAATCCTATCGTCGAGAGCATTCGCAACGTTCCAAAGGAATTTGGCGACATATTGCCCGACTACCAGGTCGGTAGAACGACCGGCGTGCTTTTCCTCAGGTTTCTCCGTCTTACCTATTCGTTCCACCTGAGGACTGAGTGGCTTTGTTTCGTAGCTTGAGATATCATCGTCTCCACCCAGAGTACATCCACCAGCGCATAGAACGTCTTGGCCAGGCCTACAACCTCCGCATACTACTCCTCATGTGTGACATCGTGCGTTGCGCCCAACTTACTCTTACGCATCCCGTTCATCCTCTTACTCCCCAGTCGGAACACCAAGATCCCATTCAAGAGCTAACGAAAGTCTGCCTGCTCAACAACATCACTGTCATCGTGGTCTGGTCGTAAGCAGCCTCTCACCAGACGACGGAACCACATACCCACAGCATACCTCTCGCACACACGCGCACGTGCAGCGCTGACGAGGCAGGCCAATATCTCACAGCATTCAAACAGTCCGAGCACCGCCCCCCTACGCTGATCCGCGAGCGCGTGGACAAGACTCCAGATGCGCTCCTGCGTACGGCGCTCACCAGCATCTCACGTGTGAACAAGACGGACGTCGAGACCCTCCGTGCATCATTTGGCGTGCGTCCAAACTGCCCCCCCCCCTTCTCCCTTCCTCCCCTTTCCTCTGATAGGACGCGCTTCGACCACAGAGCTTCGCGAAGATCGCACAGGCCGATGCGGCTCAGCTGGCGCGCCTCCCTGGTTTCGGCCCGAAAAAGGTCGCCAGGCTCAAGGACGCGTTCGAGCGGCCCTTTCGTACGGGTACCGCAGGCGACGCGCTCCCCGGCCCCGGCAACGGCCCCACAGCATCTGCATCCGCGTCCACCTCTGCGGCCGCCGCGACCTCTGCACCCGCTGTGCCCGTGCGGCGTAGCACCAGCACAGACGACGGTGGTGCGAGCGGACGAATAAACAAGGACGCAGTCTGGGACATCGACCTCGATCTCAATTCTCCCTCGCCTGAACCCGCGCCGGCCAAGCGCGGGCGCGAGGAGCGGGAGAGTCCGCCGTGGGACATTGAGCTGGACGGGGGTGCCGCGTTGGCCTCCGGGGACGAGATATCGATCTCGTCCGACGACACGGACGCGGACATCGCGCCTGCGCTACGCGCGAAACGGCGGCGGGCTTGATGCGGGCCGCTGAAGTATTTCGGAAGGAGTTTTTACTGCATATTGATTACGAGTACTAGTGAGTAATTGCGATAACAAGTAATCTGAGGTCTGAATCACAGTGTCGGTGGATCCTCGATTCGTCTGAGACTCATCTTCTCCTTCCTCCTTCATACTGAGAGCAGTCCCCCCCCCAATCGCCTGCCTGCCTGTCTGCCGCCCGCGCATGTCGTAGGTACGGTAAGCATACATAAAGGTATGTATAATAAATATATATATAATATAACATCAAAGCAGTTCGTGAGTGTATGTGTATATGCATCGTCATCAGCGGCGCCGTACGTTTCGTTAACATCTGTCCTCGACGTCTATAAGAAATGAAAAAGAGCTGTGGAGCCAGCACAGCAGTGGAGCGGTTCGTTCCCTCCATCGCGCGGAAGCAGTGCCGGGCTATGCTATGGGCGAGATCGCGGCCCATGCGCCGGCGACCTGTACGGTGGCGGCAACACGTCCGAATCGCCGTCCGGCCTCCGGTCCGTCCGGCGTCCGCGCGGGACCAGCAGCATCGCCTCCTGTTGAGGTCCGTCCTGCTGCTGCTGCTGCAGCTGGAATTCTTGTTCTGGCGATAGCGGCAATACGGACTCTCCAAGCCGATTGGGCAGCAGCACGATAGGCACAGACGACGGCGGAGTCCTCGGGTCCAGCAGCGGCGGGAGCGGGAGCGGGCGCACCTTGGGCTTGCCCTTGCTGTTGGACCTCTCACTCTCCCCTGACCCCTCGCCCTCGCGCTCCCTCGGAGGTGTTCCGCCCGCAGATACGGACGTCGGCGTCGGCGGGAGCGGCTGCATCGGTGGCGGGGCCAGCGGTGGGCCCAGAGGGATCGCGCGCTGTAGCGATGAGCGCGGGCGCGCGCGGCGCGGTGCGAGCATATCGTCCGCATTGAAGCGCACCGGTGGCGGTGGCGGCGGTACTTGCGCTCGGGGAAGCACCGGGTCTACGCGGCTGGTCCCGCTCCGGTGCGTGCCGCCCGAGCCGCCGCTTAGACGGGCCGCGAGGCCGGGGAAGCTGTTGCCGAAGCGCTCGCGGAGCGACGGCCGGCGCGAGGGATCCGCCGGCGGAAACCGCGGACTCTTGGCGGGCGGTGGCGGGGGCGAGGTCGGGGAACTGGGATCCGGCGCGGCCGCTGTGTCTGCTAGCGTAGTCGGCTGTGCAGGCACGACGGTCGCACCGGCGGAGACGGGCTGCTGCGCGTTCGCGCTGTTGTGCTCGGCTGTGCGCCGCTTTTGTGCACGTCTTTGCCACATCACGGTGAGCACGACTAATGCACAGATGCCGATAACGACAGGCGGCACTATCGCGGCAGCAAGCACGCCGCCTGATGGGCTGTTGGGTTGCATATGGTCTATCGTTCAGAGGGGGGGAGGAAAGAGAGGGTGTCACGGACGGAAACACTCACGAAGAGGATGATTCTAAAGATGCCAGCGTATCCTCGTTCCTAATCTCGGTGTATCCGTGGATTTTAGGGCGAGGTGACATGCTCGCTGGAAGTGGAAGCGCAAAAGAGGGATGTGCCGCGGGCGATGGGAGCGAGCGACTGCGGGGTGGTCGTGGCAAAAAGAAAAGAGTCGATGGGAATAGGAGAGAGTGAAAAGTAGGTTCTGACCGTAACATGATCACTGCACTGGGCGCGAAATAATAATCCATCAACATGGAACATTTATACCGGGTGGTGGGAAGACCACGGGGTTGCGGAAGATAATCAAGCGGCGGACATCATACCGCCGGGGTGTTCGACGAAGAAGGTAATCTCAGTAGAGAGGCCTATCCTTCCACGTCGAGAACTCCTGTGCAAGTCCCTGACAAGGAGTGTCTGTCCAACGATGCGATGTAACTCGCACAGCCCAGCTGATGGGGAAAAAACAAAGATCAACATCACCAATCAAAACCGTCCACGGAACCGCGTTGTGATCGGTAGTTTTGCGCCAGATCTCTCCAGGGTCTAATGCATAATAAGCCAAGCGAGTTGACAATCGGAGTGATTAGTTTGGAGCCCCTACGCCGCAAGGTGCTACGGAACATCCGGGCTGAGGGATTATTTTGGTCCGAAATCTCCCATCTGACTTAATTAGACGAAGGTTTTCATAACGGGATTAGGTCACGATCATTCTATCATATCGCAGAGGTCGCGTTCGTTTGGTTGAGAAGAGAAGGACGAGTTGAGAACCTGAATTGGATATATTGTCACGTGCACGGTCATGAGGGCTATTATTCCCACGGTGAACTCGCTCTACGTTCTAACCCAATTGCCTCGCCAAAGGCACCCAAGTAATCCGAGACACCATTGCATGCAGATGCTTGTACTGCGAAAGCTTCTGGTAGCAGAGCTTCTAATTGCTGTTCGGAATGGGAACGAGTGAGCGGGTATTAGGCGAATGATCAAGATGGGCAGGACCTACCCTGACTCGTTCTTCGGAAGCGGGATGTGTGTTAAGGAATGAAACATTCAAACCGCCGCCAGACTTTTCTAGAGCACCAAGGCGTTTAAACATCCTGCACGTAGATAGCTAGTGTGAGTACTTTAAAAGTAAAATACGGCAAAACAGAACAAAAACGCACTCTGGTGCCGCGGTGGGGTTGAAGCACGCCTTGGCAGAGAGCCTCAGGCCGATCTTGTCCGCTGCGGGGGCGACTTCTGCAAGGGAACAGTGGTACGAAAGGGGCACGAACCTTCGTACTCCTGCTTGCGCGAATGGGGGAGGTCCATCAATAAAGTAGTGGCTAACCCGCCGATTCCGGAGGGAAGACCAATTAGGTCGGCGAGCCAGGCCATAGCGATAAAGATCTTGGAGTAGGAGTAGCGCTCTGCAGAATGACGGGCGACTGCAAATATATGATTCGATTCTCCAGACACCGTTACGCCGTCATGTAAAAAACTCACCAACATGGCCTATCTCTTGGGACAAGATAAGTGTACATTCAACATTGCGTGCAGCCAACGAAACATACCGTGACCAAGTATCGCTGCCAGCCCTTGCTCATCCTTAGCGACGGGGAGGATGCCAGTAAAAACAACGACCGTGCCTGAGGGTGATAAGCGCCTGGACGTATGTTTGATCTAAGAGCATACCTGGCGCTGCCATCGCATTGACGACCTTCTTGTCGTTCACCACTAGCAAGTTCCACTCCTTTCCAGAGCCATGCGCGGCGCCACGCCCACTGGAATCTGGATCCCACAAATCCGGAGCAACCTCCTCGGACTCGCCATTTCCGAATCCAAACCCTGACTGCAGCACGCTCCGTGGGAGAACTGGCGCACGCCGGTCACCACGAAGTGTGCCAAGATCGTTTGCCTCAAGGATTCGCGAGACGACACGGTGAACGTGCTGTGTGATAATGTGTGATGGTGGGAGAAGCTTTCCGTTGTACTCCCGGGAGAGTTGGTCATAGGATGCCTCCCAGAGCTAATTGGATATAAATAACTAAGTGTGAAATGCCGGGACTAGGAGAACACGCACGGCGGCTTCGAACTTGGGGCTTACATCCATAAAGCGCCACCGGCCTGTCTCGGGGACCTGCTCAAGGCTGAGTAAATCGGACGTGAAGACATGTCAAATGGAAAAGGAAGACAATGACGCACTGAAGGAGGTAATATGCAACAGATCCAACACCTAAAGCGTAGATGATGACATCGCGTCTCTGAAGAGCCGAAAACGATGGTGGCGGACGGTTCGGGTCTTGGTTCGGGTGGTCGTCAAATCGCGAATATTGTGCTCGACGAGGTGCGGATGTCGAGATGTTCCTGTGAGGTGACAAGAGTATACGTCTAGGGGGAGAACGGGTTTGAACCCTGCTGTCCAAATGGCGAATCAGAGTGCTAGGGGAGGGCCGACATCTTGAAGAGCTAGCGGCAAGGAACGGCAGCGCCCTGCACGTGCGAGTGGCAAACATGTACTAGACTCGTACTAGTAACTGGCAAACGATGAAGGCTAGGCAAGGGAGAGGCGGCGTGGAAATGTGGAAAGACGCGCCTCGGCGGCCCGACGTTTCCTCGGCTCGGCTCTGCCGCTGGCACTAACCTCGTGACATCTTCGATGCGTGTCGGACGCATCGCATGAACGAGATCCACTGTCGGCAACTTGGCCTTAATAGTCATAGATATCCGACCCGGAGTTACCTCTCGTGTGCGCGGAGATCTACCTCCACCAAGAAGACTCGATGTGGGAGCCAGGTGGTAGCATTGTTTTAATTCTCATGTGCATGTTGGGGGCTATGAGCGCCGGCCAGCCGGACGCCACTGGCACATGCATTATTGCTAACGCAGCTAGCGCAATCGGTACAGACGCCCATGTTTTTAGTGCCTGTCTCTCGGCTGATATATGACATCGCACGGGCTTTACAACAAACCTGGTGAGAGGATAGGTTCGTTTCGTTTGGACGAGTCTGCCTCTGACGGAAAAACAGGACGCAATTTAAATCATCATAAAATAGCGAAACATATCTCACGGCTGAACCACGCGGGACGAGCCAGTGCAGGAACTTCCATGACCGAGCACAAGCTCGACCCAAAAGAAGGATCAAATACCTGGGCCCCTGGTCGTGATACAGGCACACGTCCCCTTAGACCTCATTTCCGGGAAGGCAAATGCGATTTATTTCGGCTGGTTATTCCTTAAATCGAAGGACCAAACACTTTCTTTTCTCCCTTCCCCCTTCCTCAGCCAGCAGCTCACTGTAGCAAGTTGAATGCGATGAAGTTGTCTCTCCTTTTAGTTTTCACATTCGTCGCGCTTGCGCACGCTAAGTCCCATGCAGCACGCTCCTTATCCGTCAGAAAATCAAAATTCCAACTATCCGCGGTAGCCGTGATTGCCCAGATGTTTGAGTGGACCTGGGACAGCGTTGCTGACGAGTGTACTAATGTTTTGGGCCCAGCAGGCTACGCGTTCGTTCAAGGTGAGTACTTAAATCCCACAGGTGTGGCCCCCGCATCGGGTGTTGACTATCCTTCAGTGAGCCCCGCACAGGAACACGTCCAGGGCTCTGAATGGTGGACCGATTACCAACCCGTCTCATACACCCTCACATCCAAGCGGGGCACCCGAACCCAGTATGCGAATATGATCAGCACTTGCCATGCAGCTGGTGTAAGGATCATAGCTGGTTCGTCGCGAAAGAAAGTTCTCTGGCCTTGTAACGGCCCATTGATTTCCTCCCAGATACCATATGGAACCACATGAGCGCAGAAGATTCTGGGATGGGCGTTGCGGGAAGCAGTATGTGGCCGCCCACTTTGTGATCACGCTCGTTGAATTCTGAACTGCTTGGGACCAGACTTCACCCACTACAACTATCCCGGCATCTACCAAAACCAAGATTTTCATCATTGCGGCCTCGAGCCAAACGACAACATCGTTAACTATGACAACGAAGCCGAAGTGTGGACTTGCCAGCTCGGTGGCCTCGCAGAGTGCGCACCGACTTTCCAAGGCCACTTTCTGACGTGCTGACGTTCGTCTTGCGGCAGTTTGGCAACAGAAACGGACAACGTCCGCCAGCGGCTTGCTGCATACACAAATGATCTAATCTCCTTAGGTGTTGACGGTCTACGGTTGGACGCATCTAAACGTACGCACGGATTTTGTCGTGTTTTGGGTGTTTACACTGACGCTATATGCCCACAGATATTAACCCCAACGACATCGCCAATATTTTGACCAGATTGAATACCCGGCCTTATGTCACTCAAGAGGTGAGGTCTTGCTTATTATTACGTCTGAGTCGCTGTTTACCAGACATGTAGGTGATATATGGGGCGGGGGAACCAGTTACGCCAGCCCTGTACACTGGGAACGGCGATGTACAGGAGTGGGATCATTTCGAATTGATCTAATCTTCACGACTCATCTCTTCTTGTCCCATAGGTTCCGTTATACCTATGCACTGAAGGGTGCATTCCTCACCAGCGGCATATCTTCGCTGCAAGACCTCGATAACCGAGGCTGGGTGGCAGGATCTGGTGCGAACGTGTTTGTTAGTAACCACGATACCGAGCGGGTGCGACCAATCTATAATGTCTTCCTAATAAATAGCGTTGACACTCAGCATAGAACAAGGCCTCTCTGAATGCGTACTCACCTTCAAATTCGTACATATTGGCCACTGTCTTCTCCCTGTATTGGCCATCAACCCTATCTGTTCGAGAATTGTTCTTGATGAAATCCCTCTCGTATATAGCGCCCACCCTTACGGTCGTCCAACTGTTCTCTCGAGTTACACTAGCTTCTACAACAGTGACGCGGGAGCTCCCAACGGTGGTACGGGCTGTCTTTTTGATCAATGAGCATTCCTCGAGCTTATTGTTTCGTTAGGTATGGGAGCTTGCACTGGCAATGTCGGAACGAACGGGTGGTATGCACAGGTCTCAATCATCGCGAGATGTAACGCTTTCTGAGCGTGAATGATCATCGTCCTTTGCAGGTTTTGCCAGCACCGTTGGCAAGCTATTGCCGGCATGGTCGGATTCCGGAACAAAGTTGGCAGCGCCCCGCTCACAGGCTGGGTCGCTCCGTCATCCCAGCGTGTCGCCTTTTCTCGCGGTAGGAGCCTCACACACCGCCTCTGCCTTCTCGTCTACCCAGGAAGAGAGCACTCATGCGCGCGGAGTTCAGGCTCTCTCGGCTTCGTTGCGATCAACAACGCGGACAGCGAATGGAGCACGACATTCGCAACAGGCCTTCCCGCTGGGTCGTACTGCAACGTCGTCGACGGCACGACCGTCGCCGGAGTGTGCACTGGGACTGCGTACGTGGGAAGCCCTTCTGATACAAAGAAAGAAACGACCTACATGTAACCTGTTTTTTTGTGCAGTTTTACGATCAGTAATGATGGCAGCTTGACCGCCACCGTCGGCGTGCGCCAGGCAATCGCAGTGCACGTGGGGGCGCTAGGCAGCGGGACGAGCACGCCGAAGACGACGCAGCAGGTACCGGTGCTGTTCTACGAGAACGCTACGACCACATATGGCGAGGTGGGCAACCTTTCGTTTTCGTTGTCCGTCCGTTGGCTGGGCTGGGGCTCTTGCTCATCGCTGGGTTTTTGATTCAACAGAATATATTCGTCGTGGGAAGCGTGCCGCAGCTCGGCAACTGGGACCCGTCCAACGCGGTGTGTCTCCATGCGGCCTAAGTGGACCGGTTCTGGTCGCTGATAACTTCACATCCATGTAGATACCCCTCGACGCGACCAACTACCCCGTGTGGGCCGCGACGGTGTACCTTCCTTCAAACACCGCCTTCCAGTACAAGTTCATCCGCAAAGAGTCCAATGGCAATGTTCGTCTTTTTTCTTATTCACTCGGCACGCGCACGACGGAGTGCTGACACGATGGATGGGTCACGAACAGGTTGTGTGGGAGTCGGATCCGAATAGGCAAGACACAACGCCAGCATCGGGAACACAGTCAATTGTAACAAGCTGGCACTAACCATGCGTGGTGCCATACCGGAAGAAACTCGGATTGTGCACATAGCATTCCTGCGCTCATTTCCTTGGACTTTTGTTTATTTATTTGTTATTTTTGGGATACTCGTAACATGGCTCCTCGTTCGTTGAGGCTGGCCCAATTTAATAAACACTAGCGCACTGAAAACCTTCTGGGAAACAGTCGATGCTCGGTCTTTATATTATGAAGTTACTGCATGTGCCTTATCTCGCGCTAGTATTTCTCATGATCATGCTCTCAGGCAGGGTTCAGATAAAATTACTCACCAATGTGCTCAAGGCTGACGACAGTTAGCATGATTGAGCTACTACCAGTACACCATTGTGCCAATTGTAACACGTCTCCCTAGCTCGTTGCTTTCTCTCTGCCGTCTTTCCAGACCATCGTGGATCACTCCACGGAGGACAACTCGTCAGAGTTTATAATAGTCGAGGCAACATAATGTACTGCGAACAGCGAGTGGTGCTCCCCGACTGGGTCCCAGGTCCGAACGAACCATGGTTTTATATGGCCTGTCATAACACCGATCGCCAATCCCGCGCTGGGAGATAGTATCAATTTAATCGACATGTATATTAACAAGGCAGAAGGACCCCCTGAATCCGTCGACTCGGAAGAGCATTGGGTACGTTTCGATGGGTCCGGAATACTCCACGACAGCCACAGTGTCACCAATTTTGCGTACGACGTCCCTTAGATAGACCACAACTGCACGACCGGGGTACCTGTCCTATAAAGTATAGAAATATCGGTACACTCGGCAAGGATATACTTTTGCGTTTTACGACCAGTGGCGTTAGACAGCGTCTATGGAGGCATGATGGCGACGAGTCGGGCGCTCAGTCATGAATGGACAATACCATATTTGTGACGGTGATCTACATATAGAAGCATGATGGTGAGTTGTGCGCTGCGTACAAGTTAGTGTCGCTCTTGTAATTACCATAAACGTGAACCCACCTTAGTCGGGAATAGATAAGACCGAAACTCATACACAGTTTTAAAAGCGTTTCGAGCTACTATGCAATTCACCAGCCCTTGGGCACAAGTCTCGAGAATCGACCCGCGCTCCCGGGGGGGTTGACGCTCAAGTTGACACTTCCAATATCCTCAATGTTTTCAACCACTATTGACTGCGTACGATCAACTGGATGCCTTCCCGTAACTATCTGGAGCTCCAGATTTTTTCCAGACTTTATTTTTTGTGTTGATTGATCTCACTTGTGATGACTAATCATGGCAACTAAACAAGACACCTGTGCCAAAACTCAAAAGTCTGAAGAGGCCTCCCCCTCATCAGATTTCAGCTAGCTCTCCAGATCCTAATTTGGAAGTGCAGAAGTTGAAAGACATCCAGTTTTGTAAAGTACAGATCCCTATACATTTTTGTGGCTGAGTGGGTAACAACAAATAGAAGTTCACACTGACAGAGGTAGAGCATGTGCAGTCACTGCTCATTCCATGCTTCATGAGCTGCAAGGACTGATGTGGTCACAACAGCAATCAACACTGCAGCTGCAGCCTTGTCTTTATCTTGGTATACTATGGTGTCATTGAACATGAACTCTGTGTGGAGGGGTCTTTCCCAATGCGTGTGCTCAGATGTCAGAGTATGATTACTTAATCTGGATGTGGCTCTAGATTTGGTGCAGCGGAGAATTACGGGTTTTCAGAATTTGGATCACAGAATTTCAAACACACCCCAAATGGATCTGAAGACAGTCAGCTCCAGATAGTTACGGGGAAGGCATCGACTTATACTGTAGGTGGACGACGTGATTCCGGAATATCCCACGCGCCCAGGCTGCATGGTCACGTATGCCGTATTACTCTCAGGCTCTATATCGCACCTTCGAGTTTGCATAAGCCACTTGTGCTCATGGACAGACCATACCCTATACTGGGACACCCTTCTCTAGTACACAGCTGAGCAGCTGAGCAAGACGGCAGCCTGATACTTCCTAAGACCTTTCTGGCCAACAGATTTCTAAATGGCAAATCAGAATGCTCGGGGAGAGTTGACACCTTGAAGAGCTAGCAGAAAGGGCCGGTAGCACCCTGTACGTGCGAGTGGCAAACATGTAATGGAATCGGGCCTGGCAACGTTTGGAAGTAAGATCAGAGATAGTAGATGGAAGGGTGCGTCTCGGCTTCCCGGTCCGGGCGTTTCCTCGGCTCGGTCTGGCACTCGCTCTTCGATGCATGTCGGACTCGGACGCATGAACGATATCCACCATCGGCAACTTACCCTTGATAGTCCTAGATATCCAACCCAGAGTTACCTCTCGTGTACTCAGAGAGATCTACTGCCACTAAGAAGACTCGGTGTGGAAGCCAGCTGGTGACACTCTTTTGGTTCTCGTGTGCATGTCGGGGGCTTTAAGTGCCCGCCAGTTGGGTGCCACGGGCACATGTACTCGTTGCTTACGCAGCTAGCGCAATTGGTACAGACGCCCATTATCTTGCGTCAGTGTCCCGACGCCTGGTGAGTAGATAGGTTCGTTTGGATGACTTTGCTTCTGTCGGAAAAACAGGACATCATCATAAAATACATACCTCACGGCCGCACCACGCGGGACCGGCCAGTACGGGAACTTCCATGACCGAGCATAACTTGACCCAAAAGAAAAATCAAATGCCTGGGCCCCTGGTCGTGGCATGTCCCATTCGCCCTCGTTTCCGGGAAGGTAGATGTGATTATCTCGGCTGATTATTCCTTAAATCGACGGCCCCAGCGATGGAGCGAACAGGTCCTTTTCTCCCTTTCCCCTTTCCTCAGCCTGCAGCTCGCTGCAGCAAGTTGAATGCGATGAAATTGTCTCTCCTTTTAATTCCCACATTCGTTTCGTTCGCGCACGCTAGGTCCCATCCAGCACGCCCCCCGTCCGCCAAGAAAGGTGAGCAGATTCAAACCATCCATGGTAGGGAAGATACCAACGACCTGGTTTTCAGCTGTGATCGCTCAGATGTTTGAGTGGACCTGGGACAGCGTCGCTGACGAGTGTACTGCTTTTTTGGGCTCAGCAGGCTATGCGTTCGTTCAACGTGAGTATTTTAACTCCACAGGTGTGGCCGCGCGCCGGATTTCGACTATCCTTCAGTAAGCCCTGCACAGGAACACGTCCAAGGCCCTGAATGGTGGACCGATTACCAACCCGTCTCATACACCCTCACATCCAAGCGGGGCACCCGAGCACAGTATACGAATATGATCAATATTTGCCATGCAGCTGGCGTAAAGATCATAGCCGGTTCGTCGAGAAAGAAATAATTTCTGGCCTTATGGCGCCCGTTGATTTCCCTCCAGATACTATATGGAACCACATGAGCGCGGAAGATTCTGGGACAGGTGTTTTGGGAAGCAGTACGTGGTGTCCCACTTTTCGATCACTCTTCTCGAGTTCCAAACTGCTTGGGATCAGACTTCACCCACTACAACTACCCCGGCATCTACCAAGACAAAGATTTCCATCATTGCGGCCTCGAGCCAAACGACAACATCGTTAACTATGGTAATAAAACCGAGGTGTGGACCTGCCAGCTCGATGGCCTCGCAGAGTACGCATCGACTTTCAAGGCCACTTTCTGACGTGCTGACGTTTGTCGTGCGGCAGCCTAGCAACTGGCACGGAGCACGTCCGCCAGCGGCTTACTGCGTACACAAATGACCTACTCTCTTTGGGTGTTGACGGTCTACGATTGGACGCGTCTAAACGTACGCACAGATTTTCTTGTGTTTTTGGGAGTTTACACTGACGCTATTTGACCACAGATATTAACCCCAATGACATCGCCAATATTTCGGGCAGATTGAATTCCCGGCCTTACATCACACAGGAGGTGAGGTCTTGCATATCGTTACGTAGGCGTTACCGTTTACCGAACATGTAGGTTATATTCGGTGTGGGGGAAGCAGTTACGCCGTCCTTGTACACTAGGAACGGCGACGTGCAGGAGTAGGATCATTTCGAATTGATCTAATCTTCACGACTCATCTCTTCTTGTCCCATAGGTTCCGTTATACCTATGCACTGAAGGATGCATTCCTTACCAGCAACATATCTTCGCTGCAAGACCTTGATAATCGGGGCTGGGTGGCAGGATCTGGTGCGAACGTGTTTGTTAGTAACCACGATACCGAGCGGGTGCGACCAATCTATAACGTGTTCCTGTTTAATAGCGTTGACACCCGGCATAGAACAAGGCCTCTCTGAATGCGTACTCACCTTCAAATTCGTATACCTTGGCCACTGTCTTCTCACTGTATTGGCCATCGTCCTATCTGTTCAGGAATTGTTCTTGATGAGATCCCTCTCGTATTCAGCGCCCACCCTTACGGTCGGCCAACTGTTCTCTCGAGCTACGTCAACTTCTATAACTACGATGCTGGAGCTCCCAACAACGGTACGAGCAATATTTTTGATCGGGACTCTATTCGAGCTTTACCGTTTTGTTAGGTATGGGAGCCTGCGCTGGCAGTGTTGGAATAAAGGGGTGGTACGCACGGGTCAATCATTGCGAAATGTAACGCTTTCTGAGCGTGAACGGTGGACATACTTTTCAGGTTTTGCCAACACCGTTGGCAAGCTATTGTCGGCATGGTCGGATTCCGGAACAAAGTTGGCAACGCGCCGCTCAAACGCTGGGTCTCGCCATCACCACAGCGTATCGCCTTTTCCCGCGGTACGGATCTCACGCATTTTATCTCTTATCTACCCGGGAAGAGAGCACTAACTTGTGCGGAGTCCAGGTTCGCTCGGCTTCGTTGCGATCAACAATGCGGACAGCGAGTGGAGCACAAATTTCACCACGGGCCTGCAAGCCGGGTCGTATTGCAATGTCGTCGATGGCGCGTCCGTTGGGAGAGTGTGCACTGGGACTGCGTACGTGAGAAGCCCTTCTTCCGATACAAATAAAAAAACAACCAACACCGTCACCTGTTTTTTTGTGCAGTTTTACGATTAGTAATGACAGTAGTCTGGTCGCCACCGTCGGCGTGCGCCAAGCGATCGCAGTGCATACGGGCTCGCTAGGGAGCGGGACAAGCACGCCGACGACGGCGCAACAAGTGCCGGTGCTGTTCCACAAGAACGCAACGACCACCAGTGGCGAGGTGAGCAATACGTGACTTCGTCGTTCGGGGGTGGCGGGCACGCACGCTTATTGCTACTTTTTTTTTTCCAACAGAACCTATTTGTCATTGGCAGTCTATCGCAGCTGGGAAACTGGGATCCGTCCAACGCTGTGTGTCATCCCTTGGGTATAAGGTCTGGTTCAGGTCGCTAACAACGCCATACGCGCACAGATACCGCTCGATGCGACCAACTACCCCATGTGGGCCGCGACGGTGTACCTGCCTCCGAACACCACGTTCCAGTTCAAGATCATCCGCAAAGAGTCTAACGGCACTGTTCGTCCTTGTCCCATTTCCTCCGTACTCGTACAGCTGAGTACTGACTCGATGGATGGGCTATGGACAGGTTGTGTGGGGGTCGGATCCGAATAGGCAGGACACAACACCGGCATCGGGAATACAGTCAATCGATGAACTGGCGCCCACCAAGAATGGTGCCATATCGGAAAGGAATTCGGCTTGCGCACATAGCGTTCCTGTGCTCATATTCTCGGTTCTGTTGTTTTATTGGTTAGTTATAGGATACTCGTAAGGTTGCTCAGCGTTCGTTCGAGTCGAGGCCAGGCAAGTGTAATGAACACGAGAGCACTGCAAACCCTTGATCTTATGATGCCGTCGGTGTTCTTTATCGGCACCAGTGATGCTCTGCAGTATCATGACGTTATTGTATTTGCCTTTTTAAGTTAAGGCTGTTCTACAGTATCTCGTGTTTCTCATGATCATACACTTGGGTCCAAATAATAGTCCCACGGATGCGCTCGAGACTATCATGTCTCATCATCAAGGTGTCAATCGCACGTTTCCCTATTTCTCTCTGGCATCTTTCCAGACCATTGTAGACCACTCTTAAATGGACAACTCGCCAGAGGTTATAGTTTCTAGTATCTAAGGCAACTCGATGTGCTACAAACTACGAGTAGTATTCCCCGAGTCCCCGGCCCGACTGAACCATGGTCGCATGCGGCCTGTCATAACGACACCGTTCACCAATCCCTAAGCAGGAATTCCACTGGCATTCGAAGACTGGACAGTTCTGAGTCTCCTGGTGATGAATTTATTCGACGTACACATTAACGATGTACGTGTACAACGACCTCCCGAATCTATCGACCCGGAGCGTCTGGTAAGTTTCAATGAGTTTGGTAAACACCACGACAGAAACACACCAATTTTTGCGTGGGAAGTCCCTTGAACCCCTCCATTGCGCCGACGTCCACACGATCATGGTACCACGTCTTATACATGAACATCGATATGCTCAGTAATGATATAGTCCTCAGCATTTTCAACCACTATTGGCCCCTGACGTAATTCTCTCCCCCGGGCCCCATGTACAGCGCCCATCCTTACTGCAGGGTTTCCGTCCTCTCGAGCTATGCCAAATTCTTCAATACGGACGCTGGAGCTCCCGATTCCGGTACGACGCACATTTCTCTGAAAATTGAACTCTTTCCCAGACTCTGCATTCTCCTCCCTAGGTACGGGGAGTTGTGATGGCGAGCCCAGCGTAGACAGGTGGTAAGCGCGAGTCGCAGTTATCGTAGTGACGCCTGACAACTTGAATCGTCGTCTTTTACAGGTTCTGCCAACACCGTTGACCGGCTATTGCCGGCATGGTCGGGTTCCGGAACCAAGTCGGCAATGCACCGCTCACTGAGTGGGTCTCCCCGTCGTCCCAGCAAATTGCCTTTGCGCGCGGTATGCACCTTACAATCTTAGCTACCTGATAATTCACGCGTGGAGAAAACAGGCTCGGACGGCTTCGTCGCGATTAACAACGCGGACAACGAGTGGAACACGACGTTCATGACGGGCCTTCCCGGCGGGTCGTACTGCAATGTCACCGACGGTTTGTCTGACAAGGACACGTGCACCGGAATCGCGTACGTTTCGTTTTCCACTGGTTCACAGAATGGCCTTTTTTTGATTTCGCCGTAGTTTTACGATTGGCTCTAATGGCAACCTGAACGTCACCGTCGGCGCGCGCCAGGCGATTGCTGTGCACACTGGCGCATTGGGCAACAAGGCGAGCGAGCTGAAGATGGCGGGCCTAGTGCCGGTGTTGTTTGACGTGACCGCGGGGACCACTTTCGGAGAGGTAGGCCCTCCCCCCCCCCCGCAGGTTTTGTCGCCGATCACTGACTGGCTTTATTGCGACAGAACATTTTCGTCATGGGAAACGTGTCGGGGCTCGGAAACTTGGATCCATTTAACGCGGTATGTGTCCCCTTGGGGCTCAGTAATAGTTATGGTGGCTGACAATGCCGTACACGCGCAGATACCGCTTGGCCCGATCAACTACCCCGTGTGGGCCGGGACAGCGTACCTTCCTCCAAACACAACGTTCCAGTACACCATCGTCCGTAAACAGTCGAACGGCGGCGTAAGTCGTTTTGCCTCTGCGTATGCAGGTGCGATGGAGTACTGACATAATGGAATGGGTGGGGCACGGACAGGTAATGGAAGATTCGCCTCCAGCTAGGGAGGGCACTACCCCAGCGTCGGGAATACTGTCGATCGTGACTAGATGGCAAGGGCCATGAATGGTGCTGTATCGTGCCTCTACACATGGCGCTTCTACATTCGTTTTTCCTGTCCTTCGTTTATCAACTATTTTGTGATACCCATAAATTGAAGAGCTTATTGCTTGTTGAGGTTGGGCGGGTGCAGTGGACACGCAGCCACTGGGAAATTTTGTTGAGCTAGCTATAAGATGTTGTCGACATCACATTATCGAAGCGCTTCTAAAAAAAAGTATTCTCGGGAAAACGAAGACTATAATTGGTGTGATTTGCACAAGTCTTTCTTTTAGGCGATGACATGGTGGCATTACACTACCTGTCATATAATAAGCTACTGATACAGAACTTTCTCCTATGGAATAGTTACAGGGCGATCGGAGTGCAGGCTCACATTGGTGAACCGCTCAGTGGTTGTCACTAGCCCGCCATCTAGGTCCAACAGACCCAGTCATGGCAACACCTCGGCAACCATTGGCTCAGTGGACATCTGGCACAAGAGAAACGTGTCCTACCAACCCTGGACATACACACAGCGTCTTCACAGCGACGAATGGGCGGAGAAGTCCTAGCCATTCGCTATAGGGCCCATATTGCTTCGCCAGCCGGGTTATAGAGCGGCCACATCGATGGTAAGATGGCACAGGTTAGAGTGCATGGTGGGGGATTGGCTGACGAGCTAGGTCACCGAGGAAACTTGCCAATCCAGCCCTTGGCACAAGATTTGAAAGAGAAGGTAACATTGGCGGGGTTGCTCTTGATTGCAACGAAGGCGGGTGTTGACATCGTTACCACCACAACATATGTATGCGCTCTCGAACATGGCCACCTGGAGGTATTCTGCGCGACTGATGAAGTGGGAAAGTTAAGGAACTCAGAGGACAAGCTGGTTGAAGTACGTTATCTCGAAGGGGGTGAGTTGAGGGGCGTCCATTCCTCCAAATACTCGCAAACACCGTAAAATTCGAGGGTGAGAGCAGCAAGGACGACCAGCATTAGGGGTGCTGGACGTCTTTGATTAGGGCGAGAGGTCGCCGATTAGAATCGAATGGAAAGGGTTTTGAGCCTAGTCATTGCGAGGAGACCGGCGACCATTGCCTCTGGTGAAATATAACCAGCCTGGGATATCTTGTCAAGTTTGAGGGTGACAAGGTCACTGGCCGACAAAAGAAGCGTTGGTATTGTCGGAAAGTGAATGCCGTCTAAACAGACATCCCGTAAACATGGGGTAGGTCCCCCCAAAAAATAAACCAGGAAGGACGGGCATATCCCCATCTTTCTTGTTCGATGAAAGCCAAAGGTGTGTTGACTCCGTAAATGGCTTTTGCATCACGGTGGCCACCTTTCCCGATAGCGAACTCGTGACAATAATCTCGACACGGCATACACGATCGGGGTGCTCGAGTGCAGCAATGACATCATCTTCGTTGTCTGAAGCAGCGCTGTTGCTACTGTGGCAAGAGTAAATGGAGTAGTAAACGACGATAGGATAGGTCGGCCAGTAACCCAGATTATTCCTGACAGATGTTCCATATGTGCAGAGAGGTTCAAGATTAAGACGGAGTGGCGATGCAAATATGATACGTCGCCATCGTCGGCATACATGTGCCAATTTGATTCATCCCTATACAGGGAAAATTGGAAGTCAATAAAATTCCGTTCGACAGAAGTCAAATATTTCTAGGAGGACATCGTCTGGGAGTGCGTTGATTGTTACGTGCCCGTAAGTTGTGGCTGTGCCATACTAACTTAGTCGTTGAATGCTCCATAGGGAACCTGAAGACATGCCTCGAGCCCGTATTTTCCTCGGTGACTTCCAGAAATATTTCCAGTATTTGAGCTGTTGTGAGGGCCACGTGTCTGAGTTGAAGCGGCGTGAAAAGGGGAATAGTTATAAGTACGATCATACTGTAGGGCACGATAGAGGCAAGTGCGTTCCAATCACAGATTTCCCACGCGCCAGTCCACTCTATCGTCGGACTCAGATTGAGTCTCTGCTTAAAGTCCCCCCCCTATTTTTTTTCCTGCAAAACTTTAGTAACGACTAGCTAATAAAGTCAATTACGCAAACAAGTTCATGCTTAAGTCAAGAAATCATGTGATTTGACGAAAAGGTGTGTCTCTTTGCCAGAGACGAGATGATTATAATCTCATTATCTAATCATACAGAACATATTTTTTTGTCTGTCGTAAATCTATTCGGTGTTTGGGCAGTAAGGTTGGCCTTATGGCTGGTGCGTGGGAAGTCTACGATCCATCAACTCCTCGATCCAGCACCACGGGTATTCAGTTAGTGTAACTGGCTTTCATCCCCTTGTTCTCTTTCATTCAAGATAATTCATCCCAGTGCGCTGCCATGTCCCCGTCTCCCCCCAAGCTCCTATCACCGAAGCTCGCAAAGGCCCCTTTCGATGATCCGCAAGCAGACCTCATTCTGCTCTCCAGTGACGGCGTGCACTTTCATGTTTTCAAGCTCATCCTTTCCCTGGCCTCCTCCATTTTCGCAGACATGTTCACCCTCTCCCCACCGCCCGCATCCCAGAATGCCATTGACGAGCCCCCAGTTGTCCCACTCCCCGAAGACGCTGAGACTCTTGACCTGGCCTTGCGCCATTGTTATCCGATGCGCTCTCCCGAGGTGACCAAGTTGCACAACGCCCGTGTCCTTCTGGAATTCGCACGCAAGTACCAGGTGGACCTGCTCAAGCCCTCACTGGAGCAATTTCTCGCCGACACCATCGAGCGTGACCCAGTTGGCGTGTACGCCCTCGCAGCGGCATACGAGTACCGGGACATCGCGGCGAAGGCGCTCCGGTCGTCCCTGACGCTCCCGGTATACCTCCTCCAGTCCCCAGAGCTGCAGTACTCCACGATGGAGCAGCATCAGACACTCATTCAGTACCACATATTGTGCGGCAAGGTCGCCAGTGCCGTCACAATGGAGCGAGACTGGATCCCTGAAGTGACCTCACTCCGAAGAATCGGCTCTGACTGCTCGGCATGCACTGTGCGAGACTTTGTCTACCCGTATAGGAGATACGGCCCCCGGTATCTCTGGAGTTACTTGCACCGCTCGGCTCTTGTTCTCGCACACCACCCGAATGCGGATGTGGTCACCACAGAGACCTTCGTACTGAGAGATATGGATTGTCCTCACTGTAAGATCAACAAACGACAAGCGATGATTGAATTTAGCCGCACCTTTGCAGCTGAGATCAGAAGGGTTATCGAGCAGGTGAGCAGTCACTTGGCAAAACTCTTGTTATTGTTAAAACAATGCCCGTCCCTCCCGTACAGCAGAATCCCTTACCCACAACATGGCCTGACTACTTCATGTCCTTCCTACCCGCCGGTCTGCTTCCTGCCAACTCTGAATTGGGTCTCCGCTTCAACACCTGGTTTCATAGCTTACTCAACAAGGTAAAATACAACAATTAGCTAATAAAATATCAATTACACGAAGCTTTGTTTATCGAGTCAGCCAACCCAGTGCAAAAATATAGCGCATTATTTTTCCTGGGAAAGCAGGTGAGGTAAAATAAACCAACACAACATGCACAAAGTATGTCAAACACAAATCCACATCACGGCTTTGTACACCTTGAGCTACACTGGCAGCGGTCCATTGTGGACACAATGATGCTGATTACCAATCTGTATTACCACCTGGAACTGCATGCCCGTGATGCCTGCTCATACAGGTGCAATACCTTGGAGATGAACAGTATACCAGCCAAGAATGCAGAGTCTGAGCCAAACACGGTGAGACAGGCCATGGGGAAGCTGAATGCCCAGTATGGTGCACCTGGGTCAATCACGCAAAATAGGATGTCCACACAGCCAGTCATAAGCACACCCACAGCAGCAATGTACACAACATCGACATGCTCAATCATGAGCATGATGAGGGCATTTGAAATGATGCCCAAGGCAAACATCGGCAGCAGGCATAGTGTTGTGTAGATTGGGCTCAGTTTCAGCCATGCACACACATCCACATTAATTGGTGATTTCATGAGCGGCAGTGCCATTTGGTGCATGCATGGAAGATCTGGGTTCTCAAGGCACCCTCCAGGTAGTACCACCAAGTGATGAAAAGAAGGACAAGCACAATGCCAACAACAAACAGGGCGAAGACACCTGCACTAACCACCAATTTGGGATAAAGAACAAGACCTGTGGCGATCACAGCCGCACAGATCCACACCCCCCCTCTTTTGTGTCCACATTTCTGTATGAAGGGGGAGGGAGGAGCATAAACCAATTTAAACACAATCCAATAAGGGGGGTGAGGAAGAGGGATTGAGGAATTGCCTGTCCCTGTTGCTTACATGCCATTTTCATTTATTTACTTTTAGAAACATCAATCATTGTTTTGTATCTACCTTATGTCACGGTAGGGACATTCACCCGATGTGGGTTAAGTCGCTTCTACTGAGACGCTGCACTAAGGGTCTGGTTCTGGTTGTCAAGGGAAGTTCCGAAGGGGAACTTCAGTGAAGATGTACGAGTTGAAGAGTCAGCCTAAGCCAATAGTGGAACTTAGGATTCTTCAGTGAGAGGAGAGTTCGGTGAGAGATGGAGTATTCACAGTCTTCGATTGCTCGAGTACTGTAGGATACAAAAAGTCAAGTCTAAGGCTACAAGCTACCTAGCAAGCCTGACTTTATAGTAAATGGGGATCCTAGTACTGAGTCACAATGGCGTACTAGGATCGAGTCATCCCGACAATAAGTAACTGCAGTGCAGTCCGCAGTATGTATGAAATGAGTCTGAAACAAAAGATGCAAGCCCCTTGACAAGGGGCTAGAGTCACTATGACTCGTATGAGAACGGTAAGTAAAGAGTCACTATGACTCTTATGAGAACAGTCACGTGATATAAAGAGAGACAAAGAAAGAAATTGAGTTGTATCGTAACACTACCCATACAAATAGGAAGCAAGAAAAAAAAAACAAGTAAAGAAGCCAGAGTTTGAAGACAAGTCACATGGTAAAGCGGCCCACTCTTACCAGCATGTGGGAAGGGAAGGATGCAATTCTTCAATCCAGGGGGGCATGGTGGTTTAATGGGTGTGCCACCACCCTGGAGCTGCTTTGTCAGCTGCTGGCCTTGGGAAAGAGGGCCCTGGGTTTGAATCCCAGAAAAAACCATACTTGGGGTTTTAGTGGGTATGGCTAATGAGTTGAGCCCCACACTACCAGTGTGAACATCAGACACTGGTGTGTATAATTGCATTTCCCCCTGAAACCCCACTCTATGTATAGTGGCAGGCAACCTGGCACCTATATGGGGTCAGGACACTGGTACTGTTACGGCCGAGATCCCGAGTTCCCGCGAAAGTACGCCACCGAGCTGCCCGAGCCGGCCCGTGTTGGACAACTATGAGCAGGACCTCGATTCTGAGGCATTGAGGGAGGCCTTGATGAGAAAAGGCGATATGAGCATGTGGACATTGCGTCCCGAACCAGCTAAGTCCCGCACTCCCGTTGAGAGCAGCGACGAAGAAGCTGACGACCCCTACAAGCAAGATGAAGCTTGCGCGCGCGCCATGTACATGCACTTCTACGGGCATGATAGCCCAGAGTCACGTGACTCATCACGTGAGGCATCACCTGAGCGTGTGTGCCTCGGGTATGCTGCAGCCGGCTACCCGGTTGATGACGACATGGACTAGGCCTTCGTGCCTACCTTCTGATGGACTCTCTGATGGACGCCTCATGTACTGTATGGGCACTGCCTCGTGTCTGATGGATGTCGGTGCCTTTATAGGCCCGGTCCAATTATGTTTCTCCCTTGTGTTTCAGCTTGTGGAGCCAGAGCCCTTATGGCTATTGGCTAGAGATAAGGACTTAAGGTTCGTGCTGAGTCCGAACCTTATTCACTAGTAGTATAAGTACTAGCTTGTCTTCGCATGTATTCTCCATCTTGAGTTTTTCAACAATCCGCATCACAGTTCCCTCTTGTCTTCCTAAGGGCCTTCATTGGTCTTCTCTACCAAATCCCTTAGACGTTGTCTTGTAGTGCCGCTTCCTAGCGAGCCGTTCCCCTTCAAGGTTTTCCCTTGGTTTTCCCCTTCGTCTCTCAGTTGCAACCACTATTGCAGTGGTTTTGCCTTGGTTGTCGCGTGCAATACAAGCGTTCTGAGAACCCCAGTTCAAGTCGAACTAGACAGCCAGTGCGACCGTAACAGGTACTGTCCATCCCTGGTCAATGCAAAGTGCCCACTTACATGCAAATCTAGAAGACGATGCTCGATCGTCACTTTCCCAACATCCTCCCCTCTCAAAAGAATTACTGTACATGTACTAGGATATGTATTTATGGGATCATATAAAAAGTTGGGGATCAGAAAGCATTTACACTTATGGTGGGGTCAGAAAGTTGGCACAGTCGCAAATTACACCCAGCCACACCAAAAGATCCTACTGATCCTTTCACTCTTGTGGAATTCTATGTGACTAGGGTATTAGTAAATATCACCAAGACCATCCATGGCAACTTTGGGGCCATAGATTCCATGCGATTGAATCATAAATGAGAATCTTACCTAGGGGGCTACCAGAGGTGACAATCATGTGACATGATTAAATCACAACTCAGTCTCCACTTTGCAATGCACTTCTGTTAAGGCCTAGCGGGGCCTTACAGTGCGACGTGCACCGAGGGTACGAGGGGGACAAGGACAGGGTACAAGGACGAGGTGCTTGGTAAACAGTAACCAAGGCTGAGGGAGTTCTAAGAGACGAAGGTCTGCGAGGGACAACCAAGGAGCAAGGGTTCAAAGGGTAAGTCGATGGACTTAGTGACGAGGTACAAGGAGCTTCGGTCAGACGGCCGAAGTACGAGGGACTAAGTCGAGCAACTTAGGGTCTGTGTGTGCGCATTGTTATAGCACAAGTGCAAAGCTTCGAGGTGGCTCCCAACTAAGGGAAGACCGACAGTGGTGATGAGACGACGAGAAGGGAGCACACAGTGGAGGAGTAAACAGGTCTAGTATTCGCTAGTATAATAAACGAAGACAAGACTAGGGAATAAGCACACAAGTGGTCGAGCTTATATAGGTAGCTACTCCGTGTCCGTCCCGTGAAGGGGATACTATAATAGAGAACAAAAGACAACGCGAATGGGGAAGAGGGTAGAATAGGGAACAATAGGAAGTGCAAAAAGGGGAAAAGGGAAGAAGGGGAATCGGAGTAAGAGGGCGTACATGGTAATGAGTCAACAGGTTAGTACTCCGAGGGGAAGCAAGAATGAGTCAAAGTGATATAGTAAAAGAGAAAATAAGTCCGTGGTGAGCCGGATCACGACACCAACATCAAGCGGTTGCAGGCGATGCGAGGTATGGGGAGGTATACAAAATAAGTGTATTCCCTCCCTCTCTGCTGTCTCACGTAGCTCAATTGTTTCATGTGAGTGATGGCCATCGTATATCAGCAAGATTGGTTTTTTTGTTGTATTCATTGCATTTGCCTGGGGAATGAAGCTTCGTTCAAACCACTGGGCGCAGATATAATCGTTCGTCCACCCTTTATCAGACAATGCGATTCTGTGCCAAGGTAAGCGTCCAATAACCTATAAATTCTTATTTACTCACAGAATGCTGTCCTCCTTGAAATACCCATCATGGAGGACACTTTTCCTGCAGAACACGAATGTGGGCTTCATGAATGAGCCATCCGCACCAATACACTCGATTATTGTCACGAGCTCAAGATCTGTGCTCTGAATCTTCACATGTATACATTGCTCGTTGCTGAATAGGTATTTCGTATTGTCGAGCTTCCTTCCGCCACCCAACTGAATACCTTTCTCATCCATGTTGTATACATTCTCCCAAGGTATGTTGTTATCCTGTATGAGCTTGCCAAGCAACTGAAAATGATTCTTGACCACAGTGTGGTTAAAATTTTGTGCACGCCTGGGATCAAGGCCTGAGGGCCGCTTCAATTTGAGTTTGGGATGGCGCAACAAAAATGCATATGTCTAGTTTTTTCCTGGTAAGTGGATTTCCCCAGTCGCTTTCGTCTTTTCCTGGAGAACAGTACTGATCGCTGCAACTTTGATACGTAGGGCCGCCTTTGAGAGGGGATGTCCTACCATCCCCATGAACTTGATCCACTTGGACAGTGTACCCTCCTGCGCTATGGTAAGTAGATGTCGCCCCTCCTGTGCCTCCAATTGTGACACTGTGAGCTGCTTGTAGTGATGGCGGAGTGTGTCATATGGAACATTGAAGTGCCGTGCAGCCACAGATATGTGGGTACATTCTCCACTCTTGAGCGCACCAATAGCTTTCTGAATTCTTGCTTCTATCTTAGATCTTGTTTCTTTATTTTTCGCCTGTTTTCTAGTTGTGTTGCGTGCCATGACGGTGTCTTGCACTTGCCGCTGATGCCAAAGTTGTCGTGATCCGGCTCACCACGGACCTATTTTCTCTTTTACTATATCGCTTTGACTCATTCTTGCTTCCCCTCGGAGTACTAACCTGTTGACTCATTACCATGTACGCCCTCTTACTCCGATTCCCCTTCTTCCCTTTTCCCCTTTTTGCACTTCCTATTGTTCCCTATTCTACCCTCTTCCCCATTCGCGTTGTCTTTTGTTCTCTATTATAGTATCCCCTTCACGGGACGGACACGGAGTAGCTACCTATATAAGCTCGACCACTTGTGTGCTTATTCCCTAGTCTTGTCTTCGTTTATTATACTAGCGAATACTAGACCTGTTTACTCCTCCACTGTGTGCTCCCTTCTCGTCGTCTCATCACCACTGTCGGTCTTCCCTTAGTTGGGAGCCACCTCGAAGCTTTGCACTTGTGCTATAACAATGCGCACACACAGACCCTAAGTTGCTCGACTTAGTCCCTCGTACTTCGGCCGTCTGACCGAAGCTCCTTGTACCTCGTCACTAAGTCCATCGACTTACCCTTTGAACCCTTGCTCCTTGGTTGTCCCTCGCGGACCTTCGTCTCTTAGAACTCCCTCAGCCTTGGTTACTGTTTACCAAGCACCTCGTCCTTGTACCCTGTCCTTGTCCCCCTTGTACCCTCGGTGCATGTTGCACTGTAAGGCCCCACTAGGCCTTAACATAAGACAAGACTCTCCTACCCTGTTGCAGTAACTCCGCTTGCTGCTCCCCCGTACCCATCGACCCATAGCACCCTGAAAACACCGTGGCTAGTCTATTCCTCACTTTAGATCCCAATCATCCCACCCGAGTACCCCGTCGCCACAAAGCAGATCTCCCTGCCCACATCGTTGGCTCCGCCTACTGGTCTACTTTCCCTAGCGATCCGCAAGGGGGATATTACCTTAATCACGACGGAAAATCAGTTCCGGTTGAATTCATCAACCATCATTGGTACCCACTCACCAGAGAAGGCGCAAATTTCTTCACCTCTCCAGCACACGCTGTCCCAGCAGACCCAGCAGAACACGACCTAGGACTTGGTTGGTATTTACCCACCGACCCCAATAACCCAGACAACGCACTCCCCACCATCGAACCACCGGCTCTTCCCTCTATTCCACGTGTCCCCACTCCTGTCCCAGCACCCACTACCACCACTCCACCTGTGCCACCCATAACCACTGCACCAGTCACAGTCCCTACCACCATGACCACCCGCACTATCACATCGGGAGCACTCCGATCAGTCGCTCCAAACACCTTCACTGGTGACCACACCCTCAGCGGCACCTTCCTCAGCCAGTTCCATCGCTACTGGGCCCTCAATGACAACATCGACATCATGGCGCAACCTTACCTGCACGTCCTCACTGCCCTGTCTTATATCCAGGGACCCCTCGTCGCTGACTGGGTGGAGGCCCAAGAAAAAGGCCTCATCACTAAAGTCAAACACTCTACCACCCCCATTGCCCGCACTGACGAAGTTCTATGGGACACCTTTGAGGCTGACTTCAAGAGTGCCTGGGCCGACTCCACCCGCGCCCAATCGGCCTATCAGAAACTTATGAACCTTCACATGAAGGACCTCAACATTGACACCTACATCGCCACCTTCGAGCGGCTCACCACCGCTGCTGAATGGGAACCCACTGCCAAGGGCACCATCGCCCAGTTCAAAGCCGGACTCGAAGAGTCCATCCACCATCGTGTCCTCTATAGGGATACCTGGCCTGTCACCATGGATGAGTGGAAGAATGCAGCACAAAGGGAAGTAGAGCGAACGCGCGAGCTGCGCAACTCCAATCTCCTCCTTAGTAAAAAAAGAATCCCGTTCCAGTCCACTTCGCACCCCACACAGCCCCGTCACAATCAGTCCCACAACCACAGCGTCGTCCCCATGGACGTAGATACCACCACCAGCACCCCCCAAAAGCTCAAGAAGCTCACCCCAGAAGAACGCGAGAAGCTAGCAAAAGAAGGACGCTGCTTCCGTTGTCGTCGTCAGGGACACATGTCCCGCGAATGCCCCCAGCGCCAGAGCACCTCCAGTGCTCGTACCACCTCCACTTCGTCCACCACTGCACCCTCCACCACCGCTTCCACCACTCCCTCTACCAGTGTCCCCAAGAAAACCAAGGCTCAACAGATTGCGGCTATCATAGCCAGCATGACTGAAGAAGAGCGAGGAGAATACCTGGATGACCAGGATTTTCACGATGCCGAACTCTAACAGCTGAGAGCAAGGCAACCATTAGCACCATGTATAGTACGAAGAACGATTCAATGACAATCCCCGTTCAAATTTACATGTGGCACGGAAAGGCTGAAGTAGAAGTCCTCCTTGATAGTGGGGCAACCAACAATTTCATCGACACTCGCACCGTCTCAAAGTTACACCTTGGGACACAAGAACTACGCACCCCCCGCCTCGTCCACAACGTGGACGGAACCCTCAACCAAGCAGGCTCCATTACCCACCTCACCTACCTCGTCATCAACCAAGGGGCACAAGCAGTAAGAATGCCCTTATACATCGCCAACCTTGGATGCGACCGCCTCATCCTAGGTCACCCATGGTTTAAACGATTCAACCCCAGAATCGACTGGACCACCAACACCCTCGAAGGAGGGGACCTCGCACTCCACTCCATCTCTTATCACAAACGCGCCCACCCCCAGATCAACAGCATTGCTCAGAAATGGGCTGAGAAGGCTATCGCCTCTAAAACCCCACCAGTAACCGACATTCCCTCCGAATACCAGCGCCATGCCACAGTCTTCTCCGAGAAAGCTGCACAACGCTTCCCCCCTGCCAGAGAAGATGACCATGCCATCACCCTCAAGCCAGACGCTCCCGCCACCATCAATTGCAAGGTATACCCCCTCACCCCGGTTGAAGAAGAAGTCACCAAGGAGTTCATTAAGGAACATTTGGAGAAAGGCTACATCATTGAATCTAACTCCCCCTATGCCTCCTCCTTCTTCTTCGTGAAAAAGAAGGATGGCAAGCTACACCCCACTCAAGACTACAAACCCCTTAACTCATGGACCATCCGCGACACGTACCCTCTCCCACTGATCAACACCATCCTCGAACAGCTCCAGGGGAAGAAGATTTTCACCAAGTTTGATATCCGCTGGGGCTATAACAATATCCGCATCAAAGAAGAAGATCAGTGGAAGGCCGCATTCAAAACACCCTTCGGCCTCTTCCAACCTCGTGTCATGTTCTTCGGCCTCACCAATTCCCCCGCTACCTTTTCCCGCACCATGAACCACATGTTCCGCCACCTCAAGGACAAATACCCCAAGGAACTCTTCATCTACATGGATGACATCCTCATCGCTACTCATGACGACCTATCACGCCACCGCACCATTGTCCATGAAGTCCTTGACCTCCTAGAAGTTGAATCTTACTTCCTCAAACCCTCCAAGTGCGCTTTCAAACAACCCCGCATCGAATACCTCGGCATCATCGTAGACGGTGACCAGATCAAGATTGACCCTGTCAAAGCAGATGGCCTCCATGACTGGCCACGCGACCTCAAAACCCTCAAAGAGGTCAGAAGCACATTGGGTGTCTTAGGATACCAATTCCCCTTCATCCCAAACTTTGCCAACATCACCCGCCCCATTACCGCACTCCTGAAGAAGGAGACCCCATTCCGATGGACTCCCAAATGTCATCACGCCCTCGACGCCCTCATCTCCCACGTACTCTCCGATCCTGCCCTTTCCCAACCAGATATGTCTAAACCCTTCCAACTAGAAGTCGACGCCTCCGCATTCACCACTGGGGCAATCCTTTCTCAGAAGGACCATAGGGGGAAATCCCGCACCATCGGCTTCCACTCAAAGACGTTCACTGAGGCAGAACGGAACTATGATATCCATGACAGAGAACTTCTGGCCGTCGTTCATGGCCTGGAGAACTGGCGTCACCTCCTAGCAGGATCTCCCCATCCCATCACCGTCCTCACTGATCACAAGAACCTCCAATACTACCGTAATCCCCAACGCATTAATCATCGCGTCGCCAGATACCTCCCCAAACTGGCAGATTACCATTTCACACTCGTTCACCAACCTGGAGCCTCCAATAAGGCCGACGCTCTTTCCAGACGCCCTGACTTCTATGATGGCTCAGTGGACAATGACCAGGTCACTGTCCTTCCCCCTTCGCTCTTTGTCAATGCTGCCCTCTCCTCCTCTCTCGATGACCGCGCAACCCACCAACTCAAACAGCTGAACCTTCTCTCTAGATGGACGCTCTCTCACAACCTCACTCAGAAGGAGGGCTTTCTCTGGAATGGCTCACGCCTTGTCATCGTGGAAAATGACAATCTAAGGAGGGGGGTAATTTCCCTATATCACGATTCTCTCACAGCCGGACACCCCAGAATTTCCAAGACCCTTTGGGCTATCTCACGCGATTACTGGTGGCCAAACATGAAAATCTCCGTCACCAACTACATCAAGGGCTGCGCCACCTGTCAATCACGCAAAAATAACCCTACCAACCCAAAGCCACCGCTCTACCCCATTGCCACAGACCCCCATTCCCTTCCTTTCGAAACCATTGCCTTGGACTTCATTACAAAGCTCCCCCTATCCTCCAACTACGATACTATACTTACAATTACGGACCACGACTGCTCCAAAGCCTCCATATTCATCCCCTGCAACAAAACCATAGACGCTGAGAAAACAGCATTACTTTATGCTACTTACGTACTTCCCCACTATGGACTTCCCAAACGCATCATTTCGGACAGAGACCCTCGTTTTACTTCCGCATTTACCAAAGAACTTTGCAAATTACTTCACATCGATCAGAACATTAGTACCGCTTACCACCCCCAAACTGACGGCCAATCAGAACGCACTAACCAATGGCTGGAACAGTATCTCCGCATCTTCACCAATTACAAACAGGACGACTGGGCGTCCTGGCTCCCCCTTGCACAATTCGCACACAACTCCTGGCCCAGCTCCACCACCAAGAAGACCCCTTTTGACCTCCTTATGGGACACACCCCACGCGTTCACCAAACCTTCCGCTTCTCCACTGTCCCCTCTGTTGACCAGCGCATGCAGCAGATAAAGGAAGCACGCCAACAGGCACAAGACGCTATCAAGCGCTCGCAGGACCTCATGACTAGGTCACACACTCGTTTCACCCCCTACTGTGTCGGAGATAGAGTTTGGCTCGAAGCCCGGAACCTTCACACCACCCATCCATCTGCCAAACTATCTCCATGGTGTTATGGCCCCTTCCTAGTCACCGCTGCCATTTCACATACCTCTTACCGTCTTAAGCTCCCTCCACAATGGAAGATACATAACGTCTTCCATGCTTCCCTTCTCACCCCTTTCAAGGAAACACCCGAGCATGGTCCGAACTTCACGGAACCTTCCCCTGACCTGATTGATGGGGAACCGGAGTGGGAAGTGGAGCAAATTCTAGGGTCACGACGCAGATGCAACCAACTGCAGTATTTGGTCAGATGGAAGGGCTTCTCCGAGGCTCATGACTCATGGGAACCCTCGGCTCACATTCATGCCGACCAACTTGTCACCAACTTCCATCAGCAAAATCCTAGCTCCATCCGCTCCCTCTGGGATGGACCCAGAATAGCTCCATACTTAAACCCTGCCTTCTCCCCCACTCCGCTCATCATCCGTTCTATCACTCTGTTACCCACCACTACTTGTCCTGCCACTATGTCTACCTCCCCTGTTACCACCAATGACCGCTCTCTTGCTGACCGCATCGGCTCACGTGCCACATCCCCTGTCCCTTCTGAGGGAACCTTTGGTGCTCCTGGGTCTCCTCTAGGCAACCCCCTTCCGCTGGCTGACTGTATCCAGTCCCCTGTTCCATCCCCTGAGCCTCTCCCTGTCCCCCCTCGCACCAACTCCCCTGCCTACCTCCGTCTCCACACCCCTAAGCCTAGTCGCCCCCTCACACCGTTCTCCCACTCCCCATCGCCTGCCTCTTCTATCGACCTGGGCAATGACAGGTCCGATGACAACCCCCCTGCCGGTTTCATGATCTATGACTCACGATGAGCCAACCACGCTTGTTATTCCTTCTCAATCACCGGGCTGGATGGCACCCCCAAGCGTCCCCATTACATTCGCTATGAATGGGACCGTGAGGGCCACAGCTACTATGTCTTAGAACGCTGCAGGGACACTGGCCGCTACCAGGACTATGGAGCTCCCCTCACCGCTGCCCCCTTCCACGGACCCCCCCCTGCCTACCCTGATAACGCCGACCTCTCCCCCTTCCACACCGACCACCCTGACAAGGAGGCTGTCGAAACCGGTCTAAGGGTCCTCAACGATGTTGGGGTCAATGCTGACATTGACAGGTACCGCTTCCTAGAAGAGGAGCACCGCGTCTTGCTGGAACGGGAGAGGGACTTGGCAGACGCTTGGAACGACTGGAGGAGGAGGTCAGGAGTTATCCGGCAGAGGCTGGTTACATCACAGGCGCGCACGCGCCTTCATCCTTATCTTATGGGGAACGCTTACATTCCTCACCCACACTACACCGACGACGCAATGGTGTCCTCTGGTATTCCCATCAGGGAGTATCTGGAGGACCAACACCCAGGAGGGGAGCGTTACACCCGCTTCCCCATGCCATGGCTTCATGATGAAGAGAAGCCAGGCGTGTCCCGCTGGATCCTGACCCAGGGTCGCGAGTCCCATGCCTCCCAGAAGGCCCCCCTTCCCAATCCTCAGCCCGTCCGCCCCTCCGTCCTCAAGTGCACCAAGTGCCGCGTCCCCAACGTCACCCACTCCGCCAAGAACTGCCCTATGTGGCAGCGCTGCTTTTACTGCGACAACGTAGGCCATCCTGCGTACAAGTGCTTCTACCCCCACTCCAGGTGCTTCGATGGAGAGCGGTGCCGCGTCCCCCCCAAGCACAAACGCTTCAACGGGGGTTGTGAGTGGTACTTCAAGTCGTGGCAGTCCTTCTATGGGCACGACACTCATGATAACGACTACGACGCCTATGACGACGTCAACTGGGAGGCGGAGGACCGAGGTGATTGATGCGTGGAAGCATCTACCAAGTGCGGGGGTGATGTCGTGATCCGGCTCACCACGGACTTATTTTCTCTTTTACTATATCGCTTTGACTCATTCTTGCTTCCCCTCGGAGTACTAACCTGTTGACTCATTACCATGTACGCCCTCTTACTCCGATTCCCCTTCTTCCCTTTTCCCCTTTTTGCACTTCCTATTGTTCCCTATTCTACCCTCTTCCCCATTCGCGTTGTCTTTTGTTCTCTATTATAGTATCCCCTTCACGGGACGGACACGGAGTAGCTACCTATATAAGCTCAACCACTTGTGTGCTTATTCCCTAGTCTTGTCTTCGTTTATTATACTAGCGAATACTAGACCTGTTTACTCCTCCACTGTGTGCTCCCTTCTCGTCGTCTCATCACCACTGTCAGTCTTCCCTTAGTTGGGAGCCACCTCGAAGCTTTGCGCTTGTGCTATAACAATGCGCACACACAGACCCTAAGTCACTTGACTTAGTCCCTCGTACTTCGGCCGTCTGACCGAAGCTCCTTGTACCTCGTCACTAAGTCCATCGACTTACCCTTTGAACCCTTGCTCCTTGGTTGTCCCTCGCAGACCTTCGTCTCTTAGAACTCCCTCGGCCTTGGTTACTGTTTACCAAGCACCTCATCCTTGTACCCTGTCCTTGTCCCCCTCGTACCCTCGGTGCACGTCGCACTGTAAGGCCCCGCTAGGCCTTAACAGTTGGGGTATTTGGCCCTATACAGTGCGCATGGCAAAAGCGCTGCCTAGCTGTTCTAGAAGAGACGGGGGAGAGCCTCACACGCCCAAACGTTGTCAAAGAGTATTTAACAGCACATACCAAGTCTGTTGGTGAAGAGACGATCCTCACTGCATGGAGGAAGTCCGGAATCAGGCCACTAAACCCCGATATATTCACAGATGTGGATTTTGCGGCAAGCTTCATGTCATCATTCAATATCCCATTGCCAGCTACATTTCCCCAACACCCATATTCTTCCAGTGGATCGGATGAAATGAGTGGAGGATCAGGAGATGAGATGGATAGCGATGAAGAGCAAGAGAGAGTGGCGCCCCCAGGGAACATGGTGCGTAATTGGGGATCCATCAACTTTCCTATTCCGGCACAGACACTAACCAACCCTATTCCATTCAATCACTCACCCCCACCCCCAAATGCCCCATGTCATATTCGTTGTCAAGAGGGAGGAGAGTCCTTCAATCAGTTTAGGATTGGAGGACAACAGAACCACATCTGTATGCACACATGTTTGGTTTCCACTACGTCTAATGTCGCTCCCTGTTAGACTCGGTCGGTGTCACAGTCAGTGTCATGATCTGCATCGCTTTCTTCTGCTGTGCCAGTGGCGACATCGGACTATGTACAGTCTCTTGAAGAGAGACTGGCAGAATGTCGTGATCCGGCTCACCATGGACTTACTTTCCTCTTTACCTTATCGCTTTCCTTATCCTCGGTGTTACGGTTGGGCCCTCGGGCCATCGGTAGGATCCGAATCAGAGTAACGGTAATGGTTGAAGTGTCGTCATGAGTGGCGTGGGCTCTTACTTACCAGTTGTGGCTATGGTAGTAAGTAGTAATTAGTCACGGACTCGTTTATCAGTCAGCACTTAGCAGTCGCATGTGATTGCTGAGTGATTCCTAGGATAGCGGTACTAGGGTTCGAGGTAGTATCGCCATAGGATAGCATGTATTAAAGAGGCGCTTTAAAGCCCTCGCGTATCTGTACAAATAGTAGCTGCGGAAGGCCAAGATTTGCTATCTTGGTCTTCTTCAGGATTGCCTTATCACTTCGAATCTACTATGCGAGTCTCCTATCTCTTTCTGTCATCTTGACCCATCACGTGGTGCTCCTTGTACTTCGACAAGTAGAGTGATATAGGCCGGCGTGACTTAGCAAACGTCCGTCATGACCTCGTCTTTGTATTGAGGGAAGTACCTCTGCATTTGACATCAAGCACTAACTCCGCCACCTCCCTGTGCTTAAGTCAAGCACACGCTACAGGCAAAGCGTAACACTCGGACTATCTCGGAGTACTAACCTGTTGACTTATTACCATGTACACTCTCTTACTCCAATTCCCCTTCTTCCCCTTTCCCCTTTTGTGCTTCCTATTGTTCCCTGTTCTATCCTCTTCCCCATTTGTGTTGCCTTTTGTTCTCTACTATAGTATCCCCTTCATGGGATGGACACTGAGTAGCTACCTATATAAGCTCGACCACTTGTGTGCTTATTCCCTAGTCTTGTCTTCGTTTATCATACTAGCGAATACCAGACTTGTTCATTCCTATCTGTGTGCTTCCTTCTCATCGTCTCATCACCATTGTCGGCCTTCCCTTAAGTTGGGAGCCACCTCGAAGCTTTGCGCTTGTGCTATAACAACGCGCACACACAGAACCTAAGTCGTTCGACTTAGTCCCTTGTACTTCGGCCTTTGAACCAAACCCCTTGTACCTCGTCACTAAGTCTCTCGACTTAACCCCTTGAACCCTGTCCCCTTGGTCATCCTTCGTGGACCCTCGTCGACTTAGGCACCCCTCTCAGTCCTTGTCACCTTTACCAAGTACCCTGTCCTCGAACTCTGTCCTTGTCCCCTTGTACCCTTGGTGCACGTCGCACAGTAAGGCCCCGCTAGGCCCTAACACAGAAGCTCAGAGCCACATCAAGGAATTAGAAGTACATTGCTACTTCGCAACTGACATTATTACTTGGCAACAGAAGCAATTATATTCAAAGGTCACAAGTAAGGGGACCCTCCATCATGCAGCAAGAAATACACCCTCCAAGTCAAGGGTGCTTACTTCAGAGCAAGGACACCTTCAGTTAGAGCAACTCCGTGAGGGGGCATGCCTGAAGAAGCAACGGCTAGCAGAAGACATGCTCCAGAAGGCTGCTGAGGAACAGGGGCAATGCAAGCGGAGGGCAAATAGTACTCATATCTTTACTGGGCCACTGAACAAATCCCGGAGAAAGGACGATATTGGAGATATTGCCACCGCTCTTGCCCTGTTGTTATGACACTGCCTATTTTATTCCCCTTATTTCGCCTATAGGACACGTGACCCTTTTCACTTTCTCATCATGTGGTCTTTCTCATATGAGTCAAGAGGACTCATTACCTTATTTGGTTCTCATAAGAGTCATGGCGACTCTTTACTGATATTCCCTTGTGAGTCATGACGACTCTTGCCCGTTGCAAAGGGGCTACTGTTTCAGATATATCAGTTTCACTTATATCTAGTGTTTCACATCTTACATGTGATTACTGCGAGCTGCGCTCCGCAGTTCTTATTGTTTCCTTAGTGATTGCTTGATGACTCGATCCTAGGATGCCATTATCATTCTATCCTAGGATGCCCTATTACTTTACTATAAATACAGGCTCACCAGGTAGTAGTAGCCTTAGACTTGACTTTTTGTATCCTATGGTACTCGAGCAATCGAAGACTGTGAATACTCCATCTCTCACGAACTCTCCTCTCACTGAAGAATCCTAAGTTCCACTATTGGCTTAGGCTGACTCTTCAACTCGTACATCTTCACTGAAGTTCCTCTTCAGAACTTCCCTTGACAACCAGAACCAGACCCCTTAGTGCAGCGTCTCTGTAGACCGACTTAACCCACGTTGGGTGAACGTCCCTACCGTGACGTAACACCTATCAGAGGAGGGCACAAAGGACCAGATCATTGAACGGATCTCCTCCCACCTTGAGGAGCACCCCGAGCTGAAGCAGGAGTGCCGCTTTGAAGGTCTCTTCAACTCATGGCCCCATAAATGGGCTCGCCACACTAATATTTCTACAGCTGGGCCGTCAAGGTTGGCCAATCATCCATCAGGTGTCGCTCCACGGCCCTGCTTTACCCCCCACTTTAGTTTCACCCCTCCCAGTTTTACACTGCCTCCCAGTTTCGCCCCCACCCCCCCTCCCAGCTTTTGGCCAGTGACGACATCTACCAGTGCATCAATGTCTCAATTGAATTACCCCAGCACACAGGAATCCAGCCAAGATGCTTCATATAGTAGCTACACATAGATAGAAATAGAAGGGTCGCTTTTATTATTGTTGCTTTCCATCTCCAGCCATGACATGTGAACGCGTGAACTCCTGTCCCCAGCATAAGACACGAATCCCAATGTGGCTGAGGTTGCCACAAATGCCGAAGTGCTGCGTGCTTCCATGGCTGATGAATGATGACAAACGGTGTTACATTGTGTGATGAAAAACAGCAGAGGTATGGGCAAAAGTGGACGTCTGCTACACATCCACATAATTCAGAAATAAAAAAATAAAAATCATCACTCTATTTAATATACATAGGTCTACCACTATCTGAATTTTTAAGTTGTTGAGATGTGTTGTCAAAGCTAGGGAAAATGATTAGTGATTTCCTTGCATTGGCCAGGGTCTGACAGTAGTGGACGCTGGTGGTAAACCTCGGCTTCTTCCACTATCTAACCCTTAGAGGGTAAGGCATTTCCAAAAAAAAAAAAAAAAAACATTCTTCAATCCAAGGATCCTTGGCAACGCACCGTTCACGGGATGTGATGGGTCTCCCCGTCGTCCCGCCCCAGTACTGTAAATAGCCTTTGTCCGCGGCATGCACCGCCCAACCTTGCCTCCCCTTTTCATGGCAACCCCTAGCAGGGGTAACTCATGCGTGGGTGAAACACAGGCTCGGATGGCTTCGTCGCGATCAACAACGCGGATAGCGGTGCACGATGTGTACGACAGGGCCTTCCCCGCGGATCGTACTGTAACGTCGTCGACCGCTCGTCGTCCTACGAGGGCACATGCAACGGCACCGCATACGTTTTTCCACTCTTCTGCCGCGTCGCGGACGAGTCATTTATTGCATTGCATTGCATTGCGGCTTTTACGGCTAGGCGCTGCTGATGGCAACTTGGCGCCCGCGGGGCACCAGGCGATTGCGGTGCATACAAATGCATTGGGGATTCCAAAAAAAAAAAAAAAAGAGTGCGTTGGGGGGGAATGGGATGAGTGAGCCGAAAGACAGTGGGTTGTTGTTGTTGTCCCAACGTGAACGGCGACGGCCGCTTTTTTTTTTTTTGGAGACGTAGCTACATGTTTCGTCGCTAGTCCCCGGCGACGAACTGGGATGGATATTTTCGTTGTGGGCAGCGTGCGTGTCACGGCTTGGCAACGGGGACCCGTCCGATGCGGTATGCCTTCTCTCTTGGGCACGGGGACCCGTTTTTTCAGTCGCTGGGTAGCGCCACGCGCGCGGAGATACGATACCGCCAGATCTGACAAAGTACGCCGTGTGGGCCGTGACGCGTGACGGCGCACGTTTCCCCCCCGAACATTGCATCACTCGTCCCACAAAAGTCAAACGATACCATCAGTCGTGTCACCTCTGCGCGTGCGCGTGCACATGCAACCGGGGTGCCAACATAATTAAATGGATGGGGCACGGAAAGACTACTGTATATCATATCAGAGTCGGCTCCGGCTAATGGAGGACACAGCCTCAGGGTCGGGAATAACGCCGATCGTGACTAGCAGGCTATGATTCATGGAATGATGCCATACCGGAAACGAACTGGCCTCGCTCTGCATGCAAGCATTTCTGCACCCGGTTCTATTTTGTGATACCGGTAGATCGCTGGGGGTCGACGTGGTGGGCGTGCTAGCGTTCGCAACTTTGTGTGCTTTGAAGAGTTAATTTTAAGATGTCGTGATGATGTCGATGCCATCGATGAACAGTGCTGATAACGCGTTATGTAGCCGAGTTCGACGGAAAATGATATAGTGAGCTGTCATACTAACAATAAAAAGGTTTTTTTGACAGTTGGACCGTAATCGATCATAACTGGGAGTAGAGGAGCTGAACGTGATAGTACACGGGTTTACACATGTCATCCTAGAGAAGAGAAGTGTGTACGTGGTTTACTACGGTAGCTTGAATATCCACCGTTGTAGACGTTCACGGGCTCTGGCTAATGCTCACGGTACCTATATGTATATATGAAGCAGGCGTAGGGCGTTTGTGCGACACATGAGTGCGCTTTGGCGAAATGATGGAGAAGAAGCGGATCTAGAGAGGGGGGCCGCGGGGGAGAGCGCACGGACGTGGATAATTGGTTGCCAGAACAACGACGCTTTTTTTTGACGCCGGGTGAATATCCGGAAAGTGGGCGCAAATGCACCTTTCTCTAATTCACATTCACATCCACATCCACTTCACACCCAACTCGGAAATGTCTTGGTCAAAAGTGCGACACGACGATCTGCGGTTCGGCGGGAGCAAGAGTCGGTCGATCGTCGAGACGTGTGCGGAAGCAGAATCGAAGAAGTAAGATCGACAAGAAGTTATCGTAACATAACGACATGTCATGTGGACTGCAGCGACTGGCATGGCCACCCATTTCCGCAAGACCTCGGGAATTAAATTCGGATGGTATTGCAAATCACCCCTCCTGGGCTCTGTAACGGCTTGAAAACGCGCGCACGTCGCGCTCCACTTGGGCGGCCTTGGTGCCAGGGTCAGGCTGTTCGCTCTTCCTTCTTAGTTCTTAGTTCTTCCCTTGCCTTCCTTTTTCCTTTCTCCCTCTCCCCCAGGACACCCTTCTCCTCCTCCTCCCGTCATGCCTTCCTTTATGCGCAAGTTCAAGCATTCTCAGAACCTCGATATCCAAGACACGCCCAGTCTCATGCACTCCCCATCCACAATCTCCTCCACATCCCGATCCTCCATCTCGATATCCCTGCGCCGCCGGATGACCTCCATCGCTTCCAAGTTACACTTCCGCAGGGGACGCTCTCCCTCTAAGAGTGCCATTTCCCACATCTCCAGAGTCCCCTGGCCCCGCTCTCCTAGCCGCTCCCCGTCCCCTCCCTCTCCAGATATCCGTCCGCCTAGCGGCCTCGGCCGACGCGCTAGCATTATTTCTGAATTGGACATCTCATACGCCGACTCGCCCGTCTCACCTTCCTTCCCACGCATGTCCGAGATGTTTCCCAGTGTACCAACACACATCGTCCCGCCCAGCGCACGCTCCTCCTTCCAGACGCACCCCGCCCGCGCCCGCACACTCAGCTCACCCGCATTTCTGCATTCCCCGACCGGCTCCGTCCCTCCACCACCTGCAACACAGCAGCGCATCACAGTGCCCACAGTACAGTCATTCGAGCCTCGCAGCCCACGTCTCGCACGGCAGCAGGCGCGCCAGAGTCCGCCGATCCCGCTCTCCCTCGTCTTCGCGCACGTCCCGCGCTCACGGCTACCTGTCCTCGCCCGCGTCTCGAAGCGCTTCAGCGCCGCCGCACAGCTTGCGCTATACCGTACGCTCGAACTGTCCGCCGACGACGACGCCGACGCGTGCATCGCGCGGCTCGCAGGCGCGCCACACCTAGCGGAGCTCGTGACGACGCTCTCACTGCGCGCATATCCACACGCCCACAGCGCGTCCTTCGTGCTCGCCTTAGCGCTAGCGCTCCGATCGATGCGCTCGCTGTCAGCGCTGACGCTCCCGTCCTTCGACGCCGAGCTGCTCACCGCGGTCCCGGGCTCGCTCACGCGCCTCACGCTGCTCGCAGACACGCTGCCCTACGCATTCTTCGACGGCTTCCTCACCGCGCCGGCACGCGCGCGTCTCACGCACCTCGCGCTGCCCCACTTCGTCGGCGTGCCCCCTGCAGCTCAAGACGTGCCACCCGCAGCCGCACCGCGCCTCGCAGCGCTCGACAGCAGCCCCGGCCTCGCGGCTGCGCTTGCCCCCGGCCGTCCGCTGCGCCACGTGACGCTACGCATCGCAAGTACGCTGTACGACGGCCTGCGCCCCGCGGCGCTGTTTGGTGCGCTTGGCGGCGCACTGAAGGAGCTCCTGCTCGTGCTTGCTCCTGACGTGGACGTACGTACGCGCGGGCGGCTGCTAGGCGCGCTGGCGAATACGGGTGCGGGGCTCGAGATACTCGAGATGAGTCTTGAAGGCACTTCAGATGAGGTACGCGGTTGCCCCACTCGGCTCTGGCTGAATGATCGTTACTTACGCAAAATTATTATTTAAGGTCTCGCTGCAAGCGCTGTATAAGCAGGTCGGCTCGCTGTTGCCGAACGTGCAGGCGCTTCGCACGCTCCGCCTGCGGGCTAGTCTAGCAGCTGAGGCTGCCAAGACGGAAGAGGGCCCGTCGCGTCTCGCGCTGTGGACACGACCTCCGCTGGGATCAGCATTACGCTGCGTCGTATTTCCTGCAGGCGCTCGTTGGGAACTCGAGCGGGGGGAGGAGTGGGTACGCGTCAACTAAAAAACTAATGTATGTTTTTGCTTCTGTTTTCTATACGCGCATATGCTCTCTTTTTTTTTATATCTCTGGATCTTTTTTTTTTGTCACGCTCATTACGACCTGACCTTTTTTATTCTTGGGCGCGGGTCTCTCCACATACCACTGCCCTCCAGACGGGCCACCACCCTCTCCTTATTTTTTTTCTTTTTGTTGTTGATCCCCTGCATGATCGCTACCCGATATCCTCGCACTACAGCTGTTTATAGTCCCGTCGTAAAGCTCGTATACATCACATCACGTTACTCCTACCGTGTACATAACACACGACACCTATTCAGCAAAATCACAAACTTGTCTAAACTCTCCCGTGTGTCGTGCGCGCTTCGCTCTTTTGTTTGAGAAGAGCCGCACTGTTGAATCTATGACGGAGCAGTAGGTGTACACACATGTTTAGATCATATCGAGAGACGTTACTGTACCGCACCTTTAGCCAACCTGATTGGTTGATCACCATCCTTCAAAACTAGCCAGAACGGTAACAGCGGACTCTTAGATCTTAGACGTCACCTACACATTCTTCGGGTGGACTACTAAAACTCGGCAGGTTATCCCTGAGTTGCCGCGCACTTAGCGGAAATTGAACTATGTCCTCATACGACTTTCTTGCGCAAACTAGATTTCTGAGTGCGTGCAGAGCAGGAGGGCAGCGTTTGGGGGGTCGTAGTCGTAGTGCTCTGGTGTCACGGTGGAGGCGCATCAGCCACCCACGGACATTCCCGCTTGCCTGGTGGTCTGCGCGGGAATTAGAGAAATAATTCAAAGGGGGCGAGATCGCCGATCTCAACACAAAACCGTAACGCTGTGCCCGCACCCTCCTCATCGAGGCCTCATCGCCCAGCCGGAGCCGTGCGACCTCATCAAGCAAAGCAAAGCACGAGCGTGAATGCGGTGGTGGGCTCGCCGATGATAACCCTGCGCCGCCTGCTTTTCTGGAGGAGGACCCACATTACCGTATACGAGGGCGCATAGTAACGTGCTAACATAGGGTTCTGTACCCAGAGGCGCACGATAATGGATTCAGCAAAAAACCTGCGCCGCGTGCGGATGTTGGAGCAGCTAGTAACAGTACAGCAGCCGCCCCTGGCAGACGCGTGTTCTGGCGCAGTGGACGGGACGTCGCGCACGAGTGGCGGAAGCTGCTGGCTACACTACACGAGACGAGCGACGGGAGTCTGGGCTCAGGCGCCATCGTCGCGTCCTCCATCCATGACGCGTGGGCGGAACGGATCAGTGGCCAGGTCGGCGAGTAAGATAAGATGTGCAGGGATCGACGGCGAACTTATTGTATTGTACTGTACTTGTACTGCACTGCACTGAACGTCTGCACTTTGTCTATACGTGCTGCGAAACAAACTTTGAAGTGAGGGAGGTCTTTCGGCTCGAAATTTCCACTTGTGTTGTGCGGACACTTGCAAAGGGGTGAGAATGATACAGTACAGTAGGTTATTACATTTCAATATAGCCACAGCCACTCCCCTAATTGATCCCTGAGTGAGGAGATGTCAAAAAAGCACCGTTCTGAGCCGTCTTCGGGCCCATCTGCCAAAATCCGGCGCAAAGCTTCATCAGAGGCTATGGCCGTTGACCTCAGTGGGTGCACCAATATTCTCCGTATTGATAGTGCCTCATCCAGACAAAAACATCCGCAGAACCACCGCGGCTCCTCGAGCTAAATTGTGTGACGCTCGGCGACGAACCCGGTCGCATCTTCCCGGTCAAGATCCTCTCTACCGAGACTGTCAGTGCCCTCAGGGAAGCGATAATGGTCAAAAAAAAGAACGCCTTCCAACATGTCGACGCAGCAGACCTTGTGTTATGGAGCGTTTCTATCGCCTCTGGAGCTTGAGAGCATGGGGCCATTGTTACCTGTGAAGAGACTCTCGCAAGTCTTTCCGGACCAACTTGAGGACAAGCACCTCCACATCATCGTAAAGCCTTCGCCAACCCGTAAGTTTGAGTGGGCTTTCCTTCGCCACCCGTCTGACCTCGTTGTAGGTCTGCTATCTCAACCGTCGCCCTCGAAAGCCTCCAAGTCTGAAGCGATTGACGGACCGGTGACCATTTCTCCAACTGGACATCGGTATGTTCTCTGACGGGTCAAAGTCCCAGCGCCACTTAGCCTTGACTCTCCAGCCCAAAGCAATACAGTCGTTGGCGCACGATACGCTCCTTCCCCCCCCCGTCCGCCGCTACGCTCAACGGACTTATTGACGAGCAAGGTAAGACTCCCATATTGAATGGACGTCCCCCGACGAACCGCGGCATCCCAATCCAACTTTACCACCCGTCGTTTGCAAAATTTCTGCGCATCGCCAGTAATAAAACTGCCGAAATCGAATTGAAGCCCGAACGTTACTCAGCTACACATTCTCTCTTTCAGTGCTCCGCGATGATATACGTAAATAAAGCCACTCGCATAGAAGAAACTGAGGTGTCTTTGAATGAAGCTATTGGCCCTGACTGTGAGCTCTATGGGCGGTACGATCCCGGCATGAAGCATGAAGGCCGACGGCGTCCACCGAGTGGACTGCGGAAAAAACGTCTATGCTTTGGCGGCTATAAAAGCGAACGAGAACGAAATTGGGACCGGTTTCTGCGACCCATCGCACCAATGTGCCGCAGACTTTCGTTCATACTACGCGCGAGAGGAGGTACGTCCATTCACTGCCATACCTCAACAGTGTTTTTTTTTGTCCCACACGAGTTGTAGATGAAGCCGATTCTCGACCATTGTTGCTGCCACGACTTTCTTGATCGCGCTCGCAGGCCCTTGGATGTGTATCCTCGGGGCAGTCTTCGTCGACCACGTGGTCGTCGAGGAGTTGACAGACTTCATCTGGATCGGTGGTGATCCCGACAGCGTCAACGACGACAAGATCACGTCGGTAGCGCAGCTTCTGGCAGCCCTCGGCACGGGGATAGCGGAATTGGAAGAGTTTTACGGGGGTTTATCCCTCCGCGATTCACGGCGGGATCCCCAACGTTTCTTCCCTTTTGTTCGGCAGTACACTACTGGAGGGCATGTCGTCAGATTCTCGTACCAGGCCTACCTCGTGCGGAAAACTCCGGAAAACCCCGCCAAGGGCCCTATTCCTAGCTACCACCGACAGCGAAGACGGACGAGAGTCTCGTCGAGAGATCGTTGTTAAATTCGCTGAAAGATATAACGCCGAAGCACACCGCCGCCTTGCAGACGCAAACCTCGCTCCTGAACTTCTCTACTGTTCGACGGAGGACCCTGATCCGCCTGAGCTTGCCGGACTGATCATGGTCGTTCATGGGATACGTCGACGGAAAGACAGCACCGTCAGCGGTATGGCGAGCAGCGACTTCCGCGGCCCATTTTCGATCTGGTGGAGGCGGCCGTTTGGGTCCTACATGCGAGAGACATCGTCTTTGGCGATCTGCGGCACTCAAACATCATGATCACCAGAGACGGGCGTGTCCGGCTTATCGATTTTGTTGATTGGTGTGGAGTGCACGACAAGGACACTTACCCAATTTCGCTGGATGACGCTCGCAAATCCATCAACGGCATCGGCTGGCATCCTGACGTCAAGAGAGGCGGTAGGATGGCGAAAGAGCACGATAATTACTTGCTTGAAAGTATGAAGCCTCGATTCTAGGGTTGCTACCGTGTGGGGAAAGATGTTTCTTTCATTTCAGCCTAATGAGATTTGGTGCAAGATTGTGTTCGTGCGCTAGAATATTGCGCCAGGTTGAATTCTGGCATCTCTAGCTCTACTTTTTGCGGACTGTGGCATGAAAAGTCTCCTGCCGCCAGGTCTAAAACCAGGCTACTAGAGGTATTAGCTCTAGTTTCACCAGAGGGATTCCATTGCGCTGATGCGTCTCGAGTTCAAAGATGTTTTCCCAATTAAAAAGATTAGTTTTCATAAGAGGCGTGCTAACTACAGAGAGCAGTCTGCATCATCTCTTAACCATTTAGTTTCAGCGTCTATCGGTAGTTGAGAATAGCAATGGTCTGGGTAAAGTAGAAAATGCAATTGGACGACGACCGTGACGTCACTCACACTCACATTCCAAACTCTCATGATCAACTGCAAAGGACATAAGACCGCTCTGGTGCTCACTGCTCACGGACGGATCCTCCTCCTCTCCCCCTCTTTCTCAATGCACTGCCGTATTCTAAGAATTCATCTTTAGCCAATACACTTGGTTCTCGTTCTGCATCTCGGTTCGATCCTCAATAGTGTTGCTCTCCGCCGGTCACGGCATCGAGCTTCCGGGATAGAGAATCCAGTGGTATCGAATGTTCGTGGCGCAGCGCCGTGCTCAGAAGCTCGCAATGAGTCGCATTTACCATATCTACGCAGTGGGGTTGGTTTCTGACCCAACCACATCGACGTCATGCTAGTGCGAGGGCCTGTTTTCTTTCTGCTTCTCTTACCGATACAATGTCCCGCTTTCTTGGGACTGGGCAGTTCAACGTCTCGTTCGCTAGTCGCCTTCAAGTTCTGCCAAATTCGAACTCGGCACGCTAGTGCGGAAGCTTCTGCTTGCCATGGATCAAAAAAAAAAAAGCTTCTGCCTGCCCGTTATATGCACACCCGTATACTTCAAAACCTACATGTCCGGTAGATTTTCTCGCCCTTTAACGTGATCCGGGTTTCGAGCATCTTCATTAAAATAGTTTAAAGAACTAACTTTCATAGTTGCGAGCAGCAAGCGTGCCTTTATACATGCCCAAGTATGCGAACCCACGTTCCAGATCTCGACATAAATATCACACTCCAACAAGACCGCATACCGAGTTCCCGTTCGTCTTCTACGGCCAGACCACTGTAAGGGTGATCGTGCACCTACACCTGAAATCTTATCTTATCTCACCACACCCGTGCACCAACAACAACACCCCTCCGCGCTCACCGCAGCACACTTCGAATATCGAGGCTCTAGGCCTCCGCGTATTATAGATCCACATCGGGTTTCCTTGTATATAGGACAGCGTCCTACGATTCGAAAAGAGAGCATTAAAACCGGCTCTATTCGTGCTCTTGCTGAGCATCCTGTCCAATTGTCGTTATCACGCGCGCTCCCTACCCATCTCCCAATCATCTAAAGACTTGCCTTGCTTCGCTCATCTCCGTGTCTTGCTGACTCACCATCTAGGTCTCCTCACCTAATCTAGGTCTTACCTGGAACTCGCACTTGGCATCTTTGCCTCGTTACACCACCTACTAGCTCATGCTTCTGACACGCCTGGAAGCACAGAGGATTGAGATACGGCGTGCTCACGATCTGCGCCGTGTCCATCGTCCTGACTCTTGGTACGATTTGCAGCAGCGCTTCCCCGCGCAGGTACCGTAGACGGCCATGGCGTCCTTTTGGTCTGACGTCCGTGTACGCACTGGGATAATTGGTGTATTGAGAGACGATTCATCTAACGAAGACGGTCTGGGGGACGGGATGTATGTAGAGGCGGGCGGTGGTGTGCTGGTGAGCGTCTCTTGTTCGCTGGATGGGGAACATCAGGAAAAACCTACTTTGATAATTTGAGATAATTTTTGTAATTGGCGAAAATTATTGAAATTATGACGGTGTTAGCCGATTATGGCCAATTATGGCCAATTACTGAGGTTTTTCCTGATGAAGGTGTAAGTTGCGGTATACTGGTTGCAGCGGGGCACTGGGCGCTCGTTCGCTGGACGCGGGGGGGTCCCTCGAGGTGGGTGTACTGTTTTGGGACGGAGCATTTTCCAGTGTTGGATCTCCAGTTAATGCAGGGGACAGTTGCAGTATCGAGGGTGTCTCAGACGTCGTGTTAAGGGGCTGTTCTGTCGGGTGTGCATTTGTGCAGGAGCCGACCCGGATGGTGTCTTTGGGATCAGTGCTGGTGATATGGATCACCGTGGAACGTGGTTTTGCAACCTCTGCAAATGACCGGATGACAGTTTCGACAGGTGATGACATGTCTGGTCTTTTAACAGGTCTAAGATGTGAGGGACCGTTATCAGAAATTCTTTTGCTGAGCGAAGGACAGGAGATGGTACATCATAGCAACCACTATTCAAAAAAAAGTAGAATACCGGCCGGGTTTCCGCTTTTTTTTGAATAGGGGAACTTGGATATATTATTGGGGGGAGCTCTCGGGGATAATCGAGTATGGGAGATACAAGGGATGAGGTCGTCCTTTTAAGTGTTGTCTAGTCCTGGAATGCTTGTGACGTTAACCGGCTTTCCAGAAGCGGCTTTTGAGAGGATAAAAGAAGCTCGACGATCAGCGTGATCGGAGCGTGGAAGGAAGCAACTTGGTATGCGTACTTACAGTTGCGTGGGAGAAGTGGCAGAATTTTTTGGAATGAAGGAAGAAACAATCATAGGAGGACTACAACGGTACGGAGCTTGGGAAATGCACGACACAGCTGATTGAACTGACCGCTATGAGTTGATACGACCTCCAAGTCTGATTATAGTCACATAGTGCCAGATCCTAAGAAGTCCCTCAGTACGCGGGAGCGGGCAAACTTTAACCATATTATCTAACCTAAGAAGTCTATGAAAAAGGTATCAGCGGGAAGCCCATAATCAGGGCGTGACAGACTTACTCCTCAGTACACAGGAGTGGGCGAACTGAGGGGAATAATGCAAATACGAGGTAATTATACATATAAATGTAAATAGAAGTCCGTAGACGATCGCAGCAATCCAAGGAACCAGTCATAATATCGAACGCACACCGCAATCACATGGAACGACACATAGGTCGTGATCGGAGTGGGCGGCGAGAAAGGATACGATGTTGGTTTCGGACGAGTTTGGGGATTGCAAATGTACGTGTGAAATGAGTTATAACGACGCTTGCTCTCTACATTCCAGAGCACCCTGTGGGACATATGCGTTCTAAGGCAGTGTCGTTCAGTAACTAGACAACAAAGGGGCCACGGGAAGATTTGGGATTGGAAGTCCTCCAAATGGGATCAGCTGAACACGCAAATGACGAAGTCAGAATCAACATACAGAATAGGTCTATCCGAGAATTTGCGAGAGAGGTGGCATAGAGACCGAAGGCACGCACTGGTCTTGTTGAACATGAACACCAACTGCTTGCGCTCCGCCTCGCGCCTGCACTCCCCGACCAGCCAGGTTGTGCGCGTCGAGCACAAGCAATACAGTGGTGGGATCGTCGACGGTGGCATTGTACGTCATGAGGATGTAGAGCCACTACAGCAGCAGTTCCTTCCTCCAGCCGCTCCTGACAGATGCCTGCTCTGATGCAGCGAATTGGGACGGCGCAAATGGCGACGGAAGCCGCTAGCTACGCTCGCGATGAGAGTCTGGGCTCAGACGCCGTCGTCGCGCCTTCATGACGCGGGGAGGAATGGGTCAGTGGGCGGGTCAACGAGTAAGACATGCAGGGATGGACGGCGGACTTACCGTACTGTACTGAGCGCCTGCGGTCCGTCTCTGCACCCTGCGAACTTTGAGATCTTTCGGCTCGGAATTTGCGCTTGTGTGTGAAAGCGATAGGATTACATTACAAAACAGCCACTGCGCAACCCTCATCGGCCCTGTAGACAGGCTTCTGTTGTTACCCTGTCACCTTCGAGATGACAAAAGTGCACCACTCTACTGTAACCCGTCTTCTCGCCGATCTACCAAAATACGAAGCAAAGCTTCAACAGAGGCTAAGGGTTGCTACTCTGCCCTCCAGCAAGAGGTCTGGTGTATCACCATGAAGGACGAAAGAGAGGACTTCCGCGTGGCGCAGGAAAGAGACCAACGTTGCTGAAAGCTCGGGTACACTACATGTAGCGACGGCGTATAAATAGCACCAGACCTTTGAAGTATTATGGGTAGCGAGCGGTAAGTAGAGTGTTGACTAGAGAGTGAGCGAAAGCACGAAGTCTATTTCGATCGGGGATGAGGGACCTTGTGTCCGAGGCGGGGTCGCGATGGGTGGGGGCGAGTTGGAAAGTGTCGGAACAGAAAACGGCGGACAGGTGGTCGGATGAGAGGAATGAGGACGTGCAGCCTCGTCCGCCTCAAAGATTATATTCAGCTCTGTGCCTCCGCTCATTCCTCACTCCACCTCAGACTAGATATCTTTCCTCAGAACCTCCGTGGCTCCTCAAGCTGAATTGTCTGGCACTCGGCGACAAACCCGGTCGCGTCTTTCAGGTCAAGATCCTCGCTACTGAGACTGTCAGTGCCGTCAGAGAAGCGATAAGGGACAAAAAGAAGAATGTCTTCCAACGTGTCGTGGCAAAGGACATGTGTTATGGGGCGTTTCTATCGAAGTCGGCGATCATTTCGAGGAAATTTTAAACGACCTGGAGCCTCCCAAACCGTCCATTAATACTGATCCTCAACCTTCAGCTCCCACTATGTGTCCCTGCATGAAGAGAACAGAGGATTGATTTTGACGACTATATTGTCCCCTTTATCAAAGTGGACACAAACATGCGCGAGTGAAGGCAGGGGAAGAGAATTCGTCATCAAATGACTTAGTCAAGCAGACTGAATGTGAGGAATCCTGTTACCTTTGTGCTTCGGAGGGCATCTCGTGCCACCGGACAGGTTTTAATGGGTGTCCTGCTAGCCATATGAATTACGTCGCCGTCTCCCAGTGCACATCTGGTGCACTCTTGACGAGTTATCACACCCTTGATGTGGCATGAGAAGGCACGTTACTGGGTATTGATGGGGAAATTCTCACCGTTTTCCCTGGTGCATCACGGTGGAGTGCTCGCGGAGTTCCTTGCATTTAACTTGGACGAAGGAGAAATGTCCGAAGGTCAAGGCAGAGTGGCCTGGCAGGAACACCACTATAGGTAGCATCGAAGCAAAGGGGTTCGTACAATTGTTGCTGGAGAGCGCGTCAAGAGACTGTAATGCGTGCTGGGTGGTCTACAGATGGGCCGAAGGTGTGAGTGTCTCGGTCCCTGTGCGGTGTAGGTACCCGTGTTTCTGTACTAGGTGCCATGACGGGTTGAACCCTAGCCGAGGTCGAAGGACCCCTACTGAGTTTGTCCTGAGTGTTCTCCGTCTCTCGCCATTCTGCTAGTGGAACTACAGTGTGTGGCCTGAGGGCACTCAGAACAAGCAGAACATGGAACCAAGACACGCATTGGAAGGGCATAAAGCTCTAGGGGTAAGTCTCACTTATAAACTGGTCGGCTGAAAATGCACGTGGCCAGTTGTCCGTGAAGTGCATGCATGCGTTGATATGTGTAAACAATGAGTTACTATGCTGCAGTTTGGTGGTTTCAAGTGAAGACTAGGGAGACCAAGGGTATGGTACGTTTAATCACAACACCAGAGCGTCCCACCTTGGCTGATTGTACATCTCCTTGATACGTCGCATTTACAATATTTGCCACATACATGTACACGGCCCGAAGCTGTCTCGCTCTCTAAATTGGCTTCTGTATCTTCGTTACCACTCTGAGCCGCCTAAAATGGGCATTCGCTTACCTAGTGGAGAACGTCCAAACAAGTCCAAAGAGACGCGTCGCGAGAGGCCTCGGCCGCCGGGCCCCCGTTACCACCGGCGAGTTATATATAAATATGAATAAGATGGCCCGCCTTTGAACGGTCTCCTCTTTTTCTTGTTTCGACCAACTACCAAAATGTCTCCCACTATCCAAAGCCCCGCACCGGTGTTCAGCGTCACTGCTCTCGTAGACGGTTCTTTTAAGGAGGTCTCTTTGGCAGACTACCTCGGTCAATGGTGTCTATTTACGCGTTCTTTTCGTCTCGCCTTCCTCTGACCTGTCTATCTCAGGGTGATTCTGATGTTCTACCCTCTGTACGTATATCCCAAAACCGTCGCGCGTCATCTGTCTCGCGCGCCTCTCACCTTTTTTTTTTTTGCCACCCTGCCGTAGTGACTTTACCTTTGTCTGTCCTACCGAAATCCTCGCGTTCAACGATGCGCTCCCCGAATTTGCCCGCCTCAACACCACGGTGCTCGGTACGCCATTTCCACTTCTCACCCCCAGAACGGGCTCATTGATTACACGCGCGTGGCAGCCATATCGACTGATTCGGAGTACTCGCACCATGCGTGGGCGCAGCAAGCGCGCAGCGCTGGCGGGCTCGGGCCTAACCTCAGCATTCCGCTGCTCGCGGACCGCAACATGCGCGTGGCGCGCGAGTACGGGTGTCTGATCGAGGACAAGGGCATCACGTTCCGCGCGAGCTACCTGATCGACCCCAAGGGTGTGCTCAGGTACGGTTCTTCTCCCTACATGAAGTGGTTGGTGACGGCTGATGGGGTTGCTTGTCTCGCAGGCAGATCACGATGAATGACCTGCCTGTCGGACGGTCCGTCGACGAGGCACTGCGTCTCGTGCAGGCGTTCCAGTTCACCGTAAGTAAAAATTTTAATTTTTTAATTTTTTCCATCGTCGCTAGGTAGCGGATGGTGTGCTGACGTGGTGTGATAATCTCGAAGGACACACACGGGGAAGTGTGCCCCGCGAACTGGAAGGAAGGGAGCAGGACCATCCGCGCGGATCCCCTTGCGAAATTGGATTACTTTGCCGCCGCCGCCGCCAACGGAGCGCACGAGAACGGCAAAGCGAACGGGACCAAGCGCGCGCGCATGGACGCCGATTGAACGACTGGCGTGCCTGACGATCTAGAGCGAATCGATAGAGATAGTCTGCGTAGATCTTTGCTATAATCCCGAAAAAGTGCTCCATCTTTTTATTGTCTACATAATGCCATCTGCTATCTGCTATCTGGTCTCCACTTGCCGTCTGTATGTGTTGGTCGGTCCCAGGGATCCGACGCTGGGGGCATCCTCCGTCTCAGTCGATGGTGCAACAAATCACACAGACGCCAAAGGAGAGCCTTTTCATCTCGAACAAAACCAGACAAGCACAACTAAATGAACAGGATCAGCCGCTCGTTCACTCACTACCACCTAATTGCTGCTCGCGCTTCCACTTGTCGTAGCACTCGAGCGTGACGCTCGCCAAGAAGCACGGTATACTCTGCTCCATCTCGACCCAGTTCCGCATGAGCTGCGGCAGTTCTTGCGGGCCGCCCTGGCCCTGCGCGATGAGCTGCATGCGCGCGCCCCCTCTTCCTCCTCCTCCTCCTCCTCCTCCTCCTCCGCCAGCGCTTCCTTCATCCTTCGGTGCAGGCTGGAAGACGAATGCGGCATCGAGGTCGTACTGCGACGTGACGCGCACCTGGCCGTTGTCGTAGAACGCGAGCTTGACGCCAAGGATCGCAGAGAGCGCCTCGCGGAACTCGGCCGTCTTGGCCGCGAACACCTGTCGCAGGCGCAGCATGCGCTTGTCGCGCTGCTTGAGCTCCGCCTCGAGCTCCGCCTTTTCCTCGCAGACCGCCGCCCAACTCGCGCGCGGCACCAGCTGCTCTGCCTCTGCCTCTGCCTCTGCCTCTCTAATTGCGTTTACGTCGGCGGCCTTCTTCGCGTCCGGGTTGGGGTTGGTGGCGGTGGACTTTGACGGTTCGAGCGCGGAGAGGCGCTGGAGGAGCGCCGCGTTCTCGGTTTTGAGCCGGTCGAGCGCGGCTTGCCGGAGATCGGCCCAGTTCTGTGCTGGGTTCGCGCAGAGCGAGAGCACGCGCACGCCGGGGGGCACGTGCCGCCCCGCGCCGATCTCGCCGCGCAGCTCGAAGAGCGTCTGTTCGAGCTCCTCGATCTTCTCTTTGTCCTTCTCCGCCTCCTCTTCCTTTTCTTCCAGCGCTGAAAAGATGGGAATTAGGGAACGGGGTAGCGCATCGGTGCGTGCGTGGTGCGTGGAACGACGCACCTCGGCGCGCCTCATGCAGCGCGTGCTTCTCGTCGGCCAACTCGTCGCGCAGGGCTTGGAGGCCTGTGCCTTGCTCGAGCGCGGGCCGCTTCGCGAGTTTTTGGATCTCTGTTTCGAGTTCGTGCATATGTGCCTTGTACTCGCCTACCAGCGCCTCGAGCTCCCTGACGTGCTGTTCTTTCGCCTGGTCGACGTCGGCAGTGCCCTGCGTGGCTTCCTCGCTAACGTAGCTCGCCTATTAGGTAGTCGGCGTGAATATAAAATTGGGGAATTGCCACATGTAGCGCGGACGTACGTTGAGCGCCTGTAGGAACCCGATCTCTCGCTCAGCAAGCGCAGCGGCACGCTCGGCCCGAGTCGCACGGTCTTCCGCCGCCCGCGTCGTTTGTAGTAACACATCTGCTGTCGCACGGGCGTCTACTTCGCGCGCCTGCACGTCTGCGAGCTCTGCCTCGCGCTGGCGCAGTGCGGCGCGGTCAGCGCCGTGTTCCTGGAGGAGGTGCGCGTGCTCAAGGCGGAGCGCAGACAGGCTCTGCGTGATAGAGACAGGCGTCGCGGCGGGCGTCTCGGGAGCCACAGTGTGCGCGGCCCTAGTCCGCGTCAGAGAGTCCAAAGCAGGAGGGGGGGGGGGGAGGGTTGGGGACGCACCACGCTTCGCGCTCGGCACGCGCTGCCTGCACCTCTGCCTCGAGGCGCACGACCGTCTCGCGCAGCTCGTCCACAGCCGCCGCGCGCCGTTCAAGCGCGCGATTCTGCTCACGCAGCACCTCAATGGCCGTGTGGCGCTCACGCAGGGTGCACAGTTCCGCCGTCGCGCGCGTATGTGCCGCCTCGAGCTGTCGCGTGTGCTCTGCCTGGCGCGTGAGCTCGGCGCGCAACACGGACCAACTGGCCTCTTCTGCGTCGCGCCGCGTGAGGTCCGCCTGCACGGCGGCCTGGGCATCGAGCGCGGATTGCAGACGCAGGGCCTCAGCGCTGTGTGCGGCCGCTGCGTCTTGCGACGCGCGGAGCTCTGCGGAGAGGGAGTCGACTTGGCGCTCGCGGGAGGTGAGCTCCGCGGCTTGCGCGGCGAGCTTCTGGGACGTGGAGTGCGAGAGCGCGTCGAGTTTGTCCTGGAGGTCTGCGAAGTCCTCTTTGAGGGTGCTCAGTTCCGAGCGCAGGGAACGGACGTCCTGGTCCGCTTTTGCCTTCAAGTGCGTTTGTGGGGCGTTAGTCTCGAGATACAGCGCGCGCTGCTTTTGGGTACGCACTTTTTCATCCTCGCGTTCCTTTGAAACACGCTCCTTTTCCTCTCGCTCTTCTTGTTCGCGTTCGGCAAGCCACCGACGATCGGCTTCGAGACGCTCAATAGTCGCGTCGCGCTCGCGGAGACGGGTTTCGAGCTGGACGCGGGTGGTCTCGGCGGCGGCAAGTCTGCGCTCGAGGGCCGCTTGAGATAGGGTGGTATTCAGTGCCTGTGTGCGCTGCTGTCGCTTAGCTGTCGAGAGTTGTGGATCTGTACCCGGGCGGGATGTGTCAGCGATGTGGAATAAAAATAAAGCAAAGAGCAGGAACAGACCACGCTCGAGCTCTGCAGCAAGGGAGTCACGTTTTGCAGTTGTTGTTGACCTTGACGAGGACTGAGGTTGAGGACGACCAGACCCTGGGACTGGCACCTTTCTGAGGCTCATCGTGGAGTGAGAGCCAACGTGACAGGATTATGTCACACAGGAGTCAGTCATGTCACACCATTTCGCGAATGTGCGAGTCTGATTGCGACCGACTCGTCTGCCATTGTCTTTACCTTTTACAACTCATGGCCTCCGGTTCAGAGTATTCGAGCTCAGAAAGCGACACTCCCATCTCGAAGAAGAAAAGAGCAACCGGTTCAAAGGTCGACGGCGACGATTTTTCTTTCAAGAACGTTCTCAGGCCGCCACGCTCAACAACCTATACCGCACAGGCGCTTTATGGTGCGCCTGGCTCCGTCTTTCCGTCTCAGTCCCCATCCTAACTTTTCGCCTCAGACCAGATTGTCGAAGGAGTGATTGACTTGGATCCCCACTACCAACGCGGTGCTTAACTCCTCGCTCACCACTCCCGCCTCATTAATCCTCCTTTCCCTGGTGCTAGATGTCGTCTGGTCGGAGATCAAGCAGATTGGCCTCATTGATTCTATCTTCCGAAACTTCTACATCCCGCCTATCATTTTTGGTAATTTACTTTCACATTACTCTCCTCACAAGCGCTTATTTGCCTTGCTTGCCGTCACTCACAGCCGTGTCTCAGTCATCGGACGGGACAGAACGCCGCGTTTGCATCGATGGCAAACAACGGTTGACTTCCATACAAAAGTGAGCACGGTGTTACTTTTCTGGTCCTCGCCCTCCATTAATATTTATACGTAGATTCATGGATGGCCTGGTGCGTTTCTCTCATCTTACTTTCCTCACATATTTTCTTATTCCGACTTGTTAACAGATATGCCGTGCGTCTTCCCCTAGAGTTCCGAAATTGGCTTGCTAATGCGTCCCGCTGCTGGCGCGTGCAGATAAAGACGAGTGAGACGGGGTCATCTCGTCCTGTGTATCTTGGAGCTGACACGGATCACAGGGAAAGCAAGAGAAAGTACTGGTACAAGCAGAAAGCGGGGAAAGCGGGGAAACAACTCCCAGCAAAGTACAAACGAATGTTTTCCAACAAGCAAATAGTCTGCATCGAGTACATGGAGATCACAGAGGGTGACGAGCGCGAGATCTTTCGGGTGCGCCGTGTCATGACTTTTTTTCAAATAATTCATTCTCCAAATAGCGAGTACAGCTTGGTATGGCCCTCAATTACGCCGAGAAGATGAAGGCGGAAGCTCCGACGCCACGGCAATCCCTTGTCCATGAGCTCGTCCAAGAGTTTTCCATGCCCCTTCGCTCCCTTGGATTCAATGACCGACGAGACGCCGCTTTCCGCTGGATGGCACAGTCGCTCCAGACGATTCTCGACCCACGTCCAATCATCAAACGCACGACCCCGACGACGGCACAACAGACCACATGGCTCAAGGACACCACGCCGCTTGACCCTGCGTGGAAGAAGCGCGTGCACCAGTCGTACAAGCTGCTCGTCGATACGCTCTCTGCATATCCGGAGTGTCTCAAGGTGTCGCGCGGGCCGTCGACGATCGCGCCGATCGACCTCGTGATGATGGTCCTGCTCGTGTTCGAGTTCCACGAGAAGCTGCCACAGTCGCGGCTGGCGGACGCGCTCCACGCGCTCCGGATGGCGGCGCGCAGGGAGACGAAGGACCTGATGTGGAAGAACGAACACATGGGCTACTACCTCGTCTTCCTAGAGCGGCTAGAGCGGCAGGGGGAAGGGGCGCTGAAAGCGGGAGGCGGCAAGGACGGGCAGGTCGGGATGGACGTGGACCCGCCTCCGAAGCGGCAGCGAACAAACGGTACGTACCAGCCATTATGAACGTCCCGACAGGAACCGAGCCGCTCGCTCGCTCACTGTCACCCCCTGCTCGTCGACAGATTATACACCGACGTTAATAGCCTCACCAATGTCTGCTGTGCCGCCGACGCCGGTGGTTCCGCCGCCACGGAGGACAAGCACACCCCAGCGTACCCCAGCGAGCAATCCCCTCAAAAGACCACAACAGCAGCAGCAACAACAACAACAACAACAGGCACCGCAATTTACGCCGCGGCCGCCCTCGGCGGTACCCCCATCTCCCGTCATTCCCCACACACCCACCATCCCGACCATGCCTCCCCCTACTCTTTCAACTGTGCCAGGTTCCATCCTTACGGGTATGCCTGCCACCTCCTTCACCTCCTCTCCCACACAAGCACAAGCCTCGGCGGGCCTCGCCTCGCTCGAGTCGATGCTCGCCACGTTCCCGTATCCCCTTCCGCCCACGAACACGGACCGTCTTGCGGCGATACGAGCGGCGAAGGTCGCTATTCTGAATGGGCAGCACCAGCCGCATCCGCTGCCGGGACGGCCGGTGCCGATGGGTGGAAGCAATAGTTTAGGCGGGAGTAATAGTTTCGGAGGTGGTGGTGGCGGGGTTCGGAAGCAGTAATAGAGTGTGTTTATCTGTTGATGGGCGAGGTTCGAGAACTTGTATATAGAGTGAAGCTCAGATTATTACATTATCTTGATGACGATGGGTGCGGTGCGCGTTGTCACGGTACGATCTTTGTTGAAGGCCGAGTTGTGTTGGGCCTTTTTGGTGGTGCTACTTACACGCACGCAAGAGTCAGGTCATACCACAATATGGCCCCATTGCTACAGTACTTGAAAGTGTTTCCATAAATAGTGGAACAGTAACCATAGTGGAACAGTAACCGATCCCGTAGTTCTTAGTAACTCTACATATTCCTGTGTAATACACAAACAAGGGCGGTTAGTAGCTTTTTTCCTATCGGACCCATAACTAACCCCACAGCGGGTGGGTCCGAGAGAGCAACATGACGAACTGTGCTGATGACGTGCCATAAGGGAAATGTACCCACAACTAGACGGAGTGGGCGCGCAGCGCCGACGGGTGGAGAGGCAGTGATGATGGGGTCGGTGATAGGGGGATTGGGGACTGGTACACGCGCGGGGGAAGGGGAAACGGTGACGGTGAGCCGCGGAATTGGAACTCTGGGGGAACGAAAGGGAAATCTTCAAACGATGGAGGTGATGGGATCACTGGGCTGTCTGAGGGCGTTGGGGTACCATATGGAAGCACTGGGGACGACAAGTGGACTGGGCGACCCATAGCCGAACGAGCACCAATGAACGAAGTAAACAGCCCGGCTGTATACGGCCCCGTGTACTCGGTCTCGAGTCTTCGCAGAACGGGCAGAAACCCCGGGTCTGACCCTATTTCATCCAGCTCCAGCGCACGGGAGAGCTCCCCCGTGAGTGCGTCGCAGATATGAAGCTCCTCCACCTCGATGAACGACCTGAGAAGTTCGTGCCACGTTGTGCCGTCGATCTCGCCGTTCAGCCATACGATCGGCATCATCCCCTCGTGAAATTCGAGCCGGAGTCGCTCTGCACCGGATAGCGCGGGCATAAGCGCGCTGCAGATCTGTGCTGCGCAGTCGATTTGCCAGTCCAAATCCTTGCACATCACCCGGAGGAGGAAATGTCTATCGAACCATGTCGGACTGTGATGAAACGTGGTTATGGAGACCCCATCGCGCTCAAAAAAAACCCTCACAGCGGGGAGCTTGAGCCCTTCTGTGATATTGGTGAAGTGGGACAGCTGTGGCAATGCAAACGCGATTTGATTGAATAACTGATGTTCAGCTGCTTCAGAAGAGGCGTCCTAATTTGAGCGATAAGGCACTCCAGATAGGCGCTAACTCCTCGGAAAGTAAGGTGTTCGAGGTTAGGAAGCGTCACATGAGTTCCTTGTTTACTTAATAATTCTCTCTCGGTGCTGGGACGGGGTATGGGGATGGAAAAGCCGATGGACAGTTCCTCGAGTTGGGGAAGTGACTGCAGACGTGCCACTATTAGCCTCGGATGGAAGTAATTTGAAGCTCCGATGTTTTCAAGCACGAGTGTGACGAGGGAGATAGTAGAGGAGAGCAACCGTAACCTTTTTGGAAGACCGATGCCAAGAAGAGCGAGATGGCGTAGATTCGGGGCCAGAAAGGTCTTAGGAAGTTTGAGAGTTGTAATTTCATCAGTGAGGAGCGAGAGAGAAAGGTATTCGAGTATTGGGAAAGATTCGCCCATAAGCATAAGGGATTTGTGCAAAATTGAAGGTGAGAGGTCGAGGTCAATACTGCGCACGCGATCACGCGACCGGAGTGCATGGTGTATTCCTAACTCATCCTTCCCACGTAGGTTCGCAGTTGTATCCCGATAAGAGACAAAGAGCGGGAGGGGAGGTAAATGGTCTAGCGTGTCCACTACAGGGGTACCATTCGTGCATTGAATATACATACCCAGGTGAAATGCCGATTCGTATATGAGGTGACGCCATCTTTGACAGACATGAGAGAGCTTGTGCCACCCGAGTCGGACATTCCAGGAATTCTCATCATCTAGTCGATAAAAGTTAAATATGCCCAGGAGTGTATCATCGTCGAGCGTATTAACAGTCGTGTAATGCACGCGGTATCCTGGTCGCTCGGATATCGGAGGCGGTGGAGGTGGGCCCTATGTAGAGGTTTGCGTGAGATGTCAGAGTAACTAGATGCATTGAAACATACCAGACTGCCTGTAGGTCCCCGTGAGCCGTAGATCTGTATGTCAACACAGTACGATCCTGGACAGCTGAGAACTATCCAGTCCTCGAATGTACCCTCCGCTGAACGATCGGCCGACGGCGTTGTTACAATGGGTCGCAAGCGGCTATGATTAAATCGGGGATGGGATATGGAGTCTTGGGGCACTACTGGCTCTCCACAGTACCATAAATTGTGCTGGATACTAGAACTTATAACAAGGCGCTCTCCCTCAAGTACTCCAGAACGATCTAAAAATACGTCAGAGAGCATGCTATGTAATCTGGAAACGAGGCACAAACCTCTGAAGATCAAGGAACCATTCAACGACCAGACGTTTCCAAAGATCCTGGGATTGTGTCCAGTAGTAAGAAACACACGACCGGGCCTATCAAAGAGAACATAGATAGTGGCATTGTTTTCAAGTGCTCCCCTTGGGTCTTGAAGCGGGTGGCGCCGGAACGTAGGGGTATATGCGCCCTCGTCCGCTGGGCAACGCAAGTAGAAGTGAGGATTTTGTTCGAGGGTGATACGTGCACGGTCGTTGTAACGGCTAAAGTTCCAAAGAATCTCTGGAAAGGATGGATTGGCGCTGAGCTCCTCTGATGCATAATTAAGATTATTATCGAAGACGAGTCCTGTATAAATCGCTGCTCACGGCTCACGGTGATGGCTTCTGAGCCGTGAGGGGATATTAGCGGAGACTGGAGGATCACGAAGTTGATGGTCATCGTTTGTCCCCATTCATCCTCAGATTTCTGGGGAAGTAGAGTTGTGTGGGAGGTGTGGAAAGGTACGCATGCAACCTCACCCCATATGGCCAATCGCTCTCCACGCTATCTCTCTGTTGTGCCATTTCCATTCTTGAATAGATGGTGGGCGGGAGATCCCTGCCAGAATGGGAGTCAGTGGAGGACTCATAAGCACCACTAGTTTGTTGCCCACGAGCGATACCTTCTCTCTGGGTGGCTACTCAACATCTGAGTGGCTTCTTTGAATCGTGCGTTCGCTTCATCAGTCACTTTCATGCCCGAATCGGCAGCGGAACGCAATGCTAGATCACACACTCGAAGCTTTCTACAATAAAATGTCAGAGGGAATACAAAATGCTTGACGGAAACCTGAGGTAGTTTTTTTACCTTCTCAGCTCGTCGTCTTCGTAAGCAAGCATTGGAGGCGCAATTCGAGAGAGGAGTTGGCATTTAGAAATTAATTCGAGGGCCTGATTTCGGTAAGCTCTGCCGATGTTCCACGCATTCTCGAGAAACACTGATCTATTGTTGTGCGCTTCCAGGGGAAGGGTAGCGTAATCGTTCATTGAGCTGTATACCTAGGCCATTGAGTATATCGAATCAATCGATTGGAAGAGTTACACACAGGGGAGTTGTTGAGGTTTGGTATCGTGGGAAAGCGCACCAATGCAGCGTGTACATTTTCACCAAAGGAGCAGACGGCGCCTATACAGCGCTCCCATTCTTCACTCCGCTCTAACTCATCAAGAAGATTGTTATGATTCCAGTCTTCTCGAAGATAACTTACTCGTGTGGAGACTCCACTCGCACGAACGTGTTGCTCCTTCCTTCTCTCGTCTATGGGGTGTCATAAACATCTCTCCCCGAGATGCTTCTTCAAGTTGTCGATCCATGAGTGGCACGTGACGTATACAGGTGGGGGCAGGTTTCATCCCCCAACGCAGCCAGCTCTCTAACACTGTCCTCTTATTTCTCTCCACCAATGCACACTAATTTCAAGATACCCCTCTGCTTCATCTCACTGCCATGTGATGCGCTCGCAGTGTCTGGTCCCGCTGCTGTTCACACCACTCTCCCCACCCGCACCTGATATGTTCCCCTCTCTTCGTTTCTGCCAACATGTGGCCTGCCCTCTTCCTTGACTCTCGCAACACCATCTATCTCGTGTGCATCCTTGCCCACTGCCCTCCCCCCGTGCGGACATTGGACTCCTCACTGTGGCCGAAATGCATGGCTTTGTCGATGGACACAAGTGGCCAGCTGAGTAGGAAGGCAGTCCTCACTAAGCTTGTCGCGCTGCCTACATCTTCATCAAACAATGTCAATTTGTAATGGTGACAGCAGGGTTGTTGCACCTGAAGTCGCTGATACAGCGACAGCAACAGCGTCCAGTGAGAATTCCTTCGAGAGTCAGGGTGTTGATGGTGACGGCTGTAGTGACCTCGCAGACCGAGAAAACCATCAGAGTTAGGAGACAGGTGACTCAGAGACCGCAGTCGTCCAGTAGCACATTGGATTTAGAGTCCGAGAGCGATGGCCAGAAAACGAGTGAGACCAATGGTGATAGAGTGCGCGAATATGTCAATCCCGGTGACGATCTTGCTTGACGGCATGCACTACCCTGCGCAAATCCCCGTTTATAGCATGGCAGCATACTTGCACCCATTTCACGCCTTGGGCCCCCCTCTGTGTCAACAGTCCTTCCACTCTGTGTCCAAGTTCTTCATGGCTGAGACCGAGGTGATGCATGGGGTATTTGATAAGGGGGAATTGGACCGGGAGGGAATGAGAGGTTGGACGTCAACTAGAACGCAAGCTCTTTCTCTAGCCCACATGCAGACAATGAGAACTACAACAATGATAGCGACGTTCCCATGTGAGAGCAGAAGCTGCTCTTAAGTTGCCTGCCTGGTACTGCCCTGAAGTATTTGGCCATGTAGGCAGGTGTGGGCACTGAGAGGCACACATAGAGGGCACACGCGAGATCAGGATGTCAAGGGACACAGGACTGCAATCGCAACATTATGTGGGTGGGTGGATTGTCTGTACACATATGGCCAATGCACACGCAATGACTCCTCGCAGGAGAGGGAATATTCAAAGACACCTTCACAGCGAAGAGGTTGAACGTTGAGCCCTTCTGTGATATAGGTGAGGGATGAGGACAGGTGTGATATTGCAAAAGCAATTACATGATGTCAATGGAGCCAAGAGGCGCCCTAATTTGAGCAAGGCATTCCATATACAGTTAGAATTAACGCCATGGATCATGGGATTTTTCAGGTTGGAAGGCATCACGAGAGTTCCCACTCAATGCTGGGGGGGGGGTATGAGATGGAAAAACCAATGGACAGTTCCTTTCCTTGGCGATAGATGTCGTCTTATCAGAGATCAGTCAGATTGGCCGCATTGATTCCAACTTCCAGAACTCTTCCATCCCGCCTATTATATTCGGTAATTTACTTTACTTTTCTCTCCTCAAAAGCGCTTAATTACCTGCCTGCCATCCTTCATATAGCTTAATAGCTGTGTCTTGGTCATTGGATTGGACAGAGCGCTGCGTTTGCATCTATGGTCAACGGTTGACCTCCATACATCAGTGAGCACGTTGATCCTTTTCTGGTCCTCGCCCTCCATTTATATTATACGTAGATTCATGGATGGCCTTGTGCGTTTCTCTCGTCTTACCTTCCTCATATATTTGCTAAAATCCGACCTGCTTGCAGATATGCCCCGTATCCTCCCCTCGAGTTCCGCAATCTGCTTGCTAATGCGCCCCCGCCGTTGATGCGTGCAGATAAAGACGAGTGAGATAGGCTTACCTCATCCTGTGTATCTCCAAGCTGACATGGGTCACAGAGACTTGAAGAGAAAGAGAAAGTACTGGTACAGGCAGAAAGCAGGGAAAGCAGGGAAACAACTCCCAGAAGAGTACAAGCGAATATTTTCCAACAAGCAAATCGTCTGCATCGAGTACATGGAGATCACAAAGGATGACGAGCGCGAGATCTTTCGTGTGCGCTGTGTCCTAACTATGTTTTTTTAAATAACTCATTCCTCCAAAATAGCGAGTACAACTTGGGATGGCCCTCAATTGTGCCGAGAAGATGAAGGCGGAAGATCCGACGCCACGGCAAACCCATGTCCACGAGCTCGTCCAAGAGTTTTCCATTCTCCTTTGCTCCCTTGGATTCAATGACCGACGAGACGCCGCTTTCCACTGGCTGGCACAGTCGCTCCAGACGATTCTCGACCCACGTCCCATCATCAAGCGAACGACCTCGACGACGGCACAACAGACCACATGGCTCAAGGACACCGCGCCGCCCGACCCTGCATGGAAGAAGCGCGTGCACCAGTCGTACAAGCTACTCGTCGATACGCTGTCTGCATATCCGGAGTGTCTCAAGGTGTCGCGCGGACCGTTGACTATCGCGCCGATCGAACTCGTGATGATGGTCCTGCTCGTGTTCGAGTTCCACGAAAAGCTGCCACAGTCGCGGCTGGTGGACGCTCTCCACGCGCTGCCGATGGCGGCGCGGAAGGAGGCGAAGGACCTGATGTGGAAGAACGAACACATGGACTACTACCTCGTCTTCCTAGAGCGGCTAGAGCGGCAGGGCGAGGGGGCGTTGAAAGCGGGAGGCGGCAAGGACGAGCAGGTCGGGATGGACGTGGACCCGCCTCCGAAGCGGCAGCGAACAAACGGTACGTACCAGCCATTATGAACGTCTCGACAGGAACCGAGCCGCTCGCTCACTGTCACCCCCTGCTTGTCGATAGATTATACACCGACGTTAATAGCCTCACCAATGTCTGCTGTGCCGCCGACGCCAGCGGTTCCGCCTCCACGGAGGACAAGCACACCCCAGCGCACCCCAGCGAGCAATCCCCTCAAAAGACCACAACAGCAGCAACAACAACAGGCACCGCAATTCACGCCGCGGCCGCCCTCGACGGTACCCCCATCTCCCGTCATTCCCCACGCACCCACCATCCAGACCATGCCTCCCCCTACTCTTTCAACTGTGCCAGGTTCCATCCTTACGGGACTGCCTGCCACCTTCTTCACTTCCTCTCCGACACAGGTGCAAGCATCGGCGGGCCTCGCATCGCTCGAGTCGATGCTCGCCACGTTCCCGTATCCCCTTCCGCCCACGAATACGGACCGTCTTGCGGCGATACGAGCGGCGAAGGTCGCTATTTTAAATGGGCAGCACCAGCCGCATCCGCTGCCGGGACGGCCGATGCCGATGGGTGGAAGCAATAGTTTAGGCGGGAGTAATAGTTTCGGAGGTGGTGGCGGAGGCGGGGTTCGGAAGCAGTAATAGAGTGTGTTTATCTGTTGATGGGCGAGGTTCGAGAACTTGTATATAGAGTGAAGCTCAGATTATTACATTATCTCGATGTCGACGAGTGCGGTGCGCGTTGACTCGGTATGATCCTTGTTTTTTTTTTTTTTTGAACCATTTTTATACCGGAGCAGTACCCAGTACAAGGCCGGGCGTAGTCGCTACAATAGGGGTTTTCTCTAATGCGGGTGCAGTTGGGCGTACCATAGACGTTAGGGAAAAATAGCCCTGTCGTCCTGAGGGGGGAGACCCTTCCAGAGGGGCTCGCGTATATACAGTTCGCAATTAAGTGAAACAGTTGAAATCGTAAGCGTAAAGTCCTCCCGTAGGGGGGGGGGGGGGACCGGAGCGGTGGCGTGCACAGTGGGGTGTCCACTGCTCGTAGTCACCCGGGGTCCAAGGGGAAGCCCGATTCGGGTTTGGAGGCTGCGCCGGACTTCTGGAGGTATATGAGGAAGGTGTATGCTTTGGCAGTGCTTGTGCTTCTGTCGTCAGTGTTGCCGATGGTAAGCATAATCGGATGTGAAGGAATGGCACGTAGCTAGCTGAAGAGCCATGGACGTGGTGCGTCGTGTGATGGGTACGATCCTTGTTGAAGCCCGAGTTGCATTTGGCTCTTTTGGAGGTGCTAATTACACGCACGCAAGAGTCAGGTCATACCACAATATGGCCCCATTGCTACGGTAGTATGAAAGTTATTCCTTAAATAGTGGAACAGTAACCGATCCCGTAGCTCTCAGGAAGTCTACATATTCCTGTGTAATACACAAACAAGGGCAGTTAGTAGCTTCTTTCCTTTCCATTTCTTTTCTTATCGAACCCATAACTGACCCCACAGCGGGTGGATCTGAGAGAGCAACATGACGGTCAATCGCTCGGGAGCACGGGAATAGCCGGGTTCTGATTACCTTACTGTGCAGATCGTAGATACGCTTGGTACTGAAGAATGGTGTGTAACGTCCCGGAAATGGGATCAAGGGGCTTAAAACTATACAGCCGCAAAATCGCTTTTATTTCGTGTAGATTACTTTGTAGACGCCTCAGTCTTTCTCGCTGTGACCGAGGTATGTATGCGGCTATCTTATCACGTACGATTACAATACTGACATTTCCGTAGTGTACGACCTTCTGTCGTCTTTGTCAGTCGTCTTTGTCAGACATCGCAAACGCCGTTGTCGTTGCCGATCATCGATGTCCTCCTCACAAAATGACGAACTGTGCTGATGACGTACAATAAGGGAAATGTGCCCACAACTAGACGGAGTTGACGCGCAGCACCGACGGGTGGAGAGACGGCGATGATGGGGTCGGTGATAGGGGCACTGGGGGCTGGTACATGCGCGGGGAAAGGGTGAAGGGTGACGGTGAGTCGCGGAATTGGAACTCTGGGGGAACGAAAGGGAAATCTTCAAACGATGGATGCGATGGGATCACTGAGCTTTCTGAGAGTGTTGGCGACATAGGGACCGGGGACGGTAGGACCAATGGGGACCAGTTGACTGAGTGACCCATGGCAGAACGAGCACGAACGAACGAGCTAAACAGCCCGGCCGCAAACTTCGCCCTGAGCCCGCTTTCGAGTCTTCGCAGACCGGGCAGAAACCCCGGGTCTGACTCTATTTCACCCAGCCCCAGCGCACGAGAAAGCTCCGCCGTGAGCGCGCCGCAAACATAAAGCTCCTCTACCTCATTGAACGACCTGAGAAGTTCGTGCCACGTTGTACCGTCGATCTCGCCGTTCCGCCATTCTGTCGGCATCATATTCTCATGAAAGCCTAGCCCGAGCCTCTCCACACCAGACAGCACGGGAATAAGCGCGCTGCAGATCTGCGCCGCGCAGTCGATTTGCCAATCCAAATCCTTGCACAACACCCGGAGGAGGAAATGTCCGTGCAACCATGGCAGCCTGCGATGAACCGTGGTTATGGAGACCCCATCGCGCTCAAAAAAAACATTCGCAGAGTGGAAGATGAGCCCTTCTGTGATATTGGTGAAGTGGGACAGCTGTGGCAATGCAAACGCGATTTGATTGAATAACGTGATGTCCAGCCGCTTCAAAAGAGGCGTCCTAATTTGAGCGATAAGGCACTCCAGATAGGCGCTAACTCCTCGGAAAGTAAGGTGTTCGAGGTTAGGAAGCGTCACATGAGTTCCTTGTTTACTTAATAATTCTCTCTCGGTGCTGGGACGGGGTATGGGGATGGAAAAGCCGATGGACAGTTTCTCGAGTTGGGGAAGGGACTGTAGACGTGCAACTAATAGCCTCGGGTGGAAGTAATTGGAGGCTCCGATGTTTTCGAGCACGAGTGTGACGAGGGAGACAGTGGAGGAGAGCAACCGTAACCTTTTTGGAAGGCCGATGCCAAGAAGAACGAGATGGTATAGATTTGGGGCCAGAAAGGTCTTGGGAAGTTTGAGAGTTGTGGTTTTATCAGTGGGGAACGAGAGAGAAAGGTATTCGAGTATTGGGAAAGATTCGCCCATAAGCATAAGGGATTTGTGCAAAACCGAAGGCGAGAGGTGGAGGTCAATACTGCGCACGCGATCACGCGACCGGAGTGCATGGTGTATCCCCAACTCATCCTTCCCACGTAGGTTCGCAGTTGTATCCCGATAAGAGACCAAGAGCGGGAAGGGAGGTAAATGGTCTAGTGTGCCCACTACAGGGGTGCCATTCGTGCATTGAATATACATACCCAGGTGAAATGCCGATTCGTATATGAGGTGACGCCATCTTTGAAAGACATGAGAGAGCTTGTGCCACCCGAGTCGGAAATTCCAGGAATTCTCTTCATCTAGTCGATAAAAGTTAAATATGCCCAGGAGTGTATCATCGTCGAGCGTATTAACAGTCGTGTAATGCACGCGGTATCCTGGTCGCTCGGATATCGGAGGCGGTGGAGGTGGGCCCTATGTAGAGGTTTGCGTGAGGTGTCAGAGTAACTAGATGCATTGAAACATACCAGACTGCCTGTAGGTCCCCGTGAGCCGTAGATCTGTATGTCAACACAGTACGATCCTGGACAGCTGAGAACTGTCCAGTCCTCGAATGTACCCTCTGCTGGACGATCGGCCGACGGCGCTGTTACAATGGGTCGCAAGCTGCTATGGTTCAATCGGGAACGGGACTCGGGGTCTTGGTGCACTACTGGCTCTTCACAGTACCATAAATTGTACTTGGTACTAGAACTTCTGACAAGGTTCTCTCCCTCAATTACTCCAGAACGATCTGGAAATACGTCAGAGAGCATGCGATGAGATCGGGAAATAAGGCACAAACCTCTGAAGATCAAGGAACCATTCAACGACCAGACATTTCCAAAGATCCTGGGATTGTCTTCAGTAGTAAGAAACACACGACCGGGCCTATCAAAGAGAACATAGACAGTGTCGTTGTGTTCAAGCGCTCCACTTGGGTCTTGAAGTGGGCGGCGCTGAAACGTAGGCATATATGCGCTCTCATCTGCAGGGCAACGCAAATAGAAGTGAGGGTTTTGTTCGAGGGTGATACGTGCACGGCCCTTGTAACGGCTAAAGTTCCAAAGAATCTCTGAAAAGGATGGATTGGCGCTAAGCTCCTCTGATGCATAATTAAAATTATTATCGAAGACGAGTCCTGTATAAATCGCTGCTCACGGCTCACGGTGATGGCTTCTGAGTCGCGAGGGGATATTAGCGGAGACTGAAGGATCACGAAGTTGATGGTCGTCGTTTGTCCCCATTCATCCTTAGATTTCTGGGGAAGTAAAGTTGTGTGGGAGGTGTGGAAAGGCACGTATGCAACCTCACCACATGCGACCAATCGCTCTCCACGCTATCTCTCTGTTGTGCCATTTCCATTCTTGAATAGATGGTGGGCGGGAGATCCCTGCCAGAATGGGAGTCAGTGGAGGACTCTTAAGCACCACTGGTTTGTTGCCCACGGGCGATGCATTCTCTCTGGGTGGCTACTCAACATCTGAGTGGCTTCTTTGAATCGTGCGCTCGCTTCATCAGTCACTTTCATTCCCGAATCGGCAGCGGAACGCAATGCTAGATCACACACTCGAAGCTTTCTACAATAAAATGTCAGAGGAAATACAAAATGCTTGACGGAAACCTGGGGTAGTTTTTTACCTTCTCAGCTCGTCGTCTTCGTGAGCAAGCATTGGAGGCGCAATTCGAGAGAGGAGTTGGCATTTAGAAATTAATTCGAGGGCCTGATTTCGGTAAGCTCTGCCGATGTTCCACGCATGTTCGAGAAACGTCGATCTATTGTCGTGTGCTTCTAGCGGGAGAGTAGTGTAATCGGACATTGCGCTGTATAAATGGGCCAGTGAGTATATTGAAATGGCCGATTGGGAGAGTTGGGCACACGGGGGACGGACCCACGCCACAGTGTGTACGTTTACACCAAAGGAGTGGGATGGCCCATACACTGGCAGCTCTCCTTTTCCCACTTTAACTCATCTGAGAGATTACCTTGGTTCTACTCTCCTCGAAGAAACTCGTGTAGCGGCACCTCTCGTTCTGACATGTCACTCTTTTGTTCCCTCGTCTATGGTAGTGTCACAAGCATCTCGGGGCGAGATGCTTGTCATCGTTGGGATCCGTACACAGCATGTCACTGTCAAGAAAGCGCGTCGCTTCATTTAGACACAGGAAAAAGGTAAGTGCAGGAGGTGCATTTACTGTTGGTGTTTTCCTCTGAGGAGATGAGTACAAGCGGCGTATTTGGGGCACGTTCCGTCCATCAAACAGTCAGTCTCCATGAGACTGTCACTCCTCCGATTTGCCCTTCACCAATGCCAATATTGATGCACACACCGCTTTGTAGACTCTCCTCTGCTTCATCTCCACTGCTATTCCATTTCCATACGACGCGCTTGCATGCATCTGCATTCCCACTTTTGCTCGTACCACTCTCCACTCGCGCCCGAAATCCTTCCTCTCTTCGTTTCCTACAACACGCAGCCCGCCCTCGTCCTCAATTCGCACACACCACCTGCCTTGTGCGCACTCGTGTACTACCTGCCCCATGCGGACATCGCGCTCCTCACTACGCTCGGCGTGCATGGCTCCATCGACGTACACATGTGGCCAGCTGAGTGGGAGAGTATTTGTCGCTAAGCTCATCGCGCAGATCCGCTTGATGGCCCCAATTGGTCCCACGCGTTCCGTTGTCAGCAGCTGTCCTACACCATCGTCTTCACGCCATCTGCTTCAATATCAAACATTGGTGATTGTGATGGTGGTGGCGCGGTCTCTGCACCCGAAGTCGCTGATACCGCGACAGTGCCTGGTGAGAATTCCTTTGAGAGCTAAGGCGTTGTAGGGACTACCATTGGTCTACGCTTGCCCTTGCCCGATGCTGACAAGCTAGCGACTGACAAACGCCGTCGCAGCGTCTATACGCCACCAATGCCAGCATATAAACACCCATCAGTCCTTAGCCCAAGACGGCGTACCCCTTAGAGCCCATAGAATCTAGATATATTGTATATAAGGCTTGGAGCCTCAACTCATAGAGACATCAGCTCGCTGCTGGTCATTTTCCCCCTTTTTTCTATCTGTGTGCCTCCGATGTTCCGGTTGTTGCCATGGCAATGGGAAGGATTCGGTCGGTCTGGCACACCAGTTAGAGCAACTAGGGCAACAAGCGTACATTACACATACTTAAGTACATCGTAAGGGCTCATAAATACAAATGAATACTAAGGCCGAAGGCCCGAATAGCTGTGGCCTAAGGCCTGAATACGAAATATAAAATAAAGAGGGTACTGGGACCAAGCGCAAAGCAGGGTTTTCGGTCAAATAAAACTTGTAGAAAACTTTTGCGGAGTGTTAACTACTTATCAAAGTTTATGTTTCTGAAAAGCTTGAAAAAAAAAAGTTCAAATTATCATACAAAGAGCCCGAGTTTTCTAGAGTCTGAGTTTTCCGACACCTGAGCTCCCTTGGCAGGACTGGGAAGGGAAATCTTACATGACTTGGAAAGTATTCAAACTCTTTTTTCAACAACTCAAATAAGATTTTCTAAGGGTTTTCAGAAAATAACCTTTGATAAGTGGTTAACACCCTACAGAGGTTTTCTACAAGTTTTATTTGACAGAAAATGTAGTGATAGAAGCCGCGAGTTGCGTTATGGTGGTGGTGGTGCCACTAACCCGACCTCACGCATCTGTTCATTTCACAACGTTGCCCCATTGCTGCTGTCAAATTGTTTCCTTAAGTAGTATAACAGTAACCGATCCTGTAGTTTTCAGCAAGTCCGCATATTCTTGTGTAATACACAATTTTTCTTTATTTTTCTTATCGAACCCACCTAAACTTGAGGCAGGTGGGTTTGAGAGGGCGACACAATGAACTGCGCTAATGATGTGCCATTAAGAAAAATGTTTCCACAACTAGACAACAGGTGAAAAGTTAGATCCACAGCACTGATGGGTGGAGAGACCACGACAATAGGGGCCATGGTTGCCGTAGGTATGATGGTTACGATAAGGGCGCTGGGAGGTAACATAGCCCCTGGGGAAGGAAAAAGGTGGGCGGCGAGACAAAGACGCTGGAGAAAGGACAGGGCTATATAGGCACAGGGGGTGGGGGCAATGGAGCAAACGGGGCATCGTGGGCGGGAAACTCGGGAAATCGGGAAACTCGGGAATACAAGAAGGATTGGGAGAATGGGAACGATGAGCCGACTGGGCGACCCGCGACGCGACGAGCCTGAATGAACGAGCCAAACGGAGTGTCCATAGACCCCCACGTGAACTCGCTTACGAGGTCCTGCAGACCGGGTAGCAGCCCTGGGTCTGACCCTACTTCGTTCACCTGCAGTGCACGAGAAAGCTCCTCCGAGAGCGCAGCGCAAATGTGAAGCTCCTTCACGCTGATAAATGCCTTGAGAAGTTCGTGCCACGTAGTGCCGTCGATCTCACCGTTCCGCCATTCGTTCGGCATCGTCTGTTCGCGAAAGTCGAGCATGAGCTTCTCGACTCCAGTCAGCGCGGGCAAAAATGCGTTGCAGATCTGCGCTGCGGAGTCAATCTGCCAGTCCAACTGCTTGCACATCACTTGGAAGGAGAAAGATCCGTTGAACACTTGCGTAATGTCGTGGTACGCGATTATGGAGACCGCATCGTGCCCAAAGGTGATCTTCGCAATTGGGTACTTGAGCCTTACTATACTGGCGAAGTGAGACAGGTGTGGTAATGCAAATACGATTTGATTGAATAGCGTAATGCTGAGTTGCTCTAGAGAAGGGGCCCTAATTTGGGCGACGAGGTCTTCCAGATAAGCGCCAACGCCTTGGAACTTGAGAATTTTCAGGCAGGGAAGTATCCTTGGTGTTCTTTGTTTACCTAATAGTACACCCTCAGCGCTGGGGCGGGGTATGGGGATGGAGAAATCGATGGACAGCTCCATGAGGTAGGTAAGGGACCAAGGACTTGTCAATAATTCCCTCGGGAGAAAGTACCCAGAAGCCCAGATATTCTTGAGGGCGAGTGTGGCGGGAAAGACTCTCGAGAGAAATAAGAATCCTTTTGGAGGACCGACAGCGTGAAGAATGAGGTGGCGTAGACGTGGGGCCAGAAACGTCTTAGGAAGTGTCAGACCCACGGTTTCGTCAACTGTGGACGAGAGGGAAAGATGTTCCAGTATTGGGAAGGGTTCGTCCATGAGCATAAGGAACTTATGTAAAATCGAAGGCGAGAGGTCGAGGTAAATACGGCGTACGCGGTCACGCACCAGGAGCGCGTGGTATATTCCTAACTCATCTTTCCCACTTAGGGTCGTGGTTGTATCCCGATAATCGATGAAGAGCGGGAGGGGCGGTAAATGGTCTAATGTGTCCACAATAGGGGTGCCATTCGTGCATAGAATATGCATACCCAGGTGGAATGCCGATTCGAATATGAGGTGACGCCATCTTCGGCAGATATGAGAGAGCTTGCACCACCCAAGCCGGACATTCCAACCATTCTCGTCATCCAGTCGATAGTAGTTGAATATGTCAAGGAGTATATCGTTGTTGAGTGTATTGGTAGTCGTGTACAGCACGTCGTATGCTGGTCGCTCGGATGTTGGAGGGGGTGGGGCTAGGTCCTATGCAGAAGTTCGCGCGGGGTGTTGGAGTAATTAAACGCATTGAAACATACCAGACTGCTTGTATATCCAGGAGATTGCCATGAACGGTAAATGTATGTATTAATGGAGTGCGATTCTGGGCGACTCAGAGCTGTCCAGTCCTCGAAGGAATCGACCGGTGGTGTTGTTATGATGGGCCGCACGTCGCTATAATTCAACCGGGAACGGGATTCGGACTCGTGGTACACCACTGGCCGTTTGCAGTACCATGATCCGCCTTGGATACTAGAACTCCTGACAAGTTTTTCTCCCTCAAGTACTCCAGAACGATCTGAAAATATGTCAGAGAGAATGGGATGAGATCGGGATATGTGGCGCAAACCTCTGAAGATCAGGCAGCCGTTCAGCGACCACACGTTACCAAAAACCCTAAGTGTGCGGTCTGTATCAAGAAACACACGGCCGGGTCTATCGAAGAGAACATAGACAGTGTCATTGTGTTTAAGTGCTCCACTTGGGTCTTGAAGTGGGTGATGCTGATACATAGGCGTATATGCACTCTCATCTGTAGGGCAACGCAAATAGAAGTGAGGATTTTGCTCGAGGGTGATACGTGCGCGGTCGTCGTAACGGCTAAAGTTCCAAAGAATTTCAGAAAGGGAAGGACTGGTACTAAGCTCCTCTGAAGCGTGATTAAGATTATTATCGAAGACGAGGCCTGTATAAATCGGTGCTTACGGCTCACGATGACAGTTTCCGGGGAGGAAGGTGCCAGCAGCGGAGACTGAACGACCACGAATTTGATGGTCATGGTTGGTCCCGATTCTTCCTCAGGTTTCTGGAGAAGTAGAGTCCGGGAAGAGTGAAATGACACCCATGCAACAAGTCTCGCCACGTGTGACCACACTCCGTGGTTCTCTATGCTGTCTTTCCGTTTTGCCATTTCCATTCTTGAATAAACGGTGAGCGAGAGGTCCCTTCAAGAACAGGAGTCAGCTGGGGGGGGGGGGAGGCTTAAGCACCAATGTTATTGTTACTCACAAGTGATGCCTACTCCGACTCAACACCTGAGTCGCTTCTTTGAGCTGTGCATCCGCTTCATCCGTCACTTTCGTGCCCGAATCCGCCGCCAAACGCAACGCGAGATCACACACCCGGAGCATTCTACAAGAAAATGTTAGCGACGGGAAGACAACATGCGTGAAGGAAACGTGGGGTGACTGGTTACCTCCTCAGCTCGATATCTTTGTACACGAGCTTTGGTTGCGCAGTTTGAGAGACATGTTGACATATAGAAATCAACTCGAGGGCCTGATTCCGGTAAGCTCTGCCAATGTTCCACGCATTCTCGAGAAACACTGATCTATTGTCGTGCGCTTCCAGCGGAAGGGTAGCGTAATCGTTCATTGAGCTGTATACCTAGGCCATTGAGTATATCGAATCAATCGATTGGAAAAGTTACACACAGGGGAGTTGTTGAGGTTTGGTGTCGCGGGAAGGCGCACCGACGCAGCGTGTACATTTGCACCAAAGGAGCAGGACGGCGCCTATACAGCGCTCCCATTCTTCACTCCGCTCTAACTCATCAGGGAGATTGTCGTGATTCCAGTCTTCTCGAAGATAACTTACTCGTGTGGAGACTCCACTCGCCCGAACGTGTTGCCCCTTACTTCCCTCATCTATGGGGGTGTCATAAACATCTCTCCACGAGATGCTTCTTCAAGTTTGCATGTTGGGATCCATGAGTGGCACGTGACGTATACAGGCGGGGGCAGGTTTCATCGAATTTCATCGATTTCATCCCCCAACGCAGCCAGCTCTCTAACACTGTCCTCTTATTTTCTCTCCACAAATGCACAGATACCCCTCCGCTTCATCCCACTGTCATGCGACGTCGCTGCCGTTCACACCACCCTCCGCACCTGCACCCGATGTGTTCCCCTCTCTTCGCTTCTGCCAACATGCGGCCCGCCCTCATCCTCGACTCTCGCAATACCATCTATCTCGTGTGTGTCCTCGCCCACTGCCCTCCCCCGCGCGGACATTGCACTCCTCACTGCGGCCGAAATGCATGACTTCGTCGATGGACACAAGTGGCCAGCTGAGTGGGAAGGCAGTCCTCACTAAGCTCGTCGCGCTGTCTACATCTTCATCAAATAATGACAATTTGTAATGGTGACGGCGGGGTTGTTGCGCCTGAAGTCGCTGATACAGCAACAGCGACAGCGTCCGGTGAGAATTCCTTCAAGAGTCAGGGTGTTGATGGCGTCGGCTGTGGTGACCTCACAGACCGAGAAGACCGTCGGAGTCAGGAGCTGAGTGACTCAGAGACCGCTGTCGTCTAGTAGCACATCGGATTTACAGCCCGAGAGCAATGGCCAGAAAATGAGCGAGACCAATGGTGATAGAGTGCGCGAATATGTCAATCCAGGTGACGATCTTGCTCGACGGCATGCGCTACCCGGCGCAAATCTTCGTTTACAGCATGACGGCGTACTTGCACCCGTTTCACGTCTTGGGCCCCCCTCCGTGTCGACAGTCCTTCCTCTCTGTGTCCAAGTTCATCGTGACTGAGACAGAGGTGATGCATTGGGTATTTGATAAGGGGGAATTGGACCGGGAGGGAATGAGGGGTTGGACGTCGACTAGAACGCGAGCTCTTTCTCTAGCCCACATGCAGATGATGATCACTACAACAACGATAATGACGTGCCCATATGAGAGCAGAAGCTGCTCTCTGGAGGCCCGCCTGGTACTGCCCTGAAGTACTCGGCCATGTAGGCGGGTGTAGGGCACCGAGAGGCACGCATAGAGGGCACACACGCGAGATCAGGATGTCAAGGGACACAGGACTGCAATCGCAACAATATGTGGGTGCGTGGCTTGTCTGTACACATACGGCCAGCACACACGTAATGACTCCTCGCAGGAGAGGGAATATTCAAAGATACCTTCACAGCGAAGAGGTTGAACGTTGAGCCCTTTTGTGATATTGGTGAGGGACGAGGACAGATGTTATATTGCAAAAGCAATTTGATTGAATTACGTGATGTCAATGGAGTCGCCCAAGAAGACGCGCCCTCATTGAGCGACAAGGCACTCCTCCATATAACAAAATGGAACATGAGGCCTTTCAGGTTGGGAAGCGTCACGGGGGTTCCTTTTTTACCGAACAGTTCCCTCTCGGTGCTGGGACGGGGTATGAGGATAGAAAAACCAATGGACAGTTCCTTTCCTTGGCGGTAGATGTCGTCTTGTCAGAGATCAGGTAGATTGGCCGCATTGATTCCATCTTCCGGAACTCTTCCATCCCGCCTTTTATATTCGGTAATTTACCCTCCTCACAAACTACTTGCTTGCCTGCCATCATTCATAGCTGCGTCTCGGTCATCGGATTGGACAGAGCGCTGCGATTGCATCGATGGCAAACAACAGTTGACCTCCGTGCATCAGTGAGCACGTTGATCCTTTTCTGGTCCTCGCCCTCCATTGATATTGTACGTAGATTAATGGATGGCCTGGTGCATTTCTCTCGTCCTATCTTCCTCGTATATTTGTCAAATCCCGACCCGTTAACGGATATGCCATGTGTCCTCCCTCGAGTTCCGTAATCTGCTTGCTAATGCGTCCCGCTGTTGGCGCGTACAGATAAAGACGAGTGAGACGGGGTCATCTCGTCCTGTGTATCTTAGAGCTGACATGGATCACAGGGAGAGCAAGAGAAAGTACTGGTGCAGGCAGAAAGCAAGGAAAGCAGGGAAACAACAACAACTCCCAGTAAAATACAAGCGGATGTCTTCCGTCAAGCAAATCGTCTGCACCGAGTACATGGAAATTACAGAGGATGACGAGCGCAAGATCTTTCGGTGCGCTGTGTCATGACTACATTTCTTTAAATAACTTATTCCTTCAAATAGCGAGTACAGCTTGGGGTGGCCTTCAATTACGCCGAGTAGACGAAAGCGGAAGCTCCGACGCCACGGCAATCCCTTGTCCACGAGCTCGTCCAAGAGTTTTCCATGCCCCTTCGCTCCCTTGGATTCAATGACGGACGAGGCGTCGCTTTCCGCTGGATTGCACAGTCCCTCCAGACGAACCTCTACCCACGTCTTACCACCAAGCGCACGACAGCGACGGCGGCGCAACAGACAACATGGCTCAAGGACACCGCGCCGCTTGACCCTGCGTGGAAGGAGCGCGTGCACCGCTCGTACAAGCTACTCATCGATACACTCTCTGTATATCCGGAGTGCCTGAAGATGTCGCCCGGACCGTCGACGATTGCGCCGATCGACCTCCTGATGATGGCCCTCCTCGTGTCTGAGTCCCACGAAAAGCTGCCACTGTCGCGGCTGGCGGACGCGCTCCACGCACTTCGGATGGCGGCACGCAGGGAGACGAAGGAACTGATGTGGAAGGTCGAGCACGTTGGTTGCTGCCTCGTGTTCCTGGAGCGGCTGGAGCGGCAGGGCGAGGGGGCGCTGAAATCGGGAGGCGGGAAGGACGCGCAGGTCGGGATGGACGTTGACCCGCCTCCTAAGCGTCAGCGAACGAATGGTACGTAGCAGCCATTATGAGCGTCCTGACAGGACATAACCGCTCACTCACTGTCATCCCCTGCTCGTCGGCAGATTATACACCGACGGTTCCGCCGCCACGGCGGACAAGCACGCCACAGCTCACCTCAGCGAGCAATCCCCTCAAAATATCACAGCACCAGCAGCAGCGACAACAACAGCAGCAAGCATCGCAATTCACACCGCGGCCGCGCTCGGCGGTGCCCCCATCTCCCGTCGTTCCCCACACACCCACCATCCCGACCATGTCTCCACCCACTCTTTCAACTGTGCCAGGTTCCATCCTTACCGGCATGCCTGCCTCCTTCACCTCCTCTCCCACCCAGGCACAAGCCTCGGCAGGCCTCGCGTCGCTCGAGTCGATGCTCGCCACGTTCCCGTATCCCCTTCCGCCCACGAACACGGACCGTCTTGCGGCGATACGAGCGGCGAAGGTCGCTATTCTGAATGGGCAGCACCAGCCGCATGCGCCGCCGGGACGGCCGGTGCCCATGGGTGGGAGCAATGGTTTAGGTGGGAGTAATAGTTTCAGAGGTGGCGGTGGCGGTGGCGGGGTGAGGAAGCAATAATAGAGAGAGTTTTTCTGTCGATGGGCGAGGCTCGGGAACTTGTATATAGAGTGAAGCTCAGATTATTACATTATCTCGATGACGATAGGTCCGGTGCGCGTTATCAGGGTACAATCCTTGTTGGGCCCGGGTTGCGTTGGGGATTTTTGGTGGTGCTAGTTACACGTATGCAAGAGTTAGGTCACTCCACAGCATTGCCCCATTGTTACGGCACTATAGAAGTGTTTCCTTAAATAATGGAACAGTGCTGATCCCGTAAGTCTACATATTCCTGTGTAATACACAAGCAAGGGCAGTTAGTAGCATTTATCTGTTCTTTTCCTATCGAACCCATAACTAACCCCGCGGCGGGTGGGTACAAGAGAGCAGCACAACAAGCAGTGCTGATGGCGTGCCATTACTACAAGGGAAGTGCTCCTACAACTAGACGGCAGGTGATAGGTTAGGCCGCAGCGCCGATGGGTGGAGAGGCCGAAACGGTCGGGCTGCGGGTGGCATGGGTATGTTGGTTACGAAGCGGCGGCAAGGGCCAATACAGGCGCCTGGGAAGGGAAAAGGTAGGTGAGGTCCATCAACGGGATGGTGGGGGGATAATGTGGCGCTTGGGCAAATGTTCGGGACAGGGGCGATGGGGGAGGTAGTGGGAGCCCTGGAGGCAGGGACAGTGATAGAAGGACTGGGAAACCCGCCACCTGACGAGCGTGAATGAACGAACCAAACAGACCGTCCACAGCCCCCGTACTCCTGCCTACGAGTTCTTGCAGATTGGGTAGCAACCCCGGGTCTGACCCTATTTCATCCCCCTCCAGCGCACGAGAAAGTTCCACCAAGAGCGAGTTGCAAATACAGAGTTTCTTCACCCCGATGAACGCCCTAAGAAGTTCGTGCCACGTTGTGCTGTCGATCTCACCGTTCTGCCACTCCGTCGGCATAATCTCTCCGTGAAAATCGAGTAGGAGCTCCTCTGCACCAAATAGCACGGGCGCAAGCGCATTGCAGATCTGCGCTGCGCAGTCGATTTGCCAGTCCAACTGCCTGCACATCACACGCAGGATAAACCGCCCGTCGGACCATGCCGTTTCGTGGTAGGTCGTGGCTATGGAAACCGCATCGCGCTCAAAGAAAACCTTCGCACCGAGCTTGGGCCATCCTGTGGTATTGACGAAGTGGGACAGGTGTGGTAATGCAAACGCGATTTGATTGAATAGCGTGATGTCCCGTCGCTCCAGAAGAGGGGCCCTAATTTGAGCGATAAGGCATTCCAGATAAGCGCTGACGCCTTTGAACCTGAAAAACTTCAGATTGGGAAGCGTCACGGGAGTTCCTTGATTATCAGACAATTCGCTCTCAGCGCTGGGGCGGGGTATGGGGATGGAAAACTCGATGGATAGTTCCTTGAGTTGGGGAAGGGACTGAAGACGTGCCACAAATAGCCTCGGACGAAAGTAACCAGAAGCTCCGATGTCCGTGAACACAAGTGTGACGAGGGAGACGATGGAGGTGAGCAACCGTAATCTTTTGGGAAGACCGATGTCGGGAAGAGCGAGATGGCGTAGATTTGGGGCTAGAAAGGTCTTAGGAAGTGTGAGAGTGGTGGTTTTATCGACCATGGACGAGAGAGAAAGGTGTTCAAGTATTGGGTACGGTTCGTCCAAAAGCATAAGGCACTTGTGCAAAATCGGAGGCGGGAGGTGGAGGTCAATACGGCGTACACGATCACGCAACCGGAGCGCGTGATACATTCCCAACTCATCTTGCCCCCCTATCATATTTGTATACCGGTAATTGATGAAGAGCGGTAGGGGCGGTAAATGGTCTAGCGTTTCCGCTATAGGGGTGCCATTCGTGCATTGAATATGCATGCCCAGGTGAAATGTCGATTCGTATATGAGGTGACGCCATCTCTGACAAACATGAGAGAGTTTGCACCACCCAAGTCGGACATTCCAACCATTCTCCTCATCCAATCGGTAGTTGTCGAATATGCCGAGGAGTATATCACCGTTGAGTGTATTGATAGACGCGTATAGTACGTCATATCCTGGTCGGTAGGATGTCGGAGCCGGTGGAGCCAGGTCCTATGCAGAGGTTTGCGTGGGGTGTCGGGCTAACTAGACTCTTTAAAACATACCAGACTCGTATCCGGCATACAGCAGTAATTGGGATCAGGATTGAACGAACTTCCCACAGGTAGCTCTGCGCGGTTAAGTATTCGTTCACGATCAGCGAGGAATTGCTGTTCTTTAAAATCAACAATGATCGCAAGGTTAATATCTTGTTTCAAACGAATTGATCTTTCTCTCAGTGCGCCGACCTCGGCTCTCTTCGAGTTGTACCAATTCTCCAATACGAATGCTAGACCGTGAGTTAATGCACGCCTGATTGGTGCAATAAAGAAGCTACTCACTCCAGGGTGGCTTCGACACATACTTATTGAGCTGCTCGGACATCTCCTTGACGAACTCGATGAAACTACGAACAAGCGCGCAGCATTCGGCGATTTCGACATTTTCCAATGCCAGGCGTATTTTGGGAAGCATTGACACGAGATCGTCTATCAGGGCTACGGACTGCTTGTGGTACGCAGGTATTCCTTGAAAATTCTAAATGACAAAATTAGCTGATGGAGAAAAGCCTCGATTGAGAGCAGCCACACCACGATGACCTGATTGACAACAGAAACAGCGACGAGGGAAATTGGATTGAGCTAAATTAAATTCGATGAGTATACCCCGAGTCAACCAGAGTAGCAGGATCACCAAACCTGAGCGGCCTCACTTGCCAGCCGGGGTTGTTTTAAGAATCCGAGAATCTTATCGAGTCTATTCAACGTGTTGACCTTGGAAACAAGGGCACTGCATGACCGGGAACCGAGAACCCGGGTGACATCGGCCAACTATAGGAAGAATTCGTCGGTCGTCTGGAATCAGAGGACAAGCCAAGACTTACAGATCTGGATCCCCTGCACACGAAATTCACTGTAACGCCATAGCTGCTATCTGTGAACAAGTTCAGCATAAAGCGCACTCTACTGGGAGCGAAAAATCACCACCCTGCAGACAGATAGCCTTGTCCTCTCCAAACTCGTCTGGGGTTGAACTTGATCGAAATCTCGGCAAAGCTTCGGCTGAGAAACGCTCGCTGGATAGTTAAAGTAGCACTGGTCTGGGTCCTAACATAGCTGTAGGGAATTGATCAGTATCTGACGGAGATGGCAGAAATCGCTACGGAAACAAACATGTCGATATACCAATGAACACTGGCAAGGGCGCGTCTCTTGAATTTGTCGGACTTGTGTTCGACACCTGTGTCGTCCTTGAACACGAGCTCGAGATCTGACGTCGGACGTCTCTCGATAAATCCGACCGATATTACTACGCAACTATATCGGGTCTGCTCAGAAGCAATGGTAGGTCCCTATTTACCTTCCAAATGAATATATCTGTAGGTGGAGTAGTCAGCCAACTGCTCCAGTGAAGCTGTAGCTCTACGACTAACCTATCTTGATCGTCCATACTAAAGTAATACCAACAATTCAAACTTTGCTTCCAAAGACAAGCCTGCACGCACGGGGGAGTTGGTGAGGTTTGGTGTCGCGGGAAAGCGCACCCATGCAGCGTGTAGGTTTACACCAAAAGAGTAGAACGGCGCCTATTCAGCGCTCCCATTCCTCACTCCGCTTTAACTCATCGGGGAGATTGTCATGATTCTACACCTCTCGAAGTCGCTCGTGCAGAGGCTCCACTCGCCCGGATGCGTCGCTCCTTCGTTCTCTCGTCTATGGCAGTGTCACAAGCATCTTGGCCCGAGGTACTTCTTGGTCCACGCACGGCACGCGACACATGGAAGCGCGCCACCGCCTCATCTAGACGGAAAAGAAAGGTGCAGGAGCTGCCTTTCTATGGGCGTTTTCCTCTGAGATGAGTACAAGTGGCGTATTTGGAAGCACGTTCCGTCCATCAACACAGCCAGCTTTCCCTAGAACTAACTGTCACTCATCTGATTTTCCCTCCACCAATGCCAGTGCTAATGCGCACACCACTTCTTAGACTCTCCTCCGCCTCATCTCCATTGTCATTCCACTTGCGTGCGACGCGCTTGCATGTATCTGCGGTCCCAATGCCGCTCGTACCACTCTCCTCTCGCGCGCCCAATATGTTCACTTTCTTTGTTTCCTACAACACGCGGCCCGCCCTCATCCTCGACTCGCGCAGACCACTTGTCTTGTGCGCACGCACTCACTACTTGCCCCATGCGGACATCGCGCTCCTCACTTCGCCCGACATGAATGGCTTCGTCGACGTACACAAGTGGCTAGCTGAGTAGGAGGGCATTTACCTCTGAGCCCATCGCGCAGATCTGCTTGGTGAGCCTAATCGGACCAATGCGTTCCGTTGGCGACAGTTGTCCCACACCATCGTCATCGCACCTTCTATATCGATATCAAAAATTGGCAATTGAGGTGGTGATGACGGGGTCATTGCACCACAAGTCGTTGATACCGCGACAGCATCTGGTTAGAATTTCTTTAATAGCCGAAGTGTTGATGGTGACCGCTGTGGTGACCTCGCAGACCGAGAGGTCGGTCGGAGTCAGGAGCTGGACGACCTAGAAGCCTTCGCCGTCCAGTAGCAAATCGGATTTCGAGCCCGAGAGCGATGACCAGAGAACGAATGAGATTGACAGCCATTAAGTGCAGTGCGCAACTGTCAATACCGGCAACGAACTCCCTGCGCTAATAAGCCGCGGGTCCTCGCTTACAACATGGCTGCGTACTTGCACCCGTCCCACGCCTTGAGCCTCTCTCCCAGTCGACAGTCCTCCCTCTCTGTGTCCAAGTTCTTCGCGACTGAGGTGAAGCGTGGGATATTTAATGAGGGGGAACAGGAACAGTGGGAAAGAAAGGATTCATCTTCAACCGGGATTCCTCCTGTCATGTCGGCCCAGACATGGGCTCTCTCTGTAGTGCGCTTGTAGATAATGACAGGTGCAACAGTGATGGTCATGTGGTCATGTGAGACAGGAGCCGCTGTTTGGAGGCCTTACAGGTACTAATTTGATGTACTTGGCGCAAGTAGGCGCCGGGATGCACGCATAAAGGGCACACATACAAGAGCAGGATGTCAAGAGACACAGGACTGCAATCACAACATCATGTAGGGGTATATATGACCTGTCTGTACACGAATGGCAAATACACATGTAATAACTCCTCGCAGGAGAGGGAATATTCAAAGAAACCTTCACAGCGAAGAGCTTCTGTGATATTGGTGAGGCCGGTGAGGGACGAGGACAGGTGCGATATTGCAAAAACAATTCGATTGAATAACGTGGTGTCAATGGAGTCGCCCAAGAAGAGGCGCTAAATTTGAGCGAAAAGGCATTCCAGAAAAGCGCCAACGCAACATGAGGTTTTTCAGGTTTTTTTTTTTTTTTTTTTTTTTTTTTTGAAACAATTTATATTCCGGAGCAATACAGAGAGTACAAAGCCGGTCGCCGAAGCATTACAGAGATGGTACATAATCGACAGGCATGAACATCGCAGGAGCGGCAGCGGTCGGGATGGTGTATGTGGCATAAGGTGGCCTCCCAGAGGTCACGGGTGAAGCAGGCTCGAAAAAGTACGTATACATTTGAACACATGGGGGGTATGTAAGCGGACCAGGAAAAGAATTCCGAAACGAAAGGAATGGGGCATGGCCGTTAGAAAAGAAAGACTCACGCGCTAGGGGTCACCGAGGCGGGGGGGACCGGGATCGAGAGCAGAATCACCCGGGATCGAAGATCCGCGGGGAGGGATCGGGAAGTTCCGGGACGGGCCGAGAGAAGGCTTTGGACATCTGGAGGAACATGAGGAATGATTGAGCCGCTCTTCGGGGGGTAGAGAAGTCCCCGGGGATGCGGTCGGAGTGGTTATTGTAGTATGATGTGGGGGCACTTCCGAGTATGACTGAGAGGTCGTGCTCGCCCATACGGTTGAGTTTGAATTGTCGTCTAGGAGCCTCGTAACGTGGGCATTCATAGATGGTGTGGTAGGTGGTGTAGGGGAGGCCGCATGGGCAGATGGAGTCCTCAGGAGGGAGGTCCTTTTGGTGCCAGCTGGTGTAGTCATGGCTGAATGAGTGGTATACCACTACCTGCATAGCTGTGCAGTGTGCGGTGCGAGTGATGTAGATGTCTTCATGCGGCTTAGACTTGGCTGCAGCGAAGAGGGGGTGGTTGCTGCCATCAGGCGGGTACATGAGCACGTACTCGTATGCCCTAGGCTGAGTGAGTAAGTTGGCAAGCTCCTTGTTATGGGCGTCTTGCCATTCTTTGCCCCATGTGATGAAGGTGTTTTGCCACGCGACTTGTTTGGCATATGCTGGTGAGTCGATGTGGTTAACACGGTGGGTAGGGGTGTGTGTGCAGGCTTTTAACACCAGCCTGTGGGCTCGTGTATCCTCTGCTCTCTTGCGATCAACCAGTGCCCACACTAGCATGACGCTAGTGTCCCTGTGCACGCTGAGGAGGGAGAGGAGTGAATGGTGAAATAAAAGCCACTCTGACTGGTTCGTCAGGGGGCACGGGTTCGAAATTGAAGTGGCCGTGGCCAGGTCTGAGGTAAGTAAAGAGATAGTGTATGGTTGTGATGTGCTCCGCTGCCAATCCGCTGCCCACTCCATCACCTTCCCTGCTATGAACATATTGACGTCGTGGTGAAGGATGTTCTGTCCAAGGCACCACGCTTGAGCCATTTGTTGAGGCAGCCCGTCCCCGGCCGGGTATTGTAGTATACTGGCTGCACCACCGCCCACCAGTTTGTCGTCGGCGTGTCCCTTGTTAGAGATGGTACCGGCGAGGCGAATTATTAACCTACTCGCGTCTGCTTGGGGCCGGTAAAGCCCTTCCACAAAACACTTTTGGTCTTGGGGTTGGTCCCTCCCCAGTACCTTCAGCTGGTCTCCGTGGTCAGTGACCTCCCATGGTGGCACAGCCGTCGGGTCAGCCTGCGGTCCAGTTGGATCCGTACGCGAGCTGAGAGCCTCCAAGGCAGTGGGGCGCTGTTTGGACAGTCCAGACCTTGCCCGGCGGTTAAGTGTCACCTCCCTAAGCCGAGGCTCGTGAGGGCTGCTCTAGACCCCACCCCAGTCTGGTCTGAGCCGATGCAGGACCTAAGAGGCGGGAGGAACACGGAGTAATCTAAGGGAAGAGGTGGTTAGTAATTTTTCACAGAAGATGTGTGTGGGGTATATCCGCATAAGTTCGTGAAGTGTGGTGTGGGTTGCCGTTTTGAAGGCACCCACCACCATACGTACCCCATCGTTCATAACCTTCTGGATGAGGTTGAGCAGTGTCTTCTTGTGTGGGGCGTTGGCCCAGAGCTGACAGCCGTAGAAGAGAGTTGGTAGGGCGATGGCGTTGAAGGCAAGCCTCCAGTTGGCGGAGGAGATGCCTCGCCAGGAATTGCCTAGGAAAGTTAGTTGTGTTAGTGAGGCGCAGGTGTGGTTGCACATGGTAGTAACGTGTGGGCGCCAGTCTAATTTGTGGTTAATAAAGAAGCCTAAGTAACGAAGGGTAGGCTTGGGGTATACAGGAAAGTAGGAGTTAATTTCCACATCGCATAAGTAAATGAGCGGGGGTGGTGGGAAAGAAAGGAGGGTGGTTTTTCTCGTATGGGGTTTCGTAAAGTACATTAACTCTGTCTTGTCTGGTTCTATAAGGAGGTTCGAACGGCGTAGCCATTCGTCACACTCCTCATAGGCGTTGCGGAGCTTGCTGTTAACTTGTCCCCAGTCTTCTCCTACCGCGCATAGTATTCCGTCATCCACATACATCCCTAGGGAGAGTCTGTGTCGGGAAGCAAATTTGTGGAGGAGGGGCGACGTGTAGTACACTGAGAGGACCAGAGATACCGGCAAACCTTGTGGGGTTCCAACGGGCTGAGGGCGGTCTGGGAGGATGATGCTATTGAAGTGGAGCACCACCCGTCGGTCAGTGAGGAAAGAGAGGGCCCAGTCCACCAGTGATCGGGCAAATCCTTGGTTAAGTAAGATAGCCCGCAGGTGCACTTTGTATATGTGATCGAAGAAACCCTTGATGTCGAACAGGAGGGCTCCGACTGATTGCTTACTGTATAGTCCCACTTCTACATCATGCATGAGGCTAAGTCCTGCGTCGACGGTGCAAGAGTGGGCGCGTGTGCCAAACTGGGAGGTTGGTAGTAATTGGAACTTGTCAGCGTCGTATAGGAGTCGCTTGGATATGACCTTTTCCAGTAATTTGCCGGTACAGTCCAGGAGTGAGATGGGCTGGTACGCCTTCGGAGTGAGATAGTCTGGTCTGTCCAGTTTTGGTAGTACTGTGACTATGGCCTTCTTCCAGATCGTCGGATGGTAGCCTAGTCGCAGACATCCAGTGAAGAGCCTAGCCCAGTGGTCTAGCACGGTACCCCTGAAAGCCTTCATCAGTCTCCAGCTAATGCCGCTTTCCCCAGGTGCCGAGTTGTTGGAAGTATCGATTAGTAGGGGCTCGATTTCCTCCGCTGTTACCTCTCTAAGCTCCCGCTCCGGTACGGGGGGGTCGTTGGGTTGGTCGGGTTGGATGGTTCCTCTGTCTTGGAGGAAGAAGCGGGCAGCGAGCGTGTTGCTGATCTTGGGTGTGTCAAAGGTAATGGTGCTGTTGGCGCATCTCATAGCGGGTATGCCTGCAAGTCGTCAGCCTAGGCACCACTTTGCCACCTCCCACAAGTCTCCACTCTCGATGATCTTGTCGTAATAGGACCGCTTCGCTTTCCACGTGACCCGTTTAAGGGTTTTGCGTCCAGCAGTGCGGCCCTCCTGGTCTTCCCCCGGTATGGCCCATAGTGCGGCAGCGGCTTCTTTACAGTCGTCGTTCCACCACTTGTTAGGATGCGCTTTGCCGGGGAGGGTTTTGGTCATGTGCTCGTCGCACGCTTGAGTGATCGCGTCGTGTATGTCAATGGTGAATTGCTCGAGGTCCACGTGGTTGACGAGGGGGGTGTGCAGTGGGGGAAGGCGCAAGTCAATGGTCTTACACCACACCTTCTCCATTTCTTCGTTGTCAAAGTCCATCTTGTAGGCGGCGACCTTCACCTGTTTGGCTCCAAGGTATTTCTTGTTTAGGAGCCATTCGGTGCGGATGCCTGCGTGGTCAGAGCCGATGGATGCTTCCCAATCGACGATGGGGGGTGTGAGGGAGAGGAACTGTTCAGCCGCCACGTTGAACCATACAAGGTCCAAGGTGCTGGGTCGTTCTCCATCTCGACCTCGTCTGGTGACTTCTCTGGGTTCGCTCTGGAGTACTAGGGTGTTCTGGGCAGCCCATTCCTCGAAGTGATCCACCCGAGGTGAAGGGGCAATTCCCTCCGGCAACCAGGTTTGCAAATGTAGATTAAAGTCCCCACACACTATGGTGGGGACCGCGTGATCTAAAATGAGTGTGGTCAGTGTGGTCAGTGCGGTAGGGTCGTCCACATCATTGTAAAAGTTAATTATCCTAAGCGAGTTATCGTCTATGTGAAGGTCCATGATAAGTATACACAGATGTTTAGCTAAGTCCAGTCTTGGTATTGCTTTAACAGGGTGTAACCTACGAGCAGACGCGAGACGGGAATGTTTACAGGTATAGATTAGTACTTTAGCATGCTGAGCCATCGTAAAGTAGGGGTACCAGATGTTCCAGTTTCTGTGGGAGGCACCACCGAGAATGTCTATGCCACTGCGGGCGTCGTTCGATCGGGCTGTGCCTATCTTGTTGAACCAGGGTTCTTGTAGCAAAAGAATGTCATCACCGTCGTTGGTGGAAAGGAGTGTGTGTGTGGCTGCGTTCATGCGTCTTAAGTTAGCAGAAAGTATTGAAGTGATGTGTCCAGTCATTAACGATGGCGGGGTGTCGGCTTCAATATAGGGATCAGTCCAACGGGTAGGATTTGTCGGAGGATGTGTGTGATTGGTGGAAGGGGGCTGGTCATTTGTGCGCCAGTGGATCCCTTCAGGAACAGCGCTACGATCATGTCCACGGCTTCGTCAGTCATTTCTCCGCGTTGAGCGATCATCTGCCCGACGGCGTGGGCACGACGTTTGAGCCATCCGACATTGGGTGGGTCTTGCTCCTTCACAGCTGCCCTGATCCCCATGTTGATAGCAGCCCTGGTCACAAGGTACGTGTACCACAGGTGGTTCTTGGCCTCCTCCGTGTTCATCAGCAAGCTGTCTGGAATCAGATTCCTTACTACCTGCTTCACATGATCTGAGAGGTTAATGTTGGTGATGGTGTGGGCTGGGTTGCGTTTCAGTATCTCTACCACCGCAGATCCATCGCCGTTACCGTGGATTGCCATGTCAAGGTCCCTGATCGCTACCCAGAACGGTATCTCCTCCGTGATGTTGAGCAGGGTCTCTGTGACATCCTTGACTGTGATTTTGTAACTGTCGACTGGGTTGGCAGCTATCGGAGTACTAAAGAGTTTGCGCATGAGCACAGTTCTCTAGGTGGGGAGCTCGTATTCCTCGATCAGTAGCTCGTCCTCCAACGACTGGAAGTTGTCAATGGCATGGGCTGCGTACACATAGGGCGTGATGTCCCCATCCCAATGGGTCACGACAAGTTTTACTACCTCATCGAGTTTCTTGGGCTTGACCCCTATTTCCAGGGCCTTCGCGCAGAGGTTCTTGATGGTGTCGTTGGTCGTTAATGGCCATCCGTGTTGGATGGCGACAGAGAACAAGTCGTTGTCAGAGATGCGGTCCTCCTCCTTCATCTTCCACCCCTCCTTGAAGGTTATCATCGCTTGCTTGTAGCGTGGGTCTTCGGCGTCTAACCCTATGCTACGGTTCATGGTTTCGTTCGCTTGCTGGGTTAGCAGCATCTTATCCTTGGTCAGTACCGCGACTGGTTTACATGGTGCGGGGATCTCTTCGATGCTGGCAGCTGGGGTCATCGAAGTGAGGGGGGGGCTGGGGTTGGTGCCAGGGCTGGCTTGAGCGCTGGGACGTTGGCAGCTAACGCCGGCGCTCCACTCAGAGATTGTTGGTTCCTTGCCTTTGCATTTCGTCGCTGACAGGTCCACTTTCCGACAACAGTGGTGAAACCGTCGTCGTTAGTGGGTACTGGTCGCGCGCGGTCTGGAAGGCTGCTGGTGGTGAGGGGTTCCCTTTGCGTGGGGACCTCCTTGTTTGCGTCGGGGTTGGAAGAGCGTGATGCCGGAGCGGGGCTGGCTGATTTGGCCACGGTGTCCCACGGTGGGACTGCTGCCCACTGTGGACATTTCGGTGAGCGCAAGTGGTGGGGGCCTTTGCACAGTAAGCACTTGAAGGGGCAGTTGCACCTTCCTGGCGTCTTGTGGTTCTGGCGGGTCGAACAGTAGAAGGCATGCAATTTGCCTTCGTGTCCCTGTCTGCAGATGTAACAGCAGAGGGCGTTGGGTGGGAGTTTACAGACTGGGGACATGTCGATGTGTCCCAGCAGGTGGCATTGGCTGCACTGCCTCACTGTGGGCATGTCGCCTGTGAGGTGGAAGTAGACCTGTCTGCCAAACATATAGAGTCCTTGAGCCTGGGCCTGTTTCGTGATGGCCCAGGTCTCGTCGGAGTAAGCAAAGGATACAGTTGAGGTGTGCGAGTGCTGGACGTTGTCATACCATCCGAACCAATGAGGGAGTGTGCAGAGGGTCGCTGCCTGGAAAGACGGGTTCCGCCTGAGCTTGTCTCTCAGTTCTTCCACAGAGTGGACAGCACTGTCAGGACGGGTAGTAGGTACCCCTTTGAGCTGCGCATATGTCCAACCGTCAGTCGGTACGAGCTCTCCAGTTCCCAAGGGTTGGATCAGGGCCCGTCAGAAGCAGTTAATGCTTTTGAACGGTACCTTCCCCCCTATGATATATACAAAGTTATGAGACATTTGGCTGCGCGACCATCGTCCATTAAGAATGGTAATGGCATCCACCTCGAGAGATTCTACCACCGTGCGCATGCGGAGTACTATCTCTTTGCAAGGGGTTGACATCAGAGCCTTCTCCTTGTCCTCCGCTAACATCGTTCGGCGTACCACCGTTATGGTGGTGTTGCCGGACTGTGCCGTGGGAGGGGAGTTGGGACGAGGTCGGCCCGTGGGCGTGCGTCCTTGGGACGTAGTGGCCTGGGCATGTGCCGATTTGGCAGCAATTTGTTGTTGTAACGCCAATTGACGAATGACCCCCGCATACGATACCTGGTCGACATGGGGCATATCGACTGTGGCTCCGGGGTGGGTCTGGAAGCCCTTCTCCGTGGCCGGCGGGGCAGGGGGAGCTGGTGCAGTCAGGGGAGGGTCTTGAGCTTTCTTTGGTGGTTGGCGGTCCAGTCGTGCGGCTGCTACTTGTGGTCGGGGAGGTAGAGTGACTGCAGCCGCCTTTCTAGGGTCAGCAGGTTTGGTCTGCCTTGGTGTGGTGGTGGTGGTGGGGCTGGTCTTTTGTCCATCAATTTTCGCGTCTTGTTCTGCGAGGCGTTGGTTGATGGTCTTGAAGCCTTCCTTCATTGAGTCGTTGATTCGGGCCACCATCGCCATAACTCGTGCAAGGAATGCCTCCGCCAGGTCAGATGGTGTAGTAGCTGTCTCTGGCTCTGGGTGCATTGCAAGCCAGAGTCCCTCCTCTCTCACGTAAGTCAGGGGTGCGGGGGTTACTGGCTCCTGTGCAGTGGCAGTATGCTCAGTTGGGAGACAATCCCCCCCCTATAGTGCATCAGTACCTGCTGCACATTGCCCTTCCGTCCCTGCTTGGGTAGGGCCCAGCAGCATGTGCACCATTGCAGCAAGCGCAGAGTTGGCCCCATCTTTCCCCTTGGGTTTGATGGCATGCATCGAGTTGGCTACGGTGGCATTGTTGCCCATCTTGCTGTCTTCGATAGCGTCGAGGATGTTGTCCACTGCGACTTGCTTGTCGTAGATTTCGTCCTCCCCCGACTGCATATTGTCAGCTTGTTTGCCCGTGTTGGGACGGGGTGTCGGATCTGGGGTGTCAGCAGTGCCTTTGTGGCGAGTCACGATGGTTGGGTGGTTAATAAGATGGGTGATCACTGCTGGCGTGAGGTTGGCCGGCAGTGGTACCACTGGTGTTGGTGTTTGCATTGGGGCGGTAGCGGGGTTGAGCTCCACAAGGTGATACCTGAACTTGCAGGCCTCCGCCTCGAGTAGCGCCAGCTGCACGTCCCTCGTCTGGTTTTCGAGGCTCACGTGGAAGAGCTGTACTTGCTTCTCCCGTAACGCGGCCCTGTCTGCTTGCAGGCAGTCAGCTTGCGCCCTGAGGTGTAGCTCGCTGACCTCGCTAGCGGATTCCATGATTAGGTCAGTCATATGATGCGGGTTCGCCGCAAGGATGGTATTGATTGCCTCCTCTACCCACACCCAGCGACCTTGTTGGAACAGGTTCTCCGCCTGTGCACAGATAGTGGGCTCCTGTTCTTGGATGAACTCCGAGGACCCAGGTACTGGCTTTAGGGTATCTTCCGATTCCGCTATGTTGAAGGTTCACATAATGGTGCGTCTAGAGAGTTGTTTCCATTCGGCGATGTCACTGCGGGTGGCGGTTGATTGCTCCTTTCTGAAAAAGGCAAGCCCTTCCCGTCTTGCTTCGTCTAGTTCGCCTTGCGATACACTCTCATAGGCTGCTTTGTGAGTGGCCTCGAGTGCTTCGTGGTGGTTCTGGTCGTAGAGGGCCTTGTCATTAAGGATTTCCTCTTTAAGTTCCTGTAAGATTCGCATCACCGCTTCTGTACGTGCATTGGGGTCAGCGGTGATGCAGGTGAGTTCAGAGTTATAAAATGTTTTGGCTGCTTCTGCTCAGGCACTGGCTGCGATAGTTTTATGGCCCGCTGCCGCCATCCTGGCCAGTTGGTGTTGGTAGGCTACTTCTCAATTATACAGATCTTCATAAGTGTTGCCGTCTAGCACGATTTGCTCTTGTATCCTGGCCCTAGCCAGTGGCTCAACTTGTGGTTGGAGCTGGTTGATGATTTCATCGTAGTAGTCTTTGACGAAGTTGCCCCCTGCCATTCGGTTGTTGGACATGTCGAACAAGGGTTTAAGTTGATCTATGATAGCTATGATGGCTCCGCCGTACATGTTCGGGCATGGGAGCGATTCATGTATCGGGAAATGGTCGGGGCTGTGGTTCAGCGATTGCGTCCCCCTGATGTGTTTGCGTGGTGATCGGAGGGCGCCACGGGTGATGGCAGCTAGTATGGCTAAAGCCGACTGAAACCACAAGTGTGGTGTGAGAATACGGACATAGAGGTCATCATCTTGTGTGGTGCCCGCGTCCAGCATTTGAACAGTCAGTTGCAAGGATAGGTCGTATTCTTCCTTGGTGAACTCTGTGTTTGTGTTTCCTACGGTTAGTATGTTTTGGTTCAGAAAATACGACGAGTATCCTATGGCTTTTGTCATCAGTTCTTGAGCCAGGGACTGGATTAGGTCCTGCTTTGTCTTGGCGAGGTCTGCCCTGTGTGTGTTGGACAGCGTCAGCATCTCTCGCAGGAAACTGGTTGGGTCAATTGTCCGTATACCATAATAGGCTGGATGTTCTAAATGGTTATCAAGGGCCACGTTTTGGTCCTCTACTGACAACTCGTGGGTGACCTGTACATTAATTTGGCTATCCTCTGACTCCACGGTCATGGCAGACCAATGGGATGCGGAAGACTGTGATCTTAGCCGTGTTTCAAGTTCTCATGCAGTTACATGCCCCCTGGTCTGGGTTGCCTCGTGTAGCCTCACATTTACCTTGTTCATGTCTGCAGGCAGGTGTACCTGGATGTCTTCGGGTTGTTGGAGGAGCGGTGTCACTACCTTGGTCGGTGGGAGAGAGTCGTTGTTGACCAGTGGGAGGTTGTCCCAGTAGGCTTGTTCAGGTGTCTCTGCTCCAGCTGCTAAAATGGAACCCTCAGGGTAGTGGGCCCACAGTTCTTGCGTCTGAGTGACATTGCAGCTGCATTGGCCGACAGTCTTCTCAGAGCCAGGTGATCTAACGATGGGGGACCCCATCTGAGAGTTGCCGTCATTGTCCTGTGTCAGTTGAGAGGTGAGTACTATCTCATCCACCGATATGGGTGATTGGGAGGGAAAAGACGGCATCGGCGCCACTCCTCCATGTGATGGGAGGCCGATACCTAGGTTGATTTGCAGGGCACTTCTGTTCTGTACCTGTTCTTGTGCCCCGGGGGGAGGAGTACCCTGGGGCTCCAGGTTATCGACCACACCAGAAGGTCGTGTTTGCAACATGTTTCAACGGTGAACATCGAGGGCAGATTCAAAGCCGGGTGGATCAGCCATGGCAATAGCGTTATGGGGGTCATGAGGACACCAAGCGTTATCCCACAAAGCAAGAGGTCAATTGAGTATGAGAATGTAAAGAGTACCAAAACCAGAGATGGTGGTGGTATGAGGAAAAGGAGGATGGAGGTTTTTCAGGTTGGGAAGCACCATAGCTACAGTGGTATTGGAATGGAAAACCCAATGGACAGATCCTTCCCAAGGTTAGATGTCGTCTGGTCGGAGATCAAGCAGATCGGCCGCATAGATTCCATCCTCCAGAACTTTTATGTCCAACCTACCATTTTTGGTAATCGACTTTACCTTTCTCTCTTATAAGCGCTTATTTGACTGCTTGACATCATCCACAACTGTTAACTTAAGTCATTGGATGGGACAGAGTGGCATGTTTGTATTGATGACCTTGGTACAAATGTAAGCATGTTCACTGGAACTGGGATTTGGTCTTTCAAGCAAAGAACTGTGAATGGTCCCAATTTATACATAAAGGTTTTCATGTTGTGGAAAGAACTAAAGTCTCCTTTGTCTTTGGCTATTGTTCCCATGATAAAAGACTCAAAGTCTGACTCAATTGCATGAATTTTGCACAAAATTTATGTCCAAGCCCAGTTTTTCCAAGGTTTTTTCATGTAATGACTGATTCCTAGGCCTAGTGGTTGTCTCGGTCCTTGGCCTCCATTGGTGTTTTACATTATATCCTCAGGTTCAAGGATGGCCCAGTGCATTTCTCCCTGTAAGAATTATGGACGTTTTGGGAATGATAATAAATGAGAATGAATTGATTTAACATGTGCACTACATGAAAGATGGCATGACTTTGCTCTTCTGCACACTAAGGGGAAACAGAAAACAACAATTTATTCAACTGCATGAGGTGTGAGTTTATAAGCTGAGAACTGTAAGAACTGTATAGAAGTAAATTTTATGCTCTGCTTCTGCAGATCAACACCATATCAAATCTGCAGTCAACTGGTGTGTGACTGGGTGATGGTTTGGGACATCGATCCAAGGGACCAAGGGAAGAGATAACAGGTAGTCAAAACATAAGTACCATACAAGTAATGCGCAGGTTTGCATCATGTGGGAATGGATAATTAGACATGAACAAGATATATAATTGAGATCTTACAATGTATATTCCAACACTCCCTTCCTCATATATTGTCTAATTCAGACCTTGTTGACAGATATGCCTTGTGTCTTCCCCTTAAGCTCTAAAATCAGCTTGGTTATGTGTCTCATTTTTGGCACATGCAGATAAGGTGAGTGAGATGTGGTCATTCTGTCCTGTGTATCTCAGAGCTGATATGGATCTTAAGAAGAGCAACTGAGAGTACTGGTGCAAGCAGAAAGCAGTGAAAGCAGGAAAGCAACCCCCAACAATGTATAAGCAAATGTTTTCCAACAAGCAAATCATCTGCATTAAGTACATGAAGATCACAGAGGATGATGAGTGTGAGATCTTTTGTGTGTGCTGTGTCCTAACTACATTTTATAAAATAACTCATTAGCGAGTACAACCTGGTATGACCTTCAATTGCATCAATAAGATGATGGCTAAAGAGCTCAGACACCATGGCAAACCCTTGTCTATAAGCTTGTCCAAGAGTTTTCCATGCCCATTTGCTCCCTTGGATTTAATGACCGATGAGATGCCACTTTCTGCTAGATTGCACAGTCCTTTCAGATGATACTTGACCCATGTCCTACTATCAAGCACACATACTACAGACCACATGGCTAGAGGACATTGCACTGCTTGACCTAGTGTGGAAGAAGCTCATGCAGCACTTATACAAGCTGCTCATCAATACACTTTCTATGTATCTAAAGTGGCTGAAGATGTTATGCAGGACATCTACAATTGCACTGATTGACCTCATGATGATGGTCCTGCTCATGTTTAAGTTTCATGAAAAGCTGCCACTGTCATAGATGGGGGCATGCTGGGAGAAGAAGGACCCAAAGTGTTACAGTTGACCCCTTGGACTTATCAAACATAGTAGCGATGTCGTGATTCAGAGTTTTGAACTCTTACTTACCAGTTGTGGCTACGGTAGTAAGTAGTAATTAGTCACGGACTTGTGGTATCAGTCAGCACTCGGCGATTGCATGTGATTGCTGAGTGATTCCTAGGATCGGTGTAGTAGGGTTCGAGCTACTTACACCATAGGATAGTTCAGTTTGAGAGGTGCTTCAAAGCCCTCGTGTATCTGTATAAGTAGTAGTTGCTAAAGACCAAGACACACCATCTTGGTCTTCTTCAATTGCCATTAGTTTCCCAAGATGAATCCTCTTCTCCCTTCTTGTCTCTCTTATTGTCTTGTGTTCATGTCACCTGATCCTTCACGTGTGGAAGCAGGTCAGAGTCTATTCAGGCCAACGTGACTTAGTAGATCTGTTGCTTGCCCTATTGTCGTATTGAGGAAGTTGCCTCTACGTTCGACTCGCGTCGCGCTTATCTGTTACGATACGACTCATTTTCAAACTCCTTTTACATACGTTCTCACTCGAGTCATAGTGACTCTAGCCCGTTGTTAAGGGGCTTATATCTTTCGTTTCAAAGACTCGGCTTGTGATTACTGCAGACTGCGCTCCGCAGTTACTTATTATCTCTGACTTGATCCTAGGATGCTATTGTGACTCAATCCTAGGATCCCTACTTACTATAAAGTCAAGCTTGCTAGGTAGCTTGTAGCCTTAGACTTGACTTCTTGTATCCTACGGTACTCAGAGCAATCCGAAGACCTTTTGATACTCCATCTCTCACGAACCCTCTCCTCTCACTGAAGAATCCTAAGTACCACTATTGGCTTAGGCTGACTCTTCAACTCGTACATCTTCACTGAAGTTCCTCTTTGGAACTTCCCTTGACAACCAGAACCAGACCCCCTTAGTGCAGCGTCTCAGTAGATCGACTTAACCCAAGTCGGGTGAACGTCCCTACCGTGACATAACATTATCGTCCTCTCGCCTAGAAAATGTTCAAGTCGAACAAACACCATGGCAAGGTGTAACACAAAGCAGAAGAGTGAACACATGGGCTACTATCTTGTCTTCCTGGGCTGGCTGGACTGGCAGGGCAAGAAGGTGCTAAAAGTGGGAGGGGGCAAGGACACACAGGTTGGGATGTGTTACGGTCGACCCCTCGGACTTACCAGAAGTAATAGTGATGACGCGACTCGGAGTTTCGGACTCTTACTTACCAGTTGTGACTACGGTAGTAAGTAGTAATTAGTCATGGACTTGTGTTTTAGTCAGCACTCAGCGATCGCATGTGATTGCTGAGTAAATCCTAGGATCGGTGTAGTAGGGTTCGAGCTACATACGCCATAGGATAGTTCCATCCAAGAGGCGCTTCAAAGCCCTCGCGTACATGTATAAGTAGTAGTCAGTGAAGACCAAGACACGCCATCTTGGTCTTCTTCAATTGCCATTGACTTCTCATACCGCATCCTCTATTCCCTGCTCGTCTCCCTCAGCGTCCTGTGCAGTCGTCATCTTGTCCGGTACCTACACCGGCAAGTCGGAGTCTATTCGGGCCGACGTGACTTAGAAGATCCGTCGCTAGCCCCGTCGTCGTATTGAGGAAGTCACCTCTACGTTCGACTTGTGTCACGTTTACTGTTCTCTCGCCTAGAAATCCGTTCAAGTCGAACGAACGCTACGGCAAGGCGTAACATTAAGACCAAGATCTCTCCACCGTGGCGAGAGTAACAACCCGAGAACAGTGGGAAATCGACGGATTTCATCCATACAACCTCTTACGACGAGGCAGTCGTAACGTTCCAATCCGATACCTAAGGAACGCCTATTGGAGTAACCCCAGCGGCGTAGAGGGATACGTTATCGAAACACGAAGGGGAGAACGCCCAGTTGAGTTCAGTTTCGACCGATTGTGCTGGTGCGCGGTCGACTACATTTTAGACCGGTGGCAGGTTATTGCCCCACTCCGTCCCCATCACCGCTGTGACATATACAACGACGAAATAGTCCCACGATCGGATTGGGGACCTATTGACGGGGAGGAAAACACAAGCCACTCCGAGAATACTCACGAGGTATCAGAAGACGCCTCTGACAACGAATCACCCCGAGCTCCTTCGCCACTAAACCAAGCAGAGGTTAACCTTATCGAACGAGCTGAGTCTATTACCATCCTGCCACCTATGACTACCATGACTGAGGAACCCCGAAGCCTTGTACAAATGCCTACCAATCCGGTCACTGGAGAGCCCTTAACTGCGGACGACGCAGCTATCATGCGGGCCATAGGACCAGACCACCCAGACCCACCAGGAGGAGGAAGCCCGGGAGAAGGAGGACCCCCCGGAGGAGGAGAACCCCCCAGAGGAGGAGGACCACTATTCGGGGGAGTACCACCAGTCGGATCCCCTCATGGACGGGGTCACTCTGATAAATTCGCAGGAAATGTACCCGAAGTATTCAAGGGTGACCGACATAAATCGGAAGAATTCCTCACACAGTGGGAACTATATTGGGGAATCAACAACAACAACCCCATCATGGCTAACACCTACAGACGCTCTATGCTCTTCCTCACCTATATTCAGGGGAAGGACGTCAATGAGTGGATAACCCACACAAGCCGATGGCTCAATAGACAAGTCACGGGGGGAATTAACGACTCTGACCCACGCCTTTGGCACGAGGTCATCAGCGCCTTCACAAGGCGTTTCTCTAACACCCTCGAACGGGAGCAGGCCCAAGCAACACTAAAGAAAGGAATACGAATGACCGCAGGGGACATTGACACGTACGTGACCAGCTTTGAAACCTTAGCACGGCAAGCTGGCTATCGCCTAGACTCCCCATTAACGCTCGACATCTTCACAAACGGACTACCGCGCGACCTTTATGAAAAGGTCTTCACCATGGACGACCCCCAAACATTTGACGACTGGAAGACTGCTGTCATGAAAAGGCAGCAGCAATACATCCATATGAAGGCCCGCCTCGAACAGCATCGAGGGACAGCAGGGGGATCGACCCCGAACCGCAGCAGCCTACCACGACGAGGAGGAGGAGGAGGGCCCGGATGGAACCTCTCAAGGGACCCTAACGCCATGGACACCTCCGCAGACCGCATTCGAGGACGTCTCGCTGACGCGGAAGAAATACTCGAGCAATACCGCGCCAAACAACGGCCGCGTGGGGGGTTTATAGACCGCCGGGGAGGGCGAAGAGACTTTTCCCAAGTTACGTGCTATACTTGTGGGAAGAAAGGTCATATTAGCAGACAATGCCCACAGCACACCTACAATCGGCGCACCGAGGCCGACCGATACGAACCAGAAGAACGGCCCATCCAGGCCTCTCGGGCCCAAACTCCACGTGAACGAGCTACTAATTGGATGACGGGAGTAGCGGCAGAACCTGACGAAGTAAAGGACATGATCCTAAAAGATCTCTGGAAACAAGAGGGTTTTCAGGACGCCTGAACCCATCGGCCTGGGTGAGGGCAGTCAATTGTAATTCGGTTATTATCACGCGCTATCGTTCTATGAGAATTCCAGTTTCGATCCGCACGAATTACGCTATGGCCGACATAAAAGCATTGGTGGACTCCGGAGCCACCGACAACTTCATACGTCCCGCATTTGCTAAACGAATGCGCTTGGGCATACAAGCCCTTGAGCGACCCAAAAAGATATGGAATATTGACAATACGGAGAATAAAGCGGGGCTCATCACCCACTTCATAGATCTCGACGTCCAAACAAAAGGCATACATCGAACCCTTCGATTCCTCCTCACTAACATCGGAAACGAAGATATCGTACTAGGGTACCCCTGGCTTGCCACCTACGAACCGCAGATGTCGTGGAGGTTCGCTACCATCAAAGAAGACGCACTCCCTATCATCCTCCGATCAATTAAACCACCATCAGAACCCGCCATGATACAAACAGCACTTACCATAGGAGAGAAGGAAGCAGCGGTTCAGCAACTTGAAGAGGAAGGACCAATCGCGCTTCGCACCACGTCCACTGATTTGGCCATCAAGGCGCAACAATACACCACGAAAGCGGTGTTACCACCCGAATACACATCCTTCACAAGACTGTTTAACGAAGAAGCTTCCCATCGATTCCCTCCTGCACGCGCATGGGATCATGCTATCGACTTCAAACCCACGGCACCAGACGCCCTCGATTGCAAGGTCTATCCACTCACGCAAGACGAAGATAAGGCTCTACAGGCCTTCCTCACCGAACAACTGCAAAAGGGGTACATTCGTCCCTCCAAATCGCAGTACGCATCTCCTTTCTTCTTTGTCAAAAAGAAGGACGGAAAACTACGCCCCGTACAGGACTACCGACGTATCAATAACTTCACAATTCGCAACCAATACCCCCTTCCACTCATCACCGACCTCATCACAGAACTCAGCAACGCCCACATCTACACCAAACTCGACGTACGGTGGGGCTATAACAACGTTCGGATCAAGGAGGGGGATGAAGGGAAAGCAGCGTTCAAGACAAAATACGGCCTTTTTGAACCCACGGTCATGTTCTTCGGCCTCACCAACTCACCGGCCACCTTCCAAACCATGATGAACCATATCTGCCGGGACGTCATCGCAAAACATGAACAATTGGGCACCACGATACGTGTTTATATGGATGACATTGGCATCGCTACTCACATCGGCCACAGCCTCGCAGACCATATCGCCGCTGTCACAGACATCCTTGCCCTTTCCGCAGAACACGACCTATACTACAAGCTAGAGAAATGCCTCTTCCACGCGCCTCGTATGGATTACCTGGGGGTAATCCTTGAAAAGGGGGTGACACGCATGGACCCGGTCAAAATTGCGGGTATCAAAGACTGGCCAACGCCCACCAAAGTCAAGGACGTCCGCTCCTTCCTTGGTTTCTGCAATTTTTATCGCACATTCATCCGCAATTTTGCCTCTCACGCCAAACCACTTAACCACTTAACAAAGAAAGATACCGAGTGGCGATGGGGAACAGACGAAGAAAAAGCCTTTCAAACGCTCAAAGACCTTGTAACACAAGAGCCCGTGCTAGCACACCCCGAGTTGAGCAAACCTTTTGAACTAGAGGTTGACGCGTCAGGGTTTGCAACAGGGGCAGTACTCCTGCAGCGAAAAGAGGACAACAAAAAACACCCCATCGGTTATTACTCATCCACGCTCAACCCCGCCGAACGAAACTACGACATTTACGACCTAGAATTACTCGCCATCGTCAAAGCCTTCCGACATTGGCGCCCCCTACTCGCAGGGTCCCCTCACCGTACCAAAGTTTTCTCCGACCACCTAAACCTACAGTATTGGCGATCACCGCAGAAGATCAGTCGGCGAGTAGCAAGGGAAGTGTTAGAACTCTCTGAGTACGACTTCGAAATTCACCACATCAAAGGAAAGGCAAATGGAAGGGCCGATGCCCTGTCACGACGGCCGGACTACGACCAGGGAGAGTTGGACAACGAAGGCGTCACCGTCCTACCTAACAAGGTCTTCGCACGGGCTTTGACGACATTACAGATCACCAACACGGAGCAACAGGACCAACAGGACGAAGCCACACTCCGACCATGGGTAGATGGGCACAACCTTAAGAAGATATCAGGAACCTGGTACAGGGACGGGCGGCAGCAGGTAGTCACCGGCGGGTTGGAGGACAAGAGAAGTGTTATTCGCACCTATCACGACTCCCCTATCCACGGACATCCAGGGATAAGACGAACAAGCCACCTAGTGGAACGGCAATACTGGTGGCCAGGACTACGAAGGGACGTCATGGACTATGTGAAGGGGTGCGCGGAATGCCAACGAATTAAAGTCAACACCCGACCTACGCGAGCCCCCCTTCAACCTATATACCCCAAAATTGACGCCCTCCCGTTCGAGACCGTCGCCTTGGACTTTATTACCAAACTCCCCTTATCGCGGGGATATGATTCGATACTGACAATTACCGATCACGACTGCAGCAAGGCAACAATATTCATACCCTGCGTGGAGGAAATCACATCCGAAGAAACCGCGGGACTATATGCCAGATACGTCTTCCCTCGATTCGGACTACCCACCACTATCATCAGCGACAGAGACCCCCGATTTGCGAGCAAATTCACGAGAGAGTTGTGCAAAACCCTAGGGATCACTCAGAACATCTCAACGGCCTATCACCCACGGACGGATGGGCAATCCGAACGGACCAATCAGTGGCTGGAGCAATATCTGCGCTTCTGGGCGAATGAGCAACAAGACAACTGGTACCATTATCTGCCAATGGCAGAATTCGCGCACAATAACTGGCCTCACGAAGCCACTAAAATGACACCTTTCGAACTCCTTATGGGGTACCATCCGCGGGCTGATTGGACCGATAAGCCATCCTCCCTTCCACACGTAATGTCGCGCGCTAATCAACTCAAAGAAGCACGACAACGGACACGGGACCTTATCATAAAAGCGCAGCAGTCATGGGCGCATGCCAAGACAGCGCCCAAGTATCAGGTGGGGGATCAGGTGTGGTTGGAGGGACGTCATCTCCGGACCCACCAGCCAACGGCGAAATTAGCCGCAAGACGCCACGGACCATTCCGCATCACAAAGGTGATGTCACCAGTGAATTATCAGCTGGAACTTCCCACGCAGTGGCAAATACATCCCGTGTTTCACACTGACCTTCTCACGCCCTACCGCGAGACACCCACGCACGGACCCAATTACACACGACCTCCACCGGATTTGGTCGGAGGAGAAGAAGAGTACGAGGTCTCGAAGATTCTAGACCACCGGCACTACGGCAGAAGGCGAAAATTGCAGTACCTCGTGGCCTGGAAGGGATACCCGGACTCCGACAATCAATGGGTTGACAAGGAAGACGTATTCGCCGAAGAAGCCATAGCGGAGTACGAACAGGAGCGACGGAAAGATAAAAGGCCCCTCCAACGCGGCGAGTCCTCCCATCTCCCTTCCTCTCGAATACTCTCCAGTCACACTCACAACACCTCTTATATGCCATTCACACCCGATGCCTCCCTCTCGACACTCAACCAATACTACCACGGCACCCCCGAAAGGATTTTTGCCGTCGAGTTGGAAGAAGAGCGCGCACAAAGCGCCCGAGAAAATACCGACCAAGCCGTCGTGGCTCCAGAAGACCGAGGGGGACGTGAAACCCCCATCACCCGAGCTGAGTTCACAGCCACTATCGAACGATTCCCCGCTCAAGCCACCGCAGCCAACGCTGCCCATCTGTCAGACGACGATGGAGGTCCCCTCTGGGACATCCTCGACGCCAACGGTCTTCCCACCTCTCCGGTCCCTTTCACTACCCGCGAGATCCAACTTCTCGGGGACGCACTGGACCGAGGAGCCGAGATTCGCGCAGCTCGCGACGGTGATGGACGGGCCGAGTCACCACCTCTCCCAATACCTCCGAGGACTGGGGCCAACCAGGCCCTGGCAGGAAGTAGTAGCCGACTGGCGGGATCAACAGCTGTTGGAAGCGAAGGCCCGACGGCAGGAGATGATGGCGAGGAGGGAGAGATTGAGAGCGACGACGAGGTCGAGTGGTACTCAGATGCGCACGACCATATTTCCTACGGACGAGATGCTGACGCCCCATCCAACGCCACTCCACACGCCCTCACCACTGCCGGTGACCCCGTTTACCGCGGGGATATCCGCCCACAACTCGACGACAGGGCCGTCTCCACCGTCCGCACCACTCACTGCCCACATGGGTTCAGGGTCAATCGAGGACCCGATTACGTTCACTTCCCCATCACCACCTCCGACGGCGTGACGCGCCCTGCCAAATACGTCCAGGTCATCTACGGGCCTAACCCCATCGTCCTCGGGCTCATCGACGAGTCTGACCGCGTCTTCCCCAAGCCTCTGTACGCGCGCCCTTACCGCTTTGGCCCCCACGAAGAGCGCCCCTCCTACTCGCGCGAGGATCTTATGATCCTTGACGCGGGATACGACGAGGCGGCGCGGGTCAATCGCGCCCTTCGCGAGTGCAAGAACGTCTCGCTCACGGCGGAAGTCCAGCGATACCGCGCCATCCGGTCCGCGATCACGAGGATCGAGCAGCGTATGGGGGAGTTGGAGCAGGAGTGGGGTCGGCTGAGTACCGAGGAGCTGGGGGCAATACACCGTATGGAGAACGCGAACTTGATGGACGAAGTTGAGAAGCGTATGGGTGGATGGATCGGGTTGGGCCAAGGTACGAGGAATTGGCCGCGGTCGACTTAGCTGCAACGTGGGCGTTGCCCCTTGAAAAGGGGGTGATGTTACGGTCGACCCCTCGGACTTACCAGAAGTAATAGTGATGACGCGACTCGGAGTTTCGGACTCTTACTTACCAGTTGTGACTACGGTAGTAAGTAGTAATTAGTCATGGACTTGTGTTTTAGTCAGCACTCAGCGATCGCATGTGATTGCTGAGTAAATCCTAGGATCGGTGTAGTAGGGTTCGAGCTACATACGCCATAGGATAGTTCCATCCAAGAGGCGCTTCAAAGCCCTCGCGTACATGTATAAGTAGTAGTCAGTGAAGACCAAGACACGCCATCTTGGTCTTCTTCAATTGCCATTGACTTCTCATACCGCATCCTCTATTCCCTGCTCGTCTCCCTCAGCGTCCTGTGCAGTCGTCATCTTGTCCGGTACCTACACCGGCAAGTCGGAGTCTATTCGGGCCGACGTGACTTAGAAGATCCGTCGCTAGCCCCGTCGTCGTATTGAGGAAGTCACCTCTACGTTCGACTTGTGTCACGTTTACTGTTCTCTCGCCTAGAAATCCGTTCAAGTCGAACGAACGCTACGGCAAGGCGTAACAGGATGGATGTAGACCCACCTCCTAAGTGTCAGCAAACAAATGGTATGTACCAGCCATTATAAACACCCCAACAGGAACAGAACCACTCACTTACTGTCACCCCCTGCCTGTTGATAGATTATACATCAATGTTAATATCATCACCAATATCTGCTGTGCTGCCAATAGCAGCAGCTCTGCTACCATAGAGGACAAGCACGCTGCAGTGCACATCAGTGAGTAACCCCTTAAAAGATCACAACAGCATCAGCAACAGCAACAACAACATCAAGGACCACAATTCACAGTGCAGCCACCCATGGTGGTGCATCCACCCCCATCTCCTGCCTCTCCCCACTGTCCTGACCATATCTCCTCCTACTCTTTCAACTATGCCAACATCCATCCTTATGGGCCTGCCTGCCTCCTCCTTCATCTCCTCTCCCACACAGGCACACTCCCTGGTGGGCCTCAATATGCTCGAGTTGATGCTTGCCACATTCCTGTATCCCCTTCCCCCCATAAACATGGACCACTAAGCAGCAATATGAGTGGCAAAGGTTGCTATTCTGAATGGGCAGCATCAGCAACAGTTGCAATATGTGCTGCCTGGATGGCTGGTGCCTATAGGTGGGAGCAATAGTTTAGGCAGAATAATAGTTTTAGAGGTGGCAGTGGTGATGGTGGTGGCAGGGTGAGGGAGCAGCAGTAGAGTGTGTTTATCTGTTGATAGGCAAGGCTTAAGAACTTGTATATTAAGTGAAGCATAGATTAATTTGTTCTCTCAATGACTTGGTGGCCATTATCTATGCATAGGTAAATTGGAGTCTAGGCAGCAGGCAGCAGGCAGCAAAAGCCTGACCACATGGCTCAGGCTCAGCCCAGCTTCCACAAGCCCACTTAGGGCTTCTGGCTTCCATGCCAGGAAGGGAAACTATTACTTGTCCTGTTCCCCAACACCCCTGTACACCATGGTTGCCTGGGCATGTGCACCCACAGTGACAACTATAGTGCATACTAGCACATGTAAAGAGGTGAGAATGAATAGGGATGTGGTCCAAGCCTTTCACCTTATAGAAGTGCAATATGTACTGCTCCCTTGGATACTCATCAGTGGGCTTAGTGGGCTTCCCAAGCCCTGTGAAGGGTTGTTGCCACTTCTTTAGTATCTTAGAGATCATCTACAATTTTATTTTTTTATTTGTACACATTTTTATACAATACCTGAAAAGAGGCTTTTGTATTTTGGTTAGTTTTGGAGGTTTTTGCTAACTGTTTTTGGGAAGTTCTTCATGAAAATGAGGTTATGTTTTAAGGTTTGAGTGGTTTCAGATGGTTTTTCCACCCAACAAGCCATTAAAAACAGATATTGGCTATGCCCCCCTGCAACACCAAGGAGTCTGAATGCCACCACCTGGTCACTGGTGCCACTGCCTGGCATTCTGTCATATCATGCTGACAAGTCTAACAACCCAACATTGACCTATTTTGAGCCAACTACCTGGCACCTCACTTTGCTTCCTGGCACATCACAGCTTGCTATGTACCCCACTCTTGCGACTTTACCACTAAACCATTCCCACCAGTGTGTTTCACATTGGAATAACTTAGTGCCTCACCATAGGCAGTGATGAAATAGGCAGCATAGAGTACTAAATGCTTGCATTTACTCTGTACATCTCAAGCTTCTAGTATAGGATGTTAGGAATATGATTACCAAAATTAGCATTGGGTACTATATGTAAAAGGTGTGGGTATTTTTTCCAATATAATGGACCCAATCTGACTATCACTCACTAGCAGACCTGAGTGCAGGTGGTAGAGCACTACAAGCAAAAAAAAAAAGACTGAGTTGGTCAATATAGATCTGAAAAGCAGGACAACACAGGATTACTTGGTTGATCCCATCTATGAGCACAAGGATCTTCAGCAAATCAAATGGTTTTCATTTTTTTTTCATGTCTGAGTCATTGACAATAACAATCATTATACTCTTACAAAACAGACACTTGGGATCCAATGACCACAACCTGATAACTGGACCTGCATTTTCATTTCCATGATGTTTGGCATCAAACTACTTTATATTTCTCCAGAACACTAGGATACATATGACTCATGCCCTTGCTCTCCAAAGGGGATATACATGAATGATTCCAAAAATTTGGATGGAGCCTACATGGTGAAAGTGTTGATGTTGATTGGAAGGTCTTTCCATTATACAGTATAATCACAAACATTATTCAATAAACATGTGATCCCATTTGGGTCATTCCATGAGCTAGAATATCCAAAGTAACCTGGATGAGGTTTTGAACCCTTGCTGCATAGCATGGACAAACTAGCAGGTAGTCAATAATTAGATAACAATGCCATGGAATGAATATACCTGAAATGCTGCAATAACATGGCATTGGGACCTTGAGGTAGTTCACAATTGTTCTCCTGACTAGAAACAGACATCTCTTAAATGCTTTCTGGGAATCTTCTGCAGCCTAGACTCTCAGAATTTCTGGGTCTGTTATTCCCTTGTGTTCTTCCAACTCAGCTACCTTTGTCCCCTTGAGTTGGTCGTATTGAGTGAACACAATCACAAGAGGGACTGATTTATAATTGTTGACCAAAGTGTAAAATTACAAAAAATGAAAAGATTAGAACGTACCTTGGTGTTCATAGGCAAATTTAATTAGTATCTCATCTTCTTTCTTAAACACACAATGTCACACTATAGTGGAGCGTGGTCTCTGACATTCTGTAACAAGTCCCAGCCTAAGACTAAGGGCACCTGAGTCAGTTCGGCACTGAGTGCAACAACACCTAAGATCTGTGGTGACCTTGTTATAGCACAAGTCACAAAGCTTCAAAGGGCTCCCTAACAAGGCAAGCAGTAAATGGGCCAATAAAGGCAGGGAGAGGATCACATGGATAAGACGAGTTCAACAAGCTGTGGATTGACGAAGCCAAAGCTAGGGAGCTAGGGCCTACAAGTACAGGTTTATATACCTAGCTACTCCGTGTCCATCCTAGTAGGTAAGTATGGTCCGTGCACAAGAGGGCTTAAGGCCATTGGTCAAATATAAGTGGTGCCATAGAACATCGTAGAATGTGATGGAAGGAAAAGATGACAGCATGTGAAAGAGAAGACATGCCATGGGAACAAGAGATAAACATAAGTCCGCTCTGATAAGGGCTTAGGATAAGATGAAGATGAGATCAAGATAAGATAAGATAAAAGGAAAGAAAAAGAGTACGCAGCAAAGAGTTTGTGACAATATCGAACACTTGTATATACTATGCCTTATGTGCCCGTATAACACAATGATGCACTGATGTCATGGTCCCTCCCTTACACCCTGCATGACCACCTTCTCTTTTGCAGCCTGCTCTGTTATCATCTAGTAATTATTATTTCCAACCTTATGCTTACCCTATACCTTACATTCCTATGTATTACCCACCTCCTAATTGAAAAATTGACTTTGTATTATTTTTGGCAAGAGATCCCACTGAATAATCAACTTAGAAATTTTTTGGAGTGATACCTACTAAATAATTGACTTAGAATTTTTTTTTCATTGATCACACTGAGAATAAATTATATTACATCATCAAAAAAAATTCTAAGTGGCTGAACTCTCAGAAATATCTGTGTTTAATTCAGACTTTTGGTCGTGGCTGAAAAACGTGACTTTTTGCGTCACATGTGTCTGCAGGATTACATCAACAGGCGTTGACTTTTCGCACTCTGTAACACTCCAAAAAAGGAAGGTTTGAAACGTAAGCAGTTGATGCATTGGACTTTCCCTCTCAATATTATAACTTAGAATGTAGTAGTTTTAGTAAGCAATAAAAAATAAATGTTTTCTGTATTTTTGCATTTCCTTAATCGGTGCTGACTAAGTTTCAAAAGCGGCCAATGAATTTAACACATTTGAGCTTACTAATTGTCTGAACTCCTAAGTAATAAATCATCCTATAAACACTTTTTCTAAGTAATGATTAACATAAGCTAGTAATAATATTAAATACTATTTATTGCAAGTCCTGGCCATCTGAGGTAGCCAGGAAATGGAAGTGTATATATACGCTTTGCAGATGAAGAGCAGGCATCTGCCTTGGCCCACTTACCTAATTGCAGTTAAATGATAATTTAAGTAAATGCCATCAGACTAAGTAGAAATAACATAAATTCATTTGAGTAGGTGGGCCCTCCCTTCAACATTCCTGGATTAAACAAATAATAAGCATTTATTTAGCATAAGAAATTTATTATATATTTCGAAGGGATGCAGACTTAGGAGAGCCCACTTGTGAATTTCCCCCTTGTGAATTTTTCTCTTATCACAATAACAACTACCTTGCATTTTCACTTGTCTATTACCTCAGCGGAGCCTGCTGCACCAGTGACCACAAATGGAAGTGGACTTCTCCAAAACTGGAGCACTTTCCCAGGCTCTGCTGAGGTAATAGACAAGCGAAAATGCAGAATAGTTGACATTCTGATAAGTTGAATGCAGAGAAAATATCAGTGGGCTCCATGGTGGGGCTTTCCTGTCGTGACCCAGCTCACCACGGACTTATTTTCTTTTACTATATCACTTTGACTCATTCTTGTTTTCCCTCAGAGTACTAACCTGTTGACTCACTACCATGTACACTTCCTTACTCCGAGTCCCTTCCTAACTCATTCCCCTTCTGCGCTTCCCCTTGTTCCCTTTTCTTCTCCTTCCCCATTTGCATTTCCTATTGTTACCCTTTAGTATCCCCTTCATGGGATGGACACGGAGTAGCAACCTATATAAACCTGTCTATTTGTACGCTCACTCTCCAGTCTTGTCTTCGTTTATCATACTAGCGAATACCAGACTTGTTTGTCCCTTCACCTGTGTGCTCCTCTTGTCATCTCATCACCACTGTCGGCCTTCCCTTAGTTGGGAGCCACCTCAAAGCTTTGCGCTTGTGCTATAACAACGCACACACACAGACCCTGAGTCGTTCGACTTAGTCCCTCGTACTTTGGCCTTCTGACCGAACACCTTGTATCTCGTCACTAAGTCCATTGACTTAGCCCCTCTAGACCTTGTTCCCTTGTTGTCCTCCAAGGACCCTCATCACCTCATCTCCTTGTCACTCTCACTGAGCACCTTGCCCTTACCTTGTCCTTGTACCTTGTCCCCAGTACCCTTGTCCCTCGTACCTCTGGTGCATGTCGCACAGTAAGGCCCCGCTAGGCCTTAACATAAGACAAGACTCTTCTACCTTATCACAGTAACTCTGTTTGCTGCTCCCTTGTACCCCTCGACCCACAACACCCTGAAAACACTGTGGCTAGTTTACTTATCCCCTTAGACCCCACTCGCCCCACCCTAGTACCCTGTCGCTTAAAAGCAGATCTCCCTGCTCATATCATTGGTTCTGCCTACTGGTCTACATTCCCTAACGATCCACAAGGAGGGTATTACCTTAACAACAAAGGAAAAGCAGTTCCGGTTGAGTTCATCAACCATCAGTGGCACCAACTCACCAGAGAAGGCGCAAATTTCTTCACCTCCCCAGCATACACTGCCCCAGCAGACCCAGCAGAACACAGACTAGGACTCAGCTGGTACCTACCCACTGACCCTGGTAACCCAGACAACGCACTCCCCACCATTGAACCACCTACTCTCCCCTCGGTTCCACGCACTCCCACTCCTGCCACAGCACCCACGGTCACCGCTCCACCTGCACCACCTGTAACCACCACACCACCCACAGTCCCCACCATCACCATAACCACCCGCACCATCACGTCGGGAGCACTCCAAGGAGTCGCCCCAAACACCTTCGCTGGTGACTGCACCCTCAGCAGCACCTTCCTCAGCCAGTTCCATCAATACTGGGCCCTCAATGATAACATTGACATCATGGCGCAACCATACCTACGCATCCTCACTGCCCTCTCCTATATTCAGGGGCCCCTCGTCGCCGACTGGGTGGAAACCAAGGAGAAGGCCCTCATTGCTAAAGTCAACCACCCCACTGCCCCCACCACCCACACAGAGGACTCGCTCTGAACCACCTTTGAGGCTGACTTCAAGAGTGCTTGGGCCAACACTGCCCGCGTTCAATTGGCCTACCAAAAGCTCATGAACCTTCGCATGAAGGACCTTGACATTGACAACTACATCGCCACCTTTGAGCGGCTTGCCACAGCTGCTGAGTGGGAACCCACTGCCAAGGGTACTATTGCCCAGTTCAAAGCCAGACTTGAAGAGTCCATCCACCATCGTGTCCTCTTCAGAGAGACCTGGCCCGTCACCATGGATGAGTGGAAGAATGCAGCACGAAGGGAAGTAGAGTGAGTGCGCAATGTCACGGATCGGACTTCATTGCTTACTATCAGGTTCTGACTATGGTAGTAAGCTTGTGATTCTTACATTAGTCAGGGACAGTTCTTTCATGTGTTATCAGTCAGCGTTAGTATCACATGTTACTATAGCTTACTGATTACTAGGATAGCGGTACTAGGGTTCGAGCTAGTATCGCTATAGGTCAATAGTCATTTGGGAGGCGCTTCAAAGCCCTCCATCCTCATGTATAAATAGTAGTATGGGAAGACCAAGAGTCGCTATCTTGGTCTTCTTGAATCATCGGTTTCTCAAACTCTCCTCTCATTGCGAAGTACCCGGACTTCGGAAGGAAGCGCACTGCATAAGGTCTATCAAGGAGCCTTCCCAGTTGCAAGTTGTCAGCGTGTTAGGACTTAGGAATCCCACACTCGACTTAGACACCCTACAGCTAAGTACTCGCGTCTCATTATTGCCTAAAGCAAGGCCCACGCTTACCAAAGCGTAACATGCGAGTTGCGCAACTCCAACCTCCTCTTCAATAAGAAGAAAACCCAGTTCCAGTCCACCTTGCACACCACACAGCCCCATCACACCCAGTCCCACAACCATGGTGTCATCCCCATGGATGTAGATGCCACCACCAGTACCCCCCAAAAGCTTAAGAAGCTCACCCCAGAAGAACGCGAGAAACTAGCAAAAGAAGGATGTTGTTTCCACTGCCGTCGCCAGGGACACATGTCCCGTGAATGCCCCCAGAACCAGAACACGTCTAGTGTTTGCACCACCTCCACTTCATCCACCACTGCACCCTCTACCATCACATCCACCACTCCTACCACCAGCACCCCCAAGAAAACCAAAGCTCAACAGATTGTGGCCATCATCGCCAGCATGACTGAAGAAGAGCGAGGAGAATACCTGGATGACCAGGATTTTCACGATGCTGAACTCTAATAGCTGAGAGCAAGGCAACCATTAGCACCATGTACAGTACAAAGAATGATTCAATGACAATCCCCGTTCAGATTTACATGTGGCACAGAAAGGCTGAAGTAGAAGTCCTCCTTGATAGTGGGGCAACCAACAATTTCATCGACACTCGCACTGTCGCCAAGTTACACCTTGGGATGCAAGAGCTACGCACCCCTTGCCTCGTCCACAATGTGGATGGAACCCTTAACCAGGTGGGCTCCATCACCCACCTCACCTACCTTGTCATCAACCAAGGGGCACAAGCAGTAAGAATGCCCTTATACATCACCAACCTTGGACATGACTGCCTCATCCTAGGTCACCCATGGTTCAAATGATTCAACCCCAGAATTGACTGGACCACCAACACCCTCGAAGGAGGGGACCTCGCCCTTCACTCCATTTCCTATCATAAATGTGTCCACTCCCAGATCAACAGCATCGCCCAGAAATGGGCCGAGAAGGCCATCACCTCCAAAACTCCACTAGTAGCTGACATCCCCTCCGAATACCAACACCACACCACTGTCTTCTCCGAAAAGGCTGCACAATGCTTCCCCCCTGCCCAAGAAGATGACCACACCATCACCCTTAAACCAGATGCCCCCGCTACCATTAATTGCAAAGTATACCCTCTCACCCCGGCCGAAGAAGAAGTCACCAAGGAGTTCATTAAGGAACACTTGGAGAAAGGTTACATTGCTGAATCCAACTCCCCCTACGCCTCCCCCTTCTTCTTCGTGAAGAAGAAGGATGGCAAACTACACCCCACTCAAGACTACAAACCCCTCAACTCATGGACCATCCACAACACATACCCCCTTCCACTGATTAACACCATCCTCGAACAGCTCCAGGGGAAGAAGATCTTCACCAAGTTCAATATCCACTGGGGCTATAACAATATCCGTATCAAAGAAGAAGATCAATGGAAGGCCGCATTCAAAACACGCTTCGGCCTCTTCCAACCTTGTTGTAACGCCAGCTCGGACGCTGGGCTCAAAAACTCGATACACGTTGCCACCCTGTTCCTGTCTCATTTCACCACTGGCACCTCCCTTTCCTACATTAGCTAGTTATCTCTTTTGTACTTAAACTACCTACTATCTTTTGGAATTGAACAGCACCATGTCGCCACCTTTGTTACCCCTTCTTCTCTCAGTGTGATTTTCGGCTCGAGTCAGGCCCAATCGAGGGCACTCGCACCAAATTGCTCGTTGTTGTCTCCTTTCTTGTTTCGTCTCTCTTGGGCTCTCTCCTCCTCCTCCTTCCTTGTCCACCCTCTGCCCACGATTACTCACGCGCATGCTTTTGAGCCCACACATTGTGTCATGTTCTTCGGCCTCACCAATTCCCCCGCTACATTCTCCCGCACTATGAACTGCATGTTCCGCCACCTTAAGGACAAGTACCCCAAAGAACTCTTCATTTACATGGACGACATCCTCATCACCACCCATGATGACCTATCATGCCACTGCACCATCGTCCATGAAGTCCTCGACCTCCTAGAAGTCAAATCCTACTTCCTCAAACCCTCCAAGTGCGCCTTTGAACAACCCCATATCGAATACCTCAGCATCATTGTAGATGGTGACCAGATCAAGATTGACCCTGTCAAAGCAGATGGCCTCTGTGACTGGCCACGTGATCTCAAGACCCTCAAAGAGGTCCGAAGCACATTGGGCGTCCTAGGATACCAACGCCCCTTCATCCTTAACTTCGCCAACATCGCTCATCCCATCACCGCACTTCTGAAAAAGGAGACCCTGTTCCGGTGGACTCCTGAATGCCATCACGCCCTTGACACCCTCATCTCCCATGTCCTTTCTGATCCCGCCCTATCTCAACCCGACATGTCTAAACCCTTTCAATTAAAAGTAGATGCTTCTGCCCTTGCCACAGGAGCCATCCTGTCCCAGAAAGACCCCCAGGGTAAATCCCGCGCCATTGGTTTCCACTCCAAGACATTCACCAAGGCGGAATGGAACTATGATATCCATGACAGAGAACTCCTGGCCATCGTTCGTGGCCTGGAGAACTGGTGCCACCTCCTAGCAGGATCCCCCCATCCTATCACCATCCTCACCAATCACAAGAACCTCTAGTACTATCACAACCCCCAACACATTAATCGCCGTGTTGCCAGATACCTCCCCAAATTGGCTGACTATCATTTCACCCTTGTCCACCAGCCTGGGGTCTCTAACAAGGCCGATGCCCTTTCCAGGCACCCTGATTTCTATGATGGCTCAGCAGATAATGACCAAGTCACTGTCCTCCCCCCTTCCCTCTTTGTCAATGCCACCCTCTCCTCCTCCCTCGATGATCGTGCACGTGCCCACCAACTCAAACAGCCAGACCTTCTCTCCAAATGGATGCTCTCTCACAACCTCACTCAGAAGGAGGGCTTCTTCTGGAATGGCTCATGTCTTGTCATCGTGGAAAATGACAATCTAAGGAGGGGGGTAATTTCCCTATATCACGACTCTCTCACAGCTGGACACCCCGGAATTTCCAAGACCCTTTGGGCTATCTCATGCGATTACTGGTGGCCAAACATGAAAACCTCCATTACCAATTACATTAAGGGTTGCGCCACCTGTCAATCACGCAAAAATAACCCTACCAACCCAAAACCACCGCTTTACCCTATTACTACAGACCCCCATTCCCTTCCCTTCAAAACCATTGCCCTGGACTTTATCACGAAACTCCCCCTATCATCCAACTACGATATAATACTTACAATTACGGACCATGACTGCTCCAAAGCTTCCATTTTCATCCCCTGCAATGAGACCATAGACGCTGAAAAAACCACACTACTTTATGCTACTTATGTACTCCCCCATTATGGACTTCCCAAACGCATCATTTTGGACAGAGACCCTCGTTTTACCTCCACATTTACGAAAGAACTTTGCAAATTACTTCACATCGATCAGAACATTAGTACTGCTTATCACCCCCAAACTGACGGCCAATTGAAACACACTAACCAATGGCTGGAACAGTACCTCCGCATATTCACCAACTACAAGCAAGATGACTGGGCATCTTGGCTTCCCCTTGCACAATTCACACACAACTCCTGGCCCAGTTCTACCATGAAGAAGACCCCCTTTGACCTCCTCATGGGACACACCCCACGCATTCACCAAACCTTCTGCTTCTCCACCATCCCCTCTGTTGACCAGCGCATGCAGCAGATAAAGGAAGCACACCAGCAGGCACAAGACACTATCAGGCACTCACAGGACCTCATGACTAGGTCACACACTTGTTTTACCCCTTACTGTGTCGGAGATAGAGTCTGGCTTGAGGCCAGGAACCTTCACACCACCCATCCATCTGCCAAACTATCCCCACGGCGTTACAGCCCCTTCCTAGTTACCGCTGCCATTTCACACACTTCCTACCACCTCAAGCTCCCTCTGCAATGGAAGATACATAACGTCTTCCATGCTTCCCTTCTCACCCCTTACAAGGAAACACCCAAGCATGGTCCGAACTTTATGGAACCTTCCCCTGACCTGATTGACGGGGGACCAGAATGGGAAGTGGAGCAAATTCTAGGGTCACAACGTAGGCGCAACCAACTGCAGTATTTGGTTAGATGGAAGGGCTTCTCCAAGGCCCATAACTCATGGGAACCCTTGGCTCATATTCACACCAACCAACTCATTACCAACTACCATCAGCAAAACCCTAGCTCTGTCCACTCCCTTGAGGACGCTCACAGAGTAACCTCTTATTTAAACCCTGCCTTTTCCCCCATGCCTTTCATCATCCGCTCTATCACTCTGTCCACCATTGCTGCTATGTCCACCTCTCCTGCCACCACCAATGACCGCTCTCTAGCTGACCGCATCAATTCTCGCACAGCTTCCCCTGTTCCCTCTGAGGGAACCTTTGGCGCTTCAGCATCTCCTCTGGGCAACCCCCTCTCTCTTGCAGATTGCATCCTATCCTCTGCTCCTTCCCCTGACCCTCTCCCTGTCCCCCTCCGTATCCCTGAACCTCGTCACCCCCTTACCCCATTCTCTTGCCCTAGCTCCCCAGTGTCTTCTGTCGATCTGGGCAACAACGAGCTAGCCAATGACCTCCCCCAGGGATACATGATCTATGACTCGCATCGGGCCAACCATGCCCACTACTCCTTCCCTGTCACTGGCTTGGATGGCACCCCCAAGCGTCCCCACTACATTCGCTATGAGTGGGACCGTGAGGGCTATAACCATTACACCCTAGAACATCGCAGGGACACAGGTCACTACCAGGACTATGGTGCCCCACTTGTTGCCACCCCTTTTCACAGACCCCCTCCTGTGTTACGTCACAGTAGGGATGTTCACCCGACATGGGTTAAGTCGATCTACTGAGACGCTGCACTAAGGGGTCTGGTTCTGGTTGTCAAGGGAAGTTCCGAAGAGGAACTTCAGTGAGGATGTACAAGTTGAAGAGTCCGCCTAAGCCAATAGTGGAACTTAGGATTCTTCAGTGAGAAGAGAGGGTTCATGAGAGATGGAGTATCAAAGGTCTTCGGATTGCTCTGAGTACCATAGGATACAAGAAGTCAAGTCTAAGGCTACAAGCTACCTAGCAAGCCTAACTTTATAGTAAATAGGGATCCTAGTACTGAGTCATAATGGTGTACTAGGATCGAGTCATCCGAACAATAAGTAACTGTGGCGCAGTCCACAGTATGTATGAAACAAGTCTGAAACGAAAGATGCAAGCCCCTTATCAATGGGCTAGAGTCACCATGACTCGTATGAGAATAAGTAAGAGAGTCACTATGACTCTCATGAGAATGGTCACGTGAGACAAAGAGAAACAAAGACAAAGAAGAAATTGAGTCATATCGTAACATCCTGCCTATCCTAACAACAACAACCTCTCCCCCTTCCACTCTGACCACCCTGATAAGGCAGCAGTGGAGATGGGTCTCCACGTCCTTAATGATGTTGGGATCAATGCTGACATTGACAGGTACCACTTCCTGGAAGAAGAACATTGTGTGCTTCTGGAGCGGGAGAGGGACCTAGCAGATGCCTGGAATGATTGGAGGAGGAGGTCAGGGGTCATCAGAGACCAATTAAACCAGTCACAGGCGCACATGCACCTTCATCCTTACTTGATGGGGAACGCTCACATCCCTAACCCACGATACACTGACGATGCAGCAGCTTCTTCGGGTGTTCCCATCAGGGAGTACTTGGAGAGCCTCCGCCCAGGAGGGGAGCATTACACCTGCTTCCCCATGCCTTGGCTTCATGATGAAGAGAAGCCAGGCGTGTCCCATTGGATCCTGTCCTAGGGTCAAGAGTCTCATGCTTCGGAGAAGAAGCCCCTTCCCAACCCCCAGCCCATCCACCCCTCCGCCCTCAAGTGCACCAAGTGCCGCATCCCCAACATCACCCACTCTGCTAGCAACTGCCCCATGTGGAAGTGTTGCTTCTACTGCAACAATGTGGGTCACGCCACCTGGAAGTGTGCTTACCCTCACTCTAGGTGCTACACTGGCGACAATTGTCGCATTCCCCCCAAGCACCAGAACTTCAAAGGGGGTTGTGAGTGGCACAAGTGGGGATGGCATTCCCTCTATGGGAATGCCACCTATGATGGTGACTACAATTTCTACGAAGATGTGGACTGGGAGGCTCAGGATTGTGGTGATTGATGCGTGGAAGCATCCACCAAGAGCAGGGGTGATGTCGTGATCCGGCTCACCATGAACTTATTTTCTTTTACTATATCACTTTGACTCATTCTTGTTTTCCCTCAGAGTACTAACCTGTTGACTCACTACCATGTACACTTCCTTACTCCGAGTCCCTTCCTAACTCATTCCCCTTCTGCGCTTCCCCTTGTTCCCTTTTCTTCTCCTTCCCCATTTGCATTTCCTATTGTTACCCTTTAGTATCCCCTTCATGGGACAGACATGGAGTAGCAACCTATATAAACCTGTCTATTTGTACGCTCACTCTCCAGTCTTGTCTTCGTTTATCATACTAGCGAATACCAGACTTGTTTGTCCCTTCACCTGTGTGCTCCTCTCGTCGTCTCATCACCACTGTCGGCCTTCCCTTAGTTGGGAGCCACCTCAAAGCTTTGCACTTGTGCTATAACAACACGCACACACAGACCCTGAGTCGTTCAACTTAGTCCCTCATACTTCGGCCTTCTGACCGAACACCTTGTATCTCGTCACTAAGTCCATTGACTTAGCCCCTCTAGACCTTGTTCCCTTGTTGTCCTCCAAGGACCCTCATCACCTCATCTCCTTGTCGCTCTCACTGAGCACCTTGCCCTTACCTTGTCCTCATACCTTGTCCCCAGTACCCTTGTCCCTCATACCTCCAGTGCATGTCGCACAGTAAGGCCCTGCTAGGCCTTAACATTTCCTCATGCTGCCTCTCAAGGCTGACTCCCACAAAATATATATATAAGAAATTATAATAAAAAATCAAGAGAGGCTGCTGCACTTGAATAAATCTAACATTTTTCAACTTAGTTTGACAGTATTTACTTAATTTACCACTTATTAATTTGTATAAATAGGCCAGGGCAAATGCCCACTCTGCATCTGCAAATGTATGCTTCCGTTTTCTAGCTACCTCAGATGGCCAGGACTTGCAATAGATAGTATTTAATATTATTACTAGCTTATGTTAATCATTACTTAGAAAAAGTGTTTATAGGATGATTTATTACTTACATCAGCAAAAATAATAATAAATTATTAGCACTTGCCAAATGCAAAATCGCTTACACGAATTATAATGTATAACAATCGCTTACAGCCGGGCCACAATTCTCATAACCATTTATAAGCAGCCACAATTCTCATAATTGTTTATAAGTGATCACAATACATAGATAATATTGTGATCTTACTGCAAGTGCTATCAATTAAATAATAAAAATAAGAAATCTGCTAAACATGTAAATTTGATTCCTTCGTGCCACATCCATGCTGACACAGCAGGCACATGACCACCAAATTTGGCCCTCCCACTCATTCAAGGGTCCACCACAAGCCTGCCAGTGAGCAGCACGATATCCCAATGCCTGACCGCTTGACTCACATGGCACCAGTGGCGTCCCCACCGTACGTATCCCCTCCCCTATTGCGGTGCCGCTACTGAGCTCGTATTGAAACAGGTTACCCGCGCATCCCCAACGGCACAGCATGTTAGGGTGCTTTTCCAGGGTGAGCCGTATGTTGCGTGCAGTAGCACATCATGACACGTGCTGACAACACCACCTCCTCACATATGCCACCTCCCCTGTGCGTGCCAAGTCGCAGCATGTGGCATAGTGGCACACTGCCACCTCCTCATGTGCACCACCCCTCCGCCCACCACCCCTTTGCCCGCCACCCCTCTGTCCGCCACCCCTTTGCCCACCACCCCTCTGCCCACCACCCCTCTGCCCGCCACCTCCACCCCTCTGCCTGCTACCCCTCCTCCCGCAACCATGACCACGACCCCTGCCCGCAACCCCTCTGCTCGCCACCACCACCCCTCTGCCCGCTACCCCTGCGCATACCACGTCACAACCCATGGCGATGCATTGCATCGCCATGGGTTGGGCGCTGAGGGAAGATAGGGCGTACCATGGCTGGTACGCCCTATCTTCCCTCAGCACCACGTCCCACCCTGCCCTGCTGTTACGTCACGGTAGGGACGTTCACCCGACATGGGTTAAGTCGATCTACTGGGACGCTGCACTAAGGGGTCTGGTTCTGGTTGTCAAGGGAAGTTCCGAGGAGGAACTTCAGTGAAGATGTACGAGTTGAAGAGTCCGCCTAAGCCAATAGTGGAACTTAGGATTCTTCAGTGAGAGGAGAGTTCGTGAGAGATGGAGTATTCACTGGTCTTCAATTGCTCGAGTACCGTAGAGTACAAAAAGTCAAGTCTAAGGCTACTACTACCTGGTGAGCCTGTATTTATAGTAAAGTAATAGGGCATCCTAGGATAGAATGATAATGGCATCCTAGGATCAAGTCATCGAGCAATCACAATAGAAACAATAAGAACTGCGGAGCGCAGCTCGCAGTAATCACATGTAAGATGTGAAACAATAGATATAAGTGAAATGAAGATGTGAGTGAAACACATATAGCCTCCTAGCAACAGGCGGAAGTTGTCATAACTCACATGAGAGATAAAGATATAAATAAAAGTAAAGAGTCACCATGACTCATATGAGAACGACCACGTGATTGGAAAGTAAAAGGTTGTCACGTGTCCTAAGGCAGATAGAGGAAGGGGATTAAAATAGGCAGTGTCATAACACCTGCACCCGCCACCTCCCCTACGCATGCCACCCCATTTGCAGTGGCAATGGACTTGCGCACCCCGCCTCCCCCGGGCCTGCACGCTGTGTTTTTTGCACACACTGCCTCCAAGTCGCTCCGTAATGTGGTGGCACATTGTGCACTGCTTACCATGCCGGTCTCACATGCATGCACTCAAGGAGATATACCAAGTAGCATAGAATGTATTAGTATATTCAAAATATTAATATTTTTGTCCCAATTTATCCCAGATTGCGCATTGTACCATTCCCCCAATAGATAATCAACTTGGTACATTTTTTACTATAGTGGGCCTACCTTATAAGATCCCTTTCGACATATATACCTGAGGCCATGTAGCTTAGTGGTAATGCCCTTGCCAGTGCAATATATCTAGTAGTCATGGGTTTGACTCCCCACCTGGCCACTTTTCTTACATTACCTAACTATTTACCCATTTCCGAATCTATATGTTTAGACACTTAAGTTTAGTGCAAAAATTAAATTTACCAACATATTTAAAATTTGAGCAAGTAATTCATCAATGAAGTCAACACCTAGCAAATTATATGATTATAGAGTACAGAAGCATGTGATGGTCATAAAACCCATTGTAAGTGGTCTAAATCCTATCAAGCAATTATATTTTCTAATGATAACCAAAAGCAATTACAAACTATTGAGACGATTATAAGCGATTATGAGAATTGTGTTGATTAGTAACGAATTGCCAAATCCATGTGACTGGCTAAGCGCTTATAATTCCTGCCTGGATTACAGTGCTTATGGCACTTATAAGATATTATAATCACTTATAATAATTTGTTTTTTTTGCTGATGTAGGAGTTCAGACAATTAGTAAGCTCAAATGTGTTAAATTCATTGGCCGCTTTTGAAACTTAGTCAGCACTGATTAAGGAAATGCAAAAATACAGAAAACATTTATTTTTTATTGCTTACTAAAACTACTACATTCTGAGTTATAATATTGAGAGGGAAAGTCCAATGCATCAACTGCTTACGTTTCAAACCTTCCTTTTTTGGAGTGTTACAGAGTGCGAAAAGTCAACGCCTTACATCAACTCACTGAGACATACATTGTTGCATGGCTCGTAATCGCCGACCTAAACATCTCACAGCCTCACCACTTATTATCTTACCAATAGGCTATTGTTCTTGTATGTCTTAGCTGTGGCCCACCTGTATTTACATATAAGTGCTGGTATTCGCTCGAATGTGTATCATCTTGTTCTCGAACAGCACCTGGTGTGCAAATCTTAAGCCGCTCTTTGCTCTACCCCTTGCTTGTCTCGTACTTGACTACGCGCTAGCGCTCTTTCAACCCCGCGCACACTACCGTTGCTCACAACATACAGCCATACCTACCAAGATTGGACACCTCGGGCATCGTCATCTGACGCGCGATCTAGAGATATTGCAAAGCGAGAGGGCGATCGTCCAGGCGAGTTGGAGCGTTGACCAGACTGTAACTGAGGATAGGAACATGTCGTTGGTGTCAAAGTTGCAAACGGAAGCAGGCAGGAGACAGGCAAATGCCAGAGCTAGGGAACTTTCGATCGAGGAGAAGTCTGAGAGAAGAGTTAAAATGTACAGGCCCAGGCCCAGACGGGGTAGTCGAACAGGATTATGACGATGACGAGAGCGGTCACAAAGACGATAAACTGCCAGTGATTGCTGACACCAACTAGAAAAGGTGTAAAACCTGGCTCTATACTTGAACGCATGAACCCATTGCGATTACAAACCCACGGACGATGACTAGAACACACGATTGAGTATGGCTACGGGTTACGAGAAATACAGCTCACTAGTCAGAACGCGCGATGCTTTGTCGCATATACGGCAGTGCATTGTCCGCAGAGGTTTCCTTGCCTAGAAGAAAAATCAGTGACGCGTAATGAAATGCTAGCGCATACCGGACCCGCGATACACTGGATGTAGAACGTCTGTCCATTGAGTCACCCTTCGGATGCCAGGTCCTCGATATCAGACCGATAGCTGTCATGATAAAGGAACCTCATGTTGAAACTCGGGATACTCAAGCAAGCGCTACCCAAACCACGGACCCGAACATGGTGCCGGAGAAGTAGGGGCTCGCGGTAACACTCTGAGTGTACGTCGGGTTGTTTGGCAGAACGCGAGTGACGACCTGAAACGAAATGTTGGGACACACAAAATGCAAGAAGCAAAACGCCCTACGTGATACATCCCGAAGGACTCTGCCATGGCAAGGTTCTTGCCCGTATACCACGGGAGGATAGTAAGGGTCATTAAGATCATGTAAAGGAAATCATGGGCATGAGAAATGCAGCCGGCTTAGTGTTCCGCTGGGGAAAACCATCAGTGTTAGTGCCTCCACGTTGGTCCCATTCTGTAAGTACACCTACTTTGCTGAGTGGTTTCTTGGCCTTCGAGCTCCACAGCCATGTCACGAGCCGTGCGGCCCTCGTTATCCTTCGCGTGGATCTCGGCGCCTTTCTCGAACAGTCGGCGAATGCAGACCTTATTCCCACGTACCACCGCCCAATGCAGAGGTGTAAGTCCGGCATCACCCCGCGAGTTGGGATTTGCGCCGTGCTTGAGACGCAGTTCGACCGAGAGTGCGTCACCCTGATATGCAGCCCACATGAGGGCAGTGTGTCCCGAAGAGTTGCGTTCGTCGACGGAGATAAGTTGTTGAAGGAGGTATAAAAGGGGCAAGATGGAAGAGATGTGTGTGAGGAGGTGAAGGGTATTGTAGCCTTGTGTGTCTTTGATATTCGGATCCGCGCCATGGGGCTATAAGCACCTGGATGACAGAGATAGCCATTCCGGGCGGCCCATTGCATCGGAGTGGCGACGAGGTCACCACCGAGAGCATCGACCAGGCGGTACAGCCGGGGGTCGAGGAGGTCAAGTAGTTGCAAGCAGGTAGTCATTCAGCAGCGAGATTATGCTGGCCATGGTCTAGACCTTGGCCGACAGCTGGACGTTGCCGGATGGAAGGAGGAAGGACAGATGCACCGGTACCGAGCAACTTGTGCCATCCTCATGAAATGCTTAACCATCGAGTCGTGGATCTAAGTGCCTGCATAGCAATGTCAGGGATGCCGCGGCCCACGGGGCTGCACTGTGTGTCGTCAAGGCGGGGGAGGACGGGAAGCTGTACCGCTCAGGCCATGAGTTGACGAGGTCTAGCAGGCTCAGCAACCTAATCCTTGAGCAGTGTGCATCATATCTGCAACGGAGCCACGGCGTACATGAGTACATGCGCGCGCAGAGGAGAAAAAAATGCCTGGGACCACTGTCTACGCACTCTACGAGGTCAATGATCCTAGGGACTGGGTCGTAGAGCGCGTCAATCAAAGTGTTCTCAGGCCCGTGGTAGGGCTTGAGTGCAACGTGAAGATCGATGGTACTACCAGTGAGGGTCACAGAGGTTATCCCAAATTTGTTGGGACGCCATTCCGGATGTCATTCTGATGTAGTGGGAAGGGCGTTGTGAGGCAGGTGCCCGTTGGAACACAACGGGCACGTGAGGCAGGAACACTGAACAGGAATGCGGATCGAACCGGGAAAGTCCGACGCGCGCCATCGATCGATCGAGGATGGGACCAAATCGATCAACACCTGTTGCTTCCGTCACTACAATGGACACCCAACAAACCCCTCGCCGAATTCCAAATCTCACGTTCCGAGTCCTTATCGTAGGAAGGGCAAACGCAGGAAAGACATCCATCCTACAAAGAGTCTGTGAAACAACGGAGAGCCCGTTTATTTACCGCGGAGATGAGGAGGTACGTGGCCCAACTCTTTTGCTTGCGAGTCTGATCTCACTACTGACAAGGTTAAACTCGACCCTTCCATGGACGTAAGTGGCGATAGTACTTCCCTTTGGTTGCATCTGAACATTGATCCAGCGAAGCGAGCACACGATTGACGATGAGCTTGTGTTCTCTAACCATAGAGGCTATGTCTTTCACGACTCGCGTGGAATTGAGTCAGGTAGCACAGAGGAACTCGAGATTTTGCAGGAATTCATTCGACGCAAGTGTGGAGAAAGGCGATTGAGAGATAGATTGCATGCGATATGGTTTGGACTCTTGAGTGTTCACGATTACGACTACTTGCTGACAGTCATAAATTAAGGTACTGCGTCCCAATGGACAACCAACGACCGGGCCTAGATCTGAGGTTTTTTAAGGGCATCTGCCTTGACCAGAATGGTGTGTCGTTATAAACACTCATGACAGAAGTTAATGCATCACTTTGAAGTTCCCGTTATCGCTGTATTCACGAAACATGACCAGTTTATTCGCAACGTGGGAATGCATTTGCTGGATTACCCAGATGAATACCCAAAGGATAGCAACGTATCCGAAGTGGCGGAGGAACAATTTCAAGAGTACTACCTACGTCCCCTTGGTGATGATGTTAGATTTGTGCGATTAGAAAGTAGGTTCAAGGTCTAATTCTGGTTACACGCTGACGCTCTCCAGCAGAAATGCACATCAAAAACAGGCGCTGCGATGATCTTATTGTGGAGACCTCTGCAGCATTGAATGAGGACGTCGCCGCGTTGATGCTTTTCGCCGTGCAAAGGGATAATATAGGATTGAGCGTCAAAAGCGCTCTGAAGCGGTGAGTACGCCAGTTGAAGAGGCGATGCGACCGACGATCTCAACGCACATTGCAGTGTCTATTCCCGTGCTGGTGCTGCCTTTGATATCAGACGTGTCATTCGTGAATGTCTTATTCCGTTTCCATACATCTGGGCAAGTTTTCATAAAGTCTTGATTTGTGATACAAGCCTCATGATGATTGATGTCGCTCAACACCTAGTGGGTAAGTACCAGCTCTTACTCCTACCTTTCGGGTTGACGGACCGGTGCGCTGCTCTCTAGTTTGTAAGTGGCTGGGGTGCCTCGTTTCGAGCATGCTGATGACACCTGTCTTCGGCTCTCTAGAACGTGAGTGGCTGGGGTGCCTTGCTTCATATCAAGCCTGCTGACGATACCTGTCCTCAACTCTCCAGGAAGTGAGTGGCTAGGGTACCTTGCTTCGTTTCAAGCCTGCTGACAACGCCTGTCTTCGGCTCTCTAGAATGTGAGTGGCTGGGGTGCCTCGCTCTGTTTCAAGCCTGCTGACGGCAGCTGTCCTCGACTCTCCAGTTTGTGAGTGGCTGGGGTGCCTCGCTTCGTTTCAAGCCTGCTGACAACGCCTGTCCTCGGCTCTCCAGAGAGTAAGTGGCTGGGGTACCTTGCTTCGTTTCAAGCCTGCTGACGACGGTTGTCCTCGGCTCTCCAGGTTGTGAGTGGCTGGGGTGCCTTGCTTCGTTTCGAGCCTGCTGATGACGCCTGTCCTCGGTTCTCCAGGAAGTGAGTGACTGGGGTGCCTCGCTCCGTTTCGAGCCTGCTGACGATGGCTGTCCTCGGCTGTCCAGGAAGTGAGTGGCTGGGGTGCCTCGCTTCGTTTCAAGTCTGCTGACGATGAATGTCCTCACTCTTCAGTTTGTGAGTGGCTGGGGCGCCTTGCTTCGTTTCGAGCTTGCTGACGACGTCTGTCCTCGGCTCTTAAGGAAGTGAGTGGCTCGGGTGCCTTGCTTTGTTTCGAGCTTGCTGACGATGGCCGTCCTCGGCTCGCCAGAGAGTGAGTAGCTGGTGTGCCTCACTTCGTTTCGAGCCTGCTGACGACGGTTGTCCTCGGCTCTCCAGGTTGTGAGTGGTTGGTGTGCCTCGCTTCGTTTCAAACCTGCTGACGATGCCTGTCTTCGGCTCTCTAGGTTGTGAGTGGCTGGGGTGCCTCGCTTCGTTTCGAGCCTGCTGACGATGCCTGTCCTCGGCTCTCCAGGAAGTGAGAGGCTGGGGTACCTTGCTTCGTTTTAAGCCTGCTGATTACACCTGTTCTCGGCTCTCTAGAACGTGAGTGGCTGGGGTGCCTCGCTTCGTTTCAAGCCTGCTGACGACGCCTGTCCTCGGCTTTCCAGGAAGTGAGTGGCTGGGATGCCTTGCTTCACTTTGAGCCTGCTGACGACGGTTGTCCTCGGCTCTCCAGGAAGTAAGTGGCTTGGGTGCCTCGCTTCATTTCGAGCCTGCTGACGACGGTTTTCCTCGGCTCTCCAGTCAGTGAGTGGTTGAGGTGCCTCGCTTTGTTTCAAGTCTGCTGACAACGGCTGTCCTCGGCTCTCCAGAGAGTGAGTAGCTGGGGTGTCTCGCTTCGTTTCAAGGCTGCTAACGACGGCTGTCCTCGGCTTGCCAGGAAGTGAGTGGCTGGTGTACCTCACATTGTCTCAAGCCTGCTGATGACGGCTGTCCTTGGCTCCCCAGGAAGTGAGTGTCTGGGGTGCCTCGCTTCGTTTCCAGCCTGCTGACGACGCCTATCCTCGACTCTCCAGCTGGTGGGTGGCCGGGGTGCCTCACTTCGTTTCAAGCCTGCTGACGACGGCTGTCCTCGGCTTTCCAGTCGGTGAGTGGCTGGGGTACCTTGCTTCGTTTCGAGCCTGCTGACAACGCCTGTCCTTGACTCTCCAGGTTGTGAGTGGCTGGTGTGCCTCGCTTCGTTTCAAGCCTGCTGACGACAGCTGTCCTCGGCTCTCCAGAGAGTGAGTGGCTGGGGTGCTTTGCTTCATTTCGAGCCTGCTGACGACACCTATCCTCGGCTCTCCAGTTGGTGAGTGGCTGGTGTGCCTCGCTTCGTTTCAAGCCTGCTGACGACCCCTGTCCTTGGCTCTCCAGAGAGTGAGTGACCGGGGTGCCTCGCTTCGTTTCGAGCCTGCTGACGACGGTTGTCCTCGGCTCTCCAGTTGGTGAGTGGCTGGGGTGTCTCGCTTCGTTTCGAGCTTGCTGACGACGGCTGTTCAGGTTGTGAGTGGCTGGGGTGCCTCGCTTCGTTTCAAACCTGCTGACGACCCCTGTCCTCGCTCTTAAGCATGTGAGTGGCTGGGGTGCCTCGCTTTGTTTCAGGCCTGCTGACGACGGTTGTCCTCGGCTCTCCAGGTTGTGAGTGGCACGGGTGCCTCACTTCGTTTCAAGCCTGCTGACGACAGCTGTCCTCGGCTCTCCAGGAAGTGAGTGGCTGGGGTGTCTTGCTTTGTTTCAAGCCTGCTGACGATACCTGTCCTCGGCTCTCCAGGTTGTGAGTGGTTGGGGTGTCTCGCTTCGTTTCAAGCCCACTGACAGTGGCTGTCCTCGGCTCTCCAGTTTGTGAGTGGCTGGGGTGCCTCGCTTTGTTTCAAGCCTGCTGATGACGCCTGTCCTCGGCTCTCCAGAGAGTGAGTGGCTGGGGTACCTCGCTCCGTTTCGAGCCTGCTGACAACGGCTGTCCTCGGCTCTCCAGCTGGTGAGTGGCTAGGGTGCCTCACTTTGTTTCAAGCCTGCTGACGACGGCTGTCCTCGGCTCTCTAGGGAGTGAGTGGCTAGGGTGCCAAGCTTCGTTTCGAGCCTGCTGACCCCGCCTGTCCTTGACTCTCCAGGTTGTGAGTGGCTGGTGTGCCTCGCTTCGTTTCGAGCCTGCTGACGGCGGCTGTCCTCGGCTCTCCAGGTTGTGAGTGGCTGTGGTGCGTCGCTTTGTTTCAAGCCTGCTGACGACGGCTGTCCTCGGCTCTACAGAGAGTGAGTGACTCGGGTGCCTCGCTTTGTTTTAAGCCCGCTGACTACGTCTGTCCTCGTCTCCCCAGGACGTGAGTGACTGGGGAGCTTCGCTTCGTTTCAAACCTACTGACGATGCCTGTCTTCGGTCTCCAGTTTGTAAGTGGCTGGGGTGCCTCGCTTCGTTTCAAGCCTGCTGACGACGCCTGTCCTCTTTTCTTCAGAGGGTGAGTGGCTTGTATGCCTCGCTTCGTTTCAAGTCTGTTGACGACGTCTGTCCTCGGCTCTCCAGGTTGTGAGTAGCTGGTATGCCTCTCTTCGTTTCAAGCCTACTGATGACGGCTGTCCTTGACTCTTTAGGAAGTGAGTGGCTGGGGTGCCTCGCTTCGTTTCAGGCCTGCTGATGACAGCTGTGGTCGGCTCTCCAGAGAGTGAGTGGGCGATGTGCCTCGCTTTGTTTCGAGCTTGCTGACGACGGCTGTCCTCGGCTCTCCAGTCGGTGGGTGGCTGAGGTGTCTTGCTTCGTTTCAAGCCTGCTGACAACGGCTGTCGTCGGCTCTCCAGGAAGTGAGTTGCTGGGGTGCCTTGCTTCGTTTCGAACCTGCTGACGATGGCTGTCCTCGGCTCTCCAGGAAGTGAGTGGCTGGGGTGCCTTGCTTCGTTTCGGCCTACTGACGATGGCTGTCCTTGGCTCTCCAGGAAGTGAGTGGCTGGGGTGCCTTGCTTCATTTCGAGCCTGCTTATGACGGCTGTCCTCGGCTGTCCAGGACGTGAGTGGCCGGGGCGCCTCGCTTTGTTTCGAGCCTGCTGATGACGGCTGTCCTTGGCTTTTCAGAGAGTGAGTGGCTGGTGTACATTGCTCCGTTTCAAGCCTGCTGATGATGGCTCTCCTCGGCTCTCCAGGACGTGAGTGGCTGGTGTACATTGCTTCGTTTCAAGCCTGTTGACGATGGCTGTCCTCGGCTCTCCAGAGAGTGAGTGGTTGGGGTGCCTCGCTTTGTTTTAAGCCTGCTGATGACAGCTGTCCTCGGCTCTTCAGAGAGTGAGTAGCTGGTGTGCCTCGCTTTGTTTCAAGCCTGCTGACGACGGCTGTCCTCGGCTCTCCAGAGAGTGAGTGTCTGATATGCCTCGCTTCATTTCGAGCCTGCTGACGATGGCTTTCCTCGGTTCTCCAGTTTGTGAGTGTTGGGGTGCCTCGCTTCGTTTCAAGTCTGCTGACGATGAATGTCCTCACTCTTCAGTTTGTGAGTGGTTGGGGTGCCTCGCTTCGTTTCAAACCTGCTGACGATGGCTGTCCTCGGCTCTCCAGGAAGTAAGTAGCTTGGGTGCCTCGCTTCGTTTCGAGCCTGTTGACGACAGCTGTCCTCGGCTCTCCAGACGGTAAGTGGCTGGTGTGCCTTGCTTTGTTTCAAGCCTGTTGACGATGGCTGTCCTCGGGTCTCCAGGATGTGAGTGGCTGGTGTGCCTAGCTTTGTTTTGAGCCTGCTGACGACGGCTGTCCTTCGGCTGTCCAGAACGTGAGTGGCCGGGGCGCCTCGCTTTGTTTCGAGTCTGATGATGACGGCTGTCCTTGGCTTTTCAGAGAGTGAGTGGCTGGTGTACATTGCTTCGTTTCGAGCCTGTTGACGACGGCTGTCCTCGGCTATCCAGTTGGTAAATGGCTGCAGTCCCTCACCGTGTTTCAAGCCTACTGATGACCCCTGTCCTTGGTTTTCCAGTCTGTCAGTGACTGCCCACCTTGTTGTGCTTAGTACCTACTGATGGTTGCCCTTCACTCCCCATTGATCACATATCCCTGACCTACTAGAGCGTTCGTGCATGTTCTCCTTTCAAGCCTGCTAACGATGTCCACCTTTGATTCTCCAGTTTGTAAGCGCTCCTCGTCCGTTCACTCACCGTAAGCAGAAATCTCACTTCTTTTATAAGGTAAAGCAGCTTGTGTCGCTGCCCTTTATACACAATGTTTTATCTCTGTATTACGGTCGACTGTCTCTATGGCTTATGATATTTATTTCTCTAGTTCGCCACCACTGGTCTTAGCGGTCATCACTTCGTCCTTGGTATTTTATTTTATTTTCCATTTTTAGAGTGTATCTAACCATTATAGAAGCTGTTGTCCTTATCTTAAAGCATGCCACTTTTTTAAGACTCGGGATCCCATCACCTAAATCAGCTATCACCCACGCGGAGCTGAAATATAGGGAGGCGAATATTGACTCGAAAATTCAAGAATACCTTACAGCCTCTTCTGATGAGCATACTGTTGAGCTATTTGCAGACTTTATTATGGCTACTGATATTGGTTTGTTTAGTCTTGCATCCGTTAGGATAATAACTCATCAAGTTTTCAGTGCCGTCTCTGACTTCGGTGTCGGAAACACATGTGCATAGAAAAGATGATCGATTTCAACGGATTTGGGGACAATTATTCACACACAGCAAGTCTATCTTCTTGCCGGAGTTGGGGAACCACACAGGGGAGGATAAGTAGATCAAAGTGGAGTGGAACAGGAGTTGTGTAGTTAAGGCATGTTTCATGATATAAGGCCGATAAAGATTCGATTCTCCTGAGCTGTGTTTAGGACTATTTTGTGAACTCTACATTGGGGGCGGCGTTTAGGGGCGGCGTCTAAGGAAGCACGTCGGAGGCGTGCGCACAGTCAGGAAAAGAAAGACTGAGGCGCATACAAGCCATGCTACTACGCTTAAGTATCATTGAATGAAGAACTATACAGTTTTACAGCCCCTTGGGCTCAAGAATGGTAAGTAGCTAACCGAAAGCATCCAAACGTGCAACGATACAAAGTACTACGAAAACGAGTCATCTATCATATTCCGGCCCGCACTCCCGGGCGATTGATGCGTCCAACAGACTATACCCGCCACTTGCTACAATCTAGGAAGACTTAGAGCTGTCGGATACTATTAAACATCCCACATGAGTAAGTTCCCGAAAAAGTTTTCGGGTTTTTCCGGGTTTTTTTCCAGGTTTTCGGGTTTCTCGGAGTGCTTGCAGTTCACACATGACGTTGTCAGGAGTTGATGTAATTCTGCAGACACATGTGATGCAAAAAGTCATGTTTTCTGGCCATACCAAAAGTCTGAATTAAACACAGACATTTCTGAGAGTTCAGCCACTTAGAATATTTTTGATGATGTAATATAATTTATTCTCAGTGCAATTAATGAAAAAATAATTCTGAGTCAATTATTCAGTGGGATCTCTTGCCAAAAAAAATACAAAGTCAATTTTTCAATTGGGAGGTATGTAATATATAGGAATGTAAGGTACAGGGTAAGTGTAAGGTTGGAAATAATAATTACTAGATGACAACAGAGCAGGCTGCAAAAGAGAAGGTGGTTGTGCAGGGGTGTAGTGAGGCATATGCATTGGTGTGTATATCGGTGTGTGAGCTGGGGAGGGATGTTAGCAGTGCTGCTAAATGCACTAGTGTTAAGTCTGCAGCTGACGCCAGCCCTTCGGTCATGTGACTGAAGATAAGAAAGAAGGGAGGGGGTAACTGGGCCCAACAGTTTCATGACCATCAGTTTTACGGCCATCTTACATTCTGATTGATACATCATCTACACCTACTTCCTTTCTGATTGATCCATGGGGTTCTCTGATATGGAAGGGGGTGAACACTCTATAAAAGGGGCTTGTAGTACAGCTTGTAGAACCAGTTTAGTCTCCTGTCCAGAATCCAGTCTTATCCTGTTCCTTCTCTTTCAAGAAGTCTATAAGCATTGCACCGATGACATTAGACTAAACTCTTTACTCAATGGCGATGACACTAGGGCCATTTGGAGTTGATCACAGCGAGCCAGCCAACCGCAAGCTAAATGTAGCCTTTGAAGGTGAGTTCACACTTCTACCTGAAGAACATTTCATCTATCACCCTTATGCAGCAGAATGGACGTATGTGGACGACGAACACCTGGTCCATCTGAAGAACAACCATGGAACTCTCACGCAAATACTCTTTAACCCAAACAATCTGCCATTTCTAGGCCTGTGGAGAGCTGACATCGAGAAATATAACCTGCTTATGGAAGCAGAAACAAGGTGGCGATGTGCAAGGCTGACAAGTGAATACTCAACACCACCAGACACCCCTACTACAGAAGAAGATATGACCTTGATGATCAATAGAACTCAAGTGATTCCCTTGGAGTTACATCATTCACCGCTCACACTGCACCTCTCTTCTGCCACCATCACTCTGCAGCTGATGACGGTCAGCGGAATGACCCCCGCAAGTCGAGAATGCATCGCAAGAGCCTTGGGAGGAGGCTCGGGACTGTCACAAGGAGGTGGAGGAGGAGGAGAACCCAATCCCACTATGGGAGGAAGCGGAGGAGGACCACCCTCTCCTGGCGACAGAGATGGTGGAGGAGGTGGAGGTGGTGGAGGAGGTGGAGGTGGTGGAGGTGGTGGAGGCAGCCCACTAGGCTTGCCAGGAGCAGGACCCCTCAGTGGACCACCCCTAGGTGCTCCATTCAGAACTGACAAAACATTGGGAGCCCTACCCATGATCTTTGACAGGGCTTGGGATAAAGCTGACACCTTTATCAACACAGTACAGTCGTACTTTTGATTGAACAATCATAACAATTTCTTTCATTCATATCTGACCAGGATTGCCCTCATATTAACCTTGGTGCAAGGAGACCAAGTTGCAGGATGGGCACACGAGCAAGGAGAATGGCTCAATACCTTACACCCTGTCCATGATGATGATCGCCAGTCATGGGTACAGTTCTTGGCCCGATTCCACAATCATTTCCAAGACACACAGAAGGCAGAGTGGTCCTGGATGCATCTTGAAGACTTACGAATGAAATGGCTGGAAATTGACACCTATGTCGCTGAGTTTGAGCAATTGGCATTGGAAGCTAAGTATTCTCTCGATCACAAAGAGATGGTTCAGCTCTTTCTTAATGGATTGCCAAAATCAGTATTAGAAGACTGCCTACATCCGCCTTATGCCAACTTGTACCAAGCAATGTGCAAGTGTGCGATTGACTCAACCCGTGCATATCTATTGATGTGCACAATTCTCGACTGACAATGTTGTGATCTGGCTCACCACAGACTTATTTTCTTTTTACCTTACCACTCTGACTTTCTCTCAGACTTCCTCAGAGTACTAACCTGTTGACTCACTACCATGTACGCTTCTCTACTCCGATTCCCCTTCTAGCTCCTTCCCCTTTCGCATCTCCTATTGTTCTCCTTTGATCCCCCCTTCTCCCCCTTTCCCCTTTTGCATTCCCTTTGTTCCCTTTCAGTATCCCCTTCATGGGACGGACATGGAGTAGCTACCTATATAAGCTTGACCATGTATACGCTTATTCTTCAGTCTTGTCTTCGTTTATCATACTAGCAAATACCAGACTTGTTGACTCCCCTCTGTGTGCCTCCTTCTTGTCGTCTCATCACCACTATCGGTCTTCCCTTAATTGGGAGCCACCTCGAAGCTTTGTGCTTGTGCTATAACAATGCGCACACACAGACCCTAAGTTGATTCGACTTAGTCCCTCATACTTCGGCCTTCTGACCGAACCCCTTGCACCTCGTCACTAAGTCTCTCGACTTAGCCCCCTTGAAACCTTGCCCCTTGGTCGTCCTTTGTGGACCTTCGTCACTTCGAACACCCCTCTCAATCCTTGTCGCTTTTACCAAGTACCTTGTCCTTGAACTCTGTCCCTGTCCCCTCATACCCTCGGTGCACGTTGCACAGTAAGGCCCCGCTAGGCCTTAACAGATGACCAGGCGGAGGCAATTGAGGTGGAAGACCCACCTTTCAGTTCTTTGGGAGGTAGCAGAATCAGCAGGGAGGCTGAAACCAATAGGCAAGTGGAAATAGTAATCCCCAACCATCATATAACTCATCAAATGCCCCATGAACAATGAATAACATCCCCGTCCTGATGGACGTTGGGCGAGGAAGGGCTTAGCAACCATGACAATGGGGAAGAGTGGCTACCACTATGGATTCTGCACCAACGTGATGACCAGTAGGCCCTTGCTTCACCTGCAGACAGCAAGGTCATCTAGCCCGCAACTGCCTGCATCAAGTACAGACTTGGGAAGCAGGGGTGTTGGAACTGCCAACAATGAATGAAGATCACTGGGCACAAATTCAGCAACACATGGCCCAGATGCCTGAAGAAGAAATGAGAGCTCAGGCTGCAGAATTGGAAGAGGGGCAGGGTTTTCAGCAGGCCTAATCCGTTCAGTCTGGATTAGGTCTAATAAATCGTCTCGGATGTATCTGTTTGTACGAAAATCTATGACGCTACATATATTCATCCATCACAACGATAAGAGGACTGAAATGCTTGCACTTCTGGATTTGGGAGCTACCGAATGCTTTATACACACAGCACTAGCCATCCGTCTAAGGCTTCCCATAAAACATCTCACAGTCTCCCAGGAAATCATCAACATAGATGGGAGTACCAATACAAGTGGAAAAATCACCCATTATATTGACTGCATGGCAAAAGCAGGTGCAAAGACCATACAACTCTGATTCTTCGTCACAAATATCGGGGATAGCCAAATTATTCTAGGATACCCATGGTTCGCAGCCCATCAACCTGCAATCAACTGGGCACGAGGATGGATTGTATACGAACAACTACCCCTCATTCTCACCATCCTTGACAATCAGTTCCAGGTCCATGCTGGACAAACCTTAGCGTCCCAGCTGGCTGAATGGAACCAAGCTCTAGCTGAAGCCCTGACACAAGAGTATCAACAACATCAGCACATTTTTGATGATCATGAAGCTATGAGGTTTCCACAAGAATGTGTTTGGGATCACATGATTGAGCTAAAAAAGGATGCGCCAGCAGCACTGCCAGGGAAAATTTATCCACTCACCCAAGATGAAAGAAGAGCCCTCCATGCATTTTTGCAAGAACAGCTACAGAAAAAGTATATTCAGCTGTTGAAGAGCCCATATGCAGCACCATTCTTTTTTATCAAAAAGAAAGACGGCAAATTAAGGCCAGTGCAAGACTACTGGAAGCTCAACAAGATCACGGTGTGCAACCAGTACCCCTTGCCATTGATATTGGATCTAATCACCTGAGTATAAGATGCGGCCCTTTTCATGAAGTTCAATATCAGATGGGGCTATAACAATGTCCGGATCAAGGCTGGAGATGAATGGAAGGCAGCATTTCTTACAAATGAAGGACTTTACGAACCAAGAGTCATGTTCTTCGGACTAATGAATTCGCCCGCAACCTTCCAGCAGATGATGAATTCTATATTCGCTTTGGAGATAGCTGAAGGCTGGCTCACAGTTTATATGGATGACCTACTCATTCACACCCCAGACGACCTTACTGAACATTGACAAAAGGTGCATCGCATACTTGAAAAATTACGAGCACACGACCTTTTCCTCAAACCAGAGAAATGCCAGTTTGAAAAGAAAAGCATTGAATTTTTAGGCGTAGTGCTCAAAGAAGGAACAGTACACATGGACCCCACGAAGGCGAATGGTATTAGTAATTGGAAAGTACCCATGACTGTATGTGATGTTTGTGCATTCCTAGGGTTTATGGGGTATTATTGATACTTCGTGTTCAATTATGCAAAAATTGCCAGACCGCTCATCATACTAACATAAAAGGATATGATCTTCCAGTGGACAACCGAACAACAAAAGGTGTTTGATGAACTAAAGAAGTGTATATGTAGCCAACCCATTCTACGACAACCAGATTATACTAAACCTTTTTTCCTCACAATGGATGCATTGGCATATGGCATGGGAGCCATACTCTCACAGGGGGGTGCACACTCCAAACAACCAAAACCAAACACTACACCCACATGAAACCAATTACACCCTGTAGCGTACTACTCCAGCACCTTTACACCAACTAAGTGTAATTACAACATCTATGAGTGAGAGCTCCTCACAATCATCAAAGCACTGCAACACTGGAGACCTCACTTAGGAGGCATGAAGCACCCTGTAACCATCTTCACAGACCATGCAAATTTGAAATACTGGAAGACACCTTGAAAAGTAAACAGGCAAGTAGCGTGTTGGATCTTAGAGCTTCAAGACTACAATATTCATATAGTACAGGTCCTGGGAAAAACAAATATGGTGGTGGATGCACTATCAAGACCCCCAGGCACAGACCAAGGAGGAGATGACAATGAACAGACAACAGTGCTTGCACCTAAGTTATTCATCAATCACACCGACGTAACCCTTGTAACCCAAATTCTAGAAATGCAACAATGACATATAGAACAATGCAAGACATGGGCAACCTGGTATCACTTTCATCAAAGGTTTGATGGTGGATGGGCCACGCAGGCCAGACAGCTTGTAGTACCTGAAGACCTTGATGTCCGCTGAGCCATTGGAAGAGAATTCCATGACCATCCAACACGTGGACATCCGGGACAAGATGAAACCCTACGTCTGACACTACAATTCTGCTGGTGGCTGGCCGTCAGACAATGGATATGAAGCTACGTACTTGGATGCATTGAGTGTCAACAAACAAAAGTAATTTCCCATCCACAGGTGACCCTGACATACCATATTGATCCCCCTCCCACCACAACACCATTTAGCTCTGTCTTGCTTGACTTAATAACACAGTTACCGTTGAGCAATGGACACGACACAATCTTTACAATAGTCAACCAAGGGTGTTCAAGAGCTGCTATCTTCATCCCGTGCAAGACCATGATCACTGGCGAAGAAATTGCTGAGCTCTATTACTGACATGTGTATCTGTGGTTCAGCCTTCCAGCACACATCATTAGTAACAGTGACCCTCGGTTTACCTCCTGATTCACTAAGGTGCTGTGTGAGAAGCTACATATCTCTCAGAATATTTCCATGGCGTTCCACCCACAGACCGACAGCTTGTCAGAACGTAAAAACCAATGGGTTGAACAATTTCTATGACTGTTCACGAGTATGGCCCAAGATGACTGGGACGAATGGTTACCTCTCGCAACTGCAGTCCATAACTCAAGGTACAATTATGTCACGAAAGCCATACCTGCACACGTTCTGTTCGGATACCAACTACAATATGCAGTGCTCACCAGTGCACCATCGGAAGTTGAAATACCGGCGGTGGAAGAGCAGCTGTTGAAGGTGAACTCATTATGCCAACAAATGTAGCACACCTTATCTAAAGTCACTAAATTAATGCCACTGCAGCACTATTGTAAAGGAGAAGCTGTATGGCTGGAAGGGAAACATCTTTCCCTCTCAGTCCCCACTGCAAAACTTGCACCCCGCAGGTACAGCCCTTTCGTCATTGAATCTATTGTATCACCAGTGGCTTATTGCCTCCATCTTCCCCTGGCTTGGAATGTACACCCTGTCTTCCACGCCTCTCTACTGAACCCTGTACAACAAACTACAGAACATGGTGAGATAGAAGCACAACCCACACCCATGATTGTGGACGGCTTTGAAGAATTTGAAGTCACTGCAATCCTAGGACACCGCTTCCACGGAAAGCAAAGACAACTGCAATACTTAGTACAATGGAAGGGCGAAATGGTGGCTGATAACTCTTGGGAACCAGTGAATCAAATTTTCGCTCTGCAGCACATTGTGGCATATTACAAGAAGCACCCATTGCACAAAAACATAAAAAGGCAGATGAAAAGTTGCTCCATATCCACCATTACATGGAGCCACCCTACAAAAACCCCTTGAGCATCCTTGATGACACCACTGCTATTGATGACGAAACAGCAGCTATCGAGGTCCCTCAGTCGCCACCAGATCCATCTACATGCCTGGTTCTCTGCCTGGCATCCTCCGACAGCCCATCCAGCAGAACACCCACAGCCCTAAGAGTGGTCTCCCTCGAAGATGTCGTGGGGGATGATGGGTATCTCTCACCCTGCTCCACACTCAACGCACTCGCCTCCGTTACTGATGAGATGGTTGATGGACCAGGGACTCTGTGCATCGCCCAAAGCCTCGCGCTTATGGTGCGCTGTTATCAAGAGTGTGCAGAGCAACAGGCTGCTGAGTTGCAGCATATCATGTTAAGGCCTAGCGGGGCCTTACAGTGCGACGTGCACCGAGGGTACAAGGGGGACAAGGACAGGGTACAAGGACGAGGTGTCCGGTAAGTGGTAACCGAGGCTGAGGGAGTTCTAGGAGACGAAGGTCCGCGAGGGACGACCAAGGAGCAAGGGTTCAAGAGTAAGTCGATGGACTTAGTGGCAAGGTACAAGGGGCTTCGGTCAGGCGGCCGAAGTACGAGGGACTAAGTCAAGCGACTTAGGGTCTGTGTGTGCGCGTTGTTATAGCACAAGCGCAAAGCTTCGAGGTGGTTCCCAACTAAGGGAAGACCGACAGTGGTGATGAGACGACGAGAAGGGAGCACACAGTTGACGGAGTAATCAGGTCTGGTATTCGCTAGTATGATAAACGAAGACAAGACTGAGGAATAAGCGTATACATGGTCAAGCTTATATAGGTATCTGCTCCAGGTCCGTCCCATGAAGGGGATACTGAAAGGGAACAAAGGGAACGCAAAAAGGGGAAAGGGGGAGAAGGGGGAATCAAAGGAGAACAATAGGAGACGCGAAAGGGGAAAGAGATAGAAGGAGAATCGGAGTAGAGAGGCGTACATGGTAATGAGTCAACAGGTTAGTACTCCGAGGGGAAGCAAGTATGAGTCAAGGTGATATAGTAAAAGAAAATAAGTCCGTGGTGAGCCGGATCACGACATCACCCCCGCTCTTGGTAGATGCTTCCACGCATCAATCACCTCGGTCTTCCGCCTCCCAATTGATGTCATCGTAGGCGTCGTAGTCGTTGTCGTGAGTGTCATGCCCGTAGAAGGACTGCCAGGCTTTGAAATACCACTCACAGCCACCTTTGAAGTGCTTGTGCTTGGGAGGAACGCGGCACCGCTCTCCATCGAAGCATCTGGAGTGCGGGTAGAAGCACTTGTATGCAGGGTGACCGACGTTGTCGCAGTAGAAGCAGCGCTGCCACATGGGGCAGTTCTTGGAGGAGTGGGTGACGTTGGGGACGCAGCACTTGGTGCACTTGAGGGCAGAGGGGCGGATGGGCTGAGGATTGGGAAGGGGGGCCTTCTGGGAGGCGTGGGACTCGCGACCTTGGGTTAGGATCCAGCAGGACACGCCTGGCTTCTCTTCATCATGAAGCCATGGCATGGGGAAGCGGGTGTAACGCTCCCCTCCTGGGTGTTGGTCTTCTAGATACTCCCTGATGGGAATACCAGAGGATGCCATTGCGTCGTCGGTGGTGCGTGGGTGAGGAATGTAAGCGTTCCCTGTGAGATAAGGATGAAGGCGCGTGCGCGCCTGTGATGTGACCAGCCTCTGCCGGATAACTCCTGACCTCCTCCTCCAGTCGTTCCAGGCATCCGCCAAGTCCCTCTCCCGCTCCAGTAGGACGCGGTGTTCCTCTTCCAGGAATCGGTACCTGTCTATATCAGCATTGACCCCAACATTGTTGAGGACCCTAAGGCCAGTTTCAACGGCCTCCTTGTCAGGGTGGTCGGTGTGGAAGGGGGAGAGGTCAGTGTTATCAGGGTAGGCAGGGGGGGGTCCGTGGAAGGGGGCAGCGGTGAGGGGAGCTCCATAGTCCTGGTAGCGGCCAGTGTCCCTGCGGCGTTCTAAGACATAGTGGTTGTGGCCCTCGCGGTCCCATTCATAGTGAATGTAATGGGGGCGCTTGGGGGTACCATCCAACCCGGTGATTGGGAAGGAATAACGAGCGTGGTTGGCTTGTCGTGAGTCATAGATCATGAAACCGGCCGGGGGGTCGTCATCGGACCTGTCATTGCCCAGGTCGATAGAGGAGGCAGGCGATGGGGAGTGGGAGAACGGTGTGAGGGGGCGACTAGGCTCAGGGGTGTGGAGACGGAGGTAGGCAGGGGAGTTGGTGCGAGGGGGGACAGGGAGAGGCTCAGGGGATGGAACAGGGGACTGGATACGCTCAGCTAGCGGAAGGGGGTTGCCTAGAGGAGACCCAGGAGCACCAAAGGTTCCCTCAGAAGGGATAGGGGATGTAGCACGCGAGCCGATGCGGTCAGCAAGAGAGCGGTCGTTGGTGGTAGCAGGAGAGGTAGACATAGTGGCAGGACAAGTAGTGGTGGGTGACAGAGTGATAGAACGGATGATGAGCGGAGTGGGGGAGAAGGCAGGGTTTAAGTATGGAGCTACTCCGGGTTCATCCCAGAGGGAGCGGATGGAGCTAGGATTTTGCCGATGGAAGTTGGTGACAAGTTGGTTGGCATGAATGTGAGCCGAGGGTTCCCATGAGTCATGGGCCTCGGAGAAGCCCTTCCATCTGACCAAATATTGCAGTTGGTTGCGCCTGCGTCATGACCCTAGAATTTGCTCCACTTCCTACTCCGGTTCCCCATCAATCAGGTCAGGGGAAGGTTCCGTGAAGTTCGGACCATGCTCGGGTGTTTCCCTGAAAGGGGTAAGAAGGGAAGCATGGAAGACGTTATGTATCTTCCATTGCGGAGGGAGCTTAAGGCGGTAAGAGGTATGTGAAATGGCAGCGGTGACTAGGAAGGGGCCGTAACACCATGGAGATAGTTTGGCAGATGGATGGGTGGTGTGAAGGTTCCGGGCTTTGAGCCAAACTCTATCTCCGACACAGTAGGGGGTGAAGCGAGTGTGTGACCTAGTCATGAGGTCCTGTGAGCGCTTGATAGCGTCTTGTGCCTGCTGGCGTGCTTCCTTTATCTGCTGCATGCGCTGGTCAACAGAGGGGACGGTGGAGAAGCGGAAGGTTTGGTGAACGCGTGGGGTGTGTCCCATAAGGAGGTCAAAAGGGGTCTTCTTGGTGGTGGAGCTGGGCCAGGAGTTGTGAGTGAATTGTGCAAGGGGGAGCCAGGACGCCCAGTCGTCCTGTTTGTAATTGGTGAAGATGCGGAGATACTGTTCCAGCCATTGGTTAGTGCGTTCTGATTGGCCGTCAGTTTGGGGGTGGTAAGCGGTACTAATGTTCTGATCAATGTGAAGTAATTTGCAAAGTTCTTTGGTAAATGCGGAAGTGAAACGAGGGTCTCTGTCCGAAATGATGCATTTGGGAAGTCCGTAATGGGGAAGTACGTAAGTAGCGTAAAGTAATGCTGTTTTTTCAGCGTCTATGGTTTCGTTGCAGGGGATGAATATGGAGGCTTTGGAGCAGTCGTGGTCCGTGATTGTAAGTATAGTATTGTAGTTGGAGGATAGGGGGAGCTTTGTAATGAAGTCCAAGGCAATGGTTTCGAAAGGAAGGGAATGGGGGTCTGTGGCAATGGGGTAGAGCGGTGGCTTTGGGTTGGTAGGGTTATTTTTGTGTGATTGACAGGTGGCGCAGCCCTTGATGTAGTTGGTGACGGAGATTTTCATGTTTGGCCACCAGTAGTCGCGTGAGATAGCCCAAAGGGTCTTGGAAATTCCGGGGTGTCCAGCTGTGAGAGAGTCGTGATATAGGGAAATTACCCCCCTCCTTAGATTGTCATTTTCCACGATGACAAGGCGTGAGCCGTTCCAGAGAAAGCCCTCCTTCTGAGTGAGGTTGTGAGAGAGCATCCATCTAGAGAGAAGGTCCGGCTGCTTGAGTTGGTGGGCTCAAGCGCGATCATTGAGAGAGGAAGAGAGGGCAGCATTGACAAAGAGCGAAGGGGGGAGGACAGTGATTTGGTCATTGTCCGCTGAACCATCATAGAAGTCGGGGCGCCTGGAAAGAGCATCAGCCTTGTTGGAGGCTCCAGGCTGGTGAACAAGGGTGAAATGGTAATCTGCCAGTTTGGGGAGGTATCTGGCAACGCGACGGTTAATGCGTTGGGGATTACGGTAGTATTGGAGGTTCTTGTGATCAGTGAGGACGGTGATGGGATGGGGGGATCCTGCTAGGAGGTGGCGCCAGTTCTCCAGGCCACGAACGACGGCCAGGAGTTCTCTGTCATGGATATCATAGTTCCGTTCTGCCTCAGTGAATGTTTTTGAGTGGAAGCCGATGGCGCGGGATTTTCCCCTATGGTCCTTCTGAGAAAGGATCGCCCCAGTGGCGAATGCGGAGGCGTCGACTTCTAGTTGGAAGGGTTTAGACATATCGGGCTGGGAAAGGGCAGGATCGGAGAGTACGTGGGAGATGAGGGCGTCGAGGGCATGGTGACATTCGGGGGTCCATCGGAATGGGGTCTCCTTCTTCAGGAGTGCGGTAATGGGTCGGGCAATGTTGGCAAAGTTCGGGATGAAGGGGTGTTGGTATCCTAAGACACCCAATGTGCTTCTGACCTCTTTGAGGGTTTTGAGGTCGCGTGGCCAGTCACGGAGGCCATCTGCTTTGACAGGGTCAATCTTGATCTGGTCTCCATCTACGATGATGCCGAGGTATTCGATGCAGGGTTGTTCGAAGGCGCACTTGGAGGGTTTGAGGAAGTAAGATTTGACTTCTAGGAGGTCAAGGACTTCATGGACAATGGTGCGGTGGCATGATAGGTCGTCATGGGTAGCGATGAGGATGTCATCCATGTAGATGAAGAGTTCCTTGGGGTATTTGTCCTTGAGGTGGCGGAACATGCGGTTCATGGTGCGGGAAAAGGTAGCGGGGGAATTGGTGAGGCCGAAGAACATGACACGAGGTTGGAAGAGGCCAAAGGGTGTTTTGAATGCGGCCTTCCACTGATCTTCTTCTTTGATGCGGATATTGTTATAGCCCCAGCGGATGTTAAACTTGGTGAAGATCTTCTTCCCCTGGAGCTGTTCGAGGATGGTGTTGATTAGTGGGAGAGGGTACGTGTCGCGGATGGTCCATGAGTTAAGGGGTTTGTAGTCTTGAGTGGGGCGTAGTTTGCCATCCTTCTTTTTCACAAAGAAGAAGGAGGAGGCGTAGGGGGAGTTAGATTCGATGATGTAGCCTTTCTCCAAGTGTTCCTTAATGAACTCCTTGGTGACTTCTTCCTCGACCGGGGTAAGGGGGTATACCTTGCAATTGATGGTGGTGGGGGCGTCTGGCTTGAGGGTGATGGCATGGTCATCTTCCCTGGCGGGGGGAAGTGTTGTGCGGCTTTCTCGGAGAAGACTGTGGCATGGTGCTGGTACTCGGAGGGAATGTCGGTTACTGGTGGGGTTTTAGAAGCGATAGCCTTCTCAGCCCATTTCTGAGCGATGCTGTTGATCTGGGGGTGGACGCGTTTGTGATAAGAGACGGAGTGGAGTGCGAGGTCCCCTCCTTCAAGGGTGTTGGTGGTCCAGTCGATTCTGGGATTGAATCGTTTAAACCATGGGTGACCTAGGATGAGGCGGTCGTGTCCGAGGTTGGCGATGTATAGGGGCATTCTTACTGCTTGTGCCCCTTGGTTGATGACGAGGTAGGTGAGGTGGGTAATGGATCCTGCTTGGTTGAGGGTTCCGTCCACGTTGTAGACGAGGTGGGGGGTGCGTAGTTCTTGTGTCCCAAGGTGTAACTTTGAGACGGTGCGAGTGTCGATGAAATTGTTGGTTGCCCCACTATCAAGGAGGACTTCTACTTCAGCCTTTCCGTGCCACATGTAAATTTGAACGGGGATTGTCATTGAATCGTTCTTCGTACTATACATAGTGCTAATGGTTGCCTTGCTCTCGGCTGTTAGAGTTCGGCATCGTGAAAATCCTGGTCGTCCAGGTATTCTCCTCGCTCTTCTTCAGTCATACTGGCTATGATAGCCGCAATCTGTTGAGCCTTGGTTTTCTTGGGGACACTGGTAGAGGGAGCGGTGGAAGCGGTGGTGGATGGTACGGTGGTGGAGGGTGCAGTGGTGGACGAAGTGGAGGTGGTGCGAGCACTGGAGGTGCTCTGGCGCTGGGGGCATTCATGGGACATGTGTCCCTGACGACGACAACGGAAGCAGCGTCCTTCTTTTGCTAGCTTCTCGCGTTCTTCTGGGGTAAGCTTCTTGAGCTTTTGGGGGGTACTGGTGGTGGCATCTACGTCCATGGGGACAATGCCGTGGTTGTGAGACTGGGTGTGTCGGTGTTGTGTAGTGTGCGTAGTGGACTGGAACTGGGTCCTCTTTTTGTTGAGGAGGAGGTTAGAGTTGCGCAGCTCACGCGTTCGCTCTACTTCTCTTCGTGCTGCGTTCTTCCACTCGTTCATGGTGACAGGCCAGGTATCCCTATAGAGGACACGACGGTGGATGGACTCTTCGAGTCCGGCTTTGAACTGGGTGATGGTGCCCTTGGCGGTGGGTTCCCATTCAGCAGCGGTGGTGAGCCGCTCGAAAGTGGCGATGTAGGTGTCAATGTCGAGGTCCTTCATGCGAAGGTTCATAAGTTTTTGATAGGCCGATTGGGCGCGGGTGGAGTCGGCCCAGGCACTCTTGAAGTCAGCCTCAAAGGCGTCCCATAGAACTTCGTCAGTGCGGGCAATGGGGGTGGTAGAGTGTTTGACTTTAGCGATGAGGCCCTTTTCTTGGGCCTCCACCCAGTCAGCAACAAGGGGTCCCTGGATATAGGACAGGGCAGTGAGGACGCGCAGGTAAGGTTGCGCCATGATGTCGATGTTGTCATTGAGGGCCCAGTAGCGATGGAACTGGCTGAGAAAGGTGCCGCTGAGGGTGCGGTCACCAGTGAAGGTGTTTGGAGCGACTGATCGGAGTGCTCCCGATGTGATGGTGCGGGTGGTCATGGTGGTAGGAACTGTGACTGGTGCGGTGGTTGTGGGTGGCACCGGTGGAGTGGTGGTAGTGGGTGCTGTGACAGGAGTGGGGACGCGCGGAATAGAGGGAAGAGCCGGTGGTTCGATGGTGGGGAGTGCGTTGTCTGGGTTATTGGGATCGGTGGGTAAATACCAACCAAGTCCTAGGTCGTGGTCTGCTGGGTCTGCTGGGACAGCGTGTGCTGGAGAGGCGAAGAAGTTTGCGCCTTCTCTGGTGAGTGGGTACCAATGGTGGTTGATGAATTCAACTGGAACTGCTTTTCCGTCGTGATTAAGGTAATATCCTCCTTGTGGATCGCTAGGGAAAGTAGTCCAGTAGGCGGAGCCAACGATGTGGGCAGGGAGGTCTGCTCTGAGGCGACGGGGTACTCTGGTGGGGTGAACGGGGTCTAAGGTGATGAATAGACTAGCCACGGTGTTTTCAGGGTGCTGTGGGTCGGTGGGTACGGGGGAGCAGCAAGCGGAGTTACTGCAACAAGGTAGAAGAGTCTTGTCTTATGTTAAGGCCTAGCGGGGCCTTACAGTGCGACGTGCACCGAGGGTACAAGGGGGACAAGGACAGGGTACAAGGACGAGGTGTCCGGTAAGTGGTAACCGAGGCTGAGGGAGTTCTAGGAGACGAAGGTCCGCGAGGGACGACCAAGGAGCAAGGGTTCAAGAGTAAGTCGATGGACTTAGTGGCAAGGTACAAGGGGCTTCGGTCAGGCGGCCGAAGTACGAGGGACTAAGTCAAGCGACTTAGGGTCTGTGTGTGCGCGTTGTTATAGCACAAGCGCAAAGCTTCGAGGTGGTTCCCAACTAAGGGAAGACCGACAGTGGTGATGAGACGACGAGAAGGGAGCACACAGTTGACGGAGTAATCAGGTCTGGTATTCGCTAGTATGATAAACGAAGACAAGACTGAGGAATAAGCGTATACATGGTCAAGCTTATATAGGTATCTGCTCCAGGTCCGTCCCATGAAGGGGATACTGAAAGGGAACAAAGGGAACGCAAAAAGGGGAAAGGGGGAGAAGGGGGAATCAAAGGAGAACAATAGGAGACGCGAAAGGGGAAAGAGATAGAAGGAGAATCGGAGTAGAGAGGCGTACATGGTAATGAGTCAACAGGTTAGTACTCCGAGGGGAAGCAAGTATGAGTCAAGGTGATATAGTAAAAGAAAATAAGTCCGTGGTGAGCCGGATCACGACATATCAGGTGGACACAAGTGACCACTAAACAACTCCAAGCTTACTTTGAACGACAGGCCCCTTCGGGGTATGAGCCAAATCAGCAGCTGCCCCACTTCATTATACCCGACACCACCACAGAGTGCGCCATTACTGCTCCTTTCATCAAACTGGGTGATAACAGCTATGTCACCTACAGGACCACTGCCACTCCTGGAGCCCTGGTATTCATGCACGAGCTTTATGCCCATGCACACACCCTCAAACCTGGTGAGATCCTCTTACCACTTGCGAGCTGGTTTATTGGAGCCCTGCAAGGAGGGAACCTCACGTACTGTCAACTCCTTAACAAAGTTAAGAAACAAGACAATTGGGGACTCACTGCAGATGTCACGTGGTACCAAGTACTCAACCTTAAGATCTGCCAGGCCACTGAACAAATCCGTCAGCTGCAACGCAAGCTCAATGGGTTTGAAAGTGACTGTGTGCTCTGCTGCGATTGCCTCAAAAATGCCAAGGTGTTATGTCACGGTAGGGATGTTCACCCGACGTGGGTTAAGTCATTCTACTGAGACGCTGCACTAAGGGTCTGGTTCTGGTGGTCAAGGGAAGTTCCGATGAGGAACTTCAGTGAAGATGTATGAGTTGAAGAGTCAGCCTAAGCCAATAGTGGTACTTAGGATTCTTCAGTGAGAGGAGAGTTCAGTGAGATATGGAGTATTCACAGTCTTTGATTGCTCGAGTACCGTAGAGTACAAAAAGTCAAGTCTAAGGCTACAAGCTACCTAGCAAGCCTGACTTTATAGTAAATAGGGATCCTAGTACTGAGTCATAACGGCGTACTAGGATCAAGTCATCCAAACAATAAGTAACTGCGGCGCAGTCCGCAGTATGTATGAAACAAGTCTGAAACAAAAGATGCAAGCCCCTTGACAACGGGCTAAAGTCACTATGACTCATATGAGAAATAACTAAAGAGTCACTATGACTCTTGTGAGATCAGTCATGTGAGACACATAGAGATAAAGAAAGAAATTGAGTCGTATCATAACACAGCCCCCCGTTTAGGCGCAAAGTTACTCCGATCTTTGCCTTACAAGCCCATCGGGTCGTCATTCCAGTAGAGGTCATAGTCGACCTCGTTGCTGTCCCAATTCTCCTTCTCTTCCTCGTCACCCATCTTGGTGCACCTGTGACGCTTGACGAACCCCCAGCTACCTGTGTGGCGACAAAAGGGGCATTGTTCGTAAAGGGGGCATTCAAGCTCACCGTGGTGTGTCCCAACTTTCCCACACTTTCCGCACGACTCCGGAGTCCACTCTTCCCTATCCAGCAACCCGATACGCTCCAAAAGCGTCATCTTCTTCTGGCTGCTTGGTCCGACCTCTACACGGGGCTCCGGGGTTGGCTCTCTTTCGTCCGACTCTTGTTGGATGGTGGAGGTGGTGATGTGGATGCGTAGGGCCCCTCTCTCCTCCCTCTTCTTCTGCTGTTTGCGCTTTTTGGGGCACTCCTGTACTTTGTGCCCGTACTTCTTGCAGTGATAGCATTTGGGCAACAACTTGCCCTCTTCGTCGTGGAGGATGGGCATCTCAGCCCGGCGGGAGGTACGTGGGTCGACAGGGAGTGGCTCGGGGGAGTAGTGGTAGCGGGTCAGGAGGCGGTACTCACGATTGAAGGAGGCATGGATAATGCGGCAGGCATCTGCCATCTCCAACCTGGTCTTGCAAGCCTCGTACTCGCGCTCCACCAGGACTAGCTCCCTCATGATCTCGCTGACTTTGTGCTGGGCATCGTGCAACAAGCCATCGAGCGTGTTCTTCAACTCCCGCTTTGCCCTAAAGCGGTTAATTTCCCCGGTCAGGCGGGGGTCGTCAATTTCTTGGAGGGTGCGGTTCACCACAAACTCCGTCTTATGGTTCCACGCCAACTGCCTCCAAAGGGCCTCTGTCATGAGCCCGTAGTTCTTCGCCCTCCTTCCTATCTGCACCTCTATGGTGCGCTTCTCTTGTCCCTCTCCAAGGGTCCCCGTCACCATCGTTTCGTCTGGCGAGTACGTGATGAACGTTGCCAAGACTATTCTTGGCTCGGTGCGGTCCAGCCCAAAGTGGGGGTTGGCGACATAGACGGGGTAAAACAAGCGGGAGTGGGGGTCGTTATGGATGTAGCCAAGGGGTGGAGTATACTCAGCTTCCTTGACTGGAAGTTCAGGGAGCTTGGTGGCTCTGTCATCACTGTGCTCCACGATTGGAACACTCTGGATAGCCAGCTGAGGAGTAGGAGGTACGGTGCCCTCAGAGCGGGTGTCCGCAACCGATGCGGGAGGTGATGAGGCAGGGAGCTGGAGCGTTGGGACAAGGCTGGCAGGAGCAGAAGTAGCAGACATCGTATAAAGATTGGAAGCAGAGTGAGGAAGGGGATGGAGTTCCTCTGTCATCTTGGCCCATCTTATATATGTTTTACTGGCTTTTGACTTATTTGTCCCCTTCCTAGCTTTGAACTCCGCTATCAGTTTGTCTGCGTGGACATCTTCTGCTTTCTCCCACGAACTGTCACTCATGGGATAGCCTTTCCACTTGATTAGGTAGTGAAGCTTGTGCCCTTTCCCAGGTTGCTGCGCATCTAGAATCTTCTCGACTTCGTACTTGGGTTCTTCATTGATGATATCAGGTGGTGGCCAGGTATAGTTCGGCCCGTGGAACTCCGTTTCCTTATAAGGTGTTAGAAGGTTCGCGTGAAACACGTTATGAATCTTCCACTGTCTTGGCAGTTCCACACGGTACACCACTTCTGATAGCTGTTTCATCACTTTGAATGGTCCGTGCCATTTCGGCCCGAGTTTAGCCGCTGGGTACAGGGTCTTCAAGTTGGTTCCCTCAATCCACACATGATCTCCCTCCTTGTACGGTTGGAACTTCTTGTTCCCTTGGTGCGCAATGGCCATCATCTTCTGCGCTTTGATGATATTTTCATGGCCGTCTGTTCACGCCTTTTCTATGGCTGTGAGCCTTTCTTCAACCAAGGGAACCTTGCTTTTGGTCCCGAATTCAAGTCTCGGTGTATACCCTATGAGCATTTCGTAGGGGGTCTTTCGGGTGGTAGAGTTTGGCCACTGGTTGTGTGCGAATTCTGCCATTGGCAGGTACTTGTGCCAATCATCTTGCCTTTCATCGCACCAGAATTGAAGGTACTGTTCGAGCCATTGATTTGTCCTTTCTGACTGGCCATCAGTTCTTGGGTGATATGCCGTGCTGATGTTCTGGTGTATCTTCAACGCTTCGCACAGGCCTTTGGCGAAGTGTGACGTAAATCGGGTATCTTGGTCAGAGATAATCTTCTTCGGGGCACCAAATCGGGTGTACACATGTTTCAGGTAGAGTTCTGCTACCCCTTCCGCAGTAATTGTCTCTTGGCAGGGTATAAATACCGCTGTGTTACGATACGACTCAATTTCTTTTTCTTTTGTCTCTCTTTGTCTCACATGACCATTCTCACAAGAGTCATAGTGACTCTTTACTTATTTTCTCATATGAGTCATAGTAACTGTAGCCCGTTGTTAAGGGGCTTGCATCTTTTGTTTCAGACTTGTTTCATACATACTGCGGACTGCGCCGCAGTTACTTATTGTTTGGATGACTTGATCCTAGTACGCCGTTATGACTCAGTACTAGGATCCCTATTTACTATAAAGTCAGGCTTGCTAGGTAGCTTGTAGCCCTAGACTTGACTTCTTGTATCCTACAGTACTCAGAGCAATCCGAAGACCTTTGATACTCCATCTCTCACGAACCCTCTCCTCTCACTGAAGAATCCTAAGTTCCACTATTGGCCTAGGCTGACTCTTCAACTTGTACATCTTCACTGAAGTTCCTCTTTGGAACTTCCCTTGACAACCAGAACCAGACCCTTAGTGCAGCGTCTCAGTAGAACGACTTAACCCACGTCGGGTGAACATCCCTACCGTGACGTAACACGCTGCTTTACTGCAATCATGATCCGTAATTGTGAGGATCGTGTCATATTTGTCTGAAAGTGGCAACTTCGTGATGAAGTCCATGGCGACTGTCTCGAATGGCAAAGAGTTTTCTGGAGCGATAGGGATCATAGCTGGTTTCAGTGGTTGTGTGTTGATTTTGTTTGCTTGGCATGCTGCGCATCCCTTTACGTATTGCTCCACATCTTCTTTCATCTTTGGCCACTAGAAGTCCCGTTTTGCCAGGGTGTACGTGTTTGTGATTCCTGGGTGTCCAGCTGATGGGGTATCATGGTAAAAGTGAATTACCCCCCTCTTCAGATCGTTGTCTCCGGCAACGACGATCCGGTCTATGTTGTTTTCAATTTTCCACCAAATTCTGACTAGTTTGGTGAGAACATAGGTGTTTGACCATTTCTTGAGCACTTCCTGGCTCCTTTTGTTAGTCTGTTGGTCTTCTTCCACCTGATCTTGCAGGGACTGGTACTTGCGATGGTTTACTGTCGCATTATAGTGCTCCCTTTCCTTCTGGTTGCTAGGGTTATAATATTCTGACCCCATCATTCTTGCGAAGCTGAACAAAACAGGGGGTAGAACCACCAATGCTTTGTTATCTTCTTCGCCATGTTCGTAGTCCGGGCATCATGACAATGTGTCCGCCCAACCATTCTTCTTCCCAGCTATATGAACCAATTTGAAGTCATATTCCATGAGTTCCGCATGCCATCTTGCCACTCTTCTATTGTGGTCGCCTGGATTCTTCTAGTACAATAGATTGGCATGATCTGTATGCACCTTTACTTTAAACGCTGGTTGGTGCAGGAAATGTCTCCAATGTCTGAACATTTCCACAAGGGCCAAGAGCTCCTTGTTATAAACGTCGTAGTTTCTTTGGGCATCATTCATGGTTTTTGAAAAGAATGCTACCAGGTGGAGCACTCCTTGTTCATTTCGTTGCATTAGGACAGCTCCCATTGCATAGTTTGACGCGTCTACTTCAACTTCAAATGGTTTCGTCTGGTTCGGTTGCATCAGAACTGGTTCTTCGCATATTCGCTTCTTCAGTGTTTCAAAAGCGCTTTCTTCCTTTGGTCCCCAGTTCCATTGAATGCCTTTCTTTAGTTGGTCATTCAGTGCCTTCGCAATAAAGGAAAATCCATGGATAAATTGCCTATAGAAGTTGCAGAATCCAAGGAAAGCCCGAATATCTTTTGTGGTTTTCGGTGTTTTCCATTCCGCAACTCCAGCGACTTTTACTGGATCCATGGTGACGGTTCCTTTCTCTAGGATTACTCCTAGGAATTCAATGTGTTCTACCTCAAAAAGGCACTTGCTAGGCTTCAGGTACAGGTCTAGCTTTTGAAGGCACTCAAGGACTTTGCTAACCAACTTGCAATGTTCTTCTTCATCCTTCTTTGTCACAATAAGGATGTCGTCCATATAGATGATTACTTGACCGGTTGCTGTAAGGTCATTAAACTGTGTATTCATCATTCGTTGAAACACTGCGGGGGCATTTTTCAGCCTGAACGGCATTACTGTTGGTTCGAACAGTCCTAGGTTCGTTTTGAAGGCAGCTTTCAGCTCATCGCCTTCTCGGAAGTGAATATTGTTGTATCCTGCTCGCATGTCCATTTTGGTGAACAACCTGGCATCCTTCACCTTATCCACTAGTTCCTGTATTAGAGGCAACGGATATCGGTCGGGGATTGTGAAGGAGTTCAGTTTCCGGTAGTCCACTACTGGACGAAGTTTCCCATCTTTCTTTCCGACAAAGAAGAATGGTGATGAGTACTGTGATTTTGATGGACGAATATAGCCCTTGTCCAAGTTATCTTTGATATATTCATTGAGCTTTTCTTGCTCGCCTTTAGATAACGGGTATATTTTGCAGTCTAGAGTTTTCGGGGCATCCTCCGTAAAATCAATAGCAATATCCCATGGTTGGTGTTCAGGATACCGCTTTGCCTCTTCTTCGGAAAAGACCTTCTTCCATTTGTGGTAGTGTTTTGGGACTACCTGATCCCAGGTTTTCTCTTCTTTTGGCAGAGCCTTTACTGCCATTTCGGTTGACATTGAGCTTCTTTTGAGGATTTCTTCATCCATTCGATGAATAAAGAGTTCTTCCCCAGGGGTGCATAACAATGCAGCCTTCTTGATCCACGCATCTTGTATGCGGATCACTTCTGCGTCCATTGTATATGAAAGGGTCTTGATGACAAGTGGTTGCATGCTTTCATCAAGGGTTGTGCTTCTCCAATCGATCAATGGCTGGAAGGCAGCGAGCCACGGGTACCCTAACACCATCTCGTCATCTCCTAGATTTGTGACGAGGAATCTCATGTTCTGTTTCTTCTCCCCAGTCTGGACTTGCAGGTCAACATAGTACTTGATGATTCCTGACTTATTCTGGGTCCCATCAATGTTCCACACAATGCGGGGTTGTGGCAGCTTTAGTCCGCCAATCTTCATTCTTTTCAGGAGCTTAAAGTCAATAAAGTTGTCCGTGGCTCCTGAATCCACATGTCACGGCCGAGATTCTGAGCTCCCGAGAAAGCACACTGCCGAGCTGCCCGAGCTGGCCCACGTTGGACAATTATGAGACAACCCTGGATTCCGAGGCATTAAGAGAGGCCTTGATGAGAAAGGGCGACATGAGCATGTGGACATTGCGTCCTGAACCAGCTAAGTCCTGCACTCCTGTAAAGAGTAGCGACAAAGAAGCTGACGATCCCTACGAGCAAGATGAAGCTCACGTGCGCAAGATGTATGCGCACCTCTACGGGCATGAGAGCCCAGAGTCATGTAACTCATCACGTGAAGCATCACCTGAATGCGTATGCCTCGGGTATGCTGCAGCCGGTTATCCGGTTGGTGATGACATGGACTAGGCCTTCGTGCCTGTTTACTAATGGACTTTCTGATGGACACCTTGTGTACTGTATGGGCGCAACCTCGTGTCTGATGGATGTTGGTGTCTTTATAGACCAGTCCAATCATGTTTCTCCTTCGTGTTTCAGCTCGTGGAGCCGGAGCCCTTATGGCTATTGGCTAGAGATAAGGACTTAAGGTTTGTGCTGAGTCCGAACCTTATCTACTAGTAGTATAAGTACTAGCTTGTCTTCGCATGTATTCCCCATCTTGAGTTTGCCAGAATCCACATCACAGTTCCCTCCTGCTTTCCTAAGGGCCTTAGTTGGTCCCCTTTGCCAAACCCTTAGACGTCATCTTGTTGTGCCGCTTCTCAGCGAGCCATTCCCCTTGGAGTTTCCCTTTCGCCTCTCAGTTGCAACCACTATTGCAGTGGTTTTGCCTTGGTTGTCATGTGCAATACAAGTGTTCTGAGAAACCCAGTTCAAGTCGAACTAGATGGCTGGTGCGACCGTAACACCACGAGAACTTTTCTTTTGGCCGTTGTATGTGAAGTTTGTATCAGAGTTGGGATTTGGAGACTTCGATATTTACAAACAAACACATCTTTAAACTGTAACACACGTGCCATGGCCGCCGGGTTTGTGCGTTTTAAAAATCCTCCCCATGCTCTTCTGCCCAAGCCTCTTTGATCATTGCGTATTTCTCTTTGGTTGAGAGGCTTTTAATGAGGGAAGATCGCACATCGGTAGGGGTGGATCCAGTCTCGGACTCTTCTTCTGATTCTTCCTCTGGTTCGCTTTCTTCGGCCTTGGCCTTGCGAGCCTTCTGAGGTGGTTTCTTGTCCTTCTGCTTGTCTGGACAGTTGCGGGAGAGGTGTCCTTGTTTGTTGCACATGTAGCAACAGCCTTCTTTCTTCTGGACTTCAATGTCTGGTTTCTCTTTTGCAGTGGTCGCCACTGCTCTTCCTCGGGTTCCTTTGTTATAGTTGGAATGAGAACGGTCGGCACATGTATCCATTGCATCTGAAGCAGGTGCTGGCATCTTAATGCCCAGCATTTTCGCCAATTGGGCGGGGTTCATCTTTCCTGCTCCCTTCTTCCTTGGAGTTTCTTCGTTAATCCCCTGAATATTCTGGACTGTGGTGTTGTCTGAGTGGTACTGGCACACTCCGTCGGCCCATCCTCTGAAATCCAGAGGGCATACCACCTTATAGACGTGATCCATCATGTGGTAAGGAAGCTTTGATGCGAATAAGGAGAGTGTCAACTGAGCATCCAATGGGTACGTTGCTTCTGCAGCAAGGGATTCAAACTGGGCGATAAATGCATCCACCTCATTTGGTATAAATGAGAGGTGGCACAGTTTATCTTCTACCTGTTCCCTTGCTCCCGTATCCTGGAATGCTTGTTCAAAGCCTTGAGACACTGCTGTCCAGTAGAATTCGTCATTTGGGAGTCTTCCATTGTTCATTTCAGCAAGGATCCAGTTGGTCCATCTCTTGACCCAGTCCTTTACATTTGGTCCTTTTATGAAGCCGAGTAGCAGGGCTGCTTGTTTCATAGGTATTGCCATTTGTTCAGCGTCCAAATTCGTGATGTGATACAGGTTGAATTCCTGCATGAATTGGTCCGCAAGCGATCGGGTACCATCAAAGTCGGTTGGGGGGTTTCCTCCAAGTTTGCCATTTGCCACTCCTGGGCCTGGGCCAGCACCTGCCCCGCCTCCAACAGGGGCGCCACCAGGAGGGGGTCCTCCGCCTCTGGGCGTGCCTCTGCCTGCTGGGGCACCTCCGCCTCCAGGTGCACCCCCACCTCCTGGGGGGCCACCTCCTGGTGGTCCGCTTCCTCCTAGTGGTCCTGGGGGCCCACTTCCAGAGGGACCACTTCCTGCTGCCATAGTGCTAGCAGGGGGGTTTCCGCTTCCTGTTCCTGTCCCCTTTGTGAAAAATGTTTGTACTGTGGATGGGGGGACAGCCGTTGTTGTTGCGGTTGCAGCTGTGGTGGTCGTCTGTGTTGCCATTGGAGAACTTTTTGTATCACATCTCTTAGCAGTTGGCACGGTATGCTGGCCTGCCTTCAACGGTGTATCGTCTGGTGGAATCACTGATACTGTCATTGGTCTGATCGATCTTCTTCCCAGGTTATACAGGGAGGGGACTGGTTGAGTAGCTGTCCAATGCCTAGTCCTGCTGTCTCGCTGTATGAAGTACCACTGCTCGGTACTTTCTTCATATTCGATGGTGAGGTATGCTGCGCTGAGTATGTCATATACCCAATACCCTTCTTCGCCTTCTATTTCCTGCCAAAGGGCTGCTCCTTTTACGTGGCCAGGAACTTCATCTTCTGTTCTCCTCTCGATAGGAAACGGTTTGAATCCAAGGACTGATCGGGATTCAGAGATTCTTCATCCCTTAGCCAGAGTGGCAATAGGTTCGATAGACTTGACTTAATGTTACATCACGGTAGGGACGTTCACCCAACGTGGGTTAAGTTGTTCTACTGAGACGCTGCACTAAGGGTCTGGTTCTGGTGGTCAAGGGAAGTTCCGATGAGGAACTTCAGTGAAGATGTATGAGTTGAAGAGTCAGCCTAAGCCAATAGTGGTACTTAGGATTCTTCAGTGAGAGGAGAGGGTTTGTGAGAGATGGAGTATTCACAGTCTTTGATTGCTCGAGTACCATAGAGTACAAAAAGTCAAGTCTAAGGCTACAAGCTACCTAGCAAGCCTGACTTTATAGTAAATAGGGATCCTAGTACTGAGTCACAACGGCGTACTAGGATCAAGTCATCCGAACAATAAGTAACTGCGGTGCAGTCTGCAGTATGTATGAAATGAGTCTGAAACAAAAGATGCAAGCCCCTTGACAATGGGCTAAAGTCACTATGACTCATATGAGAAATAACTAAAGAGTCACTATGACTCTTGTGAGATCAGTCATGTGAGACACATAGAGATAAAGAAAGAAATTGAGTCGTATCGTAACACAACGCCTCTATTCGCATCCGCCATCTGGAGGAGGTTGTTGGCACGGGCCTACTTTGATTCCATCCAATGCCAGCACAGCGCAATGGGGCTGCACTCTCCCTTCGACGTGGACATTGAAACTAAGCAGAGGGGTAATGATGCCAGCCCTTTGGTCACGTGACTGAAGATAAGAAAGAAGGGAGGGGGTAACCAGGCCCAACAGTTTTATGACCATCAGTTTCATGGCCATCTCATGTTCTGATTGATACATCATCTACACCTACTTCCTTTCTGATTGATCCATGGGGTTCTCTGATACAGAAGGGGGTGAACACTCTATAAAAGGGGCTCATATGTTACATCATGGTAGGGACATTCACCCGACGTGGGTTAAGTCGATCTACTGAGACGCTGCACTAAGGGGTCTGGTTCTGGTTGTCAAGGGAAGTTCCAAAGAGGAACTTCAGTGAAGATGTACGAGTTGAAGAGTCCGCCTAAGCCAATAGTGGAACTTAGGATTCTTCAGTGAGAGGAGAGGGTTTGGTGAGAGATGGAGTATTCAGAGGTCTTCGATTGCTCAAGTACCGTAGAGTACAAAAAGTCAAGTCCAAGGCTACTACTACCTGGTGAGCCTGTATTTATAGTAAAGAAGGAGGCATCCTAGGATAGAATGATAATGGCATCCTAGGATCAAGTCATCGAGCAATCACAACAAAAACAATAAGAACTGCGGAGCACAGCTCGCAGTAATCACATGTAGGATGTGAAACAGTAGATATAAGTGAAACTGATATATCTGAAACAGTAGCCCCTTAGCAACGGGCAAGAGTCGTCATGACTCACAAGGGAAAATAAGTAAAGAGTCACCATGACTCTTATGAGAACCAAACAAGTAGCAAGTCACCATGACTTGCATGAGAACGACCACGTGATGCGAGAGTAGAAGGTTATCACGTGTCTTAAGGCGGTTAGAGAAAAGGAATTAAAATAGGCAGTGTCATAACATCATAGTACAGCTTATAGAACCAGTTTAGTCTTCTGTCCAGAATCCAGTCTTATCCTGTTCCTTCTCTTTCAAGAAGTCTATAAGTGTTGTGCCGACAACAGCAGCAGCCCATACTCACATATTGGCAGCAGCCAAGCATGTGTCAGGTCTAGTGTACTTGCCAGATTGTTCCCCAGCACTGTATAGATCTTGATCTGCATGATTCCTCTTATGGTTGGGTTCACCAATTAGCTCAGCCAAAAGCACACTGTCAACTTTGCTAGGGTGTTTCTCACCCCACTTCACACCCATGTGCCTTGCACTTTCTGGCCAAGATAATTGATTTGGGGCAATCACCTCCCTTTTAGGAAGCTGCTAGCCATCCCTGGATGCCAAAACAACCACACTAAGGTGGGAACATATTGCATGAGCCCATTTTACCATTTTAGGTGTAGCCATTAGCACTTGAGTCAGCAACTGCCGTGACAGCGTGATAATCTCCTTGACAGTGGAGATGAATAAAGTGGTGGCATTCTCCTGACAGGCAGCATTTTCCTGACTGGTGGTGTCACCATGTTCCTGGGTGTCTGGTGCTGTTGGGCCTGGGGGAGTGGTGGGGGCTAATTGCTCCACCCCAAAGTAGTGCTGAGCAGTGGCAATGTGTTTGCAGAACCTCATATAAGGGAAGTTGTGGCAGTCACAGTTGTCTAGAACAATATCTATAGAATAGATTAGATCTTGATTTGAGGAGTGCACAAGGAAGTGTGCCTGTGTTACATCATGATAGGGACGTTCACCTGGTATGGGTTAAGTCAATCTACTAGGATGCTGCTGATACCCTAAGCTGCCACTAGGCATGTCAAAGTGTGGCTAAGAGCAGAAGGGTTTGGGAGGTTGAGGAATAAAATGCACTGAGCATGCAAAGTCAAGTGAGGTGAGGGTTGGCCAAAGGTGTACTTAGCACTTGGCCAATATAGAAGGCATGTGAGCCTAAGGGAAAACATGAGGAACTGCCAGTGCAGTGAGAAGGAGACTGACAGGAGGACACTGGCATACACATGGGTGTGCAGAGTGTTTGGAAAATGAAGTCTAAAGTGTAACTAGTCTAGGTACTACGCTGTACCTGTAGCCAGAGGGGCTTCACTATCACTAGTTGGTCACATGGTGTCAGAGATGAAGCCCTAGTTATTGTGGATGAGTACAAGAGAACTAGAATGGAGGTACTAGGGCTAGAGAATGTCCTATTTATACATGAAGAGAGACTGTGATAGAGGCTGCAGCATATAGAAAGTATGAAAAACAAAGACTGAGGCACAGTACTACACACTATGCCCGGCCCGGTTGCCCATCCTTACAACTTGGCCCAAATTTCCCTGGTCTTACCTAATCAGCTGGCAACATCACCCCTCACTAGTTTGAGCGTCGTCCCCAACACATGGAGTTTGTGCATCCATTGGGAAGGCAGGCATTACTGAATTGTACACTGCAAGAGGACATACTGACCAAGTCCTCTAGATGCCTAACTTGCAGTGAGAGCCTTGCCATTTCCAGGTGGGTGAGGCAGGTGACTCACTCATCATCAAGGGTGTCACGTTCAATTTGCAACTGCCAGAGTTGCTCGTTAACTTGCCTGATTTTGATGTTGCAGGCTCGATACCTGCTAATGTCAGCAGTGAGCCCCCAGTCCCTAAGGCTTCAGACAGATGCTATGAGTTGTTGATAGGGAAGGGGAGGGCCATGAAGTGTGCGGAGGATCCATGGGGCGAGAGGCTGGACAGGTTCACCCTCTTCAATGTTGGCTTCCACAAAGATCTCTTGTACAAAGATTGGAGCAGAGGGGTGTCTGGTAGTACCATACATGATCTGCATGTTGTCACTGAGTTTGATAAATGCCATGTATATAGGGTGTCCACTGATGCTGTTTGGAATGATAAAGTGTTTGATTTTGTCATTGGGGATGAAGCCTTCAGGGGCGTTGATGGGGTGTTCGAGCTTGTTCCTAAGGACTGACTTTTCCTAGCAGAGCTGGCTGATGGCAGTGAGGTCAGTGGTTCCTTGGTCTTGGTCTTATGTGCTGTGAATCCGAGGCCTCGGGTGACATGTTTGACTTGATTAAATGTCGCATTCACAGGTGTAGCTCCCTTGAGGGTGGCAAGGGCTGTGCATGTGGATAGGCAGCTGTCGTTGGTGAGTGTAAGCTCATTGAAGGTGGTGAGTCCTTGATTGAAACTGGGTTCCTTGCTGCTTGACAAGTCGACCAACATAGGGAGCTTGGTTTGTTTGGCTCAGTCTTCCTCATCGTGGTTGAGCTGAGAGGGGATGGCAAGGGGAATGGATGTGGTCATGGTGGCATAGCTTCAAGTGGAGGAGTTGTTGGAGAATACAGAGTGAGACATTTGAGTGGGGAGATGTGGATATGCTGTGCTCACGCTCATCTTTTATCTTGACCTAGAGGATGCTTTCAGTGGTATGCTGAGATCAGCTGTGGTGCAAAGACTTGTGTTGCAGGTTCCCATGATATGTCCACAGCTCCTTCACCCTTCCATTGGATAAGATATTGGAGCTGTTGGTTCTTCCCAAATTGTCTGTGATTCATGATCTCCTTGACTTCATATTCTTTGAATCTGTCAATGATATCCAGTACTGGCTTGGTTTGGGGCAGCCTGTTTTCAATGGTTTCTTGTACTTTAGATAGCAATGATGCATGGAAGACAGGATGTATTGTCCATGCTGGGGGAAGCTGGAGTCAATAGGTGATGGGTGAGATGACCTTTTTGATATGGAAGGGGCCATACTTTTTTGGAGCTAGCTTTCTGGCTGTGAAGGGTAGCAGGAGATGTCTCCTGTCCAGCCAGATGGCTTCCCCTTTTTGGTACTACTGTGGTGGAGGCAATGCTGCAATCATATTGAGTGCTGCGATTGCTTTCTTTCACAGCTGCTACACTCACTCCCACCTGTCCTCAATGGGCAGTGACGAAGTGATGGTGTCCTATTCCATCAGTGTGTATCATGGGAGGTACCCAAGAATTACTTCTGTGGGGATGGTTTGCATAGTGGAGTTTTATCAGGTGTTGTGAACTGTGGTGGTGAGAGGAAGCTAGGTGTCCCAGTTGTCCTGGGTGTAATTTGTGACAGAGCGAAGGTACATTTCTACCCAGTGATTCTTTCTTTCTGATAGTCCATCCATTTGGGGATGAAAAGCACTAGATAGATTCTGTTGGATGTGAGCGTTTGTACAGAGTGCTGTGATGAATCTTCCCATAAAGCAAGGATCTTGGTCTGAGATAACTTTTAGTGGGATGCTGAACCAGCAGTATACATGTTTGTAGTACAGGTCGGTGACTCCTTTGCCAGTGATAGTGGTGTGACAGGGTAGGAAGACTGCAGCATGTGAGCACCCTTGGTCAATGATGGTGGGGATGGCATTGTATCTGTTGCTTTTGGAAAGCTGAGTGATTAGATCCATCACGATCATCAAGAATGGGGTGGCATTCTCAGTGGTGCCTATTTGGTACAGTGGCATTTTTGGTTGTGTGCATACCTTGTTTTGTTAGCATTCCCTACATCCCTGAACATACAGATGGATCCATTGAGTCATTGCTGGCCACCAATAATTGTTTGTTACGATCCGTATTGTCTCATCTCTTCCAGGGTGTCCATGGGTAGGTGAATTGTGAGATTGCCAAAGGACTTCATGGTGGAGTTCCAAGTTTGGTGGTATGACCAACTGTCCCTGTTTGGTCTGCCAGATGGTGTTGTCCTTCTTGGTGAGGTGATATCTCCATGTTGTCATGGCCGCGTCAGTCGCTATATTTTATTTCGTATTTCTATGTATTTTATACAATTTTATACGATGCCGTATAGGCATCTTGGGCATAAGAGCCCAGTTATTTTCGCTAAGTCGTGTGGTCATGTGCACAACACACGCCAAGTCATGTGCAGGAAGTCACATGAGCTCTAAGAGTTACGTTGTATGGACACGTCACAGGATCATGAGAAGATCCTTCCATTTACGTCTGTTATGATACACGAACGCTATGATTGGTTAGAATAGTGTAGAATGTTGTAGAATATCCAGGTAATGTACATTACATGCTAGAAAGTACCATTACTCAGCGATGCGTCACCCTCTGAGTCAGAGAGGATTACAGTGCATCAGTCAGCACAATAGCAACGTGTCATCACCTGAGTCATAGGCCTTACTCAGTAGTTAGTAAGCATGGCACTTATGACTCCGCATGGACCAAGTACTACAGTATATAAACCTGTATTAGATAGTGCTACAATCTAACTTGTCCTCTTTGGATTTCCCTTTCAACCTACCTCCGTGTGACCTCTGCTCTGGTTCCCTGCAAAGGGAACATCTTGTCTCTGCTCTACCTCTGTGCCGCTTTGTAGGTTAGCACGTGATTTATCTCCATGTTACGCTGATAGTGTGAAACAGGCAGTTCACCTCTTTTATCTCTCGACTCCAGTGTTCTGAGTCGACCCCTTTGTCAACATAGCCAGAAGTCATCCACTACACATGTCCACCTTTCAATGTTCATATTGTATTCTTCCTGCACTTTTTGGACTGCATTGGTTAGTGTACTTTTGTTACGCCTTGCCATGGCACTTGTTCGACTTGAACAAGGTTCTAGGGCGAGAGTGATGAGCGTGGTACAAGTCGAACATAGAGGCAACTTCCTCAATACGTCGACGGGGCTAGCAATGGATCTCCTAAGTCACGTTGGCCTGAATAGACTTCAACCTGCCTTTGTATGTGAAGGACCAGGTGATGTGATAAGACGACGGTAAAAGAGACAAGTAGGGAAAGGAGAATTTGAGTTTGGAAATCAATGGCAATTGAAGAAGACCAAGATGGTGTGTCTTGGTCTTCCATGACTACTACTTATACAGATACACAAGGGCTTTAAAGCACCTCTTGAGTGGAACTATCCTATGGTGTAAGTAGCTTGAACCCTACTACACTGATCCTAGGAATCACTCAGCAATCACATGCAATTGCTGGGTGCTTGTTACGATACGATTCATTTTCTTCTTCTTTGTTTATCTTTCTTTGTCTCACGTGATCATTCTCACAAGAGTCATAGTGACTCTTTACTTATTGTTCTCATACGAGTCATAGTGACTCTAGCCCATTGTCAGGGGGCTTATATCTTTTGTTTCAGACTCGTTTCATACATACTGCAGACTGCGCCGCAGTTACTTATTGTTGTGATGACTCAATCCTAGTACGCCATTGTAACTCAGTACTAGGATCCCTATTTACTATAAAGTCAGGCTTGCTAGGTAGCTTGTAGCCTTAGACTTGACTTTTTGTACTCTATGGTACTCGAGCAATCAAAGACTGTGAATACTCCATCTCTCACAAACCCTCTCCTCTCACTGAAGAATCCTAAGTACCACTATTGGCTTAGGCGGACTCTTCAACTTGTACATCTTCACTGAAGTTCCTCCTCGGAACTTCCCTTGACAACCAGAACCAGACCCCCTTAGTGCAGCATCTCAGTAGATCGACTTAACCCACATCGGGTGAATGTCCCTACCATGATGTAACATTAAGTCAAGTCTATCGAACCTATTGCCACTCTGGCTAAGGGCCGAAGAATTTCTGAATCCCAATCAGTCCTCAGATTCAAACCATTTTCCATCGAGAGGAGAACAGAAGATGAAGTTCCTGGCCACGTAAAAGGAGCAGCCCTTTGGCAGGAAATCGACAGCGAAGAAGGTTATTGGGTATATGACATACTCAGCGCAGCATACCTCACCATCGAATACGAAGAAAGTACCAAGCAGTGGTACTTCATACAGTGAGACAGCAGGACTAGGCATTGGACAGCTACTCAACCAGTCCCCTCCCTGTATAACCTGGGAAGAAGATCAATCAGACCAACGACAGTATCGGTGATTCCACCAGACGATACACCATTGAAGGCAGGCCAGCATACCGTGCCAACCGCTAAGAGATGTGATACAAAAAGTTCTCCAATGGCAACACAGACGACCACCATAGCTGCAACCACAACAACAACGGCTGTCCCCCCATCCACAGTACAAACATTCTTCACAAAGGGGACAGGAACAGGAAGCAGAAACCCCCCTGCTAGCATAATGGCAGCAGGAAGTGGTCCCTCCGGAGGTGGGCCCCTAGGACCACTAGGAGGAAGCAGACCGCCAGGAGGTGGCCCCCCAGGAGGTGGGGGTGCACCTGGAGGCGGAGGTGCCCCAGCAGGCGGAGGTGCACCCGGAGGCGGAGGACCCCCTCCTGGTGGCGCCCCTATTGGAGGTGGGGCAGGTGCTGGCCCAGGCCCAGGAGTGGCAAATGGCAAACTTGGAGGAAACCCCCCAACCGACTTTGATGGTACCCGATCGCTTGCGGACCAATTCATGCAGGAATTCAACCTGTATCAAATCACGAATTTGGACGCGGAACAAATGGCGATACCCATGAAGCGAGCGGCTCTGCTGCTTGGTTTCATAAAAGGACCAAATGTAAAGGACTGGGTCAAGAGATGGACCAACTGGATCCTTGCGGAAATGAACAATGGAAGACTCCTGAATGACGAATTCTACTGGACAGCAGTGTCTCAAGGCTTTGAACAAGCATTCCAGGATACGGGAGCAAGGGAACGGGCAGAAGATAAACTGCGCCACCTCTCATTTATACCAAATGAGGTGGATGCATTTATCGCCCAGTTTGAATCCCTTGCTGCAGAAGCAACGTATCCCCTGGATGCTCAGTCGACACTCTCCTTATTCGCATCCAAACTTCCTTACCGCATGATGGACCACATCTATAAGGTGGTACACCCTCTGGATTTCAGAGGATGGGCCGACGGAGTGCACCAGTACCACTCAGACAACACCACAGTCCAGAATATTCAGGGAATTTACGAAGAAACTCCAAGGAAGAAGGGAGCAGGAAAGATGAACCCCACCCAATTGGCGAAAATGCTGGGCATTAAGATGCCAGCCCCTGCTTCAGATGCAATAGACACGTGCGCCGACCGCTCTCATTCCTACTACAACAAAGGAACCCGAGGAAGAGCAGTGGCGACCACTGCAAAAGAGAAACCAGACATTGAAGTCCAGAAGAAAGAAGGCTGTTGCTACACTTGCAACAAACAAGGACACCTCTCCCGCAACTGTCCAGACAAGCAAAAGGACAAGAAACCCCCTCAAAAAGCTCGCAAAGCTAAGGCTGAAGAAAGCGAGCCTGAGGAAGAATCTGAAGAGGAACAGTCCGAAACTGAATCCGCCCCTACCGATGTGCGATCTTCCCTCATCAAAAGCCTCTCAACTAAAGAGAAATATGCAATGATCAAAGAGGCTTGGGAAGAAGAGCATGGGAAGGATTTTTAAAATGCACAAACCTGGTGGCCATGGCGTGTGCGTTACAGTTTAAAGATGTGTTTGTTTGTAAATACTGAAGTCTCCAAATCCCAACTCTGATACAAACTTCACACACAATGGCCGAAAGAAAAGTTCTTGTGGATTCAGGAGCCACGGACAACTTTATTGACTTCAAGCTCCTGAAAAGAATGAAGATTGGCAAACTAAAGCTGCCACGACCCCACATTGTGTGGAACATTGATGGGACCCAGAATAAGTCAGGAATCATCAAGTACTACGTTGACCTGCAAGTCCGGACTAGGGAGAAGAAACAAAAGATGTGATTCCTCGTCACCGATCTAGGAGATGATGAGATGGTGTTAGGGTACCCGTGGCTCACTGCCTTCCAGCCATTGATTGATTGGAGAAGTGCGACCCTTGATGAAAGCATGCAACCACTTGTCATCAAGACCCTTTCATATACAATGGACGCAGAAGTGATCCGCATACAAGATGCGTGGATCAAGAAGGCTGCATCATTATGCACCCCTGGGGAAGAACTCTTTGTTCATCGAATGGATGAAGAAATCCTCAAAAGAAGCTCAATGTCAACCGAAATGGCAGTAAAGGCTCTGCCAAAAGAAGAGAAAACCTGGGATCAGGTAGTCCCAAAACACTACCACAAATGGAAGAAGGTCTTTTCCAAGAAAGAGGCGAAGCAATATCCAGAACACCAATCGTGGGATATTGCTATTGATTTTACAGAGGATGTCCCGAAGACTCTAGATTGCAAAATATACCCGTTATCTAAAGGCGAGCAAGAAAAGCTCAACGAATATATCAAAGATAACTTGGACAAGGGCTATATTCGTCCATCAAAATCACAATACTTGTCACCATTCTTTTTCATCGGAAAGAAAGATGGAAAACTTCGTCCAGTAGTGGACTACCGAAAACTAAACTCCTTCACAATCCCCGACCGATACCCATTGCCTCTAATACAGGAACTAGTGGATAAAGTAAAGGATGCCAGGTTATTCACCAAAATGGACGTGCAAGCAGGATATAACAATATTCACTTCCGAGAAGGTGATGAGCCAAAAGCTGCCTTCAAAACGAACCTAGGACTGTTCGAACCAACAGTAATGCCGTTCAGGCTGAAAAATGCCCCAGCAGTGTTCCAACAAATGATGAATACACAGTTTAATGACCTTACTGCAACCAGTCAAGTAATCATCTATATGGATGATATCCTTATTGCAACAAAGAAGGATGAAGAAGAACACCGCAAGTTGGTTAGCAAGGTCCTCGAATGCCTTCAAAAGCTAGACCTCTACTTAAAGCCTAGCAAGCGCCTTTTTGAAGTAGAACGCATTGAATTTCTAGGAGTAATCCTAGAGAAAGGAGCCGTCACCATGGATCCAGTAAAAGTCGCTGGAGTTGCGGAATGGAAAACACTGAAAACCACAAAAGATATTCGGGCTTTCCTTGGATTCTGCAACTTCTATAGGCAATTTATCCGTGGATTTTCCTTTATTGCGAAGGCACTAAATGACCAACTGAAGAAAGGCGTTCAATGGAACTGGGGACCAAAGGAAGAAAGCACTTTCGAAATGCTGAAGAAGCGAATATGCAAAGAACTGGTTTTGATACAACCGGACCAGAAGAAACCATTCGAAGTCAAAGTTGACGCATCAAACTATGCAATGGGAGCTGTCCTAATGCAACGAAATGAACAAGGAGTGCTCCACCCGGTAGCATTCTTTTCGAAAACCATGAATTGTTATGCTTCGGTAAGCATTGGCCTTGCTTTAGGTGAGAATATGACGCGAGTACTCAGCTCTATGATTCGTGAAGTCAAACGTGGGATCCTAAGTCCAAAAACATTGACGTCTTGCAACTGGGAAGGTACTCTGGGTAGACCTTATGCAGTGCACTCCTTCTTGGTTCTCTTCTAAGACACGAGAGTGTGTTCGAGAAACCGATGATTCAAGAAGACCAAGATGGCAATCCTTGGTCTTCTGCGACAACTATTTATATACAATGATAGAGGGCTTTAAAGCGCCTCTTGAATGATGTTGACCTATAGCGTATCTAGCTTGAACCCTAGTATCGCTATCCTAGTAATCAGTAAGCGTAAAGTAGCATGTGATACTACTGCTGACTGATAACACATGAAATGTAATGTCCCTGACTAATGTAAACAATCACGAGCCTACTACCGTAGTCAGAACCTGATAGTAAGCATAGAAGTCCGGTCCGTAACATCACCCCCTTTTCAGGAGCGACATCCCCGGAGCCCGGGTGGTCCCATCCAACCTGCCTGTATGTCCTCAATCCTCTACATCGCCCGTGCCTGCTCCAACCTACTGATGCATAATGCTTTGTCCATTGCCAGTCGCCCTCATGTCTCCTGTAACTCCTTCACCCTGGCCTCTAATTGTCCCAGCTCTGCCCCCAGTGCCCTATACCTTCGGATCTCCGTGACGAGGCTTATGTCCTTGCACTCCGCGATGGCTCTGTTGATGGTCCCGACAGCGTTGTACCCGGCGTCGAAGAGGAACAGGTCCTCCTGCGCGTATTTGATGTGGGCGTCGGGGTGCACCACATACTGGGGTGCAGCGTACAGGGGCTTCGGGAAGACCCTGTCGGACTCGTCGATCAAGCCGAGCACGATGGGGTCGTTGCTCATGATGGCTTGGACGTATTTGGCCTGGCACGTCACGCTGTCGGAGGTGGTGATGGGGAAGGAAATGAAATCGGGTCCTCTATTGACCCGGAACCCATGAGGCGCATGGGTGTTGGTGACGCTGGAGACGGTGCGGTCGGCAAGCTGGGGACGGATATGACCCCGGTAGAGGGGGGTCCCATCCGTGGCGAGGGCATGGCAGGTTGTATGAGGTGGAGCATTAGCTTCTCTGCCATAGTGAATGTGCGGGTGCTCAGCTGGGTACCGCTCGTCCTCACTGTCTGTGACTTCTCCCTCTTCTCTCTCATCTCCCTCATATGGCATTGGGCTGTTTGTAGCTGTTCTTCCCTCCAGTCGTCGGTCACCTCCTTCCACAACTTCTTCAGCCTCATTGCCACTTCGTACTGCTCCCTGGCGTGCGCGGACGTCCGCACCGTGGTTGAGAGCTCGCCGAAAGTCGTCGACTTTGGCGGTGGTGAAAGGGCAGTCGGAGATGGGTTCTCCGGTTCTTGCGTGGAGGATGTGCCAGAGGGTAGGCTGGCCGTCAACATCTGGGGACAGTTGGGCGCTGGCTGCTCCATGTCCTTGAGCAGGGAATCGGGCGATGGTGCTGTTGAACTCAGCTTCGGTAATGGGTCCCTCGGACCCGGCTCTGTCTCCTGTAGCCATGATGACCTCCTCGGTGTCAGTAGTGCTTGTTGGTGCCCGCTCTTCCTCCAGCTCACAGGCAAAAATCCTCTCGGGGGTTCTGAGGTAGTATGAAGGCGTCAAGAGGGTGGCATTAGGGGTGAAGGGCATTGACAAGTGAGGAGTAGTAGTGGTGATAGTATGTGGGGAGAATGAGGTATTGTCACTGGTTCTCCCACTCCTTATAAGTGTCTCTGGTGCGGTCTTCGAATGTTGGTACTCCGCAAGTGCTTCATCGGCAAATAAGTCTTCCCAGTTGACCCACTGATTTTCCAAGTCAGGGTAGCCCTTCCATTTGACTAGGTACTGCTTTTTCCGTTTCTTGCCAAAATGCCGTTCGTCTAGAACCTTCTCGATTTCATATTCCTCCTCTCCATCTACCAAATCGGGTGGTGGCCGCTGGTAGTTTTTCCCATGGAGTGGGGTCTCGTGGTACTTGGTGAGAAGGTCCACATGGAACACTGTGTGAATTTTCCATTGTGGGGGAAGGTTGAGCCGATAGTTGACAGGGGACATCACCTGTTCGATTGTGAAGGGTCCGTGCCTTCGGGGCATGAGTTTCGCCATTGGTTGGTGAGTGCACAGGTGGCGCCCTTCCAACCACACGAGGTCTCTGAGTCAGAATTTTGGACCATCCTTGGCTTTGACCCATGACTGCTGCGCTTTGATGATCAGTTCTTGAGCGCGTTTCTGCGCCTCTTGGAACTGTTCAGTCCTGAGCGTTACTTGTGGTATGGGTGATGGTTTATCTGTCCAATCAGCATGTGGGTTATACCCCATGAGGAGATTGAAGGGTGACTCCCGTGTGTATTCATGTGGCCAGTTATTATATGCAAACTCCATGAGGGGTAGGTATCCGCACCAGTTATCCTGTCATTCGTTCACCCAAAAACGCAGATATTGTTCTACCCATTGGTTTGTTTGTTCTAATTGTCCGTCGGTTCGTGGGTGATATGCTGTGGAGATGTTTTGTTTGATGTCCAGTATTCTGCAAAGTTCCCTCATGAATCTGCTAGCAAACTGAGGGTCACAGTCACTTATGATTTTCGTGGGAAGTCCGAAACGGACGAAAACATGTTTCAGGTACAGATTGGCAACTCCCTCCACGCTGATTTCTTCGTTACAGGGTATGAAAATTGCAGCTTTACTGCAGTTGTGGTCTGTGATCGTTAGTATGGTGTTGTAACCTCGAGATGTGGGCAACTTAGTTATAAAGTCAAGGGCGATTGTTTCAAATGGCATCGCTTCTGGTTTAGGGTATATGGGATTGAGGGGTGCCTTATTTCGTCCATGTTGAACTTTAATACGTTGGCATTCGGCGCATCCTTTGACGTATTCCAGCGCATCCCTTGCTAATCCTGGCCACCAGTAGGCTCGTCCTGCCAGTTGGGCGGTTCTTTTGATTCCTGGATGTCCGTGAGCGGGAAGGTCATGATGATCATGCAATATACGTCACTTATCGTGTACTCCCCCGGTTACCACTCGCCGTGCGTCTTTGTACCAGATCCCATCTATCTTTTTGAGGCGATGTGCATCTACCCATGGTTTCAGAATAGTTTCGTTTTGTTTGTATATGGGATCTTCTAATGCGACGTCCTGGGGGTTAAGATGATCCTTGGTGGTCTGGATTCTTTCTACATGGGTGCCACGTATAAAGATTTTGTCCAGTAGCACTGTGACATTGCTATTGTCTTCTTCCCCTTGATCATAGTCCAGTCTTCGCGACAGCGCGTCTGCTCTCCTGTTGGCCGTTCCCTTGATGTGATGAATTTCAAAATCGTATTCCGATAGTTCAAGTACTTCCCTTGCTACTCTTCGACTGATCTTTTGAGGGCTTCTCCAGTACTGTAAGTTCATATGGTCCGAGAAGACCTTTGTTCGATGCGGTGATCCTGCAAGCAGCGGCCGCCAGTGTCGGAAGGCTTTGACTATTGCCAGTAGTTCTAGGTCGTAGATGTCATAATTCCATTCTGCTTCGTTGAGGGTGGTTGAGAAATAGCCGATGGGGTGTCACTTTCCATCGTCTTTTCGTTGTAGTAATACTGCTCCTATTGCGAATCCTGATGCATCAACTTCTAGTTCAAATGGTTTACTCAGCTGTGGGTGTGCCAGTACTGGTTCCGACGTTACGAGTCCCTTGAGTTTATTGAATGTGTTGTGTTCCGTTCCTGTCCATTTCCACTCTGCTCCTTTCTTGGTTAGTTGGTTTAGAGGTTTTGCGTGGTGTGAAAAATTCCGAATGAATGCGCGATAAAAGTTGCAAAAGCCTAGGAATGATCTAACATCCTTGACTTTGGTGGGCATAGGCCAGTCCTTGATACCGGAAATTTTGATGGGGTCCATGCGTGTCACCCCCTTTTCAAGGATTACCCCCAGGTAATCCATACAAGGTGCATGGAATAAGCACTTCTCTAGCTTATAGTAGAGATCATGCTTAGCTGATATTTCTAGTACATCTTTAACTGCCACGATGTGATCATCCATACTTTTCCCTATGTGTGTTGCAATGCTGATGTCATCCATGTATACCCTGATGGTTGTCCCTCTAAGTTCATGTTTGGCAATGTTGTCCCGACATATGTGGTTCATCATTGTCTGGAATGTCGTGGGGGAGTTGGTCAGTCTGAAGAACATTACTGTGGGTTCAAACAGGCCGTATTTAGTTTTGAATGCCACTTTCTCCTCGTCCCCTTCCCGGATTCATATGTTGTTGTAGCCCCACCATACATCAAGCTTGGTATAGATATGGGCATTGCTGAGGTCGGTGATAAGGTCGGTGATGAGGGGTAAGGGGTATTGGTTGCGTATCGTAAACGAGTTGAGGCGTCTGTAATCTTGTACCAGTCGTAGCTTCCCATCCTTTTTCTTGATGAAGAAGGATGGTGACGCATATGGGGATTTGGATGGCCATATGTATCCTTTACCGAGTTGTTCCATTAGAAAGGCTTGAAGGGCTTGGTCTTCCTCCTGTGTGAGTGGATAGACTTTACAATCTATCGCTTCAGGGGCTCCCTTCTTAAGTTGTATTTTGTGATCCCATACCCGCGAGGGTGGGAATTGGTGTGACGCTTCTTTGTTAAAGAGCTGGTGGTACATGGCATAGTGGGATGGTAACTCAGCTTTCGTGGTATACTGTTTCGCCTGGATTGCCAGTTCCGTGGAAGTGGTTCTTCCTTCCACGAATTCCTCTTCTTCTAGTTGTGCAACAATTTGATTTTTCTGGGTTTCGGTGATTGCTTTCGCGATTGTAGGTCGTATGATCCTGGGATTGATGGTTCTGAGGACAACTGGTAATGCATCTTCTTTAATTACCGCGTGCCTCCAGCTGAAGGTTGGTTTGTATGTGGCCAGCCAGGGGTATCCAAATACTATATCTTCATTGCCGATGTCTGTGATGAGGAACCTCATCTCTTTGTGGATTCCTTTTGTTTGTACGTCCAGATCTACGTAATGGGTGATTAGTCCTGCTTTATTTTCGGTATTGTCGATATTCCATATCTTTTTGGGCTGATCCAGCGGCTTCATTCTGATCTTCATCCACTTTACAAAAGCGGGTCGTAGAAAGTTGTCAGTGGCTCCTGAGTCCACTAATGCTCTGATGTTGGCCATGGTGTAATTTGTGCGAATCGATACTGGAATTCTCATAGAACGGTAGTGAGTTATGATCACAGAATTACATTTTACTGCCCTTACCCAGGCCGATGGGTTCAGGCGCTTCGAAAATCCTCTCTCTTCTATAGATCCTGTAGTATGAGGTCTTTTACCTCGTCTTCTTCTGCAGCTACTCCTTTTATCCACTGGTCGGCGCGTTGCTGTGGGGTTTCTGCCTTTGCTGCCCTGATAGGCTCTTCCTCTCTTTCGTCATGGTAGGTATCGGTCCTTCGGCTATTGCTGGGCTGGTTATAGGTGTGCTGCAGGCAATTTCGACTGAAGTGTCCCTTTTGTCCACAGGTATAACAGGTCACTTCCCTTATGTCGCGTCGGCCTCCTCGTCCTCGTCCCACAAACCCTCCTCTCGGTGGTGGATTTCGGGGGTGGGCTTGGTCCCAATTACCTTGAATTTCCTCGGCCCCTGTGAGTCTCTCTCGTACTCGGTCGGCCGACATATCCATGGTGTTTGGGTCTCATAGTATGTTGCGAGGGGGTCCCCATCCGGTACCCCTTGCATTTTTCCAGGTTGTGTTGCCTCCTCCTTGTGGTCTTGTTTGGTTGGCAAGGCTGCGATGTTGCTTGAGTCGGGCCTTCATGTGTATGTATTGTTGTTGCCTCCTGATGACTGCTTCCTTCCATTCCTGAAAGGTCTGCGGGTTGTCGTATGTGTATGCTTTCTCGTAGAGATCATGGGGCAGCCCATCCATGAATAGATCCATCGTGAGCGGTGAATCCAGTCAATAATTAGCCTGCCTTGCCAGTTGTTCAAACTGTGTGACGTACGCGTCGATATCTCTGCCCGTCATTCTAATCCCTCTTTTCAGCATGGCTTGGGCTTGTTCTTTCTCTAGTGTGTTGGAGAACCGCCTATTGAAGGTGATGATGACCTCGGTCCATAACCGTGGGTCGGTGTCAACAATTCCGGCGGTGACTTGTCGGTTGAGCCATCTGCTAGTCTCCGTGATCCAGTTGTTAACGTCCTTTCCTTGGATGTACATGAGAAATAACATAGCTTGTCTGTATGCGTTGGCCATGATGGGGTTGTTATTGTTGATACCCCAGTACAACTCCCACTGGGTGAGGAATTCCTCTGTCCTGTGTCGGTCTCCTTTGAATACCTCTGGGGCGTTTCCAGCGAATTTATTGGAGTGGTGTCCTCTGGGTATTCCGACTGGTCCTATTCCAGGTATTCCTCCGCCTAGGGGTCCTCCCCCTCCTCCTCCTCCTGGAGGTCCTCCTCCAGGTGGTCCTCTGTGTGGGGATCCTCCTCCATGTGGTAGTCCTCTTAATGGCCCCCCATCTCCTGCTGGTGGGTTGGGTTGATCAGGTCCGATTGCTCGGAATAATGCGGCGTCATCTGCCGTCATAACGTGCCCTGTTTCGGGATGTATGGGAAGTGTAACTTCCTGGGTTTCTGTTAAGGTAGCCATTGGGGGATGGATAGTGATCTGCTCAGCTCATTCGATGAGTTCTGGCTCCAGTGGTTCTAATGCTTGTTCGGGTTCTTTGTCCGATTCATTGTCTGATGTGTCAGGTCTTTCTGAGGGTGCGGAGGTGCTTTGAGTTTCTCTGTCGATAAGTCCCCAGTCATTTCTTGCGACTACTTCTTCTTTGTAGATGTTGCACCCGTATCTGTAAGGTAGAGTGTCGATGACTCTCCACTCGTTGTCTTCTCGGTTGACTCTGCACCAGCAAGTTCATTCAAAGTTAAACTCAACTGGTCGTGGTCCGTGTGCCCCCCTGATCAGGTATCCTTCGATCCCGTTGATACTGCCCCAACTGGCTTCTTTGAGATATCGGGTTGGTACGTTCCTTGCTCCCCTCCTTGGGATCTCGTAGGAGTGGAACCCTTCTCAGATCCAAAGTTCTCTTATGGATACTCGCGCCACGATGATATGATCTTGGTCTAAATGTTACACTTCGGTAAGCGTTGGCCTTGCTTTAGGCGAGAATATGACATGAGTACTCAGCTCTATGATTCGTGAAGTCAAACGTAGGATCCTAAGTCCGAACACGTTGACATCTTGCAACTGGGAAGGTACTCTGGGTAGACCTTATGCAGTGCACTCCTTCTTGGTTCTCTTCTAAGACATGAGAGAGTGTTCGAGAAACCAATGATTCAAGAAGACCAAGATGGCGATCCTTGGTCTTCTGCGGCGACTATTTATATACAATGATAGAGGGCTTTAAAGCGCCTCTTGAATGATGTTAACCTATAGCGTATCTAGCTTGAACCCTAGTATCGCTATCCTAGTAATCAGTAAGCATAAAGTAGCATGTGATACTACTGCTGACTGATAACATGTGAAATGTAATGTCCCTGACTAATGTAAACAATCACGAGCCTACTACCATAGTCAGAACCTGATAGTAAGCGTAGAAGTCCGGTCCGTAACAATGAATGATGCCCAAAGAAATTACGATGTATATAACAAGGAGCTCCTAGCCCTTGTGGAAATGTTCTGGCATTGGAGACATTTCCTGCACCAACCAGCGTTCAAAGTAAAGGCGCATACAGATCACGCCAACTTATTGTACTGGAAGAATCCAGGAGACCACAATAGAAGAGTGGCAAGATGGCATGCAGAACTCATGGAGTATGACTCCGAATTGGTTCATATAGCTGGGAAGAAGAACGGTCGGGCGGACACATTGTCACGACACCCAGACTATGAACACGGCGAAGAAGATAACAAAGCATTGGTGGTTCTACCCCCTATTTTGTTCAGCTTCGCAAGATTAATGGGGTCAGAATATTATAACCCCAGCAACCAGAAGGAAAGGGAGCACTATAGTGCAACGGTAAACCATCGCAAATACCAATCCCTTCAAGACCAGGTGGAAGAGGACCAGCAGACAAACAAAAAGAGCCAGGAAGTGCTCAAGAAATGGTCAAACACCTACGTCCTCACCAAACTAGTCGGAATTTGGTGGAAGATCGAAAATGATACAGACTGGATCATCGTTGCCGGAGACAACAATCTGAAGAGGGGGGTAATTCACTTTTACCATGATACCCCATCAGCCGGACACCCAGGAATCATGAACACGTACACCCTGGCAAAACGAGACTTCTGGTGGCCTAAGATGAAAGAAGATGTGGAGCAATACGTAAAGGGATGCGCAGCGTGCCAAGCAAACAAAATCAACATGCAGCCACTGAAACCAGCTATGATTCCTATCGCTCCAGAAAACTCTTTGCCATTCAAGACAGTCGCCATGGACTTCATCACAAAGTTGCCACTTTCAGGCAAATATGACATGATCCTCACAGTGACGGATCATGATTGCAGTAAAGTGGCAGTATTTATACCCTGCCAAGAGACAATTACTGCGGAAGGGGTAGCAGAACTCTACCTGAAACACATGTACACACGATTCGGTGCCCCGAAGAAGATTATCTCCGACTGAGATACCCAATTTATGTCACACTTCGCCAAAGGCCTGTGCGAAGCGTTGAAGATACACCAGAACATCAGCACAGTATACCACCCAAGAACTGATGGCCAGTCAGAAAGGACAAACCAATGGCTCGAACAGTACCTTCAATTCTGGTGCGATGAAAGGCAAGACGATTGGCACAAGTATCTGCCAATGGCGGAATTTGCACATAACCAGTGGCCGAACTCCACCACCCAAAAGACTCCCTACGAAATGCTCATAGGGTATACACCGAGGATTGAATTTAAGACCAAAAGCAAGGTCCCCTCGGTTGACAAAAGGCTTACAGCCATAGAAAAGGCGCGAACAGACGGCCACGAAAATATCATCAAAGCGCAAAAGATGATGGCCATTGCACACCAAGGGAACAAGAAGTTCCAACCATACAAAGAGGGAGATCAAGTGTGGATCGAGGGAACCAACTTGAAGACCCTGTACCCAGCGGCTAAACTCGGGCTGAAACGGCATGGACCCTTCAAAGTAATGAAACAGCTATCAGAAGCAGTGTACCATGTGGAACTGCCAAGACAGTGGAAGATTCATAACGTGTTTCACACAAACCTTCTAACACCATATAAGGAAACGGAGTTCCATGGGCCAAACTATACCTGGTCGCCACCGGATATCATCAATGAAGAACCTGAGTATGAAGTCGAAAAGATTCTAGATGCGCAGCAACGTGGGAAAGGGCGCAAGCTTCACTACCTAATAAAGTGGAAGGGCTATCCTACGAGTGACAGTTCATGGGAGAAAGCAGAAGATGTCCACGTGGACAAACTGATAGCGGAGTTTAAAGCTAGGAAGGGGACAAACAAGTCAAAAGCCTGTAAAGTGTATATAAGATGGGCCAAAACGACAGAGGAACCCCATCCCCTTCCTCACTCTGCTTCCAATCTCTATACAATGTCCGCTACTTCTGCTCCTGCCAGCCTTGTCCCAACGCTCCAGCTCCCTGCCTCATTGCCTCCCGCATCAGTCGCGGATACACGCTCTGAGGGCACCGTCCCTCCTACTCCTCAGCTGGCTATCTGGAGTGTTCCAATCGTGGAGCACAGTGATGACGGAGCCACCGAGCTCCCTGAGCTTCCAGTCAAGGAAGCTGAGTATACTCCTCCCCTTGGCTACATCCATAACGACCCCCACTCCCATCTCTTCTACCCCATTTACGTCGCCAACCCACGTTTCGGGTTGGACCACATGGAGCCAAGAATAGTCTTGGCTACTTTCATCACCTACTCGCCAGATGAAACAATGGTGACGGGGACTCTTGGGGAAGGACAGGAGAAGCGCATGATAGAAGTGCAGGTAGGGAGGTGTTATGTCACAGTAGGGATGTTCACCCGACGTGGGTTAAGTCGTTCTACTGAGACGCTGCACTAAGGGTCTGGTTCTGGTGGTCAAGGGAAGTTCCGATGAGGAACTTCAGTGAAGATGTATGAGTTGAAGAGTCAGCCTAAGCCAATAGTGGAACTTAGGATTCTTCAGTGAGAGGAGAGTTCAGTGAGATATGGAGTATTCACAGTCTTCGATTGCTCGAGTACCATAGAGTACAAAAAGTCAAGTCTAAGGCTACTACTACCTGGTGAGCCTGTATTTATAGTAAAGTAAGAGGGCATCCTAAGATAGAATGATAATGGCATCTTAGGATCAAGTCATCGAGCAATCACAATAGAACAATAAGAACTGCGGCACGCAGCCTGCAGTAATCACATGTAGGATGTGAAACAATAGATATAAGTGAAACTGATATATCTGAAACAGTAGCCCCTTAGCAACGGGCAAGAGTCATCATGACTCACAAGGGAAAATAAGTAAAGAGTCACCATGACTCTTATGAGAACCAAACAAGTAGCAAGTCACCATGACTCGCATGAGAATGACCATGTGATGTGAAAGTAGAAGGTTATCACGTGTCCTAAGGTGGTTAGAGAAAAGGAATTAAAATAGGCAGTGTCATAACAGGAGGAGGGCAAAGAACTACAGGCTTATGACAGAGGCCCTTTGGAGGCAGTTGGCGCGGAACCATGAGACGGAGTTCATGATGAACCGCGCCCTCCAAGAAATCGACGACCCCCGCCTGACCGGGGAGGTCAACCGCTTTAGGGCAAAGCAGGAACTGAAGAATATGCTTGATGGCCTGTTGCGCGACGCCCAGCACAAGGTCAGCGAGATCATGAGGGAGCTAGTCCTGGTGGAGCGCGAGTACGAAGCTTGCAAGACCAGGTTGGAAATGGCTGACGCCTGTCGTGTCATCCACGTGTCCTTCAACTGTGAGTACCGCCTCCTGACCTGCTACCGCTACTCCCCCGAACCACTCCCTGTCGACCCACGCACCTCCTGCTGGGCTGAGATGCCCATCCTCCACGACGAAGAGGGCAAGTTGTTGCCCAAGTGTTACCACTGCAAAAAGTGTGGGCACAAAGTTCAGGAGTGCCCCAAGAAGCGCAAGCAGCAGAAGAAGATGATGGAGAGAGGGGCCCTTCGCATCCGCATTACCACCTCCATGGTCCAACATGAATTGGACAAAAGGGAGCAGACCCCGGAGCCGCGTGTTGAAGTCGGACCAAGCAGCCAGAAGAAGATGATGCTCTTGGAGCGTATCGGGCTGATGGACCGAGAGGAGTGGACCCCGGAGTTGTGCAGGAAGTGTGGGAAGGTCGGGATGCACCACAGTGAGCTTGAATGCCCCCTTTACAAACAGTGCCCCACTTGTCGCCATACAGGTAGCTGGGGATTCATCAAGCGTCACAGGTGCACCAAGATGGATGACGATGAAGAAAAAGAAAATTGGGACAACAACGAGGTCGACTATGACCTTTATTGGAATGACAACCCGATGGGCTTGTAAGGCAAAGTCCAGAGTAACTTTGCACCTAAACGGGGGGCTGTGTTACGATACGATTCATTTTCTTCTTCTTTGTTTATCTTTCTTTGTCTCACATGATCATTCTCACAAGAGTCATAGTGACTCTTTACTTATTGTTCTCATACGAGTCATAGTGACTCTAGCCCGTTGTCAGGGGGCTTATATCTTTTGTTTCAGACTCGTTTCATACATACTGCAGACTGCACCGCAGTTACTTATTGTTGTGATGACTCGATCCTAGTATGCCATTGTGACTCAGTACTAGGATCACTACTTACTATAAAGTCAGGCTTGCTAGGTAGCTTGTAGCCTTAGACTTGACTTTTTGTACTCTACGGTACTTGAGCAATTGAAGACTGTGAATACTCCATCTCTCATGAACCCTCTCCTCTCACTGAAGAATCCTAAGTACCACTATTGGCTTAGGTGGACTCTTCAACTTGTACATCTTCACTGAAGTTCCTCCTCGGAACTTCCCTTGACAACCAGAACCAGACCCCCTTAGTGCAGCATCTCAGTAGATCGACTTAACCCACATCGGGTGAATGTCCCTACCATGACGTAACAGTGCTGACTGATACGACGAGTCCATGACTAATTACTAACTACCATAGCCACACCTGGTAAGTAAGAGTCCGAGATTCCGAATCACAACATCACTATTACTCTTGGTAAGTCCAAGGGGCCAACTGTAACAACTTTCACCTGTAGGAGGATGGTTTGTGCCCCTGCTCTTGCCTTGAAATCAGTGTAGTGAGTGATTTGTCCATTTTGGTTGGGCATTCCATCTACATTGATTATTTCCCATGTGTGCTCTAGTTGCCAAATGGGTAGCCAAAGCTGTATGGTGAGCTTTGTGTGGATGAAGTTCTCAGTTGCCCCGCTAGCAAGAAAGGCAAGTGTTTCGGTCTTTTTTGTGTTGAAATTGATGAAAATTCTCATTGTTAGGGATTTTCTCATAGTTAATGTTACGTCACGGTAGGGACATTCACCCGATGTGGGTTAAGTCGTTCTACTGAGATGCTGCACTAAGGGGTCTTGGTCTGGTTGTCAAGGGAAGTTCCGAAGAGGAACTTCAGTGAAGATGTACAAGTTGAAGAGTCAGCCTAAGCCAATAGTGGAACTTAGGATTCTTCAGTGAGAGGAGAGTTCAGTGAGATATGGAGTATTCACAGTCTTCGATTGCTCGAGTACTGTAGAGTACAAAAAGTCAAGTCTAAGGCTACTACTACCTGGTGAGCCTGTATTTATAGTAAAGTAAGAGGGCATCCTAGGATAGAATGATAATGGCATCCTAGGATCGAGTCATCGAGCAATCACAATAGAAACAATAAGAACTGTGGAGCACAGCTCGCAGTAATCACATGTAGGATGTGAAACAAAGATATAAGTGAAACAAAGATGTGAGTGAAACACATATAGCCCCCTAGCAACAGGCAGAAGTCGTTATGACTCACATGATGAACTAAGATATAAATAAAACTAAAGAGTCACCATGACTCATATGAGAACGACCATGTGATGGAAAGTAGAAAGGTTGTCATGTGTCCTAAGGCGGTTAAGAGAAAAGGAATTAAAATAGGCAGTGTCATAATATATTTCCAGTATGTCTTTGACCATGGCGATGTGATCTTCCATACTTTTGCCTATGTGTGTTGCAATTCCAATGTCATCCATGTATACCCTTATTGTCGTCCCTCGAAGTTCATGTTTGGCAATAATGTCCTGGCAGATGTGGTTCATCATAGTCTGGAATGTCACTGGGGAGTTTGTAAGTCCAAAGAACATTACTGTTGGTTTGAGCAGGCCATATCAAGTTTTGAAGGCTGCCTTTTCTTCATCCCCTTCCTTGATCTGTATGTTGTTATACCCCCACCATACATCGAGTTTGGTGTAGATGTGGGCGTTACTGAGATCAGTGATGAGGTCCATGATGAGTGGCAGCAGGTATTGGTTATGTATCATGAATGAGTTAATACGCCTATAGTCTTGTACTGACCATAGTTTGCCGTCCTTTTTCTTAATGAAGAAAAATGGTGACGTGTAAGGTGATTTAGACGGTCATATGTATCCTTTGCTGAGTTGTTCTGTTAGAAATGCCTGAAGAGCCTGGTCTTCTTCTTGTGTAAGGGGGTATACCTTACAGTCTATGGCCTCAGGGGCCCCTTTCTTGAACTGTATTTTGTGATCCCATGCTCTCACCAGCAGGAAGCGGTGGGATGCTTCTTCGTTAAACAGTTGACAGTATTGTGCATAATAGGGTGGCAACTCAGCTTTAATAGTGTATTGTTTTGCCTGAATTGCCAGCTCGGTTGACGTGGTCCTTCCTTCTATGAAAGTTTCCTCCTCTAGTTGTTAAATGATTTCATCCTTCTGTTCTGCTGTGATAGTGGTTGTGATAGTTGGTCAAATACGGGAGATCTAGGGGTTCACCGTCTGAAGCACTACTGGTAGTGCATCTTTTATGACCACATGTCTCCAGCTGAAAGTGGGCTTGTAGGTTGCTAGCCAGGGGTATCTGAACACGATATCCTTGTTACTGATATCCGTGATGAGGAATCTCATTTCTTTGTGGATCCCTTTGGTTTGCACGTCCAGATCTACGTAGTGCGTGATTAGCCCAGCTCGATTTTCAGTGTTGTTGATGTTCCATATCTTTTTGGGCCGTTTTAGCAGCTTCATTCCTATTCCCATCCGCTTCACGAAAGCAGGTCTTAAAAAGTTGTTGGTGGCTCCAGAGTCCACCAGTGCTATTATGGCTGAGATTTTGAGCTCCCGTGAGAGCACGCTGCCGAGCTGCCTGAGCCAGCCCACGTTGGACAACTATGAGCAAACCCTGGATTCCAAGGCATTAAGAGAGGCCTTGATGAGGAAGGGTGACCTAAGCATGTGGACATTGCATCCAGAACCCCAACCAGCTAAGTTGTCCCCGCCTTCTGAAGATGAGGAAACCGATGATGAAGCATGGATGAATAGGGGTTACACTCACTATTATGATGAGCAGAAGGAGGAAGGATCACATGATGCATCATGTGAAGTATCACCTGAGCACGTATCCCTCAGGTATGCTGCAGCTGGACTACCAGTTGGTGACGACATGGACTAGGCCCTCGTGCCTTGTTTCTGATGGACTTTCTGATGGACACCTTGTGTACTGTACGGGTGCAGCCTCGTGTCTGATGGATGTCAGTGCCTTTATAGGCCAGTTCAATTATGTTTCTTCCTTGCGTTTTAGCTTGTGGAGCTGGAGCCCTTATGGCTACTGGCTAGAGATAAGGACTTAAGGTTCGTACTGAGTCCGAACCTTATCTACTAGTAGTATAAGTACTAGCTTGTCTTCACATGTATTCCCTATCTTGAGTTCTTTGAGAATCCGCACTCTAGTTTCCCTCCTGCTTTCCTAAGGGCCTTAGTTGGTCTTCTTCGCCAAACCCTTAGACGTTGTCTTGTTGTGCTGCTTCTTAGCGAGCCATTCCCCTTTGGTTTTCCCCTTCGTCTCTCAGTTGCAACCACTATTACAGTGGTTTTGCCTTGGTTGTCGTGTGCAATACAAGCGTTCTGAGAACCCCAGCTCAAGTCGAGCTAGACAGCTGGTGTGACTGTTACAAGTGCTCTGATATCGGCCATTGCATAATTTGTGTGAATTGATACTGGAATTCTCAGAATTACATTTGACTGCCCTTACCCAGGCCGATGGGTTCAGGCACTTCGAAAATCCTCCCTTTTCCAAAGGTCCTAAAGTATCAGGTCCTTCACATCATCTTCTTCTGCCGCTACCCCTTCCATCCAGTGGTTGGCGCGTTGTTAAGGGGTTTCAGCCCTTGTGGTGTGACTCGGTTCTTCTTCTTCAGTGTCCACTCTTTGGCTGTTTCCTGGTTGGTTATAGGTATGCTGGGGGCAGTTACGGCTGAAGTGACCCTTGTGTCCACAGGTGTAGCAAGTCACTTCCCTCATATCTCGTCGGCCACGGCCACGTCCCATTGCCCCTCCTCTTGGGGTCCAAGGGTGAGTCTGGTCCCAATTTCCTTGGATTTCTTCTGCCCCCATAAGTCACCCTTGTACTCAATCGGCAGAGGTGTCCATGGCGTTCGGGTCTCTGAGGATGTTCCGGGGTGGACCCTATCCCGTGCCTCATGTGTTTCACCATTGCCCCCCTGTGCTGTTGTTACTTTGGGCCCCTCTATTTGTGAGGCCTTGATGTTGCTCAAGCCAGGCCTTCATGTGGATATATTGCTGCTGTCATTGAATGACCGCATCCTTCCATTCCTGGAAGGTCTGTGGATTGTTGTATGTGTATACTTTCTCGTATAGGTCGCGGGGTAATCCGTCTGTGAATAGATCAATGGTGAGGGACGAATCCAGTCAATAATGAGCTTGTCTTGCTAATTGTTCAAACTGGGTTACGTACGCATCAATGTCCCCTCCTATCATCCTGAGCCCTTTCTTTAACATTGCTTGTGCTTGTTCTTTCTCCAGTGTGTTGGAGAATCTCCTGTTGAATGCTGTGATTACTTCAATCTACAGACACAGGTCATTATCAGCAATCCCTGTGGTTACTTGTCGGTTGAGCCAACAGCTGGTCTCCATGATCCAGTTGTTAATGTCTTTTCCCTGGATGTAGGTGAGGAACAACATAGCTCTGCAGTAGGCGTTGGCCATGATAGGGTTGTTGTTGTTGATTCCCCAGTATAATTCCCATTGAGTCAGGAATTCTTTGGTCCTGTGTCTGTTTCCTCTGAATATTTCAGGTGCATTACCTGCGAATTTATCAGAGTGGTGGCCTCCTCTGAGTGGGCCTCCTCCTCCAAGGGGGCCTCCTCCCAGTGGGCCTCCTCCAGGTGGGCCTCCTCCTCTGATGGGTCCTCCTCCAGGCAGGCTCCCCCCTCCACCAGGTCCTCTGCCTATCAGGTGGTCACCTGGTGGTGGGTCAGCCCAATCTGGTCCTATGGCTCAAAATAGTGCCGTGTCGTCAGCCATCATGACATGTCCAGTTTCTGGGTTGATTGGAAGTGTTGCTTCATGAGTTTTGGTTAGGGTAGTCATTGGTGGATGGATTGTTATTTGCTCAGCTTGCTCAATAAATCCTGCCTCCAATGGTTTGAATGTTGTTGCTGGTCTTTTGTCATCTGTATATGGAGATGCGGATCGTTCTGTTGGTGCTGAGGCACTCTGGGTTTCTCCATTGATTGTTCCCCAATCGTTTCTTGCAACTACTTCTTCTTCATAGATGTCACAACCATACCTGTAGGGTAGAGTGTCGATGACCCTCCACTCGTCGTCTTCTCGGTCGACTCTGCACCAGCAAGTATGTTCAAAGTTGAACTCAACTGGTTGTGGCCTGTGTGTCGTGATCTGGCTCACCACGGACTTACTTTTCTTTTTACCTTATCGCTTTCCTTATCCTCGGACTATCTCGGAGTACTAACCTGTTGACTCATTACCATGTATGCTCTCTTACTCCGATTCCCCTTCTTTCCTTTTCCCCTTTTGCACTTCCTATTGTTCCCTGTTCTACCCTCTTCCCCATTCACGTTGCCTTTTGTTCCCTATTATAGCATCCCCTTCATGGGACAGACATGGAGTAGCTACCTATATAAGCTCGACCACTTGTGTGCTTATTCCCTAATCTTGTCTTCGTTTATCCTACTAGCGAATACCAGACTTGTCCACTCCTCTCTGTGTGCTTCCTTCTCGTCGTCTCACCACCACTGTTGGCCTTCCCTTAAGTTGGGAGCCACCTCGAAGCTTTGCACTTGTGCTATAACAACGCGCACACACAGATCCTAAGTTGTTCGACTTAGTCCCTCGTACTTCGGCCTTCTGACCGAAACCCTCATACCTCGTTTCTAAGTCCTTTGACTTAGCCCCTTGAAACCCTGCCCCCTTGGTCGTCCTTCGTGGACCCTCGATGCCTTAGGCACCCCTCTCGGCCCTTGTCGCCTTTGCTGAGTACCCTGTCCTCGAACTCCACCCTTGTCCCCTCGTACCCTCGGTGCACGTCGCACAGTAAGGCCCCGCTAGGCCTTAACACTGTGTGCCCCTCTGATGATATATCCTTCTATCCCATTGATGGTGCTCTAATGGGCTTCCTTGAGATACTGTACTGGTACATTTCTGATTCCCCTTCTTGGGATTTCGTAGGACCAGAATCTGTCTCAGATCCAGAGTTCTCTTGTTGTTATGACACTGCCTATTTTAATTCCTTTTCTCTAATCGCCTTAGGACACGTGACAACCTTTTACTTTCTCATCACATGGTTGTTCTCATTTCCCTTGTGAGTCATGCCAACTCTTGCCCGTTGCTAAGGGGCTATGTGTTTCAGACACATCTTTTGTTTCACTTATATCTATTGTTTCACATCCTACATGTGATTACTGCGAGCTGCGCTCCACAGTTCTTATTGTTTCTAGGTTGATTGCTCGATGACTTGATCCTAGGATGCCATTATCATTCTATCCTAGGATACCTCTTTCTTTACTATAAATACAGGCTCACCAGGTAGTAGTAGCCTTAGACTTGACTTCTTGTATCCTATGGTACTTAGAGCAATCCGAAGACCTTTGATACTCCATCTCTCACAAACCCTCTCCTCTCACTGAAGAATCCTAAGTTCCACTATTGGCTTAGGCTGACTCTTCAACTTGTACATCTTCACTAAAGTTCCTCTTTGGAACTTCCCTTGACAACCAGAACCAGACCCTTAGTGCAGCATCTCAGTAGAATGACTTAACCTACGTCGGGTGAACGTCCCTACCGTGACGTAACACTTGTTGATACTTGCACCATGATGGGGATCTTGGTCTTAATGTTATGCTTTGGTAAGCGTGGGCCTTGCTTTAGGCAGATGGAGAGGCACAAGTACTCAGCTTGAAAATACTAAGTCGAACATAGAGCCTCAATACTCAATACGTCGACATCAACTGGGAAGACCTCCGAAGATGGAGTCTTATGCAGTGAAATCCTTAAGGCGATCAAAGGGAAAGGAGGAGGTAGAAACTGATGTTCCAAGAAGACCAAGATGGCAATCCTTGGTCTTCTCACTCTACTATTTATACACGATGAAGGAGGGCTTTGAAGCACCTCCCAAAACACTATTGACCTATGGCAATACTAGCTCCAACCCTAGTACTACCATCCTAGTAATCAGTAAGCTATGGTACCATGTGATACTACTGCTGACTGATAACACATGAAAGAGAACTGTCCCTGACTAATGTACACAATCACAAGCTTACTATCATAGTCAGAACCTGATAGTAAGCAACAGAGTCCATTCCGTGACAGAAGGGTTGAGTGGGTTGACAACATGAATAGCACCAGCAGCAGTTGTGGAGTGTGTTGCCTGTGGCAGCTGTATGGCAAGTAGGCCTCCAATTGATGTCAGTGCACAGTAGGCTACATCAAATTAAACTTATGTTTTTTTCACCATTTACAGGCCTTGCATGTCAGAGGCAGTAGTATCCTGGCTGCCTTGTGTCCATAAAGGGGAGGGGGAGGGGGGAGAACATCCACATGCAAGTCGATTCAGAATAGGAACGGTAAAGGTAGGTGAGCTAGTGAAGGCAGGAACAGAGATGAATGGTACTGAAAGTGTCAGGCAGCATGAGGGAATGGGAAAAAGCTTCCCATGGTCAGACCAATCAATGAACTGAACAAATGTGGAATGTGACTTGGTTGTTTTTTTTTTAATCCACACTTTTGTGACTTCTACCCTACTCTCCTACTCCTGCAACAAATCTGTGAAATCTATATTTGCACAGCACTGGAATCCACTTGCATGCTACACCTCCATGCAGAGTCGAAACTGACTAACTACATCAGGTGCCTTCTTTGGCACCATCGCCCATTGTTGCAGAGTGTGCGATGATGGCAGACAATCCTACCACTTCAATGACCAAAAAATAGAGTCTCTGAACAATATTATTGATCCGTTAACTTATAGGTACCCCACTTCTTCGATATTGAAGCAATTGTCATGCACAAGGATAAAGAGGAACTAGATAAGGGAGAGGATGATCACGGTGAGTCACACAACCCCAAAGATGAAGTGGTGAGAACAGTTGCAAGAGCTAGACATAATATGCAGCCCTCCCACATGGCAATTGATGGCATTCCCCTGCCATTTCAAGTGCTGCACTCAACCAATCCTAGTATATGATCAGTCCATCAGGCCACCAGGGCAAAAGTCTGCATTCTGCATTATCTGCTCAAGCAGGAAAATGGGTTCTGTGCCATTGAGCTTGAGTCTTCTGGCAAAATCTCACACTTTACAGTCGAGGACATTGTGAATGTACTAAAAATTTGATTTGCACTCTAGACTCGTGTGCACATCCTAACAAATTTCTTTGTGCATCTATTGACAGACGGCCTGATGAGCTGGTTCCCCATGTAGCAGGTGGTACTTATCGATTGTGTAATTCTTCCAATTGTTCTTCTCAACCACATATGCACAAAACATGTGTTTCCCTCTGTAAGTAGGTACAGTAACATAAAGAATAATGGCAAAATTGTGGTCCTACTTGCAAACTATATTCAAGCAACTGGATGTTTCGATTGAGATGAAGATAAAGGACCAAGTGGCATATCCCTGACCACAACCACAAAACCAGTGCCATTGACAAGCCCCAAAACCACATTATGACAGGCAGACCACACCCCCTGTTTGAGGTACGAAGAGGTCTCTGAACAATACTTAAAATGAAATGCTATGTAGGGTTCTGTACCCAATGTGCTGGAAATGGAATCAAAAAAAAAAAGTGCAGGTGGCAGCCACAGAGTGCCCATAGAATGCCACAGAGCTGCTAGGCGAGAAAACAGGTAAATAGCTGAATCCCACTCTCATTCACCCGTTCCCCACTTCAGACCTCTTTTTCACTTGCAAGATGCCTCCACAGCCTTCGATGTTTGGCCTCTCTCTTTGAATGCCTCCATGGTCTTCAATCCATGATCCCCCTGCTCAGATGTCTCTCACCCAACCCTCATCCTCGTCCTCATCTTCGTCCTCTTCCTCATCCTCTTCCTCTCTCTTGTCCTTGTTGGACAATGATGTATCACCCCTCAATGAAGTATGGGATTATATTGAGAGCACAGGCCTTGTCCTTCATGACCCTGACATGTGCTGTGTCTGTTCGTATTGGGGCCAGCACTATGCCACCCACCTCCTTTGAAACAACGAATTGCTCATTGCAGCTCTTGAAGACCTCAGTCACGCATTCCATGCACCATATGTGGAGCCAGATGGAGGGCAGATCTCCATGTTGACATGTGACCAGCTCATGGTGCGACGTTAGAATCTATGTCAGGGTCTCGTGGTGCGATGTCTAAAGCTCGTGGCACAATATCAGGGGGTCAAGATGCAACATATAAAGCTTGAAATGTTGTGTAAGAAGAATGAAGTGGTCCAATAGGAGTTCAAGGATGCTATTGCCAACCTGTGCAGCAGTGTGGGGTATGATCAGCCTGACACACCTCGCCAGCAAAAGTATGCACACCACACTGGCCCACCCTCTCCACATCACCTTATGGTTCCCCCTGCCCAATCACAGGCCACAGTGGCTGCGATGCCCAACCTCGGCACTTCAGGCTCATCACATGCAACAGGAGAAGCGAACACCCCCTACGATGACCTGGATGAAGGGATTTGGCTGCTCTCAACCCCTCCCGCAGCCTTTAGGTCTTAAGCTGTTGGCCATGCCAGATTGACTGCCCCTGTGAACACACCCTGGGGCGCTGGAGGAGGTTTTTTAAAATTTAAAATTTAAATTTTTTTTTCTTTCATCCATAACTGCAATACACTACCTTACTTAAATAGCTAGGTAGAGTCTATTGTATGTCTCAGTCATTGCCCAAATACGCAAATGATTGATGAGCACTTTCTGTCTGTCTAATGTTCTTTTGTGCCCTTGCAAACAGTTGGCACAAAATTCTATCCTAAATAGTTCCTAAATGAATCTTGATACATGTAGGATAGGTTTAGGATAGGTTTAGGCCCTGTTCAGCACCTGGTTTCATTTCACAAATTGCTATGCAGAACCTCTCCACCTCAGCAAAGAGCCTGCATGTGGCCAAATTATTATGTCACAGTCTCTGAACGCCATAAACAAATAACCTGTTTTAAATCGTCAAGGATAACAAAGCATTATATGGGTGTGACCAACAGGGCTTGGGGCTGTCACCTTACATCTCAACAGATGAGTCTTGATCACATTTACTCCAGCAGCAGCGAGGCAGGTGATCTGGTATTGATTTATTACTCAAGAAATAAGAAATATATGTTGAGATATGGGTAGTCAGGAGCCGACAGGAAGTAGCTGGTCAGGGGTCTGAAATAGCCGGTTCAGTTGGCAAGATAGCACAAGGTCAGTAGATAGCAGAGTGAGAAAATGAAATAAAGTGGCTTTTTAAACTCACTTTAAAGGATCAGATAAGTGGGCATACGAGGATATTTCAAGAACTGAATGAGTTTTATTTGGGTACAAGCAAGCCTTTAAATACAATTTGTCTACATTTATACAATTACTAGAGCAAAGAAGAGTAAAGAAGTAAATAACAGATAAAATGGAGTTGGATGCAAGTTGAAATGGTAGTGGAGGGTGTCTGGAACACAAGGCAGTGCGAAGCGGTGTAGTAAATGGGGTGGAAAGGGGTGCGCGAGGCCCCTTGTCATGGTCGGACGCTTGGGCTGTCAGAAGAATTGAAATACAAGTTGAGGTAACAGTTGAAGTGTCATTGTGAGTGGCATGGCCTCTTACTTACCAGTTGTGGCTATGGTAGTAAGAAGTAATTAGTTATGGACTTAGTAGCATCAGTCAGCACTCAGCAATCGCATGTGATTGCTGAGTGATTCCTAGGATCAGTGTAGTAGGGTTCGAGCTACTTACGCCATAGGATTGTTCTTGTTCAAGAGGTGCTTTAAAGCCCTCATGTACCTGTATAAGTAGTAGTTGCTGAAGACCAAGAATCGCCATCTTGGTCTTCTTCAATTGCCATTGATCTCTCATTTCACATCCTTTTCTCTCTTCTCTTTTCTCTCTTCATAATCCTAAGTTGTCATCTTATGACTTACAGTATCTAGAGTATCATGAGCTTCAAGAATGCTCTGGGGTGGTAATTTACACTGCCCATGCAGGGTAAAGACCACCTTTGTCAGCATGACTAATATTTGCATGTGACTTCTTATCACATGTGTGGCCACCACTTTTCACCAAACTTTAACAAATTGGCTTAGATCAACCATAAATGTCAAGATATTAAGTTTTAATGAAAAAAAAAGAGTTTGTCATAACTCTCCCAAATGGTAATATTTTTCAGAAAATGAAATTGGGAAATATAGAAGGCATCATTATATATAGGTCTCATGTATTACATTTTCATTTTTGTGATGAGCAAGGGAGGAGACAAGGTGATGAGGAGGACAACATTTGCTTACATAAAGGGGTGTGTGTTCCTAGTGTCTGCTACCTTATATCAAAATGGTCAGTTGGAAGAGTTACACCATAGGGGAGTTGTTGAAGTTTGATGTCACAGGAAAGTGCACCTGGCCTATATAGCATGTATGTTTACACCAAAATAGTAGGGTGGTACCTATATAGCACTCCCATTCTCTGTTTTATCTCATTGTGGAAATTATCATAGCTCTACTCTTCTCAAAGATGCTCGTGCGGAGGTCCCACTTGCCTAGATGTGTTGCTCTCATCCATGGCATTGTCACGAGCATCTCACCCTGAGATTCTTCATCAGGAAAAACCTCCTATGTTAAACAAGTTAATTTGTCCTAATTACAAATAATTTGCAGTTTTTTAGACTATTTAATGGTATTTAGCTGGGATTAATGGCAATTTATTGCAATTAACATGGGAGGTATTTCCCGATGTTCTTATTGTGTTAGGATCTACATATAACACATGACAGATATAGTCATGGAAGTGTGCCACCACCTCAACTAGGCAGAAAAGGAAGGTGCAGGAGCTGCCTTTCTATGGGTGTTTTCTTCTGAGGATGTGAGTATGAATGGTGTATTTGAAAGGATGTTTCATACATCATCATAGTTAGCCTTTATAGAACTGTCAGTCCTCTAATTTACCTTTCACCAGTGCTAATGCTGATGTGCACACTGCTTTGCAGACTCTCCTCTGCTTCATCTCTACTGCTATTCCACTTCCATATGACACACTTGTGTGGGTCTGTGGTCCCACTGCTTCTTATACCACCCTCCCCTTGCACACTAGATATGCCCCCTCTCTTCATCTCTTACAACATGTGGCCCACCCTCATCCTTGACCTGCTCAAACCATCTATCTTGTGCACACTCACATACTACCTATCTTATACAGAAATTGCACTCCTCACTGCACTCTACATGCATGATTTTGTTAACATATACAAGTGGCCAGCTGAGTGGGAGGGCATTTGTCACTGAGCTCACTGCACAGGTCTGCTTGATGACTCCAATCAGCCCTATACAGTTTGCCATCATGTCACCCATCTGCATCAATATCAAACATTGGCAATTGTGGTGGTGGTGGTGGGCCATTCCACCTGAAGTTGTTGATACTGTGACAGCGCCTGGTGAGAATTAATTCATTTAAGAGCAAAGCCATTGATGGAGATGGCTGTGGTGACCTCGCATACTAAGAGGACCATCAGAGTAGGAGGCCAAATGACCTTGAAACCACCACCATTGTAAGGCCCACTTGTACACTACATATGCAACTACACCAAACCAACATCAATCAACACACTTGGATACTCACAACGAGCCAGCCATGTCAGCCTTGATACCCCTTTCATGGTTGCATCCATGCATCATGGCTCGCTTAATGTCTCTCCACTGTAATCCCCTTGAGTCTGTTTCCATTGTATCCCACTTGTATATACTTAACTGCTACTCCTTCATCTGTGTCATGTGCCTCCTCTCATATATATAAGCTGGTTGCTTCTCATTTCTTATCATCATCAAATCCATCCCTCTCTTCTGTTCTTGAAATCACTCATCTGAACTTCTTGTGTGAACATTAACTTGTATATCACACCCATGCTGATCTCAGCTCTACATCACATGACACCTCCGACTCAATTTTGTACTTTCCCATGTTCTTATCTCACTTTCTCTTCTAGTCACTTGTGTCTAGTCTTCCCCTTGGGATAACATTCTATACTTGCACTTAACCCTTTGCCATCCAGAAGCAAATCAGATTCCAGGCATGAGGGTGATGGCTAGAGAACAAATGTGATTGACAGCCATGAAGTACAGTGTGCAACTATGTCAATACCGGCAAAGAACTTGTTCAACAGTATGCACTAACCAGCAGTGGATCCTCACTTACAACATGATGGTGTACTTGCACCCATCCCATGCTTTAAGCTTCTTCTTGTCGACAGTCCTCCTCTCTTTTTCCAAGCTCTTCCTAACTGGGGTGAAGCATGGGGCACTTGTTGAAGGGGATTAGGAACAGGAAGGAAGGAGGTGTTCATTGTCTACCAGGATACCTCCTGTCATGTCAACCCCAGACATGAGCTCTTTCTTTGGCATGCTTGTAGACAATGTTGACCACAACAACAACAATGGCATGCTCAGGTGAGAGCAGGAGCTGATCTTTGGATGCTTTCTGGGTACTACCCTGAAGTGGGTAGCTATGGGCAATAAAACTGGAATTGTAACGTAATGTGGGTATATAGCCTGTATGTACAAGAATACACATGTATAGCGCAATGATACGCCCAGTGATGGGTTGGGCATACTATCCAATGATTTTGGCATTTCTACTTGATATTATGGTCAATTGTTGTAACGGTCGCACCGGCCGTCTAGCTTGACTTGAGCTGGGTTTCTTAGAACGCTTGTATTGCACATGACAACTAAGGCAAAACCACTGCAATAGTGGTTGCAACTGAGAGATGAAGGGGGAAAACCAAAGGGGATGGCTCGCTAAGAAGCGGCACAACAAGGCGACATCTAAGGGTTTGGTAAAGAAGACCAACTAAGACCCTTAGGAAAGCAGAGAGGAACTATGATGTGGATTCTGAAGAAACTCAAGATGGGGAATACATGCGAAGACAAGCTAGTACTTGTACTACTAGTATATAAGGTTCAGACTGAGCACAAACACTAAGTCCTTATCTCTAGCCAATAGCCATAAGGGCTCCGGCTCCACAAGCTGAAACACAAAGGAGAAACATAATTGGACCGGCCTATAAAGGCACCGACATCTATCAGACATGAGGCTGTGCCTGTACAGTACATGAGGCATCCATCAGAAAGTCCATCAGAAACAAGGCACGAAGGCCTAGTCCATGTCATCGCCAACCAGATAAGCAGCTGCAGCATACCCAAGGCATATGCACTTAGGTGATGCCTCATGTGATACGTCATGCGACTCAGGGCTCGTATGCCCATAGAAGTGCACATACATCTTGCATGTGCAAGCTTCATCCTGCTTATAAGGGTCTTCAACTTCATCGTTGCTGCTCTTAGCTGGAGAGGGGGACTTAGCTGGCTCGGGACACAATGCCCACATGCTTAGGTCGCCTTTTCTCTTCAACACCTGTCTTAAAGTGTCAGTATCAAGGCCTCTTTCATAGTTATCTAACGTGGGCCGCCTCAGACAGCTCAGTGGCATGCTTTCACAGGAGCTCAAAATCTCAGCCATGACAATTGTGCTTGGCCTTGCAAATGACCAGTAGGAGCACAGCTAATGCACGAGAGAGCACAAAACAGCCAATGCATAGCGAAGTGGGTCTGGCCTAGTGGCCCAACCACCTAGCAACTCAGCAACTTTGGATTCCAAGTGGGAATCCCCTAGGAGATTAGACAGTTCGGCCTTAGGCTATATGGTGGTGGGGCACACCTCATGGTGCACCGGCAGCGCCCCTAGTCTGTGGGACCATTGGGTCAGACCAGAGGCCCAGCAACCATGTAGGTCATCGTAACATCCAGCAGACTGCTTCTGGGCTTGCCTTAGACTGCAAAGCCCCACAGAGGGATCGGCCAACATGGTTGCACACAGTGGTCACTGGCCTGACAACAGTTGGCACAGGTTCACTCAGACAAGCAATTGTGGTTGTAGGCCAAAGCAGCCAGAGGTTGGATAGTAAAGGTATTTAAGGATTCACTTCCCATGTACATAGCGGCAGAGCATGGGTATGGCATAGTACCTAGACCAGTTACACTCTAGATTCCATTTTCCCTCTTTGTGAATGCTCTGCATACCCATGTGCCAGTGTCCCACAGTCGATTTCAGTCTAGCTGCTCTGGCAGCTCTTTGCATTACCCCTAAGCTTATACATCTTCTGCATCAGCCAAGTGCTAAGCCTACCCCCAGCCAACCTGTGACCTGCACGACTTCACCCTCTCAGTGCATTATATTCCTCAATCTCCCGAACCCTTCCACTCTTAGCTGCACTTCAACATGCTTAGCAGTAGCTTAGGGTATTAGCAATCCAAAATGATAGGCTCTTTTTCCCTAATTCGCACCCACAGGCTGTGATTAAATGTGACTTATCAGCTCAAGCCTTTGACTTTCCACGTGTTTTCCATGCTCCAGTCCACTTTTGCTGTTTTTCCACCACTCATATTCAAACTCCGCTTTTTTAAATCTTTTTGTCTTTCATATTTTATTTCTGCAGTTAAATACTATATTCCAAAATAAAAACAAATATGATAAAAATAGATGAAAATAACATGTAAACAATGTGCATGTATTATTGGATGCATGGGAAGCACTTTGGCACCCTTCCTGTTTGCACCCCCCCTCCTCCCTTTGCCTCAGCATGCTGCCTTTGCATGCCCCCCTCTATTAGTGTGCCCTGCCCCCTTGTCTGCCCCCCATTTACCTGCACCCCCTCCCCTCTACTTTCCTTCCCCCTCACCCTGTTTACATGCAAACAAGGGAGTGGCATGGGAAGGCACCCGAATGCAGGTCTGCGTGGGATAAGGCCCCCACCCCTTTGCACCCCACCCCCATTTACATGCAAACAGGGGACCATGCAAGAACGGCACGCCCCCCCTTTTGCACCCCAGCCCCCATTTGCACACAAAGTGGGCATAGGAATGCAGGGTGCCAGAAAGGTACACCCCCTGCCCTTCCCCCTTTTTTGCGCCCCCCTGTTCATATGCAAATAGGACACCCAAGCATGGGGCTGTGTGAGGCAACGCACCCCCCTCTGCCCCACTGCACTCATCAATGCACAAACTGGAGGGCAGCACAGGAAGAGGCACGTCCACCCCCCTGTTCAAGCCACAATGGGGCACGCATGGGAAAAGCCCCCTCCCACCCTTTGAGCCCCACCCCTGTTTATGCGCAGGTAGTGGGTGGGAGGAGGGTGCAGGAAAGGGTGCGCATGCCCCCCTTTGTGCCCCCCCTTTGCACCCCCCCCCTGTTTACATGCAGGCGGTGGGAGGGGGGAGGGTGTGGGAAAGGGCACATGTGCCCCCCTTTGTGCCCCCCTTTGTGCCCCCCCCATTTATGCACAAGTGGTGGGAGGGGGGAAGGTGCAGGAAAGGGCATATGCCCCCCTTTGTGCCCCCCCCTTTGTGCCCCACCTTTGCACCCAGCCCCCATTTACATGCAGGTGGTGGGAGGGGGGAGGGTGCGGGAAAGGGTGTGCATGCCCCACTTTGCACTGCAATAGGGCATATGCAGGGCTAGCTCCCCTCCCCTTGCTCACACCAAACGCAAACATGGGTCTGCATGGAACAAACCCCCCCCCCCCTCCCCTTTTGCATCCCCTGCTCCCATTTACATGTGAGCAGTGCCCCCTCCCCTAGCTAGATTAACTTAGAAAAAAAATGTGTAAATTTTATTAGCTAATAAATATATTTTCTTTTGTTAAGTACAAACATAAAAATTGTGTGTTTGTGCATTGTAATTTTTTATATTAGCTAATAGTCATGAAATTCTTTGCTTGAGTAAGCAGTAAAAATTATGTTTGGGGTGGAGACTGAACTTTAATGTCAGTCTAGAGCAGACTGGAGCATGGAAAACACATGGAAAGTATACACCTATCAGCTTATGCCAAGCTTTTTTCTCACACTGAAAGATAAAGTCATCTCCCTGCTAACCCATACCCCTCAAAACCCATAAAGCTCATAACCCATAGGTTTTTCCATTTCCCAAGTTGGAATGCAGGGATTTTTTAGTATAATCTATAACTCATAGTCCATAGTTTTGGGGCCAATAACCATGGGTTTTGTGCACCTAATGTAACCATATTAGGATTTTTTGCTGGATATCTGGCATGATATATGTGATGTGTGGCTGGCTATACTGCTTTTGCCTATGGCAATACTGCCAGTGGCACTGGTATCAATACAATTTGTGTGCCCTAGTGACTTTGTGACTTGGTTGTGACAAAGTTATGCGTGATGTGAGTAGTTTGTATGACCTGGGCCAGATAATGTGGAGTCGAGTTTTAATGTGAAATAAACAAGAGTATGCACAGACTGGGAGTTTTAAAGACCACAATTTTCAATAAGTACATTTGAGTCCAATCTGTTCATCAGATAGAAAACCTGAGGCTGAAATGTTGTGAGGGCTTTACAGTAAGTGAATTAGTCAAAATTTTCCCAATGTGAACCTATTTCAAATCTCTACAGTAACCCATAAACCCAGTAACCCATGGCTCCAGGCCTTTCCTGAGGGGGTATGGGTTATCAGGGAGTTGACTGTATTGTAGTAATTAAAACTTACAAGGAGGGAAGGGGTTAGCTATTTGATAACCCTAAATTTTGCAAGGTAACTAATATCTTGAGGATTTTGCTCTCTACTTAACTATGAACCCCACACATGAATGTTGGAAGTCTGCCGCTCTCTGTAAATACCTAAGGGGCCTGTGTTTCGGATCGCGCTGTACATTATCTCGACGACGATAGGTGCGGTGCCCGTTGTCACGGTACAATCCTTGTTGAAGGCCGAGTTGTGTTGGGCCTTTTTGGTAGTGCTACTTACACGCACGCAAGAGTTAGGTACACTATGGCCTCATTGCTACAGTGTTTCCATAAATAGTGGAACAGTAACCGATCCCGTAGTTCTCAGTAAGTCCTGTGTGATACACAAACAAGGGCGGTTAGTAGCTCTTTTACTATCGAACCCATAACTAACCCCACAGCGGGTGGGTCCGGGAGAGCAACATGACGAACTGTGCTGATGATGTGCCGTTAAGGAAATGTGCCCACAACTAAACAGCGGGCGACGAGTTGGGGTGCAGCGCCGACGGGTAGAGAGACGGTGACGATGGGATCGGTGATAGGGGCACTGGGAGCTGGTACACACGCGGGGGAGGGGGAAAAGGTGATGGTGAGTCACGGAATTGAAACTCTGGGGGAAAGAAAGGGAAATCTTCAAACGATGGAGGCGATGGGATAACTGGGCTTTCTGAGGGCGTTGGGGTACCATATGGAAGCCCTGGGGGCGTTATAAAGGGCGATACGACCACTGGGGCCGTTATAAAGGGATATTCGACTACTGGGGACGACAAGTGGACTGGGCGACACATGACCCAACGAGGACGAACGAAAGAGGCAAACAGCCCGGCCGCAGACGTCCCCTCGAACTCGCTAACGAGTCTTCGCAGACCGGGTAGAAAACCAGGGTCTGACCTTATTTCATCTAGCTCTAGCGCACGAGAAAGCTCCTCCGTGAGCGCGTGGCAGATATAAAGCTCCTCTACCTCGATGAACGACTCGGACCTGAGAAGTTCGTGCCATGTTGTGCCGTCGATCTCGCCGTTCTGCCATTCTGTTGGCATCATCTCTTCATGAAAGTCGAGCGTGAGCCTCTCCGCACCAGACAGCACGGGTATAAGCGCGCTACAGATCTGCGCTGCGCAGTCGATTTGCCAATCCAAATCCTTGCACATCACCCGGAGGAGGAAATGTCCATCGAACCATGGCGGACTATGATGAACCGTGGTTATGGTGACCCCATCGCACCCAAAAAAAACCTTCGGAGGGGAGCTTGAGCCCTTCTGTGATATTGAAGTGGGACAGCTGTGGCAATGCAAGGTCGATTTGATTGAATAACGTGATGTCTAGTTGCCCCAAAAGAGGCGCCCTGATATGAGCGACAAGGCATTCCAGATAAGCGCTAACCCCTCGGAATTTGAATTTTTTCACGTTGGGAAGCGTCATGGGAGTTCCCCGTTTACTTGACAGTTCTCTCTCAGCGCTAGGACGTGGTATGGGGATAGAAAACCCGATGGACAATTCCTCGAGTTGAGGAAGGGACTGCAGACGTGCAACTAATAGCCTCGGGTGAAAGTGATCAGAAGCTCCGATGTTTTCAAGCACGAGTGTGACGAGGGAGACAGTAGAGGAGAGTAACCGTAACCTTATTGGAAGACCGATTCCAAGAAGAACGAGATGGTATAGATTTGGGGCCAGAAAGGTCTTAGGAAGTTTGAAAGTTGTGATTTCATCAGTGGGGAACAAGAAAGGTATTCAAGTATTGGGAAAGGTTCGCCCATAAGTATAAGGGAACTATGCAAAACCGAAGGCGAGAGGTGGAGGTCAATACTGCGCACGCGATCACGCGACCGGAGTGCATGGTGTATTCCTAAATCATCCTTCCCACGTAGGTTCGCAGTTGTATCCCGATAAGAGACGAAGAGCGGGAGGGGAGGTAAATGGTCTAGTGTGTCCACTACAGGGGTACCATTCGTGCATTGAATATACATACCCAGGTGAAATGCCGATTTGTATATGACTAGTGCAGCTGATGTACAGACCGATCAATTATATAGTACCCCAGAATTTTGACATAATCAGTACTTCTTTGTCTCGTCCTCCAGCCAAGACCACAACTTCTCGCCAATTTGAGGATCCAAAGCAGCCTTGTTCGGCTCACCAAGTCGTGCCCATGAAATGAAAAACTTTCCATTGGCATCTGCCATAGAAGGTGCAGTTGCGCAATAAAGCTGCGTAAGTGCTCCATATGATACCGGGTACAATATCCAATCCTATGACCGCCAGCCAGAGTCAGCTATCCGCCACCATCCTATATGAAGGAACGCACAAATAAGGCGGTCCGCCACCAAGGCAAGTGCCTCAGAAGATCCGTGCGAATATATCCCGGATGGACACTCGTGGACACGATCTTGTCGCCGTAACGCCGCGCTAGCTCGCGCGCCACAACAATGTTACCCTGGGACCAGGTCGGCAAATAAGAAGGCCGGGAGTATTTCGGTTCTACGTACTAATTTACTCTTTGCATACAACTCTAAATCGCTGTACTTTGTCCGCTCAGGACCATCGGCAATGGCACCAAAGTCGAGGCCCTTTGTGACATAATGAGCTGCCGATGACACGGTCACGATGCGAGCTTTCTCGTGAGTGGGTGACGCGTCTGTAGCTGCGAACAGGGCAGGTAACAGCAGTTGTGTGAATAACCAGTGGCCTGCATATCACCAACCAGCCGAGCAGTTAATACGGCACGAATAACCCGAAGAGAGAGTGAGCGCTTACCGATGACGTTTGTGCCAAACTGTATGTCATACATTTGTGCAGTGAGCTGATCCTTTGGCGACGCCATTACCCCGCTGTGGCAGGGTCGCCATGATCGATTAGACGCCGCACATTCCGGCAACAGGACAAAACTCACGCATTGTTGATAAGGACATCCAGTTGACTTTCTTTCCTGAAAACACATGCGTTGGTGGCCCTGACGAGAAAGACACAAGATGACGGATTGGAACATACGAGAGGAACTCTTGCGCCGACCTACGGACTGTAGTAATATCCGCGAGATCAAGCTGCAGGAAAATGGCTTGCTGGCCCGTCTCGTTCTTTAGTTCGGCGATCACCTCGTTTGCCTTTTGAGCGCTGCGGGCGGCGAGGTAAACCTTCGCGTTGTGCGCCAGGAGTTGCTGAAGTTCGATGAGCCCTCGCTCGGTAGGCGTTGGGTACGGTACGGCACGATACGCCGCCCAGTGCGAGGGGAGGGTCTAACTCACTTTGACAGTTTCCTTTCCAACGCCGGCGTTACCACCTACGGACGAACACCACGTTGAGCACAGGCGCACATGTACTTATTTTTGAGAACGCACCTGTAACGAGGATGACTTTTCCGGTAAGATCCGGAATGTCATTGACACCCCACGTTGGCTTCGGCGGGAAGGTCAGCAGCAAGACCGATAACATGCCACCCATGTGTTTTCCTAAGTGTAGTACAAAGTGTGTAGGAGGTAGGAGGTAGGAGGCTAAGAAGGAGGCAGAGGAGAAAAGAGAACAGGAAAATTGGTTTCGGTTGAGATAACACTGATCCGTCCTCACGGACCACCGACCTGACGCACCAGGCAATAGAGAAACGCTTCCCATGACGACCCAGATGCAGCGAGGGAAGGTGCGATACGCCGGAGAACCATCTCATGACTTCCAGAATATGCGACCCAATGAAAAATGGAAATGAGGAAATTCTTTTTACGTGCTGGAATTCGCACAAGGGAAGAAAGATATGGGGCTGATGGATATAAGTGGCAGAATGAAGTGCCATGTCACCGCGGCTGTAAGGACTGATATATAACTCTGATTTAGCGATCGAGGGACTCTACCAGGTTGCCGTGAGATATCCTTTCTTTCAAATCCTGGCTCGGCGTTAGCAGACAAAATCATACGATGCACGATTCCCAAATCGCTCGTGGTGTCGCATTATTGTAAGGCATTTATCAACTTGCCTTGCGAGGTCTCGGTAGTCTTTTTTTTTTTGAAGGAGCGATCTATCTACTATATATAATCTATCTACTCTATCTATCTATCTATCTATCTATCTATCTATATAGTGGGTGACTTCCCGTAGGATCTAGAACAATATCAACGCCGATAGCGAGGAAGAAAAGAGAGACACATTTTGTCGAGCTTAGGCGGCGACGCAATAATGCAACGGAGAAGGCCGCAGTGGTGAGGATCTTCATCTGATACGTCACTTGGAAGGTCGCGACAGGAAGGTTGCTGACAGCAACAAACTGACGCGAGTTTTGGACGACACAAAGAAGGGCGGGAATAGAGAGCTTCCAGCAATCGGGACTGAAAGTTTCATGGAGGAGTTGGCTGAAAGGTCGCCGTACTTCCGATGTTGATAGTCGCCAGAGGGCAATACCGAAAGATATCGAACTCTTCAGAATTTCGTTGAGTAGAACCGCGGAGGGAGGTGAACACGATTGGGAAGGTGGGGTAGACACTCGTGAATAATGCGTGACAATGGAGAGGGCAGCATTCTGAACTGCAAGGGTGACGAGGCTATCATGAAGGTGGATGGTGAGTAGACCGGAAACGAAAGTATATCGTCACTCACGAGACGTATTTGAGGGGGAGACCAAAGATGGTTGGTGTAGGTTCTTCTCTGGACAAGCGGGTATTTAGTGTCATCATAGGTGGAGAATTATCGGGAGATGGGGGTAAAGATGCAGAGGTGATGGGAGGGGATGGAGGGGAACTGTGTTCTCTGGAGAGGGCGGGTGTGCGAGCTCTTGCGGTCGGAGACGGGCGGTGATGCATATCTGGAAATGTTGGGGCCGCAACGCTGACGGAGGATACCGAGATTCGGGAATATCGTAGTTGCTCCAGGGGCTTCTGACGATGAGACACGCGCTAAGGTGGTCTTCCCGCGACTGATTTTGAGGTCAGTTCTGTCGTGCAATAGGAGCGGCACGAGATATAATATGCGATGAGGAGGGAGCCGCACCGAGTTTATCAGCCACACCCATCACCACCCCTATAGACCTAATGCCAGGTGGATGGCGACTTGTTATAGTGAGCAACTGGACAGGGATGGATAAGGAAGAAAATACACAGAAGAAAGAACTTATTGTGGAGGGGATCGATGACATAGGTCAATAGCAGCCGCAACAATGACAGCAGCATTAGCAAAAATAATAAAACATTATTAGCACTTGCCAAATGCAAAATTGCTTGCATGAATTATAATGTGTGACAACTGCTTACAGCCATGCCACAATTCTCATAACTGATTATAAGTGGCTGCAATTCTCATATAATTGTTTATAAGTGATTGGTCTCATGCGCATGCACCCCCCTTGATACTAGTAGCATAGAATGTATTAAAACATTCAAAATATATTTGTCCCAAAATACTTAACCCACATTCCAGGTGCCATATTACCTGTTGTATGTTCCCCCAATAGATAATCAACTTAGTACATTTTTTACTATTTTTACTATATTGAGCCTACTTTATAAGATACATTTTGGGATTGTGAATGTGAGGCCATGTAGCTTAGTGGTAGTGGTAGAACACTTGCCAGTGCTATATATGTGGGTTCAACTCCCCACCCAGCCACTTTTCTTACATTACCTAACTATTTACCTGTTTCCAAATATATATGTTTGGCCCCTTAAGTTTGGTACAAAAATTAAATTAACCAACATATTTAAAGTTTGAGCAAGCAATTCATCAACTAAGTTAACACCTAGCAAATTATATGATTATAGAGTACAGATTATACTGTATATGATGCTCATAAAACCAATTGCAAGTGATCTAAATCCATCAAAGCAATTATATTTTCTAATGATAACTAGTGAAATGATTATAAGTGATTATAAGTGATTATGAGAATTGTGTTGATTAGTAATGAATTGCCAAGTCCATGTGACTAGCTAAGCGCTTATAATTCCCACCTGGATTATAGCACTTATAGCACTTATAAGATATTATAATCACTTATAATAATTTATCTTTTTTGCTGATGAGGTGGGGAATGTGAGTGCAATAAGAGAGAAGTCCAATAAGAGAGAGAGCAAACAAGTGAAAACAAATGGAGGCATGATAGCACTAGACAGTGACATGTAATCTCCTGCAGAGTGCAGTGCAGTAGCAAAGTTAAAAACCTACACAGTGCATAGCAATGTTAAAAACCCACATAGTGCTGAGCAGTATGGTAAAAGGGTGGAGAAAGTTAAAAACCTGAGAAAGTTAAAAACCTGCAGAGAGCATGAACAGTCCAATAACAAACTGAAGACAAATGCCACCTTTTTATATATTGTATAGATAGATGTGATGCCATCCTTAATAGACATGAGAGAGCTTACGCCACCTAAGTTAAACACTCCATAAATTCCTATTGTCTAGCCAATAATAGTTAAATATTCCTAGAAGTGTATCATTGTTGAGTGTATTGATAGTCATGTAATGCATGTTGTTACGCCTTGCCTTGGCATCTGTTTGACTTGAACGGTTTACTGGGCGAGAGGGCGATGAGCGCGGTACAGGTCGAACGTAGAGGCAACTTCCTCAATACGACGACAGGGCTAGCAACGGAGCTTCTAAGTCACATTGGCCCAAATAGACTTCGACCTGCCTTTGCACGTGAAGGACCAGGTGTTGAGAACACAAGACGATAAGAGAAATAAGAAGGGACATGAAGATTCTGTGTTGAAGATCAATGGCAATTTGAAGAAGACCAAGATGGCGTTTCTTGGTCTTCAGTGACTACTACTTATACATGTACGCAAGGGCTTTAAAGCGCCTCTTCAACAAGAACTATCCTATGGCATAAGTAGCTCGAACCCTACTTGTTACGATACGACTCAATTTCTTTCTTTGTTTCTCTTTATTTGTCTCACGTGACCGATCTCACAAGAGTCATAGTGACTCTTTACTTATTTCTCATACGAGTCATAGTGACTTTAGCCTGTTGTCAAGGGGCTTATATCTTTTGTTTCAGACTCATTTCAGACTTGTTTCATACATACTGTGGACTGCGCCGCAGTTACTAATTGTCGTGATGACTTGATCCTAGTACGCTATTGTGACTCAGTACTAGGATCCCCACTTACTATAAAGTCAGGCTTGCTAGGTAGCTTGTAGCCTTAGACTTGACTTTTTGTACTCTATGGTACTCGAGCAATCAAAGACTGTGAATACTCCATATCTTACCGAACTCTCCTCTCACTGAAGAATCCTAAGTTCCACTATTGGCTTAGGCTGACTCTTCAACTCGTACATCTTCACTGAAGTTCCTCCTCGGAACTTCCCTTAACAACCAGAACCAGACCCCTTAGTGCAGTGTCTCAGTAGAACGACTTAACCCACGTCGGGTGAACGTCCCTACCATGACGTAACACTACTACACTGATCCTAGGAATCACTCAGCAATCACATGCAATCGCTGAGTGCTGACTGATACACTTAGTCCGTGACTAATTACTATTTACTACCATAGCCACAACTGGTAAGTAAGAGTCCGAAGCTCCAAATCGCATCATCACTACTACATTTGATAAGTCTGAGAGGCCAACCGTAACATCACCCCCTTTTCAAGGGGCAACGCCCACGTTGCACTTAAGTCGACCATGACCAATTCCTTGTACCTTGGCCCAGACTGATCCAGCCTCCCATGCGCTTCTCCACTTCATCCATCAAGTTAGCATTCTCCATACGATGTATCACCCCCAACTCCTCGGTACTAAGCCGGCCCCACTCCTGCTCCAACTCGCCCATACGCTGCTCGGTCCAGGTGATCATGGAGTGAACCGCATGGTAATGCTGGACCTCCGCCATGAGCGATACGTTCTTGCATTCGCGGAGGGTGCGGTTGACACATGTGGCTTCGTCGTAGCCACTGTCAAGGATCATAAGATCCTCATGTGAGTAGGAGGGTCGCTCCTCGTGGTGTCTGAAACGGTGTGGGCATGTGTACAGGGGCTTTGGGTAGATGCGATCGGACTCGTCGATGTGCCCGAGGACGATGGGGTTAGGTCTGTAAATGACCTGGACGTATTTGGCAGGGCGCGTCATGCCGTCGGCAGTGGTGATGGGGAAGTGAACGTAATTGGGTCCTTGATTGACCCTGAACCTGTGTGGGCAGTGAGCGCCACGGACGGTGGAGACGGCCTGGTCTTCAAGCTGGGGGCGGACGTCCCCACGGTACACAGGGTCTCCGGAGGTGGTGAGGGCGTGGCGTGTGGTGTTGGATGGGGCGTCAGCATCTTGTCCGTAGGAAATGTGGTCGTGCGCATCTGAATACCACTTGTTACGCTTTGCCTGTAGCGTGTGCTTGACTTAAGCACGAGAGAGGTGGTGGAGTCAACATCTGGTCGATGTCAAATACAGAGGTACTTCCTCAATGCAAAGACAAGGGCATGGTGAACTTCTTGTCAAGTTATGCCAGCCAATACCACTCCACTTGTCGAAATACAAGGAGCACCACGTGATGGGTCAAGATAACAAGGAGGGATGATAGGCTCGCAAAGAGAACTTGAGATAAGAAGGCAATCCTGAAGAAGACCAAGATAGTGAATCTTGGCCTTCCGTAGCTACTATTTGTACAGATACGCGAGGGCTTTAAAGCGCCTCTTTAATACATGTTGACCTATAGCGATACTACCTCAAACCCTAGTACCGCTATCCTAGTAATCACTCAGCAATCACATGTGACTGCTGAGTGCTGACTGATGAACAAGTCTGTGACTAATTACTACTTACTACCATAGCCACAACTGGTAAGTAAGAGTCCACGCCACTTCATGATGACACTTTGGTTATCACTGTTACTCTGATCCAGATCCTACCGACAGCTCAGAGGCCCGACCGTGACATCACCCCCTTTTCAAGGGGTGACGCCCACATCGCGAAAAGGAGAGTTACTCCAATTCCGGCGGCCCTGTCCAACTCCGATCCATCCGCCCATACGCTCCTCGATCCGTCCCATCACGTTAGCAAACTCCAAATGCCGAATGCACACAGTACATGCCACTGTCACTCGTCCCCATTCCTGCTCTAACTCCACCATGCGTAACTCCAAACGCTCCACGATACCGCCCAGCACCCTATAGCGGTGCACCTCCGCTGTGAGGGTCACATCCTTGCATTTGTGGAGGGCGCAGTTAACGCGGGCCCTTTCGTCGTAGCCGCCATCAAGGATCATAAGATCCTCTTTGGCGTACACCGCTTTCTCCTCGCCAGGGTATAGGACCTCCGCTTTGGTGTACAAGGGTTTTGGGAACACCTTGTCGGACTCCTCAATGAGTCTGAGGACGAGGGGGTCAGGTCCGAAGATGACCTGGATGTATTTGGCCGGGCGCGTCACGCCATTGGGAGTGGTGATAAAGAAGGGAACATAATTGGGTCCTCGATTGACCCAGAACCCGTATGGACAATGGGCGGAGGCGACAGAGGAGACAGCTCGGTCGGTGAGCTGGGGATGGATATCACCTCGGCACATGGGGTTACTGTTGGTGGTGAGGGCATGCGGAGTGGTGTTGTTTGGGGCATTAGCATCTCGTCCGTAGGAAATGTTGTCATGCTCAGCTGGGTACCAGATGTCGACACTATTTGTTGAATCCTCTCCCTCCGAGCCATCACCTCCTGCCTCCTGGCCTTCACTTCCAGCAGCTGTTGATCCTGCCATTCTGCTACTACCTCCCTCCAAGGTTTCGTCAGCCCAAATTCTTGGAGGTATTGGGAGAGGTGTGGGTTCAGCCCGTGCATCAGGGTCGCCAGTCTTGTGAACTTGGGCACCTCTATCCAGTGTGCCGTCGAGGAGGCGGAGTTCGTTGGCAGTGACGGGGATCTCGCTGGTGAGTTCCCGGTCGCTGACAATGGTTGTCCACATAGGGACTCCATCATCGTCGGACAGTCGGGCTGCGTTGACGGGGGTGGCTTGAGCGGGGAACTGCTCGAGGACTGCTGAGAACTCAGCTCTGGTAATGGGGGTCTCATGTCCCCCTCGGTCTTCTTCAGCCATGACGGCTTGGTTGGTACTTTCTCCTCGAGTAGATGCACGCTCTTCTTCCAGCTCGGCCGCAAAAACCCGCTCAGGGGTTCCTTGGTAGTATGCGAGGACTTTCGAGAGGGTGGCATCGGCAGTGGGGTGCATAGACGAAGAGGAGTAATGGTAGTGGGAAGTGGATGATGATGGAAGATGGGGAGTACGGTGGGTGATTACTCGCCTTATATGCGTCACCTGCAATTGTTTGTACTCCGCCATGGCTTCGTCGGCAAAGATATCATCTTTATCGACCCACTGATTCTCCGAGTCTGGGTATCCCTTCCAAGACATGAGGTACTGCTTCCTTCGCTTCTGGCTGAACTGCCGATGGTCCAGAATCTTCTCGACCTCATATTCTTCTTCTCCTTCTACTAGATCCGGAGGGGGGCATGTGTAATTGGGTCCGTGCATGGGTGTCCCACGATAAGGTGTGAGAAGATCAGTGTGAAACACCGGGTGGATCTGCCACTGCGTGGGAAGTTGGAGCTGATAGTTGACAGGGGACATCACCTTTGTGACCCTAAACGGTCCATGCCATCGCACTGCTAATTTCGCGGTTGGTTGATGGGTACGAAGGTGGTGCCCTTCCAGCCACACCTGATCCCCCACATGATAGTGTGGCGTATCTTTATTCCGGACCCATGACTTTTGTGCCTGCAAGATAAGCTCTTGCGCCCTGCGCCATATCTCCTTTAATTGATTAGTGTGCATCGTGACTTGTGGGATAGGGGATTGCTTATCAGTCCAATCGGCTCGCGGGATATACCCCATCAAAAGTTCAAAAGGGGATTTGCGTGTATACTCATGAGGCCAACTGTTGTGCGCGAATTCCGCCAGTGGTAGATAAGTGCTCCAGTTATCTTGACGCTCGTTGGCCCAAAATTGCAGATATTGTTCAAGCCATTGATTGGTCCACTCCGACTGTCCGTCTGTTCATGGATGATACACAGTGGAAATGTTCTGTGTGATGCCCAAGGTATGGCATAATTCCCTTGTGAATTTACTTGCAAATTGGGGGTCTCTGTTGCTTATAAGGATAGAGGGGAGTCTGAAGCACGAAAAGACGTATCTTGCATATAATCCTGCTACCTCCTCCGCTGTGATTTCTTTATTACATGGGATGAATAACGATGCCTTGCTGCAATCATGGTTGGTGATGGTGAGTATTGAGTCATATCCCTCCGATAGGGGTAATTTAGTGATGAAGTCAAGGGCGACTACTTTGAATGGTGTTGCATCTGGCCAAGGGTAGATTGGTTCTAAAGGTGTGCGAGTTGGTCGAGTGTTGATCTTCATCCGCTGACATTTGGCACATCCCTTTACATAATCTTGTACATCGTTCTGGAGGCCAGGCCACCAGTAGTGTTGTTCCATCAGCTGTATTGTCCTTTTGATCCCTGGGTGTCCGTAAACTGGTGTGTCATGGTGAGCATGAATGATACTTCTCTTCTGCAGCAGTCCCCCCATTACTACTTCTTTCCCGTCTTTGTACCAGGTGCCTCGTATTTTCTTGAGGCGATGACCATCCACCCAGGGTCACAGTATATCCTTGTCTTGCTGTGGTACCGCTGACCCATTGTTGATGGTTATAGCCATATTCATAGCTCGTGTGAAGAGGTCGTTGGGTAAGACTGTGACTCCTTCATTATCCGCATCTCCTTGATCGTAGTCTGGTCTTCGAGATAGTGCATTGGCTCTGCCATTTGCGGTCCCCTTTATGTGGTGAATTTCGAAGTTATATTCAGAGAGTTCAAGAACTTCCCTGGCTACCCTCCTACTGATCTTCTGTGGCGATCGCCAATATTGTAGGTTGAGATGGTCGGAGAAGACCTTGGTCATGTGGGGGGATCCTGCTAATAAGGGGCACCAGTGACGAAAGGCTTTGACGATGGCTAACAGTTCCAGGTCATAGATGTTGTAGTTTCGTTTGGTGGGGTTGAGGGTTGCCGAATAGTAGCCAATAGGGTGTCATTTGTTATCTTGTTTTCATTGTAGTAAGACTGCCCCTACGGTGTATCCTGAGGCATCGACTTTGAGTTCGAATGGGTCACTCAGCTATGCGTGTGCTAGGACCGGTTCAGAGGTCACAAGGGCTTTGAGTTGTTGGAATGCATTGTCTTCTTCTTGTGTCCACCTCCATTCCGTGTTCTTTTTTGTGAGTTTGTGGAGAGGTTGTGCGTGACGGGAGAAATTGCAAATGAACGTGCGATAAAAATTGCAGAAGCCTAAGAATGAGCGAATGTCTTTGACTTTGGTTGGTGTTGGCCAGTCTTTGATGCCCGAAATTTTAACGGGGTCCATGCGTGTCACCCCCTTTTCAAGGATTACCCCCAGGTAATCCATACAGGGCACATGGAAGAGGCACTTCTCTAACTTGTAATAGAGGTCGTGTTGGGCTGAAACCAGAAGGATGTTGCGGACGGCCTCAATGTGATCGGCAAGGGAGTGTCTGGTGCGAGTAGCAATACTGATGTCGTCCATGTATATGTGGATGATAGTCCTGCGTCACTCGTGTTTGTCAATAATGTCACAGCAGATGTGGTTCATCATGGTTTGGAAGGTGGCAGGAGAATTAGTGAGTCTGAAGAACATGACGGTAGGTTTGAAGAGGCCATACTTGGTTTTAAATGCCGCCTTCTCCTCATCTCCTGCACGGATGTGAACATTGTTGTACCCCCAGTGGACATCGAGCTTTGTGTAGATATGGGTGTTACTCAGGTCAGTGATGAGATCGGAGATAAGGGGGAGAGGGTATTGGTTGTGAATGGTGAACTGGTTGATTCTTTGGTAGTCTTGGACCGGTTGTAGCTTGCTGTCTTTCTTTTTAACAAAGAAGAATGGTGATGCGTATGGTGATTTCAAGGGGCGTATGTATCCCTTTGTGAGTTGTTCGTCGAGGAAGGTTTGAAGGGCTTTGTCTTCTTCCTGTGTAAGGGGATAGATTTTACAATCTATTGCATCGGGAGCGTCCTTTCGAAACATAATCTCGTGATCCCATGTTTGTGGCGGGGGAAAGTGGAATGATGCTTCTTCATTAAATAGCTTACTGAAGTCTGAATATACTGGGGGTAACTCAGCTTTCGTGGTATACTGTTGCGCCTAAATGGCGAGTTCCGTGGCAGTGGTTCGATGGTAAGTGTCCGTGTCTTCACTCAGTTGTTCCAGAATATCCTCCTTCTCCGTTGTGGTAAGTGCTTTTGCAATGGTAGCTCGTTGTCTCATTAGGTGAGGGTAGAGGGAACTCAGCACAATTGGCATTGCATCTTCGTGTATGGTGGCATGTCGCCAGCTCATCTGTGGTTCGAATGTAGCGAGCCATGGGTACCCTAGGACGACATCTTCTGTTCCAATATCGGTCAGTAAGAATCTCATTTGTTTGTGGATTCCCTTGGTTTGGACGTCTAGGTTGATAAAGTGGGTGATTAGTCCCAATTTGTTTTCAGTATTGTCAATGTTCCATATCTTTTTGGGTCTCTCCAACTGTTGGATCCCCAGTCCCATTCGTTTTGCGAATGCAGGACGCATAAAGTTGTTGGTGGCTCTGGAGTCCACTAGTGCTCTTATGTCGGCCATGGTGTAACTGGTACGCACAGAAACTGGAATTCGCAAAGATCGGTAGCGCATAATAATAACCGAGTTACAATTGACTGCCCTCACCCAGGCCATTGGGTTCAGGCATCCTGAAAACCCTCCCGCTTCCAAAAGTCTTGGAGGATTAGGTCTTTGACCTCGTCGTCTTCTTTGGCCACTTTCGTCATCCACCCATGGGCTTGTTCTTGAGGGGTTTGTGTGCGTGAAGCGCGGATGGGTGCTTCTTCTGGTTCGTAACAGTCGGCCTCAGTCCAGCGACTCGTGGAAGGTTCCGGGTATGTTGAATGGGGAGCATTTCATGAGCAGTAGCGGCTAATATGACCCTTCTTACCGCACGTGTAGCACGTTACTTCTGAGAAGTCAGTTCGTCTCTGCCCTTGTTGGTGGAACCCCCCTCTGGGTGGTCGAGGGGGATTGTTATTGTGGTAGTTGTCGAGGACTTCTTTGGCTCTGGCCAATCGTCCCCTAGCCCTATCGGCGGATGTGTCCATGGCGTTGGGATCCCTCGGGAGGTTCCACGATGGAGCCCATCGTCCCTGTCCCCGCAGAGTTCCTCGTCCTCTATCCCTCTGTTCGTTTCTTGGGCAATATTGATCTAGTCAAGCTTTCATATGGATGTATTGCTGCTGGCATTTCATAACCGCCATCTTCCAATCCTTGAACGTCTGCAGGTCATCCATGGTGAAGACCTTTTCATACAACTCCTTTGGGAGGCCGTTGGTGAAAATGTCGAGAGTGAGGGAAGAATCTAGACAATAGCCAGCTTGCCGTGCCAATGTTTCGAAGGTGGTGACATATGTGTCAATATCTCCTCCGATCATTCAAATTCCTTTCTTCAAGGCTCCTTGCGCCTGTTCCTTCTCAAGAGTGTTTGAGAATCGCCTGTTGAAGGCACTGATAACTTCCAGCCAAAGGTGAGGGTCATTGTCGTGGATTCCTCCAGTAACTTGGCGGTTTAGCCAGTGACTTGTGTGTGTAATCCATTCGTTTATGTCCTTCCCCTGTATATAGGTGAGGAAGAATATTGCTCGTCGGTATGCGTTCATCATAATGGGGTTATTGTTGTTAATCCCCCAATACAATTCCCATTGTGTGAGGAATTCTTCTGCCTTCTGCCTGTCGCCTCGGAAGATTTCAGGGGTGTTTCCTACTAATTTATCATTTGAGTGAGCGTGTCCTGGGGAACCAGGTGGTGGTACTCCCCTGGTGCCCCCTGGTGGGCCTCCTCCCCCTCCTGGAGGTCCTCCTCCCGGAAATCCTCCTCCCGGAAATCCTCCTCCCGGAAATCCTCCTCTGGGAAATCCTCCTTCGGGGGGTCCTCCCCCTCTTCCAGGTGATCCTCCTGGTGGATCCGGTTGGTCTGGTCCGATGGCCCTCATTATTGCCGCATCATCAGCATTGAGGGGTTGTCCTGTAGTGGGATCCATTGGCATCTGTACCAGGGCACGTGGTTCTTCGGTGATGGTGGTCATTGATGGAAGTATAGTGATAGACTCAGCTTGTTCAATGAGGTTAACCTCCAATTGGTTTAATGGTGATGGGGATCAGGGTTGTTCGTTGTCTGAAATATTTTCAGATACTTGGTGGGTGTCTTCGGAGTGGCTTGCGTTGTCTTCTCCATCAATAGGTCCCCAGTCCGATCGTGGGAGTACCTTGTTGGTATATATGTTGCAGTGATGATGAGTTCATAAGGGGGAGATAACCTGCCACCGGTCTAGGATGTAGTCGACCGCGCACCAGCACAAGTGGTCGAAACTAAACTCAACTGGGCGTTCACTGCGTCGCGTCTCGATGACGTATCCTTCTGCTCCATTAACGCTACTCAAGTACGCGTTCTTTAGGTATCGAACTGGGATGTTGCAGCTTCCTCATTGTGGTAGATGGTATGGGTGAAATCCATCGATATCCCACTGTTCTCTGGTTGTTACTCTCGCCATGGTGGAGAGATCTTGGTCTTAATGTTACGCTTTGCCTGTAGCGTGTGCTTGACTTAAGCACAAGAGAGGTGGCAGAGTCAATGTCTGGTCGATGTCAAATACAGAGGTACTTCCTCAATGCAAAGACAAGGGCACGGTGAACTTCTTGTCAAGTTATGCCGGCCAATACCACTCCACTTGTCGAAATACAAGGAGCACCACGTGATGGGTCAAGATAACAAGGAGGGATGATAGGCTCGCGAAGAGAACTCGAGATAAGAAGGCAATCCTGAAGAAGACCAAGATAGCGAATCTTGGCCTTCTGCAGCTACTATTTGTACAGATACGCGAGGGCTTTAAAGCGCCTCTTTAATACATGTTGACCTATAGCGATACTACCTCAAACCCTAGTACCGCTATCCTAGTAATCACTCAGCAATCACATGTGACTGCTGAGTGCTGACTGATGAACAAGTCCGTGACTAATTACTACTTACTACCATAGCCACAACTGGTAAGTAAGAGTCCATGCCACTTCATGACGACACTTCGGTTATCACTGTTACTCTGATCCAGATCCTACCGACAGCTCAGAGGCCCGACCGTGACACCACTCGAACTCATCATCGCTCTCAACCTCTCCCTCCTCGCCATCATCTCCTGTCTCCTGGTCTTCGCTTCCAACAGCTGTTGGTCCCTGCAGTTAGCTACTACCTCCTGCCAGGGCCTGGTCGGTCCCAGTCCTCGGAGATATCGGGAGAGGTGGGGACTCGGCCCGTCCATCACCGTCACAAGCTGCGCAAACCTCAGCTCCTCGGTCCAGTGTGTCCCCGAGAAGTTGGATCTCGTGGGTAGTGAAAGGGACCGGAGAGGTGGGAAGGCCATCGGCATCGAGGATGTCCCACATGGGACCTCTGTCATCATCTGACAGGTGGGCAGCGTTGGCTGCAGTGGCTTGAGCAGGGAACTGCTTGAGGACGGCTGTGAACTCAGCTCGGGTAATGGGGGTTTCATGTCCCCCTTGGTCTCCTTCAGCCACGATGGCTTGCTCAGCAGCTTCTCGTTGCTCTTGTGCGCGCTCTTCTTCCAATTTGACAGCAAAAATCCTTTCAGGGGTGCCGTGATAGTACTGGTTGATTTGCGAGAGGGCAGCATCAGGTGTGAATGGCATAGAAGTGGAAAGGGTAGTGTAGGTAGCTGCTATTTTTCGAGAGGAAGGGAGATGAGAGGACTTGCCGTGTTGGATGGGCCTTTTATCTCTTCGTTGCCCTTGTTCATACTCCGCAATGGCTTCTTTGGCAGACATGTCTTCCTTATTGACCCACTGATTGTCCAAGTTGGGGTACCCTTTCCAGGCCACAAGGTATTGCAGTTTACATCCCCTGCCATGAAGCCGATGGTCTAGAACCTTTGAGACCTCGTATTCTTCTTCTCTATCTACCAAATCCGGTGGTGGGCATGAGTAGTTTGGTCTGTGCGTGGGTGTCTCGCGATAAGGCATGAGAAGATCGATGTGAAATATGGAATGTATCTGCCATTGTGTGGGAAGTTCCAGTTGATAGTTCACAGGTGACATCACCTTGCTGATTCAGAAGGGTCCGTGGTGCCTTGCAGCTAATTTTGCGATTGGTTGATGGGTGCGGAGATGTCATCCTTCCAACCACACCTGATCCTCTACATGATACTTGGGCGCTGTCTTGGCGTGAACCCATGATTGCTGAGCCTTCACGATAAGGTCTCGTGTTCGCTGCCATGCTTCTTTTAGTTGGTTAGCACGGGTCGTTACACGGGGAATAGGGGATTGCTTATCGGTCCAATCAGCTCGTGGATGGTATCCCATGAGAAGCTCGAAGGGTGTCATCTTGGTGGCTTCATGGGGCCAGTTGTTATGCGTGAATTCTGCCAGTGGTAGATAGTGATACCAATTGTCTTGCTGTTCATTGGCCTAGAAGCGTAGATACTGTTCGAGCCACTGATTGGTCCATTTGGACTGCCCATCCGTTCGTGGGTGATATGCGGTTGAAATGTTCTGAGCAATCCCTAAGGTTTTGCACAGTTCCCTGGTGAACTTGCTTGTGAATCGGGGGTCTCTGTCACTGATGATAGTAGATGGCAATCCAAAACACGGGAATACGTAAATAGCATACAGCCCGGCGGTTTCTTCTGACGTGATTTCTTTGTTACAGGGTATGAATATAGCGGCCTTGCTGCAGTCGTGATCGGTGATGGTCAGTATCGAATCATATCCCTAGGATAAGGGAAGTTTAGTAATGAAGTCCATGGCTACGGTCTTGAATGGGAGGGCGTCAATTTTTGGGTATATAGGCTGGAGAGGTGCTCGTGTCGGTCAGGTGTTGACCTTTATTCGTTGGCACTCTGTGCATCCCTTGACATAGTCCATAACATCCTTCTGTAGTCCTGGCCACCAGTATTGCCACTCTACTAGGTGGCTCGTCCATCGTATTCCTGGATGTCTGTGAATGGGAGGGTCATGAAAGGTGTGGATGATACTTCTCTTGTCTTCCAATCTGCCTGTGACAACCCATCGTTGCCCGTCCTTGTACCAGGTTCCTGATACCTTCTTCAGGTTATGTCTGCTCACCCATGGTTGCAGTGTGGTTTCGTCTTGGTGGATTGCCGGCTCTGGATCGGCGATGTGGAGTGTTGTCATGGCTTGTGCGAAGACTTTGTCAGGTAAGACCACAATCCCCTTGTTGTCCAACTCTCCTTGGTCGTAGTCCGGTCATCGTGATAGGGCGTCAGCCCTACTATTCGCCTTTCCCTTGATGTGGTGAATCTCAAAGTCATACTCGGATAGTTCTAGTACTTCCCTTGCCACCTGTTGGCTTATCTTTTGTGGTGATCACCAGTACTGTAGGTTCAGATGGTCCAAAAAGACTTTGGTGCGATGGGGAGACCCTGCTAATAGGGGTCTCCAGTGTTGGAAGGCTTTGACGATGGCGAGTAGTTCTAGATCGTAAATGTTGTAGTTTCGTTCAGCAGCATTGAGCATGGCTGAGTAATAACCGATGGGGTGTCTTTTGTTGTCGGATTTGCGCTGTATGAGTATGGCCCCTACTGCGAATCCTGAGGCATCAACTTCCAGTTCAAAGGGTTTACTTAGCTCGGGATGTGCCAGTACTGGTTCTGACATGACAAGGGATTTGAGTGTTTGAAACACCTGTTCTTCTTCCACCCCCCATTGCCATTTGGTGTCTTTCTTCGTGAGACAGTTGAGGGGTTTGGCATGAGAGGCAAAATTGCAGATGAAAGTTCAGTAAAAGTTGCAAAAGCCAAGGAATGAGCGAACATCTTTGACTTTAGTAGGTGTGGGCCAGTCTTTAATGCCCGAAATTTTGACAGGGTCCATGCGTGTCACCCCCTTTTCAAGGATTACCCCCAGGTAATCCATGCGAGGTGCATGGAAAAGGCATTTCTCCAGTTTGTAGTAGAGATCGTGTGTAGCAGAGAGTGCAAGAACATCTCGGACGGCAGCAATGTGCTTGGTGAGGCTATGGCCGATGTGAGTGGCGATACCAATATCATCCATGTAAACACGTATCGTGGTACCCAGTCGTTCATGTTTGGCAATGACGTCCCGGCAAATATGGTTCATCATGGTTTGGAAGGTTGCGGGTGAATTTGTGAGGCTGAAGAACATGACCGTTGGTTCGAAGAGGCCATACTTTGTCTTGAAGGCCGCTTTCCCTTCATCCCCTTCTTTAATCCGAATGTTGTTGTAGCCCCAGTGCACGTCGAGTTTGGTGTAAATGTGAGCATTACTTAGCTCAGTGATGAGATCGGTGATAAGTGGGAGGGGGTATTGGTTACAAATTGTGATACTATTGATGCGCCGGTAGTCCTGGACGGGGCATAGTTTTCCATCCTTCTTTTTAATGAAAAAGAAAGGAGATGCATATGGGGATTTAGAGGGACGAATATACCCCTTCTGTAACTGCTCCATGAGGAAGCTTTGTAAAGCTTTATCCTCGTCCTGTGTTAGTGGGTAGACCTTGCAGTTGAGGGCATCAGGTGCTGTCGGCTTGAATTCAATGGCATGGTCCCATGCCCATGCGGGGGGAAAGCGGTGGGATGCTTCTTCGTCGAAGAGCTTCCTGAATGAGGCGTATTCTGGTGGTAGTATAGCCTTCTCTGTATATTGTTGTGCCTTGATAGTGAGGTCGGTTGCTGTAGTTCATAATGACACTGGGCCCCCCTCTTCTAGTTGGTGGAGGACCACTTCTTTCTCCATGGTGGTGAGAACTGCTGTAGTGATGGGTTGCTCTTTTGGTGGGCTGATGGATCGTAGAATGATGGGAAGTGCGTCTTCCTTGATGGTGGCGAATTGCCATGACATCTGGGGTTCGTAGGTGGCGAGCCAGGGATATCCGAGTACGATGTCTTCATGACCAATGTTGGTAAGGAGAAACCGTAGGGTTCGATGAAGGCCCTTGGTTTGGACATCGAGATCTATGAAATGTGTGATGAGCCCGGCTTTATTCTCTGTGTTATCAATATTCCATATCTTTTTTGGTCGCTCGAGGGCTTGTGCACCTAGGCGCATTCATTTGGCAAATGCGGGGCGCATGAAGTTGTCAGTGGCTCCCAAGTCCACCAGTGCTCTTATGTTGGCCATTGCGTAATTCGTGCGAATCAAAACTGGAATTTTCATAGAACGATAGCGCGTGATGATAGCTGAATTACAATTGACTGCCCTCACCCAGGCCGATGGGTTCAGGTGTCCTGAAAACCCTCCTGTTTCCAGAGATCCTTTAAGATCATGTCCTTTACTTCGTCCGGTTCGGCAGCTACCCCCGTCATCCAACTCGTGGCCCGCTCTCATGGGGTTTGGGCTCGTGAAGCCTGGATAGGCTGTTCTTCGGGTTCATACTGATCTGCTTCAGTACGTTGATTGTAGGTGTGCTGTGGACATTGTCTGCTGATATGACCCTTTTTTCCACAAGTATAACACATAACTTCGGAAAAGTCCCTTCCTCCTCCGCAGCGTTTCATAAATCCTCTGCGGGGTCGTTGCTTAGCACAGTATTGCTCCAGTATTTCTTCTGTGTCAGCAAGACACCCTCGGATTCGATCGGCCGAGGTGTCCATAGCATTGGGGTCCCTAGGAAGGTTCCATCCAGGACCTCTGCCACCTCCTCATCGTGGAGTGTTCCCACGATTCTGGATTGACCCTCCTGCTGATCCTCGATGCTGTTTGAGGTGGGCCTTCATGTGAATATATTGTTGTTGTCTTTTCATGACAGTGATCTTCCAGTTGTCGAATGTTTGCAGGTCGTCCATGGTGAAAACCTTCTCATAGAGGTCGTGTGGCAGCCCGTTTGTGAAGATGTCGAGCATCAATGGGGAATCTAGGCGATAGCCAGCTTGTCATGCCAATGTCTCGAAGTTGGTCATGTACGTATCAATATCCCCTGCGGTCATTTGTATCCCTTTCTTTAATGCTGCCTGTGCTTGTTCCTTCTCAAGGGTGTTGGAAATCGCCTAGTAAAGGCGCTGATAACTTCATGCCAGAACCGTGGGTCGGAGTCATTTATTCCTCTGGTGACCTGCCTGTTCAACCATCGGCTGGTGTGAGTGATCCATTCATTGACGTCCTTCCCCTGAATGTAGGTGAGAAATAACATAGAACGTCTGTAAGCGTTGGCCATAATGGGATTATTGTTGTTGATCCCCCAGTACAGTTCCCATTGTGTAAGGAACTCTTCAGATCTGTGCCGGTCTCCTTTGAACACTTCTGGTGCATTTCCTGCAAATTTGTCAGAGTGACCTCACCCTGGAGGAGATCCGACTGGTGGTACTCCCCCAAATGGGGGCATTCCCCCTCCTCCCAGGAATCCTCCTGGGAAGCCTCCTCCCAGGGGTCCACCTCCTGCTCCCGGGCTTCCCACTGCCGGCAGTCCTCCCTCAGGTGGGTCTGGTTGATCGGGCCTGATGGCCCTCATGATGGCTGCGTTGTTGGCGTTTAGAGGTTCCCCAGTAATGGGGTTTACTGGCATTTGTACTTGGACTTGAGCTATTAGCCTTTCTTCTTGTTCGTTCAGGGTCGTGAAGATAGGTTCAATGTTACCCTGTTCTTCAGATGGGCTTTCTTCTGAGACTTTGTGTGTGTTGTCAGAGTGGCTGATGTCTTCGTCACCATTGATAGGTCCCCAGTCAGATCGGGGTGTTACTTCATCACAGTAGATGTCGCAGCGATGGTGCGATCGTAATACGTCAATCACCTGCCACCAGTCAAGGATGTAGTCGACCCGGCACCAGCAGATACAGTCGAAGCTAAACTCAACTGGGCGTTCCCCGTGTCGTGTTTCGATCACATATCCTCCTTCTGTCCAATATGCGTTTTTCAAGTAATGTGTGGGTACGTTATGGGTTCCTCGTCACTCAATGAAGTATGGATGAAATCTGTCGGCGATCCACTCTTCTCTGGTGGTTACTCTTGCCACGATGGTAGGATCTTGGTCTTAATGTTACGCCTTGCCTTGGCGTCTGTTCAACTTGAACGATTTACTGGGCAAGAGGGCGATGAGCGTGGTACAGGTCGAACATAGAGGCAACTTCCTCAATACAACGACAGGGTTAGCAACGGAGCTTCTAAGTCACGTTGGCCCAAATAGACTTTGACCTGCCTTTGCACATGAAGGACCAGGTGTCGAGAACACAAGACGATGAGAGAAATAAGAAGGGACGCGAAGATTCTGTGTCGAAGATCAATGGCAATTTGAAGAAGACCAAGATGGTGTTTCTTGGTCTTCAGCGACTACTACTTATACACGTACATGAGGGCTTTAAAGTGCCTCTTCAATGAGAACTATCCTATGGCGTAAGTAGCTCAAACCCTACTACACCGATCCTAGGAATCACTCAGCAATCACATGCAATCACTGAGTGCTGACTGATACACTTAGTCCATGACTAATTACTACTTACTACCATAGCCACAACTGGTAAGTAAGAGTCTGAAGCTCCGAATCGCGTCATCACTACTACATTTGATAAGTCCGAGAGGCCAACTGTAACACATGTGGTATCCTAGTTGCTTGGATATTGGAGGTGGTGGAGGTAGGTCCTATGCAGAGGTTTGTATGCAGTGTCAGTGTCACAGTCAGGCCTTTAGGCCATTAGTGGTACCAGACTTATTGAAGAAGTAGCAGTATAGTCAAGTTGTTGTCTTATGTGGACTCTTACTTTTTTTTTTTTTTTTTTTTTTTTAAATCCATTTTCGTGTATCTGAGGGTACAGAACCCTATGTAACACGTTTCCTGATACAGTTGTTACTTCCAATTCTCGTAGTCTGTTGCGTAATGCCTCCTCCAAAAGAGCAACTCCCCCAGCCCTAAGTGGCTGGCATCGTGCGGTGCCAAGTGTTGAGTTCGTCGCACCCGTGTGTGTGTGATATTTGCGGTCGGGTGCGCTGGGTCCAGTGCCTCGGGTGTGAGGATGAGTGGCGATGGGTTTGGTGGTCGGCTACATTGTCCATGGCTGCGTATGTCCCTCCGCTGCTCCTCAACCTTCCCCCTGCACCTGAAACCCTCTTGACTCTTCGTGATCTTGGGGGGCGGGATTGTGCGGCCCCTTCACTGCAAGGATTGCGTGGTGTGATTTGCAAGGTTCCCGTTAACGTTTTCTCTGAGTTGGGGGGGTTCCTCCTGCGCTCTTGTTATGCTTAACTGAATCTTCCCGTTGCTTCGATGAAGTTTGCAAGTGCCTTCAGAATTTTCGTGCTGGTGAGAATCCTCCGTAACTTGGGTCTTCCTCCTCCCGCCTTATTAATCAGCGGCCATCTTTCGTGGTCATAAGCTGTACAGTCAATAAGGAAGTGTTCCACCGTCTCTTCTGGGTGTCCGCAGGCTGGGCAACGAGGGCTGTCCACCCTCTTAAAGCGGTGGAGGTACTGGTTGAGCGGGACATGCCCTACTCTAAGTTGGAAAATGATGCTTGCGGAGCATCTTGAGATCTCGCTGGATGAGATGTATTTTAGGTATTTCTGCGAGGATGGGGTTAGCGTGTCTTCGAAACGTAAACATTTGTACTGTGGTGATTTGGTCCAGTCAGATGCCCATTTCTTTTTGATGACTTGGTTACGGTCTTGGTGTATTGCTGATAAACTGTGTTTGATATGCTTGTGGAGGAATGGGGGGAGGGAGCTCTTGTCGGAGCTGTTGCCTTTGGCTGCTTCCTTTGCTTCCTTGTCGGCCTCTTCGTTGCCTGGGATCCCGGAGTGCCCCGCCGACCATCTGAGGATTAGTCTGAACCTGGCGTTACCTTTACGCCGTTTGAGCTGCTTGATGCTTTTGAGGATTTCTGCGGCTATGTGCTGCCCTGGTTTGTTCAGTTTCGATCTAATGGCTGTTAGTGCCGATTGGTTGTCTATGCCTATGGCGCATCCAACCCTGCTTGCTCTTTCGGTCTTAATGAGGTGCACACCCATCAGAATACCTATTAGTTCTGCCTCGTATACTGTGTGCGTCTCCGCAGTTCCTAGATGGTATCTTAGAACCCGGTCTTCCTTACCTTCCCTTGTTAGGATGGCTGCGGCTCCTACTTTTCCGTCGTGTGAGGACCCATCTGTGTAGATCTTTATGACTTCATTTGCCTTCTCGTCTGCTCTTTTCGAGGCCTCCTTGTCAGGCGCAATGTCTATGTGCACGGGGGATAAGCCAATTTTCCTGGGGTGTACATGTACCGGGGGGATCTTTTCGATCTCGTTGGGAAGTATACCATAAATCTTGCTTAGTGTGTGTAAGGGCGAGCGGTGTCTCTTGACCTGCCTTGCAGCGCTCCTCTTGGCCGGGGTGTGAAGTGGATGCTCTGGGGGGAGCGTGGCTATTCGTGTGATAGCGTCGTGGCAAATCTTCTCCATTTTGAACTCGATGGGGAGTAGCGCCATGTGTGCGTTAAGAGCGTCCGATGGGGAGGTTCTAAGGCCCCCTGTGACTGCCAGCGCCCCAGATCTTTGCGTTGTGGTAAGTTTTTTGGCAGCTTTTACTGAGCCCTTTCTGCTTCCTTTCGCGTTCCTGCCATGTATTGGCGTATACCATACATCAATACCGTAGAGTATGCGCGGGATTGCTACGCTTATATATAACTTTTGTGCCACCTTTGGCATGAGGCCCCAGGAGGGCTTAGTGAGCCTGGCAATTTGCGCCGCCCATTTGGAGCCTTTGCCTTGCGTGTACGCCAGTTGTGGGGCCCAACCGAGGTGCTGGTCTAGGATGATACCCAGGTACTTCGCGTTTGGTGTTGGCTCGACTGTGATACCGTTAATAATGAGTGGGGGTCTGTCCTTCTTAACTCCCTGATGTGCGAAGTCAATCAGCGCTAGCTTGCTATATTCAATGGATGAGTTATGCGATTTAGACCACTCGACCATTCCATTGACACATGTCATCATATCTTCAAGGATCTTGTGTGCTTCTGTAAATGTTTTTGCTGTCGCTATTAGTATCGCGTCATCTACGTACGCTTCCGCCATTTCGTAGCTCTCCCTTGGAATTTCCAGAATATCGGCGTTGTAGTATTGATACAACGCCATGGACAGAGGATCGCCTTGCCCGATCCCGTTATCTAGCTTTATTGTCGCTGAGTTGTGATCGTCGAATCGTAGCATGGTGGTTCTGTCTTTTAGCATCATATGTACAAAGTTGGTCAGCTTCTCTGGTATGCGGCGCTTTTTTAGGCTGTGTAGGAGCTTCTCGGTCGTTGCGTTGGGAAACGCCCCCTCTATGTCCAAGAAGAGCACCACTGTGACCTGTCTCTTACGCCAGGCATCTTTAATTCTGTGAACTAGTAGATGTATTGTGTCGGTTGTTGTTCTTCCCGGTCTGCCCCCGAAGTGGTGTGAGGGGAGGAGTTCGTATGTTTCTGTGTAGTATACCAGTAGCTCAGCAACTAAGGCGGTGAGGACTTTACTTAGCGTGTTGAGTAGTGCGATAGGTCTGTATGCTTTTGGTATGTTGTATCGTGGCTTGCCTGGCTTCCTCAGTACTACGGTGGTGGATTGCTTCCATAGGGCGTAGTACATCGTTCCCTTTAGCGTGGCATTGTAGATGTAGTATAGTCTGTCTGCGATAATGTCAGCACACTTCGTAAGTACGATATTTGGGATACCGTCGGGGCTGGGGGCTTTGTATGGCTTGAGCTTGGCTAAGTGGCACTTTATTTGTTCCTTGTCGATTGAACCTAGCTTGCATATAGGTTCAGGATATGCGAATTGGAGGGGGTCCACTGCTGGGGGCTTTGGCGGGAAGAACACTTCCGCTAGCATGGCGCTCTTTTCTTCGTTGGTGGTTGCTAGCTTGTCCGCACCTTCTGTGGTTACCTTTAGGATAGGGATCCTGCTTTTTCCTCCGTCGCCCGCTGGAGTTGCTATGTATCTATGCGCTGTCCAGATGTCAGGGTCCTCCACTTTCTCCAACCAGTCTCTCTAGTGCTGGCACTTCGTTCTTTCGAGCGTTCTCTGGTATAACTTGTTGGCGTCCTGGGCTTCTGTGTGTGACCAGTGCTCTGGCCAGTTACCGTATTTACTAGCTTTCCTTCCCAGCCTGTTCGCCTTCCGCCGTAGCTGGTTTAGCTCTTTTGTCCACCATTTCTTGGCTTTGATGCTGAGGTCTAGGACAGGTACGTTCCATTTGATGGCTTCCTGGAGGGTATGCGTGAGCTTACTGCATGCGTCGTCCAACTCACCTTGTGTATGTATTCGTTTTGCATCGCCCAATTTGTCTAGGCTGTCTTCGACGTCCTTCCTGAATTCACCCCAATCTATGTTACGGAAATTTCTGGGGGAGTTGGCCGGGGCGTAGGCTAGGTGCAGGTCTAGGATGGTTAGTATTGGGAGGTGGTCCGAATTAATACCTCTTGTGTCCTGTAACGCTTCACACGCAATCACTGAATCTAGACTTGCTTCTGATATGAATACGTGGTCTAATCTAGACCATTTCTTTGAGACGTTGTGTATGTGTGTTGGGATGCCTGCTGGGAGGGCCATATCGAGTCCCGCTTCTGCTACTGCGCTAATAAGAACTTCGGCATTTTCGAGGGCTGTTTTGGTGAAGAGTCTTATGTCTGTAGGGTTGTCCCAGTGCGGGTGGTGCCTGTTGAAGTCCCCTAGCCATACCATGTGCTTTGCTTTGTTCGTACTACTAGTTGCGTTGCAGTTTCTTTCATAGTTGAGCCTCTCTAGCATCCTAATAGTGTCGTTGCTTTCGCAGTCATTGTATATATTAAATATCGTTAGCTCCCCCCACTGGCCGCTGATTTGCACTACTGTGACATCACTGGATGGGAAGTCGACCTGTCTCCAGTTTTCGGTGAGGATGTTGCATCTGATTAGTATGATGGATCTAGACTTAGTGGGAGTGCTATTGTGCGTCGTAGGGTATACCGTTATCCAGTCCCTGGACGCTATAGTGTTGCCGAATTTGTTGATGTGTGGTTCTTGTAATGCTACGATGTTAACTCCCCTTCTTGCCAGTTTCGCACTACTGATCAGGTCGTGTTGGCACACACTGGATTTATTAACGTTTTGCTGCCATATTGTCAGTGTGTCGTTCCCTGTTGCGTTTGATTGATTGTCGTCTAATCCCATCCTGAAGGTGGTTCGTTGTATAGGTCTTGCGGAGGTGGTGATGAGTAGCGTGCCTCTCTTATGACTTCCAGGTCGTCCGAGAAGCGTACTCTGTTAATGTTGTCATCATTGGAGTTACCTTTCTCCTGTGGGCCGTTTAGATATCTTTCAATGGTGTGTTGTCCAGTTGGGGGTTTGAGCACTGGGTGTTTGCAGTTCTTTTCGACTGCTCGTGTTGATGCATCTCGTGTGTCTCTCCTGTGCTGTGGGAGGCTGTTTACTGCAAATTTTACTGGGAATTTGTCAGTTGCTGGGATCCTGTTTGGGCGCGGTGTCAGCGACCATCTCTCGCTGGTGGGAAAATACGGGAGGCTGTTTTCAGGGTAGTTTTCGTCGTATTGGGCACATCTTCTGAGGAATTCTGGACATTCTCGGTCCCAGCTTGCATGGGAATCCAACTTGCATGAGACGCAGTGAGTTTTGTCCCTCTTACTGCATTCCGTTGTCCTGTGTTCCCCTCCGCACGTCCCACATGTGTCGGCAGTCTCCATGCAGCTATGTGCAAAGTGACCCCATCGACGGCATTTCATGCATTGCCTAGGTTCCTGCTTCAGTCTGGTTGGCCGGATTTTTAGTCCACCGATGTATAACCCGTCTCTGATGCAAGTGTTGGTTATGTTGGCATCTTTGAGGGCAAAAGTTGCATGTGCCGCCTTTTGGTCTGGTCTGCGCCTGTTGAGTGGCTTGATCCAGTGTGCTTTCGCAATGACCCCTACGGGCAGGTCATTGTTCTCCTCGATTTCTCTGAGGATTCTGTCATCTGTTGGGTCAAGCGTTAGTGGGATTCTCGGGACGAGTATGGCATATAATCTCTGCTTAATCATTGCATCTCTTGCTAAGCCTGCCGTGAAGTTGAGCTCAGCCTGCAGGTCTTGCATCCATTCGACGGTGGCTTTCTCCTTGAAGAGGATGGTGATTCCTCCGTTCTTTAATTTGGCAATCTCAAGTATGGTGGTGTCCTCGGGTGGGGGAGGGTCAGTAACTGTTAAGGCCTAGCGGGGCCTTACTGTGCGACGTGCACCGAGGGTACGAGGGGAACAAGGACAGGGTACAAGGACGAGGTGCTTGGTGAACAATAACCAAAGTCAAGGGAGTTCTAAGAGACGAAGGTCCGCGAGGGACGACCAAAGAGCAAGGGTTCAAGGGTAAGTCGATAGACTTAGTGACGAGGTACGAGGGGCTTCGGTCAGATGGCCGAAGTATGAGGAACTAAGTCGAACGACTTAGGGTCTGTGTGTGCGCGTTGTTATAGCACAAGCGCAAAGCTTCGAGGTGGCTCCCAACTAAGGGAAGACCGACAGTGGTGGTGAGACGACGAGAAGGGAGCACACAGTTAGAAGAGTAAGCAAGTCTGGTATTCGCTAGTATGATAAACGAAGACAAGACTAGGGGATAAGCACACAAGTGGTCGAGCTTATATAGGTAGCTACTCCGTGTCCGTCCCATGAGGGGATACTAAAGGAGAACAATGGGGAACGCGAATGGGGAAGGAGAAGAAAAGGGAACAAGGGGAAATGTAGATTGGGAAGGGTCAGGAAGGGGACTCGGAGTAAGGAAGCATACAGGGTAATGAGTCAACAGGTTAGTACTCCGAGGTAGTCCGAGGGTAAGGAAAGCGATAAGGTAAAAAGAAAAGAAAGTCCGTGGTGAGCCGGATCACGACAGTAACGGCTTTAAATGCGGCGCTCACCTTTTCTTTGATATTGGATAGGCTGGCTTTTGTAAGCTTCTCGTCTTGGGTGTCTATTAGAATTTGTCAGGCCCTCCTGTCTATGTCCCTCAGTATCCTGGGGTCCACCTCCGGTGTGTTTCGTGCGCTCGCATTTGTTGTACCACTGAGTAAAGCATCCCTGTATGATGTGGCCGTAGTTTCCAAGTGATTACTTGTTTCTGTTACCGTTCTAATTGAGCTGCCAATATCACTTATTGATGTTTTCATGCTTGCAGCCGTTCTGCTGATTTCTGCTGCTGCCTCTTGCATCCGTTCGTGTGTTTGCACTGTTAGCGTGAGCTTATTCTCCAGGGATTCTAATTTATGGTTAAGGTCAGCGCAGATGTCCATACGTATGCCAGAGAGAAGTTCTGGGAGGTTCTCAGCTCTATTGCATCCTTTACAGTGTGTCTCTATGCGCTGGATGGCCTCCGCGATGTGCTCGAGTGCCCTTGATATATTTTCAGGCATCTTGAAGTTTGCTGCCATGAGGAGGATGGCACTTGCCATGGTTTGCGCTGTGCATGGGGAGTTTTCAGCTAACAGACAGTTGGTACTCAGGTATTTCCTGGCGTCTTTGTATTTAGATGGGGCTTTCTGCTGGGGTGCTGACTCTGAAGCTGCCCTGGTCCTAGGCCGCTGTGCGTCTATCGGCAGTTGTGCTGTCTGCAGGGGGGGGGCAGGCCGGGCAGGCCCTGATGATGTGGCTCTTTTCTCCCTGCCTTGCCCTGCCTCCGCCGACGTCATTGTCTGCGTTTGTGGGAGCTCCAGCGATTGTGTAATGGTAATGTGGTGTTAGATAAGGGAAAATTGGGAATTTTAAATGTGAGGAAGGGATGTGGAGTAGGGGTAAATATGTACTATGGTCTATTCTAGCTGCCACTGTCTGTCGGTGTCGCGTGTGCGGACCGAGGTGATGGTGGTTGCCGGAAGAGCCGTCTTCGTGGACTCTTACTTACTGGTTATGACTATAGTAGTAAGTAGTAATTAGTCATAGACTTAGTAGCATCAGTCAGCACTCAGTGATTATATGTGATTGCTGAGTGATTCCTAGGATAGCAGTACTAGGGTTCGAGGTAGTATCACTATAGGTCAACATATTGGAGAGGCACTTTAAAGCCCTCGAGTAGCTGTATAAATAGTAGTTGCTGAAGACCAAGACTTACTATCTTGGTCTTCTTCAATTTCCATACCTCTCTTCACTCAAATCCTCTACTCTCTGCTAGTCCCTTTAGGTGTGCTCTTAAGCTGCCTTGTTATCAGGCTTGTATATAGACAAGTTGTGACGTTCTGACGACGTCATCGGTGATGTCAGAGGTGATGTCATGGCAGGATGACGTAGGAGCTGACTGAGCACGGTTATGATGTCAGTACTACTTAGGATTGCTCAGCCACGGTAGTACCTTCCGTATTGTTCTTCACATTTCTACCAGTTTCCATACTGTTCTAGTCCCCTCTCTAGTTATGACTCATAGTAACTAGTTACTTGTATAAATACCAGCTTGTGATAGGACTCAGACCCTAAGTCTGAGTCTCTTGAAATCTCAGCGTTTTGTATTCATTCCTCTCTGCTAAGACAAAAGCATTGTAAACGCCTTTGGGCTTAGTAAGCACCCCTTTCCTCTTCTGGCATGTACATTCCCATGCCACTGGACGCACCCGATACTTGACTCTGAGACAAAGTCGATAAACATCTCGTGTTCAAGTCACCTGACCTGACATCACATGATCAGGCTCAAGCCAAGCAGACCAATAGCACCGCTGACACTACACAAGTCCAACAGATTCAGGCTAGTGTGACTTAGGAAGCTCCACTGCTGGCCTTATCAATATGTAGAGGAAGTTGCCTCTATATTCAACTTAGCTATTTGCAAAGTTCACCCCTCTGCCAGTAGAAATAGTCCTTAAGTTAAGCACATGTTAAGGCAAGATGTAACAGTCAGAGTAACTAGATATATTGAAACATATCAGACTAGCTGTAGGTCCTCATAAACTGTAAATCTGTATGTCAATACAGTACAATGCCAGGCAGCTGAGAACTGTCCAGTCCTTAAATGTACCCTCTACTGAATGATTAGCCAATGGTGATGTAACAATGGGTTGCAAGCAGCTATGATTAAATCAGGAATGGGATATAGAGTCTTGGGGCACTACTAGCTCTCCACAGTACTATAAATTATGCTAGATACTAGATCTTATAACAAGGCACTCTCCCTTAAGTACTTCAGAATGATCTAGAAATATGTTAGAGTGCATGCAATGAGATCAGGAAATGAGGCACAAACCTTTGAAGATAAAGGAACCATTCAACAACCAGACATTTTCAAAGATCCTGGGATTATGTTCAGTAGTAAGAAACACACAACTGGGCTTATCAAAGAGAACATAGACTGTGTTGTTATGTTCAAGCACTCCACTTGGGTCTTGAAGTGGGCAGTGCTGAAATGTAGGTATATGTTACAATACAACTGATTTTCTTTCTTTCTCATGTGACTGTTCTCACAAGAGTCATAGTGACTCTTTACTTACCATTCTAATACGAGTCATAGTGACTCTAGCCTGTTGCTAAGGGGTTTATATCTTTTGTTTCAAAGACTCAGCTTGTGATTACTGCAGACTGCACTCTGCAGTTACTTATTGTCTCTGACTCAATCCTAGGATCCCTACTTACTATAAAGTCAGGCTTGCTAGGTAGCTTGTAGCCTTAGACTTGACTTTTTGTACTCTATGGTACTCAAACAATTAAAGACTGTTAAATACTTCATCTCTCACCAAGCAAACCCTCTCCTCTCACTAAAGAATCCTAAGTTCCACTATTGGCTTAGGCTGACTCTTCAACTCATACATCTTCACTGAAGTTCCTCTTTGGAACTTCCCTTAACAACCAGAACCAGACCCTTAGTGCAGCATCTCAGTAGATCGACTTAACCCACATTGGGTGAATGTCCCTACTGTGACATAACATTAAGTCAAGTCTATTGAACCTATTGCCACTCTGGCTAAGGGATGAAGAATCTCTGAATCCCATTCAACCCTTGGATTCAAACTGTTTAGCATTGAGAGGAGAACAGACAATGACATTCCTGGCCATATAAAAGGAGCAGCCCTTTGGCAGGAAATCGATGGCAAAGAAGGTTATTGGGTATATGATATACTCAGCACAGTATACCTCGCCATCGAATACGAAGAAAGTACTGAGCAGTGGTACTTTATACAGTAAGACAGCAGGACTAGGCATTGGACAGCTACTCAACCAGTCCCCTCTGTCACGGATCGGACTTGGACGCTTACTACTAGGTTCTGACTACAGTAGTAAGCTTGTGATTTCTTACATTAGTCAGGGACAGTACATTTCACGTGTCAGCAAGCAGTAGTATCACATGGTACTTTAGCAGCTGATTATTAGGATAGCGATACTAGGGTTCGAGCTAGATACGCTATAGGCCAACATCATTCGGGAGGCGCTTCAAAGCCCTCCGTCATCGTGTATAAGTAGTAGTCACGGAAGACCAAGGATCGCCATCTTGGTCTTCTTGAATCATCGGTTTTCAAGTCTTCCTTGTCTCTTTCAGCGCATTCAACAAACAAGGAAGTGCACTGCATAAGGCTCATCTTGAAGACGCCTTCCCAGTTGCAGAGTCATCGTCGTGTTGAGGTCGGAAGCTCCACGTTCGACTTAGCAGAATTCACAGCTGAGTACTCGCGTCTTATCGTCGCCTAAAGCAAGGCACGCACTTACCGAAGTGTAACACCCTCCCTGTATAACCTGGGAAGAAGATTGATCAGACCAACATCTGTGTCAGCAATTCCACCAGACGACACACCGTTGAAGGCAGGACAGCATACCATTCCAACTGCTAAGAGACATGACACAAAAAGTTCTCCAATGGCAACACAGACCACTACCACAGCCATAACAGCAACCATGATGGCCATACCCCTGGCAACTATCCAGACATTCTTCACAAAGACACTGGGAATGGGAACAGGAGGAAGCGGCAATCCACCCGCCACAAGTGCAGGAGGTAGTGCCTCTGGAGGTGGGCCCCCAGGACCACCAGGAGTGTAGCATCAGCAGCGCTATTGTTATGGTCGCACCGGCCGTCTAGTTCGACTTGAACTGGGTTCCTCAGAACGCTTGTATTGCACGTGACAACCAAGGCAAAACCACTGCAATAGTGGTTGCAACTGAGAGACGAAGGGAGAACTCCAAAGGGGAACGGCTTGCTAAGAAGTGGCACAACAAGACAACGTCTAAGGGTTTGGTGTAGAAAACCAACCAAGGCCCTTAGGAAAGCAGGAGGGAACTGTGATGCGGATTGTTGAAAAACTCAAGATGGGGAATACATGCGAAGACAAGCTAGTACTTATACTACTAGTAGATAGGGTTCGGACTCAGCACGAACCTTAAGTCCTTATCTCTAGCCAATAGCCATAAGGGCTCCAGCTCCACAAGCTGAAACACGAAGGAGAAACATAATTGGACCGGCCTATAAAGGCACCGACATCCATCAAACACGAGGCTGCGCCCATACAGTACATGAGGCGTCCATCAGAAAGTCCATCAGTAACCAGGCACGAAGGCCTAGTCCATGTTGTCACCAACTGGGTATCCGGCTGCAGCATACCCGAGGCATACACGCTCAGGTGATGCTTCACGTGATGAGTCACGTGACTCTGGGCTATTACACCCGTAGAAGTGCGCATACATTTTGCGCGCATGAGCTTCATCTTGCTCGTAGGGGTCGTCAGCTTCTTCGTCACTGCTCTCAACAGGAGTGTGGGACTTAGCTGGTTCAGGACGCAATGTCCACATGCTCATATCGCCCTTTCTCATCAGGGCCTCCCTTAAGGCTTCAGAATCAAGGTTTCTCTTATAGTTGTCTAACGTGGGCCGGCTCAGGCAGCTCGGTGGCGTGCTTTCTCAGGAGCTCGAAATCTCGGCTGTAACAGCTATCAGGTTGCTTGACATGAGCCTGATCATGTGACGTTGGGTCAGGTGACTTGAATGCAAGATATATGTTAACTTTGTCTCAGAGTCAAGTTTCAGGAGATTCCGGTGGCATGAGAAGATACATGCTCAAAGAGGAAGGTGAGATTACTAAGCACAAAAGTGTTCACTTCTGAAGTGCTTTGTCTTAGCAGAGAGGAATGGGATTGTATAACACTGAGATTTCAAGAGACTCAGACTTAGGGTCTGAGTCCTTTGTGATACTGGTATTTATACAAGTACATAACAGTGATAAGTCACTACAACAGTAACAACAAGAATGCGATAGAACAGGCTGGAATACTAGAGAACGTTACAGAATATGCTACTATGGCTGAGCAATTGTAAGTAGCTATGACATCATGCTGCGCCCAGTCAGTCCCTACGCCTGCAGTTACTTGTTGGTTGAGCCATTGACTGGTCTCCATGATCCAGTTGTTAACATCTTTTCCTTGAATATATGTAAGGAATAACATAGCTCATCTGTAGGTGTTGGCCATAATAGGGTTGTTGTTATTGATCCCCCAGTACAATTCCTATTGAGTTAGGAATTCTTCAGTTTAGTGTCTGTCCCCTCAGAATATTTTAGGGGTGTTTCTTGCAAACTTGTCCAAGTGATGGCCTCCTCCAGGTATTCCTCCACCTGGCAGGCCTCCTCCTCCTGGTGGGCCTCCTCCTCCTAGTGGGCTTCCCCCTCCACCTGGTCCTCCTCCTCTTGGGAGGTCTCCTGGCAGTGGGTCAGGTCGATCTGGTCCTATGGCATGAAACAGTGCGGCATCATCTGTGGTCATGACATATCTGGTTTCTAGGTTAATTGGTAGTGTTGCTTCATGTGTTTCAGTTAGTGTGGCCATCAGTGGATGGATTGTTATCTGCTCAGCTTGTTCAATAAATCCTGATTCTAATGGTTCAAGTGTTGCTTGCAGTTCTTCATCTTCATCTGTACTTGGGGAGTTGCTTCTTTCTGTGGGTGTAGATGCACTATAGGATTCTTCCCCATTGATTATTCCCCAGTCATTTCTTGCAATGACTTCTTCCTCATAGATGTTGCACCCGTATCTAGAAGGTAGAGTGTCGATGACTCTCCACTCATTGTTTTCTCGGTCGACCCTGCACCAATAAGTATGTTCAAAATTGAACTCAACTGGGCATGGCCCATGGGCTCCTCTGATGATATATCCTTCTACTCTGTTGATGGTACTCCAATGAGCTTCTTTGAGATACTGTACAGGTATGTTTCGGGCTCCCCTTCTTAGGATTTTGTAGGATCAGAATCCATTGCGAATCCAAAGTTCTCTTGTTGATACTCATGCCACGATGTAGAGATCTTGGTTTTAATGTTACACTTTGGTAAGCATAGGCCTTGCTTTAGGCAGGTGTGAGATGCAAGTACTCAGCTTCGTTGAAAATACTAAGTCAAACATAGAGCCGAGATGCTCAATATGGTGATGGCAACTGGGAAGGCCTCCAATCATTGGTGTTACAGTCGACCATGCGGACTTATCGAATGTAATAGCAATAATGGGATTCGGAGTTTCGGACTCTTACTTACCTGTTGTGGCTACGGTAGTAAGTAGTAATTAGTCACGGACTAGTTGTATCAGTCAGCACTCAGTGATCGCATGTGATTGCTGAGTGAGTCCTAGGATTGGTGTAGTAGGGTTCGAGCTACTTACGCCATAGGATAGTTACCATTGGAGAGGCACTTGAAAGCCCTTGAGTATCTGTATAAGTAGTAGTCGTTGAAGACCAAGAAACACCATCTTGGTCTTCTTCAATTGCCATTGATCTTCCACATCGAACGCTCTACTCCCTTCTCATCTCTCTCAGCATTGTGTGTTGTTGTCACCTGGTCCGGCATATACAGTGGCAGGTTGAAGTCTATTTGGGCCAACGTGACTTAGGAAATCCGTTGCTTGCCCCATCGTCGTATTGAGGAAGTAGCCTCTACGTTCGACTCGTGTCACGCTTACTGTCCTCTCGCCCAGCAACTCGTTCAAGTCGAACAAGCACCACGGCAAGGCGTAACAATTGGAGCCTTATGCAGTGCTTTGCTAAGAAGGTGGTCCTTGCTTCTCTAAGGAGTCAGGAAGTGAAACCAATAGTTCAAGAAGACCAAGATAGTGACTCTTGGTCTTCCTGCACTACTATTTATATAAGATGATGGAGGGCTTTAAAGTGCCTCCCGAACAATGTTGGCCTATAGCGTATCTAGCTCGAACCCTAGTACCACTATCCTAGTAATCAGTAAGCTACAGTACTATGTGATACTACTGCTGACTGATAACACATGAAAGTATGAGTCCCTGACTAATGTAAGAAATCACATGCCTACTACCATAGTCAGAACCTAGTAGTAAGTGTCCAATAAGTCTGATTGTGACACCCATGCATTCCATTAGTAGCAGCTGTTTCACAGCATCATCATCACACCATCTATATTGATATTAAACATTGGCAATTGTGATGGTGATGGCAGGGTCATTGCATCAGAATTCATTAATAGTGACAGCTGCGGTGACCTCATAGATCAAGAGGACTGTTGGGGTCATGGGCCAGATGATGCAGAAACTGCCACCATCCAATAGCAAATCAGATTTCAGGCCTAAGAGCAATGAGCAGAGAATGAATAAGATTGACAGCCATGAAGTACAGTGTGTGTAACAGTCACACTGGCCATCTAGCTTAACTTGAGCTGGGTTTCCCAGAACGCTTGTATTGCACACGACAACCAAGGCAAAACCACTGCAGTAGTGGTTGCAACTGAGAGATGAAGGGGAAAACAAAGGGAATGGCTTGCTAAGAAGTGGCACAACAAGACAACATCTAAGGGTTTGGTGAAGAAGACCAACTGAGGCCCTTAGGAAAGCAGGAGGGAACTAGGATGCGGATTCTCAAAGAACTCAAGATAGCAAATACATGTCCAGATAAGCTAGTACTTATACTACTAGTATATAAGGTTCAGACTCAGTACGAACCTTAAGTCCTTATCTCTAGCCAGTAGCCATAAGGGCTCCAGCTCCACAAGCTGAAACACAAGGGAGAAACATAATTGGACCAGCCTATAAAGGCACCAACATCCATCAGACATGAGGTCGTGCCCATACAGTACATGAGGCATCCATCAGAAAGTCCATCAGAAGCAGGCACCAAGGCCTAGTCCATGTTGTCACCAACCACATAACTGGCTGCTGCATACCTGAGGCACACACACTCAGGTGATGCCTCACATGATGCCTCATATGACTCTGGGCCAATATGCCCATAGAAGTGCGCATACATCTTGTGCACATGAGCTTCATCTTGCTTGTAGAGGTCGTCAGCTTCTTCGTTACTGCTCTCAGTGGGAGTGCGGGACTTAGCTGGTTCTGGATGCAATGTCCACATGCTTAGATCACCCTTTCTCATCAAGGCCTGTCTTAATGCCTCGGAATCCAGGGTTCTTTCATAGTTGTCTAGCATGGGCTGGCTCGGGCAGCTTGGCAGCGTGCTCTCATAGGAGCTCACAGGCTCAACCATGACAGTGTGCAACTATTTCAATCCTGGCAACTATCTCACTCATCAGTTGAGCTACCCAGCTACACATCCTCACTTACAACATGATGGCATACTTGTACCCATCCCATGCATTTTGGCCTCTCTCCCAGTCAACAGTCCTCCCTCTCTGTGACCAGGTTCTTCACAACTGGGGTGAAGTGTGTGGTATTTGATGAAGGGGATCAGGAACAGGAGGGAAGGGGAGGTTCATTGTTGACCAGGATTCCTCCTGTCATGTCAACCCCAGACAGGAGCTCTTCTTTAGCACACTTGTAGACAATATCAACTATGACAATGACAATGACATGGTCATATGAGAGCAGAGCAGCTCTTTGGAGGCTTGCTGGGTACTTCCCTGAAGTGGGCTGGTGTGCACTTGAACCAAGAATTGATCTTTAAGTGTAAAATGTTGGAAAAAACTTGATTTGGACTTAAATATTTTTTTGTGGGTTTATGTGATTGCTTGGAATTTTGCAGATATATGTGATAAGATTTCTGAAGTCCACCAAATTCCAATAAAATAATATATTTACTCCAAAAAAATAAATGATTTCTTGTGTTATTACTAATAAACGTAAGTAAGCTACAATATGTGGCTGGACACAGACTACAGAATGCCAACAGACACATGCATGTAGGGGGGATGTAACTGTACCCTCCCCCTCCCAATACTGTGATCCTAATGATGCTAAACACTCCCCATGTACCCATCAACTCAGAACTTAAGACGTGCATTAGTAAAGACTCTGGCAGATCTGAGCACTAGGACACCAATCCAATAGATCCCACTACTATGCAACTGCACAGGAGCATTAACTATAACTGGGAGAATGGGTACAATTCCAAATGGGAATCTGCCAAGGAATTTCATTGTTGGTGTGAGAACAAGCAGCAGGCTCATGGCATAGAACTCCACTTAGCTCACACTGGGTCATCATGTGGAAGCATGGTGTATTCTGCATCCTAGCTCTGGGTGTATGCATGCCAAGGTACTGGAGGGGGAAAAATATACAACAGAAAGATGGATCAGAAATTCAAGAAAGAGCACAAGCACTTGGGTGATGGTTGCCCTTGCCAAGTAAGGATCAAGACCTATCCTCACACACTCACAATCCTCAGCAAATACATGCTTAATCATTCCCATCTGACTGGGAAGGACAACTTAAAACATGTCCAAATTTGGGCTCTTACATGGGAGCACATTATGGAGCTTACTAGATTGGGGTTGATGGATAAGGAGATAGTGCGTGATCATTATCTTATCTCTTTCATATAATCTAACTTAATATGGCAGAAAAAATGTTTGTGCACTCAATATAGCAAGCACAAGCAATATAATTACATCATGCTTGAGCAGATTGGCCACATTTGGAAGATCATCAAGCGTGAAACCATCCAGCTAGATCCAAATGATGCAATCTTGACCTGGATGTGGGTCAAAAGAATGCAATCAGCTGGATATTTTGTGTTCTATAAAGATATACAAGATCTCCTACCTGAGGGATCTAATCTTACACACAATGTATTCATCCTTTGCATTCAGTCAGAATTTCAATTGGAGGCATTCTGGCACCTCAGGAACACATTCCTGGGAATTTACACAACATATAACATCATGCAGTACAAGGGATTACTGCTATTTACAATTATGGTGTGTGATCATTGGGGCCATGGTGTGCACTTCTAGATTTGGTAACACCATTTGCTAAATGCCATTTGCAGGCATTCCTATTGCCTAGATGTTGTCATCTAATGGGATGCAGGCAACAATAAGACATTTTATTAATATTATTAAATTATAGTGTCTAGAAGTTACCCCCTTCAATATTCATAACCAACCGAGACCAGGCCCAAGTAAATGCAATACAGGACATGTACCTGTCTTGCCAAATATACTACTGCTGGTGGCACATGCTCTGTGCCATTAGGTGCCATTTTGTCACCACAGAGTTTCCAGATCTGTGGGCCCTGATCCAGAAATGGGTCTGCTCCACCAATCAATATGAATTTGACATGTGGTGGGAAGACATTCAGAATGACCAATCAGTTCCCCAGAGCCTGGTTGAGTACCTGGGCTGGGAATGGATCCCTGTCAAGGAGATGTGGTTTGCCATTTTCCACCAGGATTGCATGATCTTTAAAGAGGGCAATACTAACATGCTATTGGAAGCGTATGTAAATTTTCCATATTTACAATCAATTACTAATTCAGGATCAGGTACCATCATGTCCTCAAATCTAAATGGCTTGATGGGAAGCACAATCGGTGTATAGATGATCTCATCTACATGCTCATTACTTATCTATTACCAGAAATAAAAGATTGCTACAAGAATCAAACCATCAGCTTGGATGGGTCTGATTTAGCCAAAGAGCGCAAGACAGAGATCTGTGCATGCGCTGTAAGGGCTGCTCGGCCCATGGCCCCAGAATCGGCCATTTCCGACATTTTAATATACTCGAGTATCCCCACACCACCTCTCTTATCTCAGACATTGCCTTTGTTTTGCTCTTGTTTTCCCCACCACCTTGCCTTGCCTCACATTCTGCTTGTCTCTTACCCTCATCTTGTGTTTATCACTTGTTCGCTTGTCTCGTCATATTCCCTATCTTTCCCGTCATCACCGGACACCCCTCAATCACCCATGCAATGATGACATCATCAACTCAGACGCCTCATGCCTCCTCTTTCCACCATTCCTGTCTTTTCTCCAGTCACCCTTATCACTTCAACACCCTCAGTCGATCGACAACCAACCCCGGCCCTTCAACCTCATGTATACACCGAAGGATCTTAGTGTCATGCTCTTTGTCTCAGGCACAGGTGCGCCGTATTCCTTTCTTTCTTTCTTTACCATTTCTAACAGTTATATCATACGATTAGTGCATGCATCGTCATCCCCTTTGGTGCTGATAGTCAGCCACGTTGCCCTTCTTACTGACCACCCCTTTTACTATTCGAACTCATGTTCTTGCCTCACACCCTTCTCATGTTCTCTACCGTCAACTTCCTTTGCATGTCAACTTTTCATTTACCCTTCCCCACCTTAACGCTCTCCCTCACATTTATCAACTTCATCGTCTTCATGTTCCATACTCCTTAGGTACCAGTTTAGGTGTATATAAGGACTCAGAAATGCGCTCAATGGAATCATCAAATTTTCCCCTCCTTTCTTTCTCTCACATGCGTCTTTATCTAAAACATTTCAAGTTCAGTCCAAAACAAGGACACTTGAAAATCAGGTAAATCGCTTGAACCCTTCATCTCCTTCAAGATAATCTTCTGTTTCATCTCACATTTTCTATTAACCTTTATATCCGGCTTAGAAACTTTTGAAATGTCAATCCTTCGAGATCAGCTATGGGCTTCAACGTCTCAACCTTGGTAACAAAAACTAACTCTTTTCCCTTTTGCACTAGGAATTTCAGTAACCATATCTCTTTGCACATCAGGCCTCTTCCTGGCTGGGCAACTATCCCCTTCCGGCTGTGCTTCATCTCTGACATCTATCAACCCTATCGACTATTGATCTTGTCTACTTCCTCTTGAGTACCTTCCAGTCTCCCATCTAACTCCTATCAGGCCTCTTTTTCTCTGCTCCTCCCTCATACCTTCTAGTCCACACTCTGCCACATGAACACACACACGAGCCTACAAGCCTGTACAGTGCTCCTGAGATACCCCATGACCACATTAAGCAGGTTGACCAGGAGTGCTTCCACATGTGCTCCTCAAACCAGGAACAATTTTATTGCATTAATTCTACTGCAAACAAATGCAATTGCAAAGATTTCCCTTATGTGAGGCTCTGCAAACATATTGCTGCCATTCAGCATTATTTTGGGGGCACCATGCCAGGCCCAACCACACCAGAATTACCTCATGCCCAGGAGAGTGGTAATCCCACCAGTCAGGATGCTGCCTGTCAAGTGAATGCCAGTGCCTTGTTAATTTCCACTGTTGACCAGATCATCAAGCTGTCATGGCATCTGGCAATAAAGGTGCTGATGGCTACACTACAGTTGGCAAAATTGGCTCAGGCAATCTGCTCCCACCTCAGCATTGTCATGTCAGAAAATGGTGATGGTGTGCAGCTTCCAGAAAAGGAAGTGATAGCCCCAAATCAATTATCATGGCTGGAAATAGCTAGGTGCATAGGTGTGAAGAGAGGTGAGAAGCACTGTGGCAAAGTTGACAGCACACTTTTGGCCAAACTAATCAGTGAACTCAACCATAAGTGGAATCATGCTGATTAGGATCCATTTGGTGCTGGAGAGCAATCCAGCAAGCATGTTAGACCTGACACATGCATGGTTGCTGTGAATTCATAAGCATGGGCTGCTACAGACTTAACACCAGTGCATTTAGCCATGCCACCAGCATCCCTCCCCACCTGCCTTCCCTCCCTGATGCACACACCATTGCACAAGCCTCACTACACCCCTGTGCAACTGCCTTCTCTCACACAGCCTGCTCTGTCTAATTATTTCCAGCCTTATGCTTACCCTGTACCTTATATTACCCACCTCCCTGTAATGGTCGCACCAGCCATCTAGCTCGACTTGAGCTGGGTTTCTCAGAATGCTTGTATTGCACACGACAACCAAGGCAAAACCACTGCAATAGTGGTTGCAACTGAGAGACGAAGGGGAGAATCAAAAGGGAACAGCTCACTAAGAAGCGGCACAACAAGATGATGTCTAAGGGTTTGGTGAAGAAGACCAACTAAGGCCCTTAGGAAAGCAGGAGGGAAGAGTGGTACGGATTCTAAAGAACTCAAGATAGCAAATACATGTCCAGACAAGCTAGTACTTATACTACTAGTATATAAGGTTCAGACTTAGTATGAACCTTAAGTCCTTATCTCTAGCCAATAGCCATAAGGGCTCCGGCTCTACAAGATGAAACATAAAGAAGAAACATAATTGGACCAGCCTATAAAGGCACCGATATCCATCAGACATGAGGCTGCGCCCGTACAGTACATGAGGCGTCCATCAGAAAGTCCATCAGTAAATAGGCACAAAGGCCTAGTCCATGTCGTTACCAACTGGATGACCAGCTGCAGCATACCCGAGGCATACACGCTCAGGTGATGCCTCACATGATATGTCACATGATCCTTCCTCATCCTGCTCATTGTAATAATGAGCGTAAGCCCTATTCATCCATGCTTTGTCATTGGTTTCTTCATCTTCAGAAGGCGGGGACAACTTAGCTGGTTGGGGCTCTGGATGCAATGTCCACATGCTTAGGTCACCCTTTCTCATCAAGGCCTCTCTTAATGCCTCGGAATCCAGGGTTCTCTCGTAGTTGTCTAACATGGGCCAGCTCGGACAGCTCAGCGGCGTGCTCTCACAGGTGTTGAAGCGTGATCTGAGTTAAGAGTCACATGCTTTGTGGGAGATGCTTGAGTCATCTCATGGACATATATGGTATCTGGCCCCTTATGGGCAATAGCTTGATATGGACTTATTCCGGACTTCTTACAGACCGGATCACCTTTTGTTTATCTTTATTATTCTTCCTTCTATTGTTTAGATACTGGTGGTGACTCACTTAATAGTGGCACCACTTTATATTCATCCAATCGTATCCCTTCTTAGACCCATTGTCATGTCACATGTGTGCTAAACACAATATGCGCACAGACCATCCCTTCTTGTTTATAAGGGTGGTTGTTTACGCCTTCACACTTCAGAGTTCCTTCAACCTCTGAAGTGTAAGTGCGCCCCCTACTCTCTTTACACCTATAGACTAACACTTCCGTAGTACTTGTCTCATTCTAGGTGTGTAGCCGTAGTGCTAATAGAGTTCCTTCAACCTCTGAAGTTACTTGTCTCATTCTAGCCTCTCACGCTAACCTTTTACTTGCTAAGTTAGTGCTGCATTCAATAACAGGAGCTCAAAATCTCGGCCATGACATCCCAATTAGAAAATTGACTTAGTATTTATTTTGGCAAGTGATCCCACTGAATAATCAACTTAAGTTTTTTTAAAATGATCCCTACTAAATTATTGACTTAGTCATTCATTGATCATGCTGAGAATAAATTATATTAAATCATCAATAATATTGTACATAGCCAAACTTTCAGAAATATCTGTGTTTAATTCAGACTTTTAGTTGTGGCTGAAAAACATGACTTTTTGCATCACATGTATCTGTGAAATTACACCAACTGTTTATGTGATGAAATATTAGGGCAAGATTTAAAGTTTGTAAATCACATGTTGGCTAAAATAGGGGTGTAGACAAGCATGTGATCTTACAAACTTTAATTCTTGCCCTAATATTTAATTATATAAACCCACAAAAAAATATTTAAGTCCAAATCAAGTTTTTTCTGACATTTTACACTTAAAGATCAATTCTCAGTTCCAGTGGTGGATGCTGGGAGTCACATATACAGTCATTGGCCAGTCAGTGAGCTGTGACTGATTAGTAAGACATTGAGCTTTTACACAACACCCTGCCACAAATCTGCCTTAGAGATTTTTGTTATATTTACATCTTCTCTAAGATTTTATAATAAATAGCTGCTCCCAATTATATCTGAGAATGCAATCACTGTTGAAAATCACTCAAAAAAAGTGCTCTTTCATGATGTGACTAAATATCACCATTTAATTTTTACATATTATAAAAAGGATAGTTATAGCAGCCTCACACATATATAGATCAGCTAGAAATCCCTGAACAGGGATCGTGGTGAAGTGAGACTCAAGAGGAGAGATAAGGGCCATCATATCACACTTTCCAAATGTAGCCTAATACACACATTGGCCTGATATAGTAAGCCGCATAAAGAAGTGATGGGATTTATAAACAATAAAAAGATAACACTGTGACAACACCACACTAAAGCACTCTTGCATTAAGCACATCCTGGCCTTACATGGTTGGATAAGCCAAATCAAAAGAAGAAAAACATAGGGAGTATGTTTCTATAAAGGAAAAGTGGATGGAGAGGGCTATAGACACATACTGCTCACAGGACAATGGGAAGGAGAGGAAAGGGAGGCTACAGATTTGCATGGAGATGAACAAGAGGTGTTGTGAGGAGGACAATGTTGAGATATGTCTTAACAAGCAGACATTATCACAGTGCCTTTAAGGGGTTAAGAGCCAGGCAAAGTCAAATGCACAAAAAGGCTAGCTTACTACAGAAGAGGAAAAAGTCATTGTTGACTTTACCATCTCAGTTGCCAATTGAGGCTTCCCACTCAGCCAAAAACATATCCAGGAGCATGCAGAGGAACTCTGCAAAGTGCACTATGGTTCTAATTTTAAAGGCCTTGGAGAAACCTGGGGAAAACACTTTGTTGCAAGGCATATAAAAGAGCTTAGTGTTTACTAGTCCCATCCACTTGACCATTCTCAGGCCTGGGCAGGAAATCCCTATACAAAAAAGGCATTTTATGATCTACTGGAAGAAGTGATCAAAGGAAGTGAGGATAAGGAACCAATTCCAAATCACCTTATATTTGCTATAGATGAATCTGGGTTTCAGGAGGGTGTTGAAACTCAAGAACATGTATATGGTGCAGTAGGGAAAAAGGTCCAGCACCAGAAGCATAATGGCATTTGGGAGAACACCACAGCAATTGTAACCATCTGTGCAGATAGATCATCCCTCCCCCCCTGCAATAATCTTTAAAGGCCAGGGTTATTAGACAAGTTGGCAGCAGGAGAATCCCTTAGACGTATTGTAAGTTTCTCTGTTTTATGAAAATAATTGGCTGATATACTCCTTAGACTTGGATATCAGAAAAAGGGATACACTAATGGTGAAATTGGTGTTGAGTGGATGAAACACTTTGACAAACAAACCTGCGGAAAAGCAAACAGTTAGTGCTGATTGCTCCTTATTAATGGCCATAATTCCCACTATACCTACAACTTCATCAAGTATGCATGCATACACCATATTGAGGTGCTCTGCTACCTATCATATTCTATACACCTTTATCAGGGGTTGGATGTCATTATCTTTGGTGTTCTAAAGTGATGCTGGAGTGAGGCCAGAGACACCTTTAAAAGGGAGCATGGAGTTAAAGTGATGAAGAAAATTTTCCTAAAAGTTTACACAGAAGCTCACCTAAAGGCCCTAACCAAGGGAAATATCCTAGTGGCATTTCAGAAGACTGGAGTTGTCCCATTTAATCCTGGTGTTATAACAGAAGAGATGATGGCCCCAAGCCAGACTTCCTCTACTAAAGGGCCATTACCACTGCCAGTGGAGGAGCCAACAATAATCCTGACCAATATGATCCATAGAACCATTGCTTATCAAGCTATAGCAGATGCCACTAGCTCAGAAGAACCCAGCATGACAGCCCAGACTATCACAAGGACCCCACCAACTACACCTATTTAAAGTGCAGTCAATGCCCTTAAGACAACATCAGTCTCCTTTCTTATCACACCAGAAACACCTAAATCCAACATGTTAATCCCTCACTACCGCCTGTCACGAACCTATGCCTCGGTCCGTGATGGGCCGAGCGCTGTCAAGAAATCGAGAGTGAAAGTCACGAACAACTTTCCTACCCAGAGTCACGTGATCTGGCGCTACTTGCTAAGGTCACGTGACCTTAGTGAGTCATGTGATCTGGAACCCCCAAGTAGGTCACGTGATGTGACACGTGACCGGTCACTAGTTGTGACCACATGATGTGACCATGTGACAAGTCACGTGTTTGATGGTGTAACCCATCACGTGACTTTGTTGATCTGTTGATCAGGTGATCAACAATGGATAAGGTTCTGTTTATCAACTCTGTTGATCGATAAACAATGGGTTTATCGTTGATCAATAAATGAGCACTTGTTGATCGATAAACAAGGATTGTTTATCGATTGAGCGTGTATCGCTATTGGTTCCAGATATGGATGGAAGCGGAGCTTCAAACCTGAAACACCAGGGTCATATCCGATTGGACGTTATTGTTAGACAGGCACTTGACGCGCACCCGTGAGCAAGACATAGCTCACGCATGGACCATGTACTCAGGTATATAAACCCCCCTGAATCTACAGACAGCCCTCAGACTGTCCACTTGTGACTACAGTCCCCACTTGGTTGACCATTGCCCAGTATTGCTTCCCTGTTTGCGTTGCTCTACTTCCTGTTCATCTTCCTCGTGGTCCTTGTTAACCTCGTCATCTACATTGCCCTTGTCGGCGTCACTGTGTTCCTCCGCCACCACCCAACGTACCTCGTGTATCATCGGACTCACTACCGCGATTGAGTAGTGAGTCACCACACCGCCCCTACACAATCTCCCCAAAAAAGAACCGATACTGCCACTTGATAGAGAGGGAGCCAGAAACAGAAGCAGAGTTGCAGCTGAGAGATGCCCTTAAGGAGTCAGAGGCCCATGATCACCACTGGAAATGTGCCATGATTGAGATGCAGGCTAATGTGGTACTCCAGTTGCTCTGGTCATCAAAACTCAAGGCACACCTAAAGGAACACAAGACCAAGACAAAGTAGAAGAAGTCAAGCTAAGTCTTGAGTGATGGGATGCCACACCTATTCACAAGTGATGCCTTTGCAGCCGCAGTTGAAAAAGATGAGGTGGAGAGACAGGTAAAAGCACAGGAGAAGGAGGATAAGAGGAGCCAGAGAGCACAGCACACTGAGGCCCTAGCAGAGTGGAAGAAGCTTGAAGCAGCAAGGAAGGAGTGTAATGAAGCAAAAAGGTTTGCCTATCAGGCAGCTATCAAAGCCTAGGAAGTCAAGTGCAATCTTGCTAAGCACAAGCATCGTCGCCCACAGTGGAACAAGCCCAAGTTTGAAGGCTATGAGAGAGCTCTTCCATGACCCAAGATAGCTGAGGAAACTATAGAGGAGGAGGAAAATAGGGGAGTTCCAGTGGACAATGAAGATGATGATGAAGTTGAACATGAGGCTTGGTTTGATATTAGATAATTAGGCCCACTTCCAAAACTGGCTAATCAAGAAATCTTGTGACTGGCTTATAGAGGCATCTGCTACCTGATAACATACCTTTTACAGATCCTCAAATTGACATTGATGTTGATAAGTGCTGGGCACACTTAGCAGCTCTATGGACTACTTAGCGCTTAGGATGCTGTAGAAGTAGATTAGATTATGGACATATGATCTTGAACATCTAGGTACCATACTTATTTCTAATCTATGACATCACTGTACAATGATATCATTTGGACTCCAGACTCATCATTGTACTTCACCTTATTGTTATCTTTATCTCTGATGTTATGGTCGACTCCTCGGACTGATCAAAGTAATAGTGGTGATGTGATTTGGAGATTCAGACTCTTACTTACCAGTTGTGACTACGGTAGTAAGTAGTAATTAGTTACGGACTTGTAGTCTCAGTCAGCACTTAGCGATCGCATATGATTGCTGAGTGATTCCTAGGATCGGTGTAGTAGGGTTCAAGCTACTTACGCCATAGGATACTCTCGTTCAAGAGGCGCTTTAAAGCCCTCGTGTACCTGTATAAGTAGTAGTTGTGGAAGACCAAGAAATGCCATCTTGGTCTTCTTCAATTGCCACTGATCTTCAACTCAGAATCCTTTCCTCTCTCCTCATCTCTTTCATCGTCTTGTGTTCTCGGCACCTAGTCCTTCATGTCCGAAGGCAGGTCGAAGTCTATTCGGGCCAACGTGACTTAAGAGCTCTGTTGCTAGCCCCGTCGTTGTATTGAGGAAGTCACCTCTATGTTCGACTCGAACCGAACTCACCACTCTCTCGCCTAGTAAATCGTTCAAGTCGGATGGATGCCAAGGCAAGGTGTAACATTAAGACCAAGATCCACCATCGTGGCGAGAGTAACAACTAGGGAACAGTGGGATACTGACGGATTCAATCCATACAATTTGTTACAACGAGGAAGTCGTAACATCCCAGTCCGATATCTCAAAAACGCCTACTGGAGCAGCGTTAGCGGAGCTGAAGGATACATTATTGAAACATGGCGTGGAGAACGCCCAGTTGAGTTTAGTTTCGATCATCTGTGTTGGTGCGCGGTCGACTACATCCTAGACCGGTGGCAGGTTATCTCCCCACTACGACCACATCATCACTGTGACATATACGTGGACAAGGTGCTCCCACGGTCAGACTGGGGACCTATTGACGGAGAAGACAACGCAAGTCACTCCGAGAATACTCACGGAGTATCTGAAGACGCTTCGGACAACAAACTACATCAATCTCCATCACCATTGAACCAGGAGGAGATCAACCTTATTGAACAAGCTGAGTCCATTACCATACTTCCACCAATGGCCACTATCACCGAAGAACCACGGCCCCTAGTCCAGATGCCAATAGATCCCACTATGGGACAACCCCTAAACACTGATGATGCGGCCATCATGAGGGCCATAGGACCAGACCAACCAGATCCACCGGAAGGAGGACCACCAGGAGCAGGTAGTCCAGGAAGAGGACCCCCAGGAGGAGGCAGATTTCCGGGCAGAGGAGGAGGCCCTCCATTCGGGGGAGTACCACAAGTTGGAACCCCTCCTGTTAAGGCCTAGCGGGGCCTTACAGTGCGACGTGCACCGAGGGTACAAGGGGGACAAGGACAGGGTACAAGGACGAGGTGCCCGGTAAGTGGTAACCGAGGCCGAGGGAGTTCTAGGAGACGAAGGTCCGCGAGGGACGACCAAGGAGCAAGGGTTCAAGAGTAAGTCGATGGACTTAGTGGCGAGGTACAAGGGGCTTCGGTCAGGTGGCCGAAGTACGAGGGACTAAGTCAAGCGACTTAGGGTCTGTGTGTGCGCGTTGTTATAGCACAAGCGCAAAGCTTTGAGGTGGTTCCCAACTAAGGGAAGACCAACAGTGGTGATGAGACGACGAGAAGGGAGCACACAGTTGACGGAGTAATCAGGTCTGGTATTCGCTAGTATGATAAACAAAGACAAGACTGAGGAATAAGCGTATACATGGTCAAGCTTATATAGGTATCTGCTCCAGGTCCGTCCCATGAAGGGGATACTGAAAGGGAACAAAGGGAACGCAAAAAGGGGAAAGGGGGAGAAGGGGGAATCAAAGGAGAACAATAGGAGACGCGAAAGGGGAAAGAGATAGAAGGAGAATCGGAGTAGAAAGGCGTACATGGTAATGAGTCAACAGGTTAGTACTCCGAGGGGAAGCAAGTATGAGTCAAGGTGATATAGTAAAAGAAAATAAGTCCGTGGTGAGCCGGATCACGACATCACCCCCGCTCTTGGTAGATGCTTCCACGCATCAATCACCTCGGTCCTCCGCCTCCCAATTGACGTCATCGTAGGCGTCGTAGTCGTTGTCGTGAGTGTCATGCCCGTAGAAGGACTGCCAGGCTTTGAAATACCACTCACAGCCACCTTTGAAGTGCTTGTGCTTGGGAGGAACACGGCACCGCTCTCCATCGAAGCATCTGGAGTGTGGGTAGAAGCACTTGTATGCAGGGTGACCGACGTTGTCGCAGTAGAAGCAGCGCTGCCACATGGGGCAGTTCTTGGAGGAGTGGGTGACGTTGGGGACGCGGCACTTGGTGCACTTGAGGGCAGAGGGGCGGACGGGCTGAGGATTGGGAAGGGGGGCCTTCTGGGAGGCGTGGGACTCGCGACCTTGGGTTAGGATCCAGTGGGACACGCCTGGCTTCTCTTCATCATGAAGCCATGGCATGGGGAAGCGGGTGTAACGCTCCCCTCCTGGGTGTTGGTCTTCCAGATACTCCCTGATGGGAATACCAGAGGATGCCATTGCATCGTCAGTGGAGCGTGGGTGAGGAATGTAAGCATTCCCCATGAGATAAGGATGAAGGCGCGTGCGCGCCTGTGATGTGACCAGCCTCTGCCGGATAACTCCTGACCTCCTCCTCCAGTCGTTCCAGGCATCCGCCAAGTCCCTCTCCCGCTCCAGTAGGACGCGGTGTTCCTCTTCCAGGAATCGGTACCTGTCTATATCAGCATTGACCCCAACATCGTTGAGGACCCTAAGGCCAGTTTCAATGGCCTCCTTGTCAGGGTGGTCGGTGTGGAAGGGGGAGAGGTCAGTGTTATCAGGGTAGGCAGGGGGGGGTCCGTGGAAGGGGGCAGCGGTGAGGGGAGCTCCATAGTCCTGGTAGCGGCCAGTGTCCCTGTGGCGTTCTAAGACATAGTGGTTGTGGCCCTCGCGGTCCCATTCATAGTGAATGTAATGGGGGCGCTTGGGGGTACCATCCAACCCGGTGATTGGGAAGGAATAACGAGCGTGGTTGGCTCGTCGTGAGTCATAGATCATGAAACCGGCCGGGGGGTCGTCATCGGACCTGTCATTGCCCAGGTCGATAGAGGAGGCAGGCGATGGGGAGTGGGAGAACGGTGTGAGGGGGCGACTAGGCTCAGGGGTGTGGAGACGGAGGTAGGCAGGGGAGTTGGTGCGAGGGGGGACAGGGAGAGGCTCAGGGGATGGAACAGGGGACTGGATATGCTCAGCTAGCGGAAGGGGGTTGCCTAGAGGAGACCCAGGAGCACCAAAGGTTCCCTCAGAAGGGATAGGGGATGTAGCACGCGAGCCGATGTGGTCCGCAAGAGAGCGGTCGTTGGTGGTAGCAGGAGAGGTAGACATAGTGGCAGGACAAGTAGTGGTGGGTGACAGAGTGATAGAACGGATGATGAGCGGAGTGGGGGAGAAGGCAGGGTTTAAGTATGGAGCTACTCCGGGTTCATCCCAGAGGGAGCGGATGGAGCTAGGATTTTGCCGATGGAAGTTGGTGACAAGTTGGTCGGCATGAATGTGAGCCGAGGGTTCCCATGAGTCATGGGCCTCGGAGAAGCCCTTCCATCTGACCAAATATTGCAGTTGGTTGCGCCTGCGTCGTGACCCTAGAATTTGCTCCACTTCCCACTCCGGTTCCCCATCAATCAGGTCAGGGGAAGGTTCCGTGAAGTTCGGACCATGCTCGGGTGTTTCCCTGAAAGGGGTAAGAAGGGAAGCATGGAAGACGTTATGTATCTTCCATTGCGGAGGGAGCTTAAGGCGGTAAGAGGTATGTGAAATGGCAGCGGTGACTAGGAAGGGGCCGTAACGCCGTGGAGATAGTTTGGCAGATGGATGGGTGGTGTGAAGGTTCCGGGCTTCGAGCCAAACTCTATCTCCGACACAGTAGGGGGTGAAGCGAGTGTGTGACCTAGTCATGAGGTCCTGTGAGCGCTTGATAGCATCTTGTGCCTGCTGGCGTGCTTCCTTTATCTGCTACATGCGCTGGTCAACAGAGGGGACGGTGGAGAAGCGGAAGGTTTGGTGAACGCGTGGGGTGTGTCCCATAAGGAGGTCAAAAGGGGTCTTCTTGGTGGTGGAGCTGGGCCAGGAGTTGTGAGCGAATTGTGCAAGGGGGAGCCAGGACGCCCAGTCGTCCTGTTTGTAATTGGTGAAGATGCGGAGATACTGTTCCAGCCATTGGTTAGTGCGTTCCGATTGGCCGTCAGTTTGGGGGTGGTAAGCGGTACTAATGTTCTGATCAATGTGAAGTAATTTGCAAAGTTCTTTGGTAAATGCGGAAGTGAAACGAGGGTCTCTGTCCGAAATGATGCGTTTGGGAAGTCCGTAATGGGGAAGTACGTAAGTAGCGTAAAGTAATGCTGTTTTTTCAGCGTCTATGGTTTCGTTGCAGGGGATGAATATGGAGGCTTTGGAGCAGTCGTGGTCCGTGATTGTAAGTATAGTATCGTAGTTGGAGGATAGGGGGAGCTTTGTAATGAAGTCCAAGGCAATGGTTTCGAAAGGAAGGGAATGGGGGTCTGTGGCAATGGGGTAGAGCGGTGGCTTTGGGTTGGTAGGGTTATTTTTGCGTGATTGACAGGTGGCGCAGCCCTTGATGTAGTTGGTGACGGAGATTTTCATGTTTGGCCACCAGTAGTCGCGTGAGATAGCCCAAAGGGTCTTGGAAATTCCGGGGTGTCCAGCTGTGAGAGAGTCGTGATATAGGGAAATTACCCCCCTCCTTAGATTGTCATTTTCCACGATGACAAGGCGTGAGCTGTTCCAGAGAAAGCCCTCCTTCTGAGTGAGGTTGTGAGAGAGCGTCCATCTAGAGAGAAGGTCCGGCTGCTTGAGTTGGTGGGCTCGAGCGCGATCATCGAGAGAGGAAGAGAGGGCAGCATTGACAAAGAGCGAAGGGGGGAGGACAGTGATTTGGTCATTGTCCACTGAACCATCATAGAAGTCGGGGCGCCTGGAAAGAGCATCAGCCTTGTTGGAGGCTCCAGGCTGGTGAACAAGGGTGAAATGGTAATCTGCCAGTTTGGGGAGGTATCTGGCAACGCGACGGTTAATGCGTTGGGGATTACGGTAGTATTGGAGGTTCTTGTGATCAGTGAGGACGGTGATGGGATGGGGGGATCCTGCTAGGAGGTGGCGCCAGTTCTCCAGGCCACAAACGACGGCCAGGAGTTCTCTGTCATGGATATCGTAGTTCCGTTCTGCCTCAGTGAACGTTTTTGAGTGGAAGCCGATGGCGCGGGATTTTCCCCTATGGTCCTTCTGAGAAAGGATCGCCCCAGTGGCGAATGCGGAGGCGTCAACTTCTAGTTGGAAGGGTTTAGACATATCGGGCTGGGAAAGGGCAGGATCAGAGAGTACGTGGGAGATGAGGGCGTCGAGGGCATGGTGACATTCGGGGGTCCATCGGAATGGGGTCTCCTTCTTCAGGAGTGCGGTAATGGGTCAGGTGATGTTGGCAAAGTTCGGGATGAAGGAGCGTTGGTATCCTAAGACACCCAATGTGCTTCTGACCTCTTTGAGGGTTTTGAGGTCGCGTGGCCAGTCACGGAGGCCATCTGCTTTGACAGGGTCAATCTTGATCTGGTCTCCATCTACGATGATGCCGAGGTATTCGATGCGGGGTTGTTCGAAGGCGCACTTGGAGGGTTTGAGGAAGTAAGATTCGACTTCTAGGAGGTCAAGGACTTCATGGACAATGGTGCGGTGGCGTGATAGGTCGTCATGGGTAGCGATGAGGATGTCGTCCATGTAGATGAAGAGTTCCTTGGGGTATTTGTCCTTGAGGTGGCGGAACATGCGGTTCATGGTGCGGGAAAAGGTAGCGGGGGAATTGGTGAGGCCGAAGAACATGACACAAGGTTGGAAGAGGCCAAAGGGTGTTTTGAATGCGGCCTTCCACTGATCTTCTTCTTTGATGCGGATATTGTTATAGCCCCAGTGGATGTCAAACTTGGTGAAGATCTTCTTCCCCTGGAGCTGTTCGAGGATGGTGTTGATTAGTGGGAGAGGGTACGTGTCGCGGATGGTCCATGAGTTAAGGGGTTTGTAGTCTTGAGTGGGGCGTAGTTTGCCATCCTTCTTTTTCACAAAGAAGAAGGAGGAGGCGTAGGGGGAGTTAGATTCGATGATGTAGCCTTTCTCCAAGTGTTCCTTAATGAACTCCTTGGTGACTTCTTCCTCGACCGGGGTGAGGGGGTATACCTTGCAATTGATGGTGGTGGGGGCGTCTGGCTTGAGGGTGATGGCATGGTCATCTTCCCTGGCGGGGGGAAGCGTTGTGCAGCTTTCTCGGAGAAGACTGTGGCATGGCGCTGGTACTCGGAGGGAATGTCGGTTACTGGTGGGGTTTTAGAAGCGATAGCCTTCTCAGCCCATTTCTGAGCGATGCTGTTGATCTGGGGGTGGACGTGTTTGTGATAAGAGACGGAGTGGAGTGCGAGGTCCCCTCCTTCGAGGGTGTTGGTGGTCCAGTCGATTCTGGGGTTGAATCGTTTAAACCATGGGTGACCTAGGATGAGGCGGTCGTGTCCGAGGTTGGCGATGTATAGGGGCATTCTTACTGCTTGTGCCCCTTGGTTGATGACGAGGTAGGTGAGGTGGGTAATGGATCCTGCTTGGTTGAGGGTTCCGTCCACGTTGTGGACGAGGTGGGGGGTGCGTAGTTCTTGTGTCCCAAGGTGTAACTTTGAGACGGTGCGAGTGTCGATGAAATTGTTGGTTGCCCCACTATCAAGGAGGACTTCTACTTCAGCCTTTCCGTGCCACATGTAAATTTGAATGGGGATTGTCATTGAATCGTTCTTCGTACTATACATAGTGCTAATGGTTGCCTTGCTCTCGGCTGTTAGAGTTCGGCATCGTGAAAATCCTGGTCGTCCAGGTATTCTCCTCGCTCTTCTTCAGTCATACTGGCTATGATAGCCGCAATCTGTTGAGCCTTGGTTTTCTTGGGGACACTGGTAGAGGGAGCGGTGGAAGCGGTGGTGGATGGTACGGTGGTGGAGGGTGCAGTGGTGGACGAAGTGGAGGTGGTGCGAGCACTGGAGGTGCTCTGGCGCTGGGGGCATTCATGGGACATGTGTCCCTGACGACGACAACGGAAGCAGCGTCCTTCTTTTGCTAGCTTCTCGCGTTCTTCTGGGGTAAGCTTCTTGAGCTTTTGGGGGGTACTGGTGGTGGCATCTACGTCCATGGGGACGACGCCGTGGTTGTGAGACTGGGTGTGTCGGGGTTGTGTAGTGTGCGTAGTGGACTGGAACTGGGTCCTCTTTTTGTTGAGGAGGAGGTTAGAGTTGCGCAGCTCGCGCGTTCGCTCTACTTCTCTTCGTGCTGCGTTCTTCCACTCGTTTATGGTGACAGGCCAGGTATCCCTATAGAGGACACGACGGTGGATGGACTCTTCGAGTCCGGCTTTGAACTGGGCAATGGTGCCCTTGGCGGTGGGTTCCCATTCAGCAGCGGTGGTGAGCCGCTCGAAAGTGGCGATGTAGGTGTCAATGTCGAGGTCCTTCATGCGAAGGTTCATAAGTTTTTGATAGGCCGATTGGGCGCGGGTGGAGTCGGCCCAGGCACTCTTGAAGTCAGCCTCAAAGGCGTCCCATAGAACTTCGTCAGTGCAGGCAATGGGGGTGGTAGAGTGTTTGACTTTAGCGATGAGGCCCTTTTCTTGGGCCTCCACCCAGTCAGCAACAAGGGGTCCCTGGATATAGGACAGGGCAGTGAGGACGCGCAGGTAAGGTTGCGCCATGATGTCGATGTTGTCATTGAGGGCCCAGTAGCGATGGAACTGGCTGAGAAAGGTGCCGCTGAGGGTGCGGTCACCAGTGAAGGTGTTTGGAGCGACTGATCGGAGTGCTCCCAATGTGATGGTGCGGGTGGTCATGGTGGTAGGAACTGTGACTGGTGCGGTGGTTGTGGGTGGCACCGGTGGAGTGGTGGTAGTGGGTGCTGTGACAGGAGTGGGGACGCGCGGAATAGAGGGAAGAGCCGGTGGTTCGATGGTGGGGAGTGCGTTGTCTGGGTTATTGGGATCGGTGGGTAAATACCAACCAAGTCCTAGGTCGTGGTCTGCTGGGTCTGCTGGGACAGCGTGTGCTGGAGAGGCGAAGAAGTTTGCGCCTTCTCTGGTGAGTGGGTACCAATGGTGGTTGATGAATTCAACTGGAACTGCTTTTCCATTGTGATTAAGGTAATATCCTCCTTGTGGATCGCTAGGGAAAGTAGTCCAGTAGGCGGAGCCAACGATGTGGGCAGGGGGGTCTGCTCTGAGGCGACGGGGTACTCGGGTGGGGTGAACGGGGTCTAAGGTGATGAATAGACTAGCCATGGTGTTTTCAGGGTGCTGTGGGTCGGTGGGTACGGGGGAGCAGCAAGCGGAGTTACTGCAACAAGGTAGAAGAGTCTTGTCTTATGTTAAGGCCTAGCGGGGCCTTACAGTGCGACGTGCACCGAGGGTACAAGGGGGACAAGGACAGGGTACAAGGACGAGGTGCCCGGTAAGTGGTAACCGAGGCTGAGGGAGTTCTAGGAGATGAAGGTCCGCGAGGGACGACCAAGGAGCAAGGGTTCAAGAGTAAGTCGATGGACTTAGTGGCGAGGTACAAGGGGCTTCGGTCAGGCGGCCGAAGTACGAGGGACTAAGTCAAGCGACTTAGGGTCTGTGTGTGCGCGTTGTTATAGCACAAGCGCAAAGCTTTGAGGTGGTTCCCAACTAAGGGAAGACCAACAGTGGTGATGAGACGACGAGAAGGGAGCACACAGTTGACGGAGTAATCAGGTCTGGTATTCGCTAGTATGATAAACAAAGACAAGACTGAGGAATAAGCGTATACATGGTCAAGCTTATATAGGTATCTGCTCCAGGTCCGTCCCATGAAGGGGATACTGAAAGGGAACAAAGGGAACGCAAAAAGGGGAAAGGGGGAGAAGGGGGAATCAAAGGAGAACAATAGGAGACGCGAAAGGGGAAAGAGATAGAAGGAGAATCGGAGTAGAAAGGCGTACATGGTAATGAGTCAACAGGTTAGTACTCCGAGGGGAAGCAAGTATGAGTCAAGGTGATATAGTAAAAGAAAATAAGTCCGTGGTGAGCCGGATCACGACACCTCCCGAGTGAGGTCACTCTGATAAATTCGCAGGAAACACACCGGAAGTATTCAAAGGGGACCGACACAAATCCGAGGAGTTCCTCACGCAGTGGGAACTATACTGGGGGATCAACAACAATAACCCCATCATGGCCAATGCCTATAGACGAGCTATGTTGTTCCTCACCTACATTCAGGGAAAAGATGTCAACGAGTGGATTATTCACACCAGCCGATGGTTGAACAGACAAATTACCGGAGGAATTGATGGCTCAGACCCACGACTTTGGCACAAAGTTATTAGCGCTTTCACCAGACGCTTCTCCAACACACTGGAAAAGGAACAAGCGCAGGCAATCCTTAAAAAGGGGATACAAATGACCGCAGGAGACATTGATACGTACGTGACCAACTTCGAAACATTAGCACGGCAAGCTGGCTATCGCCTAGATTCCCCGTTAACACTCAATATCTTCACCAATGGGTTGCCGCGCGACCTCTATGAGAAAGTCTTCACCATGGACGACCCGCAAACATTCGAAGATTGGAAGACTGTGGTTATGAAAAGGCAACAGCAATATATCCATATGAAAGCGCACCTCGAGCAACATTGAGGGTCAGGAGGAGGGTCGATCCAAAATCGCGGCAATACCCCACGACGAGGAGGCGGTGGTCTGGGATGGAACCTTTCCCGAGACCCGAACGCCATGGATACCTCGGCCGATCAAATTCGAGGACGACTTGCCGACGCAGAAGAAATACTAGAGCAATATCGTGCAAAATAGCGACCCCACAGGGGGTTTATGAAACACCATGGAGGAGGAAGGGACTTTTCCGAAGTTACATGTTACACCTGTGGAAAGAAAGGTCATATCAACAGGCAATGTCCACAGCACACCTATAATCGGCGTACCAAAGCAGATCAGTACGAACCCAAAGAACAGCCTATCCAGGCTTCACGAGCCCAGACACCACGAGAATGGGCCACAAATTGGATGGCAGGAGTAGCGGCCGAGCCCGACAAAGTAAAGGACATGATCTTAAAGGACCTCTGGAAACAAGAGGGTTTTCAGGACACCTGAACCCATCGGCCTGGGTGAGGGCAGTCAATTGTAATTCGGTTATTATCACGTGCTATTGTTCTATGAAAATTCCAGTTTCGATTCGCACGAATTACGCTATGGCCGACATAAGAGCATTAGTGGACTCGGGAGCCACTGACAACTTCATGCGCCCCGCATTTGCCAAAAGGATGCGTTTGGGCATACAAACTCTCGAACAACCAAAAAAGATATGGAACATTGACAATACAGAGAATAAAGCCGGACTTATCACCCACTTCATAGATCTAGACGTTCAGACAAAGGGCGTATACCGAACCCTTCAGTTCCTCCTCACCAACATTGGGAACGAAGATATCGTGCTGGGATATCCCTGTTTTGCCACCTACGAACCTCAGATGTCATGGCGATTCGCCACCATCAGGGAAGACGCGCTCCCCATCATCCTACAATCTATCAAACCACCAAAAGAGCAACCTATTGTTACAGCAGCAATTACCACTGAGGAGAAGGAAGCAGTCATCCAACAACTGGAAGAAGAGGGACCGGCCGCACTGCGCACCACATCTACTGAGCTGGCCATCAAGGCACAGCAATACACTACGGAGGTGGTATTACCGCCAGAATACGCATCATTCAAGAAGCTCTTTAACGAAGAAGCCTCTCATTGATTTCCTCCAGCACGGGCCTGGGACCATGCCATTGAACTCAAACCTACGGCGCCAGATGCCCTTGACTGTAAAATTTACCCACTAACACAAGACGAGGACAAAGCGCTACAGACATTCCTCACCGAACAACTACAGAAGGGGTACATCCGTCCTTCTAAATCACTGTACGCATCCCCTTTTTTCTTCGTCAAAAAGAAGGACGGAAAGCTACACCCCGTACAGGATTACCGATGCATCAACAACTTCACGATTCGCAACCAGTACCCCCTCCCACTCATCACCGACCTCATCACGGAGCTTAGCAATGCTCATATCTATACAAAACTTGATGTACGATGGGGTTACAACAACATCCGGATCAAGGAGGGGGACAAGGGAAAGGCAGCCTTCAAAACGAAGTATGGCCTCTTTGAACCAACGGTGATGTTCTTCGGCCTCACAAACTCACCCGCCACCTTCCAAACCATGATGAATCACATCTGTCAGGACGTCATCGCGAAACATGAGTGATTGGGCACAACGATACGTGTTTACATGGACGATATTGGCATCGCCACTCACATAGGACACAGTCTCACTGACCATATTGCCGCTGTTCGGGATATCCTTGCCCTCTCTGCCAAACATGATCTCTACTACAAACTGGAGAAATGCCTCTTCCATGCGCCTCGTATGGATTACCTGGGGGTCATCCTTGAAAAGGGGGTGACATGCATGGACCCAGTCAAAATCGCGGGCATCAAGGATTGGCCAACGCCTACCAAAGTCAAGGACGTCCGCTCCTTCCTCAGCTTCTGCAACTTTTACCGAACATTCATCCACAATTTTGCCTCTCACACCAAACCTCTCAACCACCTGACAAAGAAGGAGACTGAATGGCGATGGGGAACAGACGAAGAACGGGCATTCCAAACACTCAAAACTCTTGTGACATCGGAGCCAGTACTGGCACACCCGGAGCTAAGTAAACCCTTCAAACTAGAAGTTGACGCCTCAGGATTTGCGATAGGAGCAGTGCTCTTGCAGCGCAAAGCGGACAACAAGAGACACCCCATTGGGTACTATTCATCCATGCTCAACACCGCCGAACAAAATTATGACATATACGACCTCGAACTACTTGCCATTGTCAAAGCCTTCCGACATTGGAGACCCCTCCTTGCAGGGTCTCCCCACCGCACCAAGGTCTTCTCGGACCACCTGAACCTACAGTATTGGTGATCACCGCAGAAGATTAGCTGACAAGTAGCGAGGGAAGTACTAGAACTTTCTGAATATGACTTTGAAATTCATCATATCAAGGGAAAGGCGAACGGTCGAGCAGATGCCCTCTCCCGACGGCCGGACTACGACCAGGGAGAGTCAGATAATGAAGGCATTACAGTCCTGCCTGACGAAGTCTTCATACAAGCCATGGCAACGCTGCAAATCACGAATGTGGGGCAAAGGGACCGTCAAGACGAAGCCACACTACGACCATGGGTAGACGGACATAACCTTAAAAAGATATCAGGAACCTGGTACAAAGATGGGCAACAACGGGTCGTCACCAGTGGACTGGAAGACAAGAGAAGTATTATTCGCACCTTCCATGACCCTCCCATTCACGGACACCCAGGAATATGACGAACGAGCCACTTGGTGGAACGACAATATTGGTGGCCAGGGCTACGGAAAGATGTCATGGACTATGTCAAGGGGTGTGCGGAATGCCAGCGGATAAAGGTCAACAACCAACCTACACAGGCACCCCTCCAACCTATATACCCCAAAATTGACGCCCTTCCGTTCGAGACTGTAGCCATGGACTTCATTACCAAACTTCCCTTATCGCAGGGATATGATTCGATACTGACTGTCACCGATCACGATTGCAGCAAAGCCGCGATATTCATACCCTGCGTGGAAGAAATCATGTCAGAAGAAACCACGGAGTTATATGCCAGATATGTATTCCCACATTATGGACTGCCCACTACTATCATCAGCGACAGGGATCCCCGATTCACAAGCAAATTTACAAGAGAACTGTGCAAAACTCTGGGGATCACCCAGAACATTTCAACAGCCTACCACCCACGGACGGACGGACAATCCGAGCGGACCAATCAATGGCTGGAACAATATCTACGCTTCTGGGCCAACAAGCAGCAGGACAACTGGTACCATTATCTGCCAATAGCAGAATTCGCGCATAACAACTGGCCCCATGAGGCCACTAAGACGACACCGTTCGAGCTTCTCATGGGATATCACCCACGAGCTGATTGGGCCGATAAGCCATCCTCCATGCCCCATGTAATATCCCGCACTAATCAATTGAAAGAAGCATGACAACGGACACGGGACCTTATAGTAAAAGCGCAGCAGTCATGGGTCCGCACCAAGACAGCACCCAGATATCAAGAAGGGGATCAGGTGTGGCTGGAAGGGCGTCATCTTCAGACCCATCAGCCAACCGCAAAATTAGCTGCAAGACGCCACGGACCGTTCCGCGTCACCAAGGTGATGTCACCCGTGAATTATCAGTTGGAGCTTCCCACGCAATGGCAGATACACCCCGTGTTTCACACTGACCTTCTCACGCCTTATCGCGAGACACCCATGCACGGACCAAATTACACATGGCCTCCACTGGACTTGGTCAATGGAGAGGAGGAGTACGAAGTCTCAAAGATTCTAGACCACCGACTTCATGGCAGAAGACGTAAACTGCAATACCTCGTGGCCTGGAAGGGGTATCCTGACTCTGATAATCAATGGGTCGATAAGGAAGACGTGTTTGCCGAGGAAGCTGTGGCGGAGTATGAACAAGGACGGCGAAAGGATAAAAGACCCACCTTACGCGGCGAGTCCTCCCATCTCACTTCCTCTCGAATATCTTCTACCAACACTTCCTTCCCCTCGCACATGCCATTCACATCCAATGCCGCCCTCTCGCAGCTCAACCAATACTACCACGGCACCCCCAAAAGGATTTTTGCCGTCGAGCTGGAGGAAGAACGTGCACAAGGTGCCCGAGAAGATACCGAGCAAGCCGTCGTGGTTGAAGGAGACCGAGGGGGATGTGAGACCCCCATCACCCGAGCTGAGTTCACAGCCATCCTCGAGCGATTCCCCGCTCAAGCCACTGCAGCCAACGCCGCCCGCCTGTCAGAAGATGACGGAGGTCCCTTGTGGGACATCCTCGACGCAGACGGCCTTCCCACCTCTCCGGTCCCTTTCACTACCCGTGAGATCCAACTTCTCAGGGACGCACTGGACCGAGGAGCCGAGGTTCGCGCAGCTCACAACAGTGATGGAGGGGCCGAGTCCCCACCTCTCCCAATACCTCCGAGGACTGGGGCCAATGAGACCGTGGCAGGAGGTGGTAGCTGACTGGAGGGACCAACAGCTGTTGGAAGCGAAGACCCGGAGGCAGGAGATGATGGCAAGGAGGGAGAGGTTGAGAGCGACGATGAGTTCGAGTGGTACTCAGATGTGCATGACCATATTTCCTATGGACGAGATGCTGACGCCCCATCCAACACCACGCGCCACGCCCTCACCACCGCCGGCGACCCCATCTACCACAGGGATATCCGTCCCCAGCTCGACGATAGAGCCGTCTCCACCGTCTGCGCCACTCACTGCCCACACAGGTTCAGGGTCAATCGAGGACCCAATTACGTTCACTTCCCCATCACCACCTCCGACGGTGTGACGCGCCCCACTAAATACGTCCAGGTCATCTTCGGACCTAACCCCATCGTCCTTGGTCTCATCGACGAGTCCGACCGCGTCTTCCTGAAACCGTTGTACGCGCGCCCATACCATTTTGGGCACCACGAAGAACGACCATCCTACTCGCGTGAGGATCTTATGATCCTCGACGGCGGCTACGACGAGGCCGCGCAAGTCAACCGTGCCCTCCGCAAATGCAAGAACGTATCGCTTGTCATGGAGGTCCAGTGTTACCGCGTGGTCCACTCCACGATTACCCGGATCAAGCAGCGTATGGGGGAGTTGGAGCAGGAGTGGGGCCGGCTTAGCACGGAGGAACTCGGGGTAATACATCGGATGGAGAACGCTAACTTGATGGACGAAGTGGAGAGACACATGGGAGGATGGATTGGCCTGGGACAAGGCACAAGGAATTGGCCATGGTCGACTTAGATACAACGTGGGCGTTGTCCCTTGAAAAGGGGGTGATGTTACGGTCGACTCCTCGGACTGATCAAAGTAATAGTGGTGACATGATCCGGAGATTCAGACTCTTACTTACCAGTTGTGACTATGGTAGTAAGTAGTAATTAGTCATGGACTTGTAGTCTCAGTCAGCACTTAGCGATCACATGTGATTGCTGAGTGATTCCTAGGATCGGTGTAGTAGGGTTCAAGCTACTTACGCCATAGGATACTCTCGTTCAAGAGGCGCTTTAAAGCCCTCACGTACCTGTATAAGTAGTAGTTGTGGAAGACCAAGAAATGCCATCTTGGTCTTCTTCAATTGCCATTGATCTTCAACTCAGAATCCTTTCCTCTCTCCTCATCTCTTTCATCGTCTTGTGTTCTTGGCACCTAGTCCTTCACGTCCGAAGGCAGGTCGAAGTCTATTCGGGCCAATGTGACTTAAGAGCTCCGTTGCTAGCCCCGTCGTTGTATTGAGGAAGTCACCTCTATGTTCGACTCGAACCGAACTCACCACTCTCTCGCCTAGTAAATCGTTCAAGTCAGACGGACGCCAAGGCAAGGTGTAACATCTGATGTCATTATGATATCATTGTTCTAGGACACTTATTGTTCTAAGCTGTCTTTGTTCTTGATATGGAACTCCTTTTGTTCCCTTTCCATTGTCCCTATTGTACTAGTGACACCTTGTACTTAGTTACTCACTGTGACAGTGTCACCCTCTGTAGTAGTATAAGTAGAGTACTATGTATGCTCCTAGCCCCCAGTTCTATCACTCTAACTGGTGTGCTAGATAAACCCTCACTCTACCCTCTGATCACTCTTGCTTCACTGTGCTTTTACACTCTTAGATCCCTACCAACCTCTATGAGTACCCAATGCTGTTCATCAATTGATCCCTCCAAATATCTCACTGATGATAGTCAATAATGTATTTATTCATAGCCAAAAAAAGACCCTACAATGTTTTTGGAGATAAAAGAATCATATCTAGTTTTTCTAAGGCCAAAGAAATTTCACTGGCTCACTGACTGGCCAATGACCACAGATGGCACACATCCAAGCAACACTGACTGGTATCGTTACATAATGTGGGCAATGCACACGTAATCTCACTCCCTGTCGTCTGATCGGAGATCGAGCAGATTGGCCTTATCGATTCTATCTTCCGAAACTTTTACGTCCCACCTATCATTTTCGGTAATTTACTCTCCTCATAAGCGCTTATTAGCCTGCCTTCCGTCACAGCCGTGTCTCAGTCATCGGATAGGACAGAACGCCGCGTTTGCATCGATGGCAAACAATGGTTGACTTCCATACAAAAGTGAGCACGGTATTACTTTTCTGGCCCTTGCCCTCCGTTAATATTTATACATAGATTCATGGATGGCCTAGTGCGTTTCTCTCGTCTTACTTTCCTCACATATTTTCTAATTCCGGCTTGTTAACAGATATGCCGTGCATCTTTCCCTTGATCTCCGAAATCGGCTTGCTAATGTGTCCCGCTGCTGGCACGTGCAGATAAAGATGAGTGAGACGGGGTCATCTCGTCATGTTTATCTCAGAGCTGACACGGATCACAGGGAAAGCAAGAGAAAGTACTGGTACAAGCAGAAAGCGGGGAAAGCAGGGAAATAACTCCCAGAAAAGTACAAACGAATGTTTTCCAACAAGCAAATCGTCTGCATCGAGTACATGGAGATCACAGAGGGTGACGAGCGTGAGATCTTTCGGGTGCGCCTTGTCATGACTACATTTTTTTATTTAAATAACTCATTTCTCCAAATAGCGAGTGCAGCTTGGTATGGCCCTCAATTACGCTGAGAAGATGAAGGCCGAAGCTCCGATGCCACGGCAATCCCTTGTCCATGAGCTCGTCCAAGAGTTTTCCATGCCCCTCCGCTCCCTTGGATTTAATGACCGACGAGACGCCGCTTTCCGCTGGATGGCACAGTCCCTACAGACGATCCTCGACCCACGTCCCATCATCAAACGCACGACCCCGACGACGGCACAACAGACCACATGACTCAAGGACACCGCGCCGCTTGACCCTGCGTGGAAGAAACGCGTGCACCAGTCGTACAAGCTGCTCGTCGATACGCTCTCTGGATATCCGGAGTGCCTGAAGGTGTCGCGCGGGCCGTCGACGGTCGCGCCGATCGACCTCGTGATGATGGTCCTGCTCGTGTTTGAGGACGAAAAGCTGCCACTGTCGCGGACGGCGGCGCTCAGGAAGACGAAGGACCCGAAGTGGAGGAGTGAACACATAGGCTGCTATCTTGTCTTCCTGGAGCGGCTGGAGCGGCATGGCGAGGGGGCGCTGGAAGCGGGAGGCGGCAAGGACGCGCAGGTCGGGACGGACGTCGATCCGCCTCCTAAGCGACAGCGAACAAACGGTACGTACCAGGCATTATGAGCGTCCCGACAGGAAAAGAGCCGCTCGTTCACTGTCACCCCCTGCTCGTCGACAGATTATACACCGGCGTTAATAGCCCCGCCAATGTCTGCTGTGGCACCGGCGGCGGCGGCTCCACCGCCACGGAGGACAAGCACACCCCAGCGCGCCCCAGCGAGCAACCCCCTCAAAAGGCCGCAGAAGCACTAGCAGGCATCGCAATTCATGCCGCGGCCGCCCTCGGCTGTGCGGCCGCCCCCATCTCCCATCGTTCCCCACACACCCACCGTCCCGACCACGTCTGCTCGCACTCTTTCAACTATGCCAGCTTGTATCCTTACGGGAATGCCTGCCTCCTTCACCTCTCCCACCCAGGTGCAAGCCTCGGCGGGCCTCGCTTCGCTCGAGCCGATGCTTGCCACGTCCCCTTATCCTCTTTCGCCTACGAACACGGAACGTCGAGCGCCGATAAGAGCAGCAAAGGTCGCTATTCTGAACGGACAACAGCAGCTGCTGCTGCTGCTGCATGCGCTGCCTGGATGGCCGGTGTCTATGGGTGGGGGCAATAGTTTAGGCGGGAGTAATGGTTTCAGAGGTGGCGGTGGCGGTGTGAGGCAGCAGTAATAGAGTGGGTTTATCTGTCGATGGGCTGGGCGATGCTCGAGAACTTATATAGAGAGTAAAGCGCAGAATATTTCATGACGATGGTGTGGTGGATTGTCGCGGGTCCACTACAGATCCTCACGAGATAGGGAGTGTATGGGAAAACCTCAGTCCGTTATGCAGTACTACAACAACTGAGGGTGGGATCCTTACACACTATACCAGAAGCCACCTCTAACAGTATGTACCGTATTCACTACCCAAGGTCGCTTGGGTTGACCGTATCGATCCGGGAGATCGGCCCGATCGGCCCAATTCGAGCAAACTGAGGGAGGTTGCGAATGAAGACGATAGCGATGGGAATGAGACCGCAACCCGACGAGCGTGAATGAATGAGCCAAACAGATCAGCTCCATCCACCCCGCTGAACCTGACTACAAGTTCTTGCAGACCGGGTAGAAACCCTGGATCTGACACTATTTCGTCCGCCTCTAACGCACGAGAAAGCTCCTTGGAGAGCGAGTCGCAAATATGAATCTTCTTCACCCCGATGAACGATCTGAGAAGTTCGTGCCATGTTGTGCCCTCGATCTCGCCGTTCTGCCATTCAGTTGGCATCATCTGTTTGTGAAAGTCGAGCATGAGCACCTCTACACCAGATAGGGCGGGCATAAGCGCGCTGCAGATCTGCGCTGCGCAGTCGATTTGCCAGTCAAACTGCCTGCACATCACACGCAGGATAAAATCTCCGTCGGACCTTGGCGTTTCGTGGTGGGTCATAGCTATGGAAATCGCATCATGTTCAAAGAAAACCTTCGCAACGGGCTTGAGCCCTCCTGTGATATTAGTGAAGTGGGACAGGTGTGGTAATGCAAAGGCGATTTGATTGAATAACGTGATGTCCAGTTGCTCCAGAAGAGGCGCCCTGATCTGAGCGACAAGGCATTCCAGATAAGTGCCAACCCCTCTGAACCTGAAGTTTTTCAGGCCGGGAAGCACCACGGGAGTTCCTCGCTTATCTAACAGCCCTCTCTCGGCGCTGGGACGGGGTATGGGAATAGAAAACCCGATGGATAGTTCCTCGAGTTGGGGAAGGGACTGAAGACGTGCCACTAATAGCCTCGGATGAAAGTAACCAGAAGCTCCAATGTTCGTGAACACGAGTGAGACGAGTGAGACAGTGGAGGTGAGCAACCGTAATCGTTTTGGAAGATCGATGCCGGAAATACTAAGGTTGCGTAGATTTGGGGCAAGAAAGGTCTTGGGAAGCGTGAGAGTGGTGACTTTATTGATCGTGAACGAGAGAGAAAGGTGTTCCAGTATTGGGAAGGCTTCGCCCATTAACATAAGGCATTTATGCAAAATCGAAGGCGGGAGGAGGAGGTCAATACGGCGTACGCGGTCATGCATCCGGAGCGCGTGATACATTCCTAACTCGTCTTGCCCCCTTGCCACATCTGTATACCGGTAATTGATGGTGAGCGGTAGGGGCGGTAAATGATCTAGCGTATTCGCTATAGGGGTTCCATTCTTGCATTGAATATGCATACCCAGGTGAAATGCCAAATCGTATATGAGGTGACGCCATCTTTGACAAACATGGCAGAGCTTGCGCCACCCAAGTCGGACATTCCAATCATTCTCCTCATCCAGTCGATAGTAGTCGAATATGCCGAGGAGTATATCATTGTCGAGGGTATTGATAGTCGTGTAAAGTATGTCGTATCCTGGTCGCTCGGATGTCGGAGCTGGTGGAGCTAGGTCCTATGCAGAGGTTTACGTGGGGTATCGGAGTAATTAGACGTATCGAAACATACCAGACTCATATCCGGTATACAGCAGTACTTGGGATCAGGATCGAACGAACTTCCCGCAGGTAGCTCGATGAGGTTAAGTGTTTGTTCTCGATCAACGAGGAATTGCTGTTCTTTGAAACCAACAACGATCACAAGGTTAATGTTTTGTTTCAAACGCGTATATCTTTCTCTCAGTGCGCCGACCTCGCCTCTCTTCGACTCGTACCAATTCTCCAATGTGAATGCTAGACTATGAGTTAGGACACGTCTGATTGGTGCAAAGAACCTGCTCACTCAGAGTGGGTTTCGACACGTACTCATTGAGTTGCTCCGATATCTCCTTGACAAACTCGATGAAGCTACAAACAAGCGCGCCGCATTCTGCGACTTCGACAATTTCCAATGCCGTGCGTATGACGGGAAGCATTGAAACAAGATCATCTATCAGGGCTATGAACTGCTTGCGGGACGCAGGTATTTCTTGAAACTTCTAAATGACGAAATTAGCTGATGGAGAAAAGCCGTGATCGAGAGCGGCCATACCACGATGACCTGATTGACAACCGAGACAGTAACGAGGGCAATAGGATTGAGCTAATTGAAATTGATGAGTATACACCGAGTCAACTAGAGTGGCTGTATCACCAAACCTGAGTGGCCTCACTTGCCAGCTGAGGGAGTCTCAAGAATCCGAGAATCTTGTCGAGAGCATCCAATATGTTGACCTTTGACACAAGGGCAGTGCAAGGCTGGGAGCCAAGAATCCGGGTGATATCGGCAAACTATAGGAAGAATTAGTCGGTCTTCTGGAATCAGAGGACAAGCCAAGACTTACAGATCTAGATCTCCCACACATGAACTTCACTATAACATGATGGCTGCTACCTGAAGACGCTCAGCATAAAGCGCACTTTAGTGGGAGAAAAACATCGCCACCCTTCGGACTGATAGCCTTGTCGCTACCAAACTCGTCTGGGTTGAACTTGACCGAAGTCTCAGCAAACCTTCGGCTGGGAAATACTCGCCAGATAGTTAAAGTAGCACCAGTTTGGGTCCTTACGTAGCTGTAGAAAATCAATCAGTATCTAGTGGAGATGGGAGGAATCGCTAAGGATACAAACACGTTGATATTCCAACGAACAACGGTGCGTTTCTTGAATCTGTCGGACTTGTGTTCGACACCTGCATCATCCTTGAAAACGAGTTGGAGGTCTGTCTTTGGACGTCTCTTGATAAAACCGACTGATATTTCTACTCAACTATATCGAGTTGGCTCAGAAACAATGGTAGGTCCCGATTTACCTTTCAAATGAACATATCTGTAGGTGGAGTGGTCAACCTGCTGCTCCAGTGAAAGCTGTAGCTCTACGACTAACTCATCTTGATCGTCCATACTAGAGGACCACAAACTATCGGAACTCTCTTCTGAGCTAGTTCGGATCGGCACAGTTGACATCCAGTACTTAGGTCAAGTGAGTATATCGAAATGGCCGATTGGTGTCGCGGGAAAACACACAAGCAACGCGTACGTTTACAACAAAAGAGTAGGACGGCGCCTATACAGCGCCCCCATTCCTCACTCCGCTTTAACTCATCGGGGAGATTATCATGATTCTACTCTTCTCGAAGACGCTCGTGCGGAGTCTCCACTTTCCCGGACGTGTCACTCCTTCATTCTCTTGTCTATGGGAGTATTATCTCTCCCCGAGATACTTGTCGTGCTAGGATCCATGCACGACACGCGACATATATAGCCAAGGAAGCGCGCCACCGCCTCAACTATGCGGAAAAGGAAGGTGCAGGGAGTACAAGCGGCGTATTTGCAAGCATGTTTCGTCTATCAACACAACCAGCCTCCCCTAGGGCTGTCACTTCTCTAGTTTGCCCTTCACCGGTGCTAATGCCGATGCGCACATCGCTTCGCAGACTCCTCCGCTTCATCTCCACTGCCATTCCACTTCCATGCGACGCGCTTGCTTGCATCTGCGGTCCCACTGCCGCTCATATCACTCTCCTCTCGCGCGCCCAATATGTTCACTTTCTTCGTTTCCTACAACACGCGGCCCGCCCTCATCATCGACTCCCCCATACCACTTGTCTTGTGCGCACGCACGCACGCACTACTTGCCCCACACGGACATCGCGCTCCTCACTTCGCTCGACATGAATGACTTCGTCGACGTACACAAGTGACTAGCTGAATAGGAGGTCATTTATCCCTGAGCCCATCGCGCAGATCTGCTTGGCGAACCTAATCGGCCCCATGCGTTCCGTTGGCGGCAGGTGCCCACACCATCATCATCGCACCGTCTATATCGATATCGGAGCTGACACTGCGACAGCACCTGGTTAGAATTTCTTTAATAGCCGAAGTGTTAACCGTGACGGCTGTGGTGACCCCGCAGATAGAGAGGACGGTCGGATTCAGGAGCTGGACGACCTAGAAGCCGTCACCGTCCAGTAGCAAGTCGGATTTCAAGCCCGAGAGCGATGATCAGAAAACGAATGAGATTAAGTACAGTGCGCAACCATGTCAATACCGGCAACAAACTCGCTGCGCTAATAAGCCGCGGGTCCTCGCTTACAACATGGCGGCATAGTTGTACCCACCCCACGTGTTTCGGCCTCTCTCCCAGTCGACAGTCCTCCCTCTCTGTCGCCAGGTTCTTCGCGACTTGGGTGAAGCGTGTGGTATTTGATGAAGGGGATCAGGAACAGGAGGTTCATAGTCGACCAGGATTCCTCCCGTCATGTCAACCCCAGACGGGAGCTCTTTCTTTAGCACACTTGTAGACAATATCGACTATAACAACGACAATGACATGCTCACGTGAGAGCAGAGCAGCTCTTTGGAGGCTTGCTGGGTGCTTCCCTGAAGTGGGCGGGCGTGGACGCCGGGAGTCACACCCATCCAAGCGACACAGACTGGTATCTTTACGTAATGTGGGCAATGCACACGTAATCTCATTCCCTGTCGTCTACAAACGAATGTTTTCCAACAAGCAAATCGTCTGCATCGAGTACATGGAGATCACAGAGGGTGACGAGCGTGAGATCTTTCGGGTGCGCCTTGTCATGACTACATTTTTTTATTTAAATAACTCATTTCTCCAAATAGCGAGTGCAGCTTGGTATGGCCCTCAATTACGCTGAGAAGATGAAGGCCGAAGCTCCGATGCCACGGCAATCCCTTGTCCATGAGCCCGTCCAAGAGTTTTCCATGCCCCTCCGCTCCCTTGGATTTAATGACCGACGAGACACCGCTTTCCGCTGGATGGCACAGTCGCTCCAGACTATTCTCGACTCACGTCCCATCATCGAGCGCACGGCCCCCACGACGGCGTAACAGACGGCATGGCTCAAGGACACGGCGCCGCATGACCCTGCATGGAAGAAGCGCGTGCACCAGTCGTACAAGCTGCTCGTCGATACGCTCTCTGGATATCCGGAGTGCCTGAAGGTGTCGCGCGGACCGTCGACGATCGCGGCGATCGACCTCGTGGTGATGGCCCTGCTCGTGTTTGAGTTCCAAGAAAAGCTGCCGATGTCGTGGCTGGCGGATGCGCCCCACACGCTACGAATGGCGGCGCGGATTGAGACGAAAGACCTGATGTGGAAGAACGAACACATAGGCTACTACCTCGTCTTCTTGGACAGGATGGAGCGGCAGGGCGAGGGGGCACTGAAATCGGGAGGCGGCAAGGACGCGCAGGTCGGGATGGATGTCGACCCGCCTCCTAAGCGGCAGCGAACAAACGGTATGTAGCAGCTATTTTCAGTCCCGACAGGAACAGAACCGTTCACTCACTCTCACACCTGCTCGCCGACAGATTATACACCGACTTTAATAGCGTCGCCAATGTCTGCTGTGCCGCCGACGCCGGCGGTTCCGCCGCCACGGAGGACAAGCACACCCCAGCGCACCCCAGCGAGAAACCCCCTCAAAAGGCCGCAGCAGCACAGCAGGCATCGCAATTCACGTCGCGGCCGCCCTCGGCGGTGCCCCCATCTCCCGTCATTCCCCACACATCCACCATCCCGACCATGCCTCCCCCCACTCTTTCAACTGTGCCAGGTTCCATCCTTACGGGCATGCCTGTCTTCTCCTTCACCTCTTCTCCCACACAGGCGCAAGCCTCGGCGGGCCTCGCGTCGCTCGAGTCGATGATTGCCACGTTCCCTTATCCCCTTCCGCTCACGAACACCGACCGTCTCGCGGCGATAAGAGCGGCGAAGGTCGCTATTCTGAATGGGCAGCACCAGCAGCATGCGCCGCCGGGACGGCCGGTGCCTATGGGTGGGAGCAATAGTTTAGGCGGGAGTAATAGTTTCGGAGGCGGCGGTGGCGGGGTGAGGAAGCAGTAATAGAGTGCTTCTCTATGGAAGAGGGTCGAGAGCTTGTATATAGAGTGAAGCTCAGATTATTTCATTCTCTTGATGACGGTGGTGTGGTAGGTTGTCGCGGGTCCACATGATAGGGAGTGCATGGGAATACCCCTCAGCCCGTTAATCATGATACAGTAATACAACAACTGAAGGTGGGTACCTTACACATATTACCAGATACCACAGCCAACTGTACCCTATGCACCCTGGAACGGGACCGTTCTGGTGTGGTTATGGAACTCGGGTAGGGTGACGAAGCCAATAAAACGAATGGGATTAAGGCACACGCGGGAGTTCGAGCGATAAGAATGATACATTTTGAGGCTCGATTCGAGCCTTATAACTATTCGTACAGTACAAGTAATCAGAAGTAAACATATGAGTAACGTACGACGAAACACTTGACGCATTTACTGCGTGATTTTACTATAACAAAATACCCGAGCGTGTCGAGCTTGAAGCAGTAAGCCGGAACATAACACAATACCATACGAATGCGCATACGAGTCAACAAACTAAAAAAGGGGAACTGGCCATACCGAAACCAAGGCCGTTCGAAACGAAACTGAAGAATAAACGTACTAAGTAAATTCCACCACGTTCATGTCCCCTCAGTCCACCTAATCAAGGGTGCATCCTTCCAACTATAAAGCCCATCATTGGTAAGTGCCTAATAGGCATTGGCGCACAAAACTCTGCTCTTCCCTCTCTATGTTCCATTCAGCCTTAATCGAGCGGGCCGATAGGGCCGATCGGGCCGATCCAAACAGTTGGTTCAAGACGGCCATTTGAGACGCTGGCGATAAGAATGAGACTGCAATCTGACGAGCGTGAGCGAATGAGCCAAACAGACTGGCTCTATCCACTCCGTCGAACTCGATTATGAGTTCCTGCAGACTGGGTAGAAACCCCGGATCTGACACTATCTCATCCCCCTCCAACGCACGAGAAAGCTCCTCCGTGAGCGAGTTGCAAATGTGGAGCTCCTTCACCCCGATGAACGATCTTAGAAGTTCGTGCCACGTTGTCCCGTCGATCTCACCGTTCTGCCATTCTCTCGGCATCATCCTCTCGTGAAGGTCGAGCGTTAGCATCTCTATACCAGATAGGGCGGGCATAAGCGCGGTGCAGATCTGCGCTGCGCAGTCGATTTGCCAGTCCAATTGTCTGCACATCACACGCAGGATAAAACCTCCGCCAGGCTGTGGCGTTTCTCGGAGAGTCGTGGTTATGGAAACCGCACCGCGTTCAAAGAAAACCTTCGCAGGGGACTTGAGCCCTCCTGTGATGTTGGTGAAGTGGGACAGGTGTGGTAATGCAAAGGCGATTTGATTGAATAACGTGACGTCCAGTCGCTCCAGAAGGGGCGTCCTAATTTGAGCGACAAGGCATTCCAGATAAGCGCTGACGCCTTTGAACCTGAAAAACTTCAGATTGGGAAGTGTCACGGGCGTTCCTTGATTATCAGACAGTTCCCTCTCAGCGCTGGGACGGGGTATGGGAATGGAAAACTCGATGGATAGTTCCTTGAGGTGGGGAAGGGACTGAAGACGTGCTACAAATAGCCTTGGACGAAAGTAACCGGAAGTTCGGACGTCCATGAACACGAGTGTGACGAGGGAGACAGTGGAGGTGAGCAACCGTAATCGTTTTGGAAGGCCAATGTCGGGAAGTGTAAGATGGCGTAGATTTGGGGCCAGGAAGGTCTTAGGAAGTGTAAGAGTGGTGGTTTTATCAACTGTGAACGAGAGAGAAAGGTGTTCCAGTATTGGGAAGGGTTCGCCCATAAGCATAAGGCATTTATGCAAAATCGAAGGCGGGAGGTGGAGGTCAATACGGCGTACACGATCACGCAATCGGAGCGCGTGATACATTCCCAACTCATCTTGCCCCCCTATTATATTTGTATACCGGTAATTGATGAAGAGCGGCAGGGGTGGCAAATGGTCCAGCGTGTCCGCTATAGGTGTGCCATTCGTGCATTGAATATGCATGCCCAGGTGAAATGTCGACTCGAATATGAGGTGACGCCATCTCTGACAAACATGGAAGAGTTTGCGCCACCCAAGTCGCACATTCCAACCATTCTCGTCATCTAGTCGATAGTAGTCGAATATGTCGAGGAGTATATCACCGTTGAGCCCATTGAAAGTCGCGTATAGTACGTCGTATCCTGGTCGCTCAGATGTCGGTGGTGCCGGTGGAGCTAGGTCCTATGCAGAGGTTCGCATGGGGTGTCGTAGTAACTAGACGCATTGAAACATACCAGACTCGTATCCAGCGCACAGCAGTGCTTGGGATCAGAATCGAACGAACTTCCCGCAGGTGGCTGGGTGCAGTTAAGTATTCGTCCTCTGTTAGCGAGGAATTGCTGTTCTTTGAAATCGACAACGATCGCAAGGTTAATGTTTTGTTTCAAACGCGTTGATTTTTCTCTCAGTGAGCCGACCTCGCTTCTCTTCGACTTGTACCAATTCTCCACAATCGACGCTAGACCGTGAGTTAGGACAGGTCTGATTGGTGTAATAGAGAACACACTCACTCCAAGTGGGTTTCGACGCGTACATATTGAGCTGCTCCGACATCTCCTTGACGAACTCGACGAAACTACGAACAAGCGCGCGGCACTCTGCGACTCCGACGATGCCCAATGCCGAGTGTATGATGGGAAGCATTGAAACGAGATCATCTATCAGGGCTACGAACTGCTTGTGGTACGCAGGTATTTCTTGAATATTCTAAATGACAAAATTTGTTGATGAAGAAAAACCGTGATCGAGAGCACTCATACCACGATGACTTGATTGACAACAGAGACAGTGACGAAGGCGATAGGATTGAGCTAACCAAAATCGATGAGTATACTCCGACTCAACTCGAGTGGCCGGATCAACCAAACCTGAGCGGCCTCACTTGCTAGCTGGGGAAGTTTCAAGAATCCGAGAATCTTATCGAGACCATCCAACATGTTGACCTTTGATGCGAGGGCAGTGCAGGCCCGGGAACCAAGAATGTGGGTGACATCGGCCAACTATAGGGAAGATCAGTCGGTCGTCCGGAATCAGAGGTTAAGCCGAGACTCACAGGTCTGGATATCCCGCACAGGAATTCTACTGTAACGCGATGGCTGCTATCTGTGAAGGCGGTCAGCATAAAGCGCACTTTACTAGAATAAAAACATCACCACCCTCCAGACAGATAGCCTTGTCGTCCCCAAAATGGTATGGGGTCGAATTTGACCAAAATATCAGCAAAGCTTCGGCGGGGAAACGCTCGCTGGATAGTTAAGGTAGCACTGGTCTGGGTCCTAACGAGGCTGCAGGGAATCGATCAGTATCTGAGGGAGATGGCAGAAATCCCTAGGGGTACAACATGTCGATATTCCAATGAACAACGGCACCTTTCTTGAATTTGTCGGACTTGTATTCGACACCTGCATCGTCCTTGAAAACGAGCTGGAGGTCTGACGTCGGACGTCTCTTGATAAAATCGACCGATATTCCTAAGCAACTATATCGGGTTTGCTCGGAAACAATGGTATGTCCCCATTTACCTTCCAAATGAATATATCTGTAGGTGGAGCGGTTAGCCTACGGATCCAGTGAAAGCGGTAGCTCTACGACTAACTCATCATGATCGCCTATACTAGAGGACCACAAACTAGCAAAACTCTCTTCAGAGCTAGTTCGAGTCGACACAGTTGACATCTGGTACCTAGTTCAGTGATGTCGAAATGGCCGATTAATGTCGCGGGAAGGCACACACAAGCAACGTGTACGTTTACAACAAGCGCCTATACAGCGCCCCGCGCCCCCATTCCTCACTCCGCTTTAACTCATCGGGGAGATTATCATGATTCTACTCTTCTCGAAACGCTCGTGCAGAGTCTCCACTCGCCTGGACGTGTCACTCCTTCATTCTCTTGTCTATGGGAGTATCACAAGTATCTCGGGGAGAGATACTTGTCGTGTTAGGATCCATGCGACACGCGACATATATAGCCAAGGAAGCGCGCCACCGCCTCAACTAGGCGGAAAAGGAAGATGCAGGAGCTGCCTTTCTACGGGTGTTTTCCTCTGAGGAGATCAAGCGGTGTATTTGCAAGCATGTTTCGTCTATCAACACAACCAGCCTCCCCTAGGGCTGTCACTCCTCTAGTTTGCCCTTCACCGGTGCTAATGCTGATGCGCACACCGCTTCGCAGACTCCTCTGCTTCATCCCCACTGCCATTCCACTTCCATGCGACGCGCTTGCATGCATCTGCGGTCATACTGCCGCTCATATCACTCTCCTCTCGCGCGTCCAATATGTTCACTTTCTTCGTTTCCTACAACACACGGGCCGCCCTCATCATCGACTCCCCCCATACCACTTGTCTTGTGCGCACGTACGCACGCACTACTTGCCCCACACGGACATCGCGCTCCTCACTTCGCTCGACATGAATGACTTCGTCGACGTACACAAGTGGCTAGCTAAATAGGAGGCCATTTACCCCTGAGCCCATCGCACAGATCTGCTTGGCAAACCTAATCAGCCCCATGCGTTCCGTTGGCGGCAGATGTCCCACACCATCATCATCGCACCGTCTATATCGACATCGGAGCTTATACTGCGACAGCACCTGGTTAGAATTCCTTTAATAGCCGAAGTGTTAACCGTGACGGCTGTGGTGACCCCGCAGACAGAGAGGACGGTCGGAGTCAGGAGCTGGACGACCTAGAAGCCATCACCGTCCAGTAGCAAGTCGGATTTCAAGCCCGAGAGCGATGATCAGAAAACGAATGAGATTAAGTACAGCGCGCAATGATGTCAATACCGGCAACGAACTCGCTGCGCTAATAAGCCGCGGGTCCTCGCTTACAACATGGCGGCGTACTTGCACCCGTCCCACGCCTTGAGCCTCTCTCCCAGTCGACAGTCCTCCCTCTCTGTGTCCAAGTTCTTCGCGACTGAGGTGAAGCGTGGAGTATTTGATGAGGGGGAACAGAAATAGGGAGGAAGAAAGGATTCATCTTCAACCGGGATTCCTCCTGTCATGTCTGCCCAGACACGGGCTCTCTCTGTAGTGCGCTTGTAGACAATGACAAGTGCAACAACGATGGTGACGTGGTCATGCGAGACAGGAGCCGCTGTTCGGAGGCCTTACAGGTCCTGATTTGAGGTGCTCGGCGCAAGTAGGCGCCGGGATGCACGCATAAAGGGCACGCATACGAGAGCAGGATGTCAAGAGACACAGGACTACAATCACAACATCATGTGGGGGCATGGCTTGTCTGTCCACGAATGGCCAATACACACATAATAATTAATTCCTCGCAGAAGAGGGAATATTCAAAGAAACGTTCACAGTGAAGAGCTTGAGCCCTTCTGTGATGTTGGTGTGGGACGAGGACAGGTGCGATATCGCAAAAGCAATTCGATTGAATAACGTGATGTCAATGGAATCGCCCAAAAAGAGGCGCCCTAATTTGAGCGAAAAGGCATTCCAGAAAAGGGTCAACGCTGTGGAACGAGGTATTGGAATGGAAAACCGATGGACTCGCCTAGTCAGAGATCAAGCAGATTGGCCGCATTGATTCCGTCCCGCCTATCATTATATCATTTTCGGTAACTGGCATTACTTTTCTCTCTCACAAGCACTTATTTGACTGCCTGATGTCATCCACAACTGTGACAGTCATGGGATGGGACAGAGCAGCGGGTTTGTATCGATGGCCTTGGACCTTGTTGACAGATATGCCTTGTGTCTTCATCAGCAAATAAAAAGTAAAAATTATGAGCAATTATAATTGCTCATAATTCCCGAAAGTGGTGAAAGTGGGGCCTGACTTATAAGTCTTGAAAGTGATTACAGCTGTTCACTGCTTTTGTAATTCAACAGCAATTTGCCAGAAAGTTGTAATTGATTTTGCTGAATTGTAATTGATTTTGCCAATTTAAAAAATTTACATCAATTGTATGCACTTATAATCAATTTTAAACAATAACAGTTAAAACCCAAAAAATTTACAACAGGCTACTCACTTACAACCTTTTGCCCTTGGCTTACCTATTATTATTTAGTTACCAATTATTTTCCAATAAGCACCATACAATGCTACTAACAGTACAGAAGTATTATTAAACTGCATTCCAATGGATTCAAACACACACCCTTATTACAAGTGCTGACATAATAATCTAATATAACAACAGGTATTACCACTACACTATTAGTGCTATTAATCTATACACAACTATATTATACTTAAATAGTAGGACTTAAATACACACTCTATAATGTGCTACATAGGGTTCTGCAAATGGATTCAAATTAAAAAAAAAAAAAAAAGTACTTACAATTTGGCTGTGAGTGTTAAGGCCTAGTGGGGCCTTTCTGTGTGATGTGCACTAAGGGTACAAGTGACAGAGTGACAGGGGTGAAGTACAAGGGGACAAGGGTCCAAGGAGGATAACAAGGTGCAAGATGGTGAGGGCCCAAGAGGATGATGAGGTACAGGGTAAGGGTCTTTGAAGGCGACAAGGTGACGAGAGTCTATAAGGATGACAAGGTGTGAGAGACTAAGTCAGAGACTTAGGGGTGAGGTGCGGTGTAAGTTAACTTAGAGTTGATGTTCTATATGTGCACATTGTTATAGCACAAGTGCAAAGCTTTGAGGTGGTTCCTAACTAAGGGAGGACCAACAGTGGTGGTGAGACGATGAGAAGGGGGCACACAGGTAGAGGAGGACAAAGGCTTGTATTTGCTAGTAGTAAAGATGAAGACAGACTAAGGAACTACCATAGAGATAGAGGGACTTATATAGGTAGCTACTCCATGTCTGTCCCAAGAGGAAGTACAGAAGTGGGAACAAAGGGAAACATGGAAGGAGAAAGGGATAGAAGGGGAATTGGAGTAACAAAGTGTACATGGTAGTGAGTTAACAAGTTATTACTCCAAGGAAGTCTGAGAATAAGTCAATGCAATATAGTAAAAAGGAAAAGTAAGTTTATGGTGAGCCAGATCATGACATTAGGTGCCATGCCACACCTTAAGTAAGCTTGAATCTAAACACTCATTTCCATATATACACTGCTACTATACTAACCATTTGTACAATGCACAAACCTGTGTGACACTTCATACTGCCAATTGATCCATCATATCTCACCTTGCTCTGTGGACAAGGAGCAATAGTTTATTAGATTACTTAGAATAGTCCTTAAACCACACTCCTTTCATACCCTAGCACTTCAGTTTCTGCTGTTTGTGTGTGCAGTAACTGAGGTGAGTATATCCTAACTTCCACTGTATCATCTCATACTTACATGCTCCAGACTGCATCATTGACTTTTACAGGTGAATAGATACAGAGTTTCTGCTATTTGTATATGCAGTAACTGAGTGTCATTGACTTGCACAGTAACACTGCCCGCACACATTGACTAACTCAATAAACACATTCACTTGATCTCTTATTCATTCCCAAATGTGTCCATAATCTTACAGGTTAATGGTTGTTTGTATTCAGGAGTTGGTGGTGTATAGATGCTGTGACGGTGTTTGTCAGTCATAGGCTTATCAGGGGATTGTGTGAGTGCAGACTGATGCCAATCCTTACATTGCAACTGGCAGGTGCACTCCACATGCTGCTAATGGTGGCGTGCTGGGAGGTGAAGGACCCGATGTGGAAGAGAAAACATATGGGTCACTACCTCATGTTCCTGGACTGGCTAAGAGTGGCAGGGTGAGGGGGCACTGAAAGCAGGGGGCTGCAAGGACATGCAGGTCACAATAGATGTTGACCTAGGGGCTCCTTGAACCACTACCACCACCATGGAATGGTTTCCCATAGGTAACACTGGGGCAAGGATGGACCAGTGATGAGCAGAGCTTGCAATGACAACCTCCCTCCTCCCTGGTACTTGAACACCATTGGCCCCATGACTAAATGATCACTCCACATGATAACTAAACTGGTTAACACTAAGCTGAGAGCCAGTAACCATGCCTACATAGAGGCCCATGAACCACCCCATAGAGAGAGCCACTATAACACCCCCTCCCAGCACCTAGCATCTGAGCACACAGTAAGTGTTACGTCACGGTAGGGACGTTCACCCGACATGGGCTAAGTCGTTCTACAGAGACGCTGCACTAAGGGGTCTGGTTCTGGTTGTCAAGGGAAGTTCCGAGGAGGAACTTCAGTGAAGATGGACGAGTTGAAGAGTCAGCCTAAGCCAATAGTGGAACTTAGGATTCTTCAGTGAGAGGAGAGTTCGGTGAGAGATGGAGTATTCAGAGGTCTTCGATTGCTCGAGTACCGTAGAGTACAAAAAGTCAAGTCTAAGGCTACTACTACCTGGTGAGCCTGTATTTATAGTAAAAGTAATAGAGCATCCTAGGATAGAATGATAATGGCATCCTAGGATCGAGTCATCGAGCAATCATAATACGAACTGCGGCGCAGCCAGCAGTAATCACATGTAGGATGTGAAACAATGGATATAAGTGAAACTGATATATCCGAAACAGTAGCCCCTTAGCAATGGGCAAGAGTCTTCATGACTCACGAGGGAAAATCAGTAAAGAGTCCCCATGACTCTTATGAGAACCGAACAAATAGCAAGTCACCGTAACTCGCATGAGAATGACCACGTGATGAGAAAGTGAAAAGGTTGTCACGTGTCCTAAGGCGGAATGAGGAAGGGGATTAAAATAGGCAGTGTCATAACAGTAAGTTACCCCCTGGGCACATCACACATCTAGGAAGGGCACACCCTAAGGTGACACAGGCCCCATATATGAGACTGACCCAACCAAATATGCGACTGAAACCACCCCTCCACACAAAACAATGACACCCACAGCACAAAAGACTCAAGGACAGCTACTGTTAAGGCCTAGTGGGGCCTTTCTATGCAACATGTGCTGAGGGTACAAGAACTTGTTGGAAATAGATAAGGATAAGGATGTAAGAACCTTATCTATAGCTAGTTATGATAGTACAGATACAATATGGAGTAGATAGTAATACTGTACATATCAGATATCCCTTTATGGGTATCTGAGGCCCCACACAGTGTTCCACAGTACAGTGTGACTGAGATTGTGATATAGTAGACACCTTTACTCATCACTTAACGTGAAATGGACATGGGTAGGCTGTAGAGACCATAAATACTCCTATAGGGAGAGAGTATAGAACACACTTGTGTACCCACTCATCTTATACATCTTTTGTGTGAACTACTCTCCCAAACCACATTTCTAATATGAGTTCCATTCTTACAGTGCCCCCAAAAACCGTTCAAATGTTTTAAACATTTAGCTTATTTTGGATATAACTTCTGAACTAGAGGGGTTCATGACATGTACCTATGCTTGTTTGAAAGCCCTTTATCATAGCTATCCAAGAGTATACTATATGTGTTATCAACATTCTTAGATACTCAGATAATATATATTCTTTCAAGAGTACCCATTTGAACAGTTTTTGTGCGATGGTATCCTAGAGTAGTATTTCTCAAATAGCAATACTGATTCTTGTTCTAAAACCCTAAAATTGAGTATGGAGATCATATGACATATAACAAAGTTGAAACAGGTACAAACAACCCAAAACAACCACTTCTTCCTTACCATCATCATCATGAAATCCCTCTCTTCTTATCAAGTCAACTACATCATTTCCCTTCTTCAGGCTGGCCACCCAGTCCAAAGTATAGCAAGAGCAGCCCACAGAAGCATTGGGACAATCAGTAATATTTGTCAAAAGTACCTCTTAGATCATCCAAAGTCCTCTGAAGGCCATCCTGTTAAGCTCTCCCAACATGATATCCGCCATGCTACACGTCTTCTTGGCTCTGGGGAAGCAGAAACTGCTCCTCAGGTTGCTAGAAGGCTGGAGGCCATCAAGGGTATCACTCTCTGCAATCAGACAGTTTGAAATTGCTTTAAGAAGGCAGGCCTTAAAGCAGTTGGAAAGCAGAAGAGGCCCTATCTCAAGCCAAGTCATCGCAAAGCTAGAAAGAACTTTGCAGAAAAGTACCTCTACTAGACTGTGGAAGACTGGAAGAAGGTTATTTGGTCAGATGAGACCAAGATCAATTGCATGGGCTCAGATGGCAAGAAATGGGTCTGGAAAAAACAAGGGGAGCACCTCACTGAACATCTAGTGGAGCCTACACTCAAACATGGAGGGGGTTCCTTGATGTTATGGGGCTGTATGACTTGGGAAGGAGTTGGGAATGCAGCAAAGATTGATAGGAGGATGGACACTGATCTTTATTGCAGCATTCTGAAGGAGGACCTGCTAGGATCCATTAAGTATTTTAAGAAGAAGCGCAAAGATATTATCTTTCAGCAAGATAATGACCTAAAACACAAGAGCAAGAAGGCCACATCCTGGTTCAAAGACCATAAGATTGAGGTCATGGAGTGGCCAGCTCAATCCCCAGACCTTAACCCCATTTGTGACGTTCTGACGACGTCATCGGTGATGTCAAGGTGATGTCATGGCAGGATGATGTAGGGGCTGACTGAGCACAGTTATGATGTCAGTATTACTTAGGATTGCTCAGCCATAGTAGTATGTTCTGTAACGTTCTCCATGTTTCTACTAGTTTCCGTATCGCTCTAGTCCATTTACTAGCTATGACTCATAGTAGCTAGATAGTTGTATAAATACCGACTCAAGACAAGACTCAGACCCTAAGTCTGAGTCTCTTGAAATCTCAGCGTTATCATATCCTTTCCTTTCTGCTAAGACAAAGCATCAGATAGGACGCTTTTGTGCTTAGTAATCTCACCTTCCTCTTCTGCGTGTACTTTCCCGTGCCACCGGAATCTTCCGAATACTTGACTCTGAGACTAAGTCAAAACGTCTCGCGTTCAAGTCACCTGACCCGATGTCACGTGATCCAGCTCAAGTCGAGCAACTCGATAGTGCTGCTGACGCTACACCATTGAACACCTTTGGGTTCATCTCAAGCGGCAGCTATCAGCATACCCTACCCCCCCAAAGGGGATTAATGAGCTATGGGAGTGCACTCAAAGGGAGTGGGAGGCTATTGAACCATCTGTGGTTCAGAATTTGATAGAAAGGATGCCTAGGAGGGTGATGGAGGTATATAAAGCAAATGGAGGATACACAAACTACTAATTTTCACCATATACCCTATGTAAATAGTAATGCACAAAAACTGTTCAAGTGGGTACTCTAGAATTAATTGCCTATATCTTCTTATATAGTTAAGCTATAACTATACATAAAATATCCTCAGAAACCCCTTATTAAGGGCTTTCAAACAAGCCTAGGTACATGTCATGAACCCTCTAGTTCAGAAGATATATTTGAAATAAGCTAAATGTTCAAACATTTGAACAGTTTTTGGGGGCACTGTACCTAGAGAGCCTCCACCCAGGAGGGGAGTGCTACACCCACTTCCCCATGCCCTAGCTTTATGGTGAAAAGAAGCCAGATATGTCCTGCTGGATCCTGTTGCAAGGCCAGGAGTCCCATGTCTCCAAAAAGAAGCCACTCCCTAATTCCCAACCCATCTGCCCCTCTATCCTTACTTGCACCAAATGTTACATCCCCAACACCACTCACCACACCAACAACTGCCCTATGTGGAAGTGCTGCTTCTACTATAACAATGTGGGATACACAGCTTAGATGTTACAGCCGAGATTTTGAGCTCCCGAGAAAGCACGCCGCTGAGCTGTCTGAGCTGGCCCACGTTGGACAACCATGAAAGGACTGTGGATTCCGAGGCATTAAGGGAGGCCTTGATGAGAAAAGGCAATATGAGCATGTGGACATTGCGTCCGGAACCAGCTAAGTCCCGCACTTCTATTGAGAGCAGCGATGAAGAAGCTGACGATCCCTACGACCAAGACGAAGCTCGCATGCGCAAGATGTATGCACACTTCTATGGGCATATTGGCCCAGAGTCACGTGACTCATCACATGAGGCATCACCTGAGCGCGTATGCCTCGGGTATGCTGCAGCCGGTTACCCGGTTGGTGACGACATGGACTAGGCCTTCGTGCCTATTTACTGATGGACTTTCTGATGGACGCCTTGTGTACTGTATGGGCGCAGCCTCATGTCTGATAGATGTCAGTGCCTTTATAGGCCGGTCCAATTATGTTTCTCCTTCGTGTTTCAGCTTGTGGAGCCAGAGCCCTTATGGCTATTGGCTAGAGATAAGGACTTAGGGTTCGTGCTGAGTCCGAACCTTATCTACTAGTAGTATAAGTACTAGCTTGTCTTCGCATGTATTCCCCATCTTGAGTTCTTCAATAATCTGCATCACAGTTCCCTCCTGCTTTCCTAAGGGCCTTCATTGGTCTTCTTCACCAAACCCTTAGACGTCATCTTGTTGTGCCGCTTCTTAGCAAGCCGTTTCCCTCAGTCTTTCCCTTTGTCTCTCAGTTGCAACCACTACTGCAGTGGTTTTGCCTTGGTTGTCGCATGCAATACAAGCGTTCTGAGAAACCCAGCTCAAGTCGAGCTAGACGGCCAGTGCAACCGTAACATTAGAAGTGCTTCTACCCCCACTCCTATTGTTATACTGAGGGCCACTGCCATGTACCTCCTAAGCACAAGAACTTCAAGGGTGGCTGTAACTGGCACTTTAAGTCCTGGCATTCCTTCTATGGGAATGAGACTTACAACGGAGACTACAATGCCTATAAGGATGTTGACTGGGAGGCTCAGGATTGACGTGACTGATGCATGGAAGCATCAACCAAGAGTAGGGGTGATGTTGTGATCTAGCTCACTACAGACTTTCTTTTCTTTTACTACATCACTTTGACTCATTCTTAGACTAACAACTTCTTGACTCATAACCATGTATGCCTTCTTCTTCCAATTACTGTCTTACCTCCTTTTAATTATTTCTCCTTTCAGGTATCCCTTTGTTCCCTTTCTGGATGCCTACCATCCTCCTCTATGGGACACTCATAGAGTACCTGTCTATATAAACCCCCACTTTTATATGATAACTCCTTAGTCTTGTCTTCATCTTTCTTACTAGCAAATACAAGCCTTTGTCCTCATGAACTGTGTGCCCCTCCTTGTCTTCTCATCACCACTGTTGGTCCTTCCTTAGTTGGGAACCACCTCAAAGCTTTGCACTTGTGCTATAACAATGTGCACACACAGAACCTTTGATCCTAAGCCGCACACACCATGTGACTTAGTTGTTTCACATTGTACCTTGTCTCTAACCCTTTAGCTTAGCTCCTTGCACCTTGTTGTCCCCTTTGGGACCCTAGTTACCTTGTCATCTCTTTAGACCCTTGTTACCTCAACACCTAGTCCTTGTACCCTCAGTGCATGTTGTGCAGAAAGGCCTCACTAGGCCTTAACAGATCACATGATGTGTCACATGAGGGGTCACCTAACTGTGTATGCATTGGCTATGCAGCAACCAGTCACCCTATCAGTGACATTATAGACTAGGCCATTGTGTGCCTTGAGTCTGATGAACTTTCTGATGTATGCCTTGTGTAAGGACTTATGACTGTATAGGCATCTGTACCTTGATAGGTTGGCCCAATCATATGCTTCCCTTGTGTTTCATGTTGAGGAGCCAGAGCCCTTATAGCTATTGGCTGGAGATAAAAACTTAAGGTTCTGACAGAGTTCAGACCTTAGATACTAGTAGTATAAGTACTAGCTTGTCTTTACATATATTCCCTATCTTTGGATTCTCTGATATCACACTCTAGACCCCTCTCTTGTCTTCCTAAGGGCCTTAGTTGGCCTTCTACACCAAACCCTTAGACATCATCTTATTGTGTCACTTCCTAGTGAGCCATTGCCTTGTGTTTTCCCTTGTCATTACCTGTTGCTGCCACTATTGCAGTGGTATTGCCTTGTGTTTGCATGTGCAATACAAGCATTCAGAGTAACCTAGCTCAAGTCAAGCTAGACATTCAGTGTGAATGTTACAATCACACATTATATCAACTTCTTTATGTAAGCTAGAATAAAAACAGTATGCCTTTGCTTCTTTATCACAAACATTAGAGATAATCAGGTAATCCTAGGATACCCCTGGTTTGTGGCCCATCAACTGGCAATAGACTGGGCTTACAGCTGGCTGGCTTATGAACAACTTCCCCTAATCCTCAGCCTGAGTGTTATGGCCTAGCAGGGCCACTCTGCCTGATGTGTGCCAAGGGTACAAGGTGACAAGGTGACAAGGGAGCCTGGGAAAGATCCAGGCAACAAGAGCAAGGTATAGGATCAAAGCTCTTGACTTAGAGTAACAGGAGTCCATCACAAAGTAGGGGGACAATGAGGTGCAAGGAGCTAGGGCAAGAATCTAGCAATGAGGTATGAGTCCTAGGTCATGTGACTAAGGTTTCAAGGAAATGACTAAGTCACATGAGTCATGTGACTTATGGTCAAGGGTTTAGTGTGTATGTGTTGTTATAGCACAAGGCACAAAGCTTCAGAGTGGTCCCTAACACTAAGGGAGACCAACAGTGGTGGTGAGAAGATGAGAGGAAGGCACACAGAGAGGATTGGTCAAAGGTCTGGTATTTACTAGTATAATAGACGAAGATAAGACTAAGGAACTATGTACAAAAGGTGGGGGTTTATATAGGCAGCCCCCTAGGTAGTGAGTCAGAAAGGAGAACAATAAACATTACCAAAAGGGAGAACAATGGAAGTGACAAAAGGGGAGAACAATAGAAGGAACATGTCATACATGAGGATGAGTCAACAGGTTATGAGTTAAATGAGAAAGATGAGTCAAAGCAATATAGTAAAAGGAAAAATGAGTCCATGGTGAGCTAGATCATGACACTGAGTAAAGCAGGCAAGGTAGTATATGCAAAAGCCAGGCAGACCCTGGCCTCACAACTAGCCAAGCAACACCAAGCAGTAACTGAGGCACTCCCCATCAAATACTAACAACACCAGACCATCTTTAGCAACTAAGAAGTGCAGCAATTCCTTAAAGAATGACTATAGGACCATGTGATAGAACTCAAGAAGGATATGCTAACAGCCCTTCTAGGCAAAATATACCCACTTACACAAGACAAAAGGAAAGTGCTTCAAATGTTCCTCAAAGAACAGCTTGAGAAAAAGTACATATGCCCCTTTAAAGCCTATTTGCCACACCATTCTTCTTCATCAAGAAGAAGGACAGGAAGCTTGTTGAGCTTAGATGCATTCTATGCTTATGCATATACAGTAGATCTTGAGTAAGATCCCTGCAGATTAGGGACTGAGATGTGTTCAAAACACCATTGTTATGACCATCTCAACTACAGTAGTTTAGGACATTTCTAGTGGTTATAATCATTTATAGATGATCAGGAGCAATCCTGAGTTAGCACAATTATTAGTATATGTTTCATATTTGATCTAATGAAGTGCAGATGTCCACACACTTATTTCACATGTATTTACAAGTCCCTATAATGTATTTAAGTGCGTGTAGTGTATGCTTGGTGCCCCAGTTGCTCTGACTACTGTGTCAGGCAAGTAGTCTTATTATTATTATAACTAATACAGTCATTCTGACTAGTGTACTAGACCGTCTGAAATCCTGCTAGTGCTACAAAGCTTTGCCCAGTTTAAGATTACTGCAAACTTAATGAGATCACCATGCATAATCAATATCCACTTCCATTAATTTTGGACCATTGTGCAAGTCCAAAACACATCATTAATTACAAAATTTAGGGGTTATAACAATGTATGAATCAAGACTGGGGATGAATGGAAGGCAGTGTCTATTATAAATGAAGGACTCTATGAGCCATAAGTAATGTTCTTTGGACTGACAAACTCCCCAGCAACTTTCCAACAGATGATAAACTCAATATTCACAAACATCAGCAAAAATAATAAAAATTTATTAGCACTTGCTGAATGCAAAATCACTTACATAAATTATAATGTATGACAATCACTTACAGCTGGGCCACAATTCTCATATAATTGTTTATAAGTGATCATAACACTTAGATAATATTGTGATCTTATTGCACATGCAATTGGTCTCATGTGCATGCACCCCCCTTGATACTAGTAGCATAGAATGTATTAAAACATTCAAAATATATTTGTCCCAATATACTTAACCCACATTTCAAGTGCCATATTACCTGTTGTACCATTCCCCTAATAGATAATTGACTTAGTACATTTTTTTACTAATTTTTACAATATTGAGCCTACTCTATAAGATACATTTTAGGATATGTGAATGTAAGGCCATGTAGCTTAGTGGTAGTGGTAGAACACTTGCCGGTGCTGTACATCCAGTAGTTGTGGGTTCAACTCCCCACCTGGCCACTTTTTCTACATTACCTAACTAATTTACCTATTTCTGAATATATATGTTTGGCCCCTTAAGTTTGGTACAAAAATTAAATTAACCAACATATTCAAAGTTTGAGCAAGCAATTCATCAACAAAGTTAACACCTAGCAAATTGTATAATTACAGAGTATGAAAGCATATGATGCTTATAAAACTAATTGCAAGTGGTCTAAATCCATCAAAGCAATTATATTTTATAATGATAACTAGTAAAATGATTATAAGCTATTATAAGCGATTATGAGAATTGTGTTGATTAGTAATAAATTGCCAAATCCATGTGACTGGCTAAGTGCTTATAATTCCCACCTGGATTACAGCACTTATGGCACTTATAAGGTATTATAATCACTTATAATAATTTGTTTTTTTTGCTGATAAACAAGATTGTGGAAGGGTGGATTACCATATATATGGACAACATACTTATCCACATAGATGACGACCCTAAGAACCATTGAGCTAAAGTCTATCTCATGCTGGAGCATTTACAAGACCACAACCTATTTCTCAAACCAGAAAAGTGTCAATTCAAAAAATGGTGTATCAAATTCCTGGGCATGGTACTCAAAAAGGGGATGGTTCACATGGACCCTACTAAAATAAGCAGAATCAAAAACTGGAAAACCCCCAGCTAACGTACATGACATCTGCACATTCCTTGGCTTTATAGGATACTATTGATACTTTGTGTTTAACTACATGAAGATCACAAGGCTGTTAATAGCCCTGATGCAGAAAGAAGCCCCATTTATCTGGGGTAAAGAGCAAAATAAAGTGTTTGAAATGCTGCATGAACATATGTGCTCACAACCCATTTTGCATCAACCCAACTATGCTAAACCCTTCTTTCTGGCTACAGATGCATTGGCATACAGTGTGGGAGCCATACTCTCACAGGGGGGTAATTCCCACATTAAACCAGGAAGTGAGCTGAAATGAACAACTTTACACCCAGTTGACAGATTCATATTCTGAAGGCTGGAGCAGTGGTTGCGAGCACGTGAATCATGCTTGGCCTTATTAAAACCAAACAATCCTTAGTCCTCGTGGTACTAGAGAAACTGAGGGAACACAATATATGGATATCAAACATGTAATGTAGGTCTTACCATGTGATAAGTGAGGGTAGGTGTTGTGACTCCAATACTCCTCCTTAAACCGAACCCAATGAAGTATAGGCAAGAAAGGAAAGGCAAGAAATAAATGGAATAATATAAACTAGAGTGAGGTGTGCTCCCCCTCATCATCAAGGCAGTAGTGTGGCAATGTCGTGGAGGCCAAGGTAACGCCAGAGCTGTATGAAGTTGGCATGCCCCAATGGCTTGGTGAGGATATCTGCAATGTTTTCTTTGGATGATACATGAAGGATGGTTAATTCACCAGAGAGGACCTGTTCCTGAACATAATGGTATTTAACACAAATGTGTTTAGTATGCAAGTGCCAAACATGGTCTTCTGCTAATTTAGAGGCCACATCATTATCACAGAACAGGGAGGTCAAATGGGACAGAAGAAGGTGAAGGCCGGTGAGTAATTGGTGGAGGAAGATGGTTTCATGGGCGGTGTTCTGGAGTGCCATATACTCCACATAGCAGGAGGAATCAGCAACTGCCACTTGTTTGTGTGAGCTCCAAGAAATCATCCCTGAGCCCAGAGTGAAGCAGTAGCTGCTGATAGAGCAGCTCGTCTCAGCGCAATTTGCATATTCAGAGTCGGAGTAGCCAGTGAGCTGCAAGTCATTAGAGCCGCCAAGGGTGATGCCAAGGGTACATGTTGACTTTAGATAACAGAGGACCTGGATGGCAGCAGTCCAGTGCTCCAGGCAGTAGCAGTCACAATAAGAGGCTAAGTGGCCCACAGTGTAGGCAATGTTAGGTCTGGTGGCAATGGTGATATACATGAGGGACCTGATGAGGGAGCAGTAGGGTGTTCATGCGGCCCACTCCATAATGCTGGAGGGGGGTGGTGATGACTTGTCAGGACGTTGCAGCTGTAGGCCAGCAACCATTAGGGTATTGACATTATGTGTGGAGGCTTGGCCAAATTCTTCCACCATGCGATCTATAAGGGCTGTCTAAGATAGGGAGATAGTACATGTGGTGCGATTGCAGGAGATGCCTATGCCAAGGGTGAACTTTGGTTCACCTAAGTCAGAAATGTCCCACTGTGCTTTTAGTTCAGCTTTGAATTTTGCATTTTCAGTGGGAGAGGAAGTGGCAGATATAATGTCATCAATGTGGACGACAAATATGATCATACCAGTGGGTGATTGCCTCTGATAAATGCACCATTCACATGCAAGTCACTCGAAGCCCCAACTTTAGACGGCGGTGTTAAAAGTCTTATTCCATATCCGACTGGCCTGCTTCATTCTATAAATACTCTTCATACTGTAAGTTTCATCACCCAATCCTGTTTCCCAGGCTCTTCAAAGCTGCTTGGCTGTTCCATGTACATTGTTTCATCTTCAGGGAGTATGCCATGTAAGAAGGCGGTCTTGATGTCAAATTGCTGTAAATTCCAGCTGAGTAGGGCAGCAATGTGGAGGACCACCCAGAAGGACTCAAGTTGTATGGTGGGAGCAGTGGTTTTATTGTAATTGACTCCATACTGTTGGGCATACCCCTTTGCAACATACCAGACTTTGTAGCAGACAATATTGCCTGCATCATCTCATTTTCGTTTACAGACGAGTTTCCCTTTTAAGGGGTGCTGGCCTCGTGGGATGTCACTTGTTAAGGCCTAGCAGGGCCTTATCGTGCAACGTGCACTAGAGGTACAAGGGGGCAAGGGTACTGGGGACAAGGTACGAGGACAAGGTGCTCTGTGAGAGCGACCAAAGACTGAGAGGAGTCGGAGTGACAAGGGTCCATGAAGGATGACAAGGGAGCAAGGTGCTGAGGGGCTAAGTTAAGTGACTTAGTGACGAGGTACAAGGGGTTCAGTTAAAGGCCGAGGCACGAGGAACTAAGTCAAATGACTTAGGGTCTGTGTGTGTGCGTTGTTATAGCACAAGCGCAAAGCTTCGAGGTGGCTCCCAATGAAGGGAAAGCTGACAGTGGTGGTGAGACGACAAGAGGGGCACACAGAAGAGAGTTGGACAAGTCTAGTATTTGCTAGTATGGTAAACGAAGACAAGACTGGAGAATAAGCGTATACATGGTCAAGCTTATATAGGTAGCTACTCCATGTCCATCCCATGAAGGGGGTACTGAAAGGGAACAAAGAGAACGCAGAAGGGGAAAGGGGGAGAAGGGGGAATCAAAGGAGAACAATAGGAGACGCGAAAGGGGAAAGAGCTGGAAGGAGAATCGGAGTAGAGAAGTGTACATGGTAGTGAGTCAACAGGTTAGTACTCCGAGGAAGTCCAAGAGAAAGTCAAAGTGGTAAGGTAAAAAGAAAAATAAGTCCATGGTGAGCTGGATCATGACATCACTGCAGGGAATGAGGGTGAAAACATTCAGGTCTTTGAGGCTTTGGAGCTCATCGCGTCCTCTGGCAATCCAATATTCATGATCAAGAATGCCAGGGCATCAGCCTATAGAGGCTCATCACCAGAGTCAAGGATGGGTTTGAGATCGCCATCACTGATGGCTGAGAGAACCTGGTTGACTGTGTGTAGGCTTATTTCGTCAATGAGTTCAAGGGGAAGGAGGTGGTGTGAATCACCTATCAGGGAGAACATGGAAAGGAAAGCTGCCACATGATCAGTGCTCGGAGTTGCTCTGCTGCCCCTCTCCTCCTGATGATGGAGAGAAGAGGAACAAATGTCAGAAAGGGCAGCAGCAAGTCAGGACGTGGGAGTGAGACCATCATTGGACACAACATGGGATGAAGGGATAGGGACATGGGAGGATCGGTGGAGAGGCAGAGGAGCAGGAGAAGGAATCAGAGGGCAGTTGGGGGTAACCAGATGGAGAGAGAGGGAGGGAAGGGGAGATGAGGGCGGTGAGACTGAAGAGAGGGGAGACAGGTGGGAGTCAAGTAAAGAAGGGGAAAAGGAAGAATGAGGTGTGTGATTAAGAACATGATTATCATCGGTAGGTGGAATAATGGAGGCATTGATTGGAGGGGTATCAGGGTTATTGGAAGACGAAATAGGTAAAATAATAGATTGTTCAGGTAAATAAGAAGTAAGGGGTGGAAGAGTGGGAGGAGTGGAACAAGAAATGAAAGGCGCGGGGGGGAGGGGTTGCAAGAGAGGGGATGGTGAGCAGGGGCATCCCAGGAGGGTGGTAGGTGGGAGGTTTCAAGGCCCAGGACTGTGCCCAGGAGAAGGGGGGAAGAAGTGTTGTCGAGGTGCTCAATGAAGGAAACATGGAAGGAATTAAAGATGTGCTGATTAGATGGGTCCCAGAGGCGATAGGCTTTAGCATGAGGGGCATACCTAACAAGGATACAGGGAGTGGAATGAGGTGAAAGTATCATCAGAGTGGGCAAGGAGAGAGCAAACACGCGGCAGCCAATCTTGCAGAGGTGGGAAAGGGAAGGCAGATGACCATGCCAAAGCTCAAAGGGTGTTTTCTGGCATTAGAAGTGGCCCCCAAGAGATTGGTGAGATACGCCACAGTGTTAGTGAATTCATCCCACAAATAGGCAGGTGCATTGCAGGAGAGGCGCATAGAGCATGCCTTGCTAAGGAGAGTATGATGGAGGCATCCGGCATGGCCATTTTGAGTGGACGTATAGGGGGCAGTGAGATTGCATGTGATGCCTTTGGCTGTGCACCAAGCATCCATTGATTTGGAAACAAGCTTGCCATTATCCGAGACAAGAAAGATAAGTTTGTCAGAAGTTTGGACAGTGACAAGGTGATGCCAGGATTGGAAGGCAGCTACAGTGTTGGCTTTTGATCAAAGGGGGATGGTCCAGACATAACTGGAGAAGTTATCAATTATGTTCATGGAATACAGAGCACCACTTTGGGAAACAGTCTGAAATAGTCCACACAGGTCAACATACACCCTCTTCAGCCTTCGAGTTGCCTTATCCCCCTCACGAATCTTAGAAACTGTCAATTTTATCTGTTTGCTGAGGATGCAGTGATGGCATTTTGGAGGTGAAGACAAGAGGTCAATGGGCATACCTTTGGCCATATGGGACTTAGCCATTTCAATGATAGTGCGAGTGTTGCAATGTCCAAGGCACCGGTGCCTGGTTTCAACATTTGGGATGCATTGGGTGAGAAAGGCTGTAGAAGGAGGGGGGGAAGGAAGGGAAGATGGTGGGATGGAGAGCATGTAGAGGTTTTGGTTGGGTGCAATGGCACCACATGTGATCAACCTGTTATTCTTATTGGTGATCCAGCATGAGTCAGTGTTAAAATGGCAAGAGTAGCTATCATCCCAATTAAGGGAGATAACAGACACGAGGCAAACAGCAGCATTAGGAATGTATAGGACGTTATGTAGGGTTAATTTGTGCCCACTGGCAATGCAGAGTTCAATGATACCCACACTGACAGCAAAGATGGACATGCCCCCAAGTCCCTTGACCGGGTGATCCAGAATAGGAGAGAGGGACTTGAAGTCGGAGTGGTGGGGGGAAATGTGACAAGTAGCACCTGTATCCAGGATGAAGGGCAAGGTGATAGAGGCAGGCTGAGTTTTGTTGGAGTAGGTAGCCCAGTCAACAGATGCACTTGGGGATGAGAATTCGCAGGCCAGTAAGGCATGGTACTCAAACATGTTGCCTTCAGTTATGTTGAGATTGTATGTGGGCACCAGAGGAGCAACTGCTATCAAACCAATATTCACAGGAGTGGACGAGGGGGTGTCGGAGGGCTGCAGAACAAGCATGAAAGTTTGTCCATTAATGACGACAGAGTTAGAAGGGAGAGAAGGTGGAGGGACCACTGGAGCTTGCAATTGTGCAACCTGTGCAGTGGAGGTGGAAGGACGGGTGCAAGGAGGTTTGCCAGATGTGGCACTTTGGGCATTGCGGGCTTTGTCAATTGACTTTCCTGCCATTTTTCCACCTAGGAGAATGCAATAGTCAGTCTGATAATTATTGCGCTTGCAGTTTGTGCAGATTGGTCTGTTTGCAGATGCATTTCTGACGGGAGTGGAGGTTGCAGCAAGGGCAGTAGTTGGCTGGTTGAAGCCATCTTCGGCACGCCGATCAAGGAGGGCATCCTCGTCTTCGAGGCACTCAAGGAGCTTGTCCGATGAGAAATTGGGTTGAGTAAGGAGGCCATTGATGGTCAATTGAAGTTGGGAGTGGTGCTCCACGAGGCCATGGAGGAGGAGAATGATGAGGAGTTTGTCATTGGTGAAAGAGCCCATTTTTATGATACACTCCCATAGCTGCTTGATTGTGTTTGCGGTCTCAATCAACTTATCACATGGGTATTGGATATTGAGGGCTTTCTTGATGAGAAGTGCTTGTGCATGGAGACCAATTTGCTCATGGCGAGTGCGGAGCTTTTCATAGACTAGGCAGGATGTGGGAAGCTTCTGAATGTAGTCAAGATCAATCTGGGAGATGCGTTCTAGAATGAATGCACAGAGAGCGTGGTTATTGATCTTCCAGATCTGGGCTGCTCTGGGATGGGTGACTGGATTGGGAGATGGGATGGTCTCATCAAGCCATTCAGTGAAGGCCTGTCGATTGACCACATGGCTAAGGCAGAGATTCCAATCTTCCCAATTAGACTTAGCCCTGTTTAGGATGAGATCCAATGGCCAGCTAGGATCTGGCATTAAGATGCATTCAGTTATAACAATTCCATTTACGACCACACTTCAAAAATGAGCATTGGAGGTACTGTGGGTGGTGCTAGACCCAGCGCTAGGTGCGGTAGTCGCTGGAGTAGTGGTGGTGGTGGTGGCTCCAGTTGGCAGTGCCCCAGGTGGGCCACCAGTCCCAGATGATGTGCCACCAGTTCCAGATGGTATGCCGCCAGCTGCAGTGTTACATCTTGCCCCGATGTGCACTAGACTTTAGTGCTTGTTTACTAGCGAGAGATGAACATGAATCCACTAGGTCAAATACGGAGGAAGACTTCCTTAGTCGTAATGACAGGGCAGAGCAGCGGAGCTTCTCTGTCACGCTGGCCCAAAGTGCAAACAGACTTTCTTGATGTAAGTCGCAAGATGCCAACTTAGCAACACAAGAAGAGAAAAGAGAAGAGAGAGGAGTATGCGCGATGGAAGATCAATGGCAATTCAAGAAGACCAAGATAGCGAACCTTGGTCTTCGAGGACTACTACTTATACAAGTATGTGAGGGCTTTAAAGCGCCTCTTGAATGTGGACTATCCTATAGCATAAGTAGCTCGAACCCTACTATTGCTATCCTAGGAATCACTCAGCAATCACATGCAACTGCTGAGTGCTGACTGATGCTGCTATGTTCGTGACTAATTACTACTTACTACCATAGCCACAACCGGTATAGTAAGAGTCCATGCTTCACAACCACACTTCAACTACTACTGTTACTCTGATCTCAATTCTGGCGGCCCGAAGGCCCGACCATGACATGCAGGGTTGGTTCCACTAGCAGATATGTCAAGCAATAGAGATGAGTGATAAGTGAGGAGAGTTTTTGGATCAGTGAAGGTCAGGTCAGGGCGTCGAGTTTAGAGACAGGCAGCAGGGCCTATAACCTATTAAAACCTAACAATCCTCAGTCCTTATGGTACTAGAGAAACTGAGGGAACCCAATGTATGGATATCAAACACGTAATGTAGGTCTCGCCATATGATAAGTGAGGGTAGGTGTTATGACTCCAATAGGCCTCAGGGACTTGTCTTGTGCAAGCCTGACTAAAATATTTGGAAAAAGCCCCTCAGGGGCTTGCACATTTTCAGTTCCATGTTCTGTAACAAAGTTTATTGTTTCTTGTTTCACAGTCCTGGAAGTTCTGTGCTGAGCAACTGCGATGTATGAGTACGACACAGGTGACTTCATATTCCTGAATGTTCCTTCGGGAATCCCTTTATTGTATGAATTGTTTTTATGGTCTTGACTCAAAAAGCAAGCGCAACCACTTTGCATCTCAGTTTCATGCCTGAATAGCCATGTGTATTACTCAGAATTTAAAAAGGGCTCATATGAAATTAACATACTTGTATATATAAAAAAGTCCTAAAAAAAAGGGGCAAAAATAACAAGAAAGTGTCGACTCATAACAAAAACTCCCCTCATGTCCAAACCCAAAACATCCTCACCACTATCCACTCTGAGTCAGTCACTAGCACGTGACTGACTTGCCTGTACAGCGCACCCTTAACCTCATCACCAGTTGCATACTACTCATGCACTTCACACCAATGGAACATAATTATGACACATATAAATGAGAGTTGTTGGCAGTCATTAAGGCACTTCAACACTGGTGACCCCATCTTGGGGGAGCCAGACACCCTGTGACAATATACACTGACCACACTAACCTCAAATATTGGAAGATACTGTGCAAAGTCAATCAAAGGGTTGCATGGTGGATCCTCAAGCTACAAGAATATGACTTACGCATCAAACAAATACCAGGGAAAACTAACACAGTGGCAGACACCCTATCAAGGCCATTGGGAGCAGACCAAGGGGAAAACAACAATCAGGATGTACAAGTCCTTAAGGATCATATATTCCTTAATCAGACAACAAACTCACTCACATCAGATATCCAGGAAGCTCAGCGACAACATGCCAAAGACTGCCAACAATGGGAGGAGTAACATGGCATCAGACAATGTGCCAATGGCATGTGGGTTACTCCCACACACCAGTTGGTAATACCTGAAGACCTCTTACTACAGAGACGCATCTGTCATGGCCGCATCAGTCGCTATATTTTATTTCGTATTTTTATCTATTTTATATGATTTTATATGATGCCATATGGGCATCTTGGGCATAAGAGCCTAGTCATTTTCGCTAAGTTGTGTGGTCATGTGCATGACACACGTCAAGTCATGTGCAGATAGTCACATGAGCCCCAAGAATCACATAGTATGGACATGTCACAGGATCATGAGAAGATCCTTCTATTTACGTCCGATACGATACGATTGGTTAGAATAGTGTAGAACGTCATAGAACATTCAGGTAATGTACATTACATGCTAGAAAGTACCATTACTCAGCAATGCGTCATCCTCTGAGTCAAAGAGGATTACAGTGCATCAGTCAGCACAATAGCGACGCGTCATCACCCAAGTCATAGACCTTACTCAGTAGTTAGTAAGCGTGGCACTTATGACTCTGCATGGACCAAGTACTACAGTATATAAACCTGTATTAGATAGCGCTACAATCTAACTTGTCCTCTTTGGATTTCCCTTTCTACCTACCTCCGCGTGATCCTTGCTCTGGTTCCCTGCAAAGGGAACATTTCGTCTTTGCTCTACTCCACGCCATTTTATAGGTTAGCACGTGATTTATCTCCGTGTTATGCTGATAGTGTGAAACAGGCAGTTCACCCCTCTTATTCATTGACTCCAGCATTCTGAGCCAATCCCTCTGTCAACGTAGCCAGAAGTCATCCGCTACATTAGGACAAGTTTTATCCTTCGTCCTTTCGCATTTCTACTTTGCTTACCAGCGAAGTTTTCTTTTATTACAGGGTGGTTGACATCCAACCAGTCCAGATTCTTTATACCCCTTACACACTGCCTGTGGCTGTCGTGCATCAGATTCTGTGTTGATCTGGTAATGTGCTAGTGTCTGTAAAGCCAGCATAGCCGTTGCTTGCCTTTAGTGGGGTATCGCTTGAGCGTACACCATTGGGTACTTGTACTGGGAACTCCCTACCATAGGAGCTAAGCCCTTGCAGGAGTGATAACCAGCCAGGCTTCGCCTGCAACAACTGAGAGTGCCGAAGCAGAAGTGTTGTAAGAGCCCTAGCCAGGTGAGAGGCAGCCAATAGGTCGAGGAGACTGCGGCAGACAGCCTTGGGTTCCTGAAGTTTACCACCACATTATTCCAGAGTCTCTACATCCGCCACAGCCTCGGGTGCCATTGAAACACACGGTGTCTATCGGTCTCGCTTGGAAGAGCTTGCATCCCCTCTGCTTAGCGTTCCGCAGCAGTTGTATCTTGACGTCACAATCCACCCCCAGTGTTAAGGCCTAGCGGGGCCTTACTGTGTGACGTGTACCGAGGATACAAGGGGACAAGGACAGAGTGCAAGAGCAAGGTACTTGGTGAGACAACAAGGGTCAAGGGAGTTCTAGGAGACGATGGTCCACAAGGACGACCAGGGAACCAGGGTTCAAAAGGTTAAGTCGATGGACTTAGTGATGAGGTACAAGGGGCTTCGACCAGAAGGTCAAAGTACGAGGGACTAAGTCGAACGACTTAGGGTCTGTGTGTGTGCATTGTTATAGCACAAGCGCAAAGCTTCGAGGTAGCTCCCAACTAAGGGAAAGCTGACAGTGGTGATGAGACGATGAGAAGGAGGCACACAGTGAGGAGTGAACAAGTCTGGTATTCGCTAGTATGATAAACAAAGACAAGACTAGGGAATAAGCACACAAGTGGTTGAGCTTATATAGGTAGCTACTCCGTGTCTGTCCCATGACGGGGATACTGTATTAGAGAACAAAAGGCAACGCGAATGGGGAAGAGGGTAGAATAGGGAACAATAGGAAGCACAAAAGGGGAAAAGGGAAGAAGGAGAATTGGAGTAAGAGAGTGTACATGGTAATGAGTCAACAGGTTAGTACTCCGAGATAGTCCGAGGATGAGGAAGGCAATAAGGTAAAAAGAAAAGTAAGTCCGTGGTGAGCCGGATCACAACACCCAGTTTCCAAACTGGTTCATTTATTCTCCTGCACCATTGCGACCGCCCGTCGCATCCTTAGAAGAAGGAGGGATATCGTTATAGTCTCACCGCAGGCCTCAGAACCCCACAGTCCACCTGAGAGACCTGCCACTCCAGTACCATCGGCTTCACCGCCAATCACACTCCCTCCTTCTCCTACTCCCACCATCGCAGTATTGGAACAAGCCCTCTCTGATACACACACCCTTAATGAAGAAGAAAGGGCCTTACTTGAAGAGCGCGAAGCACAATTCGTGCCACCCAATATCGTCGACCTTCTCATAAACGCATACGCCCTCAACCGTCAGTTCAGATGAGAGTTGAGACAACAGTTCCCACATGGAGTAATTACGGGAACAGAATTCACTGTCGACAATATCCATACATTCGCAGAAGAACAAGTGGCCCCCAAATCTCTAAGGGCATCTCCCATCCAATTCGTGCATCACAGGAATAACTCTACCGAGTATTCCTTCTCAGATTCCATAGAAAGTAGCAGTGGCGAGTCCACAGAGTCAGAAACAGCATAGAAAACAGCGACAGTCATACACACCACCTCTGTCTGACGAAGAAACCTCCCAAATAGTAGACTGGGAAACCCTCTCAGACGAGGAAAAAGATAAATATATACTACCATCACAAACCATCGCCATCATGTCTACATCAGCAGCACCCAACCCTGTTCCCACCATGGGCGAGATTCAGACGATCTTAGCCCACCTTTCACATGCCATGGGTACCCTTACCCAAACTGTCACAGACCTGTCCACCCAGGTCACAGCCCTCACCGCCCATCGTGTCACCAGTAGCAGTAAGACCAAGGACACATAGCAAGGCCCAAACCATGGGACAGCAAAGGAGGAAGCGCCGAAGCTAGGCACTTCCTTGCCGCCTTCTTCAACTGGGGCCTGGCACAAGAAGACACCTTGAACACCTTCGATACTGCCACAAATATGTGGGTACGAGTGGAGCACAAGTGGATAGGATCAGTACTCAATCTAATGGAAGGAGATGCACGTACATGGGCATTACCCCACCTAGAAGAAATCGCCAAAGGGGCCTACCCTTTTCGAGGCATATGGGCCAACTTTGAGAAGGCTTTCGTCAAGAGGTTTATTCCTCTTGACACATCAGAAGCAGCACGAGAAGCGCTAAAGAATATACAACAAGGGAAGCAGTCGGTGGCCAAATACCAGTCTCGGTTTGACCAGTACACCTAGCAATCAGGATGGTCAGATGTGGATCATTGAACAAGGTTCTATGATGGCCTTAATGAACGCATCAAAGACATCCTGCCCATGACCAGCATGCCCACTGCAACCTTTGACGAACTGCGCACAGCTGCTCAAACAATTGATCAACATTTGAGGCAGTGTGACACTGAAAAGAAGGGGCATAAAGGGGCCACCACACCAGGAGGTGGGACCTCTCACCCAGACGCAATGCAAGTAGACGCGACATGCTAAGGGAGTGGGAAGGAGGTCAGGAATCAGACCACCTACTGCAAAATGATGAATGGGAAGTGCTACGGGTGTGGGTCAAAGGACCACACTAAGAAGGACGGCAAGCATGAATGTGACGTTTGCAACCATTGCCAGAAAGTAGGGCATAGGAGCAATGTCTGCTACAACAAATACATAGGGAAAATGGCTAAGTCTGCGACCGCTGCAGCCACAGCCGACAGTACCTCCTCAAATACACAAACCGCCGCCGCCACCACTGTCGCTCCGGCCACAGATAGCAAGACACACGTGGACTTGCTGGCCAAGATGATGGAGCAGCTCAAAAGTCAGGAGCAACAGATTAACGCCCTTAAGGCGTCTTTTTAGATCGGGGACTAGTGCTAGCTGCGACTAGCTCCCTTGCAGGTACATACAACTCGGTATTGGTTTCAGACTTGTATATACCTCGGACTGATATTACCATGTGTAAAGTAGTAGAATGTTCTGATGTTTCGGTTCCCCTTAACTCCACATCATCTACATCTCATAAGGACTGTACTATACTGCCTGAGATGAACTTTGTAAATAGTTCAAATAGTGTCTCTACCGCTCCATTTGTAGCAGTGCAGCAAGTGATGAATTCTGATGCTGCACTAAATTCTGTAATTATTTCTGAAACCAAAGACAAAGCGTCCCATTTTCATGTGTCGTGTTATTTAAAAGGTCATCATCGTACTGTAAAAGTAGCAGCTATGATAGACTCAGGAGCAACTGCGTTGTTCCTGGACAAGAAGTATGCCAACTGCCATAAGATGTGGCAAGTACTGCTTTCACATCCCATCCTTCTCTATAACATCGATGGGACTCCCAACGAAGCCGGAAGTATCACCTATAAGGTAACGCTCTGGCTCAAAGTAGGGAAAGATGAAGAAAAACATGATTTCTTTGTCACCAGCCTCGGACCTGAAAAAGTTATCCTTGGGCTCCCCTGGTTAAGAAAGCGAAACCCTGCCATAAACTGGCAAGAAGGCACCATGCACCTAAATTCCAGCAGCGAACACCCTTCCAAGGAATTAGAGGTGGAGGTGACACGCATTATGGTGAACCAAATGGAACGCTGCCATCTCCTCGCGGAAAATGTGTTAGACCACGCACAAGAAGAAGTCTACTGCCTTGCTGGGTTCACCTACTCCCAGAAGATTGCTGAGAAAGCAATCAAAGCCAAAGGCACTAGGACTTTTGAAGAAATGGTCCCAGAACACTACCACAAATATAGTAAAGTCTTCTCTGAAGAAGAGTCTCAGCGGCTCCCTGAGCACCAACCATGGGATCATACAATCGACCTAGAACCAGACGCAGTTAAACACTGGAAGGTCAAATCATACCCCATGTCAGCTAACAAGCAGGAGGAGTTAGATAAGTTCCTACAGGAGCATCTGTCCAAGGGATATCTGGTACCATCTAAGTCTCCAATGGCTTCACTAGTGTTCTTTATTAAGAAAAAGGACAGAAAACTAACACTCGTACAGGACTACAGATGGTTAAACAAAATCACTATCAAAAACTGTTACCCCCTGCCTCTCGCTGCTGATATTATCAACAGGCTCAAGGGAGCCCAGTACTTCACTAAGTTCAACGTTCGATGGGGGTACCATAATATCTGCATCAAGGAGGGAGACGAATGGAAGGGCGCCATAGTCACTAACCAAGGACTCTACAAGCCAAAGGTTATGTACTTCGGGATGACTAACAGTCCAGCCACCTTCCAATCCCTCATGAACTCAGTTTTCGCTGATCTCATCGCACAAGAAGAGGTCACCATATACATGGATGATATCCTCATCTATAGCAACACCTTAGAACATCATCGAAAAATAGTACGCGAAGTTCTTAATAGGTTGCAAAAATACGACCTCTACCTTAAACCCGAGAAATGTGATTTCGAAAAATGAGAAATGGAGTACCTGGGGATGATAATACGCCCAGGAGAAGTACAAATGGACCCCAGCAAAGTAGCCGCAGTTAAGAATTGGCCTACACCTACAAACCTCAAAGAAGTTAGAGTGTTTGTCGGGTTTGCCAACTTTTACCAGAGATTCATCAAGGATTTCTCTTGTATTGTGAGACCCTTGCATGATCTCACTAAGAAAGAGATGCCATGGCAATGGCATCAAGAACAGCAAGAAGCATTCGACCAACTGCAGGAGAAGTTCATTCAAGAACTGATCCTTAAAGTCTACAACCCACAGTTACCCATAAGAGTTGAAACAGACGCTTTGGGATTCACCACAGGAGGGATCCTGTCCCAAAAATACCCCGATGGGTCGTGGCATCCCATAGCTTACAGGTCCCAGTCTATGAGTAAAGAAGAGTGCAACTATGAGATCTATAACAGAGGAATGCTAGGTCTTATAAGATGTTACGGTCGCACCGGCTGTCTAGTTCGACTTGAACTGGGGTTCTCAGAACGCTTGTATTGCACACGACAACCAAGGCAAAACCACTGCAATAGTGGTTGCAACTGAGAGACGAAGGGAAAACCAAGGGGAAATGGCTCACTATGAAGCAGCACAACAAGATGACGTCTAAGGGTTTGGTGTAGAAGACCAACTAAGGCCCTTAGGAAAGCAGGAGGGAACTGTGATGCGGATTGTTGAAAAACTCAAGATGGGGAATACATGCAAAGACACGCTAGTACTTATACTACTAGTAGATAAGGTTCGGACTCAGCACGAACCTTAAGTCCTTATCTCTAGCCAATAGCCATAAGGGCTCCGGCTCCACATCCTGAAACATGAAGGAGAAACATAATTGGACCGGCCTATAAAGGCACCGACATCCATCAGACACGAGGCTGCGCCCATACAGTACATGAGGCATCCATCAGAAAGTCCATCAGTAAACAGGCACGAAGGCCTAGTCCATGCCGTCATCAACCGGGTAACCGGCTGCAGCATATCCGAGGCACACATGCTCAGGTGATGCCTCATGTGATGAGTCACGTGACTCTGGGCCAATATGCCCATAGAAGTGCGCATACATCTTGCATACGCGAGCTTCGTCTTGCTCGTAGGGGTCGTCAGCTTCTTCGTCACTGCTCTCAACAGGAGTGCGGAACTTAGCTGGTTCCAGATGCAATGTCCACATGCTCATGTCGCCCTTTCTCATCAAGGCCTCTCTTAATGCCTCGGAATCCAGGGTTGTCTCATAGTTGTCCAATGCAGGCTGGCTCAGGCAGCTCGGTGGCGTGCTTTCTCGAGAGCTCAAAATCTCGGCCGTAACATAAGAGCTCTTGAAGACTTGAGACACTTCCTAGAAGGACAATCCTTCGAAGTGATCACCAACCATAAGAACATAGAGTGGTGGGCCATTATGCGTGACCTTAACCACTGACAGGCCAGATGGGCCCTCTATCTTAGTCGGTTCATATTCAAAATCACCTACAGAAAAGGAGAATCCATGCAGGCCAATGCCCTTAGCTGGTTCGGCTGCAATTACATCTCAGACAAGGAAGACAATCGCCAGGTCCAAGTACTGGGCCCTCAGCACTTCCTTGCAGCAGCACAACACCACTTCAGACCACAAGCGGACACCCTTGCAGAGTGAATCAGAAAAGCCAGTCAAAAGGAAGCCATGGTGCTAGAAGGACTTAAGAGTATTGATAAGTCAGCACCCAAGGCTCTAACAGATGGCACCGCCCTCTGGGAGGAAGATGATGGGTTTGTTTATTACAAAGGGAAATTATATGTCCCAAATGACTGGTCTCTCAGGAGAGACATTGTACAGTCATGCCATGACTCAGTCACAACAGGACATCCCAGTAAGAACAGAACCCTAGAGTTAGTGAGCCGCTACTATTGGTGGCCATGCATGGGAGGTTTTATAACCTCATACGTAGAAGGATGCAACAAGTGCCAACGTTATAGAAGGGACACACACCCTAAGGCACCAGTACACCCCCAGGAGGTCCCTGAAGGCCCCTGGCAGATCATAGGAATTGATCTGATCGGCCCTCTACCAATGTCGCATGGGAAGGACACCATCCTTAACATCATGGATCACTACACCAAACAGATCCATCTATTCCCAGTGACCTCTCACATCACGGCCGATGGAGTCGCTTCCATCTACTTCAAGCAGGTCTTCCCCTTGCATGGGATCCCCAAGAAGATCATAAGTGACAGGGGACCCCAATTCGCCGCAAGGAGCATGCATGCCCTATACAAGTGTCTAGGGATAGAGTCAGGCCTAATGACCGCTTATCATCCTCAGGCAAACGGCCAGGTAGAACGCAAAAACCAAGAAGTAGAAGCCTACCTGCGCTTATTCATTGCCAAGAGACAGGATGATTGGGTCGATCTCCTGCCTACAGCGGAATTTGTCGTAAACAGTCGCCTCAACTCAGCAATAGGACACACTCCATTTGAGCTCCTGTATGGCTACACCCCCAACTTTACAATTCCGCCAGGCAGACCAACAGGCATCCCAACGTTGGACAAGCAGCTCCAGCACATGCGCTCCGTAAGAACGGATGCCAAAGCAGCATTGCGCTTAAGTAAACAGCGAATGCAGACCGACCACGAACTTAAAGGATACAAGTTCAAAGTCGGAGATAAAGTCTGGCTCCAGGCAAAGCAGATCAAGATCCATCAGCCCTCGTCTAAGTTAGGCCCTAAGCAATTGGGACCCTTCACTGTTACTAGAGTACAAAGTGAAGTAGACTATGAACTAGATCTACCACCTGCTCTCAAAATCCACAACGTTTTCCATGTGGATCGCCTAAGCCCCTACAGAGGAAATGAGGTCAATGGCCTCTTGCCACCTCCGCCCGAGCCAATCCAAATCAATGGAGAAGAGGAATATGAGGTGGACCACATAAGAGACAGTAAACTCTTTGGTCGCACTCTCAAATATCTTGTCAGATGGACCAGCTACGGTGAAGGAGAGGACACCTGGGAGCCTAGCAGCAGCTTGAAGCATGCCCTGGAGAAAGTAGTGGAGTTCCACTCCAAGAATCCGGGCACCCCCAGAAAGTTAGCTGCACTCCTCTATGTGTCCTTGCCTTGGCAACCTCTTCAAGAATTCACTGACGCCAATGCGGACATTGCTCCTTAGGAGGGGGGTAATGTCATGGCCGCATCAGTTGCTATATTTTATTTCGTATTTTTATCTATTTTATATGATTTTATACGATGCCATATGGGCATCTCAGGCATAAGAGCCCAGTCATTTTCGCTAAGTTGTGTGGTCATGTGCATGACACGCGTCAAGTCATGTGCAGATAGTCACATGAGCCCCAAGAATCATGCAGTATGGACATGTCACAGGATCATGAGAAGATCCTTCTATTTACATCCGATACGATACGATTGGTTAGAATAGTGTAGAATGTCGTAGAACATTCAGGTAATGTACATTACATGCTAGAAAGTACCATTACTCAGCGATGCGTCATCCTCTGAGTCAAAGAGGATTACAGTGCATCGGTCAGCACAATAGCAACGCGTCATCACCCAAGTCATAGACCTTACTCAGTAGTTAGTAAGCGTGGCACTTATGACTCCGCATGGACCAAGTACTACAGTATATAAACCTGTATTAGATAGCACTACAATCTAACTTGTCCTCTTTGGATTTCCCTTTCTACCTACCTCCATGTGATCCTTGCTCTGGTTCCCTGCAAAGGGAACATTTCGTCTTTGCTCTACTCCGCACCATTTTTGTTACGTCACGGTAGGGATGTTCACCCGATGTGGGCTAAGTCGTTCTACAGAGACGCTGCACTAAGGGGTCTGGTTCTGGTTGTCAAGTGTTACGCTTTGCCTATAGCGTGTGCTTGACTTAAGCACGGAGGAGATGGCGGAGTTAGCACTAAGTCGAAGTCTAATGCAGAGGTGCTTCCCTCAATGCAAAGACAAGGTCACAGCGGACGTCTACTAAGTCACACCGGCCTATATCGCTCCACTTGTCGAAGTACAAGGAGCACCACGTGACGAGTCAAGATAGCAAGAAGGGATAGGAGACTCGCAAAGAAGATTCGAAGTGATAAGGCAATCTTGAAGAAGACCAAGATAGCGAGTCTTGGTCTTCCGCAGCTATCATTTATACAGTTACTCGAGGGCTTTGAAGCGCCTCTCCAATACTCGTAGACCTATAGCAATACTACCTCAAACCCTAGTACCGCTATCCTAGGAATCACTCAGCAATCACATGCGATTGCTGAGTGCTGACTGATGAAGAAGTCCGTGACTAATTACTACTTACTACCATAGCCACAACTGGTAAGTAAGAGTCCACACCACATCAGAACGTCTCGACTACTACTTCAACCATTATCTCAATCTTACCGATGGCCCGTGGGCCCGACCGTGACATCAAGGGAAGTTCCGAGGAGGAACTTCAGTGAAGATGGACGAGTTGAAGAGTCAGCCTAAGCCAATAGTGGAACTTAGGATTCTTCAGTGAGAGGAGAGTTCGGTGAGAGATGGAGTATTCACAGTCTTCGATTGCTCGAGTACCGTAGGATACAAAAAGTCAAGTCTAAGGCTACAAGCTACCTAGCAAGCCTGACTTTATAGTAAAGAGGGATCCTAGTACTGAGTCATAACGGCGTACTAGGATCGAGTCATCCGAACAATAAGTAACTGCAGCGCAGTCTGCAGTATGTATGAAATGAGTCCTGAAACAAAAGATACAAGCCCCTTGACAACAGGCTAGAGTCACTATGACTTGTATGAGAAATAAACAAAGAGTCACTATGACTCTTGTGAGGTCGATCACGTGAGACAAAGAAAGACAATAAAGAAAAGAAATGAGTCGTATCGTAACACAGCCCCCCGTTTAGGCGCAAAGTTACTCTGGACTTTGCCTTACAAGCCCATCGGGTCGTCGTTCCAGTAGAGGTCATAGTCGACCTCGTTGTTGTCCCAATTCTCCTTTTCTTCTTCGTCATCCATCTTGGTGCACCTGTGATGCTTCACAAACCCCCAGCTACCCGTGTGGCGACAAGCGGGGCACTGTTCATAAAGGGGGCATTCGAGCTCACCATGGTGCATCCCGACCTTCCCGCACTTCCCACACGACTCTGGGGTCCACTCCTCCCTATCCAGCAACCCGATGCGCTCCAAGAGCGTCATCTTCTTCTGGCTGCTTGGTCCCACCTCTACCCGGGGTTCTGGGGTTTGCTCCCTCATGTCAGACTCTTGCTGGATGGTAGAGGTGGTGATGCGGATGCGTAGGGCCCCTCTCTCCTCCTTCTTCTTCTGCTGCTTGCGCTTCTTGGGGCACTCCTGGACTTTGTGCCCGTGCTTCTTGCAGTGGTAGCACTTGGGCAATAGCTTGCCCTCTTCATAGTGGAGGATGGGCATCTCAGCCCGTCGGGAGGTGTGTGGGTCGATAGGGAGTGGTTCTGGGGAATAGCGGTAGCAGGTCGGGAGGCGGTACTCACGGTTGAACGAGTCATGGATGACACGACAGGCGTCAGCCATCTCCAACCTGGTTTTACAGGCTTCATACTCGTGCTCCACCAAGACGAGCTCCCTCATAATCTCGCTGACCTTGTGCTGGGCGTCGCGCAACAGGCCATCTAAGGTGTTCTTCAGCTCCCGCTTTGCCCTAAAGCGGTTGACCTCCCCTGTCAGGCGGGGGTCATCGATTTCTTGGAGGGCGCGGTTCACCACGAATTCCATCTCATGGTTCCGCACCAACTGTCTCCAAAGGGCTTCTGTCATGAGCCCGTAGTTCTTCGCCCTCCTCCCTACCTGCACCTCTATGGTGTGCCTCTCCTGTCCCTCTCCAAGGGTCCCTGTCACCATCGTTTCGTCTGGCGAGTATGTGATGAACGTAGCCACGACTATTCTTGGCTCGGTGCGGTCCAACCCAAAGCGGGGGTTGGCGATGTAGATGGGGTAAAACAAATGGGAGTGGGGGTCATTATGGATATAACCAAGGGGCGGAGTATACTCAGCTTCCTTGACTGGAAGCTCAGGGAGCTCGGTGGCTCCGTCATCATTGTGCTCCACGATTGGAACACTCCGGATAGCCAGCTGAGGAGTAAGAGGGATGGCGCCCTCAGAGTGGGTGTCTGTGACCGATGCGGGAGGCGATGAGGTAGGGAGCTGGAGCGTTGGGACAAGGCTGGCGGGAGCAGATGTAGCAGACATAGTGTAAACAGGATGGGAGTGGTGAGGAAGGAGATAGGGTTCCTCTGTCGTTTTGGCCCATCTTATATACGTTTTACGGGCTTTTGACTTGTTTGTCCCCTTCCTAGCTTTAAACTCCGCTATCAGTTCGTCCGCATGGACATCTTCTGCTTTCTCCCACGAACTGTCACTCATGGGATAGCCTTTCCACTTGATTAGGTAGTGGAGCTTGCGCCCTTTCCCACGTTGCTGCACATCTAGAATCTTCTCGACTTTGTACTCGGGTTCTTCGTTGATGATATCAGGTGGCGGCTGGGTGTAGTTCGGCCCGTGGAACTCCGTTTCCTTATAAGGTGTTAGAAGGTTCGCATGAAACACATTATGAATCTTCCACTGTCTTGGCAATTCCACGCGGTACACCACTTCTGATAGCTGTTTCATCACTTTAAAGGGTCCGTGCCGCTTCGGCCCGAGTTTAGCCGCTGGGTACAGGGTCTTCAAGTTGGTTCCCTCAATCCACACTTGATCCCCCTCTTTGTACGGTTGGAACTTCTTGTTCCCTTGGTGCGCAATGGCCATCATCTTCTGCGCTTTGATGATGTTTTCGTGGCCATCTGTTCGCGCCTTTTCTATGGCTGTAAGCCATTCTTCAACCGAGGGAACCTTGCTTTTGGTTCCGAATTCAAGTCTCGGTGTGTACCCTATGAGCATTTCGTAGGGGGTCTTTTGGGTGGTGGAGTTCGGCCATTGGTTATGCGCAAATTCCACCATTGGCAGGTACTTGTGCCAATCGTCTTGCCTTTCATCGCACCAGAATCGAAGATACTGTTCGAGCCATTGGTTTGTCCTTTCTGACTGGCCATCAGTTCTTGGGTGGTATGCCGTGCTGATGTTCTGGTGTATCTTCAACGCTTCGCACAGGCCTTTGGCGAAGTGTGACATAAATCGGGTATCTTGGTCAGAGATAATCTTCTTCGGGGCACCGAATTGGGTGTACACGTGTTTCAGGTAGAGTTCTGCTACCCCTTCCGCAGTAATTGTCTCTTGGCAGGGTATAAATACCGCCGCTTTACTGCAATCATGATCCGTAACTGTGAGGATTGTGTCGTATTTGCCCGAAAGTGGCAACTTCATGATGAAGTCCATGGCGACTGTCTCGAATGGCAAAGAGTTTTCTGGAGTAATAGGGATCATAGCTGGTTTTAGTGGCTGCGTGTTGATTTTATTTGCTTGGCACGCTGCGCATCCCTTTACATATTGCTCCACATCTTCTTTCATCTTTGGCCACCAGAAGTCCCATTTTGCCAGGGCGTACGTGTTTGTGATTCCTGGGTGTCCTGCTGATGGGGTATCATGGTAAAATTGAATTACCCGCCTCTTCAGATTGTTGTCTCCGGCAACGACGATCCGGTCTGTGTCATTTTCGATCTTCCACCAAATTCCGACTAGTTTGGTGAGAACGTAGGTGTTTGACCATTTCTTGAGCACTTCCTAGCTCCTTTTGTTCGTCTGTTGGTCCTCTTCCACCTGGTCTTGAAGGGATTGGTATTTGCGATGGTTTACCGTTGCACTATAGTGCTCCCTTTCTTTCTGGTTGCTGGGGTTATAATATTCTGACCCCATCATTCGTGCGAAGCTGAACAAGCTAGGTGGTAGAACCACCAACGCCTTGTTATCTTCCTCGCCTTGTTCGTAGTCTGGGCGTCTTGACAATGTGTCCGCCCGACCATTCTTCTTCCCAGCTATGTGAACCAATTCGAAGTCATATTCCATGAGTTCTGCATGCCATCTTGCCACCCTTCTATTGTGGTCTCCTGGGTTCTTCCAATACAATAGGTTGGCATGATCTGTGTGCACCTTTACTTTGAATGCTGGTTGGTGCAGGAAATGTCTCCAATGCCGAAACATTTCCACAAGGGCTAGAAGCTCCTTGTTGTATACGTCGTAATTTCTTTGGGCATCATTCATGGTTTTTGAAAAGAATGCTACCGGGTGGAGCACTCCTTGTTCATTTCGTTGCATTAGGACGGCTCCCATTGCATAGTTTGACGCGTCAACTTCTACTTTGAATGGTTTCTTCTGGTCCGGTTGTATCAAAACCAGTTCTTCACATATTTGCTTCTTTAGCATTTCAAACGCGCTTTCTTCCTTTGGCCCCCAGTTCCATTGAACACCTTTCTTCAGTTGGTCGTTCAGTGCCTTCGCAATAAAGGAAAAACCACGGATAAATCGCCTATAGAAGTTGCAGAATCCAAGGAAAGCCCGAATATCTTTTGTGGTTTTCGGCACTTTCCAATCAGCAACTCCAGCGACTTTAACTGGATCCATGGTAACGGTTCCTTTTTCTAGGATTACTCCTAGAAATTCGATGCGCTCTACTTCAAAGAGGCACTTGCTGGGCTTCAAATATAGGTCCAGCTTTTGAAGGTGTTCAAGGACTTTGCTAACCAACTTGCGGTGTTCTTCTTCATCCTTCTTTGTTGCTATAAGGATGTCGTCCATGTAGATGATTACTTGACCAGTTGCTGTTAGGTCATTAAACTGTGTATTCATCATTCGTTGGAACACTGCGGGGGCATTTTTCAGCCCAAATGGCATTACTGTTGGTTCAAACAGTCCTAGGTTCGTTTTGAAGGCGGCTTTCAGTTCATCGCCTTCTCGGAAGCGAATATTGTTATATCCTGCTTGCACGTCCATCTTGGTGAACAACCTGGCATCCTTCACCTTATCCACTAGTTCCTGTATTAGAGGCAACGGATATCGGTCGGGGATTGTGAAGGAGTTCAGTTTTTGGTAGTCCACTACTGGACGAAGTTTTCCGTCTTTCTTTCCAACGAAAAAGAACGGTGACGAATATTGTGATTTTGATGGACGGATATAACCCTTGTCCAAGTTATCTTTGATGTATTCGTCAAGCTTTTCTTGCTCGCCTTTAGATAACGGGTATATTTTGCAGTCTAGGGTTTTTGGGGCGTCCTCTGTAAAATCAATAGCAATATCCCATGGTTGGTGTTCTGGATACCGCTTTGCTTCTTCTTCGGAAAAGACCTTCTTCCATTTGTGGTAGTGTTTTGGGACTACCTGGTCCCAGGTTTTCTCTTCTTTTGGCAGGGCCTTTACTGCCATCTCTGTTGACGTCGAGCTTCTTTTGAGGATTTCTTCATCCATTCGATGGACAAAGAGTTCTTCCCCAGGGGTGCATAATGATGCAGCCTTCTTGATCCACGCATCTCGTATGCGGATCACTTCTGCATCCGTTGTATATGAAAGGGTCTTGATGACAAGTGGTTGCATGCTTTCATCAAGGGTCGCGCTTCTCCAATCGATCAATGGCTGGAAGGCAGCGAGCCACGGGTACCCTAACACCATCTCATCATCTCCTAAATTTGTGACGAGGAATCTCATGTTCTGTTTCTTCTCCCCAGTCCGGACTTGCAGGTCAACGTAGTACTTGATGATTCCTGACTTATTCTGGGTCCCGTCAATGTTCCACACAATGCGGGGTCGTGGCAGCTTTAGTTTGCCAATCTTCATTCTTTTCAGGAGCTTGAAGTTGATAAAGTTGTCCGTGGCTCCTGAATCCACGAGAACTTTTCTTTCGGCCGTTGTGTGTGAAGTTTGTATCAGAGTTGGGATTTGGAGACTTCGATATTTACAAACAAACACATCTTTAAACTGTAACGCACGCGCCATGGCTGCTGGGTTTGTGCATTTTAAAAATCCTCCCCGTGCTCTTCTGCCCAAGCCTCTTTGATCATTGCATATTTCTCTTTGGTTGAGAGGCTTTTAATGAGGGACGATCGCACCTCGGTAGGGGTGGATTCAGTTTCGGACTCTTCTTCCGATTCTTCCTCTGCTTCGCTTTCTTCGGCTTTAGCCTTGCGAGCCTTCTGAGGTGGTTTTTTGTCCTTCTGCTTGTCTGGACAGTTGCAGGAGAGGTGTCCTTGTTTGTTGCACGTGTAGCAACGGCCTTCTTTCTTCTGGACTTCAATGTCCGGTTTCTCTTTTGCAGTGGTCGCCGCTGCTCTTCCTCGGGTTCCTTTGTTATAGTTGGAACGAGAGCGGTCGGCACGTGTGTCCATTGCATCTGAAGCAGGGGCTGGCATCTTAATGACCAGCATCTTTGCCAATTGGGCGGGGTTCATCTTTCCTGCTCCCTTCTTCCTTGGAGTTTCTTTGTTAATCCCCCAAATATTCTGGACTGCGGTGTTGTCTGAGTGGTACTGGTGCACTCCGTCGGCCCATCCTCTGAAATCCAGAGGTCGTACCACCTTATAGACATGGTCCATCATGCGGTAAGGAAGTTTGGATGCGAATAAGGAGAGTGTCGACTGAGCATCCAGGGGGTACGTTGCTTCTGCTGCAAGGGATTCAAACTGGGCGATAAACACATCCACCTCATTTGGTATGAATGAGAGGTGGCGCAGTTTATCTTCTGCCCTTTCCCTTGCTCCCGTATCCTGGAATGCTTGTTCAAAGCCTTGAGACACTGCTGTCCAATAGAATTCGTCATTTGGGAGTCTTCCGTTGTTCATTTCTGCAAGGATCCAGTTGGTCCATCTCTTGACCCAGTCCTTTACATTTGGTCCTTTTATGAAACCGAGTAGCAGGGCCGCTCGTTTCATAGGTATCGCCATTTGTTCAGCGTCCAAATTTGTGATTCGATACAGGTTGAATTCCTGCATGAATTGGTCCACAAGCGATCGTGTACCATCAAAGTTGGTTGGGGGGTTTCCTCCAAGTTTGCCGTTTGCTGCTCCTGGGCCTGGGCCGGCACCTGCCCCGCCTCCAACAGGGACGCCACTAGGAGGGGGTCCTCCGCCTCCGGGCGCGCCTCCGCCTGCTGGGGCACCTCCGCCTCCAGGTGCGCCCCCACCTCCTGGGGGGCCACCTCCTGGCGGTCCGCTTCCTCCTGGTGGTCCTGGGGGCCCACCTCCGGAGGGACCACTTCCTGCTGCCATAGTGCTAGCAGGGGGGTTTCCACTTCCTGTTCCTGTCCCCTTCATGAAGAATGTTTGTACTGTAGATGGGGGGACAGCCGTCGTTGTTGCGGTTGCAGCTGTGGTGGTCGTCTGTGTTGCCATTGGAGAACTTTTTGTATTACGTCTCTTAGCAGTTGGCACGGTATGCTGGCCTGCCTTCAACGGTGTATCGTCTGGTGGAATCGCTGATACTGTCGTTGGTCTGATCGATCTTCTTCCCAGGTTATACAGGGAGGGGACTGGTTGAGTAGCTGTCCAATGCCTAGTCCTGCTGTCTCGCTGTATGAAGTACCACTGCTCAGTACTTTCTTCGTATTCGATGGCAAGGTATGCTGCGCTGAGTATGTTGTATACCCAACAACCTTCTTCGCCGTCGATTTTCTGCCAAAGGGCTGCTCCTTTTACGTGGCCAGGAACTTTGTCTTCTGTTCTCCTCTTGATGGGAAACGGTTTGAATCTGAGGACTGATCAGGATTCAGAGATTCTTCGTCCCTTAGCCAGAGTGGCCGTAGGTTCAATAGACTTGACTTAATGTTACATCACAGTAGGGACGTTCACCCGACGTGGGCTAAGTCATTCTACAGAGACGCTGCACTAAGGGGTCTGGTTCTGGTTGTCAAGGGAAGTTCCGAGGAGGAACTTCAGTGAAGATGGACGAGTTGAAGAGTCAGCCTAAGCCAATAGTGGAACTTAGGATTCTTCAGTGAGAGGAGAGTTCGGTGAGAGATGGAGTATTCACAGTCTTCGATTGCTCGAGTACCGTAGGATACAAAAAGTCAAGTCTAAGGCTACAAGCTACCTAGCAAGCCTGACTTTATAGTAAAGAGGGATCCTAGTACTGAGTCATAACGGCGTACTAGGATAGAGTCATCCGAACAATAAGTAACTATGGCGCAGTCCGCAGTATGTATGAAATGAGTCCTGAAACAAAAGATACAAGCCCCTTGACAACGGGCTAGAGTCACTATGACTTGTATGAGAAATAAACAAAGAGTCACTATGACTCTTGTGAGGTTGATCACGTGAGACAAAGAAAGACAATAAAGAAAAGAAATGAGTCGTATCGTAACAATTTTGTAGGTTAGCGCGTGATTTATCTCCACGTTACGCTGATAGTGTGAAACAGGCAGTTCACCCCTCTTATTCATCGACTCCAGCGTTCTGAGCTGATCCCTCTGTCAACATAGCCAGAAGTCATCCACTACAGCATTGCACAAGAGTTCCATGACCACCCTTTTGCAATGAGGACATTGGAAATCCACTGTGGCAATGGCATTTAAGGTGATCTGATAAGGATGCAGCATGTTGTGTACTCAGTTGTGATCAAAGAGACTTAATTGGAGTACTGTCTACCTGATAAGGACACAGTGTGTCATGTACTACAAGGCCATGAGCATGTAGTACTACACAATGAAGAAGAACTATACACACCTTAGTCATGATCAAAGAGACTGAGGTGCCCAGAAAGTTTGTCTACAAAAATAAAAGGGGCAGAAGAGCTGTACAGTACCAAGCCCCTTGCTACCAATTCTAGGATATAACATACCGTACAAAGACAGGTCTGCCACAATGCTGATCTGTAAAGTAATCCGAAACGTCTGCTCTCGTTTTTTCTGCGAATTCCCTGTTATCACCTACTGTCCGTGCTTCCGAGCGGTTGACGCTTCCAACACACCCCACTCGTGGGCACCCTGGAAGAGACAAGACATTACGCCTCACGCTACAATACTGCTGGTGGCCCTCCATCAGAAAGTGGCTACGCGATTATGTAATAGGATGCTCGGAATGCCAGCAAACCAAAGTCAATACCCATCCACAGCCGACACCAACCTATCACATCGATGCCCCAATAGATGCGTTACCATTCAGCTCGATCTCCCTTGATCTAATCACACAGCTTCCGCGCAGCGAGGGCCACGATGTGATACTCACTATCGTAGATCAAGGCTGCTCCAGGGCGGCGATCTTCATCGCATGTAACACCAACATCACGGGAATCGAAGTCGCAAACCTCTATTACCAACACATCTATTTATGGTTCGGACTCCCACAACGTATCATAAGTGACTGAGACCCGCACTTCACATCGAAGTTCACGAAAGCCCTCTGCAACCGCCTCCAAATCACACAAAACATCTCAACCGCCTTCCATCCACGGACGGACAGGCTGTTGGAACGTAAAAATCAGTGGGTAGAACTGTACTTACGGCTTTTCACCAGCATGGCGCAGGACGACTGGAGCGTGTGGCTGCCCCTCGCAACCGCAGCACATAACTCACGTCACAATCGAACGATCAACGCCGTACCCATCCAGATCATCTTAGGGTATCAACCGCAGTACGCAGCAAGCATCGATTAAGGACCCACGGCGCAAGTCCCCGCAGTAGAAGAGCGCCTATTAAAAGTGCAGCACCTTCAGGCCCAAGCCCACTGCATGCTCAGCATCGTAGCCAAACTAACGCCACTGCAGAAGTACCAGAAGGGTGATGCGGTCTGGCTAGAGGGGCGACATCTTAACCTCCCCTTACAAGCAATGAAGGTGGCGCCGTGAAGATACGGGCCGTTTATAATCGAAGCCGCAATCTCTCCTGTGGCGTATCGCCTCCGCCTTCCTGCTACGCGGACAATTTACCCAGTGTTCCACGCATCCTTACTGACCACAGTTAAATAAACAGAGGCCCATGGAGCCCCCGCAGCAAGACCGACACCGATGATAATCGATGGCTACGAAGAATACGAAGTCGAAGCCATTATCGGTCACCACTATCACGGGAAGAAGCGCGAACTGCGGTACCTCGTGCAGTGGAAAGGCAAGACCGCAGCCGACCACTCCTGGGAGCCAGCGACACAAATATTCGCGCTGCAGCGGATCGCGGTGTACCACCGCAAACACCCGCTGCAACATAAAAGCACCAGGACAACAAAGGCTCATAGCATCATCCAGTCCATTGCCCGATCATGTCTAACATCGCGATCCACGAGCCCACTGTATCTCTACCCTCCACTGTTACTGCAGTCGAAGAAGACACCTCCCCCAAAAGCACCCATATTGACGCATCCTATCACCACGCCGTCGTTTCTCTGGAAGTGTGGTTGAAGATAATGGGTACCTTTTTCCCTGAGCCACGCTCAACGCACTCACGGCCATGTTGGACACTACGGTCAACGGCCCCGCGGTCCTCCGCATCACAAGAGGGCTCGCTCTTACGGCGTGCCATTTTCAATTGCGCGTGGATCAACAAGCTGAGGAGCTTCAGTGCCATAGCTGGACTCAGTCTAATGAACAACTTCAAGCCCACTTTCAGGAGCAATGCCCTCCAGGGTACGAGCTCAACACGCAACTCCCCCACTTCCTCATTCCCGATCCCGCAACGGGGCGAGCGATCCAGGCCCCGTTCGTCAAACTCGGTGACGATAACCACGTTGCCTACGGAACGGCGGGCACGCCGGGGGCCCCGGTCTTCATTCATGAACTTTACGCACACACCGTCGCCCTTGAACCCGGCAAGGTACTCCAGCCCCTCGCCTCCTGGTTCGTGGGCTCCCTGCAGTCCAGTGACCTCCCCTACCGACGCCTCCTCAATGCCGTCAAGAAGCTCAACGATTGGGCCCTCAATAGGCCTCAATACCGAAGTCGCACGCTATAGAGAGCTTGACCTTAAGTTGTGCCAAGCCCGCGAACAAATCTGACAACTCGAAAACGAAGCCGAGTCATTCCAGCGCAGCCTTGTGCTCTCACGATCGCCTTGAAAACGCTAAGGCATCTGTATGCCTTGGCCATCTCGAAGAAACCATCGGCGACGGGTATCTGCGGTTCCATCCAACCCCCACGCAGCGCAACGACGTGGCTCACTCCATGCGATGCGGACGTCGGAACTAGAAGGGGGGGTGATGAAGCCGGCTCCGGGGTCACGTGACCCACAGGTACCCTCTTCTTTTGTTGAAAGCTTCTATACAGCGCCTGTGACCTTCTGATGACTCCTTACTACGCCGCAGCATGCACTCGTAGTACAAACATGTATTCTCTATCTACGTCTCCTGTCCAAATACTACGAGTCTTCTTTTCTATCGTCCCCTAATTCCCACGTCTAAGCCTCACCTGCCGGTGACACCGCTTTAACTCATCAAGGAGGTCACCATGATTTTACTCTTCTCGAAGACGCCAGCGCGGAGGCTCCACTCTCCCGGACGTGTTGCTCCTTCGTTCTCTCGTTCATGGCGGTGTCACAAGCATCTTGCTCCGAGATACTTCTTGTCGTGTTAGGATCCACGCACGGCACGCGACATATGTAGCCACGGAAGCGCGCCACCGCTACATCTTGGCGCAGGAAAAGGGAGGTACAGGAGCTACCTTTCTGCGGGTGGTTTCCTCTGGGGAGATGAGGAGATGAGTATAAGCCAGTGGTTTTGGGAGCATGTTTCGTCCATCAACACAGCCAGCCTCTCTAGGGCCGTCACACCTCTGATATTTCCTTCCTCCAATGCTAATGCTGATGCGCACACCGCTTCGCAGACTCTCCTCCGCTTCATCTCCACTACTATCCCACTCCCATGCGACGCGCTTGCATACATCTACAATCCCATTGCCGCTCGTACCACCCTCCGCTCGCGCGCCCGGTATGATCCCTCTCATCGTTTCCTACAATGTGCGGCCCGCCCTCGTCCTCGAGTCGCGTACACCACTTGTCTTGTGCGCACCCGCGCACTACCTGCCCAACGCGGACATCGCGCTCCTCACTTCGTTCAGCATGCATGGCTTCGTCGACGTACACAAGTGACCAGCTGAGTGGGAGGGCATTTGTCGCTGGTCTCATCGCGCAGATCCGCTCGGAGACCCCATTCGTTTCATTGGCAGCAGGTGTTCCACACCATCGTCATCACACCGTCTACATCAATATTCGACATCGGGAATTGTGATGGTGGTGGCGGGGTCGTTGCACCAGAAGTCGCTGATACCGCGATAGCGCCTGGCGAGAATTCTTTTACGAGCTAACGTGTTGATGGCGACAACCGTGGTGACCTTGCAGACCGAGAGGACCGTCGGAGTTAGGGGCCGAACGGCCATGAAATCGCCGCCACCCAGTAACAAATCGGATTTCGAGCCTGAGATCGATGACCAGAGAACAAATGAGATTAACGGACATGAAGCACAGTGCGCAATCATGTCAATACCTGCGACGATCTCGCTCGGCGGCGTGCGCTACCCCGCCGCGCGTCCTCGCTTACAACATGGTGACATACTTGCACCCGTCCAATCCCTTGGGCATCTCTCCCTGTCGACAGTCCTCCCTCTCTGTGCCCAAGTTCCTCGCGACTTAGGTGCAGCTTAGGGTATTTGATAAGGGGGAGAGGACCAGGAGGGAAGAAGGGATTCATCTTCAACTAGGATTCCTCCTGTCATGTAGACTCCAGACACGGGCTCTTTCTGTAGTGCACTTGTAGACAGTGAAGACTACAACAACGGTGGTGACGTGCTCATGCGAGACAGGAGCCGCTGTTTGGAGGCCTGCCGGGTACTCCTTCGAGGTACTCGGCGCAAATTGGCGCAAGTAGGCGCCAGGAGGCACGCATATAGGGCATACATGTGAGAGCAGGACGATACAGGACCGCAATAGCAACGTCATGTGGGTGCGTGACCTGTCTGTTCACGTATTGGCCAACACATGTAATGACTAGATGACTCCCGGCAGGAGAGGGAGTATTCAGACGCTGGGCACAGAATAAGTATTCATGAAATTATCTTGTTTTGGTCACGGTACTGTACTGGGAGTAAGACCCATTGAATCAGTTAGCGGATACAAGTTACAGGATTCGGAATGGCATCTTGCGATTCCGGAAAATGACCTGCTCACTGTCGCTTTCTGTATCTCTCAGCTAGGTTACCTTGACCCTCGAGGCATCGTTCCTTGGATGCCGCAAGATAACTGCACAGAAATCCTTATAACGTCTTACGGGTTAGCTTCAGGGTCACCACTGCGAGCAGCTCCAGTGCTAGTGGCTGTGCTAAGCTGACTTCCCCCCCTGAACGACATTTCGATCTTCTCTCCGGTTTAGAGCCGTACATGTCGGTTCGACACTAAGATTCCTGAAAGTGTTCCGTATAACCGAAACTGAAAAAGTCGCCTCCGTCAATCCCAGGTTGCCCACTATCTTCGTCTTGGATCAAGGGACCGTTGATTATGTGGATACGGGACTCTTATAGATATTTTTTCTTCCATACCTGTGTAAGGATCGACATCGGTCTAGGCTCGCACAAACCGCCGACAAGCCAGCGACTGACAAACGCCGTCGCAGCGTCTATACGCCACCAACACCAGATAACCAACATCCATCAATTGCTAGCATGAGACGGCGTACCCCTTAGAACCTGGTAGAACGTAGATAAAATGTATATAAGGCTTCGAGCCTCTACTCATGAATGAAGATATCGGCACTGCGCCGGTCAATTTCCCCCTCTCTCGCTCGCCGTGTGCCACACCGACGTCTCGTATCCGTATCCGTATCCGCCCTGCATAACCGCCGCGTTATCATCTGCCTTATCTTATCTACCTGCTCGTCTAGGCTTCCCCTTGGGTCGACCTTCAACACCTTACTCGCACTAACACCTACACCTGATGGCCTAAAAAACATTCATTTTATTCTATACACAAGGTCATAACTCGGCTGTCATTCAGTTTGCAGTGTGTGACGTATCGCATAGGCTACTATGAGGTTATGGGGTGAGTACGTCTGGAGATGACATGATGATAGGCATGGACATAGCACGAACAAAGATACGGATATAAAGCTTTTTCGTTCGCGATACACATTAAGCAGCAAGATCTAAAAAGATAACGGGGAAAGATATGGAGAACAAAAAAACCTCAGGGACACAGTAGTATGTAGTATGAAATGGATACGGGCTACGAACCCGTTGGAGTCAAGAGACCTGGTAGAAGTACAAAAAATTTCGATCACAAACACGGCATTGAAAAAAAAAAACCGAAGCATTGTGAAGCAATCATGTTCTTTTCTTTTCTTTTTTTGGTGGCAGCGGTGGTGGCAGTTTACATACTCAGCTCGGTGCGGATACGTTCGCGCACGCGCATGAGCGACTTGCCGAGCTCGTTCAGGCCGGTGCCACCGCCGTCGCCCCAAAACACATCGCCCGACTCGACGTAGATGAGTTCGGCGGGGTACGATCCGATGAGCAGTTGGCGCAAGTCTCCATGTTGGCGGAACTTCAGGTACAGCACCTCGTCCATCTATCGCCAAATCAGAATTGCTTGCGCTCAGTGAGGCAAAAAAAAAAAAAGGACGCACAGTGGCGAGCCCGACGTCCCCCCAATCGCGTCTAGTGTGGTCCGCGAATGACGCGCTAATCCCGGTGACGTCCTCGACGTACTCACAGAGCCTGATCTGGTCGGCGAGGTCCGGGCGGTGGTCGAGGAACTTGAGGGCCTCGAACAGGTGCAGCGCGGTCGGGTACAGTTCGTCTTCGTATAGCAAAGCGTGTGGCGAGTGATATAGTAGCCCCGAGTACTCCCCGTACCCGTTGAACCGCAACGATGGGACCGTGACCAATGGAGATAAGCGGACTGGACGACCCGCGACCTCCCGAGCGTGAATGAACGAGCCAAATAGACTGGCCGCTTGCACTTCGCTGTACCCGCATAGGAGTTCTTGCAGATCAGGTAGCAATCCCGGGTCTGACACCACGTCATCCAGCTCCAGCGCACGAGAAAGCTCCCTCATGAACGCGCCGCAAATATGAAGCTCCTTCGTCCTATTAAACGATCTGAGAAGTTCGTGCCACGTTGTGCCGTCAATCTCGCCGTTCTGCCATTTGGTTGGCATCGTCTCTTCGTGAAATCCGAGCTCGATCCGTCCTACCCCGGATAACGCAGGAATAATCATGCTGCAGATCTGCGCTGAGCAGTCGATTTGCCAGTCCAACTCGTTGCACCTCACCCAGAGGGAGAAAGGTCTGTCCAACCATGGCGTACTGCGGTGACCCGTAGTTATGGAGACCCCATCACGATCAAAAAAAACCACCGCAGTGGGGAACTTGAGCCCTTCTGTGATATTGATGAAGTGGGACAAGTGTGGTAATGCGAAGGCGATTTGATTGAATAACGTGATATCCAGTCGCTCCAGAAGAGGAGCCCTAATTTGAGCGACAAGGCACTCCATATAAGCGCTAACTCCTCGGAACGTAAGGATTCTGAGGTTGGGAAGCGTCACGGGCGTTCCTTGTTTACTAAACAGTTCTCTCTCAGCGCTGGGGCGGGGTATGGGGATGGAAAAACCGATGGACACATCCTCGAGTTGGGGAAGGGACTGAAGACGTGCCACCAATAGCCTCGGGTGAAAGTAACCAAAAGCTCCGATGTTTTTAATCACGAGCGTGACGAGGGAGACAGTGGAGGAGAGCAACCGTAATCTTTTTGGAAGGCCGATGCCAAGAGAGAGATGGCATAGATTTGGGGCTAGAAAGGTCTTTGGAAGTGTGAGAGTTGTGATTTCATCAGCTGAGAATGAAAGAGAAAGGTATTCCAGTATTGGGAAGGGTCCGTCCAGGAGAACAAGGGACCCATTCAAAATCGAAGGCGGGAAGTGGAGGTTGATACTGCGTACACGATTACGCAACAGGAGTGCATGGTGTATTCCTAACTCATCCTCCATACGTAGGTTCCCAGTTGCATCCCAATAATCGACGAAGAGAGGAAGAGGAGGTAAATGATCTAGCGTGTCCACTACGGGGGTGCCATTCGTGCATTGAATATGCATACCCAGGTGGAATGCCGAGGAGAATATGAGGTGATGCCATCTTTGACAAACATGAGAGAGCTTGCGCCACCCAAGTCGGACATTCCAGGAATTCTCCTCATCTAGTCGATAATAGTTAAATATACCAAGGAGTATATCATCGTCGAGCGTATTGATAGTCGTGTATAGCACGCGGTATCGCGGTTGCCTGGATGTTGGAGGTAGTGGTGGTAGATCCTATGCAGAGGCTTACGTGTGGTGTCGAAGTAACTAGAGGCATCGAAACATACCAGACTGCTTGTAGATGCAAGAGATCCTCGTGAAATGCAAATGTATATGTTAAGGGAGTGCGATGCTGGGCGACTCAGAACTTTCCAGTCCTCAAATTCCCCATCCGTTGAACGATCGACTGATGGTGTTGTTAGAATGTGCCGCAAGTAGCTATGATTCAATCGTGGACGAGACTCGTAGTCGGAGTACGATACTGGCTGCTCGTAGTACCACAATTTGTCTTGCATACTTGAATCTCTGACAAGTTCTTCCCCCTCAATTACTCCAGAGCTATCTGGAAATAGGTTAGATAGCAAGTGATGAGACAGGCAAACGTGGCACAAACCTCTGAAGATCAGGGAACCGTTCAGAGACCAGACGTTGCCAAAGATCCTAGGATTGTGCCAGGTATCGAGGAACACACGGCTTGGCCTATCGAATAGAACATAGATAGTGTCATTGTGCTCAAGTACCCCACTTGGTTCTTGAAGTGGGCGGCGCTGAAAAACGGGCGTATATGCGCTCTCATCTTCAGGGCAACGCAAATAGAAGTGAGGGTTTTGTTCGAGGGTGATACGTGCGCGGTCATTATAACGGCTGAAGTTCCAAAGAATCTCTGGAAAGGATGGATCTGCACTGAGCTCCTCTGGTGCACGAATAAAAGATTGTTATCGAAGACAAGCCCCACACGAATTGCTGCTCACGGCTCACGGTGACAGTTTCTGTGTCATGAGGAGACAGTAGCGGGGACTTGAGGAGCACGAAGTTGACGGTCATCGTTCGTCCCCATTCGTCAGATTTCTGAAGTAGAGTTGTGTGGGATGTATGTGAAAAGACACGCATGCAAGCCTCACCAGAGGCGACCAATCTCTCTCTACGCTATCTCTCTCATGTGCCAATTCCATTCTTGAATAGACGGTGAGCAGGATGCCAATGCCAGCATGGAGTCAGTGGGAAACTCTTAAACGCCACCAGTATTGTTGCTTACAGGTGGTACCATCTCAACGAATGGCTACTCAATACCCGAGTCGCCTCGGTGAATCTTGCGTTCGCCTCGTCGGTTACCTTCGTGCCTGAATCCGCGGCGGAACGAAATGCTAGGTCACAAACTTGAAGCATTCTATGAAAAAATGTCAGAGACAGGAATATAACATGCGTGAATGAAACCCGGGGCGAAGGTCACCTTCTCCGATCGCCGTCTTCATGCACAAGCGCTGGAGCCGCAGTTCGAGAGAGGAGTTGACATATAGAAATCAATCCGAGGGCCTGATTTCGGTAAGCCCTGCCAACATTCCAGGCATGTTCGAGAAACACTGATCTATTGTCATGTGCTTCTAGTGGAAGGGTAGTGTAATCGGTCATTGTGCTGTATGCCTGAGCTAGTGAGTATATCGTATTCAACGATCTGCCCAAACTCGAAGAGCCAGACACAAAAAGGAGTTGTTAACGCTCGAAACTTAAAACGTTCAAAGTTTGAATCAAAGGAACGAGCAAACGTAGGAGCTGCCCTTCTTGGAGGTGTTTGCCTCTGGGAAGGATCGTATTCGGACAAAATTTGTCATCCTCCAATATGCCCGGCCTTACCTGCAAGCTGTGTCTCCCCTGATTTGCGCTTCACCAATGCCGGTGTGCTGTACAATTCTTTTCTGACACCCCGCCTCATCTCTACCTCCGAGATCTGCTTCCATGCAACTTGTCGACGTACATAAGTGGCCATTCAAGTGACAAGGGTTGCTCGCGAGGTTCCTGCGCAGATCTACTCGATGATACCAATCTTCCCCACTCATGCCTCTGACCCGGAACGGTAGCCACCCCACACCATTGTCATCACCCCATCAACTCCGATACCAAACAAGGATATCAATACCGTGACACTGCCTGTTGAGGGGTTCTTGGCTAGAAGCTAAGGCACTAATGGTGATGGCGATGACCTCACAGACAGGGAGGAGTCGGAGAACAGTCAGAGTCAGGAGCCAGGGGACACAGCATTGCCATCGTCCAGCAGGAACTCTAATTTTAAGCCTGAGAGCGATACCGGAGGAATGAGTGAATATGTGAGACTGACCATGATGACTCGTCGGAGGTGTCCGACTAACGCAACCCCCGTGACGACCTCCCTTGACGGTGTGCGTCACCAGGCGCGCATTGTGGTGACTACTTGCGGCGGCGTACTTGCAGCTATTATCTAACATAAGGAAAATCGGATTCATCATCGATTAGTGCTTCCCCATCACGTCGAATCCAGATACATCTGTAGCTTTCCCAGAATGCGCTTGTGGATATCGACAGTATCATGATAACGACAGCGATAACCACCACCACGACAACCCTCGAGTATTATTGAAGCTACAAGAACGAGGACAAGAGGCTTGTTCACGGCGAGGCTGACGTTGACGAGGCACAGGAACGAGGAACGGCTGAGTAAGTTTTTTTTTTGAATTCCATTTTTGGCTGCCCGTTTTGGGGGCACAGAACCTGTGTGGTACTGTGAGTACAGTACTTACTCTCTAACTTATGCCATTCGCCAATGCCATCAATGTCCTCTCCACCTGGTGTGAGTGATAGGACAATGAGCATGCGTATTCCTTGGATCCAGAAGATGTCATTCCCTTCATGGAGAGGAGTGCCATGTTTGTGCCTATCGACTTCGTGATGGTGGTTTCTGTTGAAGTGTGATCTGAGTTAAGAGTCACATGCTTTGTGGGAGATGCTTGAGTCATCTCATGGACATATATGGTATCTGGCCCCTTATGGGCAATAGCTTGATATGGACTTATTCCGGACTTCATACGGACCGGATCGCCTTTTGTTTATCTTTATTATTCTTCCTTCTATTGTTTAGATACCGGTGGTGACTCACTTAATAGTGGCACCACTTTATATTTGTCCAATCATATCCCTTCTTAGACCCATTGTCGTGTCACACGTGTGCTAAACACAATGTGCGCACAGACCATTCCTTCTTGTTTATAAGGATGGTTGTTTATGCCTTCACACTTCAGAGTTCCTTCAACCTCTGAAGTGTAAGTGCACCCTCTTCTCTTTCCACACCTATAGACTAACACTTCCGTAGTACTTGTCTTTGTCTAGGTGTGTAGCTATGTGCTATAGAGTTCCTTCAACCTCTGAAGTTACTTGTCTTTGTCTAGCCTTTAATGCTAACCTTTCACTTGCTAAGTCAGTGCTGCGTTCAACAGGTTATGGGCCCTGCCCGCAACTCAAACTGACTTGCTTTTTTCACTTGGGTTCCTCCTCAGATCTACCTTGTGTCTCTGCCACATTTCTGACCACTTGTCGTCGTCACCTCTTCCCACTTATGTGAGCATTATTTGTTTATCGACACTCCCCTTCTTTTCCAAGGTGCAAACGGACTTCGGTCTCAGTAGCACTGCCATTTTGGCTAGCTCCTTAAGGGAGTTCTCGCGAGAGGCGCTAGGGAGCTCTTAAGTGAGCAGACGCGACCTTAAGTTCCTCTAGTGCGCAGTTACTTAGTAGACTTCTTTTCCTGGTTTTCGTCCGGAAGTGCTTTCATAGGCCAAGAGGGGAAGACCCTTGCAGCTATAGGACCGGTTAATGGTTGGGTGATACTCAGTTAATACCTGGGTCACTTTAAGGGGTGTGATGTTATGATACGACTCATTTTCTCCTTTGTTTGTCTTTCTTTGTCTCACATGACCGGTCTCACAAGAGTCATAGTGACTCTTTTGTTTATTTCTCATATGAGTCATAGTGACTCTAGCCCATTGTCAAGGGGCTTATATCTTTTGTTTTAGACTCGTTTCATACATACTGCGGACTGCGCTGCAGTTACTCATTGATGTGATGACTCAATCCTAGTACGCTATTGTGACTCAGTACTAGGATCTCTATTTACTATAAAGTCAGGCTTGCTAGGTAGCTTGTAGCCTTAGACTTGACTTTTTGTACTCTACGGTACTCGAGCAATTGAAGACTGTGAATACTCCATATCTCACTGAACTCTCCTCTCACTGAAGAATCCTAAGTTCCACTATTGGCTTAGGCTGACTCTTCAACTCGTACATCTTCACTGAAGTTCCTCATCGGAACTTCCCTTAACAACTAGAACCAGACCCTTAGTGCAGCGTCTCAGTAGAACGACTTAACCCATGTCGGGTGAACATCCCTACCGTGACGTAACATTAAGTCAAGTCTATTGAACCTATTGCCACTCTGGCTAAGGGACGAAGAATTTCTGAATCCCGATCAGTACTTGGATTCAAACCGTTTCCCATTGAGAGGAGAACAGACAATGAAGTTCCTGGCCATGTAAAAGGAGCAGCCCTTTGGCAGGAAATTGACAGCGAAGAAGGTTATTGGGTATACAACATACTCAGCGCAGCATACATCGCCATCGAATACGAAGAAAGTACCGAGCAGTGGTACTTTATATAGCGAGACAGCAGGACTAGGCATTGGACAGCTACTCAACCAGTCCCCTCCCTGTATAACCTGGGAAGAAGATCAATCAGACCAATGACAGTATCAGTGATTCCACTAGACAATACACCATTGAAGGTAGGCCAGCATACCGTGCCAACCACTAAGAGATGTGATATAAAAAGTTCTCCTATGGCAACACAGACAACCACCACAGCTGCAACCGCAACAACGACGGCTGTCCCCCCATCTACAGTACAAACATTCTTCATGAAGGGGACAGGAACAGGAAGTGGAAACCCCCCTGCTAGCACTATGGCAGCAGGAAGTGGTCCCTCTGGAGGTGGGCCCCCAGGACCACCAGGAGGAAGTGGACTGCCAGGAGGTGGCCCCCTAGGAGGTGGGGGTGCACCTGGAGGCGGAGGTGCCCCAGCAGGCGGAGGCGCGCCCAGAGGCGGAGGACCCCCTCCCGGTGGCGCCCCTGTTGGAGGCGGGGCAGGTGCCGGCCCAGGCCCAGGAGCGGCAAACGGCAAACTTGGAGGAAACCCCCCAACTGACTTTGATGGTACCCGATTGCTTGCGGACCAATTCATGCAGGAATTCAACCTGTATCGAATCACAAATTTGGACGTGGAACAAATGGCGATACCTATGAAGCGAGCGGCTCTGCTGCTCGGATTCATAAAAGGACCAAATGTAAAGGACTGGGTCAAGAGATGAACCAACTGGATCCTTGCAGAAATGAACAATGGAAGACTCCCGAATGACGAATTCTATTGGACAGCAGTGTCTTAAGGCTTTGAACAAGCATTCCAGGATATAGGAGCAAGGGAATGGGCAGAAGATAAACTGCGCCACCTCTCATTCATACCAAATGAGGTGGATGCCTTTATCACCCAGTTTGAATCCCTTGCTGCAGAAGCAACGTACCCCCTGGATGCTCAGTCGACACTCTCCTTATTCACATCTAAACTTCCTTACCGCATGATGGACCACGTCTATAAGGTGGTACGCCCTCTGGATTTCAGAGGATGGGCCGATGGAGTGCGCCAGTACCACTCAGACAACACCGCAGTCCAGAATATTCGGGGGATTAACGAAGAAACTCCAAGGAAAAAGGGAGCAGGAAAGATGAACCCCGCCTAATTGGCGAAGATGCTGGGCATTAAAATGCCTGCTCCTGCTCCAGATGCAATGGACATGCGCGCCGACCGCTCTCGTTCCAACTATAACAAGGGAACCCGAGGAAGAGCAGCGGCGACCACTGCAAAAGAAAAACCAGACATTGAAGTCCAGAAGAAAGAAGGCCATTGCTACACGTGCAACAAACAAGGACATCTCTCCTGCAACTGTCCAGACAAACAGAAGGACAAGAAACCACCTCAGAAGGCTTGCAAGGCCAAGGCTGAAGAAAGTGAACCTGAGGAAGAATCGGAAGAAGAGTCCGAAACTGAATCCACCCCTACCGATATGCGATCTTCCCTCCTCAAAAGCCTCTCAACCAAAGAAAAATATGCAATGATCAAAGAGGCTTGGAAGGAAGAGCATGGGGAGGATTTTTAAAATGCACAAACCCAGCGGCCATGGCGCATGTGTTACAGTTTAAGGATGTGTTTGTTTGTAAATATCAAAGTCTCCAAATCCCAACTCTGATACAAACTTCACATACAATGGCCGAAAGAAAAGTTCTCGTGGATTCAGGAGCCACAGACAACTTTATCGACTTCAAGCTCCTGAAAAGAATGAAGATTGGCAAACTAAAGCTGCCACGACCCCACATTGTGTGGAACATTGACAGGACCCAGAATAAGTCAGGGATCATCAAGTACTACGTTGACCTGCAAGTCCGGACTGGGGAGAAGAAACAGAACATGAGATTCCTCGTCACTAATCTAGGAGATGACGAGATGGTGTTAGGGTACCCGTGGCTTGCTGCCTTCCAGCCATTGATCGATTGGAGAAGCGTGACCCTTGATGAAAGCATGCAACCACTTGTCATCAAGACCCTTTCATATACAATGGATGCAGAAGTAATCCGCATATGAGATGCGTGGATCAAGAAGGCTGCATCATTATGCACCCCTGGGGAAGAACTGTTTGTCCACCGAATGGATGAAGAAATCCTCAAAAGAAGCTCAACGTCAACCAAAATGGCAGTAAAGGCGCTGCCAAAAGAAGAGAAAACCTGGGATCAGGTAGTCCTGAAACACTACCACAAATGGAAGAAGGTCTTTTCTGAAGAAGAGGCGAAGCGGTATCCCGAACACCAACCCTGGGATATTGCTATTGATTTTACAGAGGACGCCCCGAAAACATTGGACTGCAAAATATACCCGTTATCTAAAGGCGAGCAAGAAAAGCTTGACAAATACATCAAAGATAACTTGGACAAGGGCTATATTCGTCCATCAAAATCACAATACTCATCACCATTCTTCTTTGTCGGAAAGAAAGACGGAAAACTTCGTCCAGTAGTGGACTACCGGAAACTGAACTCCTTCACAATCCCTGACCGATACCCGTTGCCTCTAATACAGGAACTAGTGGATAAGGTGAAGGATGCCAGGCTGTTCACAAAAATGGACGTGCGAGCAGGATACAACAATATTCGCTTCTGAGAAGGCGATGAGCCGAAAGCCACCTTCAAAACGAACCTAGGACTGTTCGAACCAACAGTAATGCCATTTAGACTGAAAAATGCCCCCGCAGTGTTCCAACAAATGATGAATACGCAGTTTAATGACCTTACCGCAACTGGTCAAGTAATCATCTATATGGATGACATCCTTATTGCAACAAAGAAGGATGAAGATGAACATCGCAAGTTGGTTAGCAAAGTCCTTGAACGCCTTCAAAAGCTGGACCTCTACTTAAAGCCCAGCAAGTGCCTCTTTGAAGTAGAATGCATCGAATTTCTAGGAGTAATCCTGGAAAAAGGAACCGTCACCATGGATCCAGTTAAAGTCGCTGGAGTTGCTGAATGGAAAGTGCCGAAAAACACGAAAGATATTCGGGCTTTCCTTGGATTCTGCAACTTTTATAGGCGATTTATCCGTGGTTTTTCCTTTATTGCGAAGGCACTGAATGACCAACTAAAGAAGGGTGTTCAATGGAACTGGGGGCCAAAGGAAGAAAGCGCTTTCAAAACGCTGAAGAAGCAAATATGTGAAGAACCGGTTTTGATACAACCGGACCAGAAGAAACCATTCAAAGTCAAAGTTGACGCCTCAAACTATGCAATGGGAGCTGTCCTAATGCAACGAAACGAACAAGGAGTGCTCCACCCAGTAGCATTCTTTTCGAAAACCATGAACGATGCCCAAAGAAACTACGACGTATATAACAAGGAGCTCTTGGCCCTTGTGGAAATGTTCCGACATTGGAGACATTTCCTGCACCAACCAGTGTTCAAAGTAAAGGTGCATACAGATCACGCCAATCTATTGTACTGGAAGAATCCAGGCGACCACAATAGAAGAGTGGCAGGATGGCATGCGGAACTCATGGAATATGACTTCGAATTGGTTCATATAGCTGGGAAGAAGAATGGTCGGGCGGACATGTTGTCATGATGCCCGGACTACGAACATGGTGAAGACGATAACAAGGCATTGGTGGTCCTACCCCCTCTCTTGTTCAGCTTCACACGAATAATGGGGTCAGAATACTACAACCCCAGTAATCAGAAAGAAAGGGAGCACTATAGTGCGACAGTAAACCATCGCAAGTACCAGTCCCTTCAAGATAAGGTGGAAGAAGACCAGCAGATGAACAAAAGGAGCCAGGAAGTGCTCAAGAAATGGTCAAACACCTACGTTCTCACCAAACTAGTTGGAATTTGGTGGAAGATCGAAAACGATACAGACCGGATTGTCGTTGCTGGAGACAACAATCTGAAGAGGGGGGTAATTCACTTTTACCACGATACCCCATCAGCCGGACACCCAGGAATCACGAACACGTACGCCCTGGCAAAATGGGACTTCTGGTGGCCAAAGATGAAAGAAGATGTGGAGCAATATGTAAAGGGATGCGCAGCGTGCCAAGCAAACAAAATCAACACGCAGCCACTGAAACCAGCAATGATCCCTATCGCTCCAGAAAACTCTTTGCCATTCGAGACAGTTGCCATGGACTTCATCACAAAGTTGCCACTTTCAGGCAAATACGACACGATCCTCACAGTCACAGATCATGATTGCAGTAAAGTGGCGGTATTTATACCCTGCCAAGAGACAATTACTGTGGAAGGAGTAGCAGAACTCTACCTGAAACATGTGTACACCCGATTCGGTGCCCCAAAGAAGATTATCTCTGACCGAGATACCCGATTTATGTCACACTTCGCCAAAGGCCTATGCAAAGCGTTGAAGATACACCAGAACATCAGCACGGCATACCACCCCAGGACTGATGGCCAGTCAGAAAGGACAAACCAATGGCTCGAACAGTATCTTCGATTCTGGTGCGATGAAAGGCAAGATGATTGGCACAAGTACCTGCCAATGGTGGAATTCGTGCATAACCAATGGCCGAACTCCACCACCCAAAAGACCCCCTACAAAATGCTCATAGGGTACACACCGAGGCTTGAATTTGGGACTAAAAGCAAAGTCCCCTCGGTGGAAGAAAGGCTCACAGCCATAGAAAAGGCGCGAACAGACGGCCATGAAAATATCATCAAAGCGCAGAAGATGATGGCCATTGTGCACCAAGGGAACAAGAAGTTCCAACTGTACAAAGAGGGAGATCAAGTGTGGATTGAGGGAACCAACTTGAAGACCCTGTACCCAGCGGCTAAACTTGGGCCGAAGCGGCACGGACCCTTCAAAGTGATGAAACAGTTATCCGAGGTGGTGTACCACGTGGAACTGCCAAGACAGTGGAAGATTCATAACGTGTTTCACGCGAACCTTCTAACACCTTATAAGGAAACAAAGTTCCATGGGCTGAACTATACCCGGCTGCCTCCTGATATCATCAATGAAGAACCCGAGTATGAAGTCGAGAAGATTCTAGATGCGCAGCAACGTGGGAAAGAGTGCAAGCTCCACTACCTAATCAAGTGGAAAGGCTATCCCACGAGTGACAGTTTGTGGGAGAAAGCAGAAGATGTCCACGCGGACCAACTGATAGCGGAGTTTAAAGCCAGGAAGGGGACAAACAAGTCAAAAGCCCATAAAACGTATATAAGATGGGCCAAGATGACAGAACAAAAAAATCCTCTTCCTCACCCTGCTTCCATCTCTCATACGCTATCCACTACATCTGCTCCTGCCAGCATTGTACCAACACTCCCTGCCTCATCACCTCCCATCATAGCTCCTCCATCTCATCCCAGTCATATGCCATGCACTCTTTTCCAATCCCCAGCTATGACTTGCGTCTCTACTCAGAAGCCCTCAAAGACAAGGAGGCACCCACCTGTCATCGTACCCTGGCGTGACGCGCATATTCGATCACAGGCTGTCCACCCTACAGCACCAGCAAAATTCACAACCCCACCTTTGAACGACTCAGGAATGGAGCCAGGCGTTCACTTAAGAAGGCTACCATTGCCGCCGGTCACAAGTACTGTAACTGGTGTGGGTGCGAATTTCCAGACCACATACGCTGGAGGATGGGACGACAAGAAGAGTGGGAGATGTGTTACTGTTGAAGATAGTAACATAGGAGAGGGACGACCAGCCTCACGACACAAGAACCAAGACACTAATAGCCGCAGCAAAGAGAGGTGCTACCCATCAGCTGGCCTATTAGTGGAAGAAAGCCGACGTACTGGCTTCCTTCACCCCTTCGCCAACAGATCCTGGAGACTGGTACCGCAAATCGAAATTTGGGTCACCATGGAGGTCAAACAGGAAGAGGGAGGGGGACCACCCAGAAGAACAAACATTGAGGCTGGGACGACGATGACAGAGGGGGAGAAGATGAAGAAAGAAAATGCCAAGGAAGGCAAGAAGAAGAAGAGACTCAGGAAGGAGTTGAAGACCCTCAATTGGATCAAGGGGGCTCTCAGTTTGGCAAAGCCGAGGCGACTTTGCGCTTGAAAGGGGGGCTGTGTTATGACACTGCCTATTTTAATTCCTTTTCTCTAACCACCTTAGGACACGTGATAACCTTCTACTTTCACATCACATGGTCGTTCTCATGCGAGTCATGGTGACTTGTTATTTGTTTGGTTCTTATAAGAGTCATGGTGACTCTTTACTTATTTTCCCTTGTGAGTCATGACGACTCTTGCCCGTTGCTAAGGGGCTATTGTTTTGGATATATCTGTTTCACTTATATCTATTGTTTCACATCTTACATGTGATTACTGTGAGCTGCGCTCTGCAGTTCTTATTGTTTCCTTAGTGATTGCTCGATGACTCAATCCTAGGATGCCATTATCATTCTATCCTAGGATACCTCTTACTTTACTATAAATACAGGCTCACCAGGTAGTAGTAGCCTTAGACTTGACTTTTTGTACTCTATGGTACTCGAGCAATTGAAGACTGTGAATACTCCATATCTCACTGAACTCTCCTCTCACTGAAGAATCCTAAGTTTCACTATTGGCTTAGGCTGACTCTTCAACTCGTACATCTTCACTAAAGTTCCTCATCGGAACTTCCCTTGACAACCAGAACCAGACCCTTAGTGCAGCGTCTCAGTAGAACGACTTAACCCACATCGGGTGAACGTCCCTACCGTAACATAACACCATGGCACCTAAAGGCATCAAAGCATCCAAAGTCTTCCAGAGGAGGTCTAAGGCTAAGGTGGTTGAGTAGGTGACTCGAGAGGGCTCCCGAGGAACTAGGCATATCCCAGTAGAAGTGAGCACCTCAAGAAATCTGCCGATACCAAGGTGAGATGCTGGCAGAATGGAGATAGATAACCATGGGCTGGTATTGCATGAAACTGACCCACCACCCATGGATGTCAATGGGCCATTCTGGATGGAGGAGTTGGACACACCTGAACAGAAGAGAGTGAGTTTGCCCACATGCCCTTCCTCAATAGCATTTGACATATCTCTCAGTCTCAGCGCACCTACATGGAGGAGTTTATTCCAAGGATTGACCCCTACTTGCATTGCCTCCTCAGCTCTGAGGGTGTCCCGGCTATTACAATGTGCCAGAGCTGCATGTCTGCTCCATTTGAGTGGAGGTGCACTGACTGTTTCCCTGCTCTTGTTCTCTGCAAGGGGTGTTGCTGAAAATCCCACCAGCAGCTTCCTTTCCACAGGGTTCAGAGGTGGACAGGGAAATACTTTATGCCATCATGGTTACGGGAGGTTGGGGTATGCCTTCACCTTGGACACTCAGGGGATATTTGCCCAATTCGAAGGGTGTGTCGTCAACCCCTTTAGATTTTAAATCCAATTCAAAAAATACATTCACAGATGGAGAAAGAGGGATCCCAGGAAGGCAGCTATGACGAATATGATGCAGCTGCCGACCTTGGCTTTGGCAGCTCAAAAGCTGGGCACCACAACAAAGAGGGAAACCAAATCATAACCATTGTCGATAGATCTGGTGTCCACAAGATTGGTGTCAGCTGGTGCTGCTGCTCTGAAGCTCCTGAGCACAACATGCAGTTGATGATGGCTGGGCTCTTTCCAGCTACATTTCAAAACCCAAAGACAGCATTTACCTTCCGGGTGCTAGAAGACTTCCATTTGGACAATCTTGAATGCAAGACAACTCCAAGCCAGTTTTTCAGTCGTCTAAGGAGACTCACCGACAATGAGTTTCCAAATATTGTACCGGTGATGTCGTGATCCGGCTCACCTCAGACTTATTTTCCTTTTTACCTTATCGCTTTAACATTCTCTTGGACTTCCTCGGAGTACTAACCTGTTGACTCACTACCATGTACGCTTCTCTACTCCGATTCTCCTTCTATCTCTTTCCCCTTTTGCGTCTCCTATTGTTCTCCTTTGATTCCCCCTTCCCCCTTCTGCATTCCCTTTGTTCCCTTTCAGTATCCCCTTCATGGGACGGACCCAGAGTAGCTACCTATATAAGCTCAACCATGTATACGCTTATTCTCCAGTCTTGTCTTCGTTTATCATACTAGCGAATACCAGACCTGTTCACTCCTCACTGTGTGTCTCCTTCTCGTCGTCTCATCACCACTGTTGGCCTTCCCTTAGTTGGGAGCCACCTCAAAGCTTTGCGCTTGTGCTATAACAACACACACACACAGACCCTAAGTCATCCGACTTAGTCCCTCGTACTTCGGCCTTCTGACCAAACCCCTTGTACCTCGTCACTAAGTCCCTTGACTTAGCCCCTCAAAACCTTGCCCCTCGGTCGTCCTTCACGGACCTTCATTGTCTTGACACATCACTCTGTCCTTGTCGCCTTTACCAAGTACCTTGTCCTCACACTCAGTCCTTGTCCCTTCATACCCTCGGTGCACGTCGCACAGTAAGGCCCTGCTAGGCCTTAACAGGTGAGAGGATTTAGTAGATCCGCCAATGGTAGACTGACCCAGAGACTCAGGACCAATATTGGGAGTTGCTGAGGGCTTGTAGACAGTGGAGAGTGCTCATTTCCAGAAAGCGATTTGGTTTTGGGTATGGGGAGAATGAAGAACAGAGGCCAGGTTCAATGTTACGCCTTGCCCTGGCGTTCGTTCGACTTGAACGGATTTCTGCGTGTGAGAGTAATAAACACTGTAAGGGTCGAACGTAGAGGCGACTTCCTCAATACGACGACGGGGCTAGCAACGGATCTTCTTAGTCACGTTGGCCCAAGTGATCTTCGACTTGCTGGTGCACGTGCCGGACAAGGTGACGACTGCACACAATGAGGAGAGAGAAGAGAAGTGAATAGAGGAGTCGATGAGTGAAATCAATGGCAATTGAAGAAGACCAAGATGGCGTTTCTTGGTCTTCACCGACTACTACTTATACAGGTACTCGAGGGCTTTAAAGCGCCTCTCCAATGATACGGTCCTATGGCGTATGTAGCGCAAACCCTACTACAACGATCCTAGGAATCACTCAGCAATCACATGTGATTGCTGAGTCGCTGACTGATACGACTAAGTCTGTGACTAATTACTACTTACTACCGTAGCCACAACTGGTAAGTAAGAGCCCGAAACTCCGAATCACGATATCACTTTTACACGACAAAGTCCGAAGGGCCAACCGTAACATCACCCCCTTTTCAAGGGGCAACACCCACGTTGCAACTAAGTAGACCGTGGCCAATTCCTCGTACCTTGGCCCAGTCCGATCCACCCTCCCATACGCTTCTCCACTTCGTCCATCAGGTTAGCATTCTCCATACGGTGTATCACCCCCAACTCCTCGGTATTGAGCCGTCCCCACTCCTGCTCCAACTCCCCCATACGCTGCTCGATCCTGGTGACCGCGGAACGGACTGCGCGGTAGCGTTGGACCTCCGCCACGAGCGAGACGTCCTTGCACTCGCGTAGGGCGCGGTTGATGTGGTGGACCTCGTTGTATCCGCCGTCGAGGATCATAAGATCCTCTCGCGAGTAGGAGGGTCGCTCCTCGTGAGGCCCGAAGCGATGGGGGCGCGCGTACAGCGGCTTGGGGAAGACGCGGTCGGACTCGTCGATGAGCCCGAGGACGATGGGGTTAGGTCTGAAGATGACCTGGACGTATTTGGCGGGGCGCGTCACGCCGTCGGAGGTGGTGATGGGGAAGTGAACATAATCGGGTCCTCGATTGACCCTGAACCCGTGTGGGCAGTGAGTGGCCCGGACGGTGGAGGCGGCCCGGTCGTCGAGCTGGGGGCGAATGTCTCCTCAGTAGACAGTGTCGCCGGCGGTGGTGAGGGCGTGTGGAGTGGTGTTGGATGGGGCGTCAGCATCTCGTCCATAGGAAATATGGTCGTGCGCATCTGAGTACCACTCGTCATCGCTCTCAACCTCTCCTTCCTCGCCATCATCTCCTGCCTCCGGGCCTTCGCTTCCAACAGCTGTTGATCCCTCCATTCAGCCACTACCTCCTGCCACGGCCTGGTCGGTCCCAACCCTCGGAGGTATTGGGAGAGGTGGGGACTCGGCCCGTCCATGATCGTCGCGAGCTGCGCGAATCTCGGCTCCTCGGTCCAGTGCGTCCCTGAGAAGTTGGATCTCGCGGGTAGTGAAAGGGACCGGAGAGGTGGGAAGGCCGTCGGCGTCGAGGATGTCCCAGAGGGGACCTCCGTCGTCGTTTGACAGTGTGGCGGCGTTGGCTGGAGTGGCTTGAGCGGGGAATCGCTCGAGGGTGGCTGTAAACTCAGCTCGGGTGATGGGGGTATCACGTCCCCCTCGGTCTTCTTCAGCCACGAGGGCTTGGTCGGTATCACTTCTGGCGCCTTGTGCGCGCTCTTCTTCCAGCTCGACGGCAAAAATCCTTTCGGGGGTGCCGTGGTAGTATTGGTTGAGCTGCGAGAGGGAGGCATCGGGTGTGAATGGCATATAAAGTGGTGGTGGAGTGTGGGTGGACAATGTTCGAGAGGAAAGGAGATGGGAGGACTCGCCGCGTTGGGCGGGCCTTTTATCCTTTCGCCGCCCTTGTTCATACTCCGCCACGGCTTCTTCGGCAAACACGTCCTCCTTATCAATCCATTGATTGTCGGAGTCCGGGTATCCCTTCCAGGCCACGAGGTATTGCAATTTTCGTCTTCTGCCGTGGAGCCGATGGTCCAGAATCTTCGAGACCTCGTACTCCTCTTCTCCATCGATCAAGTCCGGCGGGGGTCGCGAGTAGTTGGGTCCGTGCGTGGGTGTTTCGCGATAAGGCGTGAGAAGGTCGGTGTGAAACACGGGGTGTATCTGCCACTGCGTGGGAAGCTCCAATTGATAGTTTATGGGTGACATCACCTTTATGACGCGAAATGGTCCGTGGCACCTTGCAGCTAATTTCGCGGTTGGCTGATGAGTCCGGAGATGACGTCCTTCTAGCCACACCTGGTCCCCCACTTGATACCTGGGCGCTGTCTTGGCGCGAACCCATGACTGCTGCGCCCTCGTGATAAGGTCCCGTGTCCGTTGTCGTGCCTCCTTTATTTGATTAGTGCGAGTTATTACGTGGGGAATGGATGAGGGCTTATCGGTCCAATCAGCTCGCGGGTGGTACCCCATAAGGAGTTCGAAAGGCGTCATCTTTGTTGTTTCGTGAGGCCAATTGTTATGCGCAAATTCTGCCATTGGCAGATAGTGGTACCAGTTATCTTGTTGTTCATTAGCCCAGAAGCGCAGGTATTGTTCCAGCCATTGATTGGTTCGTTCGGACTGTCCGTCCGTTCGTGGGTGATAGGCGGTGGAGATGTTCTGGGTGATTCCCAGGGTCTTGCACAATTCCCTCGTGAATTTGCTTGCGAATCGAGGGTCCCTATCGCTGATGATAGTAGTGGGCAATCCAAAACGTGGGAATACGTATCTGGCATACAATCCGGCAGTCTCCTCGGACGTAATCTCTTCCACGCAGGGTATGAATATCGCGGCCTTGCTGCAATCGTGATCGGTGATAGTCAGTATCGAATCATATCCCTGCGATAAGGGAAGTTTAGTAATGAAGTCCATGGCCACGGTCTCGAATGGAAGGGCGTCAATTTTGGGGTATATAGGTTGGAGAGGGGCTCGTGTAGGTCGGGTGTTGACTTTAATCCGTTGACATTCCGCACAGCCCTTGACATAGTCCATAACATCCCTCCGTAGTCCCGGCCACCAGTATTGTCGCTCCAACAAATGGCTGGTTCGTCGTATCCCTGGATGTCCGTGAACGGGCGAGTCATGGAAGGTGCGGATGATACTTCTCTTGTTGTCCAATCCGCTAGTGACGACTTGTTGTCGTCCGTCCTTGTACCAGGTTCCCAAGATCTTCTTAAGGTTGTGCCCATTTATCCATGGTCGAAGCGTTGCCTCATTCTGATGGTCCTTCTGTTTTCCGTTAGTGACTTGCAACGTTGTTAGAGCCCGCACGAAGACTTTGTCGGGTAGAACTATGATGCCTTCGTTGTCCGACTCCCCTTGGTCGTAGTCTGGTCGTCGTGAGAGGGCGTCGGCTCTTCCATTTGCCTTTCCCTTGATATGGTGAATCTCAAAGTCGTACTCGGAAAGTTCTAGTACTTCCCTTGCTACGTGTCGGCTGATTTTCTGTGGCGACCGCCAGTATTGCAGGTTCAGGTGGTCTGAGAAAACCTTGGTGCGGTGAGGGGACCCTGCGAGCAAGGGTCTCCAGTGTCGGAAGGCTTTGACGATAGCAAGTAGTTCCAAGTCGTATATGTCATAGTTTCGTTCGGCAGCGTTAAGTGTAGATGAATGGTAACCGATGGGGTGTCTTTTGTTGTCCGCCTTTCGTTGCAGGAGCACGGCTCCTGTTGCAAATCCGGAGGCGTCAACTTCCAATTCGAAGGGTTTACTCAGCTCAGGGTGTGCTAGCACTGGCTCTGACGTTACAAGAGTTTTGAGTGTCTGAAACGCCCGGTTTTCGTTTGGTCCCCATTGCCATTCGGAGTCCTTCTTTGTAAGGTGGTTGAGAGGTTTGGCGTGGGAGGCAAAATTGCGGATAAAGGTGCGGTAAAAATTGCAGAAGCCAAGGAATGAGCGGACATCCTTGACTTTGGTGGGTGTTGGCCAGTCTTTGATGCCCGCGATTTTGACAGGGTCCATGCGTGTCACCCCCTTTTCAAGGATGACCCCCAGGTAATCCATACGGGGCGCATGGAAAAGACACTTCTCGAGTTTGTAGTAAAGGTCGTGTTTGGCGGAGAGGGTGAGGATGTCGGTAACGGCGGCGATGTGGTCTGTTAGATTGTGTCCGATGTGAGTGGCGATGCCAATATCATCCATATAAACACGTATCGTAGTGCCTAATCGTTCGTGTTTTGCAATGACGTCCCGACAAATGTGATTCATCATAGTTTGGAAGGTGGCAGGTGAGTTGGTGAGGCCGAAGAACATGACTGTGGGTTCGAAGAGCCCATACTTCGTCTTGAAAGCCGCCTTTCCTTCATCCCCTTCCTTGATCCGGACGTTGTTGTAGCCCCATCGGACGTCGAGCTTGGTGTAAATATGGGCGTTGCTCAAGTCCGTGATGAGGTCGGTGATGAGTGGAAGGGGGTATTGGTTGCGGATCGTGAAATTGTTGATACGTCGGTAGTCCTGGACAGGGCGTAGTTTTCCGTCCTTCTTTTTGACGAAAAAGAAGGGGGATGCGTACTGGGATTTAGAAGGACGAATATATCCTTTCTGTAGTTGTTCCGTGAGGAAGGCCTGCAAGGCTTTGTCCTCCTCTTGCGTGAGAGGGTAGACTTTGCAGTCAAGGGCGTCTGGTGCCGTGGGTTTAAAATCGATTGCGTGATCCCAGGCTCGTGCCGGGGGAAATCGGTGGGAAGCTTCCTCGTTGAAGAGTTTCGTAAATGTTTTGTAGTCAGGTGGCAGGACTGCCTTTGTCGTGTATTGCTGTGCTTTGATAGCCAAGTCGGTGGACGTGGTTCGTAGCGCTGCTGGTCCCTCCTCTTTGAGTTGTTGGATGGCTTCCTCCTTTTCTGCCGTGGTGATTGCCGTGTGTATGACGGAGAGTTTTTGTAGTGGCTTGATGGATCGTAGTATGATAGGAAGTGCGTCTTCCTTGATTGTGGTGAACCTCCATGACATCTGAGGTTCATAGGTAGCGAGCCAGGGATATCCCAGTACAATGTCTTCATTTCCGATGTTAGTGAGGAGAAATCGAAGAGTCCGATGCACCCCTCGCGTCTGGACGTCCAGATCTATGAAGTGGGTGATTAGTCCTGCTTTATTCTCTGTGTTGTCGATATTCCATATCTTTTTTGGTTGTTTGAGGGCTTGTATGCCCAGACGCATGCGTTTGGCGAATGCGGGACGTATGAAGTTGTTGGTGGCTCCTGAGTCCACTAATGCTCTTATGTCGGCCATAGCGTAATTCGTGCGAATCGAAACTGGAATTTTCATAGAACGATAGCGCGTGATGATAACCGAATTACAATTGACTGCCCTCACCCAGGCCGATGGGTTCAGGCGTCCTGAAAACCCTCTTGTTTCCAGAGATCTTTTAAGATCATGTCTTTCACCTCGTCAGGTTCCGCCGCTACTCCTGCCATCCAATTGGTGGCTCGCTCGCGCGGAGTTTGAGCCCGTGAAGCCTGAATAGGCTGTTCTTCTGGCTCGTATCGATCGGCTTCGGTGCGTCAATTGTAGGTGTGCTGTGGGCATTGCCTGCTGATATGACCTTTCTTTCCGCAAGTATAGCACGTAACTTGGGAAAAGTCTCTTCGTCCTCCCCGACGATCCATGAACCCTCCACGCGGCCGTTGTTTGGCGCGGTATTGCTCGAGGACTTCTTCCGCATCTGCAAGGCGTCCTCGGATTCGGTCTGCGGAGGTGTCCATGGCGTTGGGGTCTCTTGGAAGGTTCCACCCGGGCCCTCCTCCTCCGCCTCTTCGTCGTGTTTGGTTGCTGTGGTTTGGGGTTGACCCCCCTGTAGTCCCTCGATGTTGTTCGAGGCGGGCCCTCATGTGGATGTATTGCTGTTGCCTTTTCATGACCGCGGTCTTCCAGTCGTCAAATGTTTGAGGGTCGTCCATCGTGAAGACCTTCTCGTAGAGATCGCGTGGCAACCCGTTCGTGAAGATGTCGAGTGTTAACGGGGAATCTAGGCGATAGCCAGCTTGCCGTGCCAAGGTCTCGAAGTTGGTCACGTACATGTCAATATCCCCTCCGATCATACGTATTCCTTTCTTTAATGCCGCTTGGGCCTGTTCTCGTTCGAGGGTATTGGAGAAGCGCCGTGTGAAGGCGCTGATGACCTCATGCCAAAGGCGTGGGTCGGAGTCATTGATTCCTCCAGTAACTTGTCTGTTGAGCCATCGGCTCGTGTGGGTGATCCACTCGTTGACATCCTTCCCCTAAATATAGGTAAGGAAGAGCATAGAGCGTCTGTAGGCGTTAGCCATGATGGGGTTGTTGTTGTTGATTCCCCAGTATAGTTCCCATTGCGTAAGGAACTCTTCTGATTTATGTCGGTCACCTTTGAATACCTCGGGTGCGTTTCCTGCGAATTTATCAGAGTGGCCTCGTCCATGAGGGGAGCCAACTGGCGGTACTCCCCCGAACGGCGGTCCTCCGCCTGGTATCCCCCCTTCGGGTGGTCCTCCTCCTCCCGGGCTTCCTCCTCCCGGTGGGTCCGGGTGGTCTGGTCCTATAGCTCTCATAATAGCTGCGTCGTCGGCGGTCAACGGTTCCCCGGTGACCGGATTGGTAGGCATTTGTACTAGGCTCTGGGGTTCCTCAGTCATGGTGGTCATGGGTGGTAGGATGGTGATAGACTCAGCTTGTTCGATAAGATTGACCTCTGCCTGATTTAATGGTGACGGGGACCGGGGTACTTCGTTATCAGAGGCGTCTTCTGATACTTCGTGAGTATTCTCGGAGTGACTTGTGTTTTCTTCTCCGTCAATGGGTCCCCAATCTGATCGTGGGATTACTTCGTCGGTGTATATATCACAGTGGTGATGGGGCCGTAATGGGGCAATAACCTGCCACCGGTCTAGAATGTAGTCGACCGCGCACCAGCACAAACGGTCGAAGCTGAACTCAACTGGGCGTTCTCCCCTTCGTGTTTCGATGACGTATCCTTCTACGCCGCTGGGGTTGCTCCAGTAAGCGTTCTTCAAATATCAGGTTGGAACGTTGCGACTGCCTCGTCGCAATAGGTTGTACGGATGGAATCCGTCGATTTCCCACTGTTCTCGGGTTGTTACTCTCGCCACGATGGAAGGATCTTGGTCTTAATGTTACGCCTTGCCCTGGCGTTCGTTCGACTTGAACGGATTTCTGCGTGCGAGAGTAATAAACACTGTAAGGGTCGAACGTAGAGGCGACTTCCTCAATACGACGACGGGGCTAGCAACGGATCTTCTTAGTCACGTTGGCCCAAGTGATCTTCGACTTGCTGGTGCACGTGCCGGACAAGGTGACGACTGCACACAATGAGGAGAGAGAAGAGAAGTGAATAGAGGAGTCGATGAGTGAAATCAATGGCAATTGAAGAAGACCAAGATGGCGTTTCTTGGTCTTCACCGACTACTACTTATACAGGTACTCGAGGGCTTTAAAGCGCCTCTCCAATGATACGGTCCTATGGCGTATGTAGCGCAAACCCTACTACAACGATCCTAGGAATCACTCAGCAATCACATGTGATTGCTGAGTCGCTGACTGATACGACTAAGTCCGTGACTAATTACTACTTACTACCGTAGCCACAACTGGTAAGTAAGAGCCCGAAACTCCGAATCACGATATCACTTTTACACGACAAAGTCCGAAGGGCCAACCGTAACATTCAATGGCCATATTCTGTGCTCTGTGCACACAGCCCAGAATCAACCTCCCTGAAGATTGGAAAGAGTATAAAAACAGGTGTGTCAATAGGCATTGGTACCTCAAAGCTGCCAACATATTACTTTAGCAAAAACCTTTTTATGCGAGGTTTCATGATGGATGGGAACTTTCAGGCAGAGCACATGAGGATGAGAAATCCAGAGAATGACATTCCACTCTCTGAAGGCACAGGATTCATGGCCAGCCAAATACCATATGAGTTGCATCTAAAATTGGCAGTTGAGAGGTGGCAGGTCAGCTCTATCTCTCGTATTTCGGCAGGTGGGAGCTCACACTCAAACAGAGGTCAACATGCCATGATCACCATGCAGTAAACAGGTATTGACGAATCACGCATTTCTCATGCGTCCGGGAAAGTGGGCCACTTCACCGCGACTCAGTTTCAAAGTCCGATTTTCTAATCTTTATACATTTTATTTATATGTACAAATACATTATTAATAAAAGTAAATAATAAACAAAATTCAAGAAAAGTAAATAATGCGTAAACAATGCATGCAATGTGTGGAATGTGTGGAATGCAGGAGGGAGGGAGGGACAATTGAATCCTAATCCCCTTCTCTACCCTACCCCCGAATAGAGCTGCCCTCACCGCCTGCTGAATGAATCCGCCGACGTTTGAGATACCCGTCGGACCCCCCAGTGCCGAGAATCTTCTCGCATACCGGACTCCTGGAGCAACTGAAGACCCGGCTACAACACTCCGGTATGGGAGCATTACCTACGACCGGAAGTGAGGGAAGATGTCCAGGGAGTGGGCCAATGAGGAGGCCTTCCTTGCTTGGCTTGGAGCCAAGGAATCGGAGAAAGCGATCGAGTTCATTGTGAGTAATGTCGCGTGTTCTGATTCGCTGCTCTGGTGGGAGCGGCGCATCCTGAAGTGTTCACATGAATGGACGGGAGGCTGGCCAGCCCAGATCAAATCTGGGGCCTCTGCTTCTGAGAGGTAGGACAGGAAGATCCCATCAAAGAAGACAGGCTGTCAGAGCCGCCTCACGATCAAATTCTATCGGCACACTGAGACCATCCTTGGGAAATACGATAGCAAGCATGATCACCTGCTCAGAGATGAAAACCTAAGATTTACCCAACTCTCGGGCAGAACCAAAAGCCTGGTCACGGAGATGGTTTGCACTGGGATCAATTCTAAAACGGCTGTGAGTCTTGTTTATTGTTGCCTAATTTATTAATTAACATGTATCTACTATACTAGTTAAAGCGTATACGTGAGTCTACTAAGGAGACTGATTGCGATCACTATATTACGATGTGTGATATCAATTGCCTCCGACGGATTGTCGAGGACGAGGAGATCCGGCTTGATGAAAATGACACGATTTCGATTAAGATCTGGGCTACCCGACTCCAGCAAGTGGGTGCCGAGGTGATCTTGAAGGATAAGATTGATCCTCCCCCACCTGGATCTGGACTTTCTCCAGATTCCTTCATTTTTTGCATACAGACTATGTTCCAAATAGATCAATTTAATCTGATTGGAAAGGATTTCCTGGGGATAGACACTACACACAACACTACCCAATATGTGGGGCTCCAGTTATTCACTCTGATAGTGAGAGATCGCTGGGGCCATGGTACGCGCGCATGCGCATTCAATTGTGCTTATCAAATTAATGATTATATTTGACAGGTGTCCCTGTCTCTTGGATGCTGTCATCAAGCAGCACGGAAGCGACAATTTATTTCTTCCTGAATTTCGTAAAATCGCGTAGCCCTTCGGTTGTGCCCACGATTATCATGAGCGATCGTGACAAGGCACAAATGAACACGATCAATACCGTATATCCAGATTCCAAGCTATTACTATGCTGGTGGCATGTGCTCCGCACAATCTGGATGCACTTCCATATGGAAGAATTCCCGGAAGTTTGGGACCGAATCCAGGAATGGGTCAAGACCTCAGATCAAGCAAAATTTGATTCGATATGGAACTGGATTATGACCGATCCCTCGGTCCCACTGAGTCTTGTAGATTATCTCAAGACAAATTGGATGACTATTGTGCCCCTTTGGTCAGGGACAATGAGGAAAGAAAGGACAATCTTTCAAGAGGGTGATACAAATATGCTTATTGAGTCGTAAGTAATCTTATTGCATGCAGGATCGTCGAGATCGCTCATTATCTCTATTTATCTAGCTATCACCACCTCCTTAAGTCTCACTGGCTAGACAAGAAAAGAAATCGACACACCGACCACCTGGTTGACATGCTCATGATGCACATGCTCCCAGATTACGAGATCTGCTGCTGTCGCCAGGAGCGCAAATTTGATGGGGAAGATCTAGCGAAGAAACACTGCACGCAAATTGTCGTGTGCTCACCGGAAATGGGCACAGAATTCATCCAGTCCCTTGGGAACAGGTGCTTCTACATCCGATCAGCCACAGAGATGGCCAAAATGTATTTGGTCGATCTTAGTATGGACATATCTGAAGATATGTCGAATTTACGTTTGATCGACCACAGCAAGGACTCTTGCGATTGTCCTGATTGGCCGAGGGTCTGGCTATGCAAGCATATTGCCGCCGTTGCCCATTTCTTTGCAGATGATTTTACTCAGTCGACAACAGTGGCAATCTCTGTTCCTGAGTCTGAGGTACACGAGCGCTCGGCGGGCACTCCCGGTGACACGAGCCCAGCCTCCACCGTGAGCACTGTGCCGATTCTGGAGAATCTGATCTCCGTCTCTCAGGATTTCCTAAGCGATGGCCCACTGTCATCACCAGGAACCGTCCGGAGCCTTCAGCTTGTGGAGTCTCATCTCACAGCCATCATTCAGAACTCGCACACCCCTAAGAGCCTGCTTCCAGATAAGGAAAGCCTCCCACCCAATCAATGCACCTGGACTGAGACTGCCAAGCGAATGGGGGCAAAGCGACGGAAGAGGCCTCGGCCCACCAACACATCACTGACGACCGCCCCCACAACAGAACGGATTGGGAAACTCAATCGGAAGCTAGCCCATGTGAAGAATCCAGATCCGTACAGTGGCGGCCTCCAGTCTGGAAAGGATGCTGCTCCAGATGCGCAGACCGCAGTTCAGAACACCAATACATGTGCCCATGCCACCACGACCGATACCCCTCATCCTAAATGGTGCCACAAATGTGCAGGCTCCCCACTGCCTCCGCCATCTTCCATGCCTCTGCCCTTGATGTCCACCCCCTTCGCGTCGGTCCCCCCCACATCTGCCCCCCACGTGTGGTACCCAACTTATCCCGCTTACCACACTGGTCAATACCCGTATCCTGTATTCTGGCCCTATGGCCATTTACCCCCATCCCAACCTTACTATACAAACACCCAATAGATTTACGACTTAGACAAAAAAAAGTTCTGTTTGTATTAGTTAATAAAATTCCTTTTTTGTCAGATCACATGATTTCTTGACTTGAGTAAAAAAATCATTTGTGTAAACAAATTTATTAGATAATCATTATATGGGAGTTAATAAAAAAATGTTGACTTTAGTTGGAGACCCAACTTGAGTCCAATGGTAGAGCGGACCGGCATGTGTTGAAGCGTGGGAAATGCGCGATTAAAACGCACCTGCAGTAAACAATATAAACAAGCACAGTGGGCACCTCAAATCAACTGGAATTGGTGCTACTGCATGTATTCATGGGGCATTTGTACCTGATTCTGTTGTGGACTTTCAGAAGGGAGAAGCGTGAGTTCTCATATCTATTGGTATTTGCTTGGTGAAAATCCCCCCCTCCCTCCCGAAAGTCAGAAAAATATGGACTATTCTATATTCAAGGCCCTCAGCTTCAATATGGAGGGAATAGAGGCTGCCCTTATCTCCTACGATATGATGTGTCAATGGAGTGTCCATATGATGGAGAGGGTGAATGGTAGCAATTATCTCAAGCTTCCAGATAACCTGGAGCTCAGGTTTGCTATTGGCCTTTTTCATATACATGGGCATCAGGATACCTGCCTTGCGAGGTATTCACCCAGCTTCATCAAAGGTGGCCAACAAATTGATGGCAAGACCATTGAAACACTTTGGGCTCCACTCAATGAGATCACAAGAAGCACAAGGGGGATGTCAACATCACATCATAGGGAAGTCATAGATGACCACATAAATGACTCAAATTGGAAGAAGCTTGTTGACTTAGGCGAGTCCCCTCCTACAGGTATCACATTGGTGTTCACATGGGTTAGATAGTCAAATCTGTATCTACATGCTACCGAAAGGCACTTTCAGGAGCCACACTGAGTGCGGCAGCATTCAAGTCCATAAGTGTGTCAGCAAGTCCAGAGTCTGTTGAGGCTTGGACTGCTGAAGAGGAGTATGCACAAAAGGAGCAAGGTCATGATGTCAAAGTCATGGACATCTATGACATCAAGATGAAACAGTGTGAGCTTGATTGCTCTATGACAGTTTGTGCTTAACATTAGGTTTCAGTCCCATCCTGTGTGGACATACTTCTTAAATTAACAGAGAAGGAGATAAACACCTCTGGCCATAAGGGACATGCTGCATGGATTGGCAGCGGACTGAAGATTCAGGAGATGCAGTACAATTTTTGGCACCTTCCCTACTGAGACTTCTGATTTTGATTTTTCAAAAAACACAGGTTATCCCTTCAAGTACTGGTGAGGAGGATAGGATCCCATCCAACGCCAGATCAAAAAAGGGATATTGCCTTGAAGCGTGCACGGTCCAAGAAAGAGTTGACATGTTCTAGAAGCAAGCAGCTAATATTCTACAGGCTGCCTCAGATGATGATGCCGACTCCTGGGACAACACCCTGATAAGTGAGACCTATGTTGGTGTAGAATTCGATAACATCGGTGAAGGACAAGACAATGATGGGTCCACAGCACCTGCCGAAGAACATGATCAAATGCAATTGACAGGAAATCGCTCTACTGGTGGTGGCGTAGATGCAGAGTACATCTCAATGCACCTTCCCTCACATCTTGGACGCAATTGGTGCAATAGAAACGCTGCCGAAGACCTAGCAAAGGCAGAACTACATCTAAGGGAAGGCCAACTCAATGATTCTCTGCATCACATTCGCATTGCCCTGGGACACAAATCCTATCTATTCAGACATGATGTTCGTCCAGCACATACCCAGAGGCTCAAAACATGCACTTGGGCAGAAATACATGCAGTTGAGTCAACAGTTCGGCATCACGCTCAGGTGTATATCTGTGCGCAACAGGCACTGGTAGACCTTGGAGCTGGCACCTCTCTTCTTGGTTGGTACAAAGTCTTGAGGCGGCAGGACTTAAGTGTCAATACAAGCATAATTGCGCCGAATGTGTGTAGACAATGAAATAAGGCATTGCCTTGGTTTTGGACAATGGATGTCCAGCGAGATACTGACGTCGGGGAATGGATGGAAGACTGTATGTGCTTCTCTCTTCACACACACCTGAGAAATATAACCTTCAATGCAGTCTATCAAGTGCATTGGCTTCGGGCAAAAGCTCAAGAGATGTGATGGACCAAAGAACTTCAGTGTCTCCAGGTTGAGATGGAGTCTGCTGTCAGGTTTTTCAGGCATCAAGAGCAAGTCTGGCAAGAAAAGCAGGAGTCCATCAAGCCTCAATTGCATCCAGGCCATGCTGCATGGGCTGTTACGCTTCGGTAAGCATGTGCCTTGCTTTAGGCAACGATAAGGCGCGAGTACTCAGCTCTGAATTCTGCTAAGTCGAACGTGGAGTCTTCAGCCTCAACACGACGACGACTCTGCAACTAGGAAGGCGTCTTCAAGGCGAGCCTTATGCAGTGCACTTCCCTCTTTGTTGGATGCGATGGAAAGACGAAGGGAAGACTCGAAACCGATGATTCAAGAAGACCAAGATGGTGATCCTTGGTGTTGCACTTCGGTAAGCGTGAGCCTTGCTTTAGGCGGAGATGTGGCGTGAGTACTCAGCTTCAAATTCTGCTAAGTCGAATGTGGAGCCTTCTAGCCTCAACACGACGGCGATCTCTTGCAACTGGGAAGACGTCTTCAAGATAAGCCTTATGCAGTGCACTTCCCTCTACTTGGAATATTCTTGAAGAGGTGAGAGGAAGACGGAAGGGAAGACTTGGAAACCGATGATTCAAGAAGACCAAGATGGCGATCCTTGGTCTTCTGCGACTACTACTTATACATGATGATGGAGGGCTTTAAAGCGCCTCCCGAACGATGTTGACCTATAGCGTATCTAGCTCGAACCCTAGTACTGCTATCCTAGTTATCAGCTGCTAAAGTACCATGTGATACTACTGCTGACTGATAACACATGAAAGAGAATGTCCCTGACTAATGTACGAAATCACAAGCCTACTACCGTAGTCAGAACCTAGTAGTAAGCGTCCAAGTCCGGTCCGTAACATCACCCCCTTTTCAGGAGCGACGCCCATGGAGCCCAGGTGGTCCCATCCATCCTGCCCTTACGTCCTCTATCCTCTGCATAGCCCTTGCCCACTCCAACCGACTGACGCACCTGGCCTTGTCCATTGCCAACCGTCCCCGCGTCTCCTGTAACTCCGCGATACGCGCCTCCAACCGCCCCATCTCCGCCCCTAGGGCCCGATACCGTCGGACCTCGGCGACGAGGCTTATATCCTTGCATTCAAGGATGGCTCGGTTGACGGCCGTGGTGTCGTCGTAGCCCCCGTCAAAGAGGACTAGGTCCTCCTGGGCATACCAGAGGTGGGAGTCGGGGTGCACCACGTACTGGGGTGCCGTGTACAGGGGCTTGGGGAAGACCCTGTCGGACTCATCGATCAGGCCAAGCACGATAGGATCGTTGCTCATGATGGCCTGGACATATTTGGCCTGGCGCGTCACACCGTCAGAGGTGGTGATGGGGAAGTGAATGAAATCGGGTCCTCTATTGACCCGGAACCTGTGAGGCACATGGGCGTTGGCAACGGAGCCGACGGCTCGGTCGGCGAGCTGGGGACGGATATGACCCCGGTAGAGGGGGGTCCTGTCGGTGGCGAGGGCGTGGCGGGTTGTATGAGGTGGTACATTAGCCTCTCGGCCATAGTGAATGTGGGGGTGCTCAGCTGGGTACCGCTCGTCCTCGCTATCTGTGACCTCTCCCTCTTCTCCCTCATCTCCTGCATGCGGCGCTGGGCTATTCATAGCTGTTCTTCCCTCCAGTCGTCGGTCACCTCCTTCCACGACCTCGCGGGCTTCATCGTCGCCTCGTATCTCTCCCTGGCGTGCTCGGACTTCTGCACCGCGGTCGAGAGCTCGGCGAAAGTCGTCAACTTCCGCGGTGGTGAAGGGTCGGTTGGCAATAGGGAGGCCGGTGTCGGCGTGGAGAATGTGCCACAGGGCGGGTTGCCCGTCGACGTCGGGTGACAGTCAGGCGCTGTGGGCTCCTCATCCTTGAGCGGGGAACTGCTCGAGGGTGCTGCGGAACTCAGCTTGGGTGATGGGCCCCTCGGACCCGGCTCTGTCTCTCTCAGCCATGACGACCTCCGTGTCATCAGGATGGGTTGCTGATGCCCGTTCTTCTTCCAGCTCGGCGGCAAAAATCCTCTTGGGGGTTCCGAGGTAATACGAAGATGACGAGAGAGCGGCATTGGGGGTGAAGGGCATGGAGTTGTGGTGGTTAGTGATGATGGTAGTAGTGGGAGAGAATGGAGTGTTGTCGTGAGTTCTCCCACTTCTTATAACCGTTTGTGACGCGGTTTTTGAATTTTGGTACTCCGCAAGGGCTTCGTCGGCGAATAGGTCCTCCTGGTTGACCCACTGATTCTCCGAGTTGGGGTAGCCCTTCCATTTGATCAGGTATTGCCGCTTCCGCCCTCTGCCGAATTGCCGCTCGTCTAGAACTTTCTCGACTTCGTATTCTTCTTCCCTATCGACCAAATCGGGTGGTGGCCGCTGGTAGTTTTTCCCATGGAGCGGAGTTTCGTGATATTTGGTGAGAAGATCCACATGGAACACTGTGTGAATTTTCCATTGCGGGGGAAGGTTGAGCCGGTAGTTGACAGGGGACATCACCTGTGCTATGACGAAAGGCCCGTGTCTTCAGGGCGCGAGTTTTGCCATTGGTTGATGAGTATGTAGGTGACGTCCTTCTAGCCACATGAGGTCTCCTTGTTGGAATTTCGGACCGTTCTTGGCTTTGACCCATGACTGTTGTGCCCTTATAATTAGGTCCTGAGCGTGTTTCCGTGCTTCTCGGAATTGTTCCGCCCTGAGCGTCACTTGGGGAATGGGTGATGGTTTATCCGTCCAATCAGCCCTCGGGTTATACCCCATGAGGAGGTTGAAGGGTGATTTCCGTGTGTATTCGTGTGGCCAGTTATTATGTGCAAACTCCGCGAGTGGCAGATATCCGCACCAGTTATCCTGCCTCTCATTCGTCCAGAAACGAAGGTACTGTTCTACCCACTGGTTCGTTCTTTCCGATTGTCCATCCATTCGTGGGTGATATGCCATAGAAATGTTCTGTTGGATTCCCAGGACTCTGCACAATTCCCTGGTGAAGCAGCTGGCAAATCGCGGATCCTGATCGCTTATTATCTTTGACGGAAGTCCAAACCGTGTGAAGACGTGTTTTAGGTACAAGGCTGCGACCTCTTCCGCGCTGATCTCTTCGTTACAAGGTATGAACACCACAGCTTTACTGCAATCATGGTCCGTGATGGTCAGTATGGTGTCGTACCCTTGTGAACGTGGTAACTTAGTTATGAAGTCGAGTGATATTGTTTCGAAGGGTAGTGCTTCTGGTTTCGGGTATATGGGATTCAGGGGGGCTTTGTCGCGTCCGTGTTGTACCTTGATGCGTTGGCACTCGGCGCATCCTTTGACGTATTCCAGTGCGTCTTTGGTCATTCCAGGCCACCAGTAAGCACGCCCTACTAGTTGTGCTGTTCGTTTAATGCCTGGATGTCCATGAGCCGGTAGGTCGTGATGATCGTGGAATATACGTCTCTTATCATGCGTTCCTCCGGTGACCACTCGCCATCCGTCTTTGTACCATATACCTTCTATTTTCTTAAGTTGGTGGGCATCTATCCATGGCATGAGGACCACTTCTCTTTGTTCATATACCGGGTCTGGTAGTGTAGCGTCGTCCGGTGTAATATTGTCCTTGTTTGTCCGTATCTGTTCGATTCGGGCACCCCTTATGAATATTTTGTCGGGTAGTACCGTGACGTCCCGGTTGTCTTCCTCCCCTTGGTCATAGTCCGGTCGTCTTGATAGAGCATCCGCCCTTCCGTTTGCTGACCCTTTGATGTGGTGAATTTCAAAATCATATTCCGATAATTCGAGTACTTCCCTGGCGACTCGTCGGCTTATCTTTTGGGGGCTTCTCCAATATTGTAAGTTCATGTGGTCGGAGAAGACTTTCGTCTTGTGTGGTGATCCAGCCAATAGTGGTCGCCAGTGTCGGAAGGCCCTCACAATTGCTAGTAGTTCCAGGTCGTAAATATCGTAATTCCTTTCAGCTTCATTGAGGGTAGTGGAGAAGTAGCTGATCGGGTGTCGTTTGCCGTCGTCTTGTCGTTGTAGTAGCACTGCTCCGATTGCGAATGCTGATGCATCGACTTCTAATTCGAAAGGTTTACTCAGCTGTGGATGTGCCAGTACTGGTTCGGAGGTGATGAGTCCCTTGAGTTTATTGAATGCGTCGTGTTCCGTTCCCATCCATTTCCATTCGGCTCCCTTCTTTGTCAATTGGTTTAGTGGCTTTGCATGGTGTGAAAAGTTTCGGATGAATGCGCGATAGAAGTTGCAGAAGCCTAAAAATGATCGGACGTCCTTGACCTTTGTAGGGGTTGGCCAGTCTTTGATGCCAGAAATTTTGACGGGGTCCATGCGTGTCACCCCCTTTTCAAGGATTACCCCCAGGCAATCCATTCGAGGTGCATGGAACAGACACTTTTCCAATTTGTAGTAGAGGTCGTGTTTTGCCGAGATCTCTAATATATCTCGGACTGCCGCTATGTGGTCCGTCATATTATGTCCTACCCTCGTTGCTATACCAATGTCATCCATGTATACCCGTATCGTAGTTCCTCGTAGTTCGTGTTTTGCTATGACGTCTCAACATATGTGGTTCATCATAGTCTGAAACGTTGCTGGTGAGTTAGTTAGTCCGAAGAACATGACTGTGGGTTCGAATAGTCCATATTTTGTTTTGAAGGCGGCCTTCTCTTCGTCCCCTTCCTTGATACGTATGTTGTTATAACCCCATCGTACGTCGAGTTTGGTGTAGATATGGGCATTGCTGAGGTCAGTGATTAGGTCGGATATGAGAGGTAGGGGGTATTGATTGCGTATTGTGAATGCGTTAATCCGTCGATAGTCTTGCACCGGTCGTAACTTCCCATCTTTCTTCTTGACGAAGAAGAATGGTGATGCATATGGGGATTTCGAGGGTCATATGTATCCTTTGCCGAGTTGTTCCGTTAGAAAAGCCTTGAGGGCTATGTCTTCTTCCCGTGTTAGTGGGTAGACTTTGCAGTCTATGGCTTCGGGGGTCCCTTTCTTGAATTGTATTTCATGATCCCATACCCGCGTCGGTGGAAATCGGTGTGACGCTTCCTCGTTGAATAGCTGGTGATACTTGGTATAACAAGATGGTAACTCAGCTTTGACGGTGTATTGCTTTGCCTGGATTGCTAACTCGGTGGACGTGATCCTTCCCTGTACGAATTCTTCGTCCTCGAGCTGTTGCACTATGTCCTCCTTCTGTTCCGTTGTGATGGCCGCGATAGTGGGCCTTATCCTGTTGATTCGGGGGTTTACTGTTCGTAGCACTACCGGTAGTGCATCTTCTTTGATAACTGCGTGTCGCCAACTGAAGGTAGGCTCATATGTGGCCAGCCATGGATAGCTGAAGACGATATCTTCGTTGCCTATATCGGTTATGAGGAATCTCATTTCCTTGTGGATTCCTTTTGTTTGCACGTCCAGATCTACATAGTGTGTGATTAGTCCAGCTTTATTTTCCGTGTTATTGATATTCCATATCTTTTTGGGTCTTTCCAGCAGTTTCATCCCGATTCCCATCCGCTTTACAAAAGCAGGTCGTAGGAAATTGTCAGTGGCTCCGGAGTCCACCAATGCTCTAATGTCGGCCATAGCGTAATTTGTGCGAATCGATACTGGGATTCTCATAGAACGGTAGCGAGTTATGATCACAGAATTACATTTTACTGCCCTTACCCAGGCCAATGGGTTCAGGCGCTTCAAAAATCCTCCCTCTTCCATAGGTCCTGCAGAATGAGGTCTTTGACCTCGTCTTCTTCGGCCGCTACCCCTTTCATCCAGGCATCGGCTCGTTGTTGTGTGGTTTCAGCTCTTGCCGCTTGTACTGGTTCGGGTTCGTAGGACCCCATGTCCGTCCTCCTGGTGTTGCTGGGTTGATTGTAGGTGTGCTGAGGGCAGTTACGACTGAAGTGTCCCTTTTGTCCGCAAGTGTAGCAGACAACTTCCCTCATGTCCCGGCGTCCTCCTCTTCCCCGTCCCATGTACCCTCCTCTTGGAGGGGGGTTTCGGGGGTGAGCTCGATCCCAATTGCCTTGGACTTCTTCAGCTCCTGTAAGTCTTCCTCGTACTCGGTCGGCGGATGTGTCCATGGCGTTTGGGTCTCTGAGAATGTTACGGGGTGGTCCCCATCCGGTGCCGCACGTGTTCCCCCATCCTCCTTTGTTGCTACTTCCCTGTTGTCTTCCTGGGTTTGTAAGGCCGCGGTGTTGCTCCAGCCGGGCCTTCATGTGTATGTATTGCTGTTGCCTTCTAATGACCGCTTCCTTCCATTCCTGGAAGGTTTGCGGATTGTCGTATGTGTATGCCTTCTCGTACAGGTCACGGGGTAGTCCATCCGTGAATAGATCCATCGTGAGGGGTGAATCCAATCGATAATCAGCCTGGCGTGCTAATTGTTCGAATTGGGTGACATACGTGTCTGTTACGCTTCGGTAAGCATGTGCCTTGCTTTAGGCAGTAGTAAGACGTGAGTACTCAGCTCTGAAATCTGCTAAGTCGAACGTGGAGCTTCTATCCTCAACACGACGACTAATCCTGCAACTGGGAAGGCGGCTTCAAGGCAGGCCTTATGCAGTGCACTTCCCTCTTCGTAGAGTAGGCTTTGAAGGGGCGAAGGGAAGACTTGGAAACTGATGATTCAAGAAGACCAAGATGGCGATCCTTGGTCTTCTACGACTACTACTTATACACGATGACGGAGGGCTTTAAAGCACCTCCCGAATGCTGTTGGCCTATAGCGTATCTAGCTCGAACCCTAGTACCGCTATCCTAGTAATCAGTAAGCTGTAAGTAACATGTGATACTACTGCTGACTGATAACACGTGAAAGATAAAGTCCCTGACTAATGTAAAGAATCACAAGCTTACTATCGTAGTCAGAACCTGATAGTAAGCAACGAAAGTCCGATCCGTGACAGCGTCAATATCCCCTCCAATCATTTTAACTCCTCTTTTGAGCATTGCTTGGGCTTGCTCCTTTTCTAGGGTGTTTGCGAATCGCCTATTGAAGGCCGTGATGACCTCGATCCATAGACGTGGGTCGTTATTGGCGATCCCTGCGCTGACTTGTCGGTTGAGCCATCTGCTGGTCTCCGTAATCCAGTTGTTAACGTCTTTTCCCTGGATGTAGGTGAGAAACAACATAGCTCGTCTATAGGCGTTGGCCATGATGGGGTTGTTGTTATTAATGCCCCAGTATAGTTCCCACTGAGTGAGGAACTCCTCCGTTTGGTGTCTATCTCCTCGGAATATTTCTGGTGCATTCCCAGCGAACTTGTCGGAGTGGTGTCCTCCGGGTATTCCCACTGGTCCTGCCCCAAACACCCCTCCAGGTGGTCCTCCTCCGGGTGGTCCTCCTCCGGGTGGTCCTCCTCCGGGTGGTCCTCCTTCAGGTGGTCCCCCTCGTGGTGGTCTTCCGTCTCCTGATGGCGGGTCTGGTTGATCTGGTCCAATAGCTCGGAATAGGGCAGCATCGTCTGCTGTCATTACGTGTCCTGTTTCTGGGTGAATGGGAAGTGTCACTTCCTGTGTCTCGGTTAATGTAGCCATCGGGGGGTAGATGGTAATTTGCTCAGCCCTTTCGATTAGCTCTGGCTCTAGGGGTTCCAATGCTTGAGTGGGTTCTTCATCCGATTCACTATTGGAGGCCTCGGGGGCTTCAGATGATGCTGAAGCATCCTGGTTTTCTCCGTCGATGGGTCCCCAGTCATTCCTTGCGACTACTTCGTCTTCGTAGATGTCGCACCGGTATCTATGGGGTAGAGTGTCGATGACTCTCCACTCGTCGTCTTCTCGGTCAACTCTGCACCAGCAAGTTCGTTCGAAATTGAACTCAACTGGTCGTGGTCCGTGTGATCCTCTGATCAGGTATCCCTCTATTCCGTTGATAGTCCCCCAGCGGGCCTCCTTGAGGTATCAGACTGGTACGTTTCTTGCTCCTCTTCGTGGGATCTCGTAGGATCGGAATCCCTCTTTGGTCCAAAGTTCTCTCGTAGATACTTGCGCCACGATGGTGTATCTTGGTCTTAATGTTGCGCTTCGGTAAGCATGAGCCTTGCTTTAGGTGGAGATGTGGCGTGAGTACTCAGCTTCAAATTCTGCTAAGTCGAATGTGGAGCCTTCTAGCCTCAACATGACGGCGATCTCTTGCAACTGGGAAGACGTCTTCAAGATAAGCCTTATGCAGTGCACTTCCCTCTACTTGGAATATTCTTGAAGAGGTGAGAGGAAGACGGAAGGGAAGACTTGGAAACCGATGATTCAAGAAGACCAAGATGGCGATCCTTGGTCTTCTGCGACTACTACTTATACATGATGATGGAGGGCTTTAAAGCGCCTCCCGAACGATGTTGACCTATAGCGTATCTAGCTCGAACCCTAGTACTGCTATCCTAGTTATCAGCTGCTAAAGTACCATGTGATACTACTGCTGACTGATAACACGTGAAAGAGAATGTTCCTGACTAATGTACGAAATCACAAGCCTACTACCGTAGTCAGAACCTAGTAGTAAGCATCCAAGTCCGGTCCGTAACACTTGGTCTTCTGCGACTACTACTTATACACAATGATGGAGGGCTTTAAAGCGCCTCCCGAATGATGTTGGCCTATAGCGTATCTAGCTCGAACCCTAGTACTGCTATCCTAGTGATCAGTAAGCTGTAAGTAACATGTGATACTACTGCTGACTGATAACACGTGAAATGTAAAGTCCCTGACTAATGTAAAGAATCACAAGCTTACTATCGTAGTCAGAACCTGATAGTAAGCATAAAGTCCGATCCGTGACATGGGCAGCCAGACAAAGCGCAATGTGGTATTCAATGGCTATGCAGGCAGAGTCCAAGTTTACCACTTTGCTCACAAGTGACCCACCTCCTGAATTTGCTAAAGTCTTATGGCCATAATAAAGTATACAAAACTATCAGTTAACTGCATATAATACTTCCAACTAGCTATCAGTGGCCAGCTAGGGATTAGACCTACAATCCCCCAAAACACTTCTGTTTAATGGCAATTGCATAGATTTCCCTCATTCACAACACAACCCTAGCAATAATTATATATTGGTAGCTTCCAATGGAAAGTCACAGTTATATTTACTAAGGGAAGCCAAGTAGGCACTTCGTTTTTAATGTGGCCTCTAGCTATAATAAGTTATTGGCTGGTATCTGTAGGTCCAAAGAGAAGTTCCTCAGGACCGTTCCAAAAGCTGGTGTGGGAGCTGCCAACTGATACCCTCGTGTAGGGCCACAATGGTTATCATAGTATCTGCCTATGGGCTCACATGGGGCCATAAGACCCATCTGGGTTACTGCTGATGACATCACGCTGGCCTAAAGCTGGTGGCGAAATTGCCAAGAAGAACCCTCGCATGGGCATATGATGAACATGTATGGTCCCTGTCTTTTACAATGCAGCCCTGTTCACAATGAATTATTGGCAGCTTTGAATGGAATGTCTTGGTAATGTCCATTAAGTGAAGCCATAATCCCATCTTCTTATTTTTAGCACACCCCATGCCCATAATTGGTTATCGGTAGGCATCAGTAGCTTCAAATGGAGAATTGTGTGCGTGACATGACATCGGCATAGACTTGATTTAGATAATCGGGAGTCATCGGCAGCTTCCAAAGGCAGCTGCCTCTTAAGCATAACATTTCCATTCAGCCATCATCCAAATATCATGTCAGTTAAAATAGGTGCTTCCATACTCGATGCTGCTCTCGCCTGCATTGGGGAGAGAATATCCATTGTTCTGCTCCAACCTGGCACTAAAAATGAAAACTACATCACCAGCCTACACAACGAAGTGGTAAGCATTACTCAGTGATCCAAATCTATTTTCCTCAAACTTAGACTCAGCTAGCTGCCATATGGATTGTTGGTGTTCTGTCATCCAGCAGCAGCCCCCCTTATGTACCAGAGTCAGTCAGGGTTGGGTTTTGCAGTTTTATGGACATTAGGAACCCAGGCACCTATACAGCACCTGACAGAAGCCAGCTGAAGAAAGGCGAGGTCCAGGCATCAGATGTTCTGCACTTCAATTTTACAGAGTGGTGGAAATTTGGTGAAGGGCAGACAGGGACAGAACCATTTGATGTCCGCAATGAGGTAGTAGCAGGGTTGTTGCATGCTCTAGAGAAGGTATGCACCTTTTTCGTTTACAGGTCCTCAAATTAACCAGAATTACAGCAGGAAGCTAGTGCACAGCTTCGTTCCAAGATAATAGGGGGATTCAAAGAAGCTCGGCAGCTGTGCACTGAAATGGAGGATCATGTTGATTCAGTTCACAAAATGTTCTTGGATGCTGCCAAGCGTTTTGGTGGAGCGGCCACTTATTTGGAAAATGCATAGTTGGGATGATGATAACAGTATTTCTATATGCTCACAACGAAATTTCATTGTGGTTTGTCCTCCCCAATCAAGAAATTTACCAAAACCATCTTGTGTTCCAAGCTTGCCAGAAGATCATTCAATTTTCGTTTCTTTTTCAACTCCTGCTCTTTCAACCATTCGGCATTGTATCTGGCATTTGCAAGCCATTTTTTATCAACTCCCTTTGGAAGATGCTGTGTTGCATTAGCTAAGGCAGATCAGATGATAATTTGGGCTACCTGGTCCATGAGCTTGCTTATTACAGGTTGTAAGAGTGTCACATCTTTTGGGACCTCACGAAACCTGTTGGCATCTGTGGATGGTCTGGAGGGTCCTACCATTGGACCCAGACAGTGCCCCACATCAGGATCCGATTGATCAAGGAGTTTAACTCACTTCCAGAATGCTGAGCGCATCTATAGGTAGCAGATTAGTGCCTCAGGGATGCATTAGATTTGATACACACACTGCCTCCTCAAAACTGTTCTCCTCTGACCCAGAGGCACCCTGTTTTACTTCTGAGACCTCCCCCTGCATGGTTGATGGTGGCATACCTATTGATCAGATATCAGCAGTGTCCTTCATGATATGACATCATAAGCGCTTATATACACACGTGAATCAATTAGTGAATCCAAAACAAGTTGTATGGGCCCACATTAGTGGTCTATATTCACTGCCGATCAGCTACAATGGGCCAAGAGGTGGCAAGAGCTGCTGAACTAAAAGCTTGTACTGGCCCACTATATGTTTGTAAATTTGCTGCCAACTGAATCTCATGAGTACATTGTGGGCTGTGCGGACTTTTTTCAATATTGTCTTATGTCCTGCAATCTGCCTAAAACATATTCAGCAACATGTCTGTGTGGGTCAACAGAACCCATATGAATGAGCTGCCAAGTGAAACATTTTCCTGGGCCTGTAATATACAGGCATACTTGCTGCCGATAGAATCACGCTCTTATGAGATGAGAATTGACAATATATCTACATGGGCCATGATTATCTGCACACCAAGGCGCTCCATACCACTTCCTCCTATATCCTACCACCAGCTACCTTTCACCTCTGATAACTGAGGCCCATTTACACTATCCCTGCTCTATAACCATGTCAGTTTCCAAGGACAGCCTAATTCAGGAAGAACAAATCCTTCACCACCAAGCGGCTATTCTCAAGAAGGAATTAGAGGCCTATCATGCCTGTGTACCTAGAGATGAAATAATATGGAGGGACACGTTTAGAAAGCACTTGGTATTTTGTATTCTTGCAATCTACTTTTATAATTTAAGATCAGGTTCATTTAGAAAATATCAATGAACTATTTTTTCAATGTCAAGTCAAGCAGTCTCCCGACCCCTTGTGTTCATCCATTGTTGTTGAGCCTCACTAAAGTGTACCAAGAGTCTGAAATCCTCCCAAACATAACATTAATCTCTGAGGAGGATCCAAGAACTTTTAGTAACATCTATTATATTTCACCTAGCGAACTCCCACTGCTAGATATACATTTCTCTGGCCAAAATGGTGTGGTTCCCCTCTCTGACACTAATAGACCCTTGCTCACATCGGCAGCTTCCTGCCAAGAATGTATGATGTCTAAACCTCAAGACAATTCAGCATTAGTAGGAAATGTAACAACAAGCATGTCATCGGCAGCTTCCAGTCCAGAACATATGGCATCTGAACCCCAAGGCGGTCCAGCATCAGCAGGTGATGTAGCATCCACCATACCATCAGCAGCTCCCAGCCCTGAACAAATGGCATCTGAGCTCCAAGACAGTTCAGCAGAGGTAGGCAATGCAAGAATTGCCATTTCCACAAAGGGGAAGAAATGTCGGTGTGCTTCTAGCAGTGGTATTCGCAGTGAGCATCTTCTTTTTAGTAACACAGTTGCATTGAGCAATAAAATTGCTGCCAAAGCAATTGTTACAAGATCGGCAGTAAAGGGGAGCACTGTCAATGACTATGCTGAAGTAACTGCTGGAATTATTTCCAAGAGACATGTGGGAGCCAACAGAAATGTAGGTTATTGCGCTGAAATATAAAGGCCGTTCAAGGATCGCTTATTTTGGCAGGTAGCAAATGACCCTTCAAATACTCATGGCCCAAAGGTAGCTAGGCTACAATACAAAGCCAAGGGGAATTTAGCTAGGAAGACAGGACCACAGAAGGGAGCTAGGCAACAAGTCAAAGCCAAGGGGAAACAGGCTCAAAATGCAGACTCCACAGAGGGTAAGAATCTACTTCCAACGGAGAATCCTGATGAAATGTGGGATGATGTGCCTCCACCCTCCAAAGAAAGTCCCAGAGAAACCATGGAAGATATCAATGAGGCATTTCCATGTATATTCACTGCAGCTTGCATCTGGTTTTATAGTCATCACACATACTGCCAGCTCAAGGAAAAAACAATGATGGCATTGTTAAAGACCTCAAAAAAGAGATCCAGGTCCTGAAAAGAAGATGCGACATGCATGAGAGGACAATTGAGGATCTACAATCCATATGCAATACGCATGAGAATACTCTTAAGATGCTTCAGCAGCAGATCATGAATATTTATAACAATCAGCAGACTCTAGATACTAGGTACCATGGGGAGACATATGATCTCACCCTGCAGTTACAACCCACATGTTGAACCAGTAGAGTATACCATGGACCCATCTAGGAGAGGGGAGGGTCAATGCAGGTCAATTGGGGTCAACTATACTTGCAAATTGTGGGTCAATACAAGTACCTTTTTCGGCAGCTGTCTCATCTATTATAGGTCAATCCAATTCCACTAATAGCACCCCCACATGTGTCAGGCAGGCATATATGGTTATACCATCGAGAGACTACTGTGCACACCATAAGACAACATGGGGATTTTGTTTGGCAGCTGTCTTGCATGCTATGGACTATAACCGTCTCCTCAGTAGTGGCCCAGGCTTATCCTATGGGCCAGTACATGCATATCGTCAAAGATATTTTAAGTTGATTTTGGGCCAATATGAGCTAATCGGCAGAGGTTGTCCTTTTCCACCCTGGGCCCATACATAAGCTTTGTGCAGTGACCTTCCATGCTCATGATGGGCCCACATGGTTACATTGTTAAGAGACCATGGGACACATTATAGGCCCATATGAAGCTTTTGTTTGACAGTTATCCTACATGCTTTGGGCTATTACCATCTCATCGGCAGTAGCCAAAGCCCAGTCCTATGGGTCCCCAAATGCATATTGCTGCATACACTGCTAAGCTGACTTTTGGTCAATATGAGAATATCGGCAGAATCCATGCAGGTATTTTGGGCCCATACCAGAGCTTGGTGCGGCAGCTCCTTTGCCTAGCGTGCTATTGCAGATTTATTGGCACTCACCCTGCTCAAGTTTGATGGACCCACACCAGCATATTGCCAAGAGACTATGTATGTACATTGTGGGCTAATGTGAGGCTTTCATTCGGCTGCTGTCCTACTTGCTCTAGGCCATTGCAATCTCTTCAGCAGAACTATAAGCTTGGCCCTGTGGGCCAGCTTGGTGTGGCAGCTCCTTTGCCTAATGAGGGCCATTACAAGTTCATTGGCAGTCGCCCCACTCAAGTTCAATGGGCCCATACCAGCATATTGCCAAGAGACTATATATGTACATTGTGGGCCAATGTGAGGCTTTCGTTCAGCTGCTGTCTTGCCTGCTCTGGGCCATTGCAATCTCTTCAGCAGCAATATAAGCTTGGCCCTGTGGGCCCATACCAGAGCTTGGTGTGGCAGCTCCTTTGCCTAGTGTGGGCCATTACAAGTTCATTAGCAGTCGCCCCACTCAAGTTTGATGGGCCCATACCAGCATATTGCCAAGAGACTATATATGTACATTGTGGGCCAATGTGAGGCTTTCGTTTGGCAGCTGTCCTGCCTGCTCTGGGCCATTGTGATCTCTTTGGCAGCAATATAAGCTTGGCCCTGTGGGCCCATACATGTGTGGTGTCATATACATTGTGAGCTGACTTTGGGCCAATGTGAGAATATCGGCAGAATCCATGCAGGTGTATCCTGGGCCCATGCAATGGTCTCGTTAGGCAGCTCTCTCACTCTTTTTGGGCCATTACAAGCTCATTGGCAGTGACCCTGCATGGCTCCTATGGGCCCATACATGCTAATGCCCAATGCATATTAAGTCGATCCTGGGCCCATGTGAGCACTTGCACTGGAAACTTTCCAGCCTAATATGAGGCGGCACGAGCTCATCAGTAGGGAGAGTACATGTATGTTGTGGGCCCATGCAAATTCTTTGGTCGGTAGCTATCCCACCAGCCACACCAGTGAGGTGGGTCTACACGAACCCTTTGTTGGATAATTATATGGGCCCATGCGTAATTATTCACAATATATATATGTCGGCCCATATGAACAGATACACTTCTAACACATAGTGGGCCCACATGGGCTTTGCCAATGTGCATGACACATTGTCACATAGGTTCTACCAACTACTGTGCCCAAGATCTGCGTCATGGGCTCGACCACCAGGAGGAAGCGGACCCCCAGGAGGTGGCTCCCCAGGAGGTGGGGGTGCACCTGGAGGCGGAGGTGCCCCAGCAGGCGGAGGTGCACCTGGAGGCGGAGGACCCCCACCGGGAGGTGCCCCTGTTGGAGGCAGGGCAGGTGCTGGCCCAGGCCCCAGAGGGGCAAACGGCAAACTTGGAGGAAACCCCCCAACTGACTTTGATGGTACCTGAGCCCTGGCGGACCAATTCATGCAGGGATTTAACCTATATTGTATTATGAATTTGGATGCTGAACAGATGGCTATACCGATGAAATGAGCGGCCCTGCTACTTAGATTTATCAAGGGACCAAATGTAAAGGACTGGGTCAAGAGATGGACCAACTGGATCCTTGCAGAAATGAACAATGGAAGACTCCCAAATGATGAATTCTACTAGACAGCGGTGTCTCAAGGCTTTGAACAAGCATTCCAAGATACTGGAGCAAGAGAAAGGGCAGAAGATAAGCTGCACCACCTTGCATTTCTACCAAATGAGGTGGACGCATTTATTGCCCAGTTTGAATCTCTTGCTGCTGAAGCAACATATCCTCTGGATGCTCAGTCGACACTTTCCCTATTCGCATCCAAGCTTCCTTATCGCATGATGGATCATGTCTATAAAGTGGTATGCCCTCTAGACTTTAGAGGATGGGCCGATGGAGTGTGCCAGTATCACTTGGACAACACCGCGGTCCAGAATATCAGGGGGATTAATGAAGAAACTCCAAGGAAGAAAGGAGCAGGAAAAATGAACCCCACCCAATTGGCGAAAATGCTAGGCATCAAGATGCCAGCACCTGCTCCAGATTCAATGGACACTCATGTGGACCGCTCCCATTCCAACTTTAATAGGAACAAGGGAACCAGAGGAAGAGCAGCCGCAACCACTGCAAAAGATACTCTGGACGTGAAGTCCAGAAGAAAGAAGGCCGTTGTTTCAACTGTAACAAGCAAGGACACCTTTCACACAACTGTCCCGACAAGCAAAAGGACAAGAAACCTCCTCAAAAGGCTCACAAGGCCAAGGCCGAAGAAAGCAAACCAGAGGAAGATGAAGATGAATCCAATGCAGAATCCAACCCTACCGACATGCAATCATCCCTTATCAAAAGCCTTTCAACTAAAGAGAAATATGAAATGTTGAAACAGGCTTGGGATGATGAACATGGGAAGGATTTTTAAAATGCACAACCCCTCTGGTCTGGGCACATGCGTTACAGTTTAAAGATGTGTTTGTTTGTAAATATTGAAGTCTCCAAATCCCAACTCTGATACAAACTGCACATACAACGGCTGAAAGAAAAGTTCTTGTGGATTTAGGAGCCATGGACAACTTTATCAACTTCAAGCTCCTGAAAAGAATGAAGATTGGCAAACTAAAGCTGCCATGACCCTGCATTGTGTGGAACATTGATGGGACCCAGAACAAGTCAGGGATCATCAAGTACTACGTTGACCTGCAAGTGCGAACTGGGGAAAAGAAACAGAATATGTGATTCCTTGTCACCAATCTAGGAGATGACGAGATGGTGTTAGGGTACCCATGGCTCGCAGCCTTCCAGCCATTGATCGATTGGAGAAGCGCGACCCTTAATGAAAGTATGCAACCACTTGTTATCAAGACCCTTTCACATACAATGGATGCAGAAGTGATCTGCATACGAGATGCATGGATCAAGAAGGCTGCATTGTTATGCACCCCTGGGGAAGAACTCTTTGTTTACTGAGTTGACGAAGAAACCCTCAAAAGAAGCTCTACATCAACAGAAATGGCAGTAAAAGCTCTGCCAAAAGAAGAGAAAACCTGGGACCAGGTAGTCCCAAAACACTACCACAAATGGAAGAAGGTCTTTTCTGAGGAAGAGGTGAAGCGATACCCTGAACACCAACCTTGGGATATTGCCATTGATTTTACAGAGGATGCTCCAAAAACTCTAGATTGCAAAATATACCCATTATCAAAGGGGGAACAAGAAAAGCTTGATGAATACATCAAGGGTAATCTAGAGAAAGGCTATATTTGTCCATCAAAATCACAATATTCATCACCTTTCTTCTTTGTTGGAAAGAAAGATGGAAAACTTTGACCTGTAGTGGACTACCGAAAGCTGAACTCCTTCACAATCCCTGACCGATATCCATTACCTTTGATACAGGAGCTGGTAGACAAGGTGAAGGATGCCAGGCTATTCATCAAGATGGATGTATGAGCAGGATACAACAATATTCGCTTCTGAGAAGGTGACAAACCAAAAGTGGCCTTCAAAACAAATCTAGGACTTTTCGAACCAACAGTGATGCCATTTGGGCTGAAGAATGCCCCTTAGTGTTCCAACGAATGATGAATATGCAATTTAACAACCTAACAGCAACAGGTCAAGTAATCATCTACATGGATGACATCCTTATTGCAACAAAGGAGGATGAAGAAGAACACCACAAGTTGGTCAACAAAGTCCTTGAACATCTTCAAAAACTAGACCTCTACCTAAAGCCCAGAAAGTGCCTTTTTGAAGTAAAACACATCAAATTCCTAGGAGTAATCTTGGAAAAAGGAACTGTTACCATGGATCTAGTTAAAGTCACTGGAGTTGCAGAGTGGAAAACACCGAAAACTACTAAAGACATTTGGGCTTTCCTTGGGTTCTGCAACTTTTACAGACAATTTATCCATGGATTTTCCTTTATTGCAAAAGCATTGAACGATCAACTAAAGAAAGGTGTTCAATGGAACTGGGGACCAAGAGAACAAAGCACTTTTGAAACGTTAAAGAAGCGAATATGTGAAGAACTGGTTTTGATACAACCGGACCAGAAGAAACCATTTAAGGTCGAAGTTGATGCCTCAAATTATGCAGTAGGAGTGGTCCTAATGCAACGAAATGATGGAGGAGTGCTCCACCTGGTAGCATTCTTTTCGAAAACCATGAACGATGCCCAAAGGAATTACGATGTGTATAACAAGGAGCTTCTAGCCCTTGTGGAAATGTTTCGGCATTGGAGACATTTCCTACACCAACCAGCCTTCAAGGTGAAGGTACACATGGACCACGCCAATCTATTATACTGGAAAAATCCAGGCGATCACAATAGAAGGGTGGCAAGATGGCATATGGAACTCATGGAATATGATTTTGAACTAATCCATATAGCTGGGAAGAAGAACGGCCAGGTGGACATGTTGTCACGCCCTGACTATGAACAAGGCAAGGAAGACAATAAAGCATTGGTGGTTCTACCTCCTGTTTTATTCAGCTTCACAAGAATGATGGGGTCGGAATACTACAACCCCAGCAACCAGAAGGAAAGGGAACACTATAGCGCAATGATAGACCAGCACAAATATCAATCCCTTCAAAACCAGGTGGAAGAAGACCAACAGACGAACAAAGAGAGCCAGGAAAAGCTTAGAAAGTGGTTAAACACCTTCAATCTTACCAAATTAGTCAGCATTTGGTGGAAGATTGAAAATGATACAGACCAGATTGTCGTTGCCAGAGACAACGATCTGAAGAGGGGGGTAATTCACTTTTACCATGACACCCCATCAGCCGGACACCCAGGAATCATGAACACATATGCCTTAGCAAAACGAGACTTCTGGTGGCCAAAGATGAAAGAAGACATAGAGCAATACGTAAAGGGATGCACAGCGTGCCAAGCAAATAAAATCAACATGCAACTGCTTAAACCAGCAATGATCCCAATCACTCCTGAAAATTCTTTGCCATTTGAGACAGTTGCCATGGATTTCATCATGAAATTACCACTCTTGGGCAAGTATGACATGATCCTAACAGTAATGGATCACGATTGCAGTAAGGTAGTGGTATTTATACCATGCCAAGAAACAATCACTGCAGAAGGGGTAATGGAACTCTACCTGAAACACGTATACATGAGATTCGGTGTCCCAAAGAAGATTATCTCTGACTGAGATACCCGGTTCACATCACACTTTGCCAAAGGCCTGTGCGAAGTGCTGAAGATACACCAAAACATCAGTACAGCATATCACCCAAGAACTGATGGCCAGTCGGAAAGAACAAACCAATGGCTTGAACAGTACCTTCAATTTTGGTGTGACGAAAGGCAAGATGATTGGCACACATACTTGCCAATGGTGGAATTTGCGCATAACCAATGGCTGAACGCCACCACTCAAAAAACCCCCTATGAAATGCTCATAGGGTATACCCCATGAATCAAAATAGTGACCAAAAGCAAGGTCCCTTTGGTGGAAGAAAGACTAACGGCCATAGAAAAGGCCAGAATGGATGGCCATGAAAATATCATCAAGGCACAAAAGATGATGGCCATTGTGCATAAAGGGAACAAGAGGTTCCAACCATACAAAGAGGGAGATCAAGTGTGGATTGAGGGAACACACCTGAAGACCCTGTACCCAGCAGCTAAACTCAGGCCAAAACAGCATGGACCTTTTAAAGTTCTGAAGCAACTATCAGAAGTGGTATATCGTGTGGAGCTGCCAAGACAATGGAAGATTCACAACGTGTTTCATGCAAATCTAATAATGCCATATAAGGAAACGGAGCTCCACGGACTGAACTATACCCGGCTGCCACCAGATATCATCAATGATGAACCCAAGTATGAAGTCAAGAAGATTCTAGATGTGCAGCAGCGTGGGAAAGGGCATAAACTCCACTACCTAATCAAGTGGAAGGGCTATCCCATGAGCAACAGTTCATGGGAGAAAGCAGAAGATGTTCATGCAGAAGAACTGATAGTGGAGTTTGAAGCACAGAAGGGGACAAACAAGTCAAAAGCCCACAAAATGTATATAAGATGGGCTAAAACAATAGAGGAACGCCATCCTCCCCATCCTGCTTCACACTCATACACTATGTCTGCTACATCTGCTCCCACCAGCATTGTCCCAATGCTCCAGCTCCCTGCCTCATCGTCTCCCCCATTGGTCACCAATTCCTGCAGTGAGGGCACCATCCCTCTTACTCCTCAGCTGGCTATCCAGAGTGTTCCAATCGTGGAGCATAGTGATGATGGAGCCATCAAACTCGCTGAACCTCCTGTCCAGGAAGGTGAGTATACTCCTCCCCTTGGCTATATCCATAACAACCCCCACTCTTGCCTCTTCTACCCCATTTACGTTGCCAACCCTCGCTTCGGGCTGGACCGTACTGAGCCAAGAATGGTCTTGGCCACTTTTATCACCTACTCACTGGACTGTATGATGGTGACGGGGACCCTTGGGGAAGGATAGGAGAAGTGCACCATTGAGGTGCAGGTGGGGAGGAGGGCAAAGAACTACAGGCTAATGACAGAGGCCCTCTGGAGGCAACTGGTGTGGAACCATGAGATGGAGTTTATGGTGAACCGTGCCCTCCAAGAGATCAATGACCCCTGCCTAACTGGGGAGATCTCCCACTTTAGGGCAAAGCAGGAGTTGAAGAACACCATCGATGGCCTATTGTGTGATGCCCAGCATAAGGTCAGTGACATCATGAAGGAGGTGGTACTGGTGGGGCGCGAGTATGAGGCCTGCAAGACCAGGCTTGAAATGGTTGACACATGTTGCGTCATCCATAGCACATTTAATCGTGAGTATCGCCTCCTGAACTGTTTCTGCTACTCCCCTGAACCACTCCCTGTCAACCCCTTCAACTCCCACTGGGCTGAGATGCCCCTCCTCCACAATGAAGAGGGCAAGTTATTGTCCAAATGCTATCACTGCAAGAAGTGTGGGCACAAAGTCCAAGAGTGCCCCAAGAAGTGCAAGCAGCAGAAGAAGAAGGAGGAGAAATTGGCCCTATGCATCCATATCACCACCACCCAACACGTGACAGAAGAAGAAGAGGAGGGGTCCCCGGAACCCCATGTAGAGGTTGGGCCTAGCAGTCAGAAGAAGATGACACTCTTGGAGTGTATTGGCCTGCTAGATAGGGAGGAGTGGACCCCCAAGACATGTGGGAAGTGCGGAAAGGTTGGGACCAAACATGGTGAGCTTGAATGCCCCCTCTACGAGCAATGCCCATTCTGCCACCACACAGGTAGTTGGGGATTCATTAAGCGTCACTGTTGTACCAAGATGGGTGATGAAAGTGAGAAGGAGAATTGGAACAACAATGAGGTTAATTACAACCTCTACTGGAATGACGATCCCATGGGGATGTGAGGCAAAGTCCGGGGTAACTTTGCATCTAAAAGGGGGGCAGTGTTACAATACTATTCATTTTCCTTCTTCTTTCTCATGGCATGTGATAGTTCTCATAAGAGTCATAGTGACTCTTTATTTCTCTTCTCATATGAGTCACTCTGACTCTGGCCATTGTCAAGGGCCTTTATTGTTTCACTTACATCTTTTGTTTCATAACTTACTTGTGATTACTGCAGACTGCGCTCTGCAGTTCTTATTGTCTCGGTGATGTGTTGACTCAATCCTAGTACACTGTTGTGACTCAGTACTAGGATCCCCACTTACTATAAAGTTGGGCATGCTAGGTAGCTTGTAGCCTTAGACTTGACTTCTTGTATCCTACGGTACTCAGAGCAATCCAAAGACCTTTGATACTCCATCTCTCACAAACCCTCTCCTCTCACTGAAGAACTCTAAGTGCCACTATTGGCTTAGACATTGCTTCAACTCATTCATCCCTAACTGAAGTTCCTCTTTGGAGCTACCCTTAACACACCGAACCAGACCCTTAGTGCAGTGTCTCAGTAGATGACTTAACCCACATCAGGTGAACATCCCTACCATGATATAACACAAGACCCATCCTTTTTGCGAATGGAGGACATATGAAGTTGTCAGTGGCTCCCAAGTCTACCAGTGCTCTTATATTGGCCATTGCGTAATTCATGCAGATTGAAACTGGAACTTTCATTGATCAATAGCGCGTGATGATAACCGAATTACAATTAACTGCCCTCACCCAGGCCGATGGGTTTAGGCATCCTGAAAACCCTCCTGTTTCCATAGGTCCTTCAGGATCATGTCCTTTACTTCGTCAGGTTCTGCTGCTACTCCTGCCATCCAGTTTGTCACCCGTTCATGGGGTGTCTGGGCCCGTGAGGCTTGGATGTGTGATTCCTCCAGTTCATACCAATCTGCGTCAGTATGCTGGTTGTAGGTGTGCTGTGGACATTGTCTGCTGATATGACCTTTCTTTCCACAAGTGTAACACATAACTTTGGAAAAGTCTCTTCCCTATCCCCTGTGCTTTGTGAATCCTCCCCACAGTGGTGGGTGGAAATGTTCCCATTTCTTAAGTACTTCTTCAGCTCCTGCAAGACAGCCCCTGATGTGGTCTGCTGAAGTGTCCATTGCATTGGGGTCTCATGGAAGGTTCCATCTAGGACCTCTGCCTCCTCCATGTCGTTGGTTGTTGCCTTGCCTTTGTGACGGCCCTCCTCCTTGGCCTCAATGTTGTTCAAGGTGGGCCTTCATGTGTATATACTGTTGCTGCTGCTTCATAATGGCCGTCTTCCAGTTGTCAAATGTTTGTGGGTAGTCCATGGTGAAGACCTTTTCATATAGATCTCTTGGCAGTCCGTTGGTGAAGATATCAAGGGTCAACAGGGAGTCTAGACAATAGCCAGCTTGCTGTGCCAAGGTTTTAAAGTTGGTCATGTATGTGTCTATGTCTCCTCCTATCATTTGAACCCCTCTTTTGAGGGCTGCCTGAGCTTGTTCTTTTTCAAGCATGTTAGAGAATTGCCTAGTGAAGGTGCTGATAACTTCATGCCAAAGTTGTGGGTCGGAATTGTTTATTCCCCCCGTCACCTGCCTATTGAGCCATCAGCTCGTGTGGGTAATCCACTTGTTGATGTCTTTCCCCTGAATGTATATGAGGAACAACATAGATTGTCAGTAGGCGTTTGCCATGATGGGATTGTTGTTGTTAATCCCCCAGTAAAGTTCCCACTGCATGAGGAATTCTTTGAACTTCTGCCAGTCCCCTCTGAACACTTTAGGAGCATTTCCTGCAAATTTATCTGAGTGATGGGTCCGCCTAGGAGAGCCAGTTGGTGGTACTCCCCCGATGTCACCTGGTGGTGGCCCTCCTCCTCCTGGAAAACCGCCTCCCACTGGGAATCCTCCTCCTGGTGGGCCTCTTCCTGGTGATCCTCCTCCTCCTGCAGGCAGGTCTGGTTGGTCGGGCCCTATGGCCCTCATTATGGCCCTCATGATAGCAGCGTCATCTGCATTCATAGGTTCGCCTGTTACAGGATGTGTGGGCATTTGTACCTGTGCTGGGATTTCTTCTGTGATGGTGGCCATTGCTGGGAGAATGATAATAGACTCAGCTTGGTTTATCAAGGCTGTTTCTTGTTCATTTAGAGGTTGGGGAGCGGGTTCATCTTCTTCTGATGATGTTTCTCCAGATACTTTGTGAGTATTTTCTGAGTGGCTGGCTTCTTCTTCTCCGTTGATAGTGCCCCAGTTGGATTGAGGTACAACTTCATCTCGATAGATATCACAACGGTGGTGTGCGCGTAGCATGTCAATCACCTGCCACCAGTTAAGGATGTAGTCGACTCTGCACCAGCAAACACGTTCAAAGCTGAACTCAACTGGGTGTTCCCCATGTCGGGTGTTGATAATGTATCCTTCTACTCTGTTGATGCTTGTCCAATATGCATTCTTTAAGTACCGAACTGGTACATTGCAAATACCTCTTCTGCTGATGAAATAGGGGTGAAACCCGTCTTCTGTCCACTCTTCTCGGGTGGTTACTCTTACCACAATGGAAGGATCTTGGTCTTAATGTTACACCTTGCCGTGGTGTTCGTTCGACTTGAACAAAATCTAGGGTGAGAGGACAGTGGATGTATGAACGGATCAAATGCGGAGGTGACTTCCTCAACACAACGACGGGGCTAGCAATGGATCTTCCTAAGTCATGTTGGCCCAAAGACTCCTACCTGTCTTCATACAAGAAGAATCAGGTGATGAGATAAGATCATGAGAAAGGTGATAAGGAGAGATACAAGAATTTGGTGAAGGAAATCAATGGCAATTGAAGAAGACCAAGATGGTGTTTCTTGGTCTTCAATGACTACTACTTATACATGTACACGAGGGCTTTAAAGCGCCTCTTCAACTACATGATCCAATGGCATAAGTAGTGTGAACCCTACTACACCGATCCTAGGAATCACTCAGCAATCACATGCGATTGCTGAGTGCTGACTGATAAATGTGTCCATAACTAATTACTACTTACTACTGTAGTCATAACCAGTAAGTAAGAGTCCAAGACTCCGAAACCTGTCATCACGCTTATTCGTACTCTTCCAGGCAGTCTGACTGTAACACCTCATGGGACACACCCCATGTGTCCACCAAACCTTCCGCTTCTCCACTGTCCCCTCTGTTGACCAGTGCATGCAGCAGATCAAGGAAGCACGCCAACAGGCACAAGATGCTATCAAGCGCTCACAAGACCTCATGACTAGGTCACACACTCGTTTTACCCCTTACTGTGTCAGAGATAGAGTCTGGCTTGAGGCTAAGAACCTTCACACCACCCATCCATCTGTCAAACTATCCCCACGGCACTATGGCCCCTTCCTAGTCACCACTGCCATTTCACATACCCCTATCGCCTCAAGCTCCCTCTGCAATGGAAGATACATAATGTCTTCCATGCTTCCCTTCTCACCCCCTACAAGGAAACACCCGAGCATGGTTTGAACTTTACAAAACCTTCCCCTGACCTGATTGATGGGGAACTGGAGTGGGAAGTGGAGCAAATTCTAGGGTCCCAATGTAGGTGCAACCAACTGCAATATTTGGTTAGATGGAAGGGCTTCTCCAAGGCCTATGACTTATGGGAACCCTTGGCTCACATTCATGCCGACCAACTTATTACCAACTACCATTGGCAAAACCCTAGCTTCATCCACTCCCTTGAGGACACTCATGGAGTAACCACTTATTTAAACCCTGCCTTTTCCCCCACTCCACTCATCATTTGCTCCATTACTCTGTCCCCCACCACCACTACTTGTCCAAACCCTATGTCTACCTCCCCTGCCACCACCAACGACCGCTCTCTGGCTGATCGCATTGGCTCTCATGCCACTTCCCCTGTCCCCACTGAGGGAACCCTTGGCGCTCCAGGATCTCCCCTGGGCAACCCGCTCTCTCTAGCCGACCGCATCCTGTCCGCTGCCCCTTCTCCTGACCCTCTCCCTGTCCCCCTCCGTGTCCCTGAACCTAGCCATCCCCTTATACCATTCTCCTGCCCCAGCTCCCCAGTGTCCTCTGTTGATCTAGGCAATGACAGGTTCGAGGACGGCCCCCCCCAGGGTTTTATGATCTATGACTCACACTGGGCCAACCATACCCAATATTCATACCCCATCACTGGTCTGGACGGCACCCCCAAGCATCCCCACTACATTCACTTTGAGTGGGACCATGAGGGACACAACCACTACACCCTAGAATGCCACAGGGACACTGGTTGGTACCAGGACTATGGTGCCCCCCTCATTGCTGCTCCTTTCCACAGACCCCCTCCTCCCTACCCTGACAATAACAACCTCTCCCCCTTCCACTCCAACCACCCAGACAAGACAGCAGTAGAATTGGGCCTTTGGGTCCTCAATGATGTCAGGGTCAATGCTGACATCAACAGGTACCGCTTCCTGGAAGAAGAACACCACATACTGTTGGAGCGGGAGAGGGACCTGGCTAACGCTTGGAACAACTGGAGGAGGAGGTCAGGGGTCATTAGGGACCGTTTGGTTCAGTCACAGGTGCACATGTGCCTTCATCCTTATTTGATGGGGAATGCTTTCATCCCTAACCCACGATACACCAACAACACAGCAGCCTCATCTGGTGTTCCCATCAGGGAATACCTGGAGAGCCTTCGCCTAGGAGGGGAGCATTACACCCACTTCCCCATGCCTTGGCTTCACAATGAAGAGAAGCCAGGTGTGTCCCACTGGATCCTGTCACAAGGTCGCGAGTCCTATGCCTCCTAGAAGGCCCCCCTTCCTAATCCCCAGCCCATCCACCCGTCTGTTCTCAAATGCACCAAGTGCCATGTCCCCAATGTCACCCACTCTGCCAGAAACTGCCCCATGTGGCAGCGCTGCTTCTACTGTGACAATGTAGGCCACCCGGCCTGGAAGTGCTTCTACCCACACTCCAGGTGTTTCAATGGGGAGAAGTGCCATGTCCCTCCCAAGCACAAGCACTTCAAGGGCAGATATGAGTGGCACTTTAAAACCTGGCAGTCCTTCTATGGGAACACCACCTATGACAGTGATTACAATGCCTACAAAGATGTTGACTGGGAGGCTCAAGATCGTGGTGATTGATGCATGGAAGCATCTACCAAGAGCAGGGGTGATGTCGTGATCTGGCTCACCATGGACTTACCTTTTCTTTTTTACTATATCACCTTGACTTATTCTCAGACTTCCTTAGAGTGCTAACCTGTTGACTCACTACCATGTACGCTTCCCTACTCTGATTCCCCATCTTCTCCTTCCCCTTTTGTGCTTTCTATTGTTCCCTGTTAGTACCCCTTCATGGGACAGACACAGAGTAGCTACCTATATAAGCCTGCCCACTTGTACACTTATTCTCCAGTCTTGTCTTCATCTATAGTACTAGCAAATACCAGACTTTGTCCTCTCCCTCTGTGTGCTCCTCCTTGTTGACTTACACTGCACTTCGTTCCTAAGTCTTCAACTTAGTCCCTCGTACCTTGTCATCCCTTGTGGACCATCATCCCCTTGTCATCTTAAGACCCTCGCCTTGAACCTCCTTGTTGTTACGGTCAACCCTTCAGACGTACTGTGTAATAGCGATGTCGTGATTCGGAGTTTCAGACTCTTACTTACCAGTTGTGGCTATGGCAGTAAGTAGTAATTAGTCACGGACTTACAGTATCAGTCAGCAACTCAGCGATCACATGTGATTGCTGAGTGATTCCTAGGATCGGTGTAGTAGGGTTTGAGCTACTTACGCCATAGGATAGTTCTGTTCAAGAGGCACTTTAAAGCCCTTGAGTATCTGTATAAGTAGTAGTCGGCGAAGACCAAGACACGCCATCTTGGTCTTCTTCAATTGCCATTGATCTTCTACATTGAACGCTCTACTCTCTCCTTATCTCCCTTAGTGTCATGTGCAGTTGTCACCTTGTCCGGCACATACACTGGCAGGTTGAAGTCTACTTGGGCCAATGTGACTTAGAAGATCCGTTGCTAGCCCCGTCGTCGTATTGAGGAAGTCACCTCTACGTTCGACTTGTGTCATCCTTACTGTTCTCTCGCCTAGAAATCCGTTCAAGTTGAACGAATGCTACGGCAAGGCGTAACATTAAGACCAAGATCTCTCCATCATGGCAAGAGTAACAACCCGAGAACAGTGGGACATCAACGGATTTCATCCGTACAATCTATTACGACGAGGCAGTTGTAACGTTCCAATCCATTATCTGAGGAACGCCTATTGGAGCAACTCTAACGGAGTAGAAGGATACGTCATCGAAATGCGAAGGGGAGAACGCCCAGTTGAGTTCAGTTTCAACCGTCTGTGTTGGTGTGCAGTCGACTACATCCTAGACCAGTGGCAGGTTATCGCCCCATTACGACCCCATCACCGCTGTGATATATACGCCGACGAAGTAATCCCACGATCAGACTGGGGGCCCATCGACGGAGAAGAGAACACAAGTCCCTCCGAGAGCACTCACGAAGTAACAGAGGACATTTCTGACAACGAACCCCCTCAATCCCTTTTGCCATTGAACCAAGAAGAGGTCAGCCTTATTGAACAAGCTGAGTCTATTACCATCCTACCCCCTATGGCCACAATCACTGAAGAACCCCTGAGCCAAGTACAAATGCCTATGAACCCTATCACTGGGGAACCCCTAACCACCGACGATGCCGCCATTATGAGAGCTATAGGACCAGACCATCCAGACCCACCAGGAGACGGGCGACCAGGAAGAGGAAGCCCGGGAGGAGAAGGACCACCCGGAGGAGGACTGCCAGGCGGAGGACCACCATTCGGGGGAGTACCACCAGTCAGATCCCCTCACGGACGAGGTCACTCTGATAAATTCGCAGGAAATGCGCCCGAAGTATTCAAAGGGGACCGACATAAATCTGAAGAATTCCTCACACAGTGGGAGCTGTATTGGGGGATCAACAACAACAACCCTATCATGGCTAACGCTTACAGGCGCTCCATGTTCTTCCTCACCTACATCCAAGGAAAGGATGTCAATGAATGGATTACTCACACCAGCCGATGGCTCAATAGATAAGTCACCGGAGGAATAAATGACTCCGACCCACGCCTGTGGCATGAGGTCATCAGCGCCTTTACAAGACGATTCTCCAACACCCTTGAACGGGAGCAGGCCCAAGCGGCATTGAAGAAAGGAATACAAATGACTGCAGGAGATATTGACATGTATGTGACCAACTTTGAAACCTTGGCACGACAAGCTGGCTATCGCCTAGATTCCCCGTTAACCCTCGATATCTTCACAAACGGATTACCACGCGACCTTTACAAGAAGGTCTTCACCATGGACGACCCACAAACATTCGACGACTGGAAGACCGCGGTCATGAAGAGACAACAGCAATATATCCACATGAGAGCTCGCCTTGAACAACATCGAGGATCGATGGGAGGCTCAGCCCCGAATCGCGGTAATCAATCGCGACGAGGAGGTGGAGGGGGGGGGTCCAGGATGGAACCTCCCAAGGGACCCTAATGCCATGGATACTTCAGCAGACCGCATCCGAGGACGCCTCGCTGATGCAGAAGAAATACTTGAGCAATACCACACCAAACAACGGCCGCGAGGAGGGTTCATGGAACGTCGAGGAGGACGAAGAGACTTTTCCCAAGTTACGTGTTACACTTGCAGAAAGAAAGGTCATATTAGCAGGCAATGCCCACAGCACACCTATAATTGATGCACCGAAGCAGATCGATACGAGCCGGAGGAACAACCCATTCAGGCTTCTTGGGCTCAAACCCCGCACGAACGAGCTACAAACTGGATGGCAGGAGTGGCAGCGGAACCTGATGAAGTGAAGGACATGATCTTAAAAGATCTCTGGAAACAAGAGGGTTTTCAGGACGCCTGAACCCATCGGCCTGGGTGAGGGCAGTCAATTGTAATTCGGTTATCATCACGCGCTATCGTTCTATGAAAATTCCAGTTTCGATTCGCACGAATTACGCTATGGCCGACATAAGAGCATTGGTGGACTTGGGAGCCACCGACAACTTCATACGTCCCGCATTTGCCAAACGAATGTGCCTGGGCATACAGGCCCTTGAATGACCAAAAAAGATATGGAATATTGACAATACGGAGAATAAAGCGGGACTCATCACCCACTTCATAGATCTGGACGTCCAAACCAGAGGTGTACACCGAACCCTTCAATTCCTCCTCACCAATATTGGGAATGAAGACATCATGCTGGGGTACCCCTGGCTCGCCACCTACGAACCTCAAATGTTATGGAGGTTCGCCACTATCAAAGAAGACGCACTCCCCATCATCCTGCGATCTATCAACCCACAGCAAGAAACCCCTATGGTACAGACGGCAATTACCACTGAAGAAAAAGAAGCGGCCGTCCAGCAACTCGAAGAAGAAGGGCCAGCCGTGCTGCGCACCACGTCTACCGAACTAGCCATCAAGGCGCAACAATACACCACGAAAGCAGTATTACCGCCCGAGTATGCATCATTCACCAAACTCTTTAACGAAGAAGCCTCTCATCAATTTCCTCCTGCACGAGCCTGGGATCATGCCATCGACTTCAAACCCACAGCGCCAGATGCTCTCGATTGTAAAATCTACCCACTTACGCAGGAAGAAGACAAGGTGTTACAAGTGTTTCTCACTGAGCAGCTGCAAAAAGGGTACATCTGTCCCTCTAAATCACAGTACGCCTCCCCTTTCTTCTTCGTCAAAAAGAAGGACGGAAAACTACGCCCTGTACAGGACTACTGACACATCAACAATTTTACGATTTGCAATCAATACCCCCTCCCACTCATCACCGACCTCATCACAGAACTGAGCAACGCCCACATCTATACCAAGCTCGACGTACGATGGGGCTACAACAACGTTCAGATCAAGGAGGGAGACGAAGGAAAGGCGGCTTTCAAGACAAAGTACGGTCTCTTTGAACCTACAGTAATGTTCTTCGGCCTCACCAACTCGCCCGCCACCTTTCAAACTATGATGAATCATATTTGTCGGGACGTCATCGCAAAACACGAACGGTTGGGCACCACGATACGTGTTTACATGGACGATATTGGTATTGCCACTCACATCGGCCACAGTCTCGCCGACCATATCGCCGCCATCACCGATATCCTTACCCTCTCCGCCGAACATGACCTCTACTACAAACTGGAGAAGTGCCTTTTCCATGCGCCTCGTATGGATTACCTGGGGGTCATCCTTGAAAAGGGGGTGACATGCATGGACCCAGTCAAAATTGTGGGCATCAAAGACTGGCCGATGCCCACCAAAGTCAAGGATGTCCACTCCTTCCTTGGCTTCTGTAATTTTTACCGAACATTCATCCACAATTTTGCCTCTCACGCCAAACCTCTCAATCACCTGACAAAGAAAGAAACCAAGTGGCGATGGGGAACGGATGAAGACAAGGCGTTTCAGACGCTCAAAACCCTCGTAACATCGGAACCGGTACTGGCACACCCCGAGCTGAGTAAACCCTTTGAACTGGAAGTTGACACCTCAGGATTCGCAACAGGAGCCATACTCCTGCAATGAAAGGCGGACAATAAGAAACACCCCATCAGGTACTATTCATCCACACTCAACACCGCCGAACGAAACTACGACATATACGACCTGGAACTACTCGCCATCGTCAAAGCTTTCCGACATTGAAGGCCCCTACTCGCAGGGTCCCCTCACCGTACCAAGGTCTTTTCAGACCACCTGAATCTGCAATATTGGTGATCACCACAGAAAATCAGCCGACAGGTAGCAAGGGAAGTATTAGAACTTTCCGAATATGACTTCGAGATTCATCACATCAAAGGAAAGGTAAATGGAAGAGCCGATGCCCTCTCACGCCGACCGGACTACGACCAGGGGGAGTCGGACAACGAAGGCATCATAGTCCTACCCGACAAAGTCTTCGCACGAGCTCTAACGACATTGCAAATCACTAATGAGGAATGGAGGGACCGCCAGGATGAAGCCACGCTCCGACCATGGGTGGACGGACACAACCTTAAAAAAACGTCGGGAACCTAGTACAAGGACAGATGTCAACAGGTTGTTACTGGCGGGTTGGACGACAAGAGAAGTATCATTCGTACCTTTCATGACTCTCCCGTTTATGGGCACCCAGGAATACGATGAACAAGCCATTTAGTGGAACGACAGTACTGGTGGCTGGGGCTATGAAGGGATGTCATGGACTACGTCAAGGGATGTGTGGAATGCCAACGGATTAAAGTCAACAACCGACCTACACGGGCTCCCCTTCAACCTATATACCCCAAAATTGACGCCCTTCTGTTCGAGACTGTAGCCATGGACTTTATTACCAAACTTCCCTTATCGCAGGGGTATGATTCGATACTGACCATCACCGATCACGATTGCAGTAAAGCCGTGATATTCATACCCTGCGTGGAGGAGATCACGTCCAAAGAAACTGCCGGATTATATGCCAGATATGTATTCCCGCGTTTTGGACTACCCACCACTATCATCAGTGACAGAGACCCTCGGTTTGCAAGCAAATTCACAAGAGAGTTGTGCAAGACTCTAGGGATTACCCAGAATATTTCCACAGCCTATCACCTGTGAATGGACGGGCAGTCTGAACGAACCAATCAATGGCTAGAACAGTATCTACGCTTCTGGGCTAACGAACAACAAGATAACTGGTACCACTATCTGCCAATGGCAGAATTTGTGCACAATAACTGGCCCCACGAGGCCACGAAGATGACACCTTTCGAACTCCTTATGGGATACCATCCGCGGGCTGATTGGACCAATAAGCCATCCTCCATTCCACATGTAACGTCCCGCGCTAATCAACTAAAAGAAGCACGACAACGGACACGAGACCTTATCGCGAGAGCGCAGCAATCATGGGTCCGCGCCAAGACAGCGCCCAAATATCAAATAGGGGATCAGGTGTGGCTAGAGGGACGTCATCTCCGGACTCATCAGCCAACCGCAAAATTAGCTGCAAGACGCCATGGACCATTCCGCATCATAAAGGTGATGTCACCCGTAAACTATCAGTTGGAACTTCCCACGCAGTGGCAGATACACCCCGTGTTCCACACCAACCTTCTCACGCCTTATCGCGAGACACCCACGCATGGACCCAACTACACACGACCCCCACTGGACTTGATCAATGGGGAAGAGGAATACGAGGTCTCGAAGATTCTGGACCACCGGCTCCACAGCAGAAGACGAAAGCTGCAGTACCTTGTGGCCTGGAAGGGGTATCCTGACTCCGACAATCAATGGGTTGATAAGGAAGATGTATTTGCCGAAGAAGCCGTGGCGGAGTACGAACAGGGATGATGAAAGGATAAAAGGCCCGCCCAACATGGCGAGTCCTCTCATCTCCCTTCCTCTCGAATACTATCCACCCACACTTGCCAACCACCTTACATGCCATTCACACCCGATGCCTCCCTCTCGCAGCTCAACCAGTACTACCACGGCACCCCTGAGAGGATTTTTGCCGTCGAGTTGGAAGAAGAGCGTGCACAAAGCGCCAGAGAAGATACCAACCAAGCCGTCGTGGCTGAAGAAGACCGAGGGGGACGTGATACCCCCATCACCCGAGCTGAGTTCACAGCCATCCTTGAACGATTCCCCGCTCAAGCCACCACAGCCAACGCCGCCCGTCTGTCAGACAACAATGGAGGTCCCCTCTGGGACATCCTCAACACCGACGGCCTTCCCACCTCTCCGGTCCCTTTCACTACCCGCGAGATCCAACTTCTCGGGGACGCACTGGACCGAGGAGCTGAGATTCGCGCAGCTCGCGACGGTGATGGACGGGCCGAGTCCCCACCTCTCCCAATACCTCCAAGGATTGGGGCCGACCAGGCCCTGGCAGGAAGTAGTGGCCAACTGGAGGGATCAACAGCTGCTGGAAGTGAAGGCCAGGAGGCAGGAGATGATGGTGAGGAGGGAGAGGTTGAGAGCGATGACGAGTTCGAGTGGTACTCAGATGCGCACGACCACATTTCCTACGGACGAGATGCTGACGCCCCATCCAACACCACACGCCACGCCCTCACCACCGCCAGCGACCCTGTCTATCGAGGAGACATTCATCCCCAGCTCGACGATAGGGCCGTCTACACCATCCGAGCCACTCACTGCCCACATGGGTTCAGGGTCAATCGAGGACCCGATTACGTTCACTTCCCCATCACCACCTCCAACGGCGTGACGCGCCCTGCTAAATACGTCCAGGTAATCCTCGGACCTAACCCCATCGTCCTCGGTCTCATCGACGAGTCCGACCGTGTCTTCCTGAAACCATTGTACGCACGCCCCTATCGCTTTGGGCCCCACGAGGAGCGACCCTCTTACTCGCGCGAGGACCTTATGATCCTCAACGGCAGGTACGACGAGGTCCTGTGAATCAACCGCACCCTTCACGAATGCAAGAACGTTTCGCTCGTGGTGGAGGTCCAACGTTACCGCGCGGTTCGATCCGCGATCACCAGGATCGAGCAGCGTATGGGGGAGTTGGAGCAGGAGTGGGGACGGCTTAGCACCAAGGAACTGGGGGTAATACATTGCATGGAGAACGCTAACTTGATGGACAAGGTGGAGAAACGCATAGGAGGATGGATCGGGTTGGGCCAAGGTATGAGGAACTGGCCGCGGTTGACTTAGTTGCAACGTGGGCGTTGCCCCTTGAAAAGGGGGTGATGTTACGGTCGACCCTTCGGATGTACTGTGTAATAGCGATGTCATGATTCGGAGTTTCGGACTCTTACTTACCAGTTGTGGCTACGGTAGTAAGTAGTAATTAGTCACGGACTTACAGTATCAGTCAGCAACTCAGCGATCGCATGTGATTGCTGAGTGATTCCTAGGATCGGTGTAGTAGGGTTCGAGCTACTTACGCCATAGGATAGTTCTGTTCAAGAGGCGCTTTAAAGCCCTTGAGTATCTGTATAAGTAGTAGTCGGTGAAGACCAAGACACGCCATCTTGGTCTTCTTCAATTGCCATTGATCTTCTACATCGAACACTCTACTCTCTCCTTATCTCCCTTAGTGTCGTGTGCAGTTGTCACCTTGTCCGGCACATACACCGGCAGGTTGAAGTCTACTTGGGCCAATGTGACTTAGAAGATCCATTGCTAGCCCCGTCGTCGTATTGAGGAAGTCACCTCTACATTCGACTTGTGTCATCCTTACTGTTCTCTCGCCTAGAAATCCGTTCAAGTCGAACGAATGCTACGGCAAGGCGTAACACTTGTCCTTTTGGACCCTCGTCTCCTCATACCTTGCTGTCCTCTAAAGACCCTTGTCCCCTTGTACCTTGCTCTCGTCACTTGTTACTCGTACCCTTGGTGCACGTTGCGTGGAAAGGCCCCACTAGGCCTTAACAGTATATCATTGTCGAGCATATTGAGAGTTGTATATAGCATGTGATATCCTGGTTGCTGGGATGCTAGAGCCAGAGGAACCAAGTTCTATGCAGAAGTTTGTGTGGGGCATCATAGTAACTAGATGCATTGAAACGTACCAGGCTGATTGTAGATTCTCATAAACTGCAAATGTGTGTGTCAATGCAATGCGAAGCTGGGAGGCTGAGAATTGTCCAGTCCTCGAATGTCTCCTCTGCTGAACAATCAGCCGACAGTGTTATTATAATGGGTTGCAAGCTGCTATGATTCAATTTGGAACAGGACTCCGAGTCTTGGTGCACTACTGGCTTGCAGTCCCATAATTTGTACCAGATATTAGAACTTCTGACAAGCTGCTCTCCCTCAAATACCCTGGAATGATCTGGATATAGGTTAGAAAGCAAGCAATGAGATCAGGAAATGTGGCACAAACCTCTGAAAATCAAGAGGCCATTCAACAACCAGATGTTGCCAAAAATCCTGGGCTTGTGTTTGGTAGTAAGAAACACATGGCCAGGTCTATTGAAGAGAACATAGATAGTGCCATTGTGTTCAAATTCTTGGCTTGGGTCCTGAAGTGGCTGGTGCTGAAACTTGGGTGTATACATGCTCTCATCTATAGGGCAATACAAATAAAAACGAGGGTTCTGACTGAGGCTAATGTGCGTGCAATCCTTGTAATGGCTGAAGTTTCAAAGAATCTCTGGTAATGGATGGATCTGTACTGAGTTCCTCTGATGCATGAATAAAAGATTGTTATTAAAGACAAGCCCCACACGAATTGCTGCTCACGGCTCACAGTGACAGTTTCTGTGTCATGAGTAGATAGTAGCGGAGACCTGAGGAGCACGAAGTTGACAGTCATCATTAGCCCCCATTCCTCCTTGATATTCTGGAGAATTAGAGTTGTGCGGAAGGTGCAAAAAGACACGCATGAAAGCCTCACCACATGCAACCAATCCCTCTGTACACTATCTTTCCATTTTGCTATTTCCATTTTTGAATTGACAGTGAGTGGGGGGTCTCTACCAGAACAGGTGTCAGTGGAGGGCTTTAAGTGCTGCTGAGAGTGTTGCTCACAAATGATACCATCTCTCTGAGTGGATGCTCAGCATCTGAGTTGCTTCTTTAAATCATGTGTTCACTTCATCAGTCACTTTAATGCCCGAATCTGCAGTGGAATGCAATGTGAGATCACATAGTTGGAGAATTCTATGAGAAAGTGTCCAAGGTGGGAAGATAATGATAGCTGAAGGATGGAAACCTGGAGTGTTTTCTTACCTTCTCAGTCTGGCATCTTTGTGTGGTGGCACAATTCGAGAGAGGAGTTGGCATGTAGAAATCAATTTGAGGGCCCAATTTTGGTACACTCTGCCAATGTTCCACGCATGCTCAAGAAACACTGATCTATTATCATGCACTTCTAGTGGAAGGGTAGTGTAATCAGTCATTGTGTTGTATGCCTGTGCTAGTGGAACAATCTGCTAGATGAGCTGGTGTTCAGGTTGAAGACTGGTGTCACGGACTCGTGAGAAAGAGCACACCTTCATCACATGCAGGTGCTTATGCTGCCCTCCCATAAGGCAAGTGCAGGAGCTACCTCTCTGTGGTTGTTTTTCTCTGGGAAGATAAACATGAGCAGTGTATCCAGATAGAATTTTCCAACACATCCAGCCTCCCTAATGCTGTCCCTCCTCTGATTTGCCCCTCACCAATGGTGATTTTGATATGCATACCAGTGATGAAATGTAGAAATGTCTAGAAAGCACTTTCACATGACACATTTACATGTGACTGCAGTCCAGTTTCCCCTCATACCATCTCCCACACCCAATATGCTCTATCTTAAGGGGGCTCCTTGAACTGTTACCACCACCCTGGAGTGTTTCCCACAGGTAACACTGGGGCAGGGATGGACCAGTGATGAATAAAGGCTACACTGGTAGCCACACACTCCTTGCTGATCCTTGAACACCATTGGCCCAGTGACTAAATATACATACCACCTGTTAACATAACCACCTGGGGCCAAGCTAAGATCCAGTGACCACACCCACACAGGGGCCCAGCAGCCACCCCACATAGATAACTGCCATAACGGCCCAACCCATAGTGAAAACTGGCCCCCACTGCTTAACTGCCACCTTGTAAACCTCCTCTAAGATGATGCTAACCTGAGCTTGAGACCCCCCATATGCTTCACATCTAACACTACCCCTCCTCACAGAACTGGATTGTTCACAAGATTGAATGACCACAGGGATGACCCCACCTCAACCCCCTCCACCCACAACCAAACACACTGTAAGGCCAGCCCAAGCATTGGGCTCAAAACCATATATGCAGCCACCTCATGCCTTGCCTCATATATTACTTTTCCATGTCATCTGATTTGTTTCCATGCTTGTACTTGACCATTCTTAGTATAGCTCAGTAGTACCTGTCTCTTGTACTTAAACTAGCTTTGACCTTCTGAATAGAGAGCACCCAAGTCACCATTGTGTCCCCCTTCTATTTCTATGTGAACCTTAGCTTGAGTCAGGCCCAAATGAGGGCACTCGTTCTGAAATGTTCATCATTGCTTGTTCATCTTATCTTGGGCTATCCCCATTCCTCCTTCTCCTCCTATCCACCCTCTGCCTATGACTACTCATGCATGAGCTTTTGAGCCCATACAATGCCAGCCTCAGTAAAGTGCAACACCACTATCACACCCCTTACCATAGCAAAAAATCCCCCCTCACAACAATTACCAATGCCTCTTGAACAGTGTCACATAACCTGCCTACCCCCCAACCTCACAACATGCTAAGCTAACACTGGCACACACCCATAACACTTAAAACCAGGTACACCCTATAACCAAACACCTCACTGATGAACATACCTCCCCCCCCACCCTTATAGTGTTGTGATCTGGCTCACCATAGACTTATCTTTTCTTTTTACTATGTCACCTTGACTCATTCTCAGACTTTCTCGGAGTACTAACCTGTTGACTCACTACCATGTACGCTTCCCTACTCTGATTTCCCATCTTCTCCTTCCCCTTTTGCACTTCCTATTGTTCCCTTTTAGTACCCCTTCATGGGATGGACACAGAGTAGCTACCTATATAAGCTTGCCCACTTGTACACTTATTCTCCAGTCTTGTCTTCATTTATTGTACTAGTAAATACCAGACTTGTCCACCATCTCTCTCTGTGTGCTCCTCTTGTTGTCTCACCACCACTGTTGGCTTTCCCCTTAGTTGGGAGCCACCTTGAAGCTTTGCGCTTGTGCTATAACAATGTGCACACACAGACCCTAAGTTGATTGACTTAGTTCCTCACACTTCGGCCTTCTGACCGAAAACCTCATACCTTATCACTAAGTCTTCTCGACCTAGCCCTCAGAACCTCATTACCCTGGCATCCTTTATGGACCCTCGTCACCTCATCACCACTTGGTCCCTTGTTGCTCTCACTGAGCTCCTTGTCCTCATACCTTGTCCCTCGTACCCCCAGCACACATTGCACAGTAAGGCCCCACTAGGCCTTAACACATAGCCCCCCCATACCACTACTGCCTCAGCTATCGCCCTGCAACTGACCACAGAACCACCCACCAGGGTACCACCCATGAGAACAAAGACCATAATGATTGCCCAAATGGCAGCCAATAACAACCCAGCTGCAGCAGCTGAGGCCAGGAAGAGCAGGAAATGGCACTTAGGCAGGCCCCACCCTATAACCTACCTGACCCAACCAAATACTGACCCACACACCACAGAGAATTCCCCCCCCCCTGGCAAACACTCAACTCCTGCAGACAACCCAGAGTGTCATGAACTCTTTGCTATGTACTCTTTTTCTTTTCCTTTATCTTATCTTATCTTGATCACATCTTCATCTTATCCCAAGCCCTTATCAGAGCGGACTTGTGCTTTATCTATTATTCATATGACAATGACTTCTCTTTCACACACTGTCATTTTGCTTCCATCACATTCTATGATGCTCTATGGTTCCACTTGTATTGACCAATGGCCTTAAGCCCTCTTGTGCATGGACCATGCTTACCTACTAGGATGGACATGGAGTAGCTAGGTATATAAACCTGTACTTGTAGGCCCTAGCTCCTTAGCTTTGGCTTCGTCAATTCATAGCTTAAACTTGTACTCTCTATGATCCTCTCCTTGCCTTCATTGGCCCATTTATCGCTCACCTTGTTAGGGAGCCCTTTGAAGCTTTGTGACTTATACTATAACAAGGTCACCACGGATCTTAGGTGTCATTGCACACAGTGACCGAACCAACTCAGGTGCCCTTAGTCTTAGGCTAGGACTTGTTACAGGATGTCAGAGACCATGCTCCACTGTAGCATGACACAGAGGCTAGCATCTGACCTGAGACTGATGATCACCACCTTTGAAGTACCAGCTGAAGCCATCTGCACAATCCCAAACACCCTGTCACCCCCCTCTACCACTCATTACCAACCCTTGGAGCCTGGCAGCACCCCACCCCAATATGCCATGCCCCCCTTCTAAAATGAAGATACACCAACCCCCTATAGCCATCCCATCGAAATACACCCATACAGGCCCCAACACCCCAGCCCAACTGGACAGCAAGTTTGCCTTGGTTGTACATGTGCAATACAAGCATTCAGAGAACCCTAGCACAAGTCATGCTAGACATTCAGTGCGAATGTCACACAGGGAAGGGAATACACCAAGCTACTAAAGGAACCAAAAAACACTATCCCAATAGCTAATTATATCAAAGCAATGGGAAGATTCTTGCAAGAATTCAATAGGAGGCAGGAGAAAAGAGGAATCATGCAGGGGGGGCACAAGCAGGGGCCTGAGATGAATAGAATGAAGAAAAGCAGGAATAGGGAGGAACACAGGGAGGCACATTGAAGCAAGCACATCAAGGCAATACACCCAACTCACACTCCCAATACACTCACCCCACACACCATCACCATCCCCATCCCCAAAACTTGTTGGATCTGGACAGGATTCACTCAGGGCACAAAGAGAGAGGTGGTAGACATAGGAGGCTAGTCCAGACAACCAGCCAGCACTAACCAAAACAAGTGCAGACAAGCACCTCGCACCATGGCAAGCAAACTTGCCCTGCAAATCTCAACACCTGATGGGAACCTAAGCCAGGCCACTCATAGGACTGGCAGGGACTTAAGATAACAGAGAAGGAAACAGTGGCTTAGCAGAGTAGTATAAAGTGTAAATTGATATAAGAGAAGTGCTATATGGGATGACCTGTCCTAGGCACACAATAATAGATTCAAAAAAAAACCCCTACTTTCCTTACCTTAGTTCCTTAGTCTTGTCTTCATCTTTACTACTAGCAAATACAAGCCATTGCCTCTTCATTCCTGTATGCTCTCCTCTCATCTTCTCACCACCACTGTTGGTCACCCTTAGTATTGAGGACCACTCCAAAGCTTTATGCCTTATGCTATAACAATGCATGCACACTGAACCCTTGACCCTAAGTCATGTGACTTATGTAACTTAGTCTTTTCACTGGACCCCTTGTCACATGACCTTGGACTTGTACCTTATCACTAGGTCTTATCTTAGTTCCTCATACCCTGCTGTCCCCTCTATTGGCAGACCCTTATTGCTCTGGTTGAGCACCCTAGTCACTGTAACCTTGTCCTTGTTGCTTGGTCCTTTACCTAAGCCCCTCATCCCTCATAACCTTATACCTTTGGTGCACATTGCACAGAGTGGTCCCACTAGGCCATAACAGCAAGGGGTAGTTGGAGGTGGATGGCTAGGCAGTAGTTTATAAAATTTTCTGTAGCTCCAGAATCAAGGAGCACAAGGGTTTTGGTCTTTTGTTTGTTGTAGTGTAAGAAAGTCCACATATTCATTAAGCATTTATTTGCTAGATACACTTTATTCAATGTAAGAGAGGGCTTGGTTTTGATCAAATGAACCAAGCCTATTGAAAATCCTTTGCATCCTCATATTTTGCTTATAGCTCCACAACTTCATGTTCATTTAGTTGATCAAGATGATCCTTCACCTGTGACCAGTGGTCTTTGTGTTCACTTGTCTCAGTGCAAGGGACCCTAGCCTTGTAACTTCATATACACTTCTCATAGTTGTGCACAATGTGACCATTCTTTCTGCATGTAAAGCATGGTCCAATTTGTCTCTTCATTTTCTCAGTGTCTTTGGTCTTAATGACCCACACCCACTGGTACTCACCATCTGGCAAGGTAATGGGTTCTTCTGCAGTGGTGGTCTTGTGTGCTAGCCAATTATCTCAGTGTGTTCTTCCTCATCTGACATCCATGAGTACCAGTACATTGTTTATGGATCTTGGTGCATTAGAGGAGTTATAATGCTAGGAAGAGGAAGGCAGTGGTGGTGGACCTGAAGGAGGAGGGTAGTTGTGTGGAGGCCATGGGCAAGGGGGTCCATTGCCTTTTCCTTTGCATTTATTAAGGATAGCCTGTACTAGCTGGTAGGAACAGGTGGACTTGATGATGTGCTGTCATGCTTCTTGGTAATTCTGCACCTGCAGAGGTTGAAGAATGTCATCAAGGAGTACTTTAGGCAGTCTATTAAGCAGGAGGTGAATGGTCTTGGGGTGTTTGAGGGTGTACCCTGCTTCAATGATGGTTTGTTCAGAGTTGGCCAGATATTCATCTGCATTTGGCCACTTTATCCAGAGTTCTTCAAGTTTCATTCTAGCTCACTCTGCCTTCTGCATATCTTGGAAGCGGTTGCAGAACCATGCAAGGAACTAAATCTATGTCTGTTGGTCATTGTCAGCAATAGGATGGAGGGAGTTGAGCCAAGTTCCTTGCTCCTTCATCCAGCTTTGCACCTGTTCTCCTTGGATGAGCATTAGTGCGAGCATAATTCTCATGAGGAAGGATCAATAGAATAGGTTTTGCTTGTTTAGGTAAAAGTAGCATTGATATGTGCTGATAAATGCATCGGCTGCTTCATATGACCTGTTAAACAAGTTCAGGAGGGCCCCAAGTGTCTTTTCCATCCTGAATGGATTGAATGTATGGCCTTCATGATTAGAGTCTGCATCAGAGTCATCTCTGGGGGGTCCTCCATCTCCTGGAGGTCCTTTATTTCCAAAGAGAGGAGGTGGGCTATGTCTAGGTCCTCCTCCACTGCCTCTAGGTGGACCTCCTAGGGTCCTCCCAACTCACTCCTTCTGTTTACTGCATGACTTTTCTCATGTTCATGTGGTGGTAACTGTCATAGTAGTCATCATACTGGTATGACACTTCCTGTTATGAATAGTGTCAGGAATAGGATGATTTTGGAAGTCTGCAACTTCTGGTAAATGTGATGAGGGACTAGACTAGTGTGCAATGCTGTTAAGACACTGCCTATTTTAATTCCTTTTCTCTAAACCGCCTTAGGACACATGATAACCTTTTACTTTCTCATCACGTGGTCATTCTCATATGAGTCATGATGACTCATTACTTTTATTTATATCTTGGTTTCTCATGTGAGTCATGATGACTTCTGCCCATTGCTAAGGGGCTACTGTTTCAGATATATCAGTCTCATTTATATCTACTGTTTCACATCCTACATGTGATTACTGCGGGCTGCGCACCGCAGTTCTTATTGTTTCTATTGTGATTGCTCGATGACTCGATCCTAGGATGCCATTATCATTCTATCCTAGGATACCTCTTTATTTACTATAAATACAGGCTCACCAGGTAGTAGTAGCCTTAGACTTGACTTCTTGTATCCTACGGTACTCAGAGCAATCCGAAGACCTTTGATACTCCATCTCTCACAAACCCTCTCCTCTCACTGAAGAATCCTAAGTTCCACTATTGGCTTAGGCTGACTCTTCAACTTGTACATCTCCATTGAAGTTCCTCCTCGGAACTTCCCTTGACAACCAGAACCAGACCCTTAGTGCAGCGTCTCAGTAGATTAACTTAACCCATGTCGGGTGAACGTCCCTACCGTGACGTAACAAATGCTCTAGTCATCTGCACAATGTCTCTTGACTTTTATGAGCATTAGTTGGTTAAACTGTTCAACATCTCACCTACATGCACCTCTTGTGAAGCATCTAAATTCATCTCTGTAGAATTCATATAGTGTCCCATTCTTATTTTGCAGATGGACAAGGTTGTTGTCATCAATAAAGGTGCCCTCAACAGCATCTGGGTAGTAAACATAGTGCTCTAGTGATAGTTCTAGATATGTGCCCTCAGTGACATGGTGGAGCCTTAGATTGATAGGCTTAGGCAATTGCACCCCTAGGTTGTCTCCTGTGAGTAGAATGGCTGTGGTGGTGGAAGAATTTGAGTTCTAGTATCACTGAACAGTTTTACTAGGACTTAGGTGCACAATAGAGATGAGAAAGGCACTAGAATAAAGGGACAAAGAGAACTCAAATACTTATGCATGATACCTAGTGCATGCTTAAATGGATAGGATAAGACTGTGTACTGTGGACTGCGGACTGCATGAACTGACTGAGGTGCAGTTATCTCTAACTGTGCCTAGCCCAGTTGCCCACCCTTATGCTCTGGCCCAGTTTTCCAGTCTTACTGAATGTGGCTGGTGACACTCAAAGCCTTATATACATTGTATCTATGTCCAATGGGCTCTAAGGGGTATGCCAACAGTGCTAGTGGGTGATGGATGTTGTATTCTTGATATTGGTGGTGTATAGGTGCTGTGACAGTATTTGTCAGTTGCAGGCTTGTCAGCATTGGGTGAGTGCAAATGCAAGCATAGAATGATATTGGTCCTTACATCTGGCTCAGAAGATATATGCAAAACATTTGAATAGTTTTTGGCTGTATATACAAATTTTGTTACACCTTGCCATGGCATGTGCTTGACTTGAGCACGGTCTGTGGTGAGAAGATAGTAAATTGTTCTAAGTCAAATGTAGAGACAATACTCTCAATACAACGATGGGTGTAACAGCAGAGTTGTCCCTTGATCACACTGGCCCAAGAGCTTGCATGTGCTTCTTGACTTGAAGCACTAGGTGGCAACTTAGCAATGTGCCAAGCGAAATAACAAGAGAATAGAAACTTTGATAAGAGAGCAAGATGATGGTGAACTTCCTGGAAATTGAAGAAGACCAAGATGGCAAATCTTAGTCTTTGAAGACTACTACTTATACAGTTACTCGAGGGCTTTAAAGTGCCTCTTCAATACATGTTATCCTATAGCAATACTACCTTGAACCCTAGTATCGCTATCCTAGTAATTAGTCAGCTACAGTAATCGACTATGACCACTGCTGACTGAGACAATGAGTCCATGACTAATTACTTCCTACTACTGTAGTCATAACTGGTTAGTAAGAGTCCACTTCATAACCTACAAACCTGACCGTAACAAATTTTCTGCCTCAAATCAGAGGCAAGCATGACCATTTTGTGTTTCAGTTTTATGCCTGAACATCCATGTGCTTGCCCAAATATCTTACTCAGATTCAAAAAAAGGTCTTTTGAAATTACTTCAATATAATGTACTTGTATCTATAAAATAAAGCCCAAAAGGGGCCCCAATAGTAGCTATCTTGTCCAAAAAGCCCTCCCCACTTGTCTAAATGTGAATTATCTTCACAAACAGTCACACACTCTCATCTGTCTTGATCAAGTTGGTCACCAGCATATGACTAACTTTCTTGTTTAGTGCATCCTTAACCTCATCATATTGTTACTTCTCTAACTGGTATACCAGGTCATTTGACACTCCCTAGTGCCCCCTGCAAGATCCTTGTAATTACCCACTGTGCTCACACTCCCAGACTCTTTATCTCTATGAGTATCTGATCCTGCTTAACACTTGCACCCCTCCCAGCAAGACTAACCTAGCATATACTATTGGTGTGTGAAAAACAGGATAACAGGAAAAGGTCATATTGTTCCAGGGCAAAAGCATAACCATTTTTGGCAAAACCAATCCACAATCTATGTGGCTTAAAGTGACGAAGGCTGAGCCTGAACCAGCTGACCATTAAACATAATCTCTTTACTCTCACTTTACTTTGTCTCAGCTTTGTCTCTCGACTTCCCCATTCGATTCTTGTCGTGCCTCGTGCTCAGTTCGGTTCTACCGCGACTATTGCTCCTATTCACCTTCCATCGTCCTCCCCGGTAGTAGATTTGCTGCGAGTACATAGAAGGTAGTTCCCGAAGGGGGGGCGTAGGTGATATGAGCCTTAGTAGGCGATAAGGGGCGGCTAAGTGTAGGACGGGATAGGAGTCACACAAGAGTAGTATTGGAGGCACAAACTGACGATTTACAAGGAGGGAGACAGATGCCCCACATACAGGAGCGGAGATAATACTGTACATAAGAATGTCCAGAAAGATACCTAACGATACCGTGTCCTCGTTTCTTCGTGACTGCGAGGGTTGCATGGAAGCGGTGACAATGCTGCGTGATCTAAAGCCCCGCGATGGTGATGATGTGCGAGCGTAAATCGAAGGTGATCGTTAAACTGCTGCGACAGAGAGTGGTGAGGCGAACCCTGGCACTGGTTGCTTTTACCAGCTTGTAGGGCCAAACGTTTCGCCATCTCTGAGGAGCTTGTTCGGAACGCCGGCTGCATCAGCCGTGTTCGCATATACAGTGTTGCCCCACCAGTTTTGGACACTGTCTAAGCCGATGCCGCCATTGTCCGGGTATTGAAGGACAAAGAAGATGACGACCCCGCCGACAGCATAACTCGCATCCAATGCAGCCGATAGCACATCTATCATACCCGAGTCCGTCAGCAATTCAGAAATACCTCAGGGTGTCAAATACAAATGGTAAACGCACAGTTGTACTTGGTCCACCAGCTGAAGTGGCGCCGACGGATCATGTAGTTGAATAAGAAGCAAATAAGCACCCAAGGCACATAGTTGAGCGGCGTTGCGGGTGGCATGGCACCCATACCGATAAAAATGAGTGGGAAGTTGAGATATCTCAGGAATGGCATCTTGAACCTCTTGTGCAGTGTCCACTGGATAAGTGGAAGGATTGCACCGACAAAGAAGAAGAACAGGAGGCCGTAGTAAATCTGGCCGTGCGAGAAGAGACGCTGTGGGCCGATGACACCCCACTGCAAGGGAGATATTAGCAACAGGGGTGAAACCTTAGAGAAAAAGTAACGCACGATGATCGACGCGGTGCCGAACACAGTGGTCGAGGGGCAAATAAAGCCGTCTTTCTGGGTGGGGCTGCAAAGGCCCTCAACGTTGGAGAACAGCCAAGCCTGCACACCGAGCTGCACGGTTCCGGCAATGATGGTGGCGACAACTTGGCAGAAGAACATCGGCCGGGGAGGGACCTTCATATAGTGACCCACCTTGAAGTCATTGGTGAAGGTTAACGCTTGAGTCATGGTGATGTAACCCCAGGTCTTGAACATCATCATCGCAATCGGTCGACCAGGGAGCGCGTAGCCGATGATTAGCTCTGTGATGACGTTAAGACCGACTGCCTGGTTCGTGATAGCCAGAATGACACCAATAGGGATCGTGTACACGAACGCTGAATGGGAGGAAGCACGTCAACCAGGAATATAATCTGCAAGGGGTATTTGGAGACATACAGATGGCGAGAGCGAGGAGGAAAGCCCAGATAGGGAACTGAGTATTCCAGACTTCTATGGCGATGACACCAAATGCAAACATGATGGCTGAAAAGGATATTAGTACCTATGCGCTCCGAGTCTTTCTATCTAACACAGACGCACAGAAGATGGACAGGTACCACCAATCGGGGACGCCTTTGTAAGCGGACATGAGACGAGCGTGGATATCAGACTGCTCAGAGAGCGAGCGACGAGCTTGATTCCAGATCTGCTTGCGGTAGTAGAGTAAGGTGTGTGTGAGGGTAGAGGTGATAGAGGCGAATGAGAGACCGTAGGCAATGGCGAAGGTTGAGGAGATGAACAGGGGACTGTACGCCTTGTAAGCATCGAGGTTGAAGGTGGAATCGTCGTTGATGATGCGCGAGACGTTGTAAGAGGCGCCTGTGTTGTCGAAGGAGCGAGAGGAGACGACGGGCAAGAAGCCACTGTACCAGGTGTTGGTGTACTATGGGCAAATGGTTATAAAAAACGAGAACAGGAAACAATACATAGAACTCACATAAAGAATGGGGACCAGGAACCAGGCAAAGAATGCGACAGCGATACCAGTGTGGGCAGCTGCCCACCACGGGGTGGGAAGAGGTGAACCAGTGAAGGCGGTGATTTGACCCCAGTCAAATGTGAGGAGACCCATGGCCAGGCCATGGGTGACACCAAACATTTGGTTGACCTTGGCATTGTTAGGCGCGATCCAGCAGACCCATGAGAAATTTGACAGGGCAGTGAACAGGTAAGACGGAAAGAAATCTAGGGGGAAAGTGAGACCCGGACGAAAACCAACGAATGAGGGACAAACTGACTGTAGCAGAAGTAGCCGAAAAAGACGTAGATGAAGAAGCGCCCACGGGAGATACCACCAAGGCCCTGAGTGCCGGTTGTCTCCAGGGAGTGCAAGGTATTGAAGAGGGCAGTGAAGACGAGACTGCTGGGCCAAATCATTGACGGGGGATCGACGAGGAAACGCTTGCAGATACCACCGATCGAGTAACCGATCAGTTGGGTCGACATGACCAGAAGCCATTGGTCTACGTAAAAGAATTTGGAACGATCTATGGAACTCAGATCTCCCATTACTCACATCCAAAGCTGGGGTTCTGGTTGTAGAAGACCTTTTGGACGGCAACGATATCGGTCTAAACGTGGCATGAGAAATTCCCCAATCGGGTGCTAAGCATCTGTTGTACTTACGGCGTAGGCAGACCCAGACCCAACCGAAGCCATGATTGTGATGATGACATGTTCTTTTATCGTGAAAGGACCCGGGTTGAGCTCCACGCCAAAGAGTGCCACCTTGGGAACATAGCGTGCCCAGCCTTTTCCAATGGGAAAACTTATAAGTAAGGGTATGATCTGTTCACAAGGAGTGCAACTCAGAATGGGTAGAGGTGGGCAAGTGGTTACGGAACACAAACCGAGGTAATAGACACGGAAGGGTATCTAAAGAAGAAGAATTGGTTGATACCGGGGACAACGATAGCCCAAACGATGCCGATAACCCAAGCACGCAAAGTGGACGCGGGCATCGTAGGGTCGTCTGTGTTGGCCACAGCGGACCGGACTTCGGGGTACGGAGACTCATCTTCCAGCATAACGGCCATTGGGTCGAAGTTGGGATCGTCATCATTGTCGGTGTCCATACCCTGTCATTGTACTTAGTAGGTGAGCTATATGAATAGGGAGAAATGACTAACAGTAACATCACGAAGGTGCTTGGAGTAGTGATTCTCGAGGTCAGCAGACCTCTTCTCATCCTCAGAGGACGACATGCTAACTAGCCTTGGTGGTCGCGACAAGGAGCAGGTGCAACTAGGGGTATAGGCTAGCTCAAGGGGGGGGGGGAAGGAGCGGACGGACGAGGGAGGAAGACTTTGAACCTGATTGAAGGAACTGCTTCATATTCAAGGGAGATAGAAGGCAACTGGTTCACCTATAGCAATGCACAGCCGGTTGGTTAGATCGTAATTCGTATTATCTATTCATGGGGTCTTCTTAGAAGCAAAAAAAACCTGAGGACCACCTTTAATGCAACCGCCATCCTGTCGTCTTTCAAGTTCCATTTTGCAAGAAGCACAGCATATGGAGGCAGTAGCATCAGTGCGCGTGCAAAGAGGAAGCGGAATCCAGCCCCCGCGGTATTGGCCGGCCCATCAGCTCGTAATAATCACGGGTACCGAAGTCTTCGCAATAACCCAAACACAAACACTCGAAGATAGAGATGAGAAGGGGTGAGAAATGCACGGGTTGCACCAAAGCGCAGGAATAAATGTGGCGCCATGCCCCGGCGTTGGGTCTGGACGCCTTAAATTGATCGCACACACCGCCAACACGAGTGGACACAGGAAGACACAGAAATCAAAGACAGGAATGTGAGTGAAGAAAAAAGAAACATCGAGAGTCGGATATGGTGAGATTGAATGACTGTGAGAACGCATATATCGTATTATCTGATGATTCTAATCATAACCGTGGTGATGTCTTTGTTCCGTAGGTGGGCAAGGCAGTCCGACAAGCACGGATTTAGAAAGATGTTAGAAGAGCGTTCCGAGGACTTAAGGTGGGAAGAAGACAGATGAGAGTAGAGCAGGGAAAAGTAGAGCAGGTGTATGTATTCGCTTGGAAACCTTCAAAGTTGCCAAACGGACGTACTGATTCCCGGTACTCTATGGGTGAGATAGCGCTTGCGCCGAGGCGCGATCCCTAGAGGCTGAACCCTCCAGGGGGGTACGAAGACCTGAGTTGGTTGGAGGCGTCGTCCTCGTTGATAGAACCCAGGAGGATGCCGTGAATCTGGGTCGAAGGAACCCGCTACGATAGCTTCGCCGCGGCAAAACGGAGGTGAAGAAAGGACGTCGTCGCAGGTTAGCAGGCTCTCGATATCGTCGCAGCCAATCATCCACCGAAAAACAGAAACGTGGCAGGTACAGTAACCGGGAGGGCAGAGGGAGTAGGGTGCAAATCCAAGGACGGGAGGAGGAAAAAGGAAGGTGTGTCGTACTGCAAAGGACGACTGGGCCCTTGCTATTCCGAGAACGTCCGAGGCATTTCAAAAAAAAAAATCCAAAGCAGGTTTGTTCGAACTTATCAAGAACCTCTTCTCGAAACCTTGCCACGCGTCTGCTGACATGCGTCCTTCCATGCACTCAAAGGCGATCTCCGAGAGGTGCATACTTTCCGCGTGTTTTCCACGCCCCGGTCCGCTCTGGACCGACATTAAAGTTCGGTCTCCACCCCAAACATAATTTTTACTGCTTACTTGAGCAAAGAATTTCATGACTATTAGCTAATATAAAAATTTACAAATGCACAAACACACAATTTTTAAGTTTGTACTTAACAAAAGAAAATATATTTATTAGCTAATATAATTTATACTTTTTTTTCTAACTCAATCTAGCTAGGGGAAGGGGCACTGCTCACACATAAACAGGAGTGGGGGATGCAAAAGGGGAGGGGGGGGGGCTTGTCCCACTCGGACCCGTGTTCATGTTCGGCATGAGCAAGGGGAGGGGGGGGGGCACAAAGGGGAGGGGAGCTAGCCCCGTGCATGCCCTGTTGTGGCGCAAAGGGGGGCGCATGCGCCCTTTCCCGCACCCTCCCCCCTCCCACCACCTGCACGTAAACGGGGGTGGGCGTGCAAAGGTGGGGTGCAAAGGGGGGGCACAAAGGGGGGGGCGCAAAGGGGATGGGTGCTTGCCCTGTGCATGCCCTGTTGCAGCACAGAGGGGGGCATGCGCCCTTTCCCGCACCTTCCCCCCTCCCACCACTTGCACATAAATAGGGGCGGGGCACAAAGGGGGGGCACAAAGGGGGGCACGCACACCCTTTCCCATGCCCTCCCCCCTCCCACTGCCTGCGCGTAAATGGGGGGGCGCAAAGGGGGGTGCGTGCCCTCTCCCACACCCTCCCACTGCCTGCACATAAACGGGGGTGGGGCGCAAAGGGGGGCATGCGCCCTTTCCCACACCTTCCCCCCTCCCACCGCCTGCGCATAAACAGGGGTGGGGTGCAAAGGGGGGGGGCACATGCACCCTTTCCCACACCCTCCCCCCTCCCACCACCTGCACATAAATGGTGGTGGGGTGCAAAGGGTGGGAGGGGGCTTGTCCCACATATGCCCCATTGCAGCTTGAATGAGGGGGTGGGCATGCCTCTTCCTGTGCCGCCCTCCAGTTTGTGCATTGATGAGCGCAGTGGGGCAGAGGGGGGTGCATTGCCTCATGTGGCCCCGCGCTTGGGTGTCCTATTCGCACACAAACAGGGGGGCACAAAAAAGGGGGGGGGCAGGGGGCGTACTTTCCAGCACCCTGCGTTCCTGTGCCCACTTTGCGCGCAAATGGGGGCTGGGGTGCAAAAGGGGGGGCATGCCATTCTTGTGTGGCCCCCTGTTCACATGTGAATGGGGGTGGGGTGCAAAGGGGTGGGGGCCTTGTCCCACATGGACCTGCATTCGGGTGCCTCCAGTGCCACTCCCTTATTCACACGTAAATGGGGCGAGGGGGAAGGAAAGTAGAGGGGAGGGGGTGCAGGTAAATGGGGGGTGGATAAGGGGGCAGGGTGCACCAATAGAGGGGGGCGCGCAAAGGCAGCACACTGAGGCAAAGGGAGGGGGTGCAAATGGGAAGGGTGCCAAAGGGCTTCCCACGCATCTGATGATACATGTGCATTGTTTACACATTATTTTCATCTATTTTCATCATATTTGTTTTTATTTTAGAATATAGTATTTAACTGTGGAAATAAAATATGAAAGACAAAAAGATTTTAAAAAGCGGAGTTTGAATATAAGTGGTGGAAAAACAGCAAAAGCAGACCAGTGCATGGAAAACACATGGAAAGTCAAAGGCTATCTCCGAGCTTCTATATACCAAAATATGGCCTAAAAATCAGAAATTGTGAGATGGATCAAGGACAGGATTAGTGATTTCCCGGTCCTAGCTTTTGGGCCAGCCTAAGCTGGCCAACCCAAACCAGAATGGTGTGACTTAGGGGTCACTAGGAGAGTTGTTGACTTTTCGCAGGCTGTTACGCTCCCAAAAAGGAAGGTCTGTAAACGTAATCATTTGACATGATGGGCTTTCCTACTAAGAATTACAACTCAGAATGTAGTCTTTTTAGTCAGCAATAAAAAATACATCTTTTTTGTTCAAGTAGTATTTCCTTAATCAGTGCTGACTAAGTTCCAAAAGCGGTCAATGTATTTTTCAATAATTAATAACACAATTGCTATGAGCTTACTAATTGTCTAAGACTCTAAGTATCAAACAATACTATGAATGTGTTATTTAAGCAACGATTAAAATAGACAAATAATAGTAATAAAGTACTTTATTTATGATTCTGGTCCTCTGGGGCAGCTAGAGAATGTAGGTGTGTGTTTGTGGGTGCAGAGAGGGCATCTGCCTCAGCCTGCTTACCCAATTGTGAGTTAATGATAAATTAAGTAAATGCCATTGCACTATGTAGAAATAACTAAAATTTATTTCAGTACTGCAGGTGGGCTCTCCCTTCAACATTCCTGGATTAAACAAATAATAAGCAGTTATTTAGCATAAGAAATCTATTATAGAGGTCATAACAAAAAGATACACTCCCCACTCGACACACTCCCCCACATCTCCCAATAACTTCTATTGTTTTGCTCCATGAGGAATCTCAAGCTTAGCATATGGGAAAGCAGGGATAATTTTTTTAGAGGGATTGGATCCATATGTGGGGAGTTTCCAAATGACAACAATTTGTAGCTTTTTTCCTTAACATTTTCTAGCTGATTTTTGGGTCACTCTCATCACTACTGCTATCCTCACCATCGCTTCCCCCGCTATGCTCCCCATCGCCATCCTTCTCAACACCCTCCTCCAGCTCCTCCTTGTTGCTGTTGAGGACAAGCTCTTGGATTTGATAAGTCAGCTCTGGCTCAACAGTGTGGGTTGAGCGACCAACGACTTTTTCAACTGATGCTTCTCTGGCATTGTAAAGCCAAATGGCCTCCTGTGTCACGTTCTCACCCATGCCAGTAACCCAGGCAAGGCACCTGTGGGCTGTGAGCTTCCTCCACTTTGTGGCCAGAGGTCCAGCAGCGATGAGGTGGGCATGGATGTGCATGAGCATGAGGAACTCATTGGGAGTTGTCAGGCTTGATTTGTGTATCAGATCAGGTAGAGGCATTGTAGAGGGACGAAACTAGGGTCATTTGAAAGCTGGAGAGCAGGGCTTTACAATGGTCGAGAGAGCTGTTTTCATTGGTTAGCATTGAGGGTCTTTACATCAGGGGTAAGCCAAGGGGAAATTATGAGGAATGCATCTTTTTGTCGCGACCTCTATATTTAGAAGGGATGCAAACTTAGAAGAGCCCACTTGTGAATGTCCCCTTTTGAATTTTCCTCTTATCATGATGACAATGATCTTGCATTTTGCTTGTCTATTACCTCAGCAGAGCCTGCCACTAGTGTCCACCCAAAATGGAACTGGACTTTTCCAAAACAGGAGCACTTTTCCAGTCCCAGCCAGCAGGCTCTGCTGAGGTAATAGACAAGCAAAAATGCAAGATCGTTGTCATCATGATAAGAGGAAAATTCAAAAGGGGAAATTCACAAGTGAGCTCTCCTAAGTCTGCATCCCTTCTAAATATATAATAGATTTCTTATGCTAAATAACTGCTTATTATTTGTTTAATCCAGGAATGTTGAAGGGAGAGCCCACCTGCAGTACTGAAATAAATTTTAGTTATTTCTACATAGTGCAATGGCATTTACTTAATTTATCATTAACTCACAATTGGGTAAGCAGGCTGAGGCAGATGCCCTCTCTGCACCCACAAACACACACCTACATTCTCTGGCTGCCCCAGAGGACCAGAATCATAAATAAAGTACTTTATTACTATTATTTGTCTATTTTAATCGTTGCTTAAATAACACATTCATAGTATTGTTTGATACTTAGAGTCTTAGACAATTAGTAAGCTCATAGCAATTGTGTTATTAATTATTGAAAAATACATTGACCGCTTTTGGAACTTAGTCAGCACTGATTAAGGAAATACTACTTGAACAAAAAAGATGTATTTTTTATTGCTGACTAAAAAGACTACATTCTGAGTTGTAATTCTTAGTAGGAAAGCCCATCATGTCAAATGATTACATTTATGGACCTTCCTTTTTAGGAGTGTAACAGCCTGCAAAAAGTTAACAACTGTCACTGGGAGGTTGTTGTAGGCATTGACTTTTTGCACTCTGTAATGCTCCCAAAAAGGAAGGTTTGAAACATATAAACAGTTCACATGTCGGACTTTCCCTCTCAATATTATAACTCAGAATGTAGTAGTTTTAGTAAGCAATAAAAATAAATGTTTTCTGTATCTTTGCATTTCCTTAATCAGCACTGACTAAGTTCCAAAAGTGGCCAATGAATTTAACACATTTGAGCTTACTAATTGTCTGAACTCCTAAGTAATAAATCATCCTATAAATGCTTTTTCTAAGTAATGATTAACATAAGCTAGTAATAATATTAAATACTATTTTTTGCAAGTCCTAGCTGTCTGAGGTAGCTAGGAAATGGAAGCATACGTTTGCAGATGCAGAGTGGGCATTTGCCTTAGCCTATTCACACAAATTAATAAGTGGTAAATTAAGTAAATGCCATCAGACTAAGTAGAAATAACATAAGTTCATTTGAGTAGGTGGGCCCTCCCTTCAACATTTCTGGATTAAACAAATAATAAGCATTTATTCAGCATAAGAAATTTATTATATATTTTGAAGGGATGCAGACTTAGGAGAGCCCACTTGTGAATTTCCCCCTTGTGAATTTTTCTCTTATCACAATAACAACTACCTTGCATTTTCACTTGTCTATTACCTCAGCAGAGCCTGCCATGCCAGTGACCACAAATTGAAGTGGACTTCTCCAAAACTGGAGTGCTTTCCCAGGCTCTGCTGAGGTAATAGACAAGTGAAAATGCAGAATAGTTGACATTCTGATAAGTTGAATGCAGAGAAAATATCACTGGGCTCCATGGTGGGGCTTTCCTCCTCCTATGCTGCCTCTCAAGGCTGACTCCCACAAAATATATAAATAAGAAATTATAATAAAAAATCAAGAGAGGCTGCTGCACTCAAATAAATCTAACATTTTTTGACTTAGTTTGACAGTATTTACTTAATTTACCACTTATTAATCTGTGTGAATAGGCTAAGGCAAATGCCCACTCTGCATCTGCAAATGTACGCTTCCATTTTCTGGCTACCTCAGACAGCCAGGACTTGCAAAAAATAGTATTTAATATTATTACTAGCTTATGTTAATCATTACTTAGAAAAAGCATTTATAGGATGATTTATTACTTAGGAGTTCAGACAATTAGTAAGCTCAAATGTGTTAAATTCATTGGCCGCTTTTGGAACTTAGTCAGTGCTGATTAAGGAAATGCAAAGATACAGAAAACATTTATTTTTTATTGCTTACTAAAACTACTACATTCTGAGTTATAATATTGAGAGGGAAAGTCCAACATATGAACTGTTTATGTTTTAAACCTTCCTTTTTGAGAGCATTACAGAGTGCGAAAAGTCAACACCTGGTTGTTGTAAACTGTATGAGTCAGCATGTCCTTATGACACATGAAAGGTAAAAAGGGGCTGAATATTATAGGAAAACCAAGATATGTTCAAGATACATGTATTGTATGAATAACAGGCCATGTCACTGTGATACACAAGTGGGTCATAGTGTAGTAGTATATTTAACCCACCCAGAAATACAGAGGGATTTCCCCAGAGTTCTCTCTTGTTTTACCTCTGCCATTTATCTCTCAGTCACATCATGTCACAGTATTACACAGAGGTGGGTGAAGTTGTTGACTTTTTGCAGGCTGTTATGCACCCAAAAAGGAAGGTCCATAAATATAAGCAATTGACTCAATGGGCTTTCCCACTTAGAATTACAACTCAGAATGTAGTATTTTTAGTCATCAATAAAAAATACTTGTTTTTTTGTGCAAGGAGTATTTCCTTAATTGGTGCTGACTAAGTTTTAAAAGTGGTCAATGTATTTTTCAATGATTAACACAATTTCTATAAGCTTACTAATTCTAAGACTCTATGAATGTGTTTTTTAACCAATGATTAAAATAGACTAATAATTAATCTAAATTCATTTGAGTACTATGGCTGAGACTTCCCTTTAATGTTCCTGAATTAATAAACAGTTATTCAGCATTAAAAATTTATTATATATTTTGAAGGGATGCAGCCTTAGGAGAGCCCTTATCACAATGACAACTATCCCCCCTTTTTGCTTATCTATTACCTCAGCAGAGCCTGCTGCACTAGTGTTCACCTAAATGGAACTGGACTTTTCCAAAACTGGAGCACTTTCCCATTCCTGGCCTGGCCATGGGGGCTTTAACTATAACCAGGCATCCAGGAAATTTGAACTGGAATGGGGGGGCTTTGCTGAGTTTAACACATAGTGACAGGATCAGGAATGGACTAACTCAATTGAACTTAGAGTTGCCAAGACCAAACCTGCTAGCATTCGCTTTCTTTAGAAGTGAATTTACAAATGTGCACAACAGGGATCACCTAATGACTCAGGTTACCAAAAGAAGTATCCTGATTAGATCTGGAAATATGGCTCAAAGTGGACTGGTTGCCACTGCCAGGTTGAAGTGAAGGCTTACCCTGGCACAAGTGTCCTTTTAGGGCATTACACTCAAGGGCATAATCATCCAACTCAATTAGACAATCTAGTATTTACTAGGGTCACTGAAGAGGCAAAGGGGAGGGTGAGGGAGCTTCTTGAACAAGGGGTAAAGCACAGAACAATTGTATATAATCACTGCTTATGCTTACATGATTGTGGCTGACTTATTTTTAGCTTTGGTCTATTCACAATTCTGCTTTTGATAGCAATCATGATAAATATATAGAGATCAGTGATATCAACTGAGTTGCCAGGGTGCTCAATTGAGATAAGATTCAAAAGCATCTAAAAGATGAAATCTTGTGCAAGCTCTAGTTGGATTCCCTTAGGACAGAAGGGGCAAAAACATTTTGCAAGGACAGATTAGATCAATCTCCCCCAGGATCACAATTAGAGGAAGATCTATTCATATTGATCATCCAGACAAAATTTCAATCAGATGCATTCCAATACCTTGGGAGCCATTTTCTCAGCATTGATGGAACACATAATATAACATGTCACAGAACAGACTTTGTTGCTTACTATCAGGTTCTGACTACGATAGTAAGCTTGTGATTCTTACATTAGTTAGGGACTTTATCTTTCACGTGTTATTAGTCAGTGGTACTATCACATGTTACTATATGCTTACTGATTACTAGGGTAGCAATACTAGGGTTCAAGCTAGTAATTCCATAGGTCAACATCATTCAGGAGGCACTTTAAAGCCCTCTATCATTGTGTATAAATAGTAGTAGGGGAAGACCAAGAACCACCATCTTGGTCTTCTTGAATCATCAGTTTTCACAGAACTCCTTTCTTGTCTTGTTTGGAAGACTCTAGGCAAAGGAGAGTGCACTGCATAAGGCTTACCAAGAAGCCTTCCCAGTTGCGAGTTGTCATTTTGTTGAGACTTGGTGCTCCACATTCGACTTGGACATTTTGAGCTAAGTATTTGTGCCTCATTGTTGCCTAAAGCAAGGCCCACACTTACCGAAGTGTAACATAACATGCTATACTAGGCTTCAACTTATTACTATTATGGCAAGGGATAACTAGGGGCATGGTAAAAAAGCAAATTTAACTTGCTCAATTTGTGGCCAATTTTCAAGCTATCAGGTGTACCAGTTGCCTGGATACTGTCATCCAATACAAAATCTGAAACAATCACTTAATTTGTATTTTTGGTCTGGTCCTGGAATCCTGATATCTGGCCTAGTCAATTTATAACAGATTATGATCAGGCACAAATCTTGGCCTTGTAAGAAGTTTACCCACAGAGTCATGTGATTTTATGCAAGTGGCATGTGCTTCACATGATGTAAGCACATTTCTGGACCAATGAATTTCCAGGGTTATGGGCTCTACTCAGGAAATTAGTCAGCACTTCAGATCTGGCCAAGTTTATGGAGATTTTTGACAAGATCTTGGTCAATCTGGCTGTCACAGTCAGGCCTTTAGGCCATTGGTGATAATTGGACTATTGAAGTAGCAATGTCATGTCATGCATCGACTCTTACTTACTGGTTATGACTACAGTAGTAAGTAGTAATTAGTCATAGACTTTGTAGCATCAGTCAGCACTCAGTGATTGCATGTGATTGCTGAGTGATTCCTAGGATAGTGGTACTAGGGTTTGAGGTAGTATTGCCATAGGATAGTCAAGATCAAGAGGTGCTTTAAAGCCCTTATGTAACTGTATAAGTAGTATGCGCTGAAGACCAAGAGTCACTGTCTTGGTCTTCTTCAGAAATTGCCATCACTTTCATTACTTGTCTTTTCCTATCTCTCTGTGTTACGATACGACTCAATTTCTTTTCTTTATCTCATGTGATCGTTCTCATAAGAGTCATAGTGACTCTTTACTTATTTCTCATACAAGTCATAGTGACTCTAGCCCATTGTCAAGGGGCTTTCATCTTTTGTTTCAGACGTGTTTCATACATACTGCGGACTGCGCCGCAGTTACTTATTGTTCAGATGACTCGATCCTAGTACACTGTTATGACTCAGTACTAGGATCCCTATTTACTATAAAGTCAGGCTTGCTAGGTAGCTTGTAGCCTTAGACTTGACTTTTTGTATCCTACGGTACTTGAGCAATCGAAGACTGTGAATACTTCATCTCTCACCGAACTCTCCTCTCACTGAAGAATCCTAAGTTCCACTATTGGCTTAGGCTGACTCTTCAACTCATACATCTTCACTGAAGTTCCTCATCGGAACTTCCCTTGACAACCAGAACCAGACCCCCTTAGTGCAGCGTCTCAGTAGATCGACTTAACCCATGTCAGGTGAACGTCCCTACCGTGACGTAACACTCTGCTTCTCTCTCTTTGCTCTCCTGAATCTTCACTTGGTGCTTCTTGTACAAAGACAAGTGGAATGTTATTGGCTGGTGTGACTTAGCAAGAAGTCCATTGCTAGCCTGTCATTACATTGAGGAGAGTCCCTCTGTATTTGACTTTACGACTGTTTGATTTACCTCGCCACTCTACTGTGCTTAAGTCAAGCATGTGCCCTGGCAAGGTGTTATGTCATGGTAGGGACATTCACCCGACATGGGTTAAGTTGATCTACTGAGATGCTGCACTAAGGGTCTGGTTCTGGTTGTCAAGGGAAGTTCCAAAGAGGAACTTCAGTGAAGATGTATGAGTTGAAGAGTCAGCCTAAGCCAATAGTGGAACTTAGGATTCTTCAGTGAGAGGAGAGGATTCATGAGAGATGGAGTATCAAAGGTCTTCAGATTGCTCTGAGTACTGTAGGATACAAGAAGTCAAGTCTAAGGCTACAAGCTACCTAGCAAGCCTGACTTTATAGTAAATACAAGGGATCCTAGGATTGAGTCACAATAGCATCCTAGGATCCTGACAATGAGTCTGAAACACAAGAGAACAATAAGAACTGTGGTGCAGACTGCAGTAATCACATGTAAGATGTGAAACAAAGATATACTTGAAACAATAGCCCCTTAGCAACGGGCATGAGTTGTTATGACTCATATGAGAAGATAAAGTAAAGAGTCATTATGACTCTTGTGAGAACCACAACAAATAGTCACAAAGAGAAGAAAATGAGTCATATTGTAACATAACCCCCCCTTTTAGGTGCAAAGTTGCTCCAGACTTTGCCTTACATTCCCATGGGATTGTCACCCCAGTAGAGGTCATAGTCCACCTCATTGTTGTCCCAGTTCTCTTTCTCCTCTTTGTTATTCTTCTTGATGCACCTATAATGCCTGACAAAACCCCAACTACCCATATGGCGGCAAGCTGGGCATTGTTCATAGAGGGGGCATTCAAGCTCACCGTGGTGCATTCCAACTTTCCCACACTTCCTGCACAACTCCAGGGTCCACTCCTCCCTATCCAACAGCCCAATATGCTCTAAGAGCGTCATCTTCTTCTGGCTGCTTGGCCCGACTTCCACATGTGGCTCTAGGGACTCTTCCCTCTCATCTGATTCATGCTGGACAGTGGAAGTGGTGATGCGGATATGTAGGACCCCTCTCTCCTCTTTCTTCTTCTGCTGCCTGCACTTCTTGGGGCACTCCTGGACTTTGTGCCTGCGCTTCTTGCAGTGGTAACATTTGGGCAATAGCTTGCCCTCTTCATCATGGAGGATGGGCATCTTGAGCTGGCGGGAGGTACAAGGGCCGACAGGGAGTGGTTTGGGGGAATAACAGAAGTGGGTTGGGAGGTGGTACTCATGGTTGAAGGTGCTATGGATGACACAACATGCGTCTGCCATCTCAAGCCTGGTTTTGCAGGCTTTGTACTCACACTCCACCAGTACTGTCTCCTTCATTAGCTTGTTGACCTTGTGCTGGGCATCACGTAACAGGCCATCAAGCATGTTCTTCAGCTCCCTCTTTGCCCTGAAGCAGGAGATCTCCCCAGTCAGACGGGGGTCATCAATTTCTTGGAGGGCATGGTTCGCCACAAACTCTGCCTCATGGTTCTACGCTAGCTGCCTCCACAGGGCTTTCATCATGAGCCCAAAGTTCTTCGCCCTCCTCCCCACTTGTACCTCAATGGTGCACTTCTCCTGTCCCTCTCCTAGAGTTCCCGTCACCATTGTACAGTCCAGCAAGTAGGTGATGAAGGTGGCCAAGACTATTCTTGGCTCCATGCAGTCCAACCCAAAATGGGGGTTGGCGACATAAATGGGGTAGAAGAGGCAGGAGTGGGGGTCGTTATGGATGTAACCAAGGGGAGGAGTATACTCAGCTTCCTGGACTGTAGGTTCAGGGTGCTCGGTGGCTCCATCATCACTGTGCTCCATGATTGGAACACTCTGGATAGCCAACTGAGGAGTAAGAGGGATGGCGCCCTCACTGCAGGAATTGGTGACCGATGGGGGAGGCAATGAGGCAGGGAGCTGGAGCATTGGGACAATGCTGGCAGGAGCAGAAGTAGCTGACATCGTATAGAGGTTGGAAGCAGGATGTGAAGGAGGGTGAGGTCCTTCTGTTGTTTTGGCCCATCTTATATATGTTTTACGGACTTTTGACTTGTTTGTCTTCTTCCTAGCTTTAAACTCTGCTATCAGTTTTTCTGCATGAACATCTTCTTCTTTTTCCCATGAGCTATCACTTGTGGGATATCCTTTCCACTTGATTAGGTAGTGAAGCTTGTGCCCTTTCCTACGTTTCTGTGCATCTAGAATCTTCTCGACTTCATACTTGGGTTCTTCATCAATGATATCAGGCAGCGGTTGGGTATAGTTTGGCCTGTGGAGTTCCATTTCCTTATATGGTGTTAGAAGGTTTGCATGAAACACATTGTGAATCTTCCATTGTCTTGGCAGCTCCACACGATACACTGCTTCTGATAACTGCTTCATGATTTTGAAGGGTCCATGCTGCTTTGGCCCGAGTTTAGCCACTAGATACAGGGTCTTCAGGTGTGTTCCTTCAATCCACACTTGATCTCCCTCTTTGTATGGTTGGAACCTCTTGTTCCCTTGGTGTGCAATGGCCATCCTCTTTTGAGCTTGGATGATATTTTTGTAACCATCTGTTCTTGCCTTTTCTATGGCAGTTAATCTTTCTTCTATGGAGGGGACCTTGCTTTTGGTCACTATTTCAATCTGTGGTGTATACCCTATGAGCATCTCATAAGGGGTCTTTCAGGTTGTGGCATTTGGCCATTGGTTATATATGAATTCTGCCATTGGCAAATACTTGTGCCAATCGTCTTGCCTTTCATCGCACCAGAATTGAAGGTACTGTTTGAGCCATTGGTTTGTCCTTTCCGACTGGCCATCAGTTCTTGGGTGATATGCCATACTAATGTTCTAATGTATCCTCAACACTTTGCACAGGCCTTTGGCGAAGTGTGACATAAATCGGGTATCTCAATCAGAGATAATCTTCTTGAGGACACCGAACCGGGTGTACATGTGTTTCAGGTAGAGCTCTGCTACCCCTTCCGCAGTAATTGTTTCTTGGCATGGTATAAATACCACGGCTTTACTGCAATTGTGATCCATAACTGTAAGGATCATGTCATATTTGCCCGAAAGTGGCAACTTTGTGATGAAGTCCATAGCGACTGTTTCAAATGGCAAAGAATTTTCTGGAGTGATGGGGATCATGGCTGGTTTGAGTGGTTGTGTGTTGATTTTGTTTGCCTGGCACGCTCCACATCCCTTTATGTATTGCTCCATATCTTCTTTCATCTTTGGCCACCAGAAGTCTTGCTTTGCCAGGGCATACGTGTTCGTGATTCCCAGGTGTCCCACAGATGGGGTATTGTGGTAAAAGTGAATTACCCCCCTCTTCAGATTGTTGTCTCCAGCAATGACGATCCGGTCTGTATCATTTTCAATCTTCCACCAAATACTGACAAGTTTGGTAAGATTGAAGGTGTTTAACCATTGTTTTAGCCTTTTCTGGCTTTCTTCATTGGTTTGTTGGTCTTCTGCCACCTGGTCTTGAAGGGATTGATACTTATGATGATTTATTGTCACACTATAGCATTCCCTTTCCTTCTGGTTGCTGGGGTTGTAATATTCTGACCCCATCATTCATGCAAAGCTGAACAAGATAGGTGGTAGGACCACCAACGCCTTGTTATCTTCTTCGCCTTGTTCGTAGTCCAGGCATCATGACAATGTGTCCGCCCAACCATTCTTCTTCCCAGCTATATGGACCAATTCGAAGTCATACTCCATGAGTTCTGCATGCCATCTTGCCACTCTTCTATTGTGGTTGCCTGGATTCTTCCAGTACAATAGATTGGCGTGATCTGTATGCACCTTCACTTTGAATGCTGGTTGGTGCAGGAAATGCCTCCAATAATGGAACATTTCCACAAGGGCTAGGAGCTCCTTGTTATATATGTCGTAGTTTCTTTGGGCATTGTTCATGGTCTTTGAAAAGAATGCTACCTGGTGGAGCACTCCTTCATCATTTCGTTGCATTAGGATGGCTCCCATTGCATAATTTGAGGTGTCAACTTTGACCTCAAAGGGTTTCTTCTGGTCCAGTTGTATCAGAACCGGTTCTTCACATATTCACTTCTTCAGGGTTTCAAAAGTGCTTTCTTCCCTTGGGCCCTAATTCCATTGAACACCTTTCTTTAATTGGTTATTCAATGCCTTTGCAATAAAGGAAAATCCACAGATAAATTGCCTGTAAAAGTTGCAGAATCCTAGAAATGCCTGAATGTCTTTAGTGGTTTTCAGTGTTTTCCATTCTGCAGCTCCAGCGACTTTGACTGGATCCATGGTGACAGTTCCCTTCTCTAGGATTAATCCCAGGAATTCTATGCATTCTGCCTCAAATAGGCATTTACTGGGTTTTAGGTAAAGATCCAGTTTTTGAAGGCGTTTAAGGACCTTATTAACCAATTTGTGATGTTCTTCTTCATCCTTCTTTGTTACAATAAGGATGTCGTCCATGTAGATGATTACTTGACCTGTTGCTGTAAGGTCATTGAATTGCATATTCATCATTTGCTGGAACACAGTGGGGGCATTTTTCAGCCCAAATGGCATTACTGTTGGTTTGAAAAGTCCTAAATTTGTTTTGAAGGTGGCTTTTGATTCGTCGCCTTCTCAGAAATGAATATTGTTGTATCCTGCATGTATGTCCATTTTTGTGAATAACCCGGCATCCTTCACTTTATCTACTAGTTCCTGGATTAATGGGAGGGGATAACGATCTGGGATAGTGAAGGAGTTCAGCTTTCGGTAGTCTACTACCGGTCGAAGTTTTCCGTCTTTCTTTCCAACAAAAAAGAATGGTGACAAGTATTGTGATTTTGATGGTTTGATATAGCCCTTGTCCAAGTTATCCTTGATGTATTCATCAAGTTTTTCTTGCTCACCTTTGGATAAAGGGTATATTTTGCAATCTAGTGTTTTTGGGGTGTCCTCTGTAAAATCAATAGCAATATCCCAAGGTTGATGTTTCGGATATCGCTTCAGCTCTTCTTCGGAAAAGACCTTCTTCCATTTGTGGTAGTGTTTTGGGACTACTTGGTCCCAGGTTTTCTCTTCTTTTGGCAGCACCTTTACTGCCATTTTAGTTGACGTAGAGCTTCTTTTGAGGATTTCTTCGTCCATTTGATGGACAAAGAGTTCTTCCCCAGAGGTGCATAGTGATGCAGCCATTTTGATCCACGCATCTCGTATGTGGATCACTTCTGCATCTGTTACATATGAGAGGGTCTTGATGACAAGTGGCTGCATGCTTTCATCAAGGGTCGCGCTTCTCCAATCAATCAGTGGCTGGAAGGCAGTGAGCCATGGGTACCCTAACACCATCTCGTCATCTCCTAGATTTGTGACAAGGAATCACATATTCTGTTTTTTCTCCCCAGTTCGGACTTGCAGGTCAACATAGTACTTGATGATTCCTGACTTATTCTGGGTCCCATCAATGTTCCACACAATGCGGGGTCATGGCAGCTTTAGTTTGCCAATCTTCATGCTTTTCAGGAGCTTGAAGTTGATAAAGTTGTCTGTGGCTCCTAAATCCATGAGAACTTTTCTTTTAGCTGTTGTGTGTGCAGTTTGTATCAGAGTTGGGATTTGGAGACTTCAATATTTACAAACAAACATGTCTTTAAACTGTAATGCACACACCCAGACCGGAGGGGTTGTGCATTTTAAAAATCCTTCCCATGCTCAGCATCCCAAGCCTGTTTCAACATTTCATATTTTTCCTTTGTTGAAAGGCTTTTAATAAGGGAAGATTGCATATCAGTAGGGGTGGATTCAGTTTCAGACTGTTCCTCTTCCGATTCTTCCTTGGGTTTGCTTTCTTCAGCTTTAGCTTTGCAAGCCTTTTGAGGGGGTTTCTTGTCCTTTATTTTGTCAGGGCAGTTGTGCAAGAGGTGTCCTTGCTTGTTACAGTTGAAACAACGACCTTCTTTCTTCTGGACTTCAACATTTGGGGTGTCCTTTGCAGTGGTCACCACTGCTCTTCCTCTGGTCCTTTGTTCCTATTAAAATTGGAATGAGAGCGGTCGGCGCGAGTGTCCATTGCATCTGAAGCAGGTGCTGGCATTTTAATGCCCAGCATTTTCACCAATTGGGCAGGGTTCATCTTTCCTGCTCCCTTCTTTCTTGGAGTTTCTTCGTAAATCCCCCTAATGTTCTGGACTGCGGTGTTGTCTGAGTGGTACTGGCACACTCTGTTGGCCCATCCTCTGAAATCCAGAGGACATACCACTTTATAGATATGGTCCATCATGCGGTAAGGAAGTTTAGATGCGAATAAGAAGAGTGTCAACTGAGCGTCCAGGGGATACATTGCTTCAGCAGCAAGAGATTCAAACTGGGCGATAAATGCATCCACCTCATTTGGTATGAATGAGAGGTGGCACAGCTTATCTTCTGCCCTTTATCTTGCTCCCATATCCTGGAATGCTTGTTCAAAGCCTTGAGACACTGCCATCCAGTAGAATTCATCATTCGGAAGTCTTCCATTGTTTATTTCCCCAAGGATCTAGTTGGTCCATCTTTGTTATGATATGACTCTTTTCTTTTCTTTTCTTTGTGACTATTTGTGGTGGCACTTACACAAGTCATAGTGACTCTTTACGATACTTTCTTATGCGAGTCATGAAGACTCATGCCCGTTGCTAAGGGGCTATAGTTTCACCTATATCTTTTGTTTCACAACTTACTCATGATTACTGCAGACTGCGCCGCAGTTCTTATTGTTCTTTTTGCATTTCAGACTCGTTGTCAGGATCCTAGGATGCTATTGTGACTCAATCCTAGGATCCCTTGTATTTACTATAAAGTCAGGCTTGCTAGGTAGCTTGTAGCCTTAGACTTGACTTCTTGTATCCTACAGTACTCAGAGCAATCCGAAGACCTTTGATACTCCATCTCTCACAAATCCTCTCCTCTCACTGAAGAATCCTAAGTTCCACTATTGGCTTAGGCTGACTCTTCAACTCGTACATCTTTACTGAAGTTCCTTTTCGGAACTTCCCTTATCAACCAGAACCAGACCCTTAGTGCAGCGTCTCAGTAGATCGACTTAACCCACGTCAGGTGAATGTCCCTACCATGACATAACAATCTTTTGACCCAATCCTTTACATTTGGCCCCTTGATGAATCCAAGTAACAGGGCCACTCATTTCATTGGTACAGCCATCTGTTCAGCGTCCAAATTTGTAATACGATACAGGTTAAATTCCTGCATGAATTGGTCTGCCAGGGCTTGGGTACCATCAAAGTCGGTTGGGGGATTTCCTCCAAGTTTGCCATTTGCCCCTCTAGGGCCTGGGCCAGCACCTGCCCCACCTCCAACAGGGGCACCACCTGGTGGGGGTCCTCCACCTCTGGGCATGCCTCCTCCTGCTGGGGCACCTCCACCTCCAGGTGCACCCCCTCCTCCTGGGGGGCCACCTCCTGGCAGTCCACTTCCTCCTGGTGGTCCTGGGGGCCACCTCCAGAGGGACCACTTCCTGCTGCCATAGTGCTCACAGGGGGGTTTCTGCTTCCTGTTCCTATCCCCTTTGTGAAGAATGTTTGTATTGTGTTCAGGGGAACAGCTGTTATAATTGCGGTTGCAGCTGTGGTCGTTGTTTGTGTTGCCATTGGAGAACTTTTTGTGTCACATCTCTTAGCGGTTGGAATGGTATGCTGTCCTGCCTTCAACGGAGTGTCGTCTGGTGGAATTGCTGTCACTGTCATTGGTCTGATCGATCTTTTTCCCAGGTTATACAGGGAGGGGACTGGTTGGATGGCGATCCACTTTCTAGTCCTGCTGTCTCACTGTATAAAGTACCACTGCTCGGTACTTTCTTTGTATTCAATGGCAAGGTATACTGTGCTGAGTATGTCATATACCCAGAAACCTTCTTCACCGTCAATTTCCTGCCAAAGGGCTGCTCCTTTTACATGGGCAGGAATGTTGTCATCTGTTCTCCTTTCAATGGGAAATGGTTTGAATCCAGCAACTGATCTGGATTCAGAGATTCTTGGTACCTTAGCCAGAGTGGCAATAGGCAGAATAGACTTGACTTAATGTTACATCATGGTAGGGACGTTCACCTGACGTGGGTTAAGTTGATCTACTAAGATGCTGCACTAAGGGTCTGGTTCTGGTTATCAAGGGAAGTTCCAAGGAGGAACTTCAGTGAAGATGTACAAGTTGAAAGGTCAGCCTAAGCCAATATTGGAACTTAGGATCTTTCAGTGAAAGGAGAGGATTCGTGAGAGATGGAGTGTTCAACAGTCTTCGATTGCTTGAGTACCGTAGAATACAAGAAGTCAAGTCTAAGGCTACTACTACCTGGTGAGCCTGTATTTATAGTAAAGTAAGAGGGATCCTAGGATAGAATGATAGTGGCATCCTAGGATTGAGTCATCGAGCAATCACAACAAAACAATAAGAACTGCAGAGCACAGCCCACAGTAATCACATGTAGGATGTGAAACAAAAGATATAAGTGAAACAAATAGCCCCTTAGCAATGGGCATGAGTTGCCATGACTTATATGAGAAATACAATAAAGTAAAGAGTCACCATGACTCTTATAAGAACAATCACATGAGAGAAAAGAAAGGTTGTCACATATCCTAAGGTGTAAAAGAAAGGAATTAAATAGGGTGTCATAACAGTATCCTATTGATGCACAGTTGACACTCTCTCTATTCACATCAAAACTTCTGTATCACATGATGGATCACATCTATAAGGTGGTACGCCCTCTGGATTTCAGAGGATGGGCTGATGGAGTGTGCCAGTACCACTCAGACAATACTGCAGTCCAAAACATTCAGGGGATTTACGAAGAAACTCCAAGCAAGAAGAAGGGTGGGGGCAAGATGACCCCGCACCAGCTGGCAAAAGTGCTGGGCATCAAAATGCCAGTGCCAGCATCAGATGCAATGGACACTAGGGCAGATTGGTCTTGTTCCAATTGGAACTGCAACAAGGGAACCAAAGGAAGAGCGGCTGCAACCACCACAAAGGACAAACCAGATCTTGAAGTCCAAAGAAAAGAAGGCTGTTGTTTCAACTGCAATAAACAGGGACACCTTTCTTGTAACTGTCCTGATACACCAAAGGATAAGAAACCACCATAGAAAGCTTGCAAGGCAAAAGCTGAAGAAAGTGAGGTAGAGGACGAAGGAGAAGAGTCCAAAGTTGAAACCAAAGAATCCAACCTGAAGGGTACTCATTCCTCTCTCCTCAAGAGTCTTTCAACAGCTGAGAAGTATGAGCTGATCAAGATGTCTTAGGAGGAAGAGTACGGGAAGGATTTTTAAAATGCATAACCCCTTCAGTCTGGGCACGTGCATTACAATTCAAGGATGTGTTTGTTTGTAAATATCAAAGTCTCCAAATCCCAACTCTGATACAAACTGCACACATAATGGCCAAAAGAAAAGTTCTTGTGGAATCAGGAGCCACGGACAACTTTATCAACTTCAAGCTCCTGAAAAGAATGAAGATTGGCAAACTAAAGCTGCCATGACCCTATATAGTGTGGAATATAGATGGGACCCAGAATAAGTCAGGAATCATCAAGTACTATGTTGACCTGCAAGTCCAAACTGGGGAAAAGAAACAGAACATGTGATTCCTCATCACCAATCTAGGAGATGATGAGATGGTGTTAGGGTACCCATGACTTGCTGCCTTCCAGCTATTGATTGATTGGAGAAGCACAACCTTGATGAAAGTATGCAACCACTTGTCATCAAGACCCTTTCATATACAATGGATGCAGAAGTAACCCACATATGAGATGCATGGGTTAAGAGGGCGGCATCATTATGCACCCCTGGGGAAGAACTCTTTGTTCACTAAGCTGACAAAGAAATCCTCAAAAGAAGCTCTACGTCAACCAAAATGGCAGTAAAGGCACTGCCAAAAGAAGAGAAAACCTGGAACCAGGTAGTCCTAAAACACTACCACAAATGGAAGAAGGTCTTTTCAGAAGAAGAGGCAAAAGGATATCCAGAACATTAGCCATAGGATATCACTATTGATTTTATGGAGGACGCCCCGAAAACTCTAGATTGCAAAATATACCCTTTATCCAAAGGTGAGCAAGAAAAGCTCGACAAATATATCAAGGATAATCTAGAGAAGGACTATATCCATCTGTCAAAATCACAATACTCGTCACCTTTCTTTTTCATTGGAAAGAAAGATGGAAAACTTTGACCAGTGGTGGACTACCAAAAGCTCAAACTCCTTCACAATCCCTGACTGATACCCATTGCCTTTAATACAAGAACTGGTAGACAAGGTGAAGGACGCCAGGTTATTCACCAAAATGGATGTATGAGCAGGATACAACAATATTTGCTTCTGAGAAGGCAATAAGCTGAAAGCCACCTTCAAAATGAACTTGGGACTTTTTGAACCAATAGTAATGCCATTTGGGCTGAAAAACACCCCCACAGTATTCCAGTGGATGATGAACACGCAATTTAATGACCTTACAGCAACAGGTCAAGTGATTATCTATATGGATGACATCCTTATCATAACAAAAAAGGATGAAGAAGAACATCACAAGTTGGTTAATAAAGTCCTTAAACACCTTCAAAAGCTAGACCTCTATCTAAAACCCAGCAAGTGCCTCTTTGAGGTGGAACATATAGAATTTCTAGGAGTTGTCCTGGAAAAGGGAACTGTAACCATAGATCCAGTCAAAGTCGCTGGAGTAGCAGAACGGAAAATGCTGAAAACTACAAAAGATATTTGGGCGTTCCTAGGATTCTGCAACTTTTACAGGTGATTTATCTGTGGATTCTCTTATATTGTGAAGCCACTAAATGATCAACTCAAAAAGGGGGTTATATGGAACTAGGGGCCCCAAGAACAAGCAGTGTTTGGAGCACTAAAGAAGCAAATATGTGAAGAACTGGTTTTGATACAACCAGACTAGAAGAAACCATTCAAAGTTAAAGTTGATGCGTCAAACTATGCAATGGGAGCCGTCCTAATGCAATGAAACGATCAAGGAGTGCTCCACCCAGTGGCATTCTTTTCAAAAACCATGAACGATGCCCAAAGAAATTATGATATGTATAACAAGGAGCTCCTAGCCCTTATGGAAATGCTCTAGCACTGGAGACATTTCCTGCACCAACTGGCCTTCAAAGTTAAGGTGCACACTGATCACACCAATCTATTGTACTGGAAGAACCCAGGCAACCACAATAGAAGAGTAGCAAGATGGCATGTGGAACTTATGGAATACAACTTTGAATTGGTCCATATAGCTGGAAAGAAGAATGGTTGGGCAGACATGTTGTCACAATGCCTGGACTATGAACAAGGCAAAGACAATAATAAGGCGTTGGTGGTGCTACCACCTCTATTATTCAGCTTTGCATGAATGATGGGGTCTGAATATTATAACCCCAGCAACCAGAAAGAAAGGGAACACTATAAAGCAATGATCAGTCCCTTTAGAACCAGGTGGAAGAAGACCAACAAATAAACCAAGAAAGCCAAGCAAGGCTTAGAAAATGGTCAAACACCTACAATCTCACCAAACTAGTCAGTATTTGGTGGAAGATTGAAGACGATATGGACCAGATTGTCATTGCCAGAGACAATGATCTGAAGAGGGGGGTAATTTGCTTTTACCATGACACCTCATCAGCTGGACACACAGGAATCACAAATATGTATGCCCTAGCAAAATGGGACTTCTAGTGGTCAAAGATGAAAGAAGATGTGGAGCAATATGTAAAGGGATGTGCAGTGTGCCAAGCAAATAAAATCAACACACAACCTGTTGTGATCCGGCTCACCATGGACTTTCTTTTTCTTTTTACTAGATCACCTTGACTCATTCTTGGACTTCCTCAGAGTACTAACTTGTTGACTCATACTCATGTACGCTTCCTTACTCTGATTCCTCTCTTATCCTTTCCCCTTCTGATGTTTCCCTTGTTCCCTTTTAGTATCCCCTTCATGGGACAGACATGGAGTAGCTACCTATATAAGCTCGACCATGTATACACTTATTCTCCAGTCTTGTCTTCATTCATTGTACTAGCAAATACCAGACTTATTCACTGTCTCCTTCTGTGTGCTCCTCTCTTTGTCTCACCACCACTGTTAGCTTTCCCTTAGTTGGGAGCTACCTCAAAGCTTTGCACTTGTGCTACAACAACACACACACACAGACCCTAAGTTGTTTGACTTAGTTCCTTGCACTTTGGCCTTCTGACCAAATACCTTGTACCTTGTCACTAAGCCCTTTAACTTAGTCCTCAGAACCTCATTACCTTGTTGTCCTTCATGGACTCTTGTCACCCGTTGTCACTCAGTCCCTTGTCATTCTCACCAAACACCTTATCCTTGTACCTCATCCCTCATACCCTCAGTGCACATCACACAGCAAGGCCCTGCTAGGCCTTAACATACTCAATAAGTCCATTAATCTGATGGCCTGAAGGCCTGACCATGACAACACTCCAGTTGAGGTGCTAGTTGAAACAAACAAACACCTAGGTATTTTGCACTTGTGGTTGGGGTGATTGTTTCATTAAGGAGTGTTATGGGGCACCTTTCCTTTTTGCTGTTGTGGTGAGCAAAGTCCATTAGTGCTAACTTACTGGGCTCAAAGCATGAGTTGTGCTCTTTCAACCACTCTATAGCTCCACCCTCCCTGGTTATTATGTGTATAAGGGTATCATGGGTGTCTGTGAAGTTTTTACCTGTTGCTATTAGTATAGTGTTATCTACATGGGCCATTTCAGATTTGCTTTTGTCGCTTGGGATGTCAAGTAGGTCAGTGTTATAGAATTGATAGAGGATCATGGAGATTGGATTGCCTTGCCCTATACCATTATCTATTGGAATTGGGTTAGATATATAATTGTTGAATTTGAGTGTTGTTCTTCTGTTGTGGAGGAGGTTTGCTGTGAATTTTACTATTTTTGACAGTACTCTCCTTCTTTCCATGTTCTATATTAGTTTTTCATTGACAGCATTGGGGAATGCCCCTTTGATATCTAGGAATAGAACTGATACTACATTCTTCTTATGCCAGGTGTCTTTTATGCCATATGTGAGTGTGTGCATGGCATCTGTAGTGGTATGGGCTAGGTGGCCACCATAGTGCTATGGTGGAAGTAGCTCAAATTTCTCTGAGTAGTAGGTTAGTTGCTCTGCTATAATAGCTGTCAGTACTTTTGATAGTATGTTGAGTAGTGCTATGGGTCTATAGGCTTTGGGGACATTGTATCTTGGTTTGCTAGGCTTTCATAGTACTATTGTCATAAATGCCTTCCATGGGGTGTAGTACCATCCCTTATTTAGTATTGCTATGAAAATGTGCCATAATCTGTTGACAAGGAGGTTAGCACATTTGATCAATACAATGTTGGGTATACCATTGGGCCCTGGTGCCTTGTATGGTCTCAGGCAGGCAATGTGTTTGTGGATCTGCTTCTTTGTTATTGGGTCCATTTCACAGACTAGCATGATGGTGTACTGCTCTGTCTCTGCTGGGCCTTGCTGCAGTTTTTTTGGGAAGAATATCTTCACAAGTGCCAAACTTTTCTCTGCATTTGTATTAGCTGTATGCTTGCCATCTGTGGTCTGCACCTTGAGATTTGGTATGCGTGTTTTTCCCCCATCGCTTGCTGGTGCTAATGTCATGCTATAGCAGAGCATAGTCTTAAGTATGTTCTGTAATAGCCCTGAGCCTAAGACTGACAGCAGCTAAGTTAGTTTGGCACTGCATGTAATAACACCTAAGATCTCTGGTGACCTTGTTATAGCACAAGTCACAAAGCTTTAAAGGGCTCTTTAACAAGGCAAGTGATAAATGGGCCAATGAAGGCAAGGAGGGGATTCAGAGATTAACAAGTTCAACAAGCTGTGAATTGATGAAGCCAAAGCTAGGGAGCTAAGGCCTAAGGGTACAAGCTAATATACTTAACTAGTTGGTCCATGTGTATATGGTCCATGCACCAGAGGGCTTAAGGCCATTGGTGGATAAGTAAAAGAATATCATAGAAGGTGATGGAAGGAAATGACAGCATGTGAAAGAGAAGACATGCCATGTGAATAAGAGATAAACATAAGTCTGCTCTGATAAGGGCTTAGGATAAGATGGAGATGAGATCGAAGATAAGATAAGATAAAAGAAAGGAAAAAGAGTATGTGGCAAAGAGTTCATGACATTACCCCCCTTCTAAGGGGCGAGTTCCACATCACCAAGGATGGTTCTCACTGTGGAGGGATGAGCATTATGAAAGTCTCGCACAATGTCTGGAGCATGGAGGTGATCAGCCAGCTCCCAGGTGTTGTTAGCATCAGGATAGCCCTTCCACTTCACCAGGTACTGCAACTGTCATCATTGTCTCCTAGTGTCAAGGATCTTTTCAACTTTAGACTCTTCAAGACCATCAACAAGGTCGGGAGGGGGATGTGTGAAGTTGGGGCCATGTTCTGGGGTTTCTGTGTAGGGGAGGAGGAGCGACGCATGGAAGACTGGATGGATCTTCCAGGTGGGAGGGATGGCGAGCTGGTAGATGACATGGGAGATGACCTTAGTGACAGGGAAGGGGCCATAGTAGCATGGTGCTAGCTTTGCAGTGGGGTGGGAGGTGTGCAGGTTCTTTGCTTCAAGCTAGACTGTGACATTCGGATGACGTCATTGGTGATGTCAGGGTGATGTCATGGCAGGATGACGTAGGAGCTGACTGAGCACAGTCATGACATCAGTACTACTCAGGATTGCTCAGCCACAGTAGTACCTTCCGTAATATTCCTTCGCATTTCTACTAGTTTCCGTATCACTCTAGTCCTTTCACTAGCTATGACTTATAGTAGCTAGACATTCGTATAAATACCGGCTCAAGACAAGACTCAGACTTTAAGTCTGAGTCTCTTGAAATCTCAGCGTTTACAGTCTACTCTTCTCTACTAAGACAAAGGCATTGTGAACACTTTTGGGCTTAGTAAGCTTCCCCTTCCTCTTCTGGCATGTACGTACCCATGCCACCAGAATCTTCCGATACTTGACTCTGAGGCAAAAGTCGATAAAGACGTCTTGCGTTCAAGTCACCTGACCTGACGTCACGTGATCAGGCTCAAGTCAAGCAAGTCGATAGCGCCGCTGACGCTACATTAGACTCAGACTTTGTATTCTAAATGTGAAGTCAAGGCTCCTGTACCCTGGCTCAACAATATAGTATTGTCCCTCAACAGTTTGAACCATTTTTTATCGACAACCGAGGCACACAAAACATCCCACTACGATATCTCAGAAAAGCCTACTGGGCCGAACGCAGAGACAGAACCAGCTACTTTGCATGTCACCCCAAAACCAGACAAGAAATCAAAGTTGAGCTTGAATGAAATGGAGACATCGTCTGCTGGGTAGAACTCACATATTCATCATAAAAAAGACAATACTACGTGTGTAATATTGTAGAACCCATTTATGGACTTAGGATTTGGCAGGAGGACATCATACATCATACAGACGAAGGACCAATTGACGGGGAAGTACACTCCGATTCTGACCAAGCCCCTGACGTCGATCCAATCAATGATTCATTCATGCAACCCAACATACCTGACCCTCCCGAATTCCACGAAATATTACCCTTTGCCGACGACCAAGCGGAAGATTTAGAACTTGCTAATCAAATAGCCCAGATTCACATACGATCAGATTCAGATCCACTCCTCAACACAATGACGACAACTACAACAACCACAGCAGTTTCTACCACACCCTTATTCCCAACTCTCGTTCAAGCAGGAGGATCCGCCAGAGGCGGTGGTCCACCAGCAGGAGGACCTGCCGGAGGCATACCTGGAGGAGGCCCCGGCCCAGCTGGCAGACCCCCTGGTGGTGGTGGACCCCCTGGAGGCCCACCTGGCGGAGGACTGGCAGCAGGCGGAGGAGCAGTCGCACCAGGAATTGGCAGACACGCCACCACCTCTAAACTATTCGGAAGGGAACCGACCCCATTTAATGGAGATAGAACCAAGGCCAACAAATATCGCCTGGCTTTCCAGCTCTATTGGGCAATGAATATGAATCACAATATCTTCACAGTACCCTTTTCATGTGCAGTACTCTTCCTTCAATTCATTGAGGGAACAGATGTCCAAAATTGGGTTGAAGCCCAGGTTGATTGGCTGTCCGACCAAATTATGAACCATGGGCATAACCAAACGAAGAATGGCTTTGGAATACTATCGAGGACCGCTTCAAAAGCGCCTTTATGGATACTACGGCAGAAACACGAGCCCACCACGACATCTCAAAACTGAAAATGGAACGAAACACCCTTAACGATTACATTGCTAAGTTTCAATCACTTGCAAAAATGGCTGGTTATGACCTTGACAACCCAGCCATCCTTGAAAAGTTTATGGATGGACTACCACAAGGTCTTGTAAGCAACATCATTAACATGGCCATGCCAGTCTCTTGGAACGATTGGACGCAAGAGGCCCGGCGATACCATCAAAACTTCATTTTCCTTCAGAACTGGTTTAAGAAAAATGACAATTGCCCGGTAAAATCACCACAATGGTGCCCATTCCAAAAACCACGTGATCCAAATGCAATGGATACTACGCCTGACTGTATTCAAGCCTGTGCTGTTACGGTCGACCCCTCGGACTTAGCAGTATAATCGTGATGTCGTGATTCAGAGTTTCGGACTCTTACTTACCAGTTGTGGCTACGGTAGTAAGTAGTAATTAGTCACGGACTTAGTCGTATCAGTCAGCGACTCAGCAATCGCATGTGATTGCTGAGTGATTCCTAGGATCGGTGTAGTAGGGTTCAAGCTACTTACGCCATAGGATAGTTCCATTAAAGAGGCGCTTCAAAGCCCTCGCGTATCTGTATAAGTAGTAGTCGGTGAAGACCAAGAAACGCCATCTTGGTCTTCTTCAATTGCCATTGATCTTCCACATCGCATCCTCGCTTCTCTTCTCATCTCCTTCATCGTGGTGTGCAGCCGTCACCTTGTCCGGCACATATACCGGCAGGTCGAAGTCTACTTAGGGCCAACGTGACTTAGGGAATCCGTTGTTAGCCCCGTCATCGTATTGAGGGAAGCGCCTCTACATTTGACTTGAATCACGTTTACTGCCTTCTCGCCCAGAAATTCGTTCAAGTCGAACAAGCACCACGGCAAGGCGTAACATTAAGACCAAGATCCTACCATCGTGGCGAGAGTAACAACCCGAGAACAGTGGGAACTTGACGGATTCCATCCGTACAACCTATTACGACGAGGCAGTCGTAACGTCCCAACCCGATACCTGAAGAACGCCTATTGGAGCAGTCCTAACGGAGTAGAAGGATACGTCATCGAGACACGAAGGGGAGAACGCCCAGTTGAGTTCAGCTTTGACCGCCTGTGCTGGTGCGCAGTCGATTACATCCTAGACCGGTGGCAGGTTATCGCCCCATTACGACCCCATCACCGTTGTGATATATATAGCGATGAAATAGTCCCACGATCGGACTGGGGACCCCTCGACGGAGAAGAAAACACAAGCCACTCCGAAAATACTCACGAAGTCTCGGAAGACGCGTCCGACGCAGAACCATCTCGACCCCCGTCACCCTTAAATCAGGAAGAAGTCCGTCTTATTGAACAGGCTGAGTCCATCACCATCTTACCACCAATGACTACAATCACCGAAGAACCCCTGAGCCAGATACAAATGCCGATGAACCCTGTTACTGGGGAGCCCCTAACCGCTGACGATGCAGCCATTATGAGGGCCATTGGACCAGACCACCCAGACCCACCCGGAGGAGGAAGCCCCGGGGGATGTTACGGTTGACCCTTCGGACTTCATAAGTGTAATAGTGATGTCGTGATTCGGAGTTTCGGACTCTTACTTACCAGTTGTGGCTATGGTAGTAAGTAGTAATTAGTCACGGACTTAGTTGTATCAGTCAGCGACTCAGCAATCGCATGTGATTGCTGAGTGATTCCTAGGATCGGTGTAGTAGGGTTCGAGCTACTTACGCCATAGGATAGTCATCATTGGAGAGGTGCTTCAAAGCCCTCGTGTACCTGTATAAGTAGTAGTCGCTGAAGACCAAGAAACGCCATCTTGGTCTTCTTCAATTGCCATATCTCTTCTACATCGCACGCTCTATTCGCTTCTCATCTCCCTCGTTGTGGTGTGCAGTAATCACCTCGTCCGGCATATACACCAGCAGGTTGGAGCTTACTTGGGCCAACGTGACTTAGGAAATCCGTTGCTAGCCCCATCATCGTATTGAGGAAGTGGCCTCTACGTTTGACCCGTGACGCGTTGATCACCCTCTCGCCTAGAAGTTCGTTCAAGTCGAACAAGCGCCACGGCAAGGCGTAACAGGGGAGGAGGACCGCCGGGGGGAGGACCACCCGGAGGAGGACCGCCAGGTGGAGGGCCACTATTCGGGGGAGTCCCACCAGTTGGATCCCCTCCAGGACGAGGCCACTCTGATAAATTTGCAGGAAACGCACCTGAGGTCTTCAAAGGAGATCGGCATAGATCAGAAGAGTTTCTTACACAATGGGAGCTGTACTGGGGGATCAACAACAACAACCCCATCATGGCTAACGCTTACAGGCGCTCCATGCTCTTCCTCACCTACATTCAAGGAAAGGACGTCAACGAGTGGATCACTCACACCAGCCGCTGGCTCAACAGACAAATTACCGGAGGAATAAATGACTCCGACCCACGTTTATGGCACGAGGTTATCAGCGCCTTCACAAGACGCTTTTCCAACACTCTCGAACGAGAGCAGGCTCAAGCGGCGCTGAAAAAGGGGATACGGATGACTGCAGGAGATATTGACACGTATGTGACCAACTTTGAGACCTTAGCACGACAAGCTGGCTATCGCCTAGACTCCCCATTAACACTCGACATCTTCACCAACGGGCTACCACGAGACCTTTATGAAAAGGTCTTCACCATGAACGACCCACAAACATTCGAAGACTGGAAGACAGCCGTCATGAAAAGGCAGCAGCAATACATTCACATGAGGGCCCGCCTAGAGCAACATTGAGGGCCAGCGGGGGGGTCAGCCCCGAACCGCGGCAATCAACCACGACGAGGAGGCGGGGGAGGAGGTCCAGGATGGAACCTCCCAAGGGACCCCAACGCCATGGATACCTCAGCAGACCGCATCCGAGGACGCCTCGCAGACGCAGACGAAATACTCGAACAATATCGCGCCAAACAATGGCCGTGTGGAGGGTTTATGGAACGCCGAGGGGGGCGTAGAGACTTTTCCCAAGTTACGTGCTACACTTGCGGAAAAAAGGGTCATATCAGCAGGCAATGCCTGCAGCACACCTACAATCGACAGACCGAAGCAGACCGGTACGAACCGGAGGAACAACCCATCCAAGCCTCACGAGCTCAAACCCCACGTGAATGGGCCACAAACTGGATGGCAGGAGTAGCAGCGGAGCCTGACGAAGTAAAGGATATGATCTTAAAAGATCTCTGGAAACAAGAGGGTTTTCAGGATGCCTGAACCCATCGGCCTGGGTGAGGGCAGTCAATTGTAATTCGGTTATCATCATGCGCTATCGTTCTATGAAAATTCCAGTTTCGATTCGCACGAATTACGCTATGGCCGACATAAGAGCATTGGTGGACTCGGGAGCCACCGACAATTTCATACGTCCCGCATTCGCCAAACGCATGCGCCTGGGCATACAAGCCCTTGAGCGACCAAAAAAGATATGGAATATTGACAATACAGAAAATAAAGCGGGACTCATTACCCACTTTATAGATCTGGACGTCCAAACAAGAGGCATGCACCGAACCCTTTGGTTCCTCCTCACTAACATCGGAAACGAAGATATCGTACTGGGGTACCCATGGCTCGCCACTTACGAACCTCAGATGTCATGGAGGTTCGCCACGATCAAAGAAGACGCACTTCCCATCATACTACGATCAATTAAACCACCGGGAGGATCCCCCACTATACGGGCAGCCATGACCACCAAAGAAAAAGAGGAAGCTGTCCAGCAACTGGAAAATGAAGGGCCCATCGCGCTACGAACCACGTCCACTGACCTGGCCATTAAAGCGCAGCAATATACTACCAAAGCAGTGTTGCCACCCGAGTACGCATCTTTCGTGAAACTCTTTAACGAAGAGGCTTCTCACCGGTTCCCTCCTGCACGAGCCTGGGATCATGCCATTGATTTCAAACCTACGGCACCGGACGCCCTTGATTGTAAAATCTATCCACTAACACAGGACGAAGACACGGCGTTGCAAGCATTCCTCATGGAACAACTGCAAAAGGGGTATATCCGTCCTTCCAAATCACAATACACATCCCCCTTCTTCTTCGTCAAAAAGAAGGACGGAAAGCTACGCCCGGTACAGGACTACCGGCGCATCAACGACTTCACAATCCACAACCAGTATCCCCTCCCACTCATTACCGACCTCATCATGGATCTGAGCAACGCCCATATCTATACCAAGCTCGACGTACGATGGGGATACAATAACGTCCGAATCAAGGAAGGCGACGAAGGAAAGGCGGCTTTCAAAACAAAGTACGGACTCTTCGAACCAACGGTAATGTTTTTCGGCCTCACCAACTCGCCCACCACCTTCCAAACCATGATGAACCACATCTGCTGAGACGTCATTGCGAAACACGAACGATTGGGCACCACGATACGTGTTTACATGGACGATATCGGTATTGCTACTCACATTGGCCATAACCTCGCAGACCATATCGCCGCCGTCACGGATATCCTTGCCCTCTCCGCCGAACACGACCTCTACTACAAGCTTGAGAAATGCCTATTCCATGCGCCTCGTATGGATTACCTGGGGGTAATCCTTGAAAAGGGGGTGACACGCATGGACCCAGTCAAAATCGCAGGCATCAAGGACTGGCCAACGCCCACCAAAGTCAAGGATGTTCGCTCCTTCCTTGGCTTCTGCAATTTTTACTGTACTTTTATCCGCAATTTCGCCTCCCACGCCAAACCTCTCAATCACTTAACAAAGAAAGACACCGAATGGCGATGGGGCCCAGACGAAGACAAAGCATTTCAAACGCTCAAAACTCTTGTAACATCAGAACCAGTACTAGCACACCCAGAGCTGAGTAAACCCTTCGAACTGGAAGTTGATGCTTCAGGATTTGCAACAGGGGCCGTACTCCTGCAACGGAAGGCGGACAACAAGAGACATCCCATCGGTTACTATTCATCCACACTCAACGCGGCCAAACGAAACTACGATATCTACAACCTAGAACTACTCGCTATCGTCAAAGCCTTCCGACACTGGAGACCCCTACTTGCGGGATCCCCCCACCGCACCAAAGTATTCTCTGACCACCTAAACCTACAATACTGGCGATCACCACAAAAGATCAGCCGACGAGTAGCAAGGGAAGTGTTAGAACTCTCCGAATACGACTTCGAGATTCACCATATCAAGGGAAAGGCGAATGGACGAGCTGATGCCCTCTCACGACGACCGGACTACGACCAAGGGGAGTTAGACAATGAAAACATTACGGTCCTACCCAATACAGTCTTCGTGCGGGCTCTAATGACGCTGCAAATCACTGACGGGGAACAAGAAGAACATCAGAATGAAGCGACACTACAACCATGGGTGGACGGACATAACCTTAAGAAGATCTTGGGGATCTGGTACAAGGACGGGAGCCAACGAGTCGTCACTGGCGGATTGGACAACAAGAGAAGTATCATTCGCACCTTCCATGACTCGCCCGTTCACGGACACCCAGGAATACGACGAACAGGCCACCTGGTGGAACGACAATACTGGTGGCCGGGACTGCAGAGGGATGTTATGGACTACGTCAAGGGATGTGCAGAGTGTCAGCGGATCAAAGTCAACACTAGACCTACGTGGGCTCCCCTCCAACCTATATACCCCAAAATTGACGCCCTTCCATTCGAGACCGTGGCTATGGACTTCATTACCAAACTCCCTTTATCGCAGGGATATGATTCGATACTAACTATCACCGATCACGATTGCAGTAAGGCCGCGATATTCATACCCTGCGTGGAGGAGATCACATCCGAAGAAACTGCCGGACTATATGCCAGATACGTATTCCCGCGTTTCGGACTACCCACTACGATCATCAGCAACAGAGACCCTCGGTTTGCAAGCAAATTCACAAGAGAATTGTGCAAGACCCTGGGGATCACCCAGAATGTCTCAACCGCTTATCACCCACGAACGGACGGACAGTCCGAACGAACCAATCAGTGGCTGGAACAGTACCTGCGCTTCTGGGCTAACGAACAACAGGACAACTGGTACCACTATCTGCTAATGGCCGAATTCGCACACAACAACTGGCCCCACGAGGCCACGAAAATGACACCCTTTGAACTCCTTATGGGGTACCATCCACGAGCTGATTGGACCGATAAGCTCTCCTCCATTCCACACGTAATGACCCGCGCTAATCAACTGAAAGAAGCTCGACAACGGACACGGGACCTTATCGCAAAGGCGCAGCAGTCATGGGTCCACGCCAAGACAGCGCCCAGATATCAAGTAGGGGATCAGGTGTGGCTAGAAGGACGTCATCTCCAGACTCATCAACCAACCGCAAAATTAGCTGCAAGACGCCACGGACCTTTCCGCGTCATGAAGGTGATGTCACCCATAAACTATCAATTGGAACTTCCCACGCAGTGGCAGATACACCCCGTATTCCATACCGACCTTCTCACGCCTTATCGTGAAACACCCACGCACGGGCCTAACTACCCACGGCCCCCACCAGACTTGATCGATGGGGCAGAAGAATACGAGGTCTCGAAGATTCTGGACCACCAGCTTCACGGCAGAAGACAAAAATTACAATACCTCGTGGCTTGGAAGGGGTACCCTGACTCCGACAATCAATGGGTTGATAAGGAAGACGTATTTGCCGAGGAAGCCGTAGCGGAGTATGAACAGGGGCGACGAAAAGATAAAAGGCCCATCCGACGCGGCAAGTCCTCCCATCTCCTCTCCTCTCGAATACTGTCCACCCACACTTTCCAACCACCTTACATGCCCTTCACACCCGATGCCTCCCTCTCGCAGCTCAACCAGTACTACCACGGCACACCCGAAAGGGTTTTTGCCGTCGAGCTGGAGGAAGAGCGCGCACAGAGCGCCAGAGACGATACCAACCAAGCCGTCGTGGCTGAAGGAGACCGAGGGGGACGTGAAACCCCCATTACCCGAGCTGAGTTCACAGCAGTCGTCGAGCGATTCCCCGCTCAAGCCACCCCAGCCAACGCCGCCCGGTTGTCAGACGACGATGGAGGTCCCCTCTGGGACATCCTCGACGCTGACGGCCTTCCCACCTCTCCGGTCCCTTTCACTACCCGCAAGATCCAACTTCTCGGGGACGCACTGGACCGAGGAGCCGCGATTCGCGCAGCTCGCGACGATCATGGACGGGCCGAGTCCCCACCTCTCCCGATACCTCCGAGGGTTGGGACCGACTCGGCCCTGGCAGGAGGTAGTAGCCGAATGGAGGGATCAACAGCTGCTGGAAGCGAAGGCCAGGAGGCAGGAGATGATGGCGAGGAGGGAGAGATTGAGAGCGATGACGAGTGGTACTCAGATGCGCATGACCACATTTCCTACGGACGAGATGCTGACGCCCCATCCAACACCACTCCACATGCCCTCACCACCGCCGGCGACACTGTCTACCAAGGAGACATTCGTCCCCAGCTTGACGACAGGGCCGTCTCCACCGTCCGAGCCACTCACTGCCCACACGGGTTCAGGGTCAATCGAGGACCCGATTACGTTCACTTCCCCATCACCACCTCTGACGGCGTGACGCGCCCCGCCAAATACGTCCAGGTCATCTTCGGACCTAACCCCATCGTCCTCGGGCTCATCGACGAGTCCGACCGCGTCTTCCCCAAGCCGTTGTACGCGCGCCCCTATCGCTTCGGGCCCCACGAGGAGCGACCCTCCTACTCGCACGAGGACCTCATGATCCTCGACAGTGGATACGACGAGGTCCACCGGATCAACCGCGCCCTCCGCGAATGCAAGAACGTTTCGCTGGTCGCAGAGGTCCAACGCTACCGCGCGGTCCATTCCGCGATTACCAGGATCGAGCAGCGCATGGGGGAGTTAGAACAGGAGTGGGGACGGCTGAGTACCGAGGAGTTGGGGGTCATACATCGCATGGAGAACGCTAACTTGATGGACGAAGTTGAGAAGCGCATGGGAGGGTGGATCGGACTAGGCCAAGGTACGAGGAACTGGCCGTGGTCGACGTAGTTGCAACGTGGGCGTTGCCCCTTGAAAAGGGGGTGATGTTACGGTCGACCCCTCGGACTTAGCAGTATAATCGTGATGTCATGATTCGGAGTTTCGGACTCTTACTTACCAGTTGTGGCTACGGTAGTAAGTAGTAATTAGTCACGGACTTAGTCGTATCAGTCAGCGACTCAGCAATCGCATGTGATTGCTGAGTGATTCCTAGGATCGGTGTAGTAGGGTTCAAGCTACTTACGCCATAGGATAGTTCCATTAAAGAGGCGCTTCAAAGCCCTCGCGTATCTGTATAAGTAGTTGTCGGTGAAGACCAAGAAACGCCATCTTGGTCTTCTTCAATTGCCATTGATCTTCCACATCGCATCCTCGCTTCTCTTCTCATCTCCTTCATCGTGGTGTGCAGCCATCACCTTGTCCGGCACATATACCGGCAGGTCGAAGTCTACTTAGGGCCAACGTGACTTAGGGAATCCGTTGTTAGCCCCGTCATCGTATTGAGGGAAGCGCCTCTACGTTTGACTCGAATCACGTTTACTGCCTTCTCGCCCAGAAATTCGTTCAAGTCGAACAAGCACCACGGCAAGGCGTAACATGTGCGCTCACAAATGATGAAAGAGAACAATTCATGAAGGAGGGAAGATGCTTCTACTGTAAAGAACTAGGGCATATGAGCCATGCCTGCCCAAAAAAGGCATCACGCGCGGCAACCGCCTCCACAACCTCAGCCACAGTCACTCAAAAAAAGGAAGGCGAAAATTCAACTCCGACTCAAAATTCAACCCCAACCAGCCCAACCTCAGCCAAAACCACAGATGAGATTATAGTGTTTATATCTGAACAAGATGACAAATGGAGGGATGATTTTATCAGAAAAGCCTTTATGGAAAACCAGGATTTTTCCCAAGCCTGAACCCATCAGCCTGGGGTAGGGCAATAGGTGCTTCATCAAATGTGTACTATAGTTGATTCAAATCTATGAAAATACCAGTCTCTTTTTGTACACAAAGCACTATGGCTGATCGACAAATTCTTGTAGACTCCGGTGCAACAGACAATTTCATTACACCCTCTTTTGTTCGACGACTTGGGATTACTACCTTACCACTCCTGAATGCTCAGAAAATCTGGAACATTGATGGAACAACTAATCAAAACGGTTTACTAACACACTTTACAGACTTAGAAGTGCAAACCGCAGGACGAACTCAGCACATGAGGTTCCTTGTTACCAATTTGGGACCCGAAGATATGGTCCTGGGATATCATTGGCTAGCTGCTTTCGAACCACAATTCCACTGGGAAACCGCCACCATCGATCACAAGGCATTACCCATTGTTATCAGATCTGTCAACTGGAGACAAATAAAATTATGACATACTACCATCAACGAAACTAATGATCTCGAAGAAGGAGATGAGTTATGGATGGGAATTTGATCCATCGCCACTGATCTAGCCATTCAACATGGACACGAGGAAGTAGAAATCCCTCCAGAATACCAAAAATACGCTAAGGTATTCTCTGAACAAGAATCCCAACGTTTTCCTCCAAGTCGGCCCTGGGACCATGCAATAGAATTCAAATCAGACACTCCAGATGTCATCAACTGTAAAGTATATCCCCTAACTACAACCGAAGACCAAGCGTTGGTCAAATTCCTTGATGACCATTTGAAAAAACAATACATTACCCCATCCAAGTCACCCTTCACATCCCCTTTTTTCTTTGTTAAGAAAAAGGATGGCAAACTATGCTGTTACGTCACGGTAGGGACGTTCACCCGACGTGGGTTAAGTCGTTCTACTGAGACACTGCACTAAGGGGTCTGGTTCTGGTTGATAAGGGAAGTTCCGAAGAGGAACTTCAGTGAAGATGTATGAGTTGAAGAGCCAGCCTAAGCCAATAGTGGAACTTAGGATTCTTCAGTGAGAGGAGAGTTCAGTGAGAGATGGAGTATTCACAGTCTTCGATTGCTCGAGTACCGTAGAGTACAAAAAGTCAAGTCTAAGGCTACTACTACCTGATGAGCCTGTATTTATAGTAAAGTAAGAGGTATCCTAGGATAGAATGATAATGGCATCCTAGGATCGAGTCATCAAGCAATCACAACTGAAACAATAAGAACTGCGGAGCGCAGCTCACAGTAATCACATGTAAGATGTGAAACAAAAGATATAAGTGAAACAAAGATGTGAGTGAAACACATACAGCCCCCTAGCAACAGGCAGAAGTCATCATGACTCACATGGGAAACAAAGATATAAATAAAGTAAAAAGTCACCATGACTCATATGAGAATGACCATGTGATGAGAAAGTAAAAAGGGGTGTCACATGTCCTAAGGCGGTTAAAGAAAAGGAGTAAAATAGGCAGTGTTATAACATACGCCCAGTCCAAGATTATCGAAAGATCAATCAATATACCATTCGTAATCGATACCCACTCCCGCTTATCCCCGATCTTATCTCTCAGGTCAAAGACTGTCACATCTTTACCAAATTTGACATCTGTTGGGGCTATAATAACATCCATATCAAAGCAGGTAACAAACCAAAAGCAGCCTTTAAAACGAAATATGGTCTCTATGAACCACATGTAATGTTTTTTGGGCTCACAAATTCACCAAGTACATTTCAGACCATGATGAATACTATCTTCCATCCACTTCAACAACAATTTACCCCACTCGGATCTGAGATCATCATCTATATGGATGACATTCTCATCGCCACCCACACCTCTCTGACCAACCATCGCACCGTGGTTCATGCTGTCCTCCAACTCCTTGATTCTCATGACCTTTACCTAAAGGCTTCCAAATGCATGTTTGAATCACCATGTGTTGATTACCTGGGGGTAATCCTTGAGGGGGGGGTGATTCACATGGACCCCATCAAAATCGATGGAATTTGACAATGGCCAACCCTAAGAAACCTCAAAGAGGTTCACTCCTTCCTCGGCTTCTGTAATTTCTATCGCGCCTTCATTAAAGGCTTCGCCCATATCGCAAGACCATTAAACGCCTTGACAAAAAAGGATGTACCATGGCATTGGACGATAGAACATACTGATTCCTTTAATGTGTTGAAGGCCATCGTTACCCAAGATCCTGTCCTGGTCCAACCAAATCTTACTCATCAATTCAAGTTAGAAGTTGACACATCTGGCTTTGCCACAGGAGTGGTCTTACTTCAAAGAACACATGATAAGAGGAAACACCTGATAGCATATTACGCATCAATGTTCACCGAAGCTGAACGAAATTACAACATATACGATAGGGAATTACTTGCCATTGTCAAAGCACTCCAACACTGGTGACATTACCTTGTGGGCTCCCCACACAAGATTATTATTTACACCGATCACTCTAATCTCCAGTACTGGAAACAACTGCACAAAGTCAGCCAACAGGTAGCATGAGAAATGATTGAACTCGCAGAATTTGACTTTGAATTACACCACATTCCCAGAACGGCTAACAAAAGAGCCAATGCCTTATCAAGACACCCTGACTATAATCAAGGAGAAGATGATAATCAAAATCAAATTGTATTACCAGAAGACATCTTTGCATGAACAATAGTGCAATGGAAGGCCAAAGAGTTTACCCAAGACTACGACATCCTCAAAGCGTGGATAGATCCTTATCAGCTGAAGAAGATCAGAGATTATTGGTGGAAAGATGGAAAAAGGGTACTAACTGTTGAAGCGTGATCTGAGTTAAGAGTCACATGCTTCGTGGGAGATGCTTGAGTCATCTCATGGACATATACGGTATCTGGCCCCTTATGGGCAATAGCTTGATATGGACTTATTCCGGACTTCATACGGACCGGATCACCTTTTGTTTATCTTTATTATTCTTCCTTCTATTGTTTAGATACCATTCGGTGACTCACTTGAAAGTGGCACCATTTTATATTCGTCCAATCATATCCCTTCTTGGACCCATTGTCGTGTCACACATGTCCTAAACACAATGTGCGCACAGACCATTCCTTCTTGTTTATAAGGATGGTTGTTTACGCCTTCACACTTCAGAGTTCCTTCAACCTCTGAAGTGTAAGTGCGTCTATCGCTTCTTCTTTACCTACTAGACTAACTCTTCCGTAGTACTTGTCTTGTTCTAGGTGTGTAGCTGTAATGCTATAAGAGTTCCTTCAACCTCTGAAGTTACTTGTCTTGTTCTAGCCTTTCATGCTAACCTTCCACTTGCTAAGTCAGTGCTGCGTTCAACACTAACGCAAGGAACAGACGATCGGCGTAACCTCATCAAAGAATATCACGATGCGCCATCACAAGGACATCCTGGTATCGCATGAACCATCGACTTGATCGAACGACAATTCTGGTGGCCGATATTACGACAAGAGGTTAAAAGTTACATAATGGGGTGTGCCCTGTGCCAACAGAATAAAGTTAACGCCCATAAGGTGAAACCACCTCCGTTTCCCATCGCGGTACAACCTGAGACAATGCCATATGAAATTGTTTCCATCGATTTCATCACCAAATTACCTACGTCGCACGGTTTCGATACCATTATCACAATTACAGATCAAGGATGCTCAAAGGCCACCACCTTCATACCTTGCCGGGAAACTATATCAGGGGAAGAAGTAGCCCAATTATATTTCTGACACGTCTTCAGACTCTTTGGACTACCCCGAAGAATTATCTCAGATCACGATCCCAGGTTTACCTCTGTTTTTATGAAGGAACTTATGAGGGGACTACAGATTAAACAAAACATCTCGACAGCTTACCACCCTCAAACAGATGGTCAATCCGAACAGACAAATCAGTGGCTAGAACAATACCTACGTTTTTGGTGCAACCATCAACAAGATAACTAGGCGTCTCTTCTTCCCATTGCTGAATTTGCGCACAACACATGGAAGCATGAAAAGGCAAAAGAAGCACCTTCTATGGTCCTAATGGGGTATTATCCGCGAGCCATGTGGGCAGAATATACGACCGAAGTTCCTCAGACCATGTTATGCCTTGATCAATTTAAAAGAGCCCGTAAAGAAGCATCAGAAAACTTACAGAAGGCATATCAAATAACTGATATCCCCTCTACGTACAAGCTGCATGACCCTGGCGATTTGGTATGGCTCGAAGGGCGTAATCTGTCGACTTCCCATCCTACTGCCAAATTAGCACCTCGGCACTACGGTCCCTTCCCTGTTAACGTGTGCTCTCTCACATAACCTTTGAATTAACATTACCGCCACACTGGAAGATTCACCCAGTCTTTCACGGAAGTCTATTAACCTGTTACGCTTCGGTAAGCGCGGGCCTTGCTTTAGGCAATGGTATGACGCAAGTACTTAGCTTTACGGTTCGTGGAGTCAAACATGGGATCCTAAGTCCTAACACATTGACATCTTGCAACTGGGAAGGTACTCTTGATGGACCTTATGCAGTGCACTTCTCCTCCGTATTCCTCTAAGATGCAGGAAGGAGAGATCAAGGGGGGTTTGGGAAAACCGATGATTCAAGAAGACCAAGATGGCGATCCTTGGTCTTCTACAACTACTACTTATACACGATGGTAGAGGGCTTTAAAGTGCCTCTTGAATGATGTTCGGCCTATAGTGTATCTAGCTCGAACCCTAGTATCGCTATCCTAGTAATCAGTAAGCGTATAGTAACATGTGATACTACTGCTGACTGATAACACGTGAAAGTAAAAGTCCCTGACTAATGTAAGAAATCACAAGCCTACTACCGTAGTCAGAACCTAGTAGTAAGCGTCCAAGTCCGGTCCGTAACATCACCCCCTTTTCAGGAGCGACATCCCCAGAGCCCGGGCAGTCCCATCCATCCCACCTGTATGTCCTCAATCCGCTACATCGCCCTTGCCTGCTCCAACCTACTGATACACAGTGCCTTGTCCGTTGCCAGCCGCCCCCACATCTCCTGTAGCTCCCTTACTCTAGTTTCCAGCCGCCCCAATTCCGCCCCGAGTGCTCGGTACCGTCTGATCTCCGCAGCGAGACTCATGTCCTTGCACTCCGCGATGGCCCTGTTGATGGCCCCAACAGCGTCATACCCGTTGTTGAAGAGGAACAGGTCCTCCTGTGCGTACTTGATGTGGGTGTCGGGGTGGACCACGTACTGGGGTGCAGCGTACAGGGGCTTTGGGAAGACCCTGTCGGACTCGTCGATCAAGCCGAGCACAATTGGGTCATTGCTCATGATGGCTTGGACGTATCTGGCCTGGCGCGTCACGCCATTGGGGGTGGTGATGGGGAAGGAAATGAAATCGGGTCCTCTATTGGCCTGGAACCCGTGAGGTGCACGGGTGTTGGCAACGCTGGAGATGGCGCGGTCGGCGAGCTGGGGGCAGATGTGACCCCAGTAGAGGGGGGTTCCATCCGTGGCGAGGGCGTGGCGGGTTGTATGAGGTGGAGCATTAGCTTCTCTGCCATAGTGAATGTGCGGGAGCTCAGCTGGGTACCGCTCGTCCTCGCTGTCTGTGACTTCTCCCTCTTCTCTCTCATCTCCCTCATGCGGCGCTGGGCTGTTCGTAGCTGTTCTTCCCTCCAATCGTCGGTCACCTCCTTCCACAACTTCTTCGGCTTCATTGCCGCCTCGTACTGCTCCCTGGCATGCACGGACGTCTGCACCGCAGTCGAGAGCTCACCGAAAGTTGTCGACTTCAGCGGTGGTGAAGGAGTGATCGGAGATGGGTTCTCCGGTTGTTGTGTGGAGGATGTGCCAGAGAGTGGGCTGGCCGTCGACATCTGGGGACAGTCGGGCGCTGGCTGCTCCATGTCCTTGAGTAGGGAATCGTTTGAGGGTGCTGTTGAACTCAGCTTCAGTAATGGGTCCCTCAGACCTGGCTCCATCTCTCGTAGCCACGATGACCTCCTGGGTGTCGGCAGGGGTTGTTGATGCCCGCTCTTCCTCCAGCTCGCAGGCAAAAATCCTCTCGGGGGTTCCAAGGTAGTATGAAGGTGTCGAGAGGGCAGCATTAGGGGTGAAGGGCATTGACAAGTGAGGAGTGGTGCTAGTGATGGTATGTGGGGAGAATGAGATATTGTCGCTGGTTCTCCCACTCCTTATAAGTGTTTCTGCTGCAGTCTTTGAATGTTGGTACTCCGCAAGTGCTTCATCAGCGAATAAATCTTCCCGGTTGACCCACTGATTTTCCGAGTCAGGGTAGCCCTTCCATTTGATTAGATACTGCTTCTTCCATTTCTTGCCGAAATGCCGTTCGTCTAGAACCTTCTCGACCTCGTATTCTTCCTCTCCATCTACCAAATCGGGTGGTGGCCGCTGGTAGTTTTTCCCATGGAGTGGGGTCTCGTGGTATTTGGTGAGAAGGTCCACATGGAACACTGTGTGAATTTTCCATTGCAGGGGAAGGTTGAGCTGGTAGTTGACAGGGGACATCACCTGTTTGATTGCGAAGGGTCCGTGCCTTCAGGGCGCGAGTTTCGCCATTGGTTGGTGAGTGCGCAGGTGACGCCCTTCTAACCATACGAGGTCTCTGAGTCAGAACTTCGGACCATCTTTGGCTTTGACCCATGACTGCTGCGCTTTGATGATCAATTCTTGAGCGCATTTCCATGCTTCTTGGAACTGTTCGGTCCTGAGCGTTACTTGTGGTATGGGTGATGGTTTATCCGTCCAATCGGCACGTGGGTTATACCCCATAAGGAGGTTGAAGGGTGACTCCCGTGTGTATTCATGTGGCCAGTTATTATGTGCAAACTCCACAAGGGGTAGATATCCGCACCAATTATCCTGTCGTTCGTTCATCCAAAAACGCAGATATTGTTCTACCCATTGGTTTGTTCGCTCTGATTGTCCATCGGTTTGTGGATGGTATGCTGTAGAGATGTTTTGCTTGATGTCCAGTATTCTGCAAAGTTCCCTTGTGAATCTGCTAGCGAACCAGGGGTCGTGGTCGCTTATGATTTTCGTGGGAAGTTCGAAGCAGATGAAAACATGTTTCAGGTATAAGTTGGTGACTCCCTCCGTGCTGATTTCTTCGTTACAGGGTATGAAGATTGCAGCTTTACTGCAATCGTGGTCTGTGATCATTAGTATGGTGTCGTAACCTTGAGATATGGGTAACTTAGTTATGAAGTCGAGGGCTATTGTTTCAAATGGCATTGCTTCTGGTCTGGGGTATATGGGATTGAGGGGTGCCTTGTTTCGTCTGTGTTGAACTTTAATATGTTGGCATTCGGTGCATCCTTTGACCGTATTCCAGTGTGTCTCTTGCCAATCCCGGCCACCAGTAGGCACATCCTGCCAGCTGGGCAGTTCTCTTGATTCCTGGATGTCCGTGAGCGGGAAGGTCATGATGGTCATGCAATATACGTCGCTTATCGTGTATTCCCCCGGTTACCACCCATCGTGCATCTTTGTACCAAATCCCATCTATCTTTTTAAGGTGGTGAGCGTCTACCCATGGCTTCAGAATGGTTTCATTTTGTTCATATATGGGATCTTCTAGTGCTATGTCCTGAGGGTTAAGATGATCCTTGGTGGTCCAGATTCTTTCTACGTGGGTGCCTCGTAGGAAGATCTTGTCCAGTAGCACCATGACATTGCTGTTGTCCTCTTCCCCTTGATCATAGTCTGGTCTTCGCGATAGCGTGTCCGCCCTGCCATTGGCCGATCCCTTGATATGGTGGATTTTGAAGTTGTATTCTGATAGTTCGAGTACTTCCCTAGCTACTCTTCGACTGATCTTTTGAGGGCTTCTCCAGTACTGTAGGTTCATATGGTCTGAGAAGACCTTCATTCGATGCGGTGATCCTGCAAGCAGTGGTTGCCAGTGTCGGAAGGCTTTGACTATTGCCAGTAGTTCTAGGTTGTAGATGTCGTAATTTCGTTCTGCTTCGTTGAGTGTTAAGGCCTAGCGGGGCCTTGCTGTGCGACGTGCACCGAGGGTACGAGGGGGACAAGGACAGGGTACAAGGACAAGGTGCTTGGTAAACGGTAACCAAGGCCGAGGGAGTTCTGAGAGACGAAGGTCCGCGAGGGACGACCAAGGAGCAAGGGTTCGAGGGGTAAGTCAATAGACTTAGTGACGAGGTACAAGGGGCTTCGGTCAGACGGCCGAAGTACGAGGGACTAAGTCAAGCGACTTAGGGTCTGTGTGTGCGCGTTGTTATAGCACAAGCGCAAAGCTTCGAGGTGGCTCCCAACTAAGGGAAGACCGACAATGGTGATGAGACGACGAGAAGGGAGCACACAGAGAGGAGTGGACAGGTCTGGTATTCGCTAGTATGATAAACGAAGACAAGACTAAGGAATAAGCACACAAGTGGTCGAGCTTATATAGGTAGCTACTCCGTGTCCGTCTCATAAGGGGATACTAAAGGAGAACAATAGGGAACGCGAATGGGGAAGGAGGAGAAGAGGGAACAAGGGGAAGCGTAGATGGGGAAGGGTTAGGAAGGGGACTCGGAGTAAGGAAGCGTACATGGTAATGAGTCAACAGGTTAGTACTCCGAGGGGAAGTAAGTATGAGTCAAAGCGATATAGTAAAAGGAAAAATAAGTCCGTGGTGAGCCGGATCATGACATTGAGGGTGGTTGAGAAGTAGCTGATGGGGTGTCGCTTTCCGTCGTCTTTTCGTTGTAGTAATACTGCTCCTATTGCGAACCCTGATGCATCAACTTCTAATTCGAATGGTTTACTTAGCTGTGGGTGTGCTAGTACTGGTTCCGATGTTATGAGTCCCTTGAGTTTATTGAATGCGTCATGTTCTGTTCCTGTCCATCTCCATTCTGCTCCTTTCTTGGTCAATTGGTTTAGCGGCTTTGCGTGATGTGAAAAGTTTCGAATGAATGCGCGATAGAAATTGCAGAAGCCCAAAAATGATCGGACGTCCTTGACTTTCATGGGGGTTGGCCAATCTTTAATACCAGAAATTTTGATGGGGTCCATGCGTGTCACCCCCTTTTCAAGGATTACCCCCAGGTAATCCATATGAGGTGCATGGAATAAGCATTTCTCTAGCTTATAATAGAGATCATGCTTAGCTGATATTTCTAGTACATCTTTGACTGCCGCGATGTGGTCGTCCATACTTTTCCCTATATGTGTTGCAATGCCGATGTCGTCCATGTATACCCTTATGGTTGTTCCTCAAAGTTTGTGTTTGGCAATGATGTCCCGACATATGTGGTTCATCATTGTCTGGAATGTTGCGGGGGAGTTTGTTAGTCCGAAGAACATTACCGTGGGTTCAAACAGGCCATATTTAGTTTTGAATGTTGCTTTCTCCTCGTCCCCTTCCCGGATTTGTATATTGTTGTAGCCCCATCATATGTCGAGCTTGGTGTAGATGTGGGTGTTACTGAGGTCTGTGATAAGGTCGGTGATGAGGGGTAAGGGGTACTGGTTGCGTATTGTAAATGAGTTAAGGCGTCTGTAATCTTGTACGGGTCGTAACTTTCCATCCTTCTTTTTGATGAAGAAGAATGGTGACGCGTATGGGGACTTGGACGGTCATATGTATCCTTTACCGAGTTGTTCTGTTAGAAAGGCTTGGAGGGCTTGGTCTTCCTCTTGTGTAAGCAGATAGACTTTGCAATCTATTGCTTCGGGTGCTCCTTTCTTAAGTTGTATTTCGTGATCCCATACCCGTGAGGGTGGGAATTGGTGTGACGCTTCTTCGTTAAAGAGTTGGTGGTACTCGGCATAGTGGGGCGGTAACTCAGCTTTTGTGGTGTACTGTTTCGCCTGAATTGCTAATTCCATGGAAGTGGTTCTCCCTTCCATGAATTCTTCTTCTTCTAGTTGTGCAACGATTTGGCTTTTTTGGGTTTCAGTGATTGCTTTTGCGATTGTAGGTCGTATGATCCTGGGATTGACAGTTCTGAGAATAACTGGTAATGCGTCCTCTTTGATTACCGCGTGTCTCCAGCTGAAGGTTGGTTCGTATGTGGCCAGCCAGGGATATCCAAACACTATATCTTCATTGCCAATGTCTGTAATGAGGAACCTCATCTCTTTATGGATTCCTTTTGTCTGTACGTCCAGATCTACGTAATGAGTGATTAGTCCTGCTTTATTTTCGGTGTTGTCGATATTCCATATCTTTTTGGGCCGGTCCAGTGGCTTCATTCCGATTTTCATCCGCTTTACAAAAGTGGGTCATAGGAAGTTGTCAGTGGCTCCTGAGTCCACCAATGCTCTGATGTTGGCCATGGCGTAATTCGTGCGAATCGATACTGGAATTCCCATAGAACGGTAGCGAGTTATGATCACAGAATTACATTTTACTGCCCTTACCCAGGCCGATGGGTTCAGGCGCTTCGAAAATCCTCTCTCTTCCATAGATCCTGTAGTATGAGGTCTTTTACCTCATCTTCTTCTGTGGCTACTCCTTTCATCCACTGGTCAGCGCATTGCTGTGGGGTTTCTGCCTTGGCTGCCCTGATGGGCTCTTCCTCCCTTTCGTCATGGTATGTGTCGGTCCTTCGGCTATTACTGGGTTGGTTATAGGTATGCTGTGGGCAATTCCGACTGAAGTGTCCTTTCTGCCCACAGGTGTAACAGGTCACTTCCCTTATGTCGCATCGGCCCCCTCGTCCCCGTCCTATGAACCCTCCTCTTGGTGGTGGATTTCGGGGATGGGCTTGGTCCCAATTGCCTTGAATTTCCTCGGCCCCTGTGAGCCTTCCTCGTACTCGATCGGCCGACGTATCCATGGCATTTGGGTCTCGTAGTATGTTGCGAGGGGGGCCCCATCCAGTGCTTCTTGTGTTCTTCCAGGTTGTGTTGCCCCCACCTTGGGGTCTTGTTTGGTTAGCTAGGCCACGATGTTGCTCGAGTCGGGCCTTCATGTGTATGTATTGCTGTTGCCTTCTGATGACCACTTCCTTCCATTCTTGGAAGGTCTGCGGGTTGTCGTATGTATATGCCTTCTCGTAGAGATCACGGGGCAGTCCATCCATGAATAGATCCATTGTGAGCGGTGAATCCAATCGGTAATTAGCCTGTCTTGCTAGTTGTTCAAACTGTGTGACGTACGCGTCAATATCCCCGCCCATCATCCTGATTCCTCTTTTCAGCATGGCTTGTGCTTGCTCCTTCTCGAGTGTATTAGAGAACCGCCTATTGAAGGTGATGATGACTTCGGTCCATAGCCGTGGGTCGGTGTCAATGATTCCGGCGGTAACTTGTCGGTTGAGCCATCTGCTAGTCTCCGTGATCCAGTTGTTAACGTCTTTTCCCTGGATATATGTGAGAAATAACATAGCTCGTCTGTATGCGTTGGCCATGATAGGGTTGTTATTGTTGATACCCCAGTACAACTCCCACTGGGTGAGGAATTCCTCCATCTTGTGTCAGTCTCCTTTGAATACTTCTAGGGTGTTTCCAGCGAATTTATCAGAGTGGTGTCCTTCGGGTATCCTGACTGGTCCTATTCCAGGTACCCCTCCACCTGGAGGTCCTCCTCCTCCTCCTCCTCCTCCTGGAGGTCCTCCTCCAGGTGGTCCTCTGTGTGGGGATCCTCCTCTGTGTGGTAGCCCCCTTGGAAGTCCCCCATTTCCTGTTGGTGGGTTGGGTTGATCGGGTCCGATTGCTTGGAATAATGCGGCGTCATCTGCCGTCATAACGTGCCCGGTTTCAGGATGTATGGGAAGTGTCACTTCCTGGGTCTCTGTTAACGTAGCCATTGGGGGATAAATTGTGATTTGCTTAGCTCATTCAATGAGTTCTGGCTCCAGTGGTTCTAACACTTGTTCGGGTTCTTCGTCTGATTCGTTGTCTGATGTGTCAGGTCTTTCTGAGGGTGCGGAGGCGCTTTGAGTTTCCCTGTCGATGAGTCCCCAGTCGTTTCTTGCAACTACCTCTTCTTCGTAGATATCGCACCCGTATCTGTAGGGCAGAGTGTCAATGACTCTCCACTCCTTGTCTTCTCGGTCGACTCTGCACCAGCAAGTTTGTTCAAAATTAAACTCAACTGGTCGTGGTCTGTGTGCCCCTCTGATCAGGTACCCTTCGATTCCGTTGATACTCCCCCAGCTGGCTTCTTTGAGATATCGGGTTGGTACGTTCCTTGCTCCCCTTCTTGGGATCTTGTAGGAGCGGAACCCTTCTTGGATCCAAAGCTCTCTTGTGGATACTCATGCCACGATGATGTGATCTTGGTCTTAATGTTATGCTTCGGTAAGCGCAGGCCTTGCTTTAGGCAATGGTATGACGCAAGTACTTAGCTTTACGGTTCGTGGAGTCAAACATGGGATCCTAAGTCCTAACACATTGACATCTTGCAACTGGGAAGGTACTCTTGATGGACCTTATGCAGTGCACTTCTCCTCCGTATTCCTCTAAGATGCAGGAAGGAGAGATCAAGGGGGGTTTGGGAAAACCGATGATTCAAGAAGACCAAGATGGCGATCCTTGGTCTTCTACAACTACTACTTATACACGATGGTAGAGGGCTTTAAAGTGCCTCTTGAATGATGTTGGCCTATAGCGTATCTAGCTCGAACCCTAGTATCACTATCCTAGTAATCAGTAAGCGTATAGTACCATGTGATACTACTGCTGACTGATAACACATGAAAGATAATGTCCCTGACTAATGTAAGAAATCACAAGCCTACTACCGTAGTCAGAACCTAGTAGTAAGCGTCCAAGTCCGGTCCGTAACATAACCCCATTTAAGGAAACAGAAATGCATGGCCCAAACTACACAAGGCCACCACCTGACCTTATCAATGGACAAGAGGAATATGAAGTAGAACAAATCCTTGACAGTATATGAACAGGAATACGAAAGTGCCTACAATATTTGGTACAGTGGAAGGGATACACCCCTGCTGATAATCAATGGATTGCAGCTTCTGATGTACATGCACCGGACTTGGTAAAGGAGTTCTATAATCAATATCCACACAAGATCCAAGGGATAAAAGGCGAGGACGATAACACACTACTATCACCACCTTCATCTATCACTACCCATATGTCTTCTCCCAATGCCACCTCTCCGCAAAATCAAGAAGCCGTCCCATTATTGGACGCCCTCTCACCCACAGCTGTCGGTACACCCAATGAAGGACACCTTTTGCCTCCTCAACCTGTACTCCTCCTCCACCCCGACCAAGATGACCCATAGCAAGACACGACAGTTAGAAGCACAGAAGTACCCCCGGTGCCCCACAATGATGCCCCTCCCAGCTTTGTCAGAAACGAAGGCAACAACTACATCTTCTTCCCAGTCCTTGACGAATGCAACACCTTCATCAACCCTCCCTTTGTTCAGTTCACTGGAGGAGGAGATCCAATGGTATTGGCAAGACTTACCAGAGAAGGTCTGATTTACGGGGGACCGCTGTGGGCTGATGAATATGCCATGGCAGGAGCTGTCCCCATTTACCGCACTGAACAGCTTCACGTGCTGTCCAGTTCATTCCATCACCGCAACCTCCTCTTCCAAGCCCTGTGGGAGTTAGGCAATAGGGGGTTATTGGCAGAGTTGGAGCGATATCAAGTATCATTGGTGGACCAGAGGAATTTGGAGGATCAGATTTTGCAGCTCGAGATGCAACTTACAGTCCTCAAAAGAAAACAACGTGAGTGTATCTTACATATGGAGAAGGCGCGACTTTGGGAACGTATGATGAACACAACCACGGGTGCGCTCCTTTCTCTTGCTATCAATAACGAGGAACGATGTGGGCATCATGTGTGAGGAGGGGGTCATGTGACATTCGGATGATGTTGTCGGTGATGTCAGGGTGATGTCATGGCAGGATGACGTAGGAGCTGACTGAGCACAGTCATGACGTCAGTACTACTCAGGATTGCTCAGCCACAGTAGTACCTTCTGTAATATTCCTTCGCATTTCTACTAGTTTCTGTATCACTCTAGTCCTTTCACTAGCTATGACTCATAGTAGCTAGACATTTGTATAAATACTGGCTCAAGATAAGACTCAGACTTTAAGTCTGAGTCTCTTGAAATCTCAGCGTTTACAGTCTACTCTTCTCTACTAAGACAAAGGCATTGTGAACACTTTTGGGCTTAGTAAGCTTCCCCTTCCTCTTCTGGCATGTACATACCCACACCACTGGAATCTTCTGATACTTGACTCTGAGGCAAAAGTCAATAAAGACGTCTCGCGTTCAAGTCACCTGACCTGATGTCACATGATCAGGCTCAAGTCGAGCAAGTCAATAGTGCCGCTGATGCTACATAGACTAAGTTGCCTTCCTTGTAGGGGGTGAAAGAGGAGGGGAGGGCAATGGCAAGGTCCTGAGCCTTCTTAATGCCTTGCTACGCCAGACTGTGCAGCTCCTGTATCTTCATTAGACATTCTTCAACTGAGGGGGCTATAGACCCTGGCAAGTTGCTGGCTGGTGCACATGGAGTGTGACCCATGAGGAGGTTGAAGGGGGTCTGGTAGGTGGTCACACTAGGCCAGGAGTTATGAGTGAACTGTGCTGAAGGGAGCCAATCAACCCAGTCATCTTGTTGTCCGTTGCAAAAGAACCAAAGGTACTGCTCAAGCTACTAGTTCGAATGTTCAGACTGTCCATTAGTCTAAGGGTGGTAGGTGGTGGAGATGTTCTGCAAAATCCCTAGTGAGTGGCAGAGCTGAGTGGTGAAGGCAGAAGTGAAGCAAGGGTCTCTGTCAGTAATGATACATCTGGGCAGTCTAAAGTGGGGGAAGATGTGGCGATGATAAAGTGTGGCAACTCTAGGGCCATCAATGGTCTCTTTGCAGAGGAGGAAGATCATAGCTTTAGTGCAGTCATGGTCCATAATGGTAAGTATTGTATCATAGCCACATGAGAGGGGAAGTTTTGTAATGAAGTCCATAGTAATTGTATCAAAGGGGAGCGCAGAGGGATTAGTGGTGATGGGGAATGGAGGGGGGCAAGGACAGTGGGAAGTCAACTTGTTTGCTTAACAGGCAGCACAGCCTTTGATGTAGGCCATGATGTTGTTGCATATGCCAGGCCAGAAGTAGTTATGGGAGATGAGGGCAAAAGTGTTGGTGATACCAGGGTGTCTGGTGGTTGGAGAGTCATGATGGAGGGAAATTACCCCCCTCCTAAGATTGTGGTCTTCCATGACTACAAGGCAATCCCCCTGCCACCAAGCATCAGAGTGGAAGGAGAGGGCATGCTTGGGTTCCCAAGAGTGGAGAAGGGACTCCTGGGAAGACTGGGCAGCAAGGACAGTGTTGGAGAGGGTGGAGACCTGTATAACATATGCAAACAACTAGGGAGGGAGGACTGTGACTTCCTGGTTATCATCCAAACCATCATCATAGTTGGGGTGGTGGGAGAGGGCATCGGCATGGTTCATAGCACCTGGCTTGTGGATCAACTTGATATTGTACTCCCCTAGCAAGGGGATGTAGCAAGCCACATGATGGTTGATCTTGTGTGGCTGCTTGTAGTACTGCAGGTTGGCGTGGTCAGTGTAAACAGTGATGGGGTGAGGGGAACCAGTGAGGAAGTGGTGCCACTCCTTGAGTGTGTGGATGACTGCAAGAAGTTCTTGGTCATAGATGTCATAGTTGTGTTTAGCAGTGTTGAACATCTTGGAGTGGTAGGCGACAGGGTGCAACTTGTTATTTGAGTTGCACTGGTACAGGATGCCCCCAGTGGCAAAGGCAGAGGCATCAACTTCAACCTCAAAGGGGGGTTTAAGGTTAGGCTGCTGGAGAACTAGGGCAGAGGTGAGGATGGTGACAAGGCAGTCAATTGCTGCGGAACATTCTTCAGTCCAAATAAATGGCTGATCTTTCTTTAAGAGCTGGGTGGGGGGATGGGCAATGGTGGCAAAGCCAGGGATGAAGGGATGTTGGTATCCAAAGACACTAAGAGTGCTGTGAACTTGCTTAACACTCTTCAAGATGTGGGGCCAGGATTTGAGGCCTTCAACTTTGGCAGGATCTACACTGATGTTGTTGCCTTCCAATATAAGGCCAAGGTATTCAACACACTTCTGCTCAAAGAAGCACTTCTCTGGTTTCAGGAAAAGAGACTCATGCTCTAGGATGTCCAGTACTTCATGAATGACAGCATGGTGGAGGGGAAGGTCATCAGGGGTAGCGATGAGGATATCATATATGTAAATAAAGACGTGACTGTGACTAGCGTCATAGAGCTGGGTGTGGAAGACAGAGTCCATCATAGTCTGGAAGGTGGAAGGGGAATTGGTGAGACCAAAGAACATTATGCAGGGCTCAAAGAGCCCTTCTTCGGTCTTGAAGGCAGCTTTCCATTCATCACCCTCTTTGATGCGAACATTGTTGTACCCCCAATGGATATCAAACTTGGTGTAAAGGTGCTTGCCTCAAAGGTTCTCAGTGAGGGTTTTGATTAGGGGAAGGGGGTAGGTGTTGTGGACAGTGTACTGGTTTAGGCAGTGGTAATCTTGGACAGGATGAAGGCAACCATCCTTCTTCTTGATAAAGAAGAAGGGCAAGGAATAAGGGGACTTGGAGGGCACTATATAACCCTTGGTGAGGTGTTCATCTAAAAAGGCTCGGAGGGAGTCTCTTTCATTCTTGGATAAAGGGTATATTTTACAGTTGAGGGAGGAGGGAGCATCTGGGGTGAGGTCAATGGCGTGGTCCCAGTCATGTGATGGTGGGAAATGTTGAGACTCCAATTCAGAAAACACCTTACTGTGGTAGCAGTACTCTGTAGAAATCTTTTCTTTGGTCAACAACTCTTTATAACAATTGGCCTCAATGGCCCACTCCTGTGCTATGTGTATCTTTCTGGCTGCTTCTGGGCTTCTTTCTGAGTTGGTGGAAGAGGCATTCAAGATGCCAGACTGAGGGACTTGGAAGATGAGGGATTCATCCTCCTCAAGAGGGGTGCCATCTCATATGAGAGTGCAACAGATGCACAGGGCAGCCAAGTGGAGGGCCAGGTAAGGGGATGGGGGATCGGAGGGGCTTGCTTCAGACACACAAGATGGCTTGTCAAGACATTCTGAGGGTGAGGGCATGTTCACGATTGATCAGTGCAGAGGGTGGGTTAGAGGAGAGGTGGCAGAAAGGGTGGACAAAAAGATGGGTTTGGAGGTGAGTTTTCCACTGGTCCAATCAATTTCTGGATTGAAAAACTGAAGCTATGGGTATCCTAGTAGGATATCGTCGCTCCCAAGGCTTGTAATGTGGAAGCGTTGTGTCATTATTGTGTCACCTAGTCACACTCTTAGGGCAATATATTCTGTGATTTTGCCAGCTTTATTTTGTGTTCTGTCAACATTCCTAATTGTTCTTGGAACTTCAAGTTTCTGGGTGTGGAGGCACAGCTGTTTGACTATGTGGGGATCAAGGAAGTTCTTGGTTGCACTACTATCAACAAGCACAATTTCTTTGGCCATTTTGTGTACTGATTGGAAACTGACTTTTATTTGCAAGGGGTTTTTCCTTTTCTGATACAGGTAAAACTTGTCTACTTTGAATGTGCACACCCAGGCCAACAGGTTTGCACTCAGGAAAAATCCAGGTTGTCAAAGAGGGAGTCTAGCAACTCCTCCCTCTTAGTGGTTTTCATGGCCCAGACTTGCACAGTGAATGATCCCTTGTCAACGTGTGAGGAGGTGGTGGCAGATGCAGCCATGGATGTGGATGGGGAAGGGGTAGGGGTGGCCGAGGTGACATTTGTGATGGCGGGGACTTCTTCGATCTCTGCAGTGCGCACTGATGTGTTACCACAGCGCAAATCACTTGGACAGAGGGTTGTGGTGCCTAAACTGGCACAAGAGGTCTTCTTGGGGCAGTCCCAAGAGACATGCCCTTGGCCGAAGCAAAGGAAGCATTGGCCTTCGGAATAACAACACTGCATTTCTTCTTCAGTGAGGATGATGTGGATGCGATCAACATCCATTGTGTTGGGGTCTCAGGTGGGGGTGTGGTGAGTAGTATGTTGGCTTCTCCCTCTGGTGTTCAACAACTGACGCCACTGCTCTTTAGTTTTTCCTCCTATCTTCCTGTCCCTGCGATCAAGACCAATGTGGGCACAGAGCATCGCATACTTGCATTGCTCCTTCTGGGCAGCTTTAACCCATTGGTCAAATGTGTCAGGACACTATCACACTTCAAGATGGCTGACAAAAGGCCTTGGCTGAGTCCTCTGGAGTAGAGGTCGATGGTGGCAGCTGTGTCAAGGGCATAACCGGCTTTTGCAGCAAGCGTGTGGAAGGTGGCCATATATGAATCAAGATCAGCTCCTTTCATTTGGAGAGCTTTGAGGGACTGATAAGTGTCTTGCTTTTCAGTGATATTGCTGAAGGCCGAGTTAAATTCAGTGGTGAATTGGTCCCAAAGGGCCTCATCCAACTTGGCAAGGGGGACAAACCTGGTTTGTGCAGTGGTCCTGAGGCAGAGCACCTCCATCTGGGTGTCAACCCAGTCATCAACAAGGGGCCCCCAGATAAAGGATAGGGTGAGGAAGACACATCAGTAAGGGTTCTTGATTATTTCTGACTCTATGTTTATGCTGTGATAGATTTCAAATTCACACATGAACTTCTTAACTTTGTCGTGGGCACCCTTGAAGATGGTGGGTGAATTTCCACTAAGCTTCCCTTCAGACTGAGGGTTGCTTCCAGTGGTGGTTGACATGATGGTGGATGGGATAGTGGTTGGAGTGGGAGTGATAGGTGTGAGGAGCAGAGGAGCAGCAATAGGAGGTGGTGGGGGAGGTTCTGGTGTAGGATTGGGGAGTTCTTCAAACTCCTGGGGTGGTACTGCTGGTGGTAGGATAGGGTTGTTGTTAAGAGCTAGTGGCTCTTCAAGAGGTTCTAAAATAGACTGTGGGGAAGTGTTCCCATGTTCAGAGGACTAGAGTGTTCTGTGTGAGCTAAGCCTCCACTACTAGAGGAATCTGTATCTAAGGAGTTGTTTTTTTGAGCTTGAGCCTGGAGATGGTGCTTGGAATTGGTTGCTAGGTCTAGGAGGAATGGTAGCTTTGGCTTATGTCATGCTACAGCGGAGTGTGGTCTCAAGTACGTTCTGTAATAGCCCTGAGCCTAAGACTGACAGCAGCTAAGTCAGTTCGGCACTGTGTGCAATGACACCTAAGATCTCTGGTGACCTTGTTATAGCACAAGTCATAAAGCTTCAAAGGGCTCCCTAACAAGGCAAGCAATAAATGGGCCAATGAAGGCAAGGAGGGGATTTAGAGATTGACAAGTTCAACAAGCTGTAAATTGATGAAGCCAAAGCTAGGGAGCTAAGGCCTAAGGGTACAAGCTAATATACTCAACTAGTTGGTCCATGTGTATATGGTCTATGCACCAGAGGGCTTAAGGCCATTGGTGGATAAGTAAAAGAATATCATAGAAGGTGATGGAAGGAAATGACAGCATGTGAAAGAGAAGACATGCCATGTGAATAAGAGATAAACATAAGTCTGCTCTGATAAGGGCTTAGGATAAGATGGAGATGAGATCGAAGATAAGATAAGATAAAAGAAAGGAAAAAGAGTACACAGAAAAGAGTTTGTGACACTGGCTGTTATAACACCCTATTTAATTCCTTTCTTTTACACCTTAGGATACGTGACAACCTTTCTTTTCTCTCACGTGATCATTCTCATAAGAGTCATGGTGACTCTTTACTTTATTGTATTTTTCATATGAGTCATGGCAACTCATGCCTGTTGCTAAGGGGCTATTTGTTTCACTTATATCTTTTGTTTCACATCCTACATGTGATTACTGTGGGCTGTGCTCCACAGTTCTTATTGTTTTGTTGTGATTGCTCGATGACTCAATCCTAGGATGCCACTATCATTCTATCCTAGGATCCCTCTTACTTTACTATAAATACAGGCTCACCAGGTAGTAGTAGCCTTAGACTTAACTTCTTGTATTCTACAGTACTCAAGCAATCAAAGACTGTTGAACACTCCATCTCTCATGAATCCTCTCCTTTCACTGAAAGATCCTAAGTTCCAATATTGGCTTAGGCTGACCTTTCAACTTGTATATCCTCACTGAAGTTCCTCCTTGGAACTTCCCTTGATAACCAGAACCAGACCCTTAGTGCAGCGTCTCAGTAGATCAACTTAACCCACATTGGGTGAACGTCCCTACCATGATGTAACAGATATGTTGCTTTGGCAGCTAGAGATTTGAAGTGGGTGATAAACACATCCACCTCATTTGATATAAATGAGAGGTGGTAAAGCTTATCTTCTGCCCATTCTCGAGCTCCAGTATCCTGGAATGCTTGTTCAAAGCTGTGAGATACTGCTGTCCATTAGTATTCATTGTTCAGAAGTCTTCCATTGTTCATTTTGCCAAGGATCCAATTGGTCCATCTCTTGACCCAGTCCTTTACATTTGGTCCCTTGATAAATCCAAGCAGCAGCACTGCCCACTTTATAGGTATCGCCATTTGTTCAGCGTCCAAGTTTGTGATGCGATACAGGTTGAATTCCTATATAAACTGGTCCACTAGCGATCAGGTACCATCAAAATCAGTAGGGGGATTCCCTCCTAGCTTGCCATTTGCCCCTCCAGGGCCTGTGCCAGCACCTGCACCCCTGCCTGCAGGAATGCCACCCCCTGGAGGACCTCCTCTAGGTGCACCCCCACCTGCTGGAGGGCCTCCTCCAGGTGCACCCCCACCTGCTAGGGGGCCACCTCCTGGTGGTCCTGGGGGCCCACCTCTGGAGGCACTACCTCCTGCACCTGCAGGGGGGTTGCTGCTTCCTCCTGTTCCCAACCCCATCGTTTTTGTGAAGAATGTCTGAATAGTTGTCAGGGGTACAGCCATTGTGGTTGCTGTGGCAGCTGTGGTAGTGGTCTGTGTTGCCATTGGAGAACTTTTTGTATCATATCTCTTAGTGGTTGGAATGGTATGCTGTCCTGCCTTCAACGGTGTGTCATCTGGTGGAATTGCTGTCACTGTTTTTGGTCTGATTGATCTTCTTCCCAGGTGATACAGAGAGGGGACTGGTTGGATTGCTATCCACTTTCTTGTCCTGCTATCTTGCTATATAAAGTACCACTGCTTAGTACTTTCTTCATATTCAATGGTGAGGTATACTGCACTGAGTATATTGTATACCCAAAAACCTTCTTTGCTGTCAATTTCCTGCTAAAGGGCTGCTCCTTTTATATGGCTAGGAATGTTGTCTTCTATTCTCCTCTCAATGGAAAATGGTTTGAATCCAGCAACTGATCAGGATTCAGAGATTCTTTGTCCCTTAGCCAGAGTGGCAATAGGTTTGATAGACTTGACTTAATGTTACATCACGGTAGGGATGTTCACCCAACATGGGTTAAGTTAATCTACTGAGATGCTGCACTAAGGGGTCTGGTTCTGGTTGTCTTAAGGGAAGTTCCAAGGGGGAACTTTAGTAAAGATGTACGAGTTGAAGCAACTGCTAAGCTAATAGTGGTACTTAGAGTTCTTCAGTGAGAGGAGAGGTTCTTTGGTGTGAGAGATGGAGTATTCAACAGTCTTCAATTGCTCGAGTACCATAGAGTACAAAAAGTCAAGTCTAAGGCTACAAGCTACCTAGCATGCCTGACTTTATAGTAAATGGGGATCCTAGTACTGAGTCATGATAGCATACTAGGATCGAGTCATCATATCAATAAGTAACTGCAGTGTAGTCTGCAGTAATCACAAGCCAAGACCTGAAACAAAAGATATAAGCCCCTTGACAATGGGCTAGAGTCACTATGACTCTTATGAGAACCATGTTAAACAGTCACAAAGAGAAGAAAATGGGTTATATTGTAACACAATGTGTCTACACCCAGGAATGGCAATGTGCTTACTCCTAATGAGCATCCTTTAACCAAGGGGCCAGGTAAGCAAGATCAAAATCTCACTATTGCTACTACCTGTCTTTCTTCAGATGCCAAGATCAACAAAGGACTCAACCCAGTGGTTGATGGTAAAAAGTCTACTAGGTGCCAGGGCAAAGCAGGACAAGGTGTGGGTTTTGGCTATGACAACAGAGGACCTGCTAACAATAGACTAGCCCCAAAAGCAGGAAGGTCAAGCACACAAGTAAAGGCCACCATGCCCACTCATGTGCTTCCAAGTTGACCAGGCCATAATGTCCTCCCCACAGGCCAGCCAAAACCCTAACATAGCAAAAAACAGATCATAGCTAACTGTGAAGCTGGGGCAAAGGCACTTAATAAGAAGATTTGTGAAGTCCAGATAGCAAAGGAACACCTTGCACAACCAAACATAATAGAAGAATGTGAGGAGGACAACCTCCCCATTGTACATCCCCAATGCTTGGCTACTGCAATCCATAAGTGGTGCCATGCAGATGTAGAGACTGACAGTGGCAAGTCTTTTGACTTTCAGGAAGCTAACAACAGCTGCAACTCTGATGACCCTAATAACTCTTTATCCAAATCTAACAAGTTTACTAAAACAAAAACCAAGGTCAGCATTTATAAATATATTAGGTCTATGTTCATGACCTACACTGCCAACAATTTCAGAGTAACAAATGTGTTAAAGGTGCTACCTATCAAGAACTTCTAACAAGAACAGAGGAGTTATGCAGTGCCAAACACATCAAGCAAAGTCAAAGACAGCAAAAGTCAAAGCATAACATTGGAAGGTAAGGTGTTTATAACCATCACATTTCTGCAAAACTGATTCATTTTGATACAACCAGCTTCATAACACAAGACCTTCATTGCAAGAAGTATGTGAACTCTGGTCTTTAACCACAACCTCATGCCCCACCCAATGCCACTCAGCTCCAGCAGCCAGAAACTGCTGACCCATTTGAACTTGGAGGTATCTGCAATAGTGACCTTAAAGAAACACACCTAGCAATTACAGAAGTTAGGGGACTACAGGCTCTGGTTACCAACAGCCTAAAGCCACAATATAATCCTTCTTACAGAAATGAGATATTTATTGTTTGCTATTTCATTGACTCTACTCTAACTCTACCAGCTTATAAGGATCACAGAGAAAACTAAAGGTGTTTACCTAGGTAACCACAAGCCACATGGAAGGTAAGTTTAAGTGTCTTTACTTGCTCACTCAGCTCAAATTGATTAATTAGCCACCTAAATCAAAAGCAGTAAAGGTAATCGTTAAGAAGGGCATTCTGTATAAGGGGCAGGGACCTGGAAAGCACTCTGCTGAAGCACACCCTGATGTCACATATCAATGCCTTAATGACCCACATTGTGTTACAATACAACTCAATTTCTTTTTGTCTGACATTCTCATAAGAGTCATAGTGACTCTAGCCTGTTGTCAAGGGGCTTACATCTTTTGTTTCATGCTTTGGCTTGTGATTACTGCAGACTGCACTCTGCAGTAGCTTATTGTCTTAGTGACATGTTGACTCAATCCTAGTACACTATTGTGACTCAGTACTAGGATCCTTGTTTACTAATCAGTCAGGCTTGCTAGGTACTGTATAAGACTCCTGTTTCAAAGTCCTATATACTTAGGAAGGATGTGTTGTCAATTTCAAGTTCAATATGGTCTGAAAGGTGGCTGGTTCATTTGGCAAAGTGAGAACGCATGAAGTCACAAATGGAAGATGTTGAGTGAAAGTGAGCAAAGGCGAAGAAGACTTTGCTTTGGAGAGGGAAACTCAGGCAGCGCATGGGAGGATGAAGGAGAAGAACTGGATAGATTTATTTGATACAATAGAGTCATTTTTTATACATCATAGGCTACATTTTTTGCACAATAAAAGTAAAGTAAGGTAAAGTAAAATAAACACGAATACGAGTGGCAAAGAGGAGTGATGACAATACGAGAATGCAGACGGAACATAAACGTATAGTAAAGGGGTTAGATGTCCCCTATGAGTCTTGAAACACGAATGGAGACAAGGTGGCTGTGAGTGTGCACAGCGGTAATACTTGAATTTTGCCATAGCGTTCAAGTCAGCCAGGTCGAGTGTGCCAAAATGCAACAGGATGATCCCAGCTACCCAGTAAGTTTGCTTTTACCATTAGAGACTATTATTCATGCTTATAACACATATTTAGAAACCTGATGGGTTTTTGTGCTCACAGTTCATTCTCCCAATTGCTAAGACATATGTGAACTTCTTGACAAAGTCAGTGCTCTGTCCTTCTCTGGGACCAAAGAACCCACCAAAGGGCCTTTATGCAATCATTTTAACTGCAGTATGTTAGTATCACTACTATTTATGGCTGCTCAACTTTCAGTCTGATGAACTTGAAAGGTTGAGCAAGCAATGAGGGCCTACATAACAGGTGCTTTCAATTCACCAAGTCCTTTCAACTATCAAACTACCTAGAACTCGATGAAAGACCTCTATTGGATCCTTGGTCAGGTCAGTAAGTCTTGTTGGGTATGTGCCCTAGATTTTGCTGGTTATGATGTGGAGAACCAAGTTGATGAGTCATTACTGTTAGCATACTGTGTCAACTTCTATCTTCCTTCTAGTGCTATAGAGTCCACAACTTAATATCTATTGATATCTATCACCCATCACTTAAACATCTCATATTTTAATTAATTTACTATGGTTCTTAATCTGGCTAGGTACATTTAGATATACAGTACAGAGTTCCCACATTATCAAGGTTTCCAAGGTTTTTATCCCTATCTTTAACTTAGGTTTTCACAAAAATTGACTTGGGTCACCAAGTATTGAAGTATGCTTAATATTTGCAGTTTTTTACAGTTTTTTTTATGGTTTTTTGGGTTGTAAAACCAGAAAAAAATTATTTGCCTAATTAATGATATACTCAACAAGTCATTGCTATTGCACTTTTATTGCCCAAAGGTGGCAAGAAGGACAATATCCTCAAGAGGATCACCAATGAATTCAATGCAAAACCTGAGCTTGTTGGAACTAGATAAGGATAAATATATAAAGGCCCTTATCTATAGCTAGTTACAATAGTACAGATACAATATGGAGTAGAAAGTAATACTGTACACATCAGATATCCCCTTAGGGACTTCTAAGGCCCCACATGGTGTTCCACAATCAGGCATCACTGAAAACATGATATTGTGGACACCTTTAGTCATCACTTTATGTGAAACAGACATGGATGGGCTGTAGAGACCATAAATACTCCTATAGGAAGAGCATATAGAACTGACTTGAGAACCCACTCAGATTTGCATGCATTACTCTTCCAATGTTACATCACGGTAGGGATGTTCACCCGACATGGGTTAAGTCATTCTACTGAGACACTGCACTAAGGGTCTTTTGTCAAAGTCTGGTTTCTAAGGGAAGTTCCAAGGAGGAACTTCAGTGAAATATGTACAAGTTGAAGAGTCAGCCTAAGCCAATAGTGGAACTTAGGATTCTTTAGTGAGAGGGGAGGGTTTGTGAGAGATGGAGTGTTCACAGGTTGTTGATTGCTCGAGTACTGTAGAATACAAGAAGTCAAGTCTAAGGCTACAAGCTACCTAGCAAGCCTGACTTTATAGTAAATGGGAGAGATCCTAGGATGGAGTCACAATAGCATCCTAGGATAGAGTTAACAAGTCTAAGACAATAAAACAATAAGAACTGTGGAGCACAGTCCATAGTAATCACATGTAAGATGTGAAACAAAAGATATAAGTGAAACAATAGCCCCCTTATCAACAGGCAAGAGTCATCATGACTTACATGAGAAATAAGTAAAGAGTCACTATGACTCTTATGAAAACTGAGACGTGACTGTGAGAAAAGGAGAAAAGAATAAGTCATATCATAACATAACCCCCCTTTCAGGTGCAAAGTTGCTCTGGACTTTGCCTTACATGCCCATGGGGTCATCACCCCAGTAGAGGTCATAGTCAACCTTGTTGTTGTCCCAATTTTCTTTCTCCTCTTCATCATCCTTCTTGGTGCACCTGTGACGCCTAACAAACCCCCAACTGCCCATGTGGCGACATGCCAGACACTGTTCATAGAGGGGGCACTCAAGCTCACCGTGGTGTGTCCCAATCTTCCCACACTTCCCACACAACTCTAGGGTCCACTCCTCCCTGTCCAAGAGCCCAATACACTCTAAGAGCATCATTTTCTTCTGGCTGCTTGGTCCCACCTCTACTTGGGGCTCTGGGCTTTCTTCTTTCTCGTCCGACTTGTGCTGGACAGTGGTGGTGGTGATGCGGATACAGAGGGCCCCTTTCTCCTCCTTCTTCTTCTGTTGCCTGCGCTTCTTGGGGCACTCCTGAACTTTATGCCCATGCTTCTTGCAGTGGTAGCACTTGGGCAACAGCTTGCCTTCTTCATCATGGAGGATGGGCATCTCAGCCCAGTGGGAGATATGTGGGTCGACAGGGAGTGGTTCAGGGGTGTCACGGATCGGACTTGAACGCTTACTATCAGGTTCTGACTACGGTAGTAAGCATGTGATTCTCTACATTAGTCAGGGACAATATCTTTCACGTGTTATCAGTTAGCAGTAGTATCACATGTTACTATACGCTTACTGATTACTAGGATAGCGGTACTAGGGTTCGAGCTAGTATTGCTATAGGTCAATAGCTATTTGGGAGGTGCTTCAAAGCCCTCCGTCATTGTGTATAAATAGTCGTACAGGAAGACCAAGAGTCTCTATCTTGGTCTTCTTGAATCATCGGTTTCGAGTCTCCCCTTCGTCTCTTCCAAGCACATTCGACTAGGGAGCACACTGCATAAGGCTTACCTCAGGAGACACCTTCCCAGTTGCAGGAGTTGTCATCGTGTCGAGGCTAAAGAGTCCCACGATTGACTTAGCAGAATTCAGAGCTGAGTACTCGCGTCTGTCATCGCCTAAAGCAAGGCACACGCTTACTGAAGCATAACATTAAGACCAAGATCTTACCATCGTGGCGCGAGTATCTACAAGAGAACTTTGGATCTGAGAGGGATTCCGATCCTACGAAATCCCACGAAGAGGGACAAGAAACGTACCAGTCCGATATCTCAAAGAAGCCAGTTGGGGGAATATCAACAGAGTAGAAGGATACCTAATCAGAGGAGCACACGGACCACGACCAGTTGAGTTCAACTTCGAACGAACTTGCTGGTGCAGAGTTGATTGAGAAGACGATGAGTGGAGAATCATCGACACTCTCCCCTACAGATATGGGTGCGATATATACGAAGAAGAAGTAGTCGCAAGAAATGATTGGGGACCCATCAACGGAGAAAACCAAAGTATCTCCGCACCCTCTGAAAACCCGGAGGCCTCCGAAAGCGAATCGGACGAAGAACCGGTCCAAGCATTAGAACCCTTGGAGCCAGAATTCATCGAAAGAGCTGAGCAAATCACCATTCATCCCCCAATGGCTACATTAACCAAAACACAAGAAGTCACACTCCCCATCCATCCAGAAACAGGACATGTAATGACCGCAGATGACGCCGCCTTATTCCGAGCAATTGGACCAGACCAACCCGACCCTCCATCAGGAGGCAGGGGACCACCAAGAAGAGGATCACCTGGAGGAGGACCACCAGGAGGAGGGCCACCAGGAGGAGGACCACCCGGAGGAGGACCACCAGGAGGAGGTATGCTTGGAGTAGGGCCAATAGGAATACCTGGAGGACATCACTCCGACAAGTTCGCTGGAAACGCCCCAGAAATATTCAGAGGGGATCGACACAGAACAGAGGAGTTTCTCACTCAGTGGGAACTATATTGGGGCATCAATAACAATAACCCCATCATGGCCAACGCCTACAGACGAGCTATGTTATTCCTTACCTATATCCAAGGAAAGGACGTTAACAACTGGATCACGGAGACCAGCAGGTGGCTCAACTGACAAGTCAGAACCGGAATTGCCAACAACGACCCATGCCTATGGATCGAAGTAATAACGGCCTTCAATCGGCGATTCTCAAATACGCTAGAAAAGGAGCAGGCCCAAGCAATGCTCAAAAGAGGAATCAAAATGATTGGAGGAGATATCGACACGTACGTCACCCAATTCGAACAGTTAGCATGCCAAGCTGACTACTGACTGGATTCACCACTTACGATGGATCTCTTCATGGACGGACTACCCTGCGATCTATATGAGAAAGTGTATACATACGACAACCCGCAGACCTTCCAGGAATGGAAGGAAGCGGTCATTAGGAGGCAGCAACAATATATACATATGAAGGCCCGACTAGAGCAACATTGCGGCCTTGCAAACTCAGGAAGGCAACAGGGAAGCAGCAACAAAGGAGGATGGGGGAATACGCGTGGTACCGGGTGGGGACCACCCCGTAATATTCTCAGAGATCCGAACGCCATGGACACATCCGCCGACCGAGTACGGGGGAGACTTACAGGGGCCGAAGAAATCCAAGGCAACTGGGACTGGGCTCACCCTCGGAACCCCCCACCAAGAGGGGGATATATGGGACGAGGACGAGGAGGACGTCAGGACATGAGGGAAGTGGTCTGCTACACTTGCAGACAAAAGGGGCACTTCAGCTGTAACTGCCCACAGCACACATACAATCAACCCAGTAACACCAGAAGAACAGACACTGGGTCGTACGAACCCGAGCCAGTACAAGTGGCAAGGGCCGAAACCACACAGCAACGAGCCGATGCCTGGATGAAAGGGGTAGCGGCCGAAGAAGACGAGGTCAAGGACCTCATTCTGCAGGATCTATGGAAGAGAGAGGATTTTCGAAGCGCCTGAACCCATCAGCCTGGGTAAGGGCAGTAAAATGTAATTCTGTGATCATAACTCGCTACCATTCTATGAGAATTCCAGTATCAATTCGCACAAATTACACCATGGCCAACATCAGAGCACTGGTGGACTCTGGAGCCACCGACAACTTCTTACGACCCGCTTTTGTAAAGCGGATGGGGATCGGAATGAAACCGCTGGAAAGACCCAAAAAGATATGGAATATCGATAACACCAAAAATAAAGCTGGACTAATCACGCACTACGTAGATCTGGATGTGCAAACAAAAGGAATCCATAAAGAAATGAGATTCCTTATAACCGACATCGGCAATGAAGACATCGTCTTCGGCTACCTGTGGCTGGCTACATACGAACCAACTTTCAGCTGGCGACACGCGGTTATCAAAGAAGATGCACTACCTGTAGTACTACGAACGGTAAATCCCCGAATCAACAGGATAAGACCTACCATAGCGGCCATCACAACGGAACAAAAAGAAGATATCATGCAACAACTTGAGGATGAGGAACTCGTACAAGGAAGGATCACATCCACTGAGTTGGCAATTCAAGCAAAACAATATACCGTCAAAGCTGAGTTGCCACCTTGTTACACCGAATACCACCACTTATTCAATGAAGAAGCATCACACCAATTCCCGCCGGCTCAGGTATGGGACCATGAGATACAATTCAAGAAAGGAACCCCCAAAGCCATAGACTGCAAAGTCTATCCACTAACGCAGGAGGAAGATACAGCCCTCAAGGCTTTTCTAATGGAACAACTTGACAAAGGATACATACGACCTTCGAAATCCCCATACACATCACCATTCTTCTTCGTCAAAAAGAAGGATGGTAAACTACATCTGGTACAGGACTATCGACATATCAACGCTTTCACAATACGCAACCAATACCCCTTACCTCTCATATCCGACCTTATCACTGACCTCAGCAATGCCCATATATATACCAAACTCAACGTATGGTGGGGCTACAACAACGTACGTATCAAGGAAGGAGACAAAGAGAAAGCTGCCTTCAAAACAAGATACGGACTATTCGAACCCACAGTCATGTTCTTTGGACTAACCAACTCACCAGCGACATTTCAGACTATGATGAACCACATATGTCGAGACGTCATAGCCAAGCACGAACTACGGGGAACTACAATATGGGTATATATGGACGACATCGGTATAGCAACAAAGGTAGGACATAACATAACGGACCACATAGCGGCGGTCCAAGACATACTGGAGATCTCGGCGAAACACGACCTCTACTACAAACTAGAGAAATGTCTATTCCATGCACCTCGAATGGATTACCTGGGGGTAATCCTTGAAAAGGGGGTGACACACATGGACCCCGTCAAAATTTCCGGCATCAAAGAGTGGCCAACCCCTACAAAAGTCAAGGACATTCAATCATTCTTAGGCTTCTGCAATTTTTATCACACATTCATTCGAAACTTTTCACATTACGCAAAGCCACTAAATCAACTAACGAAGAAAGGGGCCGACTGGAAATGGACGGGGACGGAACATGACGCATTCAACAAGCTAAAAGGACTTGTCACCTCAGAACCAGTATTGGCACACCCACAGCTGAGTAAACCATTTGAATTAGAAGTCGACGCATCAGGATTCGCAATCGGAGCAGTACTACTACAACGACAGGATGATGGCAAACGACACCCGATCAGCTACTTTTCCACTACCCTCAATGAAGCTGAAAGGAACTACGACATTTACGACCTGGAACTACTAGCAATTGTGAGGGCTTTCCGACACTGGTGACCACTATTGGCAGGATCACCACACAAAACAAAAGTTTTCTCCGACCACATGAACCTACAATACTGGAGAAGTCCCCAAAAGATAAGCCGACGAGTTGCCAGGGAAGTACTCGAACTATCGGAATATGACTTCAAAATTCACCATATCAAAGGGTCGGCGAATGGAAGGGCAGATGCCCTATCAAGACGGCTGGACTACAACCAAGGGGAAGAAGACAACCGGGACGTCACGGTACTACCAGACAAAATGTTCATAAGGGGCGCCCGAATCGAACAGATACGGATGAATAAGGACACCCTCACGCCGGACGACGCCATGCTACCCGACCCAGTATAGGAACAGAAAGAAGCAGTCCTCACACCATGGATAGATGCTCACCAACTCAAGAAAATAGAAGGCATATGGTACAAAGATGGACGACGAGTGGTCACCGGAGGAATGCATGATAAGCGACGTATACTCCATGATCATCATGACCTACCAGCTCATGGACACCCAGGCATTAAACGAACGGCACAACTGGTAGGACGTGCTTACTGGTGGCCCAGAATGGCCAAAGATGCATTGGAATACGTTAAAGGATGCGCCGAGTGTCAATGCATCAAGGTACAACACAGATGCGACAAAGCCCCTCTGAACCCCATCTACCCCAAACCGGAAGCACTACCCTTCGAAACAATATCACTCGACTTTATAACTAAGTTACCACACTCACAAGGGTACGATACCATACTGACTATAACGGACCACGATTGTAGCAAAGCCGTGGTGTTCATACCCTGTAACGAAGAAATTGGTGCAGAGGAGGTCGCAGCCCTATATTTGAAACACATTTTCATACGGTTTGGGCTTCCCTCAAAAATAATAAGCGATCAAGACCCGCAATTCACCAGCCGCTTCACCAGAGAATTATGCAGAGTACTGGGTATCCAGCAGAACATCTCTACTGCATACCACCCACAAATGGACGGGCAATCTGAGAGGACGAACCAATGGGTAGAACAATACCTCTGTTTCTGGACAAACGTAGGACAACTGGTGTGGATATTTACCACTCGTGGAGTTCGCACATAATAACTGGCCACACGAATACACATGGAAATCACCCTTTAACCTCCTCATGGGGTATAACCCGAGAGCTGATTGGATGGATAAACCATCACCCATTCCCCAAGTAACGCTCAGGGCAGAACAATTCTGAGAGGCTCGGAAACACGCTCAGGAACTGATCGTGAAAGCACAGCAGTCATGGGTCAAAGCCAAGAACGGTCCAAAGTTCCAACAGGGAGACCTCGTGTGGCTAGAAGGACGCCACCTACACACTCACCAACCAACGGCAAAACTCGCGCCCCGAAGACATGGACCCTTTGTCATAGAACAGGTGATGTCCCCTGTCAACTACCGGCTCAACCTTCCCCCGCAATGGAAAATTCACACAGTGTTCCATGTGGATCTCCTCACCAAATACCACGAGACCCCACTCCATGGGAAAAACTACCAGCGGCCACCGCCCGATTTGGTCGACGGGGAAGAAGAGTATGAAATCGAAAAGGTTCTAGATGAGTGGAACTTCGGCAGAGGACGGAAGAAGCAATACCTGGTCAAATGGAAGGGCTATCCCGACTCGGAGAATCAGTGGGTCAACCGGGAGGATCTATTCGCCGATGAAGCCCTTGCGGAATATCAAAATTCAAAGGCCGCTTCACAAACACTTATAAGGAGTGGGAGAACCCACAACGACACTCCATTCTCTTCCACTACAACCACCACTACTACCACTATCCCGTCGATGCCCTTTACCCCCAATGCCGCCCTCTCGTTGTCTTTGTACTACCTCGGAACCCCCGAGAGGATTTTTGCCGCCGAGTTGGAAGAAGAGTGGGCATCAACAACCCCTGCCGATGACACGGAGGTCGTCATGGCTGAGAGAGACAGAGCCGGGTCAGAGGGACCCATCACCCAAGCTGAGTTCCACAGCACCCTCGAACAATTCCCCGCTCAAGGACGAGGTGCCAACAGCGCCCGACTATCGCCCGACATCGATGGACAGCCCACCTTGTGGCACATCCTCCACACCAACACTGGCCTCCCCATCGCTGACCAATTCTTCACCACCGTGGAAGTTGACGACTTTCGCCGAGCTCTCAACCGCGGTGCAGAAGTCCGAGCACACCAGGGAGAAGTACAAGGCGGTGATGAAGCCCACGAAGTCATGGAGGGAGGTGACTGACGACTGGAGGGAAGAACAGCTACGAACAGCCCAACGGTGCATGACAGAGATGAGGCAGAGGAGGGAGAAGTCACGGACAGTGAGGACGAGCAGTACCCAGCTAAGCACCCCCACATTCACTATGGCAGAGAGGTTAATGTACCACCTCATACAACCCACCATGCCCTCGCCACCGACGGGACCCCCCTCTACCGGGGTCACATCCGTCCCCAGCTCGCCAACTGAGCCGTCGGCTCCGTTGCCAATGCCCATGTGCCTCACGGGTTCCGGGTCAATAAAGGACCCAATTACGTTCACTTCCCCATCACCACCACCGACGGCGTGACGCACCCAGCCAAATACGTCCAGGCTATCATGAGCAATGATTCCATCATGCTCGGCCTGATCGACGAGTCCGACAGGGTCTTCCCGAAGCCCCTGTATGCTGCACCGCAGTACGTGGTGCACCCCGACACCCATCTCAGGTACGCACAAGAGGACCTGATCATCTTTGATGGTGGGTATGATGATGCCGCGGCCGTCAACCGAGCCGTCCTTGAATGCAAGGACATAAGCCTCGTCGCTGAGATCCGACAGTACCAGGCCCTAGGGGCAGAGATGGGGCATCTAGAGGTGCGTATAGCGGAGTTGCAGGACACGCGGGGACGATTGGCAACGGACAAAGCTAGGTGTATCAGTCGGTTGGAGTGGGCACGGGCAATGCAGAGGATAGAGGAGGTAAGGGCGGGATGGATGGGACCGCCCGGGCTCTGTGGGCGTCGCTCCTGAAAAGGGGGTGATGTCACGGATCGGACTTGAGCGCTTACTATCAGGTTCTGACTACGGTAGTAAGCATGTGATTCTCTACATTAGTCAGGGACAATATCTTTCACGTGTTATCAGTTAGCAGTAGTATCACATGTTACTATACGCTTACTGATTACTAGGATAGCGGTACTAGGGTTCGAGCTAGTATTGCTATAGGTCAATAGCTATTTGGGAGGCGCTTCAAAGCCCTCCGTCATTGTGTATAAATAGTCGTACAGGAAGACCAAGAGTCTCTATCTTGGTCTTCTTGAATCATCGGTTTCGAGTCTCCCCTTCGTCTCTTCCAAGCACATTCGACTAGGGAGCGCACTGCATAAGGCTTACCTCAGGAGACGCCTTCCCAGTTGCAGGAGTTGTCATCGTGTCGAGGCTAAAGAGTCCCACGATTGACTTAGCAGAATTCAGAGCTGAGTACTCGCGTCTGTCATCGCCTAAAGCAAGGCACATGCTTACCGAAGCGTAACAAGGGGAGTAGCAGAACCAGGTCAGAAGGCAATATTCACAGTTGAACGCACTATAGATGATGCGACATGCATCTGCCATTTCAAGCCTGGTCTTGCAGGCCTCATACTCACACTCCACCAGTACCACCTCCTTCATGATTTCGCTGACCTTGTGCTGGGCATTGCACAAAAGGCCGTCGAGAGTGTTCTTCAACTCCTGCTTTGCCCTAAAGCGGGAGATCTCCCCTGTTAGATGGGGGTCATTGATTTCTTGGAGGGCATGGTTCACCACAAACTCTGCTTCATGGTTCCACGCTAACTGCCTCCAAAGGGCCTCTGTCATGAGCCCAAAGTTCTTCGCCCTCCTCCCCACCTGCACCTCAATAGTGCGCTTTTCCTGTCCCTCTCCCAAAGTCCCCGTCACCATCGTACAGTCTGGTGAATAGGTGATGAACGTAGCCAAGACTATTCTTGGCTTGGTGTGGTCCAACCCAAAGCAGGGGTTGGCGACATAAATGGGGTAAAAGAGGTGGGAGTGGGGGTCATTATGGATGTAGCTAAGGGGAGGAGTATACTCAGCTTCCTAGACTGTAGGTTCAGGGAGCTCGGTGGCTCTGTCATCACTGTGCTCCATGATTGGAACACTCCAGACAGCCAGCTGAGGAGTAAGAGGGATGGTGCCCTTACTGCGGGAATTGGTGATCGATGGGGGAGGCAATGAGGCAGGGAGTTGGAGTGTTGAGACAATGCTGGCAGGAGCAGAAGTAGCAGACATCGTATGAAGGTTGGAAGTATAGTGTGAAGGGGGATAATGTCCTTCTGTCATCTTGGCCCATCTTATATACATTTTGCAACCTTTTGACTTGTTTGTCCCCCTTCTTGCTTCAAACTCCGCTATCAGTTGTTCCACATGGACATCTTCTGCTTTTCCCCATGAACTGTCACTCATGGGATAGCCTTTCCACTTGATAAGGTAGTAGAGTTTATGCCCTTTCCCACATTGCTGTGCATCTAGAATCTTTTCAACTTCATACTCGGGTTCTTCATCAATGATATCAGGTGGTGGCCAGGTATAATTCGGCCCGTGGAGTTCCATTTCCTTATAGGGTGTTAGAAGGTTCGTGTGAAACACATTATGAATCTTCCATTGTCTTGGCAGCTCCATGCGATATACTGCCTCTGATAACTATTTCATGATCTTGAAGGGTCCATGCTGCTTCGGCCTGAGTTTAGCCACTGGGTACAGGGTCTTTAGGTGTGTTCCTTCAATCCACACTTGATCTCCCTCTTTGTATGGTTGGAACTTCTTGTTCCCTTTGTGCATGATGGCCATCATCTTTTGCACTTTGATGATATTTTCGTGACCATCCATTCTTGCCTTTTCTATGTGTTATGGCCGAGATTTTGAGCTCCCGAGAAAGCATGCCACTGAGCTGCCCGAGCTGGCCTGCGTTGGACAACTACAAAACAACCCTGGATTCAGAGGCATTAAGAGAAGCCTTGATGAGAAAGGGCGATATGAGCATGTGGACATTACATCCCGAACCAGCTAAGTCCCGCACTCCTGTTGAGAGCAGCGACGAAGAAGCTGACGATCCCTACGAGCAAGATGAAGCTCGCGCACGCGCCATGTACACGCACTTCTATGGGCGTGACAGCCCAGAGTCACGTGACTCATCACGTGAGGCATCACCTGAGCATGTGTGCCTTGGGTATGCCGCAGCCAGTTATCTGGTTGGTGATGACATGGACTAGGCCTTTGTGCCTGTTTACTGATGGACGTTCTGATGGACGCCTCATGTACTGTACAGGCGCAGCCTCGTGTCTGATGGATGTCGGTGCCTTTATAGGCCGGTCCAATTATGTTTCTCCCTTGTGTTTCAGCTTGTGGAGCCAGAGCCCTTATGGCTATTGGCTAGAGATAAGGACTTAAGGTTTGTGCTGAGTCCGAACCTTATCTACTAGTAGTATAAGTACTAGCTTGTCTTCGCATGTATTCTCCATCTTGAGTTTTTCAACAATCCGCATCACAGTTCCCTCCTGCTTTCCTAAGGGCCTTAGTTGGTCTTCTCTACCAAACCCTTAGACATCGTTGTGCCGCTTCTTAAGCGAGCTGTTTCCCCTCGGAGTTTCCCCTTTGTCTCTCAGTTGCAACCACTATTGCAGTGGTTTTGCCTTGATTGTCGCGTGCAATACAAGCGTTCTGAGGAACCCAGTTCAAGTCGAACTAGACGGCCGGTGCGACCGTAACACTATGGCAGTTAATCTTTCTTCCACAGAGGGGACCTTGCTCTTAGTCACTATTTCAATCCATGGGGTATACCCTATAAGCATTTCATAAGGGGTTTTCTTTGTGGTGGCATTCAGCCATCGGTTATGCATAAATTCCACCATTGGCAAATACTTGTGCCAATTGTCTTGCCTCTCGTCGCACCAGAATTGAAGGTACTGTTTGAGCCATTGGTTTGTCCTTTCTGACTGGCCATTAGTTCTTGGGTGATATGCCATGCTGATGTTCTGGTGTATATTCAGTGCTTCGCACAGGCCTTTGGTGAAGTGTGATGTAAATCAGGTATCTCGGTCAGAGATAATCTTCTTGGGGACACCAAACCAGGTGTACATGTGTTTTAGGTAGAGCTCCGCTACCCCTTCTGCAGTAATTGTTTCTTGGCATGGTATAAATACCGTGGCTTTACTGCAATTGTGATCCATAACTGTAAGGATCATGTCATAATTGCCCGAAAGTGGCAATTTTGTGATGAAGTACATGGCAACTGTTTCAAATGGCAAGGAATTTTTGGGAGTGATAGGGATCATATGTCACGGAACAGACTTTGTTGCTTACTATTAGGTTCTGACTACGATAGTAAGCTTGTGATTCTTACATTAGTCAGGGACTCCATCTTTCATGTGTTATCAGTCAGTGGTAGTATCATATGTTACTGTACGCTTACTGATTACTAGGGTAGCGATACTAGGGTTCGAGCTAGTAACGCCATAGGTCAACATCATTTGGGAGGCACTTTAAAGTCCTCTATCATCATGTATAAATAGTAGTAGAGGAAGACCAAGAACCGCCATCTTGGTCTTCTTGAATCATCGGCTTTCACAGAACTCCTCTCTTGTCTTGTTTGGGAAGACCTAGGGTGAAGGAGAGTGCACTGCATAAGGCTTACCAAGAAGCCTTCCCAGTTGCAAGTTGTCGTTGTGTTGAGACTTGGTGCTCCACATTTGACTTGGGACATTTCAAGCTAAGTATTCATGCCTCATCGTTGCCTAAAGCAAGGCACACACTTACCAAAGCGTAACATTAAGACCAAGATCCCCATCGTGGCGCAAGTATCCACAAGAGAACTTTGGATCTGAGAGGGATTCTGCTCCTACAAAATCCCGCAAAAAGGAACAAGAAACGTACCAATTCAATATCTCAAAGAAGCTCATTGGAGTACCATCAATGGGATAGAAGGGTACATCATCAGAGGGGCACATGGACCTCGACCAGTTGAGTTCAATTTCAAACGAACTTGTTGGTGCAGAGTCGACCGAGAAGACGACAAGTGGAGAGTCATTGACACTCTTCCTTACAGATACGGGTGTGACATCTACGAAGAAGAAGTAGTTGCAAGGAACGATTGGGGACCTATTGATGGAGAAGAAACCCAAAGCGCCTCCACACCCTCAGAACATCTTAACACCTCGGATACTGAATCAGATGAAGAACCAACATAAGCACTGGAACCACTGGAACCAGGATTCATCGAGAGAGCTGAGCAAATCACGATTTACCCTCCCATGGCTACATTAACCAAATCCCAGGAAGTAACACTTCCTATTAACCCTAAAACAGGACACATTATGACAGCAGATGATGCTGCACTATTCCGAGCAATTGGACCAGATCAACCTGACCCACCAACAGGCAGAGGGCCCCTAGGTGGAGGAGGGTCACCACCAAACCAAGGAATACCCAGAGGAGAACCACCAGGAAGAGGGCCACCAGAAGGAGGACCACCAGGAGGAGTACCCGGAGGAGGACCACCAGGAGGAGGAATACCTGGAGCAGGACCAATAGGACTACTAGGAGGACACCACTCTGACAAGTTCACAGGAAACACCCCAGAAGTCTTCAGAGGAGACTGACACAAGACCGAAGAATTCCTCACGTAATGGGAATTATACTGGGGAATCAACAACAATAACCCCATCATGGCCAATGCATACCAATGAGCTATGTTATTCCTTACTTACATCCAAGGAAAGGACATTAACAACTGGATCACCAAGACCAGTAGATGGCTTAACCGGCAAGTTACCACCAGGATCGATGACACCGATCTGCGCCTATGGGCCAAAGTCATCACAGCCTTCAATTGGCGATTCTCAAACACCCTAGAGAAGGTGCAGGTGCAGGCCATGCTCAAGAAAGGAATCAGGATGATAGGAGGAGATATCGATGCATACGTCACGCAATTCAAACAGTTGGCAAGACAAGCTAACTATCGACTGGATTCACCACTTACAATGGATCTATTCACGGATGGACTACCCTGTGACCTTTACAAAAAGGCCTACACATATGACAACCCCCAGACCTTCCAGGAATGGAAGGAGGCAGTCATTAGAAGGCAACAACAATACATACACATGAAAGCCCGACTAGAACAGCATCAGGGCCTTGTGAACCCAGGGAGACAACAAGGAAATAATAATGGAGGGGCTTGGAGAAACATGCGCGGTACGGGATGGGGCCCACCCCATAATATCCTCAGAGACCCCAATGCCATGGACACATCAGCGGACCGAGTATGAGGGAGACTTATGGGAGCCGAAGAAATCCAAGGCAATTGGGACCGAGCCCATCCTAGAAACCCACCACCAAGAGGAGGATACATGGGACAAGGACGAGGGTGACGCAACATGAGGGAAGTAACCTGTTACACCTGTGGACAGAAAGGGCATTTCAGTTGTAACTGCCCACAGCACACCTATAACCAACCCAGTAACAGCCAAAGGACCAACGCATACCACAAAGAAGTAGGGGAAGAACCTACCAGGGCAGCAAGGGCTGAAACTCCTCAACAACAAGCAGATCACTGGATGAAGGGAGTAGCAGCTGAAGAAGACAAGGTAAAAGACCTCATATTACAGGATCTGTGGAAAAGAGAGGATTTTCGAAGCGCCTGAACCCATTGGCCTGGGTAAGGGCAGTAAAATGTAATTCTATGATCATAACTCGCTACCATTCTATGAGAATCCCAGTATTGATTCGCACAAATTACGCCATGGCTGACATTAGAGCATTGGTGGACTCAGGAGCCACCGACAACTTCCTACACCCCACTTTTGTAAAGTGAATGGGAATCGGAATGAAGCCGCTGGAATGGCCAAAAAAGATATGGAATATTGATAACACTGAAAACAGAGCAGGACTAATCACACATTATGTAGACCTGAACATACAAACCAAGGGGATCCATAAAGAGATGAGGTTCCTCATCACGGACATCGGCAGTGAAGACATCATATTTGGGTATCCATGGCTGGCCACATACAAACCAACCTTTAGCTGGAGGCACATAGTAATCAAGGAAGACGCCCTACCAGTCATCCTTAGAACGGTCAATCCAAGGATTATACGACCAACAATTGTGACAATCATAACTGAAGCTCAAAAGGATCATATCGTTGCCCAACTGGGAGAAGAGGAATTCATAGAAGGAAGGACCACATCCATGGAACTGGCGATTCAGGCGAAACAGTATACTACAAAAGCTGAGTTGCTGTCCTGTTATTCCATGTATCACCAACTATTCAACGAAGAGGCATCACATCGATTCCCACCCTCGTGGGTGTGGGATCACAAAATCCAACTCAAAAAGGGAGCACCGGAGGCAATAGACTGTAAGGTATACCCGCTCATGCAAGAAGAAGACCAGGCCCTTCAAGCTTTTCTAACAGAACAACTCAGCAAAGGATACATACGACCCTCTAAATCCCCTTATGCTTCACCATTCTTCTTTGTCAAGAAAAAGGATGGCAAACTATGACCAGTGCAAGATTACCAACGACTCAACTCATTTACCATACGCAACCAGTATCCACTACCCCTCATCACAGACCTCATAATGGACCTTAGTAATGCCCACATATACACCAAGCTTGACGTATGATGGGGTTACAACAATATATGAATCAAAGAGGGCAACGAAGAGAAAGCGGCATTCAAAACAAAATATGGCCTATTCGAACCAATGGTGATGTTCTTTGGACTAACAAACTCCCTAGCAACGTTCCAAATGATGATGAATCACATATGTCAAGACATCATCGCCAAACATGAACTCAGAGGAACAACTATTAGAGTATACATGGATGATATCGGTATCGCAACACACATAGGAAAAGGCATGGATGACCACATCACAGCAGTCAAGGATGTACTGGAAATATCAGCTAAGCATGACCTCTATTACAAACTAGAAAAATGCTTATTCCATGCACCTCATATGGATTACCTGGGGGTAATCCTTGAAAAGGGGGTGACACGCATGAACCCCGTCAAAATTTCTGGCATCAAAGTGTGATGTTCTGATGACATCATCGGTGATGTCAGGATGATGTCATGGCAGGATGACATAGGAGCTGACTGAGCACAGTTATGATGTCAGTATTACTTAGGATTGCTCAGCCATAGTAGTACTTTCCATAACGTTCTTCATGTTTCTATTTGTTTCCACACCGCTCGAGTCCGTTTACTAGTTATGACTCATAGTAGCTAGGAAGTTGTATAAATACCAACTCAAGGCAAGACTCAGACCCTAAGTCTGAGTCTCTTGAAATCTCAGCATATCGTATACATTCCTCTCTACTAAGGCAAAGGCATTGTGAACGCTTTTGAGCTTAGTAAGCATCCCTTCCTCTTTGGGCATGTACCTTCCCACGCCACCGGATCTACCCAATATTTGACTCTGAGACAAGTTGAACGTCTTGTGTTCAAATCACCTGACCCGACATCACGTGACCTGGCTCAAGTCGAGCAAGTCGATAGTGCCACTGATGCTACATTAGACTCAGACTTCGTGTTCTAAACGTGAAGTCAAGAACTCCGTACTCTAGCTTATCAATATAACATTGCTCCTCAACAGTTTGAACCCTTCTTTATTGACAATTGAGGTGCACGAAACGCTCCAATCAGATACTTAAAGAAAGCGTACTGGGCAGAACAAGAAGACCGAACCAGCTACTTTGCACGACACCTGGAGACAAATCAAGAAATCGAAGTCAAACTAGAACGTAACGGTGATATTGTCCATTGGGTCGAGCTATCATATTCATCACGAAAAAGACGATATTACATGCGTAACATCGTAGAACCCATATACAGACTCCGCATTTGGCAAGAAGAAATCGTCAACCATACTGACGAAGGACCAATCAACGGACATATTGATTCTGATTCTGATCAAGCTCCTGATACAGATCCCCCCATTGACAATTCACTAACCCAGCCTAACCCACCCGAATTTCAAGACGTACTTCCCTACACAGATGATCAACAAGAAGACATCAACCTTGCAACACAGATCGCACAAATCCGAATCCGCTCTAACTCAGATCCCATATTCACTACCATGACGACCACAACTACTGCAACCATTTCAACCGCCCCGCTATTTCCAACTCTGGTACAAGCAGGAGGACCTGCTGGAGGAGGAGGTCCACCAACGGGAGGACCAGCAGGAGGCACACCAGGCGGAGGCCCCGGACCCATAGGCGGAGGACCCGGTGGAGGCGGACCACCTAGTGGACCACCTGGAGGACCTGGAGGAGGAGGAGGTGTGCCCGCTCCCAGAGGTGGAGGACACACCACTTCTAAATTGTTCGGACGGGAACCTACACCATTCCATGGAGACCGAACTCAAGCCAATAAATATCGCTTGGTGTTTCAATTATACTGGGCGATGAATCGAACTCATGAGATATTTACCGTACCCTTCTCACATGCAGTATTGTTCCTTCAATTTATCGAAGGAACCAACGTTCAAAACTGGGTCGAAGCCCAAGTTGACTGGCTTTCCGATCAAATCATGAACCATGGACATACTACAATGGAGGAATGGCTGTGGAACACCATCGAAGATCGTTTCAAAAGCACCTTTATGGATACCACCACAGAAACCCGAGCACGATATGATATATCAAAATTAAAAATGGAATGAAACGCACTCGACAATTATATCGCCAAGTTTCAAGCACTCGCAAAAACAGCCGGATACGATCTTGATAATCTAGCAATACTCAAAAAATTTATGGATGGATTGCCACAAGGTCTCGTCAGCAACATAATTAATATGGCAGCACCAGTATCATGGAACGGCTGGACACGAGAAGCCCGAAGATATCACCAGAACTTTGTTTTCTTACAAAGTCGCTTCAAAAAACCTGAAAGCCGAAGTACAAACCGATCACCCCAATGGCGTCCGTTCCAAAAGAGTCGTGACCCGAATGCAATGGACACAACTCCAGATCGCATTCGCGTAACAACCGACGAACGGGAACATTTTATGAAAGAAGGCCGATGTTTCTATTGTAAGGAATTAGGGCACATGAGTCGTGGCTGCCCGAAGAAAGCGTCACGCACGGCCACCGCATCCATGGTCCCAGTCACCTCCTCCCCAAAAAAGGAAGGAGATAATTCATCTCCGATTCAAAATACAACTCCGACTGGCCCAAACTCGGCTAAAACCACAGATGAGATTATAGCGTTCATCTCTGGACAAGATGATAAATGGAGAGATGACTTTATTAGGAAAGCCTTCATGGAGAACCAGGATTTTTCCCAAGCCTGAACCCATCAGCCTGGGGTAGGGCAATAGGTGCTTCAAATGTGTACTATAGTCGATTCAAATCTATGAAAATACCAGTTTCTTTCCGTACACAAAGCACCATGGCTGACCGACAAATTCTCATGGACTCTGGCGCAACAGACAACTTCATTACACCTTCCTTCATCCGGCAACTTGGAATTACTACCTTACCACTCCCAACTGCCCGGAAAATCTGGAATATTGATGGAACAACTAATCAAAACAGTTTACTAACACACTTCACTGATCTAGAAGTCCAAACCTCCGGGCGAATGCAGCTTATGCGATTTCTTGTCATGAACCTGGGACCTGAAGATATGGTCTTAGGATATCCCTGGTTAGCAGCTTTCGAACCACGGTTTCATTGGGAAACCGCCACTATCGATCACAAAGCACTACCTATTGTCATAAGATCGGTTAACTGGAGACAAGTGAAATTACGACACGTTTCCACTACCGAAATCAATGACCTTGAAGAAGGAGACGAACTATGGATGGGAATCCGATCCATCGCCACCGATCTAGCTATCCAACATGGACATGATGAAGTGGAGATTCCTCCTGAATATCAGAAATACGCCAAAGTATTCTCCGAACAAGAATCCCAACGTTTCCCTCCAAGTCGACCCTAGGATCATGCGATAGAATTCAAATCAGACGCCCCAAATGTGATCGATTGTAAAGTTTACCCCCTAACTGCAACGGAAGACCAAGCCTTGGTCAAATTCCTTGACGATCACTTGCAGAAACAATATATTACCCCATCTAAATCACCCTTTGCATCTCCCTTCTTCTTTGTTAAGAAAAAGGATGGCAAATTACGTCCTGTCCAAGATTATCGAAAGATTAATCAATATACCATTCATAATCAATACCCGCTTCCACTCATACCCGATCTCATCTCCCAGGTCAAAGACTGTCACATTTTCACCAAGTTCGACATCCGTTGGGGTTATAATAACATCCGTATCAAAGCAGGTGACGAACCAAAAGCGGCCTTTAAAACAAAATATGGCCTCTACGAACCACGTGTCATGTTCTTCGGGCTTACCAACTCCCCTAGTACGTTCCAGACCATGATGAATACCATCTTTCGCCCTCTCCAACAACACTTTGCCCCTCTTGGATCTGAGATCATCGTCTATATGGATGATATTCTCATCACCTCCCACACGTCTCTGAAGGACCATCGTCTGGCCGTTCATGCCGTTCTTCAACTTCTTGACTCCCATGACCTTTACCTTAAGGCTTCTAAGTGCATGTTTGAATCCCCTCACGTTGATTACCTGGGGGTAATCCTTGAGGGGGGGGTGATTCGCATGGATCCCATTAAAATTGATGGGATTCGACAATGGCCAACCCCAAGAAATCTCAAAGATGTCTGCTCCTTTCTTGGTTTCTGTAATTTCTATCGCACCTTCATTAAAGGCTTCGCCCATATCGCAAAACCTCTAAACGCCTTGACAAAAAAGGATGTACCATGGCACTGGACGATTGAACATTCCAACTCCTTCGATGCATTAAAAGCTATTGTTACTCAGGATCCCGTTCTTGTTCAACCAGACCTTACGCATCAATTTGAACTAGAAGTAGATGCATCGGGCTTCACCACTGGAGCAGTCCTACTTCAACGAACAGATGACAAGAAGAAACACCCGATAGCATATTATTCATCAACATTCACCGAAGCGGAGCGAAATTATGACATATACGACAGAGAATTACTTGCCATTGTAAAAGCCCTTTGACATTGGCGACATTACCTCGCAGGCTCCCCTCATAAGATTATCATCTACACCGACCACTCTAATCTCCAATACTGGAAACAACTGCATAAAATCAGCCGACGGGTAGCACGAGAAATGATCGAACTTGCCGAATTTGATTTTGAACTACGCCACATCCCTGGAACAGCCAACAAAAGAGCTGACGCCTTATCAAGACGCCCTGACTATGACCAAGGGGAAGACGATAACCAAAATCAAATTGTACTCCCCGAAGACGTCTTCACACGAACCATTGTACAATGGAGGGCTAAGGAGTTTATTCGAGATTACGACATCCTTAAAGCTTGGATTGATCCTTATCAATTGAAAAGGATTGGAGATTACTGGTGGAAAGATGGAAAGAGAGTACTAACACAAGGAACTGATGATCGGCGTAAACTTATCAAAGAGTATCATGATGCACCCCCTCAGGGACACCCCGGTATCGCGCAAACTATTGATCTGATCGAGTGGCAATTCTGGTGGCCTCTGTTACGACAAGAAGTCAAGAGTTATGTGATGGGGTGCGCCCTATGTCAACAAAACAAAGTTAACGCCCATAGAAAGAAGCCACCCCCGTTCCCTATCGCGGTTCAACCTGAGACCATGCCATATGAAATCGTATCTATCAATTTCATCACTAAACTACCCAAATCACATGGCTTTGATACCATCATCACAATTACAGACCAAGGATGTTTGAAGGCCGCTACCTTTATACCATGTCAAGAAACCATATCAGGGGAAGAAGTAGCCCAGTTATATCTCTGACATGTTTTTAGGCTTTTCGGACTACCCCGTAAAATTATCTCAGACCGCGATCCTAGGTTCACTTCCATTTTTATGAAGGAACTCATGAAAGGACTCCAAGTAGAACAGAACATCTCAACAGCCTACCACCCTCAGACGGATGGACAATCCGAACGGACGAACCAGTGGCTAGAACAGTACTTACGCTTTTGGTGCAACCATCAACAAGATAATTGGGCTTCCCTCCTTCCGATTGCCGAATTCGCACACAATACATGGAAACACGAAAAGGCAAAAGAAGCCCCTTCCATGATCTTGATGGGCTATTATCCGCGTGCTACATGGGCAGAATATACAACAGAAGTTCCCCAAACCATGTTACGCCTCGACCAATTCAAGAGGGCCCGTGTTACGCCTTGCCCTGGCGTTCGTTCGACTTGAACGGATTTCTGCGTGCGAGAGTAATAAACACTGTAAGGGTCGAACGTAGAGGCGACTTCCTCAATACGACGACGGGGCTAGCAACAGATCTTCTTAGTCACGTTGGCCCAAGTGATCTTCGACTTGCCGGTGCACGTGCCGGACAAGGTGACGACTGCACACGATGAGGAGAGAGAAGAGAAGTGAATAGAGGAGTCGATGAGTGAAATCAATGGCAATTGAAGAAGACCAAGATGGTGTTTCTTGGTCTTCACCGACTACTACTTATACAGGTACTCGAGGGCTTTAAAGCGCCTCTCCAATGATACGGTCCTATGGCATATGTAGCGCGAACCCTACTACAACGATCCTAGGAATCACTCAGCAATCACATGCGATTGCTGAGTCGCTGACTGATACGACTAAGTCCGTGACTAATTACTACTTACTACCGTAGCCACAACTGGTAAGTAAGAGTCCGAAACTCCGAATCACGATATCACTTTTACACGACAAAGTCCGAAGGGCCAACCGTAACAGCCCGCAAAGAAGCATCAGAAAATTTACAGAAGGCATATCAAGTGACAGATGTTCCCTCCACGTACAAACCTCATGTCCCTGGCAATTTGGTATGGCTTGAAGGGCATAACCTATCCACTTCTCATCCCACGGCCAAATTAGCACCTCGGCGTTACGGACCTTTTCCCTGTCAAACGTGCTCTCTCTCATGTGACCTTTGAGTTAACGCTACCACCACACTGGAAGATTCATCCTGTCTTCCATGGAAGTCTTCTGACTCCATTTAAGGAAACCGAAACACATGGACCTAATTACATGAAACCCCCACCTGACCTTATCGATGGACAAGAAGAGTACGAGGTAGAACAAATTCTAGACAGTAGGCGAACCGGAGTATGAAAGTGTCTACAATACTTGGTACAATGGAAGGGTTACACCCCTGCGGATAACCAATTGGTTGCATCTACCGATGTACACGCACCAGAGCTGGTGAAAGAATTTTACAATCAATATCCGCACAAGGCCAGAGGGATAAAAGGAGAAGGTCGCGACACTCAATTAACATCCCTCTCATCGACTAAATCCCCTATGTCTTCTCCCAATGCCCGCTCTCCGCAAAACCAAGAAGCCGTCCTGCTATTGGATGCCCCCTTACCCACAGCTGTCGGTACACCCAACAAAGGACACCTTTCGCCTTCTCGACCTATACTCCTCCTCCACCCCAACCAAGATGACCCGCAGCAAGACGCGACAGCTAGAAATGCAGAAGTTCCCCCGGTGCCCCGCAACGATGCCCCTCCTGGCTTTGTCTGAAACGAAGGCGACAACTACATCTTCTTCCCAGTCCTTGACGAACGCAACACCTTCGTCAATCCCCCCTTTGTTCAGTTCACCGGAGGAGGAGATCCAATGGTACTGGCAAGACTTACCAGACAAGGTCCGATTTACGGGGGACTGTTGTGGGCTGATGAATATGCCGTGGCAGGAGCTGTCCCCGTTTACCGCACTGAACAGCTTCACGTGTTGTCCAGTGCATTCCGTCACCGCAACCTCCTTTTCCAAGCCCTCCAGGAGTTAGGTGATAGGGGACTATTGGCAGAGTTGGAACGTTATCAGGTATCGTTAGTAGATCAGAGGAACATCGAAGATCAGATTTCACAGCTGGAGATGCGGCTTACCTTCCTCAAAAGGAAGCAGCGTGAGTGCATTCTATGTATGGAGAAGGTGCGGCTTTGGGAGCGTATGATGAACACGACAACGGGTGCGCTTCTCTCCCTTGCTATCGATAACGAGGAACGACGTGGGCGTCGTGCATGAAGGGGGGGTCATGTGACGTTCTGACGATGTCATCGGTGATGTCAGGATGATGTCATGGCAGGATGACATAGGAGCTGACTGAGCACAGTTATGATGTCAGTATTACTTAGGATTGCTCAGCCATAGTAGTACTTTCCATAACGTTCTTCATGTTTCTATTTGTTTCCACACCGCTCGAGTCCGTTTACTAGTTATGACTCATAGTAGCTAGGAAGTTGTATAAATACCAACTCAAGACAAGACTCAGACCCTAAGTCTGAGTCTCTTGAAATCTCAGCATATCGTATACATTCCTCTCTACTAAGGCAAAGGCATTGTGAACGCTTTTGAGCTTAGTAAGCATCCCTTCCTCTTTGGGCATGTACCTTCCCACGCCACTGGATCTACCCGATATTTGACTCTGAGACAAGTTGAACGTCTTGTGTTCAAATCACCTGACCTGATGTCACATGACCTGGCTCAAGTCGAGCAAGTCAATAGCGCCGCTGACGCTACAAAAGACTGGCCAACACCCACAAAAGTCAAAGACATTTGGTCATTCCTAGGCTTTTGCAATTTTTACCATGCATTTATTCACATCACGCAAAACCCCTGAACCAGCTAACAAAGAAAGGAGCTGACTGGAAATGGACGGGAACGGAACATGACACATTCAACAAACTGAAAAAGCTCATAACATCGGAACCGGTACTGGCACATCCACAGCTGAGTAAACCATTTGAACTAGAGGTCAATGCATCAGGATTCACGATAGGAGCAGTACTATTGCAATGAAAAGATGACAGAAAACAACACCCAATCAGTTACTTTTCAACCACACTCAATGAAGTGGAGAGAAACTACGACATTTACAACCTGGAGTTACTGGCGATAGTCAAGGCATTCCGACACTGGTGACCGCTGCTCACAGGATCACCACACTGAACGAAGGTTTTCTCTGATCACATGAACCTACAATATTGGAGGAGCCCTCAGAAGATCAGCCAAAGAGTGGCAAGGGAAGTACTTGAACTTTCAGAATATGACTTTGAAATTCACCATATTAAAGGATCAGCAAACGGGCAGGCAGATGCATTATCACGAAGACTAGACTACAATCAGGGTGAAGGAGATAACGATAACATCACAGTACTACTGGACAAGGTCTTCATACGTGGCACCCGAATAGAAGGAATACAAACCAACAAAGAACACCTCAACCCCAAAGATACCATTCCGGAGGACCCCATATACGAACAGAACAAGGCCATTCTAAAACCTTGGGTAGATGCACATTGACTCAAGAAGATAGATGGTATCTGGTATAAGGATGCATGACAAGTAGTCACCGGAGGCATCCACGATAAGCGATGTATACTACATAACCATCATGACCTCCCTGCTCATAGACATCCAGGAATCAAGAGAACCACTCAACTTACAGGGCATGCATATTGGTGGCCAGGACTGGCCCAAGACACCCTGGAATATGTCAAGGGATGCGCCAAATGTCAGCATATTAAGGTGCAACATGGGCACAACAAAGCACCTCTCAATCCCATATACCCCAAACTGGAAGCAATGCCGTTTGAAACGATAGCCCTTGATTTCATAACCAAACTACCACCGTCCCAGGGATACGACACAATATTAATGATAATGGACCATGATTGTAGTAAGGCGGCAATCTTTATACCCTATAATGAAGAGATTAGCGTGGAAGGAGTCACCAACCTCTACCTAAAGCATGTCTTCGTTCGCTTCAGACTCCCCACAAAAATCATAAGTGATTGTGATCCTCGCTTTGCCAGCAGACTTACAAGGGAACTCTGCAGGATATTAGACATCAAACAAAATATCTCCACCATGTACCATCCATGAACAGATGGACAGTCAGAGCGGACGAACCAATGGGTGGAACAATACCTCTGTTTCTGGGCAAATGAACAACAGGACAACTGGTACGGATACCTGCCTCTCGCAGAATTCGCGCATAACAACTGGCCACATGAATACACACAGGAGTCCCCCTTTAATCTCCTTATGGGCTATAACCCACATGCTGATTGGATGGATAAACCATCACCCACCCCACAGATAGCGCTCAGGACCAAACAGTTTCAGGAAGCACGGAAACGAGCTCAGAAACTCATTAAAAAGGTGCAGCAGTCATGGGTTACAAACAAAACGGGACCGAGATTCACACAGGGTGACCTTGTGTGGCTGGAAGGACAACATCTGCGTACCCATCAGCCAACAGCAAAACTCACTCCGCGACGACATGGACCCTTCAAGATTGAACAGGTGATGTCTCCTGTCAATTACCAGCTCAAACTTCCTCCACAATGGAAAATTCACACAGTGTTCCATGTGGATCTTCTCACAAAGTACAACGAGACTCCACTCCATGGGAAGAATTACCAGTGCCCACCACCAGATCTGGTAAACGGAGAAGAAGAATACGAAGTTGAGAAGGTTCTAGATAAGCGGCATTTCAGCAGAGGATGGAAGAAACAGTACTTGGAAGGGTTATCCCGACTCGGAAAACCAGTGGGTCAACCAGGAGGACCTATTTGCCGATGAAGCCCTCGTGGAGTATCAACATTCAAAAACTGCTCCACAAACACTTATAAAGAGAGGGAGAATCAAAGACAACATCTCATTCTCCTCCTTTACATCCACTCACACCACTCCCAACATTTACATGCCTTTCACCCCCAATGCCACCCTCTCAACGTCTTTGTACTACCTCGGAACCCCCAAGAGGATTTTTGCCTGTGAGCTGGAAGAAGAGCGGACATCTACAAGCCCAGCCAACGCCATGGAGGTCGTCATGGCTGAGGGAGACAGAGCCAGGTCCGAGGGACCCATCACCCAAGCTGAGTTCCACAGCACCATCGCCCGATTCCCTGCTCAAGGACAAGGCGACAACAGTGCTCGCCTGTCCCCAGACGTTGACAGACAGCCAGCTCTCTGGCACATCCTCCATGCTGAAACTGGAGAACCAATCTCCAACCACCCCTTCACCACCACCGAAGTCAATGACTTTTGGCGGGCTCTCAATCACAGTGCAGACATCCACGCATGCCAGGGAGTGGTACAAAGTGGCGATGAAACTGAAGAAGTCGTGGAAAGAGGTGACCGACGATTGGAGGGAAGAACAGCTATGAATAGCCCAATGCCAGATGAGGGAGATGAGAGAGAAGAGGGAGAAGTCACAGACAGCGAGGATGAGAGATACCCAGCTGAGCACCCACACATTCTCTATGGCCGAGAAGCTGATGCTCCACCTCATACAACCCGACACGCACTCGCCACCGATGGGACCCCCCTCTACCAGGGTCACATATGTACCCAGCTCACCGACCAGGCCGTCTCCACTGTCGCCAATGCCTGTGCGCCTCACAGGTTCCAGGTCAATCGAGGACCTGATTACATTCACTTCCCCATCACCACCCCCGACGGCATGACGCGCCAGGCCAAATACGTCCAGGCCATCATGAGCAACAACCCTATTGTGCTCGGCCTGATCAACAAGTCCAACAGGGTGTTCCCAAAACCCCTGTATGCTGCACCACAGTACGTGGTACACCCCAAAACCCATATCAAATATGCTCAAGAGGACTTGTTCCTCTTTGATGCAGGGTACGACAAAGTCAGCGTGGTCAACTGAGCAGTCCAGGAATGTAGGAACATAAGTCTCACCGCTGAAATCAAGCGGTACCAGGCCCTCAGGGCAGAGTTGGGACAACTAGAGGCAAGGGTGAGAGAGCTACAGGAGACATGGGGATGACTGGCGATGGACAAGGCATTGTGCATCAGTAGGTTGGAGCAGGCATGAGCGATGCAGCGGATCGAGGATGTACAAGCTGGGTGGATGGGACCACCCGGGCTCTGTGGGCATCACTCCTGAAAAGGGGGTGATGTCACAGAATGGACTTTGTTGCTTACTATCAGGTTCTGACTACGATAGTAAGCTTGTGATTCTTACATTAGTCAGGGACTCCATCCTTCACGTGTTATCAGTCAGCGGTAGTATCACATGTTACTGTACGCTTACTGATTACTAGGGTAGTGATACTAGGGTTCGAGCTAGTAACGCCATAGGTCAACATCATTCAGGAGGCGCTTTAAAGCCCTCTATTATCGTGTATAAATAGTAGTAGGGGAAGACCAAGAACCGCCATCTTGGTCTTCTTGAATCATCGGCTTTCACAGAACTCCTCTCTTGTCTTGTTTGGGAAGACCTAGGGTGAAGGAGAGTGCACTGCATAAGGCTTACCAAGAAGCCTTCCCAGTTGCAAGTTGTCATTGTGTTGAGACTTGGTGCTCCACATTTGACTTGGGACATTTCAAGCTAAGTATTCGCACCTCATCATTGCCTAAAGCAAGGCACACACTTACCAAAGCGTAACATCATAGCTGGTTTGAGTGGTTGTGTGTTTATTTTGTTGGCTTGACATGCTCCACATCCCTTCACATATTGTTCCACATCTTCCTTCATTTTTGGCCACCAGAAGTCTTGTTTTTCCAAGGCATATGTGTTCGTAATTCCTGGGTGTCCTGCAGATGGGGTGTTGTGGTAAAAGTGAATTACCCCCCTCTTCAGATTGTTGTCTCCAGCAACAATGATCCAGTCTGTATCATTTTCAATCTTCCACCAAATGTTAACAAGTTTGGTAAGATTGAAGGTGTTGGACCACTTTTTAAGCCTCTTTTGGTTTTCTTTATTCATTTGTTGGTCTTCCTCCACCTGGTCTTGAAGGGACTGATACTTGCGATGATTTATTGTCGCACTATAGTGTTCCCTTTCTTTCTGGTTACTGGGGTTATAATATTCTGACCCCATCATTCATGCAAGGCTGAGCAAGATAGGTGGTAGAACCACCAATGCCTTGTTGTCTTCTTCACCCTGTTCATAGTCAGGGCATCATGACAATGTGTCTGCCTGACCATTCTTCTTGCCCACTATGTGAACCAATTCGAAGTTGTATTCCATGAGTTCTGCATGCCATCTTGCCACTCTTCTGTTGTGGTCGCCTGGATTCATCCAATACAATAGGTTGGCATGGTCCGTATGCACCTTAACTTTGAATGCTGGTTGGTGTAAGAAATGTCTCCAATGATGGAACATTTCTACAAGGGCTAGGAGCTCCTTGTTGTAGATATCATAGTTTCTTTGGGCATCGTTCATGGTTTTTGAAAAGAATGCCACCAGGTGGAGCACTCCTTCATCATTTCATTGCATTAGGACAGCTCCCATCACATAATTTGATGCATCCACTTCAACTTTGAACAGTTTCTTCTGGTTCGGTTGTATTAAAACCGGTTCTTCACATATTCGCTTCTTCAAAGTTTCAAAAGCACTTTGTTCTTCTGGTCCCCAATTCCATTGAGCACCTTTCTTTAGCCGATCATTCAATGCCTTTGCAATAAATGAAAATCCACAAATAAATCACCTGTAAAAGTTGCAGAATCCAAGGAAAGCCCAAATATCTTTAGTGGTTTTCGGTGTTTTCCATTCCACTACTCCAGTGACTTTGACAGGATCCATAGTAACAGTTCCCTTTTCCAGGATTACTCCTAGGAACTCAATGTGTTCTACTTCAAAAAGACATTTACTGGGCTTTAGGTAGAGGTCTAGCTTTTGAAGGTATTCAAGGACTTTGCTAACCAACTTGCAGTGTTCTTCTTCATCCTTCTTTGTTGCAATAAGGATGTTGTCCATGTAGATGATCACTTGACCAGTCGCTGTGAGGTCATTAAACTGCATGTTCATCATTTGTTGGAATACAGCAGGGGCATTTTTCAGCCCGAATGGCATTACTATTGGTTCAAAAAGTCCTAGGTTCATTTTGAAGGCAGCTTTCAGTTCATCGCCTTCTTGGAAGTGAATATTGTTATATCCTGCTCGTACATCCATCTTGGTGAATAACCTGGCATCTTTCACCTTGTCTACCAGTTCCTGTATCAAAGGCAACAGGTATCGGTTGGGGATTGTGAAAGAATTCAGTTTTTGGTAGTCCACTACTGGATGAAGTTTTCCATCTTTCTTTCCAACGAAGAAGAAAGGTGATGAGTATTGAGATTTTGATGGACAAATATAGCCCTTGTCCAAGTTATCCTTAATGTATTCATCAAGCTTTTCTTGCTCGCCTTTAGATAGCAGGTATATTGTGCAGTCTAGCATTTTTGGGGCGTCCTCTGTAAAATCAATAGCAATATCCCAAGGTTGGTGTTCCAGATATCGCTTCACCTCTTCTTCAGAAAAGACCTTCTTCCATTTATGGTAGTGTTTTGGGACTACTTGGTCCCAGGTTTTCTCTTCTTTCAGCAGCGCTTTTATTGCCATTTCTGTTGATGTCAAGCTTCTTTTGAAGATTTCTTCATCCATTTGGTGTACAAAGAGTTCTTCCCCAGGGGTGCATAGTGATGCAGCCTTCTTGATCCACGCATCTCATATGCGGATCACTTCTGCGTCCATTACATATGAAAGGGTTTTGATAACAAGTGGTTGCATGCTTTCATCAAGGGTCGTGCTTCTCCAATTGATCAATGGCTGGAAGGCAGTGAGCCACAGGTACTCTAACACCATCTCGTCATCTCCTAAATTTGTGACGAGGAATCACATATTCTGTTTCTTCTCCCCAGTTCAGACTTGCAGGTCAATGTAGTACTTGATGATTCCTAACTTATTCTGGGTCCTGTCAATGTTTCACACAATGCAGGGTTGTGGTAGCTTTAGTTTGCCAATCTCCATTCTTTTCAGGAGCTTGAAGTCAATAAAGTCATCCGTGGCTCCTGAATCCACGAGAACTTTTCTTTCAGCCATTGTATGTGCAGTTTGTATCAGAGTTGGGATTTGGAGACTTCAATATTTACAAACAAACACGTCTTTAAACTGTAACACACGTGCCCAGGCCACCAGGTTTGTGCATTTTAAAAATCCTTCCCATGCTCGTCTACCTAAGCCTGTTTCAACATTTCATATTTCTCCTTGGTTGATAGGCTTTTTATAAGTGATGACTCCATGTCTGTAGGGTTGGATTCCACATCAGATTCTTCCTCTTCTTCCTCTGGTTCACTTTCTTCAGCCTTAGCTTTGCAAGCCTTCTGAGGGGGTTTCTTGTCCTTTATTTTATCGGGACAGTTGCGTGAGAGGTGTCCTTGCTTGTTACAGTTGAAACAACAACCTTCTTTCTTCTGGACTTCAACATCTGTGGTGTCCTTTGCAGTGGTCACCACTGCTCTTCCTCTGGTTCCTTTATTCCTATTAAAGTTGGAACGGGAGTGGTCGGTGTGAGTGTCCATTGCATCTGAAGCAGGTGCTGGCATTTTAATGCCCAGCATTTTCACCAATTGGGTGGGGTTCATTCTTCCTGTTCCCTTCTTCCTTGGAGTTTCTTTGTAAATTCCCCTGATATTCTGGACTGCGGTGTTGTCTAAGTGGTACTGGCACACTCTGTTGGCCCATCCTCTGAAATCCAGAGGGCGTACCACCTTATAGATATGGTCCATCATGTGATAAGGAAGTTTGGATGCGAATAGGGAGAGTGTCGACTGAGCATCCAGGGGATACGTAGCCTCAGCAGCAAGAGATTCAAACTGGGCGATAAATGTGTCCACCTCATTTGGTATGAATGAGAGGTGGCGAAGCTTATCTTCTGCCCTTTCTCTTGCTCCCATATCCTGGAATGCTTGTTCAAAGCCTTAAGGCACTGCCATCCAATAGAATTTGTCATTCGGGAGTCTTCCATTATTCATCTCCACAAGGATCCAGTTGGTCCATCTCTTGACCCAGTCCTTTATATTTGGCCCCTTAATGAATCCAAGTAGCAGAGCTGCTCGTTTTATTGGTATAGCCATCTGTTCAGCATCCAAATTTGTAATGTGATACAGGTTAAATTCCTGCATAAATTGGTCTGCGAGGGCTCAGGTACCATCAAAGTTGGTTGGGGGATTTCCTCCAAGTTTGCTATTTGCCCCTCCAGGGCCTGGGCCAGCACCTGCCCCACCTCCAACAGGGGCGCCTCCCAGTAGGGGTCCTCCACCTCTGGGTGCGCCTCCACCTGCTGGGGCACCTCCGCCTCCAGGTGCTCCCCCACCTCCTGGGGGGCCACCTCCTGGCGGTCCACTTCCTCCTGGTGGTCCTGGGGGCCCACCTCCAGAGGGACCACTTCCTGCTGCCATAGTGCTAGCAGGGGGGTTTCCGCTTCCTGTTCCTGTCCCCTTTGTAAAGAATGTTTGGACTGTAGCTGGGGGAACAGCCGTTGTTGTTGCAGTTGCAGCTGTGGTGGTCATCTGTGTTGCCATTGGAGAACTTTTTGTATCACGTCTCTTAGCGGTTGGCACAGTATGCTGGCCTGCCTTCAATGTAGTGTCTTCTGGTGGAATTGCTGTTACTAACATAGGTCTGATCAATCTTCTTCCCAGGTTATACAGGGAGGGGACTGGTTGAGTAGCTGTCCAATGCCTAGTCCTGCTGTCTCGCTGTATAAAGTACCACTGCTCAGTACTTTCTTCGTATTCAATGGCGAGGTATAATGCGCTGAGTAAGTCGTATACCCAATAACCTTCTTCGCCATCGATTTCCTGCCAAAGGGCTGCTCCTTTTACATGGCCAGGAACGTTGTCATCTGTTCTCCTCTCAATAGCAAACAGTTTGAATCCAAGGGTTGAACAGGATTCAGAGATTCTTCATCCCTTAGCCAGAGTGGCAATAGGTTTGATAGACTTGACTTAATGTTATGTCACAGTAGGGACATTCACCCAATGTGGGTTAAGTCGTTCTACTGAGACACTGCACTAAGGGTCTTTTGTCAAAGTCTGGTTTCTAAGGGAAGTTCCAAGGAGGAACTTCAGTGAAATATGTATGAGTTGAAGAGTCAGCCTAAGCCAATAGTGGAACTTAGGATTCTTCAGTGAGAGGGGAGGGTTCATGAGAGATGGAGTGTTCACAGGTCATCGATTGCTTGAGTACTGTAGAATACAAGAAGTCAAGTCTAAGGCTACAAGCTACCTAGCAAGCCTGACTTTATAGTAAATGGGAGAGATCCTAGGATAGAGTCACAATAGCATCCTAGGATTGAGTCAACAAGTCTGAGACAATAAAACAATAAGAACTGTGGAGCACAGTCTGTAGTAATCACATGTAAGATGTGAAACAAAAGATATAAGTGAAACAATAGCCCCCTTATCAACAGGCAAGAGTCATCATGACTCACATGAGAAATAAGTAAAGAGTCACTATGACTCTTATGAGAACTGAGACGTGACCATGAGAAAAGGAGAAAAGAATAAGTCATATCGTAACATCCAACCACCTCTAAAGGTGAGTTACATATCCTATTAGCTGTGCTCTATGCTGCACAATAGAGCTGAAGACAGACCCCCATTTTGAAGGGTTATTCAACTCACATCCCAGAAAGTGTGCCCACATTAGTGACACTCCAGTTGCTGGGCCATCAGCCCTTTAAGATTCCTCTTACATTGCCTTCCCTATTCCCCCCTCACCATAGCATTGAGCCTGTAGCAGCTTTCAACTCAAACCCATACCCCTTCAATACACTGTTATACCCTTATACTCATAATCCATAGAGTTAAAACACTTTATTTGATGTCACACCAATCAAAGTGTGCTATAACCAGAGTTCTGATGCTGCATGAAAACTCAACACCACACAAATGCTGCATTTGCCACAAATGCTGCATTTGCCACAAATGCTGAAATGCTGCTCACTCTTCTACCTGCCAAAATGCTGCCAGTGGTGTGACATTGTGTGACAAATGAGTGCAAAGGTATATTCAAACTTGAATATCTGCCACACATTGAAGGACTTAAAGAAAAAATCAGAAATTTAATCCTGAGATATAGTTCAGATGGTTCTATGACTATGTAAGTGCAGGTGTGTCTACAATGTGTTGTTGAGGCCACACAGAAAAAAGTGCAGCAGTACTGACGACACGATAGTATGGCCGAACGTGACGAGAAGGGCGGAACGCGAAATGAGACAGCTCATTTCATATCTTATTACGTCACATTGATAATTTACAGCGTAGAAACTGAGGTCCTACATACAGGAGCGGAGACAGTACTGTGGTAAGAATACACAGAGCGATACGGCGTCATCTTTCCTCGAGACTCTGACAACTACATAGAGGTGGTGACGACGTAGTGATAATGTTGCGCGATGTCGAAACTTTGCGATGGTGATGGTGTACGCGCGTAACCCGAAAGCAATCATCAAACTGTTGCGACAGAGGGTGGCGAAATGAATGCTGGCACCGGTTGCTTCTACCAGCTTGTAGGGCCGAACTTTTCTCCGTCCGCAAGGAGCTTGTTCGAAACGCCAGTGGCATCAGACGTGTTCTTATACACAGTGTTGCCCCACCATTCCTGAAGACCGATGTTGCCATTCTGCGGGTATTGAAGAGTGAAGAAGATGACGACACCGCCAAAAGCGTAACTTGCATCCAAAGCAGCCGACAGCACATCTGTGATCCCATGTCCATCAGCAATCTAGGGATACGTCAGAGAGTCAAATACAAAATAATAGACGTACAGTTGTACTTGGCCCACCAGCCAAAGTGGCGCCGACGGATCACGTAGTTAAATAAGAAGCAAATCAGGACCCAGGGTACATAGTTGAGCGGCGTTGCGGGTGGCATGGAACTCATGGCCATGAAAACGAGCGGGAAGTTAAGGTATTTCAGGAATGAGATCTTGAACCCCTTGTGCAGTGTCCACTGGATAAGTGGAAGGATTGCACCGACCATGAAGAAGAACAGGAGGCCGTAGTAAATCTGACCGTGCGAGAAGAGACGTTGCGGGCCAATAGCACCCCACTGCAGGTAAGGTGTTAGCAGTATGGACGAAATCACAGGGTAAGGATAACGCACGATGATCGACGCGGTGCCGGATACAGTGGTCGAGGGGCAAATAAAGCCATCTTTCTGTGTCGGGGTGCAAAGGCCCTCAATGTTGGAAAATAGCCAAGCCTGCACACCGAGCTGCACGGTTCCGGAGATGATGGTGGCGACGACTTGGCAGAAGAACATCGGCCGGGGGGGAACCTTCATGTAGTGACCGAGCTTGAAATCCCTGCTGAAGTTTAACGCTTGAGACATGGTGACGTGACCCCAGGTCTTGAACAACATCATCGTAATCGGTCGACCAGGGAGCGCATAGCCGATGATAAGCTCAGAGATGACGCTAAGACTAAGCTGTTGGTTCGTGATCGCAAGAGTGACACCAATCGGTATCGTATACATGAATGCTGCATGGGGGAAGAAGTATGTCAACTAGGTATAAAATCCGCGGGGTATTTAGAGACATACAGATGGCGAGAGCGAGGACGAAAGCCCAGACAGGCAACTGTGTGTTCCAGACTTCTTTTACAGTGACACCGAACACAAACATGGACACTACGAAGGACATTAGTACCTGTACACTCTGAGTCCCGCTACCTCCGTGCAGTATACGTACAGAAAATGGACAGGTACCACCAGTCTGGAACCACCTTGTACGCAGACATGAGGCGAGCGTGGATGTCAGGCCGCTCTGAGAGCGAGTGAAAAGCCCTGGTCCAAATCTGCTTTCGGTAGTAGACTAAGGTGTGCGTGATGGTAGCAGTGATGGAGGCGAATGAGAGACCGTAGGAAACGGCGAAGCTCGCGGAGATGAACAAAGGGCTGTAAGCTTTGTAACCCGCAAGGTTGAAGGTGACGTCATCGTTGACGACTCGCGAGACATTGTAAGGTTTGCCCTCGTTGTCGAAGGATCCCGAGGAAACCAATGGCAAGAAGCCGCTATACCAGGTGTTGGTGTACTGTGGTAAAATAGTCATGAAAAACGAAATAAAGAAACGGAAAAGTTAAAATAGAAACTCACATAAAGAATGGGGACCAGGAGCCAGGCAAAGAGTGCGACGGCGATACCAGTGTGGGCAGCTGCCCACCACGGGGTGGGAAGAGGTGAACCAGTGAATGCGGTGATTTGACCCCAGTCAAATGTGAGGAGACCCATGGCCAGGCCGTGCTGGACACCGAACATTTGGTTGATTCTGGCATTGTTAGGCGCCATCCAGCAGACCCATGAGAAGCTGGACAATGCAGTGAATAAGTAAGACGGAAAGAAATCTAGGGAGAAAGTGAGACCCGGACGAAAACCAACAGATAAGGAGACAAGCTAACTGTAGCAGAAGTAGCCGAAAAAGATGAAGGTGAAGAAGCGCCCGCGGGGGATACCACCAAGGCCTTGAGTGCCGGTTGTCTCCTGAGAGTGCATGGTGTTGAAAAGGGCGGCAACGACGAGGGTGCTGGGCCAAATCATTGACGGGGGATCGACGAGGAAACGCTTGCAGATACCACCGATCGAGTAACCGATTAGTTGGGTCGACATGACCAGAAGCCATTGGTCTACGTAAAAGAATTTAATACGATCCATGGAAGCTCAGATCCCCCACAACTCACATTCAAAGTTGGGATTATGGTTGTAGAAGACCCTTTGGACAGCAATAATATCGGTCTATACGTGGCATGAGTAAGACACAAATTACCAAGTTGGCTGTTACCAAATTTGGTACTTACAGCACTAGCAGGTCCAGATCCGACCGAAGCCATGATCGTACTGATAACGTGTTCTTTTATCGAGAAAGGACCCGGGTTGAGCTCCATGCCGAAGAGTGTCACGTTTGGAACGTAGCGTGCCCAGGCCTTTCCAATGGGGAAACACAAAAGTAAGGGTATGAACTGTTTATAATAAGTGCGACTCAGCACGGGAGAAAACGAAGGAGCAAATGCAGGCAGGTAGCAATGGAACACAAACCGAGGATATAAACACGGTAGGATATCTGAAGGAGAAGAATTGGTTGATACCGGGGATAAGGACAGCCCAAGTGATGCCGATAACCCAAGCACGCAAAGTGGATGCAGGCATCGTGGGATCGTCCGTGTTGGCCACAGCGGACCGGACTTCGGGATACGGAGACTCGTCTTCCAGTAGAAAGGCAGTCTGGTCGAAATTAGGATCGTCTTCATTGGCGCGGGAAAAACCCTGTCATTGTACCAAGTAGGTGAGTTGTATGAAGTGAGAGAAATGACTAACGGCGAGATCGCGAAGGTGCTTGTGGTTGTGCTTCTCGTAATCAGTAGACCAGCTATCATTTTCAAAGTACGACATGGCTAGCTAGCTTATGATCACAAGGAGCGGGCGCAATGAGCAGACCAGTCTGGCTCAAGAGAGGGAGCAGACGGACGTGGGAGGAAGACCATGAGAGATAGATTTTATACCACTCAAGGGAGATAGAAGCCAACTGGATTGCCCATAGCAGGGCGGACCCGGAGGGCTAACCGGGGTTTCAGTTGACCGAGGTATCAGCGAGAGACTGGACAAGAACAGCCCTCTCAATTGGGTTTGGCTTAGGCCTGGCAAATTGAGGACGGAGCCGTCATGCACGGCTCTCGACGGCTTGGGATGATGGCCCGGCTTTCAGGCCATCAGGCCGCGGCTTTGGTGATCTTTTCAGGTAGAGGGGGCTCAAGTTATTCAGTAGCAGTATGCCGCCTTAGTCTATGCGTGATAGGTATAGACTAAGAACAAAGCAATATGCCATGTGTTATTACTACCGCTGTTTTCAGCGCCAATCTCAGGAAACTGATCCGACGACATCATTGTAGGCTCACCGATGCAACCGATGCCAACCCTGCCCTGCCCGATCTCTGCACTATGCCTGCCATTTTGTGCGCGGAATCAAGCACCATCTGTTCAGGCAGTCGATAACGCCAGAAGAGATTCCGCAAACTATAAGTAGAAGTCAACAGATTGGCATGAAAACACAACAGCCAGCACAAACTGTGTGGGAACCTACACAGCAGCGTGCGGTCTGTCGTCTTGAAGGGGGGGAACCCCAGCAATAACGTCGCATCATCAAACCTCACCTGCGTGATACGCGCCATCGTTGTCCTGAGTCGAGTGATTCCGGGATTTTGGAGGAGAGGGAGTCCATATAATGTGCGTGATAGGTGGTCCCCACCTTGCAGGGCGAGTTTCTGGGACGTGGGGAGTGAAAACGCGTCGAGTGACTTGTGTCTTGAACAAGGTCCTTCAAGGCTTTCGTTTCCATACAGTGTATCCGCCCATTTTTGTTTTTCCGTGTACTGTTTATCCTTGCGTTACCATGGGCCGTGCTCGTTTCCCTTTCGCTCTTGCTAGCTCTCGGCGAGCCACCATCGTGAGGCAGTGATGGCATACTGGTTCGTGCCCACGGAGATGCGGGCCGATCCGAACACTATCAAAGTACTGTACATCACCGCGGCACGTCGGCGGTAAATTTACGCCGGAGGGTCGTATTCAGTGCCAGTGGTCATTCAGTCATGCAGCGCTGATATGCATGGTTTCAGAGGAGTGAGACAAACTCGCACTCCTCCCAGCGAGACTAACTTGGCGCATACTGTTGGTGTGCGAGAAACAGGATGACAGGAAAAGGTCAATTTTTTCCAAGGCGAAAACATGATCGTTTTGATGATCGCGCAAAACCGATCCACGACCCATGCCTCTTAAAGTGACGAAGGCCGAGCGCTGAGCCTGAACCAGTTGGCCATTTAACATAATCTCTTGGCTCCCACTTTACTTTGTCTCGGCTTTGTCTCTCGACCGCCCCATTTGGTTCCTGTTATGCCTCGTGCTTCGGCTCTACCGAGCCCATTGCTTCTATTCACCTTTCATCGTCCTCCCCGGTGCTCGGTTGCTACGAGTACATAGAAGGGCAACCCCCGAAGTGAAGACCCCGATGAGATGAGCCTTAGTAGGGCGATAAGGGACGGCTGAGCACGAGACGGGATAGGGGCCATACAAAGGTAGTATTGGAGGCGTGAACCGATGGTTTACAAGGCGAGAGACGGACGACCTATATACAGGAGAGATAATAATGTGCGTAGAAAGATACCTAACGGTACCGTGTCCCCGTCCCCCCGCGACTGCGAGGGTTGCGTGGAAGTGGTGATGACAATGCTGCGTGATTTTGAGGCTCTGCGATGGTGATGATGTGCGCACGTAACTCGAAGGTGATCATTAAACTGCTGCGACAGAGGGTGATGAGGCGAACGCTGGCACTGGTTGCTTTTACCAGCTTGTAGGGCCAAACGTTTCGCCATCTCCAAGGAGCTTGTTCGGAACGCCGGCTGCATCAGCCGTGTTCGCATATACAGTGTTGCCCCACCAGTTTTGGACACTGTCTAGGCCGATGCTGCCATTGTTCGGGTACTGAAGAGTAAAGAAGATGGCGACCCCACCGAAAGCGTAACTTGCATCCAATGCAGCCGATAGCACATCTGTTATCCCCAAGTCCATCAACAATCCGGGGATACCTCAGGGTGTCAAATACAAAATAGGAAACGCACAGTTGTACTTGGCCCACCAGCTGAAGTAACGCCGACGGATCACATAGTTAAATAAGAAGCAAATGAGCACCCAAGGCACAAAATTGAGCGGTGTTGCGGGTGGCATGTTGCCCAAGGCGATAAAAATGAGTGGGAAGTTGAGGTATTTCAGGAATGTCATCTTGAACTTCTTGTGCAGTAACCACTGGATAGGTGGAAGGATTGCACCGACCAAAAAGAAGAACACGAGGCCGTGGTAAATCTGACCGCGTGAGAAGAGACGTTGCGGGCCGATGACGCCCCACTGCAAGAAAGATATTAGCAATATGGACGAGACCTTAGAGAAAGAATAACGCACGATGACTGACGCGGTACCGAACACAGTGGTCGAGGGGCAAATAAAGCCGCCTTTTTGGGTGGGGCTGCAAAGGTCCTCAACATTGGAGAACAGCCAATCCTGCACACCGAGCTGCACGGTTCCAGCAATGATGGTGGCAACGACTTGGCAGAAGAACATCGGCCGGGGAGGGACCTTCATATAGTGGCCCACCTTGAAGTCATTGGTGAAGGTTAATGCCTGAGTCATGGTGACGTAACCCCAGGTCTTGAACATCATCATCGCAATCGGTCGACCAGGGAGCGCGTAGCCGATGATAAGCTCTGTGATGACGTTAAGGCCGACTGCTTGGTTCGTGATAGCCAGAATGACACCAGTGGGGATCGTGTAGACGAACGCTGAATGGGGGGAGGCACATTAACTAGGTATAAAATCCGCAGGGGGTATTTGGAGACATACAGATGGTGAGAGCGAGGACGAAAGCCCAGATAGGGAACTGAGTATTCCAGACTTCTATGGCAAAGACACCGAACGCAAACATGGTCACTGCGAAGGATATTAGTGCTTGCACGCTCTGAGACTCGCTATCTAATAGACGCACAGAAGATGGACAGGTACCACCAATCGGGGACGCCTTTGTAAGCGGACATGAGACGAGCGTGGATATCAGGCTGCTCGGAGAGCGAGCGACGAGCTTGACTCCAGATCTGCTTGCGGTAGTAGAGTAAGGTGTGTGAGAAGGTAGAGGTGATAGAGGCGAATGAGAGACCGTAGGAAATAGCGAAGGTTGCGGAGATGAACAGGGGACTGTAAGCCTTGTAAGCATCGAGGTTGAAGGTACCACCGTCGTTGATGATGCGCGAGATGTTGTAAGGGGCGCCTGTGTTGTCGAAGGAGTGTGAGGAGACGACGGGCAAGAAGCCACTGTACCAGGTGTTGGTGTACTATGGGCAAATGGTTATAGAAAACGAGAACAGGAAACAATACATAGAACTCACATAAAGAATAGGGACAATGAACCAGGCAAAGAATGCGACTGCGATACCAGTGTGGGCAGCTGCCCACCACGGGGTGGGAAGAGGTGAACCAGTGAAGGCGGTGATTTGACCCCAGTCAAATGTGAGGAGACCCATGGCCAGGCCGTGCTGGACACCGAACATTTGGTTGATTCTGGCATTGTTAGGCGCCATCCAGCAGACCCATGAGAAGCTGGACAATGCGGTGAACAGGTAAGACGGAAAGAAATCTAGGGGGAAAGTGAGACCCGGACGAAAACCAACAGATAAGGAGACAAGCTAACTGTAGCAGAAGTAGCCGAAAAAGACGTAGGTGAAGAAGCGCCCGCGGGAGATACCACCGTGACCTTGAGTGCCGGTTGTCTCCAGGGAGTGCAAGGTGTTGAAGAGGGCTGCGAAGACGAGACTGCCGGGCCAAATCATTGACGGGGGATCGACGAGGAAACGCTTGCAGATACCACCGATCGAGTAACCGATTAGTTGGGTCGACATGACCAGAAGCCATTGGTCTACGTAAAAGAATTTGGAACGATCTATAGAACCCAGATCTCCTACAACTCACATCCAAAGCTGGGATTCTGGTTGTAAAAGACCTTTTGGACGGCAACAATATCGGTCTAAACGTGGCATGAGAAATTCCCAAATTGGGTGCTTAGCACATGTGGTACTTACGGCGTAAGCAGATCCAGATCCGACCGAAGCCATGGTTGTGATGATAACATGTTCTTTTATCGTGAAAGGACCAGGGTTGAGCTCCACGCCGAAGAGTGTCACGTTGGGGACATAGCGTGCCCAGGCTTTTCCAATGGGGAAACTTATAAGTAAGGGTATCATCTGTTCACAAGGAGTGTAACTCAGAACGGGGGTAGAGGTGGGCAAGTGGTTACGGAACACAAACAGGGGTGATAGTCACGGAAGGGTACCTGAAGACGAAGAATTGATCGATACCAGGGATAACGATGGTCCAAACGATGCCGATAACCCAAGCGCGCAAGGTGGATGCAGGCATCATAGGATCGTCTGTGTTGGCCACAGCGGACCGGACTTCGGGATACGGAGACTCATCTTCCAGCATAACGGCTATTTGTTCGAAATTGGGATCGTCATCGTCGTAGGTGTCCATATCCTGCCATTGTACCAAGTAGGTGAACTGTATGAATAAGAAGAAATGACTAACAATAACACAACGAAGGTGCTTGTGGTCGTGACTCTCGAGGTCAGCAGACCTCTTCTCATCCTCAAAGGACGACATGCCAACTAGCTTTGGTAGTCGCGACAAGCAGCAGGTGCGACTAACGATCTAGGTTAACCCAAGGGGGGCAAGGAGCGGACGGCCGAGGGAGGAAGACCTTGAGCCTGATTGAAGAAATTGTTTTATATTCAAGGGAGATAGAAGGCAACCGGTTCGCCTATAGCACGGCTCAGCCGATTTATTAGGTACCTTGGTTTCCTAACCGAGATAGTAGCGATAGTCTGGACATGGCCGTTGCCTTCTCAAACGCGTACAATAGCTCACCTCCCATCCGGCCAATACACCCAGCTGGATTTCTCGCGAGAAATAGATCGTGATTCGTATCTATTCTTGGGATCTTAGAAGCAAAAAAAAAAAAAAAACGAGGACCACCTTTATTGCAGCCACCGTCCTGTCGTCTTTTAAGTTTCCTTCTTGCTGCAAGAAGCACCGTATATGGAGGCAGCAGTATCAGCGCGCGTGCAAAGAGGAAGCGGGATCCAGCCACCGCAGTATTGGCCGGCCCATCAGCTCGTGATAATCACGGGTCCTGAAGACTTCGCAATAACCAAGCCCAAACACTCGAATATAAAGATGAGGGGGGGTGAGAAATGCACAAGTTGCACCAAAGCGCAGGAGTAAATGTGGTGCCATGCCCCGGCGTTGGGTCTGGATGCCTTAAATCGATCGCACACACCACCGACACGAGTAGGCAGAGAAAAACACAGAAAGAAAAGAAAGGAATGTGAGTGAGGGAAAAAGAAACATCGAGAGTCGGATTTGGTGGGATTGTATATAACCGCGAGAACGCACGTATCATATGATCTAATGGTTCTGATCATAACCCTGGTGATGCCTTTGTCCTGTAGATCAGTAAGACAGTCCAACAAGCACGGATTTAGGAGGATGTCAGAAGAGCGTTTCGAGGACTTAAAATGGGAAGAAAAATCAGAGCAGAGCAGGTGTATGTATTCGCTTGGAAGCCTTCAAAGTTGCCAAGCGAACGTACTAATGCCCGGTACTCTATGGGTGAGATAGCGCTTGCGCCGAGGTGGAATTCCTGGAAGCCGAACCCTCCCAGGGGGTACGAGGACCTGAGTTGGTTGAAGGCGTCGTCCTCGTTGATAGAACTCAGGAGGATGCCGTGAATCTAGGCCGAGGGAACCCGATATGGCCGCGGCGAGACGGAGATGGAGAAGCGACATCGTCGCAGGTTAATAGACTCTCAATATAGTCGCGGCCAATCATCCACGAACAACCACAAGTGTGGCAGGTACAGTAATTGGGAGGGCAGAGGAAGTAGGGTGCAAATCCAAGGATGAGAAGAGGAAAAAGGAAGTTGTCATAAGCGAAGTTGAGAATTTGAAATTTGAAATTTGACAGTGAGCAACCAAGGACTGTCGAGCAACGGAAGATGCGAGGAGAGACACCCGAATGTGTTTAATTTCACGACAGTACTAGCAATCCGTACTGCAAAAGACCACTGTCATTCCCCATGGGCAGCCCTTGCTAGTCCAAGGCAATTCAAAAAATAAGTCCAAAGTAGGTTTGTTCAAACTTATCAAGGAACCTCTTCTCGAAACCTCGCCACATGTCTGTTGACGTGCGTCCTTCCGTGCACCCTAAGGCAATCTCAGAGCTTCTTGATGGATATATATTCCGAAGGCCGGAGCGGCGGTTGCGAGCGCGTGAATCACGCTCGGCCTCGGGGGCTTGTTTCGTGCAAGCCCGACTAATTTTTGGAAAATGCCCCTCAGGGGCTCGTGCGTTTGTCTTGTAAAGAATTCATTGTCTTCTGTTTCATAGTCCCGGAAGCTCTGTGCAGAGCAATTATGATGTATGAATACGACTCAGGTGATCTCATAATCCCGAATATTCTTTCAGGAATTCTTCCATTGTATGTATTATTTTTACGGTCTCGACTTAAAGGCAAGCGCAACCGTTTTGCGCCTCGGTTCTATGCCCGAATGTCCATGCGTTTATCCGAATGTATTACTCAGATTCAAAAGTCTCGTATGAAATTAGCATACTTGTATCTATAAAAAGGCCCTTAAAGTGGGGCTCGAATGTCAAGGGGTGTGGTCTTGTCCAAAAACTCCCTACTTGCCCGAGCGCGAATCATCTTCATTCTTGTCCGCTCTGAGTCGGTCACCAGCACGTGACCGACTTTCCCATACGGCGCGTCCTTAACCCAAAATATGACTCAAAAATCAGAAATTTCGAGACAATACCAAGGACAGGATTGAAGAACAGAGAGAAGCGCGTGATGGATTGCAGAGTAATTGCATCTACAGTATATACTAGTAGTTGTGGCCCGGTCAATGTAATAGGGTGGAGCTTTACTGAAGTAGATACCTGTGTAGAAGTACGCATTCAGATAGGTAGGTCCACCACAGACCTCGGAGCCGTTCACAGAGCAGGCCAGGACGTAGTTGTTGATGTAACAGCATCGCCACCATTAGTGATCTCAGGACCGCAGTCTTCGGGAACGCAGCCCGGTAAAGAGGGAAACGAGGCACTCTTCTGTCTACCCCACACCCTTCAGGGCGTCGTCCGAGGCAAAGCTGACGTCAGCGCGACAGGTTTCGGCGTTGTCATCCCCCAGACGAACGTCGGCGCCCCTGGAACCTTCGCAGAGTAGAATCGCAGTCTGTGGAAGGCCCAGAAGCGTAAGTCCCCTTCTAGACAGAAAAGGAAGGTAGACATACTTACGGCATCATGATCCTAGGAGGAGTGCGAATTGCACCGCTCCAATAAATATTGATCCGACGTCTACGTACCTCCCCCACTATACTCACTCTGAACGTCGATGCATGTAATACTGCAGCCATCACGCGAAGTTTTCTCGTTGCAAGCGCAGACGGAATCTCCACGGTCTGGCAGCCAAAAAAATTGACTAAATCCACGGAGACAGGCCAAACAGAGAGAAGCCCTTCAGAAAACGTTGCTGCATTCTTCAGCCATCACATCAGTCGCGTCTAAAGCCAGCCGATGTGAGGGCGCGCACTGAAAATGCTGTCCCTATTGCGGATTAAGCGCGAGACAGCGCGCCCCATGATAGAAGCACAAAGGGGCTAGCTAAACTACGTACAGCAGCCAAGGGTGGTCCACCCTGAAGGGGAGTAATTGCGTTCCTTGGACGCAAAGGTAGCGGCCAACCAAGCGGCCAAAGTGAAAGTTCCCGCGCTGAGCGTTTTGACATTTGAACCGCCACCGACGCGCACAAATAAATTAACGGAAGTACCTGCAAAAGCGCGGATTGTGTGTTATATGCGTGTAGATACAAGGGTAAGAAGACCGCGGAGTTGAATAACCGTGGTAGAAAGAATGTGGAACGCGCCATGCACACATGAGTGTGGTGTTGCCCTTGGAGATACCAGAGCGAAGTCCGATACCGGGGTACAACGAAGTGTGTCTTTTGAGTTCGTGAAACCGGAACAAGAACCACGACAAGAATGGTTATCGTCAGTTAGCCGATTCCGTCCTACCAGTCGACAACAAGGTAGCGGGCATCGGACCCACGTGTAGACTTCTCTCGGGATATGGAATCACGGTAGCCCGGGGGTGGGATCAGCAAGAGGGTCGAAGGCACTAGCAGCCTGGCAGGATTAGGACAATGGAGTCATTTCGTGGTTTTTTTTCACGAGTACGGTCTAGGAAGCGTCCGAGGCGCACGTTCGGGTTTTCGGTGGGGGATCACTGACGACTGAAAAAAAACTACAATAACGCAAGGTCATTTTGCAAAAAAAAAAAAAGCCGCGGTACAAGAACCGGGGTCAGCCTAACGGGGATCCTGGCGATTTTGCCGAGCCCAGCCCGGAGCAAGCAAACTTCGAGTTTATGGTTGGGAAGATCAGCTGCCGTATTGTCTCCTCCGTACGGAGAGAAGCCAGAATTCCCGGTAGTATGGTTAGTATGAACCACAAGGGCCTGCACAAACTTCTAAGGACTAGAAATGGTGGGACCGCGCCAGGTAAAAGGCAAAGCAAGGCGGCCCGGGCGAGGCCCGAGGACCCCGAGCCCACAACGACGGTCGTCCCCCCTTGATAGGGCCTACTAGAGTAACTGGACATTTGGAGTGTCTCGGCCTTGCCTTTATTATATCGTGATCTGTGTGTCTTGGCTAGCACTTTGCGTGGAGTCCCTAAGTTACTTTTTCATTCATAGCATCCGAGGGAGATAAGCCCTACGACCAAAACCGACGTTCCCGGAACGGCGAGGAAACATTTGGTCGTGCGAAACCGGAATCCTGTGCTCGCTTTCCTGGTGTAAAGCACCGATACTGAGTGTAGAAAACGGAAATGCAAGTGCTCACCTTCTAAAATACTGACAGCTCGTTCAATATGACAATCTATCGAACGTATGGACCCGACTATGAGCCAAAGACATTAGGAAGGTAAGAGTCGAATTCTACAATGAGTCGCTGTGCGAGATTTTTGCGGATGCAATGCTAGTTTGAAACAACAGTACGTACTCATTTGCCATGGGGTCGAGCAATTCTCGCCTGGTGGATTACCACGACAGACTTACTTTAACCAGTAAATACTGACAGGTGATTCTGCGCTATACAGTCCAAGGTCTTATGGAACGGACAGAGAATCAAGAAACAAGGTACTAGTATCCCGAACAGTAGAGTGAGCGGCCGGTGTCAGAACTAGTATGGGTATCTATGAGACCACCGCCCTATGCGATGAGAAGACTTTTGCGGAGTCCATCGTCGCCTCCCACAACGAGACGAAATCCATTCATCGCCGTCCGCTACCACGTCCATAGCCGACCTGAAGGTTGTCAAGTTCTGCCTCGAGAGCCTTGATCGTGCTGTGCGCCAACTCCAGGTCCTTGTTCAGGCGATCGCGTTCCGTTATCAACTGCATCGACATTCATTAGCAACCGGTCTTCGTCTGGGTCCCTACGCAGAGATGGAAGGTAGGTGACTCACGTGTTGTTCCCACTGTCTGAAGCGTGCCTCCTCGGACTTGACCTGCTCCGTGAACCGCCTGCGGAGCTGTTCCTCTTCCTCCTGGAACTTCGGATTGTGGAACTTCTTTACCTTGCGCTCGCCGTACTTGCGCGTCTCCATCTGTTGCTGGCGGTAGTTCTCGTAGTGACTCTCCTCCGTAGTCGAGATAAGGTCGAGCATGAAGGTACGAATAAGGAGGGAGCGCAGCTTGCGGAAGTCGCAGTGGCTCTCATTTTCCACTGCGCGAGCGCGTCAATACTGTTGATAAAGAGCTAGAAAGCTGAAGAGGAATCTACCCTCTGCAACACCCCAGAGATACTCGCGGCCCTTCACGACGCGACCATCAGGGGTCTGGACATCCTCGGTGGAGCCAATTATCGAGAATGGCATAGCCTTCGCAAGGATGCGCGCGTGCTCAGCGCTGGCCTCATCATCTGCCTCAATGGGAGGCTGGTAAATACGAATGTTCTGTGCGGCGACGACGTCCCGAATCTGTCAAAACCCAGGTGTCAATGGCAGATTCAATTGTGGGACAAAGAGACTGACGCGCTGCTTGAAAGTGAACAGGTCACTCTGGGTGAGGGTGTCCGCCTTGGCAATGACGGGAATAAGGTTAACGCGGGTACCAAGTCGCTTCATAATCTCTATGTCGAGCGGCTTGAGACTGCGCAAGGTTACAAGACGCCCCAAGATGTATAACAAAATGACGTACGTGTGACCGGTGGGCCTGATGAAGTACAGGCAAGCATGAACACGAAGGTCACTCTTCTCGCTGCGCTGGGGTTGCTGCTCCTGAATCATGTACGCCTCATGCTGGTCGTCAATGAAGTCGACGATGGGAGACCACGAGTCCCGGTTGTTAACATAATCACCAAAGCCGGGTGTGTCGATGACGGTAAGCTTGACCTTGAACTGCTTCTCCTCGAGCTCAGCCTTAATGATCTCGACCTCAGTGAGCTTGTCGAGCTGCTTATGGTGGCGTCGGCTATAGTTTTTTGCAGAAGACAATTCGGTTGAGAAAAGGGTATTGATGAGGGTGGTCTTTCCCAGACCCGACTCGCCTGCACTAGCACGTAAGAAGATAATCTCACGTGAGAGTGCGAAAGTGGTAACGAACCGACGACCATGATGGTGAAATGAGCCCCCCGCTTGGCAACGATTTTGTGTCGCTAAAAGAGGTGTTTGACAATAAAAATCAAGGCACGAACGGTGCAGAGCCTACCTGGTTCGGGAGGTTGGCAATGCCGATACCGTCGGAAGAGGGGGCGGCCATTGTCAGTGGATGGATTATTCGCCGAGTGAGTTTGAAAAGTGGACGAACGAATGAACAAGCGCGTGAGCCTCTGACGGTCTTCACTTTGACTTTGTTTTGGCACACCTCATCTCGGCTACTCGGCTGTATCCGAACAAAACTGGAACCACCTAAAGAGTACCATACACGGTTGGCAACATAGAGAGACACGCGCGAACACCTAGACCTGAAAGACTGAGCAAGGAAGCCCCAACTGTCCCTGCCTGATGCCAACGTCAACACTACGTCAACCCGCTCTGTCACGAGTGGTTGTATCTTTGCTGGTGGCATCATTGACGTTGTATCCTCCCGCCAGTGCCTATGAACTTACTGGCTCGTCCATCGGCGATCACTCCGATAGGGAGGGGGTCCTCTCGTCTCAGAACCGAACCAGCCATCGCCACCAACCCTTGCTACCTGGTGTCGAGTCATGTCCCCACTCAGCTTGTGGCGCTTCTGGGTCTCTGAGCCTGTGATTTTTCACGCTGTCCACCAACTAGCTTGTATTATGTATGCTGTCGTGGGTGAAGTACCGCCTATCAATATCCGCGAATAGGCCGAATAGATCGTCCAATGACTGTCTTGAGGTATGTAACATCCCCCTGACGCATTTCTGTATCAGGTTCGTCGGTCATAGCAGCCCAGAAAGTGAAACAAAGGCAGGGAGAACCAAGGGGAGAACAGACAACATCCAACACCAGCGCCCCAGCACGGTGACAACCCCGCCACCCTTATGTCGCAAGATAAAGCAATGCTACATATTGTAATATATTCAGTATCTACATCTACTGGAGCCGAAGGAATCCCAAGTTGCGAGTCACACCGCCCAGTATGTCCAGAAGCGAACCAGATCGAGAGGTACCTCCGGCGCAGCCGTCTTCCTCTTCATCAGATTTCGGGTCAATAATGAGAGGACCCACGCCTTCATTCCTTGACCGCCTTGTCGGTGTCCCAGGAGAAGGGCACGACATGTGTATGGGGGCGCTAAGTACTAGGTCCCCCGTGCTCTGCTGTTTGCCCGGGTCAGGGAGCGCCTCTGCGATATCCATGGTCTGGAACAGCTCCTCGAGCGGCGACCCAGAGCGGACCTCCTGCGGCGGCTGTGTTTCCTCCTGGTGCGTCTCCCTCACGTTGCCATGCTTTCCTCTGTTGAAGAATGCATTCACGTCAAACGTAGGCAAGCGCGGCGTACCGAGCACATTGCCAAGGTGGCCGAGGAAGGCCTCGGCACGCTCTCGTAGCTTGGTAGTGATGTCCTCGGCTGGCGCCATCGTGAAAGAAAGGGTGTGCCCGTACGCTTCCTGGAAGGTAGTTCGAGGGAGTAGCGCGCTCCCAGACGGAGGTAGTAGGGTGGGCGCCCGGAGCAACGGCACGGCATTGAAGAAGTCCGCGGCTTCTGGGCGGCTACCAGTGGCTGGCCTCTTCGCTCTCGTTTTTGCTTTTTCGGCGCGACCTGAATGACCGGACTTGGGTAATTTATATGGCTGCAGGTGCCGCAAACTCTCCTTCCTGCTTGTGTCGTGCTTTGCGTCTCTCGCACCCCTCAGACGCGCCGCGCCGATAGTCCTGTTCAGGCTACACCCGGACCACGACCACGACAAAGAGGGAGATTGCCGCGCCTGCTGTGATATTGTGAGACCCGCCATCAACTCGAGTGTGGAGAGTACGCGTCCCCGAGGACACGGGGCGACAGGCCTCACCACCGGCTCAGGCGGCTTGTATGCCAGTTCGATGAAATCTAGAGATTTCTTGGGGCTCTGAGGCGAACTCGCTTTCGCGTCTGACTCGTAGCCGCGCATCGTCACGTCTTCTTGCACGCCCCTTCCAGAAGTAACACCATGGGACATGAAGCGTGGGAGTGGGAGTTTTGATCCAATATTCAGTGACTTGTTGAAATGGGCTGAGAAAGTTCGTGACGCATCGCTGAACTTCTTTGGACGAGGACTTTTCATTTCAGTGTCGTGGACAATATGTTCTGGGGGTGGCGTCCATATCGCTGCAATGGTTCCTGGCGAAATCTCCTCGATGATGCCTTGCATATCATCCTCGGGAACGAACATCCTATCATCATCTTCCATGACGGACACAGAGATGTACCGTATCATGTCTGGTTCTAGGCTCTGAAAAAAATCGCTAAATCTGAGCTCAACATATCAACGGAAGAAGTCCTACACACCTCCACACACGGTACTTGACGGTATGCCGTAATTACCGCTGCTCGTGGCGGTAAAGCACGGCCTCGGAGCTTCAGCTGATTGCTCAACGCGCGAGGATACACCAATGTTCTTTGCTTGCGCGCCTCACGAGGTGGGTCCGCCATCGATACCTTGCGCTTGACCGGTGTCTGTAGCTCGCTGAGCTCAGCTTCCTTCCTGCACTCCAGCGCAGCTGCGGAGCGCCCACGTTTCTGGCCTGTGAGGACGTTCGCCGCGAACGACTCGGAGGTCTGGCTATGCGCGTAGAGGCGCACCGTGCGCACGGAGGATAGGCGGGACTCTGCCAGAACCTCTGCGTACGGGCGCACAGTGTAATATCCGCTGGACGAGTCGATGGTGCTGCTCCCGTCTGAAGCGGCACAGACGATCGCGCCTTGCGGCAAGGGAGGCGGGTAATCCGGAGGACATCCAGGCCGAAGTGCAACCCGGATTCCGTGTATGGAAGGTGTAGGTACGTGGAGAGAGAGCATCCCGCTACGGAGGACGACAGACCGAAAAATGACGAAGGTGTTGGTGGACTTGTTCTTGTCGATGGTCATGGTTATATGTGGCACTGGAGATATCGCAGATGCTATGCTGGGTCGAATAGGTTTTATTATGTTTCTCAGAGCGCACTATAAGTGTACACTCGATGCCTTGGAATACAATACACGACAATCATATTCATTCAAAACCCATTCACGCGACGCGACAAAACACGTGCTCTAAAAGGCACATCACGTGTGTTTGCTGAGCGACCAAATCACCTCTGACTTTTTATGAAAAAAACAACCGCCGTGGTAGTTCAGTAAATCCGACCTTCCTCTATATTTCGTGAATCAGTCAGGTGGGAAGATCCTTTAGAAATCTGCCGCTCAAGACGGACAGTGAGTGATGGTGTGAGTCGTTGATCTCCTCAGCGCTGCATGTCGCCTCGGAGTTAAGAGGGCGAAGTGTAGGCGATCCGAAACTTTGTCACCATGAGTCTAGGCCCGCAAGAAGGCTCTAAAAAAAAGTAGACGAGGATCGGTGTATTATCTTATCGGTTACCCTTTAATGTTTTTTTACACATACTGCATCTGAACAGTACTACACACGAATCGAGTATCCCCTCCACAGTGGCCCCAGAAGATACGTGCTGCTCCAGCAAGTAGGGGCCTGCCGCTGGCGGTATCATCATACATGACAAGAGCGCCAAACAGATAACGCTAGTCGGGAAACGGTTGACACCGGTGAGTAGCGACTGCGGTGGAATATTTAGGGACAGAAGGTCAAACAGAACGGCACCATTACTAGAGCAAGGCGCCAAGACGCGCCTAATCCTGGTACGTAGCAACGTGGTAGAGAACGAATTGGCGACTTACAACGGACGTTGAAATATTCAACAAATCATAACACTGTGCAGCAAATGACTATCGACATTATTCTGGGGTGCAGCGTTGGTTGTGTGGCGAAAGTACTAACGCAAAGTACAAGGTGCCCTGCCAGAAATGGCAAGATTGAGAAGACGGGGTATCAAATTTGGCTAATACTTGGACACGGACCTTGATACGAATCATCATTGAATAACCTTGTGCAGGCGTACCTGAGTGGGCGCTACAACGGCCGGTTCCAAAACCACAAGTTCTCCTCCAGAACCTAATTGTCTATTTTGCCTTACATCATTGTATTTCGACTCGCCTCACTTCCCGGATCACTCTATGCGCTTCCACTTTGGCTACCCATATTCTGATGGGTACACCTCAACGACTGGTAGGACAATCAGGCCCTGGATTGCGCCTACAACTCGCGTTCTTGGCTACTGTAGCAACAACTGGGTCGAAGTGCGTCCGGTCGCATGCATTTAGACGTGTGAAACGCAGCGCTTTCCATCTGCCGTTTCGAAGTCTTCCATTTGACTATTTTATCTTCTGGCCAGTCTCGCTATTTATTTTTCTTTTCTCACGACTCCCGCAAAAATATCACCAACCCCCACTCGCTGCGGATTCTTGAGACCGTTCTGCGTTCCCTACGAACATGGACATCACAGTCTTCGACAGGATCAATGCCTATGTACGCCAGTGTTGTGCCCCGTGACTATATTATATTTATGATTGCTCTATACAGATGGCCGATTCTTTCATCGGACGTTGGTTTCAACTTGAGGGGTCTGGCGCTACCAGGGAGCGACAGGGTTCTCGCTTCCTCGTACGTCATCTTCAAGTACTTTCTCTCGCTCTTCATTGCCGACGAGAGCTATCTAGACAGAGCTCCGTGCAGGGATTACAACATGGGTACGTGGGATCCGTACCAATACCAATATGAGTTTCGTGATTAACAAAGTAACATTCTCCCTTCAGGCCGCTATGGCATATATCGTCAGTCCTATCCTGCTTGCCGCGTAGAGCCACACCCTGACATGATGTCTTTGTCAAGATATCCGTAAACGCATCCATTCTCTCTGACTCGGGGGGTACTTGCGAGTGCCCAACAGGCGATGGTTGCGTCTCAGACGCAACATATCTTGCGTGTATAGTTGAGGTCCGTAAAGACCTCATCACCACTACTGCCGCTATCTCCGCGCTCTCGAGTTTCCTCATGGGGTTACTCGCGAATCTGCCGGTCGGGCTGGCTCCTGGCCTCGGATTGAATGCATACGTATGAATCAAATCTTTTCTCTCTTCGGGCACGTCTAAGGTGTGCCAAAGTTCACCTACTCCATCGTTGGCTTCCATGGAACCGGCACCGTTTCGTACCGTGAAGCACTTGCAGCTGTTTTCATGGAAGGGTACGTTAGGCCATTGCCTTGACCGGGGACACGTACCTAAGGGTCTTGAACAGATGGATTTTCCTCATATTATCTCTACTTGGGCTCCGTCGTTGGCTTGCTCGTGTGATGCCGCAGTCACTCATTCTGGCAGTGGGTACTGGAATTAGCCTTTTCATCGCGTAATTAACATTATTTCTCTTCGTATATTCTCCCTTACTGACCCGATTTCAGTTTCATAGGACTTTGTACGCCACGGTCTTCCCTCCTCCCAAGTATACATCTGACCTGAGTTGTAGCATCTGGCGGTCTCGGCGTTATTGGTGGTGACACTGTCAATTTCGTGGGCCTCGGGGGTTGTACACCAGATCATTACCTTGCTGGCCTTCCCGGGTATTGTGACAGCCTCGTTATGCGTAGCCCCACGATGTGGCTTGGTATCTTTACTGGAGGGTGGGTTCACGTGTATCTATTAATGGCGTTTTCTGACTCTCGTGTACAGTTTCTTGACACTCTTTCTCATGATGTACCGCGTCAAAGGGGCGATCCTTATTGGCATCTTGCTGACCTCTATTATCTCCTGGCCTCGTGGAACGAGCGTCACTGCATTCCCGCACACCGCCTCCGGTGACGCCGCATTCGATTTCTTCAAGAAAGTCGTAACCTTCCATCCCATCAAGCTCATCGGCAACTCCATCGATTACCATTATTCGAACCACAAGGTGTGGTACGCACTCGTCACCATGCTCTACGTCGACATCCTCGATACGACCGGGACGCTTTACTCCATGGCCAAATTCGCGGGCTTGCGCGACCCCGTCACGATGGACTTTGAGCACAGCACGATCGCATACTGCGTTGACGCATTCTCGATCTCGATGGGCGCGCTCATGGGAACCAGTCCCGTCACAGCTTTCGTCGAGAGTGCCACGGGCATTTCCGGTGCGTCGTTGTTCTGCTACTCGTCATGATGTAATATCACGATCGATGATTCGACTCGTTTGCAGAGGGTGGCAGGACGGGTATTACGGCGATCACAGCCGGCCTCGCTTTCTTCGTTTCGGTCTTCTTTGCGCCTATCTTCGCTAGCATCCCCCCCTGGGCTACTGGCGGTGCTCTCGTGGTCGTCGGAGTGCTCATGGTCCGCAACATACGCGAGATCAACTGGGACTACATCGGAGATGCCGTTCCGGCGTTTCTCACGATTCTCATAATCCCTCTCACCTTCAAGTATGCATTCTATCCGTGTACGCCTTTATACGCAAGGGAACTGACACTGGCCATGCAGTATCGCCTACGGTGTCATTGCAGGCATAGTCACTTATATCTTGCTCAATGGTTTGCCGTGGGTCCTCCGTAAGATGTCTAGCGACCGCATCGTTCCACCAAACTATGGCAAAGCTGAACCGTGGATTGTCCCGCCCGGGGGCATCATCCCCGTCTGGATGTTCGTATTCGTCCATCTTTGCTTGCACTTGTTGCTTAACTAGTAGTCCGTTCTTAGGAAATACGCTCACGGTTATGTCACCAACCGTCCCTACACACGATCGGGTGATACTACCAGTCGTCATTCGAGCAGTACTGACGGTACCTCTCATGAGAAGCACCACGAGGTCGACGTTACTGAGCTCGCCAAGACGAATGAAAATGATACCGCATAGAGTTTTTTTATGACATACCCTTTATCTTTATCGTCGTTTCTGTTTACACTACTGTACTACCTGTTCCGAATCTACGGCGCACGATAAGCTTCCAGATGCATGTTCCCAAATATCCCCCTCGATCAGCACGAGGTCACTTGCTCTACTTTAGGGCGCCTATTCAATAAAATGATCGATCATCTCCATTTGCTTCCCTCTAGAAACCACTGGCAACCACGAGCAAAGTTCGCCCTGTCGCTAATGAGTTGTACATATCGGGGGGTGACCCATGATTGATAGGCACTGTAAAAGTAGAAATTGGAGGGCCTCGACCCCACTCCCCGCCACAACACGACTCAGACACATCTGACCCCGGATCTCGTTGCGCCTACTAACAAGTTACAGGCCTCACGACACTCGTTCAGATTGGTGTTTCCTCTCGTCCTCGTTACGCTGACATGGTTACAGTATCAGCACTCTAGTATGTCAGACGCGTGTTGCGTTCATATTAGTCGTAGAAGCTACATGATCCACTCACGCCACGACATCAGGACACCGACGAAAAACTGGGACAACTCTAGGACACGACCCTCCCTCCGCAGGTGGTAGATAGACCGACCCGCGTGTTTACCTCGCCGACACAGGTAGGTATAAATACAATCATGAGGGAACGGTAATGGAGGTAGTGGCTGCGGGCCGCTGGTCCTCCCTGTGTGCGCTCGGTCGCCTGCGGCGGTAGTACAGCACGACGTCGCCCGACTGCCGCCAGACGTACTGCCGCACGGCCGCGAGGGTCATGTTGATCGGTAGTACCGTATCATTACATACGATCTCCCACAGATCTTCTGGCGGTGGGCGGTGTTGACGTTCGTGCGCGATTGTAGTGGGGGAATAGGAGGTCTGGGCCCTGGTATGGCCGTGCGCGTCCATGGACGAGCGTGGTGATGGGTGGGGGGATGCAGTCGAGCTTCGCGTGCCGACCGACAGCCTCTCCATTTTTTCTTGGACCTATGTAAAATAAAAATAAAAATGCACAGACGATCAGCGGAAAGAACTTATGAAATGGAACAACAAAAAAAAAAAAATCTTACGTGAGCAGCGAGCTTGCGGACTCGTAGGAACCGGCTCGCTGAGAGCTTCGTCTGGGAGCTGCATACGGGACGGTCAATGGAGGGGGTTTCTCATGAGGGAGGGATAAATAATCACGTGTTGACTAGCTCTGGAAGCACCTCGTCTCCTGGCACCCCGCTTTGCAGGGGAAGCAGCACGAACCCGATCTTGAACACGCCCACCTGTGGCGCACGTCCCAGCAGCAGATACTCCAACAGCCACACGGGCATCGCGTCTTCCAACGTCTCCACATCGTCGATAGTCCCAGCGTTGGCAACAGTACCGCGATACACGATGGCCCACCCGTGCGCGCGCTCCTCAGCGATGAGCAGCGGGATATCCGGCGCGAGCGGAAGCGTGGGGCCGTCTGCGGTGGTGGGCGGGCTGAGCGGGCCGCTGGCGAGGACGGCTTGGGCGGCTGTACGCGGTTTCGCGGGCGCTCCCTGCGGAGCCAGCTGCCGAGTTGACGTTTCGTGAGTCGACGGATTTGCCACTGGAGTGTGAGAACCTGCAGAAGCGGCCGGGGAGCTCGCGGTAGCGGCCAGCCCCGTCGCTGGGGTCCCGGGCGTGCGCGGTTGAGAGTGGGGTGTCCCAGGTGCGCTCTCGCTCTGCGAGCGCTTCGTCGCCCGGCCGAGTCCGCGCAGCTTGCCCATCAGCCCTCCGGGGGTGCTGAGTGTCGCCGGCCCATTTCCACCTCCGACGTGACTGATCCCGGCGGCGCCACCCACCCCGGTGCCGCTCCCACCAGAGTGCTCCTCTGGTGTCGTTGGGGCGGGCACGCCGGTGCCTCCACCGCTAGACACCGAAGGCCGGCGCACAGCCCGGCCAAAGTAGTCCTGCCCCTGTTGGGGTGCTGTTCCCGCAGTCGTGGGCATTTCCGTGTGCGCGCGCTGATGAATAGTAGGCTGGGACTGCGAGTGAGGTTGCGGTTGGTGTTGTAACGTTGGCTCGTTGCTACTTGGTCCTCCTAAAGTTGGCGATAACTGCGATGTTGAGGGTGTGATGGGTGGGTACGCGATACCGAGCCCGGCGGAGCTGTTCGGCAACATTGCAGGGAGTATGTTAGGCGCAACGATGATCACGGAGCTGGTACTAGTGGCATTTGCGTCCCTTTCTGCATCATTAGATGAATCCTGTTGGGAGGAAGGCGGAGGCGCGGCGGGGAAATTGCTAATCGCTCGCAACGGCGGCATTCCGCCGGTACGCAGGCGCCAGGCATGGGCGTGTTGTTCCTCGCCGACAAACCCTTGAAAAAGGTTTCGGAGGATCCACTTGCCCAAGTTAACTGTGTCATACACACAACACCATCAGTACTTCGACAGAAAGCGCAAGGGAACAAGAAAAACCCACGACGCATATCCTCGGGACCGACACCGGCGGGTAGAGGGCGATCTGGTGTACATCCAAGCTCGTCTGCATAAAGCTCCGCATCAAAAGCGTGTTCGTCAAGGTGCACGTTGAGCACCCCAGTACTGGTGTCTACGGCAGACCAAGACACGACGACTGCCTCGCCGTCAATTCGCTCGCGCACAATGTCGAGCGCCTCACGTGGGCTGCAGACCCGGTCCTCCTCGTGGGAACGATCGCTACCGTTTGTGCTCTCCGCGACAACGTCCTCGCGCACGAACTGCCCGACGCAGACGGCCCGGATAATGTCCCAAACTGCGACCGTGCCGGCAGTGTCGACGGTGAGTGCATGTACACGGTTGCTGAGTAGCGTCGCACGCACGAGGCCCGGCTCCCCAGCGAGGACAAAGTCCGGTGTGGGCGAGAACGGTTGGGCGTCTGCAACAACCTCACGTGACTCAAATTCTGTACGGTGCTTGCCCAAGCCAGTGACTGCACCACCGGCACCACCTACGCCACCGCTGCCCAGCCCTCCCGTTCCCAACCCACCAATGGACGGCGAGAAGTCGCTATGTGCAGGGCTCGCCGGTCTTCCAAGAGTGGCGGGTGATTGGGTAGGTGAAGGCGGAGACGGGAAGATGCCGCGTAGGGGTGTACGCAACATTACCGGACGTGCAGAGACAGACATGAGGGACGCGGCGGAATAGAGTGTCGCGACATCGGCATCAGCACCAGCGCCATGCCCACGGTAGACGGGCGAGAAGGGCGTAAAGGGATCGCTGAGGTGCGATGCGAGGTGTACAAGACAGTCATACGGAAGGCCGTACCACGTTGTCTCGCCCTCCCCTGCCCCATCCTCCAGAGGGACATGCAGAGAGGACTCCAATGTGGGTGGAGACGCGGTACTCATCGAGCTTGCATGCCGCGGCGGTCGTTGTAAAGGCGGAGACGGGGGAAGGTCAAGTGTGATGGATCGTGGGCGTGATTCTGCACTGCGTGATGGGCGAAGGCGAGATGCCGCGTGCAATGCCACAGGGGGAGGTGTTTCGATGAGTGCAGCGGCGCGCACAGCCCTGCGGGGTGGCACACGCCATCGCCGCAGGCTCGAGCTTCCACTCGCGGTCCATACCAACATGTCGTCCAGCGCAACAAGCTTGGTGACACCCTCGGCTGGTGGGGCGACATCTTGACAAACGAGCACGCACTCTCCCTCCGACATATCTGTGCAACCCTCGACATCGACCTTGGCGACAAAGCCGGACTTGTCTCCAGAGTAAAAGACTTCCAGAGACGGATGTGACGAGTGAAGCGCCCAGACAGAATCGGTGTGGTGGGTGAAGGTATGCAGGCAGCGCTGCGAAGTGAGGGACCACAGCTTGACCGAAGCTGTGTCATCATAAGTGAGACATCGTGGGGTGTAGTAACACAACGTACCGTCGGCAGAAGCAGTGAGTAACTGTAACGGAAAAACAGAAATGAGTGCGGAATATGGGGAAAGGGGACGTCGCAACCCACACATCTCGAGTCTTCGGATACAAGAATCGCGCGGATGTTGTCCGTATGCCCAACGAGTTTCCCGATTCGCCTACCGGCGCGAGGGTCCCACATGCGGATAACACGCTCCGGACCCCCAGAGACGACCATATGCCCCTGGCGGTCGACCGCGAGTGCGTATATCGACGCCTTGGCACCGGACGCTTCCGGTGGGGAGAAGGTCATGACGGGCTGTGTAGATTGTCCCTGCGAGGCACGGGAGAGATCCCAAAGCTTGATGGTGCGATCGAACGAGCCAGATGCAATCCAACCTTGCTCGCGGCTGCCACTGAAGCGTGAACGAATGAAGTGAAGATTAAGGAAAGCAGTTACCTGTAGGCGAGACATCGAACGTAGTCAGTGTGGGTGCCGACGGTGACGGGATCGGATAACGGTGACGAGTGCGGATTCCAAGCCTTTAGAGTACCGTCAGACGAGGCAGATACGACTGCTCAAATTCAGTTAGTAGCGACTCTAAGGACACAGAGGGTAGGACACGGACGCGTCTTGTTCTGGTTGCACAACAGGATGTCATTCACCCAGTCTGAGTGTATCTGAGCGGCCTGACGGAAGGTCGAGGGCTAGGACGTAGAGAGTGGCTAAGAGGGAATGAAACCTAGTGCACTATGCAGACGTACCTTGCCAGGACGGAACGCGTCAATATCCCCCTCCCACTGATGCTCGAATGGTATGAACCCGGGGGAGGCCGCTGCAATGCTGAGCCCGCGGCGCCTAGAACTTCCTTTGACCTCGCCAAGGATATCCCCATCACTTCGTATATCTTTATCCTCCTCGAGGGCATCGTCAACGATTTCGTCGCCCCAACCAGTGATGAGTTCCCAGCGGGTGCTACTGCGACGTGTAGCGTCGTGTTTACGAACGCGTTGTCTCATGGATATATTAAGGTCCCATGCAATGACGAGGCCATCCCGACCGCCTGTATAGAGGATACCCTCTGGTGAGGGTCGACTGACGAGTTGGGTGGTGGTATCGAGGGCGAGGGATGAGACGCCAAGACGGTGACGTGGGATATTGTTCTGGTGAACAGGAAGGTCGATTTGGGGATGTTGGACGAGGTTGGGGAGTAAGACTGGGTTGATCGAACCGTGTCTATCGAAGCCGAGTGGAGGAAGACTTAGACGAGGAACAGGACTCGTTGGCGGAGGAAATGGGATGACATAGGAAACACGGCGACGTGGAGGTGAAGGCGCCATTAACACCCCAACTCAGTTCTCAGCATGCGACATGGGCTGACCCTTGACCTTGAGGTCGAGATTACAGCGCATCCGACCCGGGAGCAATCCCGTTTGAGCTGGCCCGTCACCGCGTCACTTCCGTCGCGCACACCGACGGGCAGCTTGAAACCGCTCCTGCAATAGCTGCGATCCTCGACCCTACTGAGGGCGTCGCTTCTCAAGCCCACCAATATCGCGAGTCTCGTCTGACCAAAGGGCAAGTCCTAATAGAAGATAATCTTTACGCATCGCATTGCAAGGACAAGAAACCTTGGATGGCACAATCAAACCCGTATTATATACACGCAGAAATCATCAGAGACCCTCTATAACGACCGGGTATGTACACTAAGCTAGTGCAGAATGCGACTAACTGTAGAAACTATGAGAACGAGAACGAGAACATACACGAGCGCGTCGGCGTAGCGAGCAAATGCGAGCACCTGAAAGTCGCCAAATGCTACTCGGACTCTGGAAATATTCGCGCACCATATTTCAGCACGAGAGATGAGAAAGGTACACATGTCCTTTCTTTGAGCAACTAGGTGTGTCGGAAGCGCGATTGGAAGGACCGCCTAGTAGGAGAAGAATGCGGTGTGCGGACCTTTTGCGGAAAGCCTGTGCGTCACTTTGTTGTTCGATTACCCACGAACATCGACCTAGAGCACCCGCGTCCCATACCGCCCGCGACAACACCAGATAAGATGTCCAAATACAGAGATTGCAAGTGGTCAAATGGTGCCCTGAAAGGTAGAGAGCTAGCGTATTTTTGATGCTCAAACCCGGCGTATCTTTGACCCAGACTGGTGACCGTTCCGAAAACTAGCATCTTTCCTTCCTTTAGCCATGATGCATGGTGGTCTGTTGCTCCCATCCTCCACTTGCGCCAGCCCATCTCCAGCCGCGTGATCGCCTATCCGTCAGTCGATGTCTTAATACCGCACCTTTCCTGGTATTTGATACAACCCGACAACAATAACACTGCTTCTAGAACGTAAGCGACGGCGACCACTCGTTAGGACTAGAACTACGACTGTACAACTCCAGTTAGGACCTCCATCTCCGTCTCTTCAAGCTCTCTAGCACATAAGCAACCAACGTTCATATATCCTTACGACATTGAACAGCCAGACGACCCAGACCAGTGGTCGTACCATAATCAAGCATCTTTACTTGATCGAGAAACCATCACTCGACTGCCATGCGTCCACTGGACGAGCCGTGGTTCCTCCATATAAAATGATGTGTGTCCGGAGGGAGAAGCGTCATAGCTGCAAACCGAGGCTCGGCCTCTGAAAGGTCTCGCAAAGTCAGGGTTGTCCTATACAAACTGCAAGCGAAGACGGTCAGTAATGGCCGCCTAATTTTTTTCGGTCTCCACCCTGGCTGCTGTACTTGAAGAGAGTATACTCCTCATCTCCTTGAGTTTCGCATCGTCCCATGCCAAGCTAGAAATATCCGACAACATGGTCTTGATCAAGACAAAATGTCCGTGAGACTTTTCGGCTAGTGCCTGAATCTCCTCTTCCGTAACACGAGAATGGAGCCGGTGCAATGGCCCACCTGGAGCGAATTGTGATTGCGTAAATTTGAGGATATCTTCGCTCGCGTCGATCGTAAAGAGGTCAAGATGCGTCGTATATTCTGCCCTGCGCAGATCAGGCTCGATGTCATCCAACGGCCTGCTCGTAACAATGACCCTAAGCCAAGGAGCAAGGCCGATGATTTCCGCGAGATACGAAGAAACAGACTGGGGGTCGTCGCAATCGTTCAAGGCATCGATGATAATGGGAATCATCACCTGGTTAGATGGAGGGTCGGAGGTGGCTGTCGAAGATATTTTTAGAATCGCATCCAAAGGTTTCCTGAGTAGTACGTCGAATTGAATCAACAGCGCTTCGTCCTCTATCCGCCTGTTGGTTTTAAGGACGTCCATGAGGGCCTTTCTATATGGCTCGTATCGTAAGGCGATCGAATATGCAATGGTGTGCACGAGGTTAGCCGGGTCCCTCAACCGCTCACTGTCTCCCTTGAAGAAAAAAGAGCCAGACAGATAACCGCGCAGATGCAACAAGTTTGCAACAGAGGTAGCGACAGAGCTTTTTCCGGAACCGGCAATTCCAGATAGAAAGAAGAGCCTTTGTGACGAGTCCTCGGAGACTGCAAACGACATCAATCTCTCAATGAGATCGGTTCTAGTATTCGGCATACAGCAGCATTTGGGGTCTGGATTGAACGAACTTCCCGCCGGAGGCCTGATGCGCTTGAGCGCCCGTTCACGATCTTCGAGAAGAAGCCGCTCTTGAATATCGACAGTGATCACAAGATCGACGTTTTCCTTCAAACGCGTCGATTGTTGTTTCAGCGCGTCGACCTCGCTTTTCTTCGAGTTGTACCAATTCTTCAATATAAACGCTAGGCCACGAGGTAAGACAAGTCCCACGACTTGATGAAAATCTAACTCACTCCCAGTGGGTTGCGACGCGTACTTATTCAGCTGCTCCGATGTCTCCTTGACAAATTCAATGAAACTACGAATCAGCGCGCGGCTGTCTGCGACTTCGATGGTCTCCAATGTTGACTGTATGATGGGAAGTATCGCAACGAGATCATTCATCAGGTCTACGAACTGCTTGTGGCACTCAGGTATTTCTTGAAACTTCTAAATAGCATAGTTAGCCGATGGAGAAAGGCCGTGACCGAGAGCAATCATACCACGATGACCTGATTGACAACTGAGACAGCGACGAGTGCGATAGGGTTGAGCTATTTCAGACCAATCAGTAAACCGAAAGTCAGTTAGAATGGTTGAGTTGTCAAACCTGAGCCGCCTCAGTTGCCAGTCGGGGGAGTTTCAAGAATCCGAGAATCTTATCGAGGCCATCCAACGTATTTACTTTTGACGCGAGGGCACTGCAGGCCCTAAAACCAAGAATACGAGTAACGTCCGCCAACTATAAGAGGATTTAGTCGGTTTTCTGTCATCAGAGGACAGGACAAGGCTCACGGATTTGGATTTACCGCACACGAAACTCACGGTGACACGATGGTTGCTATCTGTGACGGCGCCTAACATGAAGCGCGTTTTTCTAGAAAAAAGGCATCACCACCTTCCAGACCGACAGATTTGTCGTCTCCAAACTCCTCTGGCTTGAACTTGACCGAAATCTCAGCAAATCTTCGGCTAAGAAGCGCTCGCCGGATAGTTAACGTTGCAGCGGTTTGGGTCCTAACATAGCTGTACGAAATCAGTCAGTATCTGAGGACCCCGCGGGAGACACCGCTAAGGGTACAGACATGTCGAGGTTCCAATGGATAGGGACGCCTTCCTTGAAGTTATTGGACTTATGCTTGACACCGGCGTCGTCCTTGAAAATGAGCCTAAGATCGGATGTCGGTCGTTTCTCGATAAAGTCGACAAATATTTCTACGCGCCATTACCAAGACTGCTTTAAGATGAAGGGCGGTCCTGTATACCTTGCAAGTGAACATATCTGAAAATGAAACGGTTGGCGGCCTGGAGCTCCAGCGAGAGCTGGTGTCTATGACTCGGACTAACTGATCCCGATCATCCATTTCAACCGATCCTATTCTATCCGAAGAAGGAACTTGATTTTTTTTTTCAAATCTTGAGCGTCGTATGTGCCTCCAGGAGGGGCTCTGGAGAACCAGAAGCCGTGGCGCAAGAGGTGGACAAGGAGCTAGTGACGGCTGCGGGTCTAAAAGAAGCAAAGCGTGTGATAGGAAAATCCGCTCTATCCTCGCGCGCTTGAATATTCGTCAAGGCGACGCCACACCATTGCTTTAAATGATGGAAGGCACAGGTCGAAGCCCTAGCTCCAGGTCCATGTTGAATTACGCGAAAGTTGCCGTGTGGCCGTTGCGGGATATTTTTGGGATACTCTGAACAAGAGAAATTAGCTAAGCACCATACCGCATTTCGTGGCCACTTGATGTAGCACCGCGGCGACGCGCATCGCGTCCGCCGTCGAGAATGTGATGACCAGCTTCACTTTATACACGCGCCTTCTTGCTCCAACATCGACGAAGAAATAAACTATTGCCTCCTCGCACCCCCTGCCACGGGGTCAGCTTCCGCAGGCGCCAGGGCCATTGCAAACGCTTATCACTCGCAGCCCTGGCAGCGGAGACACAAACTGCTGTCACCGCCTGCTTGGAATAGTAGGGATGTTGGGAGGTGGGCAGTACGTACCCTACCTTGCTGCTGCGAATACGGGCCGATGTTCGCCCGGTCGCTCGAGGCGGTCAACCGTGGCGACAACTAACCAACAGGCTGGCGTCTGTTTGCGCACCGTCATTGCGAGTTTGTCGTGACCGTGTCCTTGGGGACGAGATATAGTCGAGATCCTTTGTAGAAACTGTGCAATCTAGGAAAGTGGCGTCCCGTCGACCGTTAAATCACTAGTACCCTTTCGATCGCGACCACGAACCCCGTCAACCTGAGGTGCTGGAGCGGACGGCCACAGTAAGGGCGCAAGCCGTCGTTCGGTAGAACCGTTGTGAGCGGACCTTCTATAGCGACATCTGCCAAATTTCGCCATGGCTTTCTCTGTCCAACGAGGCCATCCCATGTGAACTTATCAATGTGGATGTCGTTGAACTGATAACCAGTCCTCGAATGAAATAACGCTGGGGACGTAGATTCAGAGAAAACTGTAGGTTCATTAGGCTCCACTCTCGCTGCAGGATAGAGCGCGGCGCAATTTGCAGTCAGTATCTCGTCTGAAGTGAGTGTATAATTCGTGCGCAGCGTATTTATTCATGAAAGAGTACAGAGTCCCACGCAATAACGGGGCTATCACTACCGCTCGCAAAGAGGTTACCCTCCGGTGAGGGCCGGCTGACAAGCTGGGTGGTAGTCTCAAGAGCAAGGGATGACACGCCAAGACGGTGACTAGGGATGGGTGAGCAGGAAGGTCGATTTGGGGAGGTTGGGTGAAGTTGAAGATTAAGACTGAGTTTACCGAACCGCGTATATCGAAACCAAGTGGGAGAACGTCTGTACAAGCAACGGGTCATGTTGGTGGAGGAAATGGGATGATATAGGAAACACAGAGACGGCGACGTGGAGGTGAATACACAACTCACATCCGGCCGCGGCCCGGATCAATCCCCGTCCAAATAAATATTTAACCCTTCGTCGTGCACATCGACTGGCGAAGCAACTTGAACCTGTTTTCCACGATGGTCACGATCCTCGATTCTGTAAAGGGAGTTGCTCCTCCAAACAACTATGCTTTATTCAAAATACCCGTATAGTGACTAGAGCGCGTCAGATCAAAGGGCAAGATGGAAGATAACCTTTAGGAGAGTTGAAAACAAGAACACAGTGGAAAATGCACGAGCTCGACGAGAAGTGTACTCAAATCCGCCGGACCTCCCTTTGGCCTGCTGGGTGTGTTGATGGATGGCCTAGTTGTAGAAGAATGCGGGTGCGGACCTTTTGCGGAAGCTAGCTTGGACGCCGTTCAACGACTAGAATTTAGTAACGCCATTAGCGTGATCCGGACCTCCAGACCTGAGTTGTCCTGTGCGTCACTTTGTTGTCCGGTTCCCGATGAACACTGACCTGAGTACGCGGGTCTCACACTGCCCACGACGACCCTAGATACGATGCTCAAATGCCGAGACTGAATAGTCAAGGGGCGCCTGATAGGTACAGTACAAGCGTCGTTGGAGACCTCGAACCTAGCGTACCTTCAACCCAAACTGGTGATCGTTCTGAAAGCAAGCCTCTTTCGATTGGTCGAGAGGCCGTCATCTGTGATCAAGGCCCTGGTTCTTCAGTATGACTACGCTCAGAGGCCGCGTCATACTTACCTCTTCAATGGGCTGGGCTGCGCCCACCTAATGCCTTGAGCTCTCGGTTGATTCTATCTTCCGCTCGCGCCCTGCGGCACTCATCTCTAGTCGCGTGATTACCTACCAATCAGGTGATGTCTTAATTCCCGCAACTTTCCTGGTATTCGACATAACCATAACATTTGTTTTCGAACGCAAACGACCGCGACCACTCGTTACAACTAGAACTACGATCATACAACTCCAGCTAGGGCCTCTATCCCCGTCTTTTAAAGCTCTCAAAGACACTAAGCAACCAATTTTCGCATATCCTTGCGGCATTGAACAACCAGACGACCTGCGTACGAATCAATAAATGGAAGGACTAATGCGTCAAACTCACCTACACATTTATTTTAGACCATTACATCATCGTCCTGATGTCGTCCCAGGCGTTATAGACCCCATCCCAGTCAAGTCTGATTGGGTGACCTTGTGCGTCGTCGGGTATGCACATTACGCTCATGTCGCATAAGCTACCCCAGTGCTCGTAAGGGACATATGTTAATAGGCCGCCATCCACTGTTCGGAGCCACCCATCACTCGGGATAGCTAGCGGATGGCTTGAATACGTTACTTCGATATTCGTCATATCCCGGTCCGGATCGTCATTAGCGTCCTGTTGCAGGTATGTGGTCCTTGCTTTTTGTAGCTGAGTTGATATGAAGTCCTTTCGGTGAGGGTCCCAAAGAGATTTCATAGGAATCGCCCCACCACTGGCGTGCCCTACCAGGTCACGAAAAGTCCATGAAATACTGTTGGAAAATTCTGATTCGACATCTTGGGAATACGCGATAGACTGAACAATATCGCTGTGGTTCTCGAATGGCTTGTTCACGGCTACGCTAGCCTGAGTGTCCCATACCCTAATTGTGCAATCCATGCCTCCTGACGCAATGTGCTTCCCATCTGGAGCATATGCTATAGCCATGACTACACCTGTGTGACCTTTGAGGACTGCTAATAAGGGCGCCAGTTAGAGAGTCCCATATCCTGATGGTTGTATCACCAGATGTAGATATGATGTGGTTGCCGTCTGGAGAATATGCCACAGCTGTGATCCCGCCAGTGTGGCCTTTAAGGGGCTCATAAATTGGCCTGCCCGTTTGAAGGTCCCATACTTGAATTGTCTCGTCCGCGGACCCCGAGACAACGTGAGATCTAGATGGGGAACATACGACCGTGAAGACAGGTTCTGTGTGACCCTTCAGTGGCTCCTGAGTAGCAGAGCCTGTTTTAGGGTCCCATATTATGATTGTGCAATCCCAGGATCCCGAAACAATAAGGGTCCCATCTGAAGAGTAGGCTACAGACTGAACAGGACCCATATGGCCCCTGAGTGGCTCTTTTATTGGCACGTGTGTTTTAGGGTCCCATATCAAAACTGTATTGTCCTGAGACCCTGAGATGATTTGTGTTCCATCTGGGGAGTATGCAACAGAATAAACAGCATCCTCCTTTCCCTCATACCACCACCATCTCTGGTTTTGGTACTCTTTACATTCTCGAACTTAATTGACCCTTTGCTTTGTGGGATAACGCTTGGTGTCCTTGCGACCCCCATAACACTTTTGCCATGGCTGATCCGCCTGGCTTTGAATCCGCTCTCGACGTTCATCATCGAAACATGCAGCAAACATGACCTTCCAGTGTGGTCGATAACCCGGAGCCCCAGGGCACTCCTCCCCCTGGGGCACAAGAGCAAGTGCAGAACAGAAGTGCCTTGCATGTTAACCTCGGTATTGGCCTCCCATCATCAGGAGGAGTGGTGCCAATGCCATCTTTCCCTTCCCAATCACCCATATCGGTGGACGAGATAATACTCACCACTCAACCAACACAGGACAACGACGGAGACTCTCTCATGGGCTCCCCCGTCATTGGATCACCTGGCTCTGAGAAGACCGTCGGTAGACGCAGCCGCAAAGTCACTCAGATGCAAGAACTATGGGCCCACTACCCTGAGGGTTCCATTCTAGCTGCGGTAGCAGATACACCCGAGCAAGCCTACTGGGACAACATCCCACCAGTAAACAATGACTCTCTCCCACCGACAGAGGTAGCGATGCCACACCTCGACCAACCCAAAGACATACAGGTACACCTGCCTGCAGACATGAATGAGGTAAACGTGAGGTTGCACGAGTTGACCCAAACCAGGGGGCGTGTAACCACACAAGAACTTGAAACACAGCTAAGATCACAGTCCTCCGCATCCCATTGGTCTGCCATGACTGTGGAGTTGGAGGACAGCCAGATTAACGTACAGGTCGCCCATGAGTTGTTGGTAGACGACCGAAACGTGGCTCTGGACAACCATCTAGAACGTCCAGCCTATTATGGCATACGGACGCTCGACCCAACCAGTTTCCCGCAAGAGATGCTAACACTGTCTGATGTACACAGGGAAGACCTTGCCAAGACAAAGAAGGACTTAATCCAGACCCTGGCTCAAGAATTGACGACAAAGGCCATAGGATACTCATCATACTTCCTGAACCAAAACATACTAACTGTAGGAAATGCGAACACGGAGTTCACCAAGGAGGAATACGACCTCTCCTTTCAACTGACCGTGCAAATGCTGGACGCGGGCACCACACAAGATGATGACCTTTACGTCCGAATCCTCATGCCACACTCATGGTTCCGGTCGGCGCTAGCCATTTTGGCTGCCATTACCCACGGTGCACTCCGATCACCATGCAAACACATCAGGGGGACACAGTCGCTGAACCACACCCCAGACCATTTCCTGATCCACGAGTCACTCCCTTGCCCGAACACTTACAGTGGAGCGATCATCGCAATCATAGATCAACTCAAACCCCTCTTTGACGTGTCTAACAACAGAACGGTGGGAGGGAATTTCGTCAAAAATTACTACAACAAAATCATCAACCAGCTTCAGCCACAGATTGAACCACCGGCCAAAGCTAGAATACAAGAACAAATCGTGCTAGATGGTAACACCTACGAAGATCTTTATAACTGTGAGGTGGCATACCAGCACGAACTGGCCAGAACAGCGGCCGCCAGTGACAAAACCATTGCAGCCGGCGCCCGAACTGAGGCAGCCAAAACTTTCTATAATTCCAAACTCGCCTGTATCACAGCTGACCCCAATGCACGCGTGGAAGCGGTGATGCGAATTCTACAGGAGCTCAAAGAGGAAGTCCTTAACGACAAGGCCCTCTATGACCAAAACCGCTGCGACGCACTTGAGGCCACCCAAAAGGCCGCCTATGAAAGTGTATCACAAGGCGAGTTAGATGAAGCATGACAGGAAGGGTTGGCCTTCTTCAGGAAGGAACAAACGACGGCCACCTGCAGCGACATCGCAGAGTGGAAGCGACTCTCTCGCCGCGCTCTCATGCACACCTTCAGCATAGTGGAATCCGAGGATACCCTGAAACCAGTGCCGGGGTCCTCCGAATTTATCTGCGAACAAGAGCCCACTATCCGGGCACAGGCAGAAGACCTTTTCCAACAAGGCCACCGCACGTGGATAGAGGAGGCGATTTCAACCATTCTCGCCAACAACCTGCACAGTATGACTGACCTGATCATGGAATCCACTAGCGAAATCAGCGAAATTCGTATCAGAGCACAAGCTGACTGGATACAAGCAGAGAAGGCTGCGATCCGGGAAAAGCAGGTAAAGCTTTTCCATGCGAGCCTTGAGAACCAAACAAGGGAAGCGCAGCTGGCACTGCTGGAGGTGGAAGCCCGTAAACTTGGGTACCACCTTGTGGAGCTCAACCCCGCTGCGATGCCCACGCAAACACCGGTACCCATCGTACCACCACTGGCCAACCTTACGCCGGCGGTCATTTCACATATCATTAACCACTCTGCTGTCGTGACACACCGTGAAGGCACCACTGATGTTCCAGACCCAACGCCCCATAATGACACGGGCAAACAATCAGACAACATGCAGTCGGGGGAGGACGAAGTCTACAACAAGCAAGTTGCAGTGGACAACATCCTCGACGCCATCGAAGATGGAAAGACGGGCAACAATGCCATCGTAGCCGACTCGATGCATGCCACCAAACCCAAGGGGAAAGATGGAGCCAACTCCAAGTTCGTAAACACGGTGCACACGCCGCTGGGCCCTACCCGAGCAGGGACGGAAGGGCAATGTGCCACTGGTACTGATGCACTACAGGGGGGGGATCGTCTCCCGACTGAGCATACTGCCACTGCGCAGGAGCCAGTAACCCCTGCGCCCCCAACCTACGTGAGAGAGGAGGGACTCCGGCTTGCGATACACCCAGAACCGGAGGCGGCTACCACACCATCCAACCCGGTGGAGGCATTCCTTGCACAGGTCATGGCAATGGTGGCACAACTTGACAACTCGATGAAGGAAGGCTTCAAGTCCATCAATCAACGCCTTGTGGACCAAGACACGAAGATAGACAGACGGAAGCCCGCCTCAGCACAACAACCGAAACAGACAAAGCCCGCGGACCCTAGAAAGGCAGTGGCAGTCACCCTACCACCCCGACCACCAGTAGCAGCAGCACAACCAGACCGCCAACCGCCAAAGAAGACCCAAGACACTCCCCCGACTGCTCTAGCCCCCGCCCCACCAGCTACGGAGAACGGCTTCCAGAGCCATCCTGGAGCCACAGTCGATATGCCCCGCATCGACCAGGTATCGTATGCGGGGGTCATTCGTCAATCCGCCTTACACCAACAACTCGCCACTAAATCGGCACATACCCAGGCCACTACGTCCCAAGGACGCACACCCACAGGCCAACCCCATCCCAACTCCCCCCCCGTTGCACAAACTGGCAACACCACTGTAACAGTGGTTCGCCGAACGATGCTGGCGGAGGACAAGGAGAAGGCTCTGATGGCGACACCCCCTGAGGAGATAGTACTCCGTGTGCGCACTGCGGTGGAGTCCCTCGAGGTGGATGCCATTACCATTCTAAATGGACAGTGGTCACGGAGTCAAATATCACATAATTTCATCTATACGATAGGGGGAAAGGTCCCGTTCAAGAGTGTCAACCACTTCCGACGGGCCTTGATCCAACCCCTAGGGACCAGTGAGCTCGTACCAACTGATGGTTGGACGTATGCGCAGCTCAAAGGTGTACCAACCACCTGCCCTGATGGTGCTGTCCACTCTGTGGATGAACTGAGAGACGAGCTCAGACGGAACCGGTCCTTCCAGATGGCGACCTTATGCACGCTCCCTCATTGGTTCGGATGGTATGAAAACGTCCAGCACTCGCACACATCTACCATCTCTTTCGCTTACTCTGACAAGAACTGGGCCATCACGAAACAGGCCCAGTCTCAGGGAATTTACATGTTTGGCAAGCAGGTCTACTTCCACCTTATGGGCGATGCGCCTACGGTGAGGCAGTGTGGCCGGTGCCACCTGCTGGGACACATCAACACGTCCCCAGTATGCAAGCTACCACCCAATGCCCTCCACTGTTACATCTGCAGCCAGGGGCATGAAGGCAAACAACACGCTTTCTATTGCTCAACCCGCCAGAACCACAAGACACCAGGGAGGTGCAACTGCCCCTTCAAGTGCCTATTGTGCAAAGGCCCCCACCACACGCATTCACCGAAATGCCCACAGCGGGCAGCTGTTACGGCCGAGATCCCGAGTTCCCGTGAAAGCATGCCGCCGAGCTGCCCGAGCTGGCCTGCGTTGGATAACTACGAGCAAGACCTCGATACGGAGGCATTAAGGGAAGCCTTGATGAGAAAAGGCGACCTGAGCATGTGGACATTGCGTCCCGGACCAGCTAAGTCCCACTCTCCTATTGAGAGCAGCGACGAAGAAGCTGACGATCCCTACGAGCAAGATGAGGCTCGCGCGTGTACCATGTACGCGCACTTCTACGGGCGTGATAGCCCAGAGTCACGTGACTCATCACGTGAGGCATCACCTGAGCGTGTGTGCCTCGGGTATGCCGCAGCCGGTTACCTGGTTGATGACGACATGGACTAGGCCTTCGTGCCTGCCTTCTGATGGACTTTCTGATGGACGCCTCGTGTACTGTATGGGCGCAGCCTTGTGTCTGATGGATGTCGGTGCCTTTATAGGCCGGTCCAATTATGTTTCTCCTTTGTGTTTCAGCTTGTGGAGCCGGAGCCCTTATGGCTATTGGCTAGAGATAAGGACTTAAGGTTCGTGCTGAGTCCGAACCTTATCTACTAGTAGTATAAGTACTAGCTTGTCTTCGCATGTATTCGCTATCTTGAGTTTTTCAACAATCCGCATCACAGTTCCCTCCCGCTTTCCTAAGGGCCTTAATTGGTCTTCTTCACCAAACCCTTAGACGTTGTCTTGTTGTGCCGCTTCTTAGCGAGCCGTTTCCATCTGTTCCCCTTTGTCTCTCAGTTGCAACCGCTATTGCAGTGGTTTTGCCTTGGTTGTCGCGTGCAATACAAGCGTTCTGAGAACCCCAGTTCAAGTCGAACTAGACGGCCGGTGCGACCGTAACAGCAGCGGTCCCACTGTGGGACACCATGGCCAAATTGGCCAGCCCCACTCCAGCGACGCGAACCACCAACCCAGACGCAGACAAGGAAGTTCCCACACAAAGGGAACCCCTTACCGCCAGCAGCCTTCCTGACCGCGTGCGACCGGTAACTGCTACCGATGATGGCTTCACTGTTGTCGGAAAGTGGACCCGTCAGCGATGCAACACGAAAACCAGAAAACAACAACAATTGCTGAGCGGAGCACCGGCAGTAGCTGCCAACGTCCCAGCCCCACCAACAGCCCCAGCACCGACAACACCGTCTGCCCACATCGAGGAGGTCCCCGCGCCACACAAACCAGTGGCAGTTCTGACCAAAGAGACAATGCTGCTAACCCAGATGGCCAACGAAACTATGAACCGCAGCATCGGGTTTGACACCGAAGACCCGTGATATGACCCGGCGGTGACGGCCTTCAAAGCTGGGTGGAAGATGAACAAGGAGGACTTGATCGCTGACAACGACCTCTTTTCCATCGCTGTACAGCATGGATGGCCACTCACTGTCAACAACACCATTGAGAACCTCCGCACGAAGGCCCTGGAAATGGGGGTCAAGCCCAAGAACCTCAATGAGGTGGTCAAGCACGTAGCAACGCATTGGGATGGGGACATCACCCCTTACGTGTACGCAGCCCATGCCATCGAAAATTTCCAGTCGCTGGAGGACGAGCTGGTGATTGAGGACTATGAGCTCCCTGCCCAGGGAACCGCGCTCACATGCGAGCTCTTTAGCACCCCCATCGCTGCAAACCCAGTCGACAGCTTCAAGGTCATGGTCAAAGATGTCACTGAGACCTTGCTCAACATTACGGAGGAGATCCCATTCTGGGTAGCTGTCCGAGACCTTGACATGGCCATCCATGGTAACGGCGATGGAGCGGCTGTGGTGGAGATCCTGAAGCGGAACCCAGCACACACCATCACCAATATCAACCTCTTGGACCGCGTGAAGCAGGTGGTAAGAAATCCGATCCCAGACAACCTGCTGATGAACACAGAGGAGGCAAAGAACCACTTGCGGTACACATACCTCGCGATGCGTGCTGCCATTAACTTAGGGATCAGAGCGGGTGTGAAACAGCAAGACCCACCCAATGTCGGATGGCTCAAGCGACGAGCACACGCTGTTGGACAGATGATCTCTAACCAGGGAGTGATGACCGACGAGGCCACTGACAAAATTGTAGCGCAGTTCCTGAAGGGGTCCACCAGTGCCCACATGGCCAACCCCCTCCCACCATCCACCTGCATCCTCCGACAGATCCTCCCCATCGGACTGATCCCTGCATTGAAGCCGACCCCCCGCCATCGCTAAATGACAGGACACACTACATCCATCCTCTCCGCTAATTTAAGGCATATGAACGCCACCACACACACCCTCCTTTCCACCAACGATGGTGACGACATTCTTTTATTACAGGAACCCTGGTTCAACCGGATAGGCACAGCCCAATCGAATGACGCCCGCAGTGGCGTAGACATTCTCGGTGGTGCCTCACATGGTAACTGGAACATTTGGTACCCACACTTTATGGCTACACAGCACACTAAAGTACTTATTTACACCTGAAAACACTCACGTCTCGCATCCGCATGTAGGTTACACCCCATTAAAGCGATACCAAGACTGGATTTAGCGAAACATCCTTATATACTTATCATGGACTTACACATTGACGATCATACACTTAGGGTCGTGAACTTTTATAACGATGTAGACGACCCCACTGCATTTACCACACTAACCACACTCGTTTTAGATCACGCAATCCCCACCGTACTGTGTGGGGATTTCAATTTACACTCACGGACCTGGTCACCGGAGGGGATCGCCCCCTCGCCTCGGGTGGATTGCTTTGAGGAATGGGCTGCGCAAAGCACCCTAGTACTCCAGAGCGAACCTGGAGTGATCACCAGGAGAGGTCGAGACGGAGAACGACCCAGCACCTTGAACCTCATGTGGTTCAATGCGGCAGCTGAACAGTTCCTCTCCCTCACACCCCCTGTCATCGATTGGGAATCGTCCATCGGCTCCGACCATGCCAGCATTTGCACTGAGTGGCTCCTGAACAAGAAATACCTTGGAGCCAAGCAGGTGAAGGTTGCCACCTACAAGATGGACTTTGACGACAAAGAAAAGGAGAAGGCGTGGTGCAAGTCCATCAGCTCCTGCCTCCCCCCCCTACACACTCCCCTCACCAAGCATGCCGACCTTGAACAATTTGTCATCAACATCCACGAGGTGATCACATTGGCATGCAACGAGCACATGGCCAAGACCCTACCCAGCAAAGCGCGCCCCAACAAATGGTGGAACGACGAATGCAAAGACACCGCCGCCACCTTACGGGCCATACCGGGTGAAGACCAAGAAGGGTGCACCGCTGGATGCAAGACTCTGAAACAGGTCACGCGAAAAGCGAAGTGAACATATTACGACAAGATCATCGAAAACGGAGACCTGTGGGAGGTGGCGAAATGGCACCTAGGCCGATGACTCACGGGCATACCTGCTATGAGACGCGCTGACGGCACCATCACTTTTGACACACCCGAGATTGGCGACATGCTCGCAGCTCGGTTCTTCCTCCAAGACGGTGGCTCCATCCAACCAGTCCAACCTGACGACCCTCCCCCTGTAGTGGAGCGGGAGCTGAGAGAGGTAATGGCAGAAGAGATCGAACCACTGCTGATCAACACTTCCAACAACTCCGCACCTGGCGAAAGCGGGATTAGCTGGAAGCTGATGAAGGCGTTCCGCAGAACTGTTCTAGACCACTGGGCCTGGCTGTTCACTGGGTGTCTGTGGCTAGGCTACCACCCAATGATCTGGAAGAAAGCTGTCGTAACTGTACTGCCGAAACCGGACCGCCCGGACTACCTCGCCCCGAAAGCATACCGGCCGATATCACTGCTGGACTGCATGGGCAAACTACTGGAGAAGGTTGTGTCAAAACGCTTCCTTTACGACACCAACAAGTACCAACTTCTCCCAACCACCCAGTTCGGCACGCACGTGCACTCATGCACTGTGGATGCTGGACTCAGTCTCATGCACGATGTCGAGGTGGGACTCTACAGCAAGCAATCAGTGGGAGCCCTCTTGTTCGACATCAAAGGCTTCTTCGATCACATGCACAAGACTTGCCTGCATGCGATCTTACTCAACCGGGGCTTCACCCGATCACTGGCAGACTGGACCCTGTCTTTCCTTACCGATCAACAGGTGGCGCTCCATTTCAACAGCACCATCCTCCCCGATCGCCCCCAACCCATCGGCACCCCACAAGGGTCTCCGGTATCCCCCATCCTGTCGGTGTTGTTACGGTCGCACCAGCCGTCTAGTTTGACTTGAACTGGGGTTCTCAGAACGCTTGTATTGCACGCGACAACCAAGGCAAAACCACTGCAATAGCGGTTGCAACTGAGAGACAAAGGGGAACAGATGGAAACGGCTCGCTAAGAAGCGGCACAACAAGACAACGTCTAAGGGTTTGGTGAAGAAGACCAATTAAGGCCCTTAGGAAAGCGGGAGGGAACTGTGATGCGGATTGTTGAAAAACTCAAGATAGCGAATACATGCGAAGACAAGCTAGTACTTATACTACTAGTAGATAAGGTTCGGACTCAGCACGAACCTTAAGTCCTTATCTCTAGCCAATAGCCATAAGGGCTCCGGCTCCACAAGCTGAAACACAAAGGAGAAACATAATTGGACCGGCCTATAAAGGCACCGACATCCATCAGACACAAGGCTGCGCCCATACAGTACACGAGGCGTCCATCAGAAAGTCCATCAGAAGGCAGGCACGAAGGCCTAGTCCATGTCGTCATCAACCAGGTAACCGGCTGCGGCATACCCGAGGCACACACGCTCAGGTGATGCCTCACGTGATGAGTCACGTGACTCTGGGCTATCACGCCCGTAGAAGTGCGCGTACATGGTACACGCGCGAGCCTCATCTTGCTCGTAGGGATCGTCAGCTTCTTCGTCGCTGCTCTCAATAGGAGAGTGGGACTTAGCTGGTCCGGGACGCAATGTCCACATGCTCAGGTCACCTTTTCTCATCAAGGCTTCCCTTAATGCCTCCATATCGAGGTCTTGCTCGTAGTTATCCAACGCAGGCCGGCTCGGGCAGCTCGGCGGCGTGCTTTCGCGGGAACTCAGGATCTCGGCCGTAACAGGTGTACTACACGTCACCCCTCCTCCACAAGTTCACTTCCCGACACAGCCTCTCCTTGGGGATGTACGTGGATGACGGAATCCTATGTGCGGTAGGAAGTGACTGGGGACAGGTCAACAACAAACTCCGTAACGCCTACGAGGAGTGCGACGAATGGCTACGTTGTTCAAACCTCCTCATAGAGCCGGACAAGACAGAACTAATTTACTTTACGAAACCCCAGATGAGAAAGTCCACACTCCTATCCTTCCCACCCCCTCCCCTTATTTACTTACGTGACGTGGACATAAAATCGTACTTCCCCATATTGTTACGGCTGAGATTTTGAGCTCCCGAGAAAGCATGCCGCCGAGCTGCCTGAGCTGGCCCGCGTTGGATAACTACGAGCGAACCCTGGATTCCAAGGCATTAAGAGAGGCCTTGATGAGAAAGGGGGATATGAGCATGTGGACATTGCGTCCTGAACCGGCTAAGTCCCGCACTCCTGTTGAGAGCAGCGACAAAGAAGCTGACGATCCCTACGAGCAAGATGAAGCTCGCGCACGTGCCATGTACGTGCACTTCTACGGGCGTGATAGCCCGGAGTCACGTGACTCATCACGTGAGGCATCACCTGAGCGTGTGTGCCTCGGGTATGCTGCAGCTGGTTACCCGGTTGGTGACGACATGGACTAGGCCTTCGTGCCTGGTTACTGATGGACTTTCTGATGGACGCCTCGTGTACTGTATGGGCACAGCCTCGTGTCTGATGGATGTCGGTGCCTTTATAGGCCGGTCCAATCATGTTTCTCCTTCGTGTTTCAGCTTGTGGAGCCAGAGCCCTTATGGCTATTGGCTAGAGATAAGGACTTAAGGTTCGTGCTGAGTCCGAACCTTATCTACTAGTAGTATAAGTACTAGCTTGTCTTCGCATGTATTCCCCATCTTGAGTTTTTCAACAATCTGCATCACAGTTCCCTCCTGCTTTCCTAAGGGGCCTTAGTTGGTCTTCTTCACCAAAACCCTTAGACGTTGTCTTGTTGTGCCACTTCTTAGCGAGCCGTTTCCCTTTGGTTTTCCCTTCGTCTCTCAGTTGCAACCACTATTGCAGTGGTTTTGCCTTGGTTGTCACATGCAATACAAGCATTCTGAGAAACCCAGTTCAAGTTGAACTAGACGGCCAGTGCGACCGTAACTGTTACGCCTTGCCTTGGCGCTTGTTCGACTTGAACGAGTTTCTGGGTGAGAAGACAGTAAACGTGACACGAGTCAAACGTAGAGGTGACTTCCTCAATATGATGACGGGGCTAGCAACGGATTTCCTAAGTCACGTTGGCCCAAATAGACTCCAACCTTCCGGTGTATATGCCGGACAAGGTGACAGCTGCACACTACGATGGCAGAGATGAGAAGAGAGTGGAGTATGCGATGTGGGAGATTAATGGCAATTGAAGAAGACCAAGATGGTGTTTCTTGGTCTTCACCGACTACTACTTATACAGGTACTCGAGGGCTTTAAAGCGCCTCTTGAATGGAACTATCCTATAGCGTAAGTAGCTCGAACCCTACTACACCAATCCTAGGAATCACTCAGCAATCACATGCGATTGCTGAGTCGCTGACTGATACGACTAAGTCCGTGACTAATTACTACTTACTACCGTAGCCACAACTGGTAAGTAAGAGTCCGAAACTCCGAATCACGACATTGCTATTACATTACTAAGTCCGAAGGGTCGACCGTAACATCACCCCCTTTTCAAGGGGCAACGCCCACGTTGCGGCTAAGTCGACCGCGGCCAGTTCCTCATACCTTGGCCCAACCCGATCCATCCTCCCATGCGTTTCTCTACCTCATCCATCAGGTTAGCGTTCTCCATGCGATGTATTACCCCCAGCTCCTCGGTGTTGAGCCGTCCCCACTCCTGCTCCAACTCCCCCATGCGCTGCTCGATCCTGGTGACCGCGGAGCGAACCGCGCGGTAGCATTGGACCTCCACCACGAGCGAAACATCCTTGCATTCACGAAGGGCGCGGTTGATACGGTGGACCTCGTCGTATCCGCCATCGAGGATCATAAGATCCTCGCGCGAGTAGGAGGGTCGCTCCTCGTGAGGCCCAAAGCGATGGGGGCGCGTGTACAATGGTTTGGGGAAGACGCGGTCAGACTCGTCGATGAGCCCGAGGACGATGGGGTTAGGTCCGAAGATGACCTGGACGTATTTGGCGGGGCGCGTCACGCCGTCGGAGGTGGTGATGGGGAAGTGAACATAATCGGGTCCTCGATTGACCCTGAACCCATGTGGGCAGTGAGTGGCTCGGACGGTGGAGACGGCCCTGTCGTCGAGCTGGGGGCAAATGTCTCCTCGGTAGACAGTGTTGCCGGCGGTGGTGAGGGCGTGTGGAGTGGTGTTGGATGGGGCGTCAGCATCTCGTCCGTAGGAAATGTGGTCGTGCGCATCTGAATACCACTCGTCATCGCTCTCAACCTCTCCCTCCTCGCCATCATCTCCTGCCTCCGGGCCTTCGCTTCCAACAGCTGTTGATCCCTCCATTCGGCTACTACCTCCTGCCATGGCCTGGTCGGTCCCAACCCTCGGAGGTATTGGGAGAGGTGGGGACTCGGCCCGTCCATTATCGTCGCGAGCTGCGCGAATCTCGGCTCCTCGGTCCAGTGCGTCCCCGAGAAGTTGGATCTCGTGGGTAGTGAAAGGGACTGGAGAGGTGGGAAGACCGTCGGCGTTGAGGATGTCCCAGAGGGGACCTCCATCGTCGTCTGACAATCTGGCGGCGTTGGCTGAGGTGGCTTGAGCGGGGAATCGCTCGACGACGGCTGTGAACTCAGCTCGGGTGATGGGGGTATCACGTCCCCCTCGGTCTTCTTCAGCCACGAGGGCTTGGTCGGTATTACTTCTGGCGCCTTGTGCGCGCTCTTCTTCCAGCTTGACGGCAAAAATCCTCTCGGGGGTGCCGTGGTAGTATTGGTTGAGCTGCGAGAGGGAGGCATCGGGTGTGAAGGGCATGTAAAGTGGTTGAGAGGTGTGGGCAGACAATATTCGAGAGGAAGGGAGATGGGAGGACTCGCCGCGTTGGATGGGCCTTTTATCCTTTCGCCGCCCTTGTTCATACTCCGCTACGGCTTCTTCGGCAAATACGTCCTCCTTATCAATCCATTGATTGTCGGAGTCAGGGTACCCCTTCCAGGCCACGAGGTATTGCAATTTTCGTCTTCTGCCGTGGAGCCGGTGGTCTAGAATCTTCGAGACCTCATATTCCTCTTCCCCATCGATCAAGTCCGGCGGGGGCCGCGAGTAATTGGGTCCGTGCGTGGGTGTTTCACGATAAGGCGTGAGAAGGTCGGTATGGAATACGGGGTGTATCTGCCACTGCGTGGGAAGCTCCAGTTGATAGTTTACGGGTGACATCACCTTTATGACGCGGAATGGTCCATGGCGCCTTGCAGCTAATTTTGCGGTTGGCTGATGAGTCCAGAGATGACGTCCTTCTAGCCACACCTGGTCCCCTACTTGATACCTGGGCGCTGTCTTGGCGCGAACCCATGACTGCTGCGCCCTCGCGATAAGGTCCCGTGTCCGTTGTCGTGCTTCTTTTAATTGATTAGCGCGGGTCATTACATGGGGAATGGATGAGGGCTTATCGGTCCAATCAGCCCGCGGGTGGTACCCCATAAGGAGTTCAAAAGGCATCATCTTTGTTGCCTCGTGAGGCCAGTTGTTGTGCGCGAATTCCGCCATTGGCAGATAGTGGTACCAGTTATCCTGTTGTTCGTTAGCCCAGAAGCGTAGGTATTGTTCCAGCCATTGATTGGTTCATTCGGACTGTCCGTCCGTTCGTGGGTGATAGGCTGTGGAGATGTTCTGGGTGATCCCTAGGGTCTTGCACAATTCTCTCGTGAATTTGCTTGCGAACCGAGGGTCCCTGTCGCTGATGATAGTAGTGGGCAATCCGAAACGTGGGAATACGTATCTGGCATACAATCCAGCAGTCTCTTCGGACGTGATCTCCTCCACGCAGGGTATGAATATCGTGGCCTTGCTGCAGTCGTGATCGGTGATAGTCAGTATCGAATCATATCCCTGTGATAAGGGAAGTTTGGTAATGAAGTCCATGGCCACGGTCTCGAATGGAAGGGCATCAATTTTGGGGTATATAGGTTGGAGGGGGGCCCGTGTAGGTCGGGTGTTGACTTTAATCCGTTGACATTCCGCACATCCCTTGACGTAGTCCATAACATCCCTCCGCAGTCCCGGCCACCAGTACTGTCGCTCCAACAAATGGCTGGTTCGTCGTATTCCTGGGTGTCCGTGAACGGGCGAGTCATGGAAGGTGCGAATGATACTTCTCTTGTTGTCCAACCCGCCAGTGACGACTTGTTGTCGCCCGTCCTTATACCAGGTTCCCGTGATCTTCTTAAGGTTGTGTCCATTCACCCATGGTCGAAGCGTCGCCTCATTTTGATAGTCCTTCTGTTCTCCGCTAGTGACTTGCAACGTTGTTAGAGCCTGCGCGAAGACTTTGTCGGGTAGGACTATGATGCCTTCGTTATCTGACTCCCCCTGGTCGTAGTCTGGTCGTCGTGAGAGGGCGTCGGCTCTTCCATTTGCCTTTCCCTTGATATGGTGAATCTCAAAGTCGTACTCGGAGAGTTCTAACACTTCCCTTGCTACTCGTCGGCTGATTTTCTGTGGTGACCGCCAATATTGCAGGTTCAGGTGGTCTGAGAAGACCTTGGTGCGGTGGGGGGACCCCGCGAGCAGGGGTCTCCAGTGCCGGAAGGCCTTGACGATAGCGAGTAGTTCCAAGTCGTATATGTCGTAGTTTTGTTCGGCAGCGTTGAGTGTAGATGAATGGTAACCGATGGGGTGTCTTTTGTTGTCTGCCTTTCGTTGCAGGAGTATGGCTCCTGTTGCGAATCCGGAGGCGTCAACTTCCAGTTCAAAGGGTTTACTCAGCTCGGGGTGTGCTAGCACTGGCTCCGATGTTACAAGGGTTTTGAGTGTCTGAAACGCCTTGTCTTCGTTTGGTCCCCATTGCCATTCGGATTCTTTCTTTGTAAGGTGGTTGAGAGGTTTGGCGTGAGAGGCAAAATTGCGGATAAAGGTGTGGTAAAAATTGCAGAAGCCAAGGAAGGAGCGGACATCCTTGACTTTGGTGGGTGTCGGCCAGTCCTTGATGCCTGCAATTTTGACTGGGTCCATGCGTGTCACCCCCTTTTCAAGGATGACCCCCAGGTAATCCATACGAGGCGCATGGAAAAGACACTTCTCGAGTTTGTAGTAGAGGTCGTGTTCGGCGGAGAGGGTAAGGATATCGGTAACGGCGGCGATATGGTCTGCTAGATTGTGTCCGATGTGAGTGGCAATGCCAATATCATCCATATAAACACGTATCGTAGTGCCCAATCGTTCGTGTTTCGCAATGATGTCCCGACAAATGTGATTCATCATGGTTTGAAAGGTGGCGGGCGAGTTGGTGAGGCCGAAGAACATCACCGTGGGTTCGAAGAGCCCGTACTTCGTTTTGAAAGCCGCCTTTCCTTCGTCCCCTTCCTTGATCCAGACATTGTTGTAGCCCCATCGTACGTCGAGCTTGGTGTAAATATGGGCATTGCTCAGGTCCGTGATGAGGTCGGTGATGAGTGGAAGGGGATATTGGTTGCGAATCGTGAAATTGTTGATACGTCGGTAGTCCTGTACAGGGCGTAGTTTTCCGTCCTTCTTTTTAACGAAGAAGAAGGGGGATGCGTACTGGGATTTAGAGGGACGGATGTATCCCTTTTGCAGTTGTTCCGTGAGAAAGGCCTGCAGCGCCTTGTCCTCCTCCTGCGTAAGTGGGTAGACTTTACAATCAAGGGCATCTGGTGCCGTGGGTTTAAAATCGATGGCGTGATCCCAGGCTCGTGCCGGGGGAAATCGGTGAGAGGCTTCCTCGTTGAAGAGTTTTGAAAATGATGCGTAGTCGGGTGGCAGTACTGCCTTGGTAGTATACTGCTGTGCTTTGATGGCCAAGTCGGTGGACGTGGTTCGTAACGCCACTGGTCCCTCCTCTTCGAGTTGTTTGACGGCTTCCTCTTTTTCTGCCGTGGTGATTGCCGTACGTACGGCAGGGAATTCTTGCGGTGGTTTGATGGATCGTAATATAATAGGAAGTGCGTCTTCCTTGATTGTGGTGAACCTCCATGACATTTGAGGTTCATAGGTAGCAAGCCAGGGGTACCCCAGCACGATGTCTTCATTTCCGATATTGGTGAGGAGAAATCGAAGGGTCCAATGTACTCCTCGTGTTTGGACGTCCAGGTCTATGAAGTGGGTGATGAGTCCTGCTTTATTCTCTGTATTGTCAATGTTCCATATCTTTTTTGGTTGTTTGAGGGCTTGTATGCCCAAGCGCATGCGTTTGGCGAATGCGGGACGTATGAAGTTGTCGGTGGCTCCCGAGTCCACTAATGCTCTTATGTCGGCCATAGCGTAATTCGTGCGAATCAAAACTGGAATTTTCATAGAACAATAGCGCGTGATGATAACCAAATTACAATTGACTGCCCTCACCCAGGCCGATGGGTTCAGGCGTCCTGAAAACCCTCTTGCTTCCAGAGGTCTTTTAAGATCATATCCTTTACTTCGTCAGGTTCAGCCGCTACTCCTGCCATCCAGTTTGTAGCCCGCTCCCATGGGGTTTGAGCTCGAGAGGCCTGGATGGGTTGTTCCTCTGGTTCGTAACGGTCTGCTTCGGTCCGTCGATTGTAGGTGTGCTGTGGGCATTGCCTGCTGATATGACCTTTCTTTCCGCAAGTGTAACACGTAACTTGGGAAAAGTCTCTGCGCCCTCCTCGGCGTTCCATAAACCCTCCATGCGGCCGTTGTTTGGCGCGGTACTGCTCGTTTATTTCATCTGCGTCAGCGAGGCGTCCTCGGATGCGGTCTGCTGAGGTGTCCATGGCGTTGGGGTCCCTTGGGAGATTCCACCCTGGTCCTCCTCCTCCGCCTCCTCGTCGTGATTGATTACCGCGGTTCGGGACTGACCCCCCCGCTGGTCCTCGATGTTGCTCGAGGCGAGCCTTCATATGGATATATTGCTGCTGTCTCTTCATGACCGCAGTCTTCCAGTCTTCAAATGTTTGTGGGTCGTCCATGGTGAAGACCTTTTCGTAGAGGTCTCGTGGTAACCCGTTGGTGAAGATGTCGAGGGTTAATGGGGAATCTAGGCGATAGCCAGCTTGTCATGCCAGGGTTTCGAAGTTGGTTACGTACGTGTCAATATCTCCGGCGATCATCCGTATCCCCTTCTTCAGTGCCACCTGGGCCTGTTCTCGTTCAAGAGTGTTGGAAAAACGTCTTGTAAAGGCGCTGATGACCTCATGCCACAGACGTGGGTCGGAATCATTTATTCCTCCGGTGACCTGCCGATTGAGCCAACGACTGGTGTGAGTAATCCATTCGTTGACATCCCTTCCCTGGATGTAGGTGAGGAAGAGCATGGAACGCCTGTAGGCGTTAGCCATAATGGGGTTGTTGTTGTTGATTCCCCAGTACAGCTCCCACTGCGTGAGGAATTCTTCTGATTTGTGTCGGTCTCCTTTGAACACTTCGGGCGCGTTTCCTGCAAATTTGTCAGAGTGACCTCGTCCGGGAGGGGATCCGACTGGTGGTACTCCCCCGAATGGTGGCCCTCCGCCTGGTAGTCCTCCTTTGGGCGGTCCTCCTCCGGGTGGTCCTCCTCCGGGTGGTCCTCCTTCAGGTGGGTCCGGATGGTCTGGTCCTATGGCTCTCATAATGGCTGCATCGTTGGCAGTCAGTGGTTCTCCCGTAACGGGGTTCGTGGGCATTTGTACGCGGCTCAGGGGTTCTTCAGTGATAGTGGCCATTGGTGGTAGGATAGTGATAGACTCAGCTTGTTCAATAAGGCTGGTTTCTGCTTGATTTAGTGGTGACGGGGATCGAGATGGTTCGGCGTCAGACGCATCTTCTGATACTTCGTGAGTGTTTTCGGAGTGGCTTGTGTTTTCTTCTCCGTCAAGGGGTCCCCAGTCCGATCGTGGGACTACTTTGTCGGTGTATATATCACAGCGGTTGTTACGGTCGACCTTTCGGACTTAGCAGTGTAATCGTGATGTCGTGATTCGGAGTTCCGGTGTCACGGATCGGACTTACCGAACGCTTACTACCAGGTTCTGACTACGGTAGTAGGCATGTGATTGTGTACATTAGTCAGGGACATTCGTCTTTCACGTGTTATCAGTCAGCCATAGTATCACATGTTACTTATAGCTTACTGATTACTAGGATAGCGATACTAGGGTTCGAGCTAGATACGCTATAGGTCAACATCGTTCGGGAGGCGCTTTAAAGCCCTCCGTCATCGTGTATAAGTAGTAGTCGTAGAAGACCAAGGATCGCCATCTTGGTCTTCTTGAATCATCGGTTGTCTCTTCATCTGCCTCTTTCCCGACTCTAGGGAATCATCGAGAAGGCGCACTGCATAAGGTCCACCAAGAGTACCTTCCCAGTTGCAAGGACGTCGGCGTGCTAGGACTTAGGATCCCACGTTCGACTTTGACAAGTCGTAAAGCTGAGTACTCGCACCACATCTCCGCCTAAAGCAAGGCCCACGCTTACTGAAGCGTAACATTAAGACCAAGATATTACCACCGTGGCACGAGTATCCACAAGGGAACTCTGGATCCGAGAGGGGTTCCGCTCTTACGAAATCCCAAGAAGAGGGAATAGGAACGTACCAACCCGATACCTCAAAGAAGCTAGTTGGGGGAGCATCAACGGAGTCGAAGGATATCTAATCAGAGGGGCACACGGACCACGACCAGTTGAGTTTAATTTCGAACGAACTTGCTGGTGCAGAGTCGATCGAGAAGACGAGGAGTGGAGAGTCATCGACACTCTACCCTACAGATACGGGTGCGACATTTACGAAGAAGAAGTAGTCGCAAGAAACGACTGGGGACCCATAGACGGTGAAGCACAAAGCGCATCCGCACCTTCAGAAGCACCTAGCGTATCAGACAGCGAATCGGACGAAGAACCCGCACCAGCACTAGAACCACTGGAACCAGAACTAATCGAAAGAGCTGAGCAGATTACAATTTACCCCCCAATGACTACGATGACCGAAACCCAGGAAGTAACACTTCCCATACACCCCGAAACCGGACATGTTATGACGGCAGACGATGCCGCACTGTTCCGAGCAATCGGGCCCGACCAACCTGACCCCCCAACAGGAAATGGAGAACTTCGGGAGAGATTACCACACAGAGGAGGATCCCCACATGGAGGACCCCCAGGAGGAGGAGGACCTCCAGGAGGAGGAGGAGGAGGTCCCCCGGGCGCAGGGATACCCGGGATAGGACCAGTCGGTATACACGGGGGGCACCATTCCGACAAGTTCGCCGGAAATGCCCCAGAAGTATTCAAAGGAGACAGACACAAGACGGAGGAATTCCTCACCCAATGGGAACTATATTGGGGCATAAACAACAACAACCCTATCATGGCCAACGCATACCGACGAGCTATGTTGTTCCTCACTTACATCCAAGGAAAGGATGTTAACAACTGGATCACGGAGACCAGCAGATGGCTTAACCGGCAAGTCACCGCCGGAATCAACGACACCGACCCACGGCTATGGACCGAGGTCATCATTGCCTTCAACAGACGATTCTCGAACACGCTCGAGAAGGAACAAGCACAAGCCATGCTCAAGAGAGGTATCAGAATGATAGGAGGAGATATCGACGCGTACGTCACGCAATTCGAACAGTTAGCAAGACAGGCTAACTATCGGCTGGATTCACCACTCACCATGGATCTATTCACGGATGGATTACCCCGTGATTTATACGAGAAAGCATACACATACGACAACCCGCAGACCTTCCAGGAATGGAAAGAAGCGGTCATCAGGAGGCAGCAACAGTACATTCACATGAAGGCCCGACTCGAGCAACACAGAGGCCTAGCGAATCAAACAAAACCCCAAGGGGGAAGCAACACGACATGGAGGAACACGAGGAACACGGGATGGGGACCCCCTCGCAACATACTACGGGACCCAAATGCCATGGACACATCGGCAGACCGAGTACGAGGAAGACTCACGGGGGCCGAAGAGATCCAAGGCAACTGGGATCGAGCCCATCCCCAAAATCCACCACCAAGGGGAGGATTCATAGGAAGGGGACGAGGCGGTCGACGCGACATAAGGGAAGTAACCTGTTATACCTGCGGACAAAAGGGACACTTCAGTCGGAATTGCCCACAGCACACCTACAATCAACCCAGCAGCAGTCGAAGGACTGACGCCTACCACGACGAAAGAGAAGAAGAACCCGTCAGGGCAGCTAAAGCGGAAACCCCACAACAACGCGCCGACCAATGGATGAAAGGAGTGGCTGCAGAAGAAGACGAGGTAAAAGACCTCATATTGCAGGACCTATGGAAAAGAGAGGATTTTCGAAGCGCCTGAACCCATCAGCCTGGGTAAGGGCAGTAAAATGTAATTCTGTGATCATAACTCGCTACCGTTCTATGAGAATTCCAGTATCGATTCGCACGAATTACGCTATGGCCGACATCAGAGCATTAGTGGACTCAGGAGCCACTGACAACTTTCTACGACCCGCCTTCATCAAACGGATGAAAATCGGAATGAAGCCGCTGGACCGGCCCAAAAAGATATGGAATATCGACAATACCGAGAATAAAGCCGGGCTAATCACTCACTATGTAGACCTGGACATACAGACAAGAGGAATCCATAAGGAAATGAGGTTCCTCGTCACCGACATCGGCAACGAAGACATAGTACTCGGCTATCCCTGGCTGGCCACATACGAACCAACCTTCAGCTGGAGGCACGCAGTAATCAAGGAGGACGCGTTACCGGTTGTCCTTCGAACCGTCAATCCCAGGATAACACGACCAACGATTGCCGCGTCAATCACCCAACATCAAAAGGAGCAAATCGTCGCACAACTGGAAGAGGAAGAATTCGTGGAAGGGAGAACCACTTCCACGGAATTGGCAATCCAAGCCAAGCAATACACCACCAAAGCTGAGTTACCATCCCACTACGCAGCATATCACCGACTTTTCGATGAAGAAGCATCACATCGATTCCCACCCCCACGGGTTTGGGATCATGAAATACAACTAAAGAAAGGAGCACCCGAAGCAATAGACTGCAAAGTCTACCCGCTCACACAAGAGGAGGACCAAGCTCTCCAAGCCTTTCTAACGGAACAACTCGGCAAAGGATACATACGACCGTCCAAATCCCCATATGCGTCACCGTTCTTCTTTGTCAAGAAGAAGGATGGTAAACTACGACCAGTGCAAGATTATAGACGCCTCAATTCGTTCACGATACGCAACCAATATCCACTACCCCTCATTACGGATCTTATCACAGACCTCAGTAACGCCCATATCTACACCAAACTCGATGTAAGATGGGGCTATAACAACATACGCATCCGAGAGGGAGATGAAGAAAAAGCGGCATTCAAAACCAAATATGGCCTGTTTGAACCCACGGTAATGTTCTTCGGACTAACAAACTCCCCCGCAACATTCCAGACAATGATGAACCACATATGTCGAGATATCATCGCCAAACACGAACTTCGGGGGACCACCATCAGGGTATATATGGATGACATCGGCATTGCAACACACATCGGAAAAAGTATGGAAGACCACATAGTGGCAGTTAAAGATGTACTGGAAGTATCAGCTAAGCACGACCTCTATTATAAGCTAGAAAAATGCTTATTCCATGCGCCTCGTATGGATTACCTGGGGGTAATCCTTGAAAAGGGGGTGACACGCATGGACCCCGTCAAAATTTCCGGCATCAAAGACTGGCCAACTCCTACAAAAGTCAAGGACGTTCGATCATTTCTAGGCTTCTGCAATTTCTACCGCGCATTCATCCAAAACTTTTCACACCACGCAAAGCCACTGAACCAACTAACAAAGAAAGGAGCTGATTGGAAATGGACGGGGACGGAACACGACGCATTCAATAAACTCAAAGGACTCGTCACCTCGGAACCAGTGCTAGCGCACCCACAGCTGAGTAAACCATTCGAACTAGAAGTGGATGCATCAGGATTTGCAATAGGAGCAGTACTATTACAATGGAAAGACGATGGGAAGCGGCACCCCATCGGCTACTTTTCAACGACCCTTAACGAGGCAGAACGAAATTACGACATCTATGATCTAGAACTACTAGCAATCGTCAAAGCCTTCCGACATTGGCGACCACTACTTGCAGGATCACCACATCGAACAAAGGTCTTTTCAGACCACATGAATCTACAGTACTGGAGAAGCCCACAAAAGATTAGCCGAAGGGTAGCAAGGGAAGTACTCGAATTATCAGAGTACGACTTCGAGATTCACCACATTAAGGGATCGGCCAACGGCAGAGCAGACGCACTATCACGAAGACCAGACTACGACCAAGGAGAAGAGGACAATAACAATATCACGGTACTACCGGACAAAATCTTCATACGAGGTGCCCATGTGGAAAGAATCCGAACCGCCAAGGATCACCTCAACCCCCAAGACATAACATTGGACGACCCCGTGTATGAGCAAAACGAAACCGTCCTGAAATCATGGATAGACGCCCACCATCTCAAAAAAATAGATGGGATCTGGTACAAGGACGCACGACGAGTGGTGACCGGGGGAACACACGATAAGCGACGTATACTACATGACCATCACGATCTTCCCGCTTACGGACACCCAGGGATTAAAAGAACCGCCCAATTGACAGGGCGTGCCTACTGGTGGCCGGGATTAGCAAAAGACGCCCTGGAATACGTCAAGGGGTGCGCCGAATGTCAACGCATTAAAGTTCAACACGGGCGAAACCGAGCGCCTCTCAATCCTATATACCCCAAACCAGAAGCAATGCCGTTTGAAACAATAGCCCTCGATTTCATAACTAAGTTGCCCATATCCTGAGGATACGATACCATACTAACGATTACGGACCACGATTGCAGTAAGGCAGCAATCTTCATACCATGCAACGAAGAGATAAGCGCGGAAGGAGTCGCCAACCTATACCTGAAACATGTCTTCGTCCGTTTCGGACTTCCCACGAAAGTCATAAGCGACAGAGACCCTCGATTCGCCAGCCGATTCACGAGGGAGCTCTGTAAGGTACTAGATATCAAACAAAACATATCTACAGCATACCATCCCCGAACCGACGGACAATCAGAACGAACAAACCAATGGGTAGAACAATACCTACGTTTCTGGGCCAACGAACGACAGGATAATTGGTGCGGATACCTACCCCTCGCAGAGTTTGCCCATAATAACTGGCCGCACGAATACACACGGGAGTCACCCTTTAACCTCCTTATGGGGTACAACCCACGCGCTGATTGGACGGATAAGCCATCACCAATACCACAAGTGACGCTCAGGACCGAGCAGTTTCAAGAAGCGCGGAAACGCGCTCAGGAACTGATTATCAAAGCACAACAGTCATGGGTCAAGGCCAAAGACGGGCCAAAATTCCGAGTCGGAGATCTTGTATGGTTGGAAGGGCGTCACCTGCGCACACACCAACCAACGGCGAAACTCGCTCCCCGAAGGCACGGACCCTTCACAATTGAACAGGTGATGTCCCCTGTCAATTATCGGCTCAACCTACCCCCGCAATGGAAAATTCACACAGTGTTCCACGTGGACCTTCTCACCAAGTACCACGAGACCTCACTTCATGGGAAGAATTACCAGCGGCCGCCACCCGATTTGGTAGACGGAGAAGAAGAGTACGAAGTCGAGAAGGTTCTAGATGAACGGCACTTCGGCAAGAAGCGGAAGAAGCAATACTTGATCAAATGGAAGGGTTACCCGGACTCGGAGAATCAGTGGGTCAACCGGGAGGATCTATTTGCCAATGAAGCGCTCGCGGAATACCAAAATTCAAAAAGCGCATCAACAACGTTTATAAGGAGTGGGAGAACCAACGGTGAAACTCCATTCTCCTCACTCAACCCTACCATTACTGCTTCCACCTCGCACATGCCATCCACCCCAAATGCCGCCGTCTCGACAACTTCGTACTACCTCGGAACCCCCGAGAGGATTTTTGCCGTCGAGCTGGAAGAAGAGCGGGCATCAACAGCCCCTGTCAGTGGGACGGAGGTCGTCGTGGTTGAAGGAGACGGAACCGGGCCCGAGGGGCCCATCACCCCAGCTGAGTTCCGTAGCACCCTCAGCCAGTTCCCTGCTCAAGGAGGACGCAGTAACAGCGCCCGACTCTCCCCCAACGTCGATGGACAGCCAACCCTGTGGCATATCCTCCACGCCGCCACTGGAGAACCCATCTCCGACCGCCCTTTCACCACTGCCGAAGTTGACGACTTTCGGCAAGCTCTCGACCGTGGTGCGAACGTCCGCGCACGCCAGGGAGCGATACGAAGCGACGCTGAAGCCGAAGAAGTCGTGGAAGGAGGTGACCGACGACTGGAGGGAAGAACAGTTACGAACAGCCCAACGCTGCATGAGGGAAATGAGAGAGAAGAGGGAGAAGTCACGGACAGCGAGGACGAGCACTCGCCGACCGCGCCGTCTCCAGCGTCGCCAACGCCCGTGCGCCTCACGGGTTCCGGGTCAATCGAGGACCCAATTTCATTCACTTCCCCATCACCACCCCCGACGGCGTGACGCGCCAGGCCAAATACGTCCAGGCTATCATGAGCAACGACCCCATCGTGCTCGGCCTGATCAACGAGTCCGACAGGGTCTTCCCAAAGCCCCTGTATGCTGCACCCCAGTACGTGGTGCACCCCGACACCCACATCAAGTACGCCCAGGAGGACTTGTTCCTCTTTGACAACGGATACGACGCCGTCGGGGCCATCAACAGGGCCATCGCGGAGTGCAAGGACGTAAGTCTCGCCGCGGAAGTCAGGCGGTACAGGGCGTTAGGGGCGGAGTTGGGACGGTTAGAGGCCAGGGTAAGGGAGCTACAGGAGACATGGGGGCGGCTAGCAGTGGACAAGGCGCTGTGTATCAGTAGGTTGGAGCAGGCACGAGCGATGCAGAGGATAGAGGACATACAGGCGGGTTGGATGGGACCACCCGGGCTCCGTGGGCGTCGCTCCTGAAAAGGGGGTGATGTCACGGATCGGACTTACCGAACGCTTACTACCAGGTTCTGACTACGGTAGTAGGCATGTGATTGTGTACATTAGTCAGGGACATTCGTCTTTCACGTGTTATCAGTCAGCCATAGTATCACATGTTACTTATAGCTTACTGATTACTAGGATAGCGATACTAGGGTTCGAGCTAGATACGCTATAGGTCAACATCGTTCGGGAGGCGCTTTAAAGCCCTCCGTCATCGTGTATAAGTAGTAGTCGTAGAAGACCAAGGATCGCCATCTTGGTCTTCTTGAATCATCGGTTGTCTCTTCATCTGCCTCTTTCCCGACTCTAGGGAATCATCGAGAAGGCGCACTGCATAAGGTCCACCAAGAGTACCTTCCCAGTTGCAAGGACGTCGGCGTGCTAGGACTTAGGATCCCACGTTCGACTTTGACAAGTCGTAAAGCTGAGTACTCGCACCACATCTCCGCCTAAAGCAAGGCCCACGCTTACCGAAGCGTAACATCCGGACTCTTACTTACCAGTTGTGGCTACGGTAGTAAGTAGTAATTAGTCACGGACTTGTAGTCTCAGTCAGCACTCAGCGATCGCATGTGATTGCTGAGTGATTCCTAGGATCGGTGTAGTAGGGTTCGAGCTACTTACGCCATAGGATAGTTCCGTTCAAGAGGCGCTTTAAAGCCCTCACGTATCTGTATAAGTAGTAGCCGGTGAAGACCAAGAAACGCCATCTTGGTCTTCTTCAATTGCCATTGATCTATCTCATCACACGCTCTATTCTCTTCTCGTCTCCCTCGTTGTGGTGTGCAGCTGTCACCTTATCCGGAACATACACCGGAAGGTTGAAGTCTATTCGGGCCGACGTGACTTAGGAAATCCATCGCTAGCCCTGTCATCGTATTGAGGAAGTCACCTCTACGTTTGACCCGTATTGCGTTTACTGTCTTCTCGCCCAGAGATTCGTTCAAGTCGAACGAGCGCCACGGCAAGGCGTAACAGCGGTGATGGGATCGTAATGGGTGTCGTGATCCGGCTCACCACGGACTTTTCTTTCTTTTACTATATCGCTTTGACTCACACTTGTTTCCCCCTCGGAGTACTAACCTGTTGACTCACTACCATGTACGCCTCATTACTCCGAGTCCCCTTCTTTACCCTTCCCCTTCTGGGCTTCCCCTTATTCCCTTTTCTTCTCCTTCCTCATTCGCGTTGTCTATTGTTCTCTTCTTAGTATCCCCTCATGGGACGGACATAGAGTAGCGACCTATATAAGCCTAGCCACTTTGTATGCTCACTCTCCAGTCTTGTCTTCGTCTATCTTACTAGCGAATACCAGACTTGTTTGCTCCTCTAACTGTGTGCTCCCTTCTCGTCGTCTCATCACCACTGTCGGTCTTCCCTTAGTTGGGAGCCACCTCGAAGCTTTGCGCTTGTGCTATAACAACGCGCACACACACAGACCCTAAGTCGCTTGACTTAGTCCCTCATACTTTGGCCGTCTGACCGAAGCCCCTTGTACCCCATCACTAAGTCCATCGACTTACCCTCGAACCCTTGCTCCTTGGTCGTCCCTCGCGGACCTTCGTCTCTTAGAACTCCCTTGGCCTTGGTCACCGTTTACCAAGCACCTCGTCCTTGTACCCTGTCCTTGTCCCCCTCGTACCCTCGGTGCACGTCGCACAGTAAGGCCCCGCTAGGCCTTAACATAAGACAAGACTCTTCTACCTTGTTGCAGTAACTCCACTTGCTGCTCCCCCGTACCCACCGACCCACAGCACCCTGAAAACACCGTGGCTAGTCTATTCATCACCTTAGACCCCGTTCACCCCACCAGAGTACCCCGTCGCCCCAGAGCAGACCTCCCTGCCCACATCGTTGGCTCCGCCTACTGGACTACTTTCCCTAGCGATCCACAAGGAGGATATTACCTTAATCACAACGGAAAAGCAGTTCCGGTTGAATTCATCAACCACCATTGGTACCCACTCACCAGAGAAGGCGCAAACTTCTTCGCCTCTCCAGCACACGCTGTCCCAGCAGACCCAGCAGACCACGACCTAGGACTTGGTTGGTATTTACCCACCGATCCCAATAACCCAGACAACGCACTCCCCACCATCGAACCACCGGCTCTTCCCTCTATTCCACGCGTCCCCACTCCTGTCACAGCACCCACTACCACCACTCCACCGGTGCCACCCACAACCACCGCACCAGTCACAGTTCCTACCACCATGACCACCCGCACCATCACATCGGGAGCACTCCGATCAGTCGCTCCAAACACCTTCACTGGTGACTGCACCCTCAGCGGCACCTTCCTCAGCCAGTTCCATCGCTACTGGGCCCTCAATGACAACATCGACATCATGGCGCAACCTTACCTGCGCGTCCTCACGGCCCTGTCCTATATCCAGGGACCCCTCGTTGCTGACTGGGTGGAGGCCCAAGAAAAGGGCCTCATCGCTAAAGTCAAACACTCTACCACCCCCATTGCCCGCACTGATGAAGTTCTATGGGACGCCTTTGAGGCTGACTTCAAGAGTGCCTGGGCCGACTCCACCCGCGCCCAATCAGCCTATCAAAAACTCATGAACCTTCGCATGAAGGACCTCGACATTGACACCTACATCGCCACTTTCGAGTGGCTCACCACCGCTGCTGAATGGGAACCCACCGCCAAGGGCACCATCGCCCAGTTCAAAGCCGGACTCGAAGAGTCCATCCACCATCGTGTCCTCTATAGGGATACCTGGCCTGTTACCATGGACGAGTGGAAGAATGCAGCACGAAGAGAAGTAGAGCGAACGCGTGAGCTGCGCAACTCTAACCTCCTCCTCAACAAAAAGAGGACCCAGTTCCAGTCCACTACGCACACTACACAACCCCGACACACCCAGTCTCACAACCACGGCATCGTCCCCATGGACGTAGATGCCACCACCAGCACCCCCCAAAAGCTCAAGAAGCTTACCCCAGAAGAACATGAGAAGCTAGCAAAAGAAGGACGCTGCTTCCGTTGTCGTCGTCAGGGACACATGTCCCGTGAATGCCCCCAGCGCCAGAGCACCTCCAGTGCTCGCACCACCTCCACTTCGTCCACCACTGCCCCCTCTACCACCGCTTCCACCACTCCCTCTACCAGCGTCCCCAAGAAAACCAAGGCTCAACAGATTGCGGCTATCGTAGCCAGCATGACTGAAGAAGAGCGAGGAGAATACCTGGATGACCAGGATTTTCACGATGCCGAACTCTAACAGCCGAGAGCAAGGCAACCATTAGCACCATGTATAGTACGAAGAACGATTCGATGACAATCCCCATTCAAATTTACATGTGGCACGGAAAGGCTGAAGTAGAAGTCCTCCTTGATAGTGGGGCAACCAACAATTTCATCGACACTCGCACCGTCTCAAAGTTACACCTTGGGACACAAGAACTACGCACCCCCCGCCTCATCCACAACGTGGACGGAACCCTCAACCAAGCGGGCTCCATTACCCACCTCACCTACCTCGTCATCAACCAAGGGGCACAAGCAGTAAGAATGCCCTTATACATCGCCAACCTCAGGCACGACCGCCTCATCCTAGGTCACCCATGGTTTAAACGATTCAACCCCAGAATCGACTGGACCACCAACACCCTCGAAGGAGGGGACCTCACACTCCACTCCATCTCTTATCACAAACGCGTCCACCCCCAGATCAACAGCATCGCTCAGAAATGGGCTGAGAAGGCTATCGCTTCTAAAACCCCACCAGTAACCGACATTCCCTCTGAGTACCAGCGCCATGCCACAGTCTTCTCCGAGAAAGCTGCACAACGCTTCCCCCCTGCCAGAGAAGATGACCATGCCATTACCCTCAAGCCAGACGCTCCCGCCACCATCAATTGCAAGGTTTACCCCCTCACCCCGGTCGAAGAAGAAGTCACCAAGGAGTTCATTAAGGAACACTTGGAGAAAGGCTACATCGTCGAATCTAACTCCCCCTATGCCTCCTCCTTCTTCTTCGTGAAAAAGAAGGATGGCAAGCTACGCCCCACTCAAGACTACAAACCCCTCAACTCATGGACCATCCGCGACATGTACCCTCTCCCACTGATTAACACCATCCTCGAACAGCTCCAGGGGAAAAAGATCTTCACCAAGTTCGATATCCGCTGGGGCTATAACAATATCCGCATCAAAGAAGAAGATCAGTGGAAGGCCGCATTCAAGACACCCTTCGGCCTCTTCCAACCTCGTGTCATGTTCTTCGGCCTCACCAATCCCCCCGCTACCTTTTCCCGCACCATGAACCGCATGTTCCGCCACCTCAAGGACAAATACCCCAAGGAACTCTTCATCTACATGGATGATATCCTCATCGCCACTCACGACGACCTATCACGCCACCGCACCATTGTCCATGAAGTCCTTGACCTCCTAGAAGTCGAATCTTACTTTCTCAAACCCTCCAAGTGTGCCTTCGAACAACCCTGCATCGAATACCTCGGTATCATCGTAGATGGTGACCAGATCAAGATTGACCCTGTCAAAGCAGATGGCCTCTGTGACTGGCCACGTGACCTTAAAACCCTCAAAGAGGTCAGAAGCACATTGGGTGTCTTAGGATACCAACGCCCCTTCATCCCGAACTTTGCCAACATCGCCCGCCCCATTACCGCACTCCTGAAGAAGGAGACCCCATTCCGATGGACTCCCGAATGTCACCACGCCCTCGACACCCTCATCTCCCACGTACTCTCTGATCCTGCCCTTTCTCAGCCAGATATGTCTAAACCCTTCCAACTAGAAGTCGACGCCTCCGCATTCGCCACTGGGGCGATCCTTTCTCAGAAGGACCATAGGGGAAAATCCCGCGCCATCGGCTTCCACTCAAAGACGTTCACTGAGGCAGAACGGAACTACGATATCCATGACAGAGAACTCCTGGCCGTCGTTCGTGGCCTGGAGAACTGGCGCCACCTCCTAGCAGGATCTCCCCATTCCATCACCGTCCTCACGGATCACAAGAACCTCCAATACTACCGTAACCCCCAACGCATTAATTGTCGCGTTGCCAGATACCTCCCCAAACTGGCAGATTACCACTTCACACTCATTCACCAACCTGGAGCCTCCAATAAGGCCGACGCTCTTTCCAGGCGCCCCGACTTCTATGATGGCTCAGCAGACAATGACCAGGTCACTGTCCTCCCCCCTTCGCTCTTTGTCAATGCTGCCCTCTCCTCCTCCCTCAATGATCGTGCACGAGCCCACCAACTCAAACAGCCGGACCTTCTCTCTAGATGGACGCTCTCTCACAACCTCACTCAGAAGGAGGGCTTTCTCTGGAACGGCTCACGCCTTGTCATTGTGGAAAATGACAATCTAAGAAGGGGGGTAATTTCCCTATATCACGACTCTCTCACAGCCGGACACCCCGGAATTTCCAAGACCCTTTGGGCTATCTCACGCGATTACTGGTGGCCAAACATGAAAATCTCCGTCACCAACTACATCAAGGGCTGCGCCACCTGTCAATCACGCAAAAATAACCCTACCAACCCAAAGCCACCGCTCTACCCCATTGCCACAGACCCCCATTCCCTTCCTTTCGAAACCATTGCCTTGGACTTCATTACAAAGCTCCCCCTATCCTCCAACTACGATACTATACTTACAATCACGGACCACGACTGCTCCAAAGCCTCCATATTCATCCCCTGCAATGAAACCATAGACGCTGAGAAAACAGCATTACTTTACGCTACTTACGTACTTCCTCATTACGGACTTCCCAAACGCATCATTTCGGACAGAGACCCTCGTTTCACTTCCGCATTTACCAAAGAACTTTGCAAATTACTTCACATCGATCAGAACATTAGTACCGCTTACCACCCCCAAACTGACAGCCAATCGGAACGCACTAACCAATGGCTGGAACAGTATCTCCGTATCTTCACCAATTACAAACAGAACGACTGGGCGTCCTGGCTCCCCCTTGCACAATTCGCACACAACTCCTGGCCCAGTTCTACCACCAAGAAGACCCCCTTCGACCTTCTCATGGGACACACCCCACGCGTTCACCAAACCTTCCGCTTCTCCACTGTCCCCTCTGTTGACCAGCGCATGCAGCAGATAAAGGAAGCACGCCAGCAGGCACAAGATGCTATCAAGCGCTCACAGGACCTCATGACTAGGTCCCACACTCGTTTCACCCCTTACTGTGTCGGAGATAGAGTCTGGCTCGAGGCCAGGAACCTTCACACCACCCATCCATCGGCCAAACTATCCCCAAGGCGTTACAGCCCCTTCCTAGTCACCGCGGCCATTTCACACACCTCTTACCGTCTCAAGCTCCCTCCGCAATGGAAGATACATAACGTCTTCCATGCTTCCCTTCTCACCCCTTTCAAGGAAACACCCGAACATGGTCCGAACTTCACGGAACCTTCCCCTGACCTGATTGATGGGGAACCAGAGTGGGAAGTGGAGCAAATTCTAGGGTCACGATGCAGGCGCAACCAACTGCAGTATTTGGTCAGATGGAAGGGCTTCTCCGAGGCCCATGACTCATGGGAACCCTCGGCTCACATTCATGCCGACCAACTTGTCACCAACTTCCATCGGCAAAATCCTAGCTCCATCCGCTCCCTCTGGGACGAACATGGAGCAACTCCATATTTAAACCCTGCCTTTTCCCCCACTCCGCTCATCATCCGCTCTATCACTCTGTCACCCACCACTACTTGTCCTGCCACTATGTCTGCCTCCCCTGCTACCACCAACGACCGCTCTCTTGCTGACCGCATCGGCTCACGTGCTGCATCCCCTATCCCTTCTGAGGGAACCTTCGGTGCTCCTGGGTCTCCTCTAGGCAACCCCCTTCCGCTAGCTGAACGTATCCAGTCCCCTGCTCCATCCCCTGAGCCTCTCCCTGTCCCCCCTTGCACCAACTCCCCTGCCTACCTCTGTCTCCACACCCCTGAGCCTTGTCGCCCCCTCACACCGTTCTCCCACTCACCATCACCCGCCTCTTCTATCGACCTGGGCAATGACAGGTCCGATGACGACCCCCCTGCCGGTTTCATGATCTACGACTCACGACGAGCCAACCACGCTCGTTATTCCTTCTCAATCACCGGACTGGACGGCACCCCTAAGCGCCCCCATTACATTCGCTATGAATGGGACCGCGAGGGCCACAATCACTACGTCTTAGAACGCCGCAGGGACACTGGCCGCTACCAGGACTATGGAGCTCCCCTCACTGCTGCCCCCTTCCACGGACCCCCCCCTGCCTATCCTGACAACGCCGACCTCTCCCCCTTCCACACCGACCACCCTGACAAGGAGGCCGTTGAAACCGGCCTCAGGGTCCTCAACGACATTGGGGTCAATGCTGACATAGACAGGTACCGATTCCTGGAAGAGGAACACCGCGTCCTACTGGAGCGGGAGAGGGACTTGGCAGATGCCTGGAACGACTGGAGGAGGAGGTCAGGAGTTATCCGGCAGAGGCTGGTCACATCACAGGGAGTATCTGGAGGACCAACACCCAGGAGGGGAGCGCTACACCTGCTTCCCCATGCCATGGCTTCATGATGAAGAGAAACCCGGCATGTCCCGCTGGATCCTGACCCAGGGTCGCGAGTCTCACGCCTCCCAGAAGGCCCCCCTTCCCAACCCTCAGCCCGTCCACCCCTCTGCCCTCAAGTGCACCAAATGCCGCGTCCCCAACGTCACCCACTCCTCCAAGAACTGCCCCATGTGGCAGCGCTGCTTCTACTGCGACAACGTCGGTCACCCTGCATACAAGTGCTTCTACCCGCACTCCAGATGCTTCAATGGAGAACGGTGCCGTGTTCCTCCCAAGCACAAGCACTTCAATGGAGGCTGTGAGTGGTATTTTAAAGCCTGGCAGTCCTTCTACGGGCATGACACTCACGACAACGACTACGATGTCTACGACAACGTCAATTGGGAGGCGGAGGACCGAGGTGATTGATGCGTGGAAGCATCTACCAAGAGCGGGGGTGATGTCGTGATCCGGCTCACCACGGACTTTTCTTTCTTTTACTATATCGCTTTGACTCACACTTGTTTCCCCCTCGGAGTACTAACCTGTTGACTCACTACCATGTACGCCTCATTACTCCGAGTCCCCTTCTTTACCCTTCCCCTTCTGGGCTTCCCCTTATTCCCTTTTCTTCTCCTTCCTCATTCGCGTTGTCTATTGTTCTCTTCTTAGTATCCCCTCATGGGACGGACATAGAGTAGCGACCTATATAAGCCTAGCCACTTTGTATGCTCACTCTCCAGTCTTGTCTTCGTCTATCTTACTAGCGAATACCAGACTTGTTTGCTCCTCTAACTGTGTGCTCCCTTCTCGTCGTCTCATCACCACTGTCGGTCTTCCCTTAGTTGGGAGCCACCTCGAAGCTTTGCGCTTGTGCTATAACAACGCGCACACACACAGACCCTAAGTCGCTTGACTTAGTCCCTCGTACTTCGGCCGTCTGACCGAAGCCCCTTGTACCCCGTCACTAAGTCCATCGACTTACCCTCGAACCCTTGCTCCTTGGTCGTCCCTCGTGGACCTTCGTCTCTTAGAACTCCCTCGGCCTTGGTCACCGTTTACCAAGCACCTCGTCCTTGTACCCTGTCCTTGTCCCCCTCGTACCCTCGGTGCACGTCGCACAGTAAGGCCCCGCTAGGCCTTAACAATGGGGCAATAACCTGCCACCGGTCTAGGATGTAGTCGACCGCGCACCAACACAGACGGTCGAAGCTGAACTCAACTGGGTGTTCTCCCCTTCGTGTCTCGATGACGTATCCTTCTACTCCACTAGGACTGCTCCAGTAGGCGTTCTTCAGATATCGGATTGGAACGTTACGACTGCCTCATCGTAATAGATTGTACGGATGAAATCCATCGATTTCCCACGGTTCTCGGGTTGTAACTCTCACCACAATGGTAGGATCTTGGTCTTAATGTTACGCCTTGCCTTGGCGCTTGTTCGACTTGAACGAGTTTCTGGGCGAGAAGACAGTAAACGTGACACGAGTCAAACGTAGAGGCGACTTCCTCAATACGATGACGGGGCTAGCAACGGATTTCCTAAGTCACGTTGGCCCAAATAGACTCCAACCTTCCGGTGTATATGCCGGACAAGGTGACAGCTGCACACTACGATGGCAGAGACGAGAAGAGAGTGGAGTATGCGATGTGGGAGATTAATGGCAATTGAAGAAGACCAAGATGGTGTTTCTTGGTCTTCACCGACTACTACTTATACAGGTACTTGAGGGCTTTAAAGCGCCTCTTGAATGGAACTATCCTATAGCGTAAGTAGCTCGAACCCTACTACACCAATCCTAGGAATCACTCAGCAATCACATGCGATTGCTGAGTCGCTGACTGATACGACTAAGTCCGTGACTAATTACTACTTACTACCGTAGCCACAACTGGTAAGTAAGAGTCCGAAACTCCGAATCACGACATTGCTATTACATTACTAAGTCTGAAGGGTCGACCGTAACAGTAACACATATACCCTAAACCCACCCTTCGTTACTTAGGGTTCTTTATCAACCACAAATTGGACTGGCGCCCCCACGTTACCACCATGTGTAAATGAACCCGCGTGTCACTCACTCAACTCACTTTTCTAGGCAATTCGCAGCGAGGCGTCTCCTCTGCCAACTGGAGGCTCGCCTTCAACGCCATCACCCTACCAACACTCTTTTACGGCTGCCAACTTTGGGCCAACGCCCCACACAAGAAAATGTTGCTCAACCAAATCCAGAAGGTCATAAACGATGGGGTGCGTATGGTGGCAGGTGCCTTTAGATTGGTGACCCACACCGCGCTCCACGAACTCACACGGATATACCCCGCGCACATCTTCTGCAAAAAACTATTAACTACTTCCTCCCTCAGGTTCCTCCGTGTTCCTCCCACCTCTCAGGTCCTGCGTCGGCTCGGACTGGACTGGGGCGGGGTCCAGAGTGGCCCTCACGAGCCTCGGCTCGGGGAGGTGACACTTAACCACCAGGCAAGGTCTGGACTGTCCAAACAGCACCCCACTGCCTTGGAGGCTCTCAGCTCACGTGTTACGGTTGACCCTCGGACTTATCATTTGTAATAGTGATGTCGTGATTCGGAGTCTCGGACTCTTACTTACCAGTTGTGGCTACGGTAGTAAGCAGTAATTAGTCACGGACTTAGCATATCAGTCAGCACTCAGCGATCGCATGTGATTGCTGAGTGATTCCTAGGATCGTTGTAGTAGGGTTCGCGCTACATACGCCATAGGATAGTATCATTGAAGAGGCGCTTTAAAGCCCTCGCGTACCTGTATAAGTAGTAGTCATTGAAGACCAAGACTCGCTATCTTGGTCTTCTTTGAATCGTCATTACTCGTTCCTATCAGATCTTCTATTCTCTCCTCTTCTCCTTGTGGGCTATTCTGAGCCGACGACTTGTGCTTCACGTTTGGAAGCAAGTCACTACTTTAGGCCAGCGTGATATCGAAGCTCCGCTGCTAGCCTTGTCGTTACGTTAAGGAAGTTCCTTTGTATTCGACTTAGCCGACCGCTTGAAAGACCCTCCTAGCGCCTGCCCCCGGTCCAAGTCGGACCAGCGTCCCGACGAGACGTAACATCACGGACCGATCCAACCGGACCAAGGGCTGACCCGATGGCTGTGCCACCATGGGAGGTCACTAACCATAGAGACCGGCTGAAGGTACTGGGGAGGGACCGACCCCAAGACTGAAAGCGTCTAGTGGAAGGGCTTTACTGGCCCCAAGCTGATGTAAGTAAGTTGATAATTCGCCTCGCGGGTACCATCTCCAACAAGGGACAGGCCGACAACAAACTGGTAGGCAGTGGTGCTGCCAGTATAATGCTATATCCGGCTGGGGACGGGCCGCCTCAACAACTCACACAGTTGTGGTGCCTGGGACACAACATCCTCCACCACGACGTCAACATGTTCATAGCAGGGAAGGCGATGGAGTGGGCAGCAGAGTGGCAGTGGGACACGACACACCCGTATGCCATTTACTTACTTACTTCGGACCTGGCCACGGCCACTTCAATTTCAAACCCCTGCCCTCTGATGAACCAGTCAGAGCGGCTTTTATTTCACCATTCACTCCTTTCCCTCCTCAGCATGCACAGGGACACTAGCATATCGCTAGTGTGGACCCCGGTCGATCGCAAGAGAGCAGAGGATACACGAGCTCGCAGGCTGGCTCTGAAAGCCTGCACACTCACCCCTACCCACCATGTTAACCGCATCAACTCACTGGCTTATGCTAAACAAGTTGCACGTCAAAACGCATTCATCACATGGGGCAAAGAATGGCAAGACACTCACACTAAGGAGCTTGCTGACCCCCTCACCCAGCCTAGGGCATACGAGTACGTGCTCATGTACCCGCCCAACGGTGCCAACCACCCACTCTTCGCAGCGGCCAAGACCAAGCCCCACGAAGACATACACATCACTCATGCCGCACACTGCACTGCTATGTAGGTTGCGGTATACCACTCTTTCAGCCACAATTACGCCAGCCGGCACCGAAAGGACCTCCCTCCTGAGGATTCCATCTGCCCATGCGGCCTCCCCTACACCACCTACCACGTAATCTATGAGTGCCCCCATTATGCGGCCCACAGACAACAATTCTGACTCAATCACATGGGCAAGCACGACCTCTCGGTCATAATTGGAAGTGCCCCCATGTCGTACTACAACAACCACGCGGACCGCATCCACGGGGAATACTCCACCCCCGTTGAGCGGCCCAGTCCTTCATCATGTTCCTGCAGACGTCCAAGGCCTTTTCCCGGCCCATCCTGGAACTACCCGATCCTTCCCCGCGGATCTTTGATCCCAGGTGATTCTGCTCTCGATCCTGGTCCCCCACCTCGGCGACCCCTAGCATGTGAGTTTTTCTTTTTCTAACGGCCATGCCCCATTTCTTTCGTTTCGGACTTCTTTTCACAGTCCGCTTACATACCCTTCGCGTGTTCAAATGTATACTTACGTTTTCGAGCCTGCTTTACCCATGACCTCTGGGAGGCCACTTATACGTTACACTCACACACCCGACTGCTGCCACTCCGCGATGTTTATGCCTGTCAATTATGTACCAACCCTGTAAATGCCCCGGCGACCAGCTTTGTACTATTTGTACTGCTCCGGAATACAAATTGTTTCAAAAAAAAAAAAAAAAAAAAAAAAAAAAAAAAAAAAACAGAATAAACAGAATCTGTATGGCCTTTAAGGGGATCACTGATAGGTGCACCAGTCTGAGAGTCCCATATCTGAAGTGTGTGATCCCAGGATGCTGAGACGATCTGGGATCCATCTGGTGAATATACAAGGGATGCGACATCACTTGTGTGACCTTTAAGGGGTTGGCCAACTGAAAAGCCAGTCTTGGAGTCCCACTTCCAAATTGTTTTATCACGAGATCCTGAAATAATGCATCTCCCATCTCTAGAGTATGCAATGGCCTTAATTTGAGCTGTATGACCTGATGAACGGATGCAGCTGATTAGTCTGGCACACCAGAAGAAGCGTAAGTTTCTGGTGTGTCAGTGCATACAATGAAGATTTAAATACTACTGCAGAGTCATGAATACACATGAATATTGTATACGAGCCCATACTGTAGTAGTAGCTCAGTAGCGTACATACTGGGGTTGACATGATCACCTCTGATTGTAACTACACTGATATTCGAAAATAAAAAGGATCTCAGTAACAAAGTAACGATATCAAAAGAGTGTGTAAGTACGAGTCCACATATCTCGACTCTGGTGAGATCTTGGAAGTTGAGTCGACGCCGGCTAAGGTAGAAGACATCAGGAACCAGCACCCCCTTTACATAAGCTGTAAACCCTAGGGTTTGGGTAAAGGTGCATTCCTTCGTCGTCCTTACTCCTCTCTCACATCATTAAAATAAAATAATCTACTTTGTACGAATTAAAGTAGACATATGTAGCTACAACTTGTACAAATTTTTTTTAAAAAATATTGAGATTTGCGCAAGATATTAGCCGTTTTTTTTTTTTGCAAAACGCGTTTTCTCACTATTCCGCACATTTTTGTCAAATTAAAACAACATTTGTCCCGCTTATATAATACATCACGTGACCTACAACATACTGACAAGTGCGAAGCCCCGTGTCCCCGCAAACCCGATAATTGATTCAGTATGCCTCATAAAACACGCAGCCAAAAGGCCCGCACACAAACGCTTGTGAATGCACGGAAGAAACATCTTGAGGAGCATCGGCTTGATGGTGCGTCCTACAATGGCTGTGGGTGTGCTCGTCCACGAGCATAGGTCGCCATACTTGCAGGACCCGACGCCAACCCTGAAGCCGGCCACGCTGAAACCAAAACTGAGCCCATGGGCTCCTATCCAAGCAGTGGTGTCAGTGGTGTGAATACAGAAGTGCCCAATGAAGCCTCACCAGAAATGAGGGACTCCCTCGCTTCAGAGGACGAAGGCGATGGGGCAGATCCCAGCGATCTGTCCGATGGGCCCGATCTCAACAACGATATTGCTCTGCAGCAGTTCGCATCCACGCTGCAGGAAGTGCAGCGACTTGCGGTCGAGCTAGAGAGGCAAAATGTGGGTCAGAAACGCAAGACACCAAAGACTTACCGCGGTGACTCGAAGAAGACAGCCTCCTGCCGTGAAAAGGCACGCGAGGCTCTGGCCTCAAAAGGCTTTCTTGACGTTTTGACGTTCCTCGCTTTGAAGCGGAAGGCGACCGAAGAAAGTGGAGGTGAGGAGCCCGAGTGCGAGGGCGAGAGTCATTGGGGGGGGCCAGGGTCGTCACATCCCGCAGATGTCGATCGGACGTCGTCTGAAGACTCCTTTGTCAGTGGAGAAGTAAAAGAATACGGGGGCCACTTACCTGAACCGTCTGATCGGGCGCGATTCCACAGCGACACTGACCACACACAAGGCGGGTGGGCTGACGAAGCAACAAAGGCTGTCAGCCATCAATCAGACCTGGTTGCATGCACACGACACCGTCTTGCCGAAGACATTGAAGAGAGCACCTCCTCCGAGGAGGGCTCAAAGGAGGGGGAGGGGGAGGACCTTGCCGACCACACACAGGGCGGGTGTGCCGACGAAGTGACGAACGCAGTTGTTCATCGATCCGACCTGGTTGCACGCACGCGACACCGTCTTGCCGAAGAAGTAGAAGAGAGCTCCTCCTCCGAGAAGGGCTCAAAGGAGGGGGAGGGGGAGGACCTTGCCGACCACGCACAGGGCGGGTGTGCCGACAAAGCAACGAATGCAGCCATTCGTCGATCTGACCTGGTTGCACGCACGCGACACCATCTTGCCGAAGAAGTCGAAGAGAGCTCCTCTGAGGAGGAGGGCTCAAAGGAGGGGGAGTGGGAAGACCTTGCCGACCACGCACAGGGCGGGTGTGCTGACGAAGCGATGAACGCAGCTGTTCGTCGATCTGACCTGGTTGCTCGTACGCGACACCATCTTGCCAAAGAAGTCGAAGAGAGCTCCTCTGAGGAGGAGGGCTCAAAGGAGGGAGAGAGGGTCAATCTTGCTGACCATGCACAATGTGGGTGTGCGGACGAAGTGTGCGGCACTGCTGGTGTTCACGGACATGGCCTGGTTGGACAAAGATACCAAAGACTCACTGAACAAGCCAGTGGAGGTGGTGACCTTGATGAACGCGTGCGAGCTGATGAGGCATTAGATTCAGCTCACAGTGGACTCACTGGATTCTTGGACTTGGATACTGCACTCGATGAGCTTTGTCGCAGCCGAGTTCCCACGGATCCGGGCCCACTGACGTCCACTGACCAGGCCCTCGAGGTGTGGAATGACCGCGAGAGACTTCAGCAGGCTTGTGCTGCTCTCTCAGTCATGAGCTCAAATAAAATGCTTGACATAATTCTTCGGGCTCGTCTCACTGGGATGGTTGGGGTGTTAAACCTCTACCTAGACCCAGCCCTTCACTTTACCTGGAGGACTGCTTCAGTGATGGTCTCGAAAATTGAAGGGAAGGGTGTGAATCATGCCCGGATGCTCAGGCAGTGGATTCTTGAGTTCATCCACAGTAATGAGCTCCCACAGCTCCACTATAGCCAGTCACACTGGACAGTTCTTGATGATGAGGATACCTCACAGTTCCTTCAGCTTCAGATAATGGCCCATACAAAGGGCCAATATATAACAGCATCTAGTGTTGCTGAGGTTGTTGCCAGTGCGGAGGTTCAAGAAAGGTTCTCGCACTTTGGGATTACTAAGCCAAAAATCTCCGAGCGCACAGCACATAGATGGCTGCAAAAGCTGAACTGGCGCTATGGCCCCACACAACATGGCATGTATCTGGATGGCCATGAGCGCCCAGATGTTGTTGCATATAGAGAAGCCTTTATTGAAAGGTGGAAACAATATGAGAGGCGCTTCCACTTGTGGGACAACAATGGAAACCTACTCCCACTGCCAAAAGGGTTCCCTGTGCCTGGTGGCAGGTTTCGCTTGATCCTGGTGACTCATGATGAGTCAACCTTTTATCAGAATGACCTTAGAAAGACTCATTGGGCTCATAAGAGCACTAAGGCCACCCCACATCAAAAAGGAGATGGACAATCAATTATGGTGTCTGATTTTCTAACTTCTGAGTGGGGCCGCTTATGTGATGGAGAAGAGTGTGTTATTTCTTTTCTATGGCCCACTGTGACTTAACCATTCTTTTGAGCAGAGAAGCAAGAGTCCTTTTTAAAGCTGGTGTTAACCGCGATGGTTATTTTGATGCAGACAACTTGCTTCAGCAAGTTGACTATGCAATTGATATCTTTGAGGGCAAGACAAAGGGAATGGCACAAGGACTTTTTCTCTTTGACAATGCCCCCTCACATCAGAAGCGGGCTGCTAATGCCCTATCAGCAAGAAGAATGCCTAAATGTATTCTTCAATTATTTTAATATTTCTCACTTCTACATGGTTGATCATTTGCCTTGCAGATCCTAAAGCTGGCTGGACACCTTTAAAGGATGCAGCAAGGATGCGCTCTGGTATAAACCCACAAACTGGGGAGCCACAGTTATTTTACTTCCCTGATGACCACCCCACCATGCCTGGATGGTTTAAAGGGATGGAGGAGATTATAAAGGAGCGTGGTCTTTGGCCAGAGGCTGGTTTGCCTGCTGAGTGCCCTGGCTTTAAATGCCTTGATAACAAGACTAGTTGCTGCTGCCGACGTCTTCTCTTCAATCAGCTTGACTTTATTTCTCAGAAGTCACAACTTCAAGAACTTGTTGAGTCGCGTGGCCACATCTGTGACTTCTACCCCAAATACCACTGTGAACTCAATTTTATTGAGCAGTACTGGGGTGCTGCAAAACTTCAATTCCGTGCTGCTAAGAGGAGTGCAACAATTAGTGAGATGGGGAAAAAGGTGCAGGAGTGTCTTGATAGTGTCCCCCTTAATCAGATTAGGCGGTGAGCATATATTTTCCTTTCTCTAGTTCTTACTTTCTTACTAGATCTATAGATATGCTAATCGCTCAGCAAGGTTTATCCATGCATATGGAGAAGGCTTAACAGGTGCACAGGCAGTGTGGGCTAACAGAAAGTATCATGGACATCGCACCCTTCCACCAGATATAATTAGGGAAATTAAGGCCTCTGTAGCACCCCTATAGTGTACTTTATGTCTATGAACTCCTCTTCCTTCTTAACTCTTATGCTTTAACAAGATTTTTCTTCTTTTTTTTTTTTTTTGTAGTAAAGTCAAGATTTGTCCGCTTATATAATGCTTATATAATCCAAACTCTAGGGTTTCCTAGGGTTTACAGCTTATGTAAAGGGGGTGCTGGTTCCTGATGTCTTCTACCTTAGGTCGAGCCGGTCAGGTGACCTGAGAGCGAGCGAACGAGAAGTCGAAAATGAGAGAAGTCGAGCGCGAATTGAATCGAGCAAAGCGATTGAGATCGCTCTTTGAGTGGACTGAAAGAGAGGAAGCACACAGGAATATAGAAGGGGTGAACTGGATAATATATTTCGTACAACGGGGCGACTCTTTATACATTGTAGCTACGTTTTTAATAGGAATAATGATAAAGAAAAACAAAGATAAGTAAATCATTTTCTTTTGCTCTTGGAATGAAGTCGGAAGTCGGTAGTTGGACACAGGAGTCGGAAGCGGTGTCGGGGAATGGAACGGGTACGTGCGCGGGAACTTGAGACTGGTTGAAACGGGTTTGTTCGCGCTTGTAGAGGAATGGGGCTCCGGAACTAGAATAAAAGAGTTGTAAAGTAAGGTAGATAAAAGTCCGCCGGGAATGGAGAAGGCCGCGATCGTTCGCGGCTGAAAGATTCGAGTCCGGACGCTGACTCGGGTGACCCCTAAGTCGCGTCGATACGGTTCGGGTCGGCCGGGTCGAGTGTGCCGAAATGCAACAGACTCTACTGCCGTTACACCTCCAGGGTGTACTCTTCTCCGCACCTGAGGTGCTACCGACTCCCGACGTCGAGGCGTTAGCACGCGTGAGCGTACATCGCACTTCAACATGACCTTTAAGGAGCTTGCCCCTAGGCATTTTTGTTTGAGAATCCCATACGTAGACTGTGCTATCATATGACCCCGAGACAATGCATGTCATGTCTTGAGAATATATAACAGATGTAACCAGAGCTGCGTGCCCGCTAAGGGGGTTCCCAATAGGTCTGCCAGTTTTAATGTCCCACACTCTAACAGTATTATCCATGGATCCTGAGAGAACAAAGTTCTGATCCGGTGAACATGCCACAGTTATGACCCAACCAAAGTGGCCGCGCAGAGGCTCACAGGTAAACCTACCGGTCTCCGAGTCCCATATTCGGACAGTGTTATCTTTAGATCCTGAGACAATATATTTTCCATCTGGAGAATATGCAACAGAAGAAACAGGGTCAGTGTGACCCTCAAAGGGGCTTCCAATGAGTTCTCCCGTCCGAGAGTCCCATATCCAAACCCTAGCGTCATCAGAGCCACAAATAATGCGAGTCCCATTGGGGGAATATGCCACAGACATTATATGACCAGTGGGACCTCGTAAGGGCTCTCTAACCAGTGTTCCTGTCTGTGAATCCCATATTCTAATAGTCATGTCCAAAGATCCCGAGATAATATGCGCCCCATCTGAAGAATATGCGACAGATGTCACGGGCAACCTGTGGCCCTTGAGTGGCCCTCTAGTAGGCACGCCAGTTTGAGAGTCCCAGATCCGAACTGTGCAATCATAGGAGCCAGAGATAATACGCATCCCATCTGGAGAATATGCTACGGATGTCACCATGAACATATGACCTTTAAGGGGGTCGGTGAGAGGAACACCACTCTGAGAGTCCCATATCCGTATGGCGTTATCCATAGACCCCGTGACAATCCGTCTTCCATCCGGAGAGTATGCAACAGATAGGACAACGCTTCCAACTTTCGACTGCCATGCATTCGTAGGACGAGTCCCAGGTCCTCCGCTTGAAATTATTTGTAACCCCAAAGGGAGGAATTTCATAGCAGCAGACCAGGGTTCGGCCCAGATCACCGATGATAAGTAGATTTGTGGCACGCTAACAGACATCGGCTCGCGGAGCAGCAGCACGAAACGGAGAAAGTCCCGAAACGTCTCACAAATTTCAGGGTCATCCTATACAAGTGCAAGCGGAGACAGTCAGCTACGGTCATCTGATTCTTTCGATATCCACCAACCTTGGACATAATCACCAATTTCTGTAGTGTCTCCGTCGCAGCAGTCATCTCCGAAACTACGCTCAGAACCTCCAGCCAATAGAACAGTCTCGCGTCGTGCAGGAGTCCATATGCATCTTTTAGCTTATCATCACCGCGAGAACCGCTAGATCGGATCAGGTGATCAAGCCAATATACGGCACTATATTGAAGTTCCTGTGGTATCCGCTGCTTCAGACCAGGTATCTCGTCGTTGCGCTGACGGCTAGACTCCAGCCCACAGATATTGAATCTCAGGCCGGCTTTCATAAAATCGAAGCATCGCTGGGCCATAACCGTGTCTAGCACCTCTGGTTTCGTCCAAAACTCTTGAGACCTCGCCTGTGTTTCCACGAAATCGAGAAATGAAGGATGGCAGACACGGAGGGCGTCCGTCTCTGGGTCAACGGTGATAACTGCAGCGAGCTTGCTTCGTAGGTCGTCGATATCCTCTGGCGTGACGTGGATGTCGGGGTCAGAGGTGGGGATGAATGTGTGCAGTCCCTTGCACGGAAGGGGTCGATTCCTGGAAGTCACGTATATGAATCCAACGAGGTTCTTCACCGCGTCCTGATAGTCTGGTGAATTTCCCGCGACTTTACGCAGGACGCGCAAGTATAACTCGTCCACCCCCTTCTCTGGGCTAGCCGCTGTACTTGAAGAAAGTATACTTTTCATCTCCTTGAGTTTCGCGTCGTCCAATGCCAAGCTAGCGATGTATAACAACACGGTCTTGATCCAGATAAAAAGTCCATATGACTTCTTGGCTAGTGCCTGAATCTCCTCTTCCGTAACACGAGGACGGAGCCGGCGCAGCCTAACGGGCCCACCTGGAGCGAACTGTGATTGCGTAAATTTGAGGATATCTTCGCTCGCGTCGATCGTAAATAAGTCAAGATGCGTCGTGTATTCTGACCTACGCAGATCAGGCTCAATGTCGTCCAACGGCCTGCTCGTAACGATAACCCTAAGCCAAGGGGAGATGCCGACGATCTCCGCGAGATATGAAGAGACAGACTGTGGGTCGTCACATTCGTCCAAGGCATCGATGACAATGGCAACGATCACCTGGTCAGATGGAGGATCGGAGGTGGCTGTCGAAGATGTTCTCAGAATCGCATTCAAAGGCTTCCTGAGTAGCGCATCGAATTGAATCAGCAGGGCTTCGTCTTCTATCCGCCTGTTGGTTTTGAGAACCTCCATGAGGGCCTTCCTATATGGCTCGTATCGTAAGGCGATCGAATATGCGATGGTGTGCACGAGGTTAGCAGGGTTCCTCAGTTCCTTGTCCCTCTTGAAGAAGAAAGAACCCGATAGGAAACTGCGTAGATATAATGAGTTTGCGACAGAGGTAGCGACAGAGCTTTTTCCGGAACCGGCAATGCCAGATAGAAAGAAGAGTCTCTGTGATGAGTCCGCGGAGACCCCAAACGATATTAGTCTCTCAATGAGATCGGCTCTAGTATCCTGCATACAGCACCTGTCGGGTCTAGGGTCGAACGAGCTTCCCGCCGGCGGCTTGATGCGCTTGAGCGCCCGTTCCTGATCCCTGAGGTGTAAGTGTTCCTTAATATCGACCTTGACTGCGAGTTTAACGTTTTGCTTCAAACGCGTGGATTTTTCTCTCAGTGCATCAACCTCGCTTTTCTTTGAGTTGTACCAATTCTTCAATATAAACGCTGGGCCACGAGGTAAGACAAGTCCCACGACGTAATGAAGATCCTACTCACTCCCAGTGGGTTGTGACGCGTACTTATTCAGCTGCTCCGATGTCTCCTTGACAAATTCGATGAAACTACGAATCAGCGCGCGGCTGTCTGCGACTTCGATGGTCTCCAATGTTGAATGTATGATGGGAAGTATTGCAACGAGATCATTCATCAGGTCTACGAACTGCTTGTGGCACGATGGTATCTCTTGAAACTTCTAAATAACAAAATTGGTCAATGGATAAAGAACGTGATCGAGAGCAACCATACCACGATGACCTGATTGACAACCGAGACAGCGACAAGTGCGATAGGGTTCAGCTATTTCAGACCGATAAGCATACCCCAAGTCAGTTGGAATAGCTGGATTGTCAAACCTGGGCCGCCTCAGTTGCCAGCTGAGGGAGTTTCAAGAATCCGAGAATCTTATCGAGGCCATCCAACATATTTACCTTTGACGCAAGGGCGGTGCAGGCCCGGGAACCTAGAACGCGAGTGACGTCCGCCAACTGTAGAAGGAATTAGTCGGTTTTCTGTCATCTCAGGACAATACAAGGCTCACGGATCTGGATCTCCCGCACACGAAATTTACGGTGACGCGACGGTTGCTATCTGTGAGGATGCTCAGCGTGAAGCGCATCTCACTGGGAGAAGAGCATCGCCACCTTCTAGACCGACAGTTTTGTCGTCTCCAAACACCTCTGGCTTGAACTCGATCGAAATCTCTGCGAAGCTAATATTGAAAAGTGCCCGCTGGATGGTCAATTTAGCGCTGGTGTGGGTCCTAACATAGCTGTGCGACGACCAATCAACATCTGAGGGCGATGGAAGACACCGCCGATTGGACAGACATGTCGAGATCCCAATAAACAAGGGCGCCCTCCTTAAATTTGTTGGACTTGTGTCTGGTACCGACATCGTCCTTGAAAACGAGCTCGAGCTCGGATGTCGGACGTTTCTCGATAAAGTTGACAGATATTTCTATGCGAGCGACGCGACTATTAGCTAGTCTGCTTCGTAATTATGGGGCAGTGCTGTATACCTTTCAAGTGAACGAATCTGAAAACGAAACCAGTCAGCCTGGAGCTGCGGTGAAAACTGGTATCCGACTAACTGATCCTGATCGGTCATCTCAGCGGATTCAATCATTTCCCAAGATGTCGGGTATTTGATGTTCCAAATTTTGAGTACGAACTCTGAAGAAGCAAGACGTTGTACAGGTTGCGGTGCAAGAGGTGGACTCGGACTCTAAGACGAGTGAGGACCTAAAGTGGCAACTCGTGGGATAGGAAAATTAACCGTACCCACGGCGCGCGTCTGCAGATAAATCACAGTGGCACTCGTGAAAATGATTGTGATAGACTACACAGTTCACAGCCGGCAAAGGCTCGGGTACTATAAGAACTAGACACGCCACATTACTACGGGATCCGTTGGCATGTTATTATATAAGCTCAAGGAAACTCGGGCTGGGGATAAAGTTGTCGAGCGCCGCTAGCTAGCGTTCATCGTATCCTTTCGAGAGGTACGCTGATGCCTGTTCATGCAACTCGAAATCATTGACAAGCTCGGCGATGACTCGGAGCGAGATGCGCGAAGGGTGTGTAGGATAGTTAGCCCGAACAAGTGCTGCGTGCACTTCCTCCACGTGGGGCCAAGCGGAGCAGTACTGCTGAGCGATAAGATATGCTGCGATGTTGTCGAGAATCGTTTCAGCAACTGCGCAATCTGCTGCGGAAAGCGGCGCCCTATCGATCGTTAGATCTGGGGGAGCGAAGAAGGTCGGAAAACCGGCGAAGGGTTCAGGAACAAGCATTTGCTGCGGCGTCGGCGCTTCCCGTTGATACCAGTATCGTCCCTGAAAACGAGCTCGAGGTCACACGTTTCTCGAGAAAGTCGATAGCAATTCCGCAACGATCAACCTGGCGGGGAAGCCATGGAACTAAAAATTTGATTATCGATATATGTTGCAATCCTCAAATTCGATTCTATCTTAAGATTTGATTGCATACGCACTCGAGCGCGACCACGAATACCATCAACTTCAGGTGCTAGTAGGAGGAACAAACGACGTAAGGGGCACAGGTCACCGTTCCCGACTAACCCACAAGTACAGGTCGACTCGGATGCGTGCAGTTAGTTAGTTTCCTTTATCCGACAAGGCCGCCCCGTGTGAACCCAGTAATATGAGGTCGTTGAGCTGATAGCCGGTCCTTAAAACGAAATAACGGCTGGGCGGCGTAGATCCAGAGCACAGCGTAGCTCCCTTATCGCCCCAGGACAGCAAAACACGGCAAAATTGGCAGCCACTTGCTCGTCTGAAGCGGGCGTCATTTATTATGAGAGGGTGCTGAGTCGCTCGCTCGTTTGAGTCTGTGCCATCTTGTTGGGTATACGTAGGTTGTACTGTAACGAAGGAGAAAAGGGTGGACAATATCACGAATGCGCCGACATGCCCAGACGCTGTGGTTGACATCGCACCGAGAGCTGGGCCGTTCGTTACAATTATTTTGGGACACAGGATGACAGTTGCGTAAGTGCAGCCCTACTTAGCCGGTTAGCCACTGATTGTGATTGTGGCCTTTACACTAAGTCAGACTGACGTTCCCCCTCTTCTTTCATCCTCTCACCGACACCAATCCATCACATTCATGGGAAGAAACAGTAAGCCCAACAACACAGTCTCCACTTGAGCCTCGTAACCTTCTCAACAGAAGTAAAAAAACCGACCCTACCCCTCAAGTCAAGTACACACCCCTTCACCTTTCATGCAGGACACCGTAGCTAACATCTTACCTGCGCAGAACTCAAGAAAGATCCAGGCGTGCCCCGCCTGCCCGATCTCAAAGTCCGCAGCGCAGAAATGCAGCGCAGACGCTCCGTACGTCCCCGTCCGCCCAATAAGTTATCCACGTACCCTGACCGACCCTTCCAGTCTCCACTGCGCGGCGCGCCGCACGAAGACGCGACGATGGCGTCCGAGCCGACGCTCTCCTCGCTCGCGCAGCTAGCAGCCTCCGCCGCCGCGTGCGACGCCCCGTCCGCCGCAGCGGCGGAGCAGGCGGCGGGGGGTAAGACGAAGGAGCAGCTACGGCGGCACTACATCCGCGCGCTGCACCGGGTAGTCGACGAGTCGGACGTCGTGGTGCTCGTGCTGGACGCGCGGGACCCGGCGGGGTGTCGGAGCCGTGTGGTGGAGGAGGAGGTGCGGCGGCGCGAGGCGGAGGGCAAGCGGCTCGTGTTCGTGCTGAACAAGATTGGTGCGCGTGCGCGGCTCACCCCCGTCTGCTCTCTCTCTCTCTCTTCCCCGGTTCCGGTTATAATTTGATTTTTTTTTCGCGGAATAATAGACCTCGTGCCGCGTGAGAATGCTCAGGCGTGGCTGAAGCACCTCCGCCATACGACCCCAACGCTGCCCTTCCGCTCCGCGGGCCCGCACCAGCGCACGAACCTCTCCTCTGGCACGGCACCGGCGCTCCTCCGCCTGCTCAAAGCGTACAAGCCGAGCGTGGCGCAGAGCATGACGGTCGGCGTCGTCGGTTTCCCGAATGTCGGCAAAAGCAGTCTGATCAACACGCTCAAGCGCGCCAAGGTCCGCTTCCTATTTTTAATTTTTCCCCTTCCGCTGGCAGTTTTATTGAGACGCGCACGGGAAGGTGTGTGCCGTGGCGGCGCAACCGGGACATACGAAGGAGCTGCAGTCTATTCAGCTCGAGCGCGGGCTGCGGATCGTCGACTCGCCCGGCGTCATCTTCGACGACGACGAGGGCATACAGGGCCAACGGGAGTCGTCCGTGCTCCTGCGCAACGTCGTCAAACCAGAGGACGTCGACGACCCCATCTCCGTCGGTGCGTGTGCGTTCCTGTGCCCTTTCCCCTCCTATCCGAGCCTCACATCTCCGGCGGGCGAACGCAAGTCGAGGAGATCCTCGCACGCACGCACGCCGAAAAGCTGATGAAGATCTACAACCTGCCGACGTTCAGCACGGCCCTGGAGTTCCTAACGATGCTCGCGCTAAGCACCGGCCGTCTCCTCCGAGTACGTATCCCCTCCCCTCCCCTCCCCTCCCTTCCCTTCCCTTCCCTTCCCGCCCCCCCCCCCCCCATTCTATTCCTCTAAACTAAAACAATACACACACATATCTCTCTCACATAGGGCGGGACACCCGACATCCTCGCCGCGGCACGCCAAGTGCTCGTCGACTGGAACCACCACAAAATACCGTTCTTCTCCGAGCCGCCCGCGCTGCACGCCGCACACGTGCCGTCCACGATGCCCGGCCCCGGCAACGGCTCCGGTGCGCAGATCGCACCGGGCGCCGAGACGACGGGCAACGCGCAGATCGTGAGCGCGCTGGGCGCGCCGTTCGTGCTGGAAGGCCTGTTCGGCGAGGCGGACGCGGAGGCGATGGACGCGGAGCCTGAGCCGGGGACCCCATCGCCTGACGACGACGACGACGACGACGACGCGGGGATGGACGTGGAGGACGAGGGGCGTGCCGCCGCCGCCACTGGCGGGGGCATGCAGATCGACGACGACCCGTACGCATTCACCTAACCTTCACCAGGAAAAGTGAGAAGAAGTCAGAAAATATCGGCTGACTGAACTGACATGACACGCCCCGGCCGTCCTCCCTTTTATTATTGCAGACTGAAAACGAGGAGCTCGCGCAAACGTCCTCACTCGCCCACTCCATCGGGCAGCGTAGGTCTCTCAGGCGGCGGCGGCGGCGGCGACTACCCAGACCCTGCGTTTCGCGCACCGAAGCGGCTGCGTCGCCTCGCCGTGCGCAGCGCCTCGCTCCCAACTGCGGCCATTGCGGTACGCAGTCGGCGGGCGGAGCGGCAGGCGCGGCGGAAGCGTGAGCGGGCTGCTACTCTGCATAAGGCCGCGGCCGGCGCAGGGATGGAGGTTGACAGCAGATGAGAGGCGGAAATCGAGAAGAAAAATATTAATTCCTAGTTGGTGATTTGGGGGTACGAGTAACTGCTGCTATGGGTCGTGAATGGGGTGGTAGAGTGTGTATTGTATGAGCATGTGCACAAGTAGATTTACCCCAACAACGTCGAGGGCGAGCCAAAACGCACAAAAACGCAAATAAAAAATAAAAAGCCAAGACGAGAAAAGGAATTAAAAGTGCGAATATTGTCCGTTATGCCCAACACCCACCCACTGCCAAAAAGTAAATAAAATATAGAACGAAGTAAAAAGCACCCCTCTCTCAGTCCACATGCCGCCTGAACATGTGTCGGCGCTGACGCTTATGCTCCGAGCCCAAGATGTCCGCGGGAGTACCTGCTGAACTGCCGAACGTCGACGCGTTGGCAGCCTTCGACAGCCCCCTAAAAAAAAAAACCCCCCGACATATGGTCCCATTGAGCGACGAGCGAAGTAACGACACGACACGAAGGAGAAGGTACGGACCGCTGCGTGGCATCCAGATACTGCTCGCGGTCGAGTAGACCGCGTTTGCCCACGGGGACTGACATGCCCTGTCTGGACACTTTCCACCCGCGTTTTTCGAGGCTTGGCGTGTGTGAGATAGGGGGTGGTGAAGGAGGGGTGAGCGTGAAGGGGTACGTACGAGGATTTTGTGGCGTCGATGGCGGCGCTACATTTGTGCATGACGAGTGCGATGACGAGGACGGCGCCTACAACGAATGCGGCGGTCTGGGGATATTTTCGTCGTGAGCTTTGGGCGGGGAGTTTTGGTGAGGATGACACTCACGAATAGGAGAGAACATAGGTCAGATCTGAAAGAGGACCCGTAAGATGAGAAATAAAAAAAAAAGACTCGTTGGAAGAAGAAAGGACGTACAAGCTAAGCATGAGTGTAGAGTATAGTAGGTGGTGGTGATAGGCAGAGAGAGAGACTATATCTCATCTTAGCGGCTATGGCTGGTGCTGGTGGATCTCCTATTAATTGGAGCCGGAGCCTGAGGCCTGAGGCTCTGACGTCACAGCACCGACTGATCGCTAGCCACGGGTATCTCGGCATACGTAAGCAACGCAGCACAGGAGAAGGAAAAAAATATGTTTTTATTTCTTGTTTCTTCCGTTCTTCCATACAACGGCATAGAATACATACATACGCAGACCATTGGCACTTCATCAAGCTCTCCGTCGCAGAAAAAGATAATGGGTGGAACAGGAACGAATGAAAGAAAGAGAAGATGGGATGAGATGAGATGAGACGGGATGAGTCCTAGGTGGCTGGGGGGGCTCTACCCACCGAAACACACAAACAAACGGACCAACGAACGACAAAAAAAAATTTCGCCTTGAGGCGATACGAACCTCTCTCTAGCTGGTAGCATATTCGTACTGCGCTCCTCACGCAAACGCGAGGGCCGACCACGCGGCCACAGCACCGACTGCCGCAGCCGCAGCCGTGTGCATCGCCGCCCACGCAAAACGGCGAGCTCGCTTCCTAGGCTTCGCCTTCGGAGCGCGCAGCCGTACTTGATTACCTTCGCCGTCGTCGTCATCGTCGTCGTTGTCCGCCTCTTCAAGAGCGTCGTCACCGCCATCATCAGCGCGCTTGCGCTTGCGCGTGGGTGTCGTCGTCGTCACCGGAACGGCATCCGACTGCGCCATATGAGCGCCCAGCGCGCTGGGCGCGTGCGTGCATGGACTTACCTCGGCCACAACCACGTTCGCCGCCGCCTGCTCTGCCGCCTGCTCTGCCATTCGAGCCTGGGCCTGGGCCTGGGCTTTTGCATCGGCGACTTCCGCCTCCGCCGACGACAGGCGTCCTTGCAGTTCCGCCAACAGGTCCTCGGCAGCCTGCACGCGGGTGCGGAACGCCTCGGCGTCCTCGTTTCCGCGCATGGCGCTTCGGAGGTCAGCCTGCGCGGCGTCGAGGCGAGCCGCGAGCGCCTCGGTGCGGTCAGAGAGTAGCTTGTGGTCCGTCTGCGTCTTGCGGTGCGCGATCTGCATACGCAGGACATTGCCCTGTTCGGTTGATAGGTTGGTACAATGATGCTACGGAAGTGAAAGAATCGTTCGTACCCAGAGGTTAACAAGCGCCTCGTCGAGCGAGGCGAGGCGCGCGTCAATGGCCATGCCCGAACCAGTGATAGCGCCCACTCCAGCAGGAGTATGCGTGTCAGTGGACGATGGACCAGCAACGGCTGCAGACACGACGAGCGAAGCTGGCACAAAAGAGGTCGACACCCCTGCGGAAGGGGTGTGGTCCACATCAGCTTCGCCGTCCGCGTCGATGTCCGAGGCGGCGTCCTCATCGAAGTGCTCGGCGCTCTCAGAAGCCTGCGCAACGACAGACGACGCGGAAGTCTCTTCAGCCGTGATGGAAACGTTCTCTGTCTCCCTCTGCGACTGGGACTCAGGCTCGGTCTGCTGTTGCCGTTGCTGCTCCAGAACGACCTCCTCGGGCATGATCTCGCACTGGACGTCATCTTCGAAGTCCTCTGAGCCCACCCAAGGCGACACGACGGCGCTATGAATCGGTGATCCCGGGTATGCCCCGATGATCGGAGGCTCCTCGGGAACCGGATTGACATGCGCTTCAGTCCGCACGACAGATGCCAGAGCTTCCTCGATGACCTCCTCGGGGACGTCCTGCAACAAGTTTGCAACCGCAGGAGAGGGAGGGGTGGAAATATCCATGGGCTCTTCGGCACCGATTTCATGACTCGTGTTAGCGGTATTTGGCGCCGGAACTCTCTGGGGGCCATCGAACCACAGCTCGAGAGAGGACCTACGTTCGAGGTTGAAAGATTGTGCATGCATGTTCAAATGCATGTGAGCGGGGTGTGCATGTAGATGTGCAGGTGGGGCGTGATGCATCACATGGCGTGAGGCGAGCAGGCCGAGGCCTTGCAGGGACGGCAGAGGCGCGTAACAGGCGCTCATACTTTGCGCCTGTCCGTGACCACCGAACGGTGCAGCGGGGTAGTCCTCTGACGGATCCGGGTAGTCATATTCCTCATATTCCTCGTCCTCCTCCCCGTCATGATCGCTCTGGGAGAAGTCGTCCTCTGAGGATCCGGGAGAGGACGGGGAGTGAGATGAAGGGGAATGCGGGCCGAAAAGGCCGTAGCGCCCAGAAGAGGAAGACTTCGGAGCCGCGACGGGCTGCTTGCCCTTGATTGGGGTAGTAGGACTGGGGGGCGAGTCTACAAGCGAGATGATCGGCGGAGAGACTGGAGATGTTGGGACGGCCTCTGTGTCGTAGATGAGCATAACGTTGGCTGTTATCGGGGAGACCGAGTAGGGTTCTTTGCCGACAGCTTTGCCAAAGGTGAGGGTGTCGCCATCCTGGAGGACGATCGGGACATCGGGGAGAATTGGACGGGAGACGATTTCGTCCCTTCTGAGCAGGTGTGTGCCATGATGGGAGTGAAGGTCGACGATGTAAACCTATGCATACATGGGTATGAAATCAGTGAAGGAGCGATCATCAGTAATTGGGACGATAGGGTGGGAATAATAGGGCTTACGTGTCCCGACGAGAACATGAGCTTTGCATGGCGGCGGCTTATGACGGGGCAGCGGAACTGGATGGTATCTGGGGACTTTTCTGCGTCAGCCAGAGAGGAGGAAGCCCGACCGATGTGGACGACGGTGGAGCGGGATTTGAGAAAGCGGAGAGTCTGGGTTGGCTCATCGCCTGTCTTTGGGATAACGAGCATGATTCCTATGAGTGGATATGTCAGGACACCGCTGATGGTGCCATCAGTCTGCAGAGCAGAAGTAGACGCACCCGACGCTGGGGGCTGCAAGGGGGGGTGAGAAGGGTGTACGTAGGGTCTGTGAGGGGAGACGGAGGATACCATGCCTAGGAACTGGATATCGTCGTCCATGACAGCAGCGGTGAAAGAGCGAGCGAGTGGGTGAATGTGAGTGGTGTGGGTCTGTCTAGGGCACTGGCAGACTAGCACAGTGACTCCCCTTTATCGCACTCATTAGGTCACGGGTCACACAAAGCGTCACGCTCTCCTCGCCACTCTCGACCATGTCAACAAATAATCAGAAGAAACCGGTTTGTATCATCGCAATTGGAATGGCCGGCTCGGGAAAGTCCACTTTCGTGCAGCGTATAAATGCACATCTCCATGCAAAGACGCCCCCTGCCCCACCCTATGTCCTCAACCTAGACCCCGCAGTAGCAAACGTACCTTTCGAGGCCAACATCGACATTCGAGACACGGTTGACTACCACGAGGTCATGAAGCAGTGCGCAGTAGCAGCTCTTCCGCGCCGCACAACCGCCCAGCTGAGGCTGTCCCCCAAAGGTACAACCTGGGTCCAAACGGCGCCATCCTCACCGCTCTCAACCTCTTCACCACGAAATTCGACCAGGTTCTCGATCTCGTTGAGAAACGTGCAGAGTCTGTCGAGTGCGCCGGTCTTTTCTTTCATTATTTTTCCTTGTTGTTGGGCTCACCCTTCCACCCAGCTATGTGATCATCGACACACCAGGTCAGATCGAGATATTTACCTGGTCGGCGTCCGGCGCAATTATCACAGACGCAATCGCGTCTTCTCTCCCAACGGTCATCGCATACATTGTCGACACACCACGTGCCACAGCCCCTGCGACGTTTATGTCTAATATGCTCTATGCGTGTAGGTATGTGGTTCTAGTTTGGGTTCTCTCTCTCCCGACTCTCTCGTCAGTTACGCTCCTGGGACACATTGCGTCGACCCTCTGTCAGGGTACTTGATGCATTCACCACTCTTTATCTTCTCTCCCGTTTCAAGCATTGCTTATACTTCACAGTATACTCTACAAGACCAAGCTTCCCTTCATTGTTGTTTTCAACAAGACTGATGCACAACCCCACGATTTTGCACTTAATTGGATGCAAGACTTTGAGACTTTCCAAGAAGCACTTGCGACGCATCAAAGCACGACCGACGACGAAGGCGCACCGACCTACATGAACAGCCTCATGAATAGCATGAGCCTGGTTCTGGATGAATTTTACAAGCACCTCAAGGTTTGCATTCGCCGCAATATCGCATACACCCTCCTGATGTCTCAATTTCGCAGGCAGTAGGCGTATCCAGCGTGACGGGTGATGGCGTCTCTGAGTTTTTCGAAGCTGTGGAAGCCTCTCGTGAAAATTACGAGAAGTCTGTACCCCCAACCCTTTCACAGTCCTGGGTCTTTTTGATCGACTCCACCTTATATGCGCAGGGAATATCTTCCTGAACTCGCGCGCGTGCGTGCCCAGCGCGAGGCAACACTACAGAAACAAAAAGAAGAATCAACGTCGCGGATGCTGGCCGACCTTGCAGTGGACCGTGCAAGAAATCCCAGGACTGCAACGCAGGACCAGTGGGACCCGCAGGAAGAGGACGAAGAGGAAGAGGACGGGGGCGAACTTAATATCATCGATAGGAGTGCGTTTCATATCCTATCTTCCTCGGCTATCGTACTTTTCCGTCTGCATTCCGCATCACGCTATGTCCAGCGTTTCCTTCTAGAGGCATCTCCGGCGGCGTGTTATATGACAAGTCATGGTCGACGTGGCCTGAATGGACGGTGTAACCCCTTTTGGCCTCCTTCCATCCACTCGGGTGCTGATCTAATCACACGTCGTGTGTGATCGGAAGCTCACTGAGTGGGGACGGAGGAGGAGGAGGGGGCGCCAGTTCCCATTCGTCAATGTTGTTTCTTCTTCGGTCTCGCTGTTTTTTTTTTTCCTTGTTCAGAAGTGCTCTACGTACCGTCGGACGCAGTACTAATGTAGTTTGTATAGGCGAAGACCCGTGGCCGGGGCAGTACATCGACCTGACGCAAGGGCGGCGGAGAGAGGACGCAGATACGGTGTGGCCGCGACCTACATGACGCAAGAGCAGGAGAGCGCTACGGTCATTACGACAGTAAAAGGAAAGGTATCGCGCAAGCTAGGGGAGGTGGCGTGGAGTCGTTTGTGTATCATGTAGGTTTATTGCAATCGCAATGCGATCAAAGGCCGATGGCGTGGAAATGCGCGCTTGTGCCTAGCTCATTCCCTTGACCCGCGGATAGTTTCAGGCTGTGTAGATTGGGCCGCCTCTGTGCTTTAAAAGAGAGGCTTGGGGACTAGCCCATCCAGTAAGTGTGGTTTATTCCGCTTGGTGCTTAGGCGATTTTCTAGTGCCGGGCGTGTGGGATGTATTCTATGCGCTAGTAAGATCGCGAAGCATGACGCTGATGATACCGTCATAATGCAACCCGAGCGCTAACCGCGTATGTTCACTGTTACGGGTTTAACTTACTCGAACAGTCTTCTCAGCGCCTGCGTGGGTCGTACGAGCGAATGAGGGTGCGTGGCTCCTCGCTTTTTGGTTGCGTTCCATTCCGCCTTTCCCGCTTGCGAAGCGGGCGAAGCGCAGGGAGGCGACGGAGAATATTTGCCTCTGCGTTTACCTAGTGTGTTAAGATTGCGCGCTCCTCGAGGAAGGAGAAACGCAAATCGGATGAAATGAGGCCATCATTGAGGCAGATAGGGCAGCTGGATGCACATATGTACATACGGATACACGTACATTGCTCGCATGCAGGTTAAGCCCGAGCGAGTTCTAGACGCTGTCAGTGTGGCAAATGATTCAAGTCGCACAATTGTTTCTGAATCACAGCGGTACCTATTGAACGTATTGAACATTTGAGCCACTCGGGACGCGATTCATTGTATTATTACTCAACAAAGCGGGCGCCCAAGCTAGTTCAACTGACTTGACTTAACTCGATGGGACTCTGGCCTGATAGATTAATGGAAGATTAAGTAATCTCAACACAAAACCGACTAGCCTCCACACACACCCCTCCTCTCTCTCCTCCTCATAAAAAGGTCACCCTCACCCACGATCCCATAACTCCGCCTTCTCCTTTCCCTCTTTCTCGTGCACCCTACACAGGCCCCGTCGCAACCGCCAAGTACGACCACAAGCACGAGCTCGCTGATCGCTTCGCGTGAATTTCCCCTTCTGGCCACCCGCGCTCAATACTGCTTCACCATCACAACCTTTTCTTCTTCGATCGCACTTCTTCCTCCACCGCTACCTACACCCGCACCCATACCCACCCACATCCCCCCACCCTCACATAACACACCACACCGCCCCATCGCGTCACACCCAGATACGCAGGACAGCGCATAACCCTGACTAATGGACCGGTGCGTACCTCTCCATCCCCATTGCCCGCCCGCCCATGGTCTTGTGACTTACCTACACGCCCCCCTACCCCCGCGCGGTGGTACCGCCCACCCTACCCCAGCTACGCCAAGATCGAGAAAGTCGGTGCGTATGCTCGTCTCTCCGATCTCCCCGTTCCTACTGCTTACCACCATTCCATTGTCTATTCGCTCTCTCTCTGCGGCCGGCGATACGAACGTACAGGCGAAGGTGTGTTCCATCGCGTGTGTCTCTCTGGGGGTCCCAGGGCGTGTGCTCACAAACGCCGCCGCCGCGGTTGTTGCCCTTGCGTGCGTTTATGGGCGCTTTGCGGACAGGCACGTACGGCGTTGTGTACAAGGCGCGCGATGTCAGCACGAACCAGATCGTGGCGCTGAAGAAGATCCGGCTCGAAGCGGAGGACGAGGGCGTGCCGAGCACCGCCATTCGCGAGATCTCGCTCCTCAAGGAGCTCAAGGACGACAATATTGTCCGGTATGCATGCCCCACCGAACCGGCGACAGCAGCTGACGGACTAACTACCGGCCACGTCGCAGGTTACTGGATATCGTGCACGCGGATCAGAAACTCTATCTCGTGTTCGAGTTCCTCGATGTCGATCTGAAGCGCTATATGGAAGCTGGTAATTCACAAGGCACGCCCATCTCGCTCGAGCTTTGCCAGGTGTGTGTCGTTTTCCTTTCCTTTGCTTTCCATTTTTTTCTTTCCCCATTTTGCTGCCGTCAATATCACCTGCGAGCATCACCTCACGGTTCCCAATACCGTTTGTCCCCGTATCGACGTGTCAGTGTGTGTGCGCCCGTTGGACACACTTGGCGCTGACAGGGTTGTTACGCGTGCCACTCTTTACTCCGGATCCAGATATTCGGAATCGATTGTCTGGTCTGGTCTCACTTGATTTAGATTATTGCTCCTGCGAGCGCGCAGTCATCACGTGACTGCGCTACATCAGGCAAGCTCAAACGGTTGCTACGCCGGCGCGAATACTAACCCGGAATGCTCGAGGGTGGCGAGATTTCTTCCGTTTTCCCATTGTTTGGTCGTGCGAAGAGTGCTTGTGCTGATTAAGATCCTCGTGACGGCTCGCCACAGAAATTCACCCACCAGCTGACCTCGGGACTACGGTACTGCCACTCGCACCGGATCCTGCATCGCGACCTCAAGCCGCAGAATCTCCTCATTGACAAGAGAAATAACCTGAAGCTGGCTGATTTTGGGCTTGCGCGGGCGTTCGGTATTCCCATGCGCACGTACACTCACGAGGTACACACAACTTCTTTCTTTCTTTTGTTTGCTTCCTATCTCTGTCTCCATGGAGCCTCGAAACTCCGCTACGATCGTTTTTTTACGCGTGGTGCTTACATATCTTTATGGAACAATCGCCGTGTGCTTACAGGTCGTCACGTTGTGGTATCGCGCGCCTGAGGTTCTGCTCGGTTCTCGCCACTATTCAACCGCCATCGACATGTGGTCGGTCGGATGTATCTTTGCGGAGATGGTCATGCGTGGGATCCCACTGTTCCCGGGTGACTCGGAAATCGATCAAATCTTCAAGATCTTCCGGTTAGTCCCAATCTGTGCTTGTGGGAGCTCATCGAATGGATCATTGATGGAGCATGTATGACGCATAGGGTGCTCGGCACGCCGAACGAGGAGTCATGGCCGGGAGTTAAGCAGCTGCCCGACTACAAGCCTACGTTCCCACAGTGGTCATCGCAAGATCTCGCTGAGCAAGTTGCTTATCTTGACGAGGACGGTATCGATCTACTCAAGGTATTTTTATTTTTTTTACCTCATCCATTTCTTTTTGGGACGGAACTAAGTCTCGCCATAGCAAACTCTCGCATATGACAGTGCTCGGCGCATTTCCGCAAAACGTGCGCTTGTGCACCCATTTTTCGCTAATTATCGTGGATAGACGTCACCCATATGTTTCCCCCTCTTTTAATCATGCACTTCTCCCCTTTGGCATCGTAGCTTTGCATCTGTGTTACCTTACCCCATCGTACCGGCATTACTCATGCAATTGTTCAATAACAAGCAACCTGCTCTGTTTTCTTTTTCCCACCCTTTTTTACTTTGAGTTCTCTGTTTCCACGCCTTCTTTACCTGTTCTGGCTTGCTCAGATCGTGTTGTGTTTGTACTACCTACAAGCCCGCCACATCCGGTCTGTGCCTTTATTTAGAGACTGGGGAGGAGGAGGGTGTTTGGCGGTGCGCGCACTAATGTATTAAGCTGGTAGCCGTCTCTCGAGAGCGCGACGCGTCGTAAACCCGTGACCGTCTCGTCGTGACATGTGATAGATAATCAGCCTCTGCTCTTCGTCTCCATCCCCCATCCATCTCCATCTATCCCTATGGCCGCACCCTTCCTTCTCGAACAGCAAGTTGCGATCGCCGCAGTACGACGCGCATGCTCGTTGACCACAACCGTCTTTAACAAGCTCGTCGTGGGTGAGACCCTCGTCAAGGGCGACAAGAGTCCCGTAACCGGTGCGCGTCGGCCCTTCGTAGTGTGGCCCTCAACCCGCCACTTCCCCTCTTTCTCCCAGTGGCCGACTTTGCTGCACAGGCGGTCATCAACACCGTCCTCTCGCACGCGTTCCCGGACGACCCTATCGTCGGCGAGGAAGACGCTGCCGATCTCCGCGCCGCGACGCCAGAGAGCGACGTCCTCTGCGCGCGCGTCGTTGAGCTCGCAGACGACGTCCTCGCGCACCCGCCGAGCGTGCAAGCCGCCGAGCGCACAGAGTGGGGGCTCGGCAGGCGCTGGGGCGCCGATGCGCTCTTGGGCGCGATAGATCGTGGGTGCCACGTCGGCGGACGGACCGGGCGTACGTCCTTGTCTCCTTGTCTCCATAAACCACACTTTTCTTTACGGTGCGGGCTAAGGGATGTGGACGCTCGACCCGATCGACGGGACGAAGGGCTTCCTCCGCGGCGGGCAATATGCCGTCTGTCTCGCGCTGCTCGTCGACGCCCGCGTCGAGCTGGGCATCATAGGCTGCCCGAACCTCCCCATCACGCTCTCGCCCGATACGACGACGACGACAGCCACTCACGATGAAGACAACAAGAAGGGCGCGCTGTTTGTCGCCGTGCGCGGCCACGGCGCACACCAGCTGCCGCTCTCGCCCCGCGAGACGGACGCGCAGAGCACGCCGCTGCCGCCACCGCAGCTGCTGCGCATGCCGCGCTTGGCGCTGCACGACCTGTCCTTCCTCGAGTCGGTCGAGAAGGCCCACGCAGCGCTCGACACGAACGCGCGCGTCGCGGCCCGTCTCGGCGTGCGCGCCGCGCCCGTGCGCATGGACTCGCAGGCCAAGTACGCCGCGCTTGCGCGGGGAGATGGCGCGGGCGGGGTGTACCTGCGGCTTCCTGTCGCTCGTGGCGGCGGGGGCTACGAGGAGAAGATATGGGTGCGCTATCGCGTGTTTTGCTCAGATGACTGTCTGATTGACTTGGTGGGTGGGTGGGTTAGGACCACGCGCCGGGATCGCTGCTCGTCGAAGAGGCCGGCGGTGTCGTCTCAGATTTCCGTGGGCGCCCGCTGGACTTTGGGCTTGGGCGAACGCTCGGCGAGAACTTTGGCGTCGTTGCGGCGAGGAAGGAAGTGCACGCGGAGGTGATTGCGGCTGTTCGTGCGGTGTTGGCGGAGGAGGTAGCAGAGAAAGAAGAAGGTGAGGAGTCCGCGGTGCGTACCCCACTTGCCAACCCTGAATTTGACTGATGGATGAGCTGATTCATTTCACTATGTCGATTCTCTACCGTACCCACTTGTAGGTGAAATCGCAGTGAAGCAAAAGTCGCGAAATAAAATGTAGAGCGAGAGAGTAAACCGCGCTCGTACTCTTCATTTTTCGCTATTCAAAGACGATGTACGAACAGGACCTTTAAGGTCCCCCCAAGACACCTTGCGACCGAGAATAAACTTTTGAGTACGAAGGTCTTGATTAGGGTCTATTGCAATTTTCTATCGAGGAAAAGACGAACCGACTGGCTGGTAATCTGGTGATGGACACTCGATCTGATGGTCGTCCGAAGCGCAGCTGCGCATCACCAAGTGAAACCAAAAAGAAAAAGAAACTGAGAGCACCCTATTCCAGTTCACTTTTGTTGAGCAGGCTCACTCGCGGACGGCAGGCAAGGTGTAAGTCAGCCAGCTAGCTGCCCAGCTTCATGGCGTGGCACGGTGTGGTCGCAACAAACGCGAACGAATAACAGACAGAGCGATGTGTGGGGTTTGTGTGTCGACTAAATGCGCTCCCCACCGCGCTTTGCTTTGAATTACCTTCCGTTACATCGCATCGAAGCCCCTTCGCTTGCAGGACATCACCGAGTCGTCTCTCAGCGAAGCAGCCCGTAGCCTGAGGTCGGTCCGGGGTCGTATCGTACGAAAAGCTTGAAGAAGCTTGGCGACGTATACTGCCGCCAGCAGCCCATATCACGCCAGAGTCCTTCTCTCTATCGACGGTACAAATTGGCAGCACCCCACTACACACTGCAGCTTTTCGCAGTTTTGTCTCAGGCTGGCAAATGGAGCCCGCCGAAGAGACTCCTCGGAACGGAATACTGCGCTCCCCGTCCGACCCCCTCATTACGGTTACGTCCTTGTGACAGGGACGAGATCTCCTGTCGTTGTCGTCGTCGTCGGCTGCTATTAGGAAGAGGGGGAGAGAGCGCCTAAGGGGTCCTATCAAATGGTTCGGATTACTGTACTAACTTAGTACCTGGCCGACCACCGGATGGCGTTCCCAAACGAACCACATCAGATGATCCACTCTGTTCCACCATCACGTATAATAAAAAAGGGACGAATTAGTGTGCATGTAGACCGTGTTGCCCCGACCCGTTAGTTAACCGGAACAAGGTGAGGTTTGCAACCAGTTCGCAGGTTCAAGTTCTCCAGGAGATCCCTCACACCCACTGGGTATGATAATCATGATTGTTGCGTAGACGTTGGCGCTATCATCATCATCGCTGCTGGTACGTACTCTCATGCATCCTGGAATCCGGCAGAAGGAAAGAAGTACGACTTTCCCCCTCCGGAAAAGGACAGACGGCGCGTGGTCACATGGTCACAGGTGGGATCCACTGCACGACAAAGAGAAGTATCGCTCGCATGCATCACGATTCTCCCCGTTCATGAACACCCAGGAATCCGACGAATGGCCCAACTAGTCAAATGACATTACTGGTGGCCCAGATTGTGAAAAGAGATCCTGGACTACGTGAAGGTGAAGGGATGCCCTGGAGAGGCATGTGGCGCTGGCACGAGACACATGCGGCGAGCACCGCTCCTTGGAACCAAGTTTGAGCGTTCCCGTGTATACAATGTAAAGAAATGTGCGGGCAGTTCACCCCCACTTGCTGTAAGGATGCCGTACAGCTGATCACGGAAGTTGTGAACTGGGATCTTGAAATTTGATCTCTGGGCCCTCGTGCTCATCCTCAAGCACCGCAGAAAACAAAAAGAGAAGCAGAACCAATGAGAACCGAGCATTTGATTTGACGGCAGATAATGAGAGAGCAAGGTGGAGAAGTGGAGTTACTATTGGGCAGAGGTATATACAATTGACTACAGTACTGCGACCATCTATCCAACAGAGTAACGACAGTACGGCTTAGCAGATAACAACTATCCATCCGTCCGACAAGTTAACCCAGCGAGAAAAAGCGTTCCACTCATTAACAATAAAACGAAACAAATGTCCGAAGAGCACCGACTTTGAGAAAAGACCGAACTAGTTAACGAATGAACAAAAAAAGACAGACAAGAAAGGCAGGGTATTCTAGTTAGTGATAGCGTGGGGGGTGGGGGATAGCATGTGGATCAAATGCCGGGAGGGTGGAATCCATTCTGATTGGGCCAGTTGCCGATCTGACCAGGGTCACCGCCGATACGAACGAACACGCCATGCGAAGGGGTTGTACCATCGAGAATGAAGAGCTGATGCCATCCCGGCGGCGACACCTTCGCGTCTGGCGGGGCAGTAACGGTACAGGTGGTACCTTGGCATGTGAATGCGGGGAAGATGGTGCGGCCGCCCATGGTGTTGCCGTGCGTGCTCGACGTCGCCGCGACGAGCGAGACCCTCATGCCGGACGTCGCGCCTTGGAACAGCTGCACGTTGATCTGGTACTGCCCGCCATATGCCCAGTCCTTGTTCGGGATGGTCACGACGGGCTGGGTGCGGCCCTCATTCAGGTACGGTGGGATGTACACCTCGATTCGCAGTTCCTCAGGGTATTCAGGGGTCTCTGGGTCTGAACCGGATACAAGCACGCGGGCATCGGGGAGGAGCGTGGCCTCAGAGTGGTACATCCGCGCGATGGTCGTGGTGTTGAGGATCGCGATACGCTCCCCGATGGGCTGCGTCGGGTCGTAGAGCAGCGCAGACAAATTCGGGTCGTCTCCAAGGCCGAAACCAGCGACACCTGCCTGCGCACCGTTCATGATCATGAATGTGCCATCTGGAAGTGCGACCATGCAGGACATGACACGTCTAGAGGGCTAGAAGAGAGCGATGTGTCATTCGATGCTCAAGTGAGAAACGAGATGTACTGTACGAACCATCCGTTCGATGGCCCAGGTCGGGTTGGTAGCCTCAGGCTGAATGGACACGCAATTGTCGAGGGCGAGACCGAAGTTGGAACCACCACAGATCAACACGGTAACCGGGTCAGTGTACGGAGCGAATTGAGGTAGGAGAACCGAAGCGCCTTCTAACGGGTACGTGCGACCAGCAAGGAAGCTTATGACAGAACCGGGGATGTTGGGGAGTTCTTTGACAGTAGCGAAGGTCACCGGGTCAAGAAGACGTGCCTCGTTGTAGTACCCTGTCACAATACGTCAGTAAAACAACTTTTAGAAAGAAATTGGCCGATTCCGACGCACCAACGAAGATGAGACCGCTCGGGAGAACGTGGAGGAAAGGATAAAGATTGTTGGGGTTCGTACGATCAAGCCAGTCGAGGTACAACTGTGTGTCGCCACCAGGGATGCGAGGGAGAAGTTCAAGCGTAGGGTTAGCCGGGGCATTCGAACCCGTCTCACCGCCCATGACGAGAACGCTGCCATTGGACATAACCAGTGCAGATGGATACCAACGTCCACTCTGTATAATGACGCCTTCAGACCAAACGAGTGACGTGTGAGCTGGAGTGCGCGACACGTACCTGAAGCTGTAGGTTGTCTGGATCTTCCTCCCAATCATTGGTGCCATTGACGCCAGGCGATCCATCGGGTGCATAAAGTCGGATACCATACGTCGAACCGAGCGACCAACCACCAACGTTCAGGATCCGCCCAGCCTTATCGGGAAGAACAATTGCACCAGAGCAGAATACATCCGATTTGACATGCATCGTACGCCAAGCATGATCAAAGTCATGGACGAGGCTCAGGTCGAGTTCGTATGCGCCAGTGGAGTTGGCAAACTCGGACGTGCCACCTTTCTCAAGGAAGGAGACTTTGCCGTTGATGCCGACAGTAGCGAGGAGTGGGGGCACAAGTCCGGGAATGAGGTACTACGTTGATGGCCTTTCAGCACCACGTATGCATACATGCGTGGAAGAATTGCGTACCTCATAGCGACCAATATTGGCGGGTCTGCGCCAATTGGTAAGGTTGCCGTTCCAAGTGTAGAGTTGCAGCCTCTGGGGACCTCCGCAAAGATGTAAAGGATCACCGGAACACGCCTGTACGCACTCCGTCTCTAGCGCAGTCCTCCCACCATTATTTGTGATATCCTCTATATCGCCACAGACTGGATGTGGCAAGCGTATATGTAAGCTTAAGTTCGATACTGAGCGGGGCAGATGGATCACATACAGCACTCTTCAGCGTATTCCATGCCGGCCGCATTGTATCCGAACTTTGAACATTGTGCGAGACAATTTCCAGCCGTGTTATTGGTTTTGAGAATAAGTTGGTTCGGGAACACGCGTTCAGCCCCAGGTTCACTTATGGTCGAATAAATAGTAAGCGACGGTAGCAAATGAATTCGCACTTATACGTACGCCAAGCATCCAGAATACTGCCAGTTCCCAGGCAGACCTGTCGTCTGCGCCGTCGGCACGGGGTATGCGGTCACGCTACCGGTTGAAGTGTAGACAGACAGCCGATTCGGTCCACCACATGCTTCGCTGCAAATTCGTATAAAACGATTCACCTTAGTTTCTCATTCTGCGCGAGAGTAAACGAGACAGCTTACGTGGCATTACCACCACAGCCCATATTGCAACCAGCGTTGTTGGTGGTTGCAACCGCGCCCTGTACAAGATTGTTACCGCAGACTGTGAAGGGATTGAGTCACTCGAACCCATAATGCGACGACAGATCGACAATGATACGTACAACATTGCACACCAAATTCTGCTCCGGCAAGGGTGAAGTCCTGGGCGGCGCACCCGGCAACGCAGCTCTCGATTGTCAAGGTTTGGCTATCCGGGAGCTGAGTTTGGAAAATACGTCCGTGTGCGTTGTCCCTGAGCCATTTCCCATTTTAGAATTCATCTTGCCTGAAACAAGAGAGAACCTACACCCAGCACGCATTGTATGACCAGCCCGTTGGGAGACCACTGAGTTTGGGGAAGACAGGTGCTCCACCACCCCCACCTCCACCATCGGAAATCGGGGGAAGGTCTGTACCAGTGTAGTTGTACACGTTCAGGCGGTTAGGTCCACCACAGAGCTCAGTGCCGTCCCCCGAGCAGGCCATGTTGCAGTCACCTGCTGGCGCCGGGGCGCCATCGCCACCGATGGCGGTACCGCAGTCTTAAGAGCAGAGGGTCCAATTAGAGGAGAAAACTCCTCAAGAGGGATAGATCAACGTACAGCACTCCTGCGAATATTCCATACCCGCAAGAGGGTAACCCGAGGCGAAGCAGGCGCTAGTGCAACTCTCAGCGCTGTTGTTGGAAGCACCGCCGCTGACGGCTTTTCCCACGCTTAGAGCCCTGGTCGCGCCGTCGCTGTTTGGGAAAGTAACAGATGGGTCACAGATCTTCTTTCATTCAAAAAAGGAAGGTGGATGGACGTACGTATAGCATCCCAAAGAAGTCCACAGTCCAACGCTTGGCTTGATAGCAGGTGGAGGCGGGGGAGTTCTACCACTCCAATAAAGGTTAAGGCGATTGCCGGCGCCACAATGCTCACTCGAATCGCCAGTACATTGGAAACTGCAATCCGAATTCGAAACGTTCGTCGAACCGTGTGATATGACATCTCCGCAATCTGACACACAAAAAATGGGGTGATTAAAACAACGGAGATGGACAAAACCAAAGTGAGCCGCAGTGAAAAACGTGTACTTACAACACTCCTGTCCATATTCGACACCAGCATAGATGTTGTTTCGACCATTGCAGAAGTTCACGCAGCTTTCCACCGTCATAGCAGTTGCGTCCACGTAGCCCCCTGATGTGAGCGCGCGCCCTCCGGCAACATTGTCCCTAATGCAGACTAGGCGTTAGACGGTGCGAAAGACAGCGTGGTGGGACCCACGAATAGCATCCAAGGTTAGACCATCCTGCGGGGAGTACCTCCCGGTTGTGGAGACGGAGGTGGCGAAGGTGATTATAATGAAGGCTCCTGCGATGAGGATCCGAGGCGCTCGCGGGTATAAACTGTCATGTCATGAGCAAAATGGTTAGCACGGGTGTCGTTGAAGGCGCAGGATTGGGGGGGATATGCGTACAGGCGAAACGGCGAGCAGAGTCGCGAGGTGAAAGAATGTGGGTAGAAGGAATGTGGGACGCATCGTGCCCACGTTCTGAGGGCGGAGACGCTGATGCGACTTGACAGGGATGAGCGAGGTTCTTAAGGTCTTCGGAGCCCGGTAAATTAGGGTACATGACAAGAGCGTTTACCTGAGTCGGTATAACGCAGCCATTTCCACGGGTTGGTTCGCCCCTACCAAGATGCCACGGATCAGAAAGTAGGGACCCGCGCAACACGCTGCCAAGGGCCGATGACTAGCATTTCCAGGAGAGAGGCTATTCCAGACATCTTCAAAATAGCGATGACACGTTCCAGATTTTACGGGATGTCGTTAGGTACAGGGCACTGGACGCGCAATGAGCGCTCTGTGGAAGAAAAGCTGGAGGTAGGGCGGAAGGGCGGGTAGCACTTTCAGTAAAAGGGATGATTACCGGAAGCGTTAATAGACCACGTGCGGCGTAGAGTTTGTTGTACAGAAGCATGTCAACCATGAGAAAAAATTATCGCGATGCGGGTGAAGAGCGGACGCTGGGCTCGGACGGTTTCAGCTTCTGAGAACTGCCATCGTTCCAGTAATGTATTAACGTGAAATTGTTTCATTTCTGTATAGCAATTGTCGGCATCTCATTATTGCGAAGGGGCGAAGAGGCCAACAACATGTACCACGTGAGTGTGAGCACCACGGTGGATATATGACACCCTCTCTAATACCACGCTAGCTTCGCCCCTTGCGCAAATTTCGCAATTAGCCCAGGGGTTTACGCGACTTTGTCCCTGATCCTCCTTTCTCGGCGCTCGGCGCTTGTCCTTGTTCCTGCCCGCCCTAACATCAGGCCGGCAGCTTGAATTACAGCAATCAGAACATATGCACTACAAGTTAAATATTATCACAACAGAACCTCGCTAGTTCCATCATTATCTCCTGGACACGAGGTAAGGGCAAAGTTTTGAAGGGGTGGAAAAAAAGGCAAAAATCGGAATATGGGCCTTTTCGAAACCAGGCCAACCAACTGTGACCATCTGTCATAAAGGATTCTACAGGGAAAATATCTGTTGATCCAGGTAAGGGTCTAGGCCTTCAAAACCGAATCAACACCTTGTATGAATTCTGCAGGCGTTCCGGATTTCAACACTGTCAGTCAGCAGTTATTTCCTGGTGAGTAACACAAGTTACGGCCGTTTAGCACGCGCTGTTCGACGTGTGTGAGAACGAGATAAACTACTTGTCCCGGATCGCCACGTGACCGCGGTGTCCCATTGTTTTCCCATTCTGGTCTTCGATCGCCTTTCCTCGGGTCGGATGTCTGATTTCGATTTCTTTGTGAGGTGGGTGACGCCTGGGGGCACGGCACTCACAATTATCTTAGGCCTTCGTTCCCACTTTTTACAGAATGGGTATGCGTCTCCGTCGACATGTACGTCTTACGCGACAGAAACCGCCGGTTCCGGTCCGCCCTTACGATCTCGGGCATGTCCCATCTTGTGTCCCGTCAACTCGGAAATCCGTTCCTGCATAGAAAAAACAAAACTTCCAAGCCTCCAGTCCTATTACCTCTTCTGGACGCTTTATTGGGTGCGTGATCGCCTTTGGGCTCGGCATCATCGGTATCGCTTGAGCGGTGCATACTCTTCGTGGGCGGCTTCTCGGCGCCTACCAGACGGGCCTTTCTCTTTCCGGAGACACGCATGGTGTTTGGTACCTCTCTGAACTTATCCGCGGTTCAGTTCTTCCTCCCTTCCTGCGCCATGCTAGCAGAACGACCGGAAACAATCAGACTTGAAAAACGCCAATTCTGTGCACCATGTGGGCTGCAAACTGATTTATGATCGTGCCACGAACGAGGCGCTCCAAATAGCTTGGCTCTCAGTTGGGCTCATTCAGGGGAAGACAGCCGTCACTCTTTCACACCTTACCTTTGTTTGGAAATTCTGGGGGCTACTAATCACCACCTCGATCTCGGGTGTTCTACTGTACTGTATGTCACCTACTTCTGATATCCTGCCAAGTATTTCCGGAATGTGACCACCCAACGGTGGAGTTCCATCTTTCCTTGGCTCTATGCTTTGGGTACGACAGTAGGTCATGCCAACCGATTGCGCTCTTGATGCCATTCTCAGGGTCATTGGGAACCACAATGCTTCTGGTCGCCGAGACTGTCTCTTGTGTTGCGAGGGCGGAGTTTCTGCAGGTGCATATGGGCCCACAGGACACGATGGTCACAGTCCGCAATCACCCAGGTCAGCAAGAAGTCATCCCAAGAAGCATAGCCAGTCACTACCACCGCGCTCCCGCGGAGAAAGGCACTTATTTGTGTATGACGTATGTTCAGGCACTAACGGGCCGACCAACGTTGTATCTGGGTCATTTGAGTTTCCGCCTATTCGCCTGCCTGCTTGCCCTTCCTCCCCCCTAACGCAGCTCATTTCGGTACTTCACGAAGAGCGTTGCGCTCCACCAAGCTTGCTCCGCCGAGAACGGAGCGGCTAACTAGAGCGTCTGCATGCCGCTGGGGGACTACCAGTCGTTTTCTGTCGGCATAGCGTTGAGGTGAGACGGGCTGCCTACGCGCCGCACCCGCATCCGGCTTGCAACTTGTCTCATGGCTGGGTACTACCATATTTGTCGCGGAGAAAGCGCGCCGTCCGCCACGCGACTTTCATGTCCGCGCGTATGAGCGTAAAAGGTAAGTCTTCTCAACCGACTACAGCCTCATGTCCATTTGAAGCTCTATCAAGGGGGGGTAAACCCGTCGCGGAAAAGGACTTTCATTCAGAGTTTCAGCAATAGATCTCGATGGTGACTCTTCAGTCAACATCTACCGATTGGTAATTCCCTCACAGAGCACAATGAAGTGGCAAAGTATAAGAGTGAAACATTCAGGTGCTGTGTTCACCCGCCGGAAGGACCTTTGATCACATTCTCCGCTGTTCTCCGTACAGCTTCGGAGAAGGATGGGAAGTGGAAAGGAAGCAAAGAGAAAACAACGCGAGTCACGGACAGTGGGTCATAGACTTTCCAAATTAGATTCCCTGAGAGGAACTTTAAAGCCAAACGACAAGTCCTATCGTTGAGCTGATAAAGGACTGAGTGTATGAAACTATAAAACGGCGAAATGACCGAGGACATGCAACATTGCGACCATCGCATCTTTTTTTTTCTTTTGAATACATCGTGGTGTATTTTGGGTACGGAACCTACTCTATTCTTTGCTACATTCAACATTATCTTACGTGTTACGGGCTGTCCGTCCGTAATTAAGGTATTCCCCATACGTCTCCTTCTCGACACGTACAGCGGTCGCCTCGATGGACGGTTAATCGCGCGGATCCAAGTGCTCCGTGTTCACTATTCCGGCCCACCGGAAACATGTGTGCGCCATGTATAGGTCGCGTACAGGCGGGGGGGGATAGATTAAGGGAGGAGGCGGCTCCTCGCTCGGCGGTTGTGAAGGACCGGACATGACTGGGTTTAGGTTCGGTACGTCCTTGGCAGCCTCATGGTCAGGGTGTCCCGCTGCGACGAGAATGGTCCAGAGATTTCCAGCACCATATCAAAATTGAGAATGAATTAAGGGATCATACTGGTTAGTCAAAGGTGACCAAAAGCCCGTACCCTAAATGCCTGGCACACGTGCGTCCTCCGGATCCTTCATGACGATGCTGAACTTTGGCACGCGGCATGGTGTTCCCGTGATCAGGTGGTTGCCCCGCCGTGAACGTGAGCGGTCTCCCCTCGGCAATATCCGCAAAGAACCGTAAAGCGCCCCAGGATCTCCCCTACGCGTCGGTCAACCACTACAGCAAATGTCAACGCGCATCGCCAAAGAAAACCAGAAGCGAGTCCGAGTCGCGGCTGTGACGGCCCACGACTCGGACGCCCCACGCAGCTCCGGCGCCACCGCCACACTGTCGAGATCGATCCCCGCCACCGCCGCAAAGGACAGGCACGGCAACGGACAGTACGCGCTCGTTGGGGCCTCGATCTCTGCCTGCCGGGATCGCGATCGAGCGCGTTGGAGAGCGGGAAGTGCGTTCGCCTTGCCAGATCGCCCACGTCCTCGCCGTAGGCGCCGGTCATTGGATCCAGCGATGACGATCGAGCATTGTCAGCGCCTGCGGCGCGTGTACGCGCACGCGCACGCGTCACACAAAAAACGTGCCTGGAGGGTTCATATGGTTCGCAGCCGTTCGCACATGCGCCGATCCACGAGGATCTTCGGTCCCGGTTCGAATGGCTCGAGCACTTCGCATCGGACACTAACCTCACCCAACGCCCTGCATATCGCGCCGTGAAATCCGGGCCTCTACCTGCAAGCTCACCCTTCAGAAGGAGGGCCCTCCTGCCCGCCCGGGCACCACGAAGGGGGGCCTAGAGCTACTGTCTCTGGGGACCTCAGCAATGATGGGAACGGTCGCTGCAACACTCCGTCAAGCAACCCGTCTCTGACACCGTTGTTCAGTTCTGCCATTGTTAGTGATATCCGCTGTATCGCCGCACTCTGGAGGTAGTGCGCACTTCCATTCATAAGCTGATGCTCAACACTACACTCGATCGGTCTGTCGAACACAAACGGCGCACATCACTACATTCCATACTGTAGCTGGGGTGTCAAGGAACTGAGAGTTGGGAAAGGGGGTTTCAGTTGTGTACCAAGATGACTTCGTATGAGAATACCGGAACAGCCGCAAATTTGCTGATAATTATGATGGAATAAATGGAGAACAGCAGCATCGTATATACGCACATACGCGCGTGTGCTAAGCACTGTATTACACGTTGAGGTGTTAATGTTAATGGACAGTTGATTCAGCCCACCACGTGCTTCACCACAATTTGCATAAATGAATCTACCTCAGCTGTCGAGCTTACAATGGAGCGGGCCAGACGCCACAGTATGGAAGCATGTCTGACCAACCAGTGACGTGCGCTACGTCTCGCCTCCGCGGCCCACCAGCATCGGCCTGCCTTCCATGAGATCGATAGTTATTGTAAACAATAAAGGGGTTGTAGATACCGCGGCCCTCGGGGTTGCACGTTAGGCTATATTGGACAGCAAACGAACTTGTAGAGGCCATGATAGTTGCTGCCCCCTCACCAAAGACCTTCTGTAAGGGGGCGTCAGTAACCCTAGGTGAAAAGACTGTGCCAGGATGAAGTAGTAGATGCACCGCATACATACACCTATCAAACACGCCTTTTGGCTCTTGCACCTTCGTCCTATCCTCGCTCACCTCGAGCTCGGCACTAGCGCGCAGTACATCGACAACACATCCGATTGCTCAGTGTTGGAAGTAGCACATGCCCCTGAAGGAGGCGACCGTGGCGATGCGTACCCAGTGCGTCTCGTTAGCGGTGTCGACCGTCCACATGAAATTTTTCGATGCATGCTTGACTTAGTGATAATGTATGCGAACCCACTCGTATATCAACATGTCCATGTATTACACGGACAATTTAGTACATGTAACTTTCGTACCGCCCATACGCATGCAGGAGATGGGTACTAATAAATGAATGTCCAACCTTGAGCGCTTCAGCTCTCACCTCGAGGAGGGTTCGGTCGTCGTAGTACTGAACACAGGATCACTGGCGGTATACACAAAAATATCGTCATATAGAGCGCTAAATGATGCAAAGACCGGGACGCCTACGCGTTCCACCGTCTGTACAGTGACCATGGATACGCCTATGAATTCTCGGCACCGTACTGTAGTAAGAGTTGCACAATATCCTGGTTCATTACCGTCGATGCTACCTGCAATGGTGTCTTGCCATCGACATTCCTTGCATGGATATTGGCGCCACACTCCAACAGCTGTCGTGTAACTTTCTGATTGCCGTTCTTCGATGCCTGGTGCAGCAGAGTTTCGCCAGACTCATTCGAGGAGTTTACGTCGGCACCATTCTTGAGTAAAAGCTGCGCAACTTCTAAGTGATCACGTTCCAACGCCGGAAAAAGTGGAGTTCCATTCCACCGCCGTACATTGGGATCTGCACCGCTCTCAAGTAAGACTCGCACCACCTCCAGACGCCCTTCACCAGCGGCCAGATGAAGTGAGGTCCAACCTACCAGGCCACTCCGGACGTCAAGGTCTGCACCGCTCCCAATGAGTAAACGCAAAGTCTCTAGATGCCCAAAGTACGATGCACCGTGCAAAGGACGCCAGTCGCCGGCGCGCTGAGCATTCACGTCGGCGCCATGCCTGATGAGTAACTGGGCGACCTCCAGGTCGCCGTGACTAGATGCGGAATATAATGGTGTATCACCGCCATGAAGCTCGTCTGGATCCTGAGAGCGCGACGTGATTAGCCATTCCATTGCAACTAAAAGACCATCACGCGTGGCGTGGTGTAGTGGTGGTAGTCTGGGAGTTGTTGGGGTTTCTGAAATCGACACCCTACTCCCATCGTGGTTTTCTAACCAAGTCCAGGCTGAATAATACGGTTCAGTGGGATCGAAAACCCGTTGGATGGCGTCTTGTGTATGAAGTGACACATTCTCGAACTTGGCATGGCCAACCCAGTGTTGGGCAGCGTAAAACGCAAGAGGAAGGTCTTCTATCGTGGCCTTGTTAACGCTGCCGTCCAGACGAAGCAGGACGGTGAGACAGGCGCGCGCAATCGTTAAATGAGCCGGCTCCAGAGGAATGTAGTATCGTGAGACACGTCCTCGCGCAATCCGGTTCGACGTCAGAAACTCCTTTACTGAAAAGTGCGAAAATTGCACAACGGGTGTGTCGCCGACATTGACAACCGCAATCAAGCTCGAGCATGTGGACAGAACTGCGCCTTCGGGGTCGCCAGGCCGCAAACCCGCCTCGAAACTGAGATCGTCTCCATCGAGGTTGAATGCGAGGAATTCCGCGAGCTCTTCCACGCGAAGAGGGCGAGAGGCCACAGTGATGCATTGGAAAAGACGGTGCGCATATTCCCAATTCTCTTCGTCGATATCCAGCAGCGTGCGTTCGTATGTCCCATCCAGGGTATCTGGTAACTCGTCTACAGCCTGCCGGATGCGCCCTGGCAGGCAGCGACGTAACCTGTCCAACTGGCAGAACACCCATCGAAACCTGAATCGCTATCTTAGTTGCCCTTCGCAGCACAAAGTCAACGGGACACCTCACATTCCATTAGCACCTTCAGTGAGTCTGGTGATGACGAGCCCCCTCTCTTCTTGCTTCCACTTGCGTGTTTTTGTGTCTGTGTTCATAAAAGAGACGATATAATTGTTGATATCTTCCTGTTGTCCGCTCTCGTCGTGCAGCGATACACAGTGAGATACCAAGGGTCGAAGATTGGCTTCGATGTCCGCCTCGGGACGGCTCGTGATGCATACGTGTAGGTTAGGATAGCCCAAGTTGGTCAGCCATTCGACAAGCTCAAGGACCGATTCTCGAGGGGAGGGTGTGCCGGCGCTCTTAGGACATTCATCGAGGGCATCAAGGATGATGTACGTTGGGCCATTTCTTGGGAGTGAGAGCATGTCCCTTAAGCATGTCATGAGCGTGTCGTCACTGGGCTGTATTGCGCCCGAGCAATGGTCCGAAAACGCGCGACTGAGAATGTCGGAACATGAGTCGGATCGATAGCAGAGCTGGATAATAAGAGATGAGAGTGCAGCTCGCGCATCCCGCTTTGCAGTGTCCTTGAAATCGAAGAAAAAATATGCCATCGAGGCTAAACCGGCACCGCACAACCTCGTAATTTTGTGAATAATTGAGGAGCTAATTCTTTTGTCGGCAACTAAAAACGAGCAGAGCCGGTGCAGTGCGTACCAGATGATACTCTTGCCTGAGCCCGCTGCAGAGCCCGCTCACCATCAGGGGAGGAGAGGAAAACATATGGGAAAACATACGTTTCCCGTGGATCCATAACAGTGAGCCAGTCACCTCCCATTCGCGGAAAGTGGTTCCTTCAATGAACCATGTCGCAGTTCCATCGTGATGAGCCTTGCGCGCGGTGTTGTAGTTACTTGACGGGTCCGCAGGAGAAAGCCACTTTCGGGACTCTTTTTGCAGTTGGTCACCTGCACACATCATCTGTCCGTCAGTCAGAAATGGGGAAGTAGGGGGACCGCGAACGTTGGGACTTGTTGATGTTGCCGGCAATCTGCTGCATCACAACTGGTGCCAAAGGGTCAGCAACCATAAACTTCTGATAGCAGACGGGGCACACCTAGCGCCTGTCGAATATCTTCCATTGATGACTTGCCACCTTTCAGACAAACCCTCAGGCCACCATGAACCCCAGACTCGATACGGGCAACGCACCGTCCACAACTACTTTCATCTTCTTCATAAGTCCATACACAACCTCCAGCGTCTGTGCAGCTGTCGTCCGAGCCTCCTCATTGTTCAGTCGATCCAACCTCTGCAGCACCGCTTCAGTCTCGTTCTCTCCCAAAATCTTCATCCCGAATTTCTCTAGTTACATTGAGCGAGGGACGATCCGTCAACGGAGAGAAAAACGCACTCAATCGCCCTTGCTTGACTTGCTGGGTCGCAAGGGCGAGGGTAGAAAGTAGTTCCGCCAGAATTTTCACGATGATCCCAGTCATCGCCGGTGTAGGTGGTATCTTGGTATAAATATCGAGGCGTCTCAGGAAGTTTTCGGTCGATTCGAATAGGTCGACAAGAGCATCGTAGCTAGTGCTGACATCCTTGATTGCCTGAATACAATGGTCGTTGTAAGGGACTGACCGATGAGACCGATAGGGTGGTACATACAGCGAGAAGAATGCCGATTCCTGCGAAGATGGCTTTTGCGGGTGGAAATGGCTGTATAAAAAGCGTCAGAAGAAGCCTTGAAAAGGGTTATTCAAAGCCGATAGTTCCCGACGTACCAGACCAACGCCTTCACCGAGAGCACTGCTGGTGGACAGGGCATGCAAGACGTGGACAGTCCGCTTCAGCCACCTGGTGAGTTTTCTGTCGTCACCTCGAAACTTGTGGAAGGCCTGTGCTTGTTCCTGGAGGACGGCGTTAATATCATCCGCTGAGCTGCAGCTTTGAAGCTTGATTATGAGGGGACTGGCGAGCAAGTTTGTCCCTGCCCGATTCTCATATTCCTCGAGGGCGGTCTCAAAGAGTGATCGGAGGTTGGACTCGTAAGATGGATCGGAAGACATATTGTTACTGTTACTGTAAGGTGTGGTTGCGGTGATCTCTGATGGTGCTTGGGCGGCAATGATGACACCATGTGACCGACAGAGACTCGGCGCAAACCGCCCATATACTGCCAGTGATAGTGCTAGGGTGTAGATGATACGAGGGGCGAGAGTGCGAGAGTACAGAGAGCCAGTGGCCGTCGTGAATCTGGGGCTTGCTTGTCATTTGCCGTTCTAGAATACCTAAATCTCGTCCCATCTCCCAAAATCCTTCCATTCGGGGCTATCGCAGATCCAAAGTGTTTGCGGGAACACAGAGCATTGACATGATGAGATTTTCCACTCCTTGTTTGAGTGAACGGGATAGTATTCAGATCGACCCTAGATTGGAACGCGTGAAGTGTTTTGCAGCGTACTTCGTCTCTGTAGCCGTCCCCTCACCGCAGGAACCGTACCAGGTTCAAATATTCAGGTGTCCGGTAAAGGCGCAGTCATAACGGTACTCATCCCAATCTTGCATGCCCGACGGTCGATCACACCAGGGGCCTGACTTGGAAGTGGCGTATGAACTCATCACGCGTCATGTTCTGCTTAGGCCCGTTCGCATTCGAATCCTCGATCTGCCCTTCCCCGACATGCATGGGCCAGAAGTAGTTGAGAAATGAAGTGGTTACATGTGAGACATCTCGTTTCGTGTCCGGAGGTTCATTTCGGCTTCGGAGGTATGAGTGGTCCCGTGGAGACATTTCTGTTCGCGGGAGGACGTTGATATGATAACGTTTCGAGAACTAGGTGAGACGAGAAGCCATGTCGGGGAGAAGCCCGGAAACTCGCCCAGACCGGCCAACATCCAGACGAACATCGTCAGATAAGGGGAACGGAGTCCCTGGGGGCAAGAAAAATACCGCCTTCCATGGAAAGGCATACCTCCAACTCAGAGTACCAGAAGACCAGCCTTTCTTGATCAAGACGTCGGTGCAGGGCATCACTGATTCAATGCGGTTTTGCTTTGCAAACCAACCGTGATCAGAGTGGCTCAAAGACTGTAGAAGATGCCGAAGACACTCACCGACACCTGGATGTACCAGAATCTTGCCCAGAATGATGGATGGTGCTTCCAGCTGAATCTACAACGCAGCAGCTAAGGACGACGTCATCCGAGTCGTAGCGCGCGTACTTGCTTTCCCCACCCGCATCTTCCTCCTCGTGCGTCTGCGCGGCCTGCATCTGAGCGCTGAGCATTTGCCCACGCAATTCATTCGCCGTCTCCGCTTCGCGGCTACCTGCTCGTCCCCACCACTATGCGGCCGAGTGCCTCCCCCCTTTTGCTTCCCCGAGCTCCGCGATGTTCCCACCTGCCTCCCGACCCTCCGCCCGCAGCTCAACCGCCCCCGCGCCATCCTTACGTATTCTCTGTACCCACCGGCGTACGCTTGGCAGCCACATTGGCCCCCGCAATTACAGTCGCGTACTCCTCTTCTCCTGCAGGACGAAAAAAAAAGGGATGAGCCCACAGACACGGAGCGGAGGCTTAACATACCCTCTGGGAGTTCCCACGTTGTCGGCCGGGTGCGCCGGCGTGACGAACCCGTCGCGGCTCGTCGGTGCTTCAGCACCGTCACTGGTTCTCCTAATACTGCCTTCGCTTGCGAGTTGCTTCCCCGCTAGAGCGCTTACGCCGTATGCGCTGAAGAATTTACGGGGAGGCCAAGTACGTAGTCGGTGTGACAGTTTGCAACAAGCGCGCGCAGCGCCGCAGGGAGCGCTTAACAGATCGTAAGGGAAATGGTATTTTGGAAGAGCTGATACGATGTGTAGAGGTCATTGGTTGGAATATGGGCAAGTGTTAGCCATCCATCTCTGTGTGTTAAGGCGAAGGAGGAAGGCATGCCGTGGTATTGAACTTGACAGGCATCTTGACAGTTTGACTAGCTTACGTTATGCCCATAGCCACAACAATTGAAGCAAGTGAGTGAGTGCGGTGCACTCAACGCGTATGGGTTCCCCACCTACACCAACCACGGGGGCAAGCCCTCGTGTATATCGTCCAAGACTTATGTCCGATGGTAGTAGTACCGCCTCTTCCACAACCGATGAGTTTTTCGACGCCGACTCTTTCATATTCACCCTGGGCTCTGGGTCGGGTCACTGGTCCAGTATCCCTTCGTATAAAACTGTGAGGTCTATCAACTCCCGCAAGAGCCGCTATAATGCGCTCCCTCGACGCAAATACGCTGATATTGGACGCCTACCGCTCCTGCGAGGTCCCGTGTCGCCAGATGTTGACGGCGCTTCAGCTCTCAAGGTATGTGGAACTGTCAGGTGCCGGGAAAGCCATAACTACAACTAGCGTTATTTTCCAGGCCGAGTTAATGGAGTTCGATGAAGCTAGAAATATCCTTAAGAGGGCCGAAAGGGATACCACGGAACACAAAGCCACTATCGATGACATCATCAAGACGGCTGAGCGGTCAGTACATTGACCAGAAGCCGAGTCGTTTCTACTCACCTGATTGATTTAGACTTTCGTTCGATGATACCAATGTCGCCTCTTCCACAACCGATGAGTTTTTCGACGCCGAGTCTTTCATATTCAGCCTGAGCTCTGGGTCGGGTCCCTCGTCCAGCATCCCTTCGTATAAAACCGTGAGGTCTATCAACTCCCGCAAGAGTCGCTATAATGTTCTTCCTCGACGTAAATACGCTGGTATTGGTCACTTAAGGCCCCCGCGAGGTCCCGTGTCGTCAGATGTTGACGGCGCTTCAGCTATTAAGGTACGCAGAAATATCTGGTGCTGGGATAGCCACGACTACACTAGCGTCTTTTTTCAGACCGAGTTAAGGGATAAGCCCGATGAAGCTACAATGACGATCAAGACAGCCGAAAGGGATGTGGTGACTGCAGTGCAGTAGCAAGGCCCTCCTACCTCAACAACCATGGAACACGAAACCACTACTACAGCATCCCTTACCCCCACTTCGGACACCCCTATTGGAACTCACGTCCTTGGACAATGACTGAGTCGGATTCAACGCGACTTTCGTGGCCACTTTTAGAAGGCACTTAACTTACCCAAAGAAACCCCGACCAGGGCATCAGTCGGCAGGCGTGGCAAACAGCCGAACCTCGTTCTTTGCAGGATTTTAGCGGGGTTATTCCGCTAAGACGCGAACGGAGGTTGCGTCCACCACGTTGCGCCTTGCGACTTGATTCGAAGATTTTCAGATTCGGATATTGTAAAATATGGCCACGACACTATGTATGTTTATTCTATGGCTCCATTTTCTCGAATATGCACGTAACCATTTTTGTCTGAAGGCGGAGTGTAACCTCGAATCAGAGGCAAGCGACTTCTATCCGTTTCAGCGCAGCGCACGAGTGCCCGAGCATCTAACAAACGTTCCGAATGTATTTACAAAAAAAAAAGTCTCCACACAGCAGTGTACTTGTATTTATAAAAAAGGTGGCTCTAATTTCCCAAAAGAATACTGTTACGCACTCACGAAAAAAAACCTCCTGCGTGTCGAGAATCGCTAAAAGTGGCCGAACTTTCGGGTGTAGCCGGATAACGTGACTTTTGCATCACATGTGTCTTCGAAATTACGCTGACAGTGGTTATAATTACTTACATCAGCAAGAAAAACAAATTATTATAAGTGATTATAATATCTTATAAGTGCCATAAGCGCTGTAATCCAGGCAGGAATTATAAGCGCTTAGCCAGTCACATGGATTTGGCAATTCGTTACTAATCAACACAATTCTCATAATCGCTTATAATCATCTCAATAGTTTGTAATTGCTTTTGGTTATCATTAGAAAATATAATTGCTTGATAGGATTTAGACCACTTACAATTGGTTTTATGACCATCACATGCTTCCGTACTCTATAATCATACAATTTGCTAGGTGTTGACTTCATTGATGAATTACTTGCTCAAATTTTAAATATGTTGGTAAATTTAATTTTTGCACTAAACTTAAGTGTCTAAACATATAGATTCGGAAATGGGTAAATAGTTAGGTAATGTAAGAAAAGCAGCCAGCTGGGGAGTCGAACCCACGACTACTAGATATATTGCACTGGCAAGGGCATTACCACTAAGCTACATGGCCTCAGGTATATATGTCGAAAGGTATCTTATAAGGTAGGCCCACTATAGTAAAAAATGTACCAAGTCGATTATCTATTAGGGGAATGGTACAATGTGCAATCTGGGATAAATTGGGACAAAAATATTAATATTTTGAATATACTAATACATTCTATGCTACTTGGTATATCTCCTTGAGTGTGTGCACATGAGACTGGCATGGTAAGCAGTGCGTGATGTGCCACCACACTATGGAGTGACTCGGAGGCAGCGTGTGCAAAAATCATGGCATGCAGGCCCGGGGGAGGCAGGGTGTGCAAGTCTGTTGCCACTGCGAACGGGGTGGCATGCGTAGGGGAGGTGACGGGTGCGGGGCGGGGTGGGACGTGGTGCTGAGGGAAGATAGGGCGTACCATGGCTGGTACACCCTATCTTCCCTCAGCGCCCAACCCATGGTGATGCAACGCATCGCCATGGGTTGCGACATGGTATGCGTGGGGGCAGCGGGCAGAGGGGTGGTGGTAGTAAGTGGAGGGGTGGTGGGTGTAATGGCAGAGATTTTGAGCTCCCAAGAAAGCACGCCGCTGAGCTGCCCGAGCCGGCCTGCGTTGGACAACTACAAAAGAACCCTGGATTCCGAGGCATTAAGAGAGGCCTTGATGAGAAAGGGCGATCTGAGCATGTGGACATTGCGTCCTAAACCAGCTAAGTCCCGCACTCCTGCTGAGAGTAGCGACAAAGAAGCTGACGACCCCTACAAGCAAGATGAAGCTCGTGTGCGCAAGATGTATGTGCACTTCTACGGGCATACTGGCCCAGAGTCATGTGACTCATCACGTGAGGCATCATCTGAGCGCATATGCCTCGGGTATGCTACAGCCGGTTACCCGGTTGGTAACGACATGGACTATGTCACAGAACGGACTTGGATGCTTACTGTTAGGTTCTGACTACAACAGTAAGCTTGTGATTCTCTTTATTAGTCAGGGACATTCTCTTTCACGTGTTATCAGTCAGCAGTAGTATCACATGGCACTCTACGCTTACTGATTAACTAGGATAGTGATACTAGGGTTCGAGCTAGATACGCTATAGGCCAATCATGTTCGAGAGGCGCTTTAAAGCCCTCTACCATCATGTATAAGTAGTAGTCGCAGAAGACCAAGGATCGCCATCTTGGTCTTCTTGAATCATCGGTTTCCAAACTCCTCATCTGGCTCCCTATCCAACTGCCTTGAGTACTAAGGCCACAAAGGAGGGAGCGCACTGCATAAAGCTTACCAAGAAGCTTTCCCAGTTGCAAAGATGTCAACGTGTTAGGACTCGGGATCCCACGTTTGACTCCACAAGCCGTGAAGCTGAGTACTTGCGTCTTACTATCACCTAAAGCAAGGCCCATGCTTACTGAAGCGTAACAGACTAGGCCTTTATGCCTGTTTACTGATGGACTTTCTGATGGACGCCTCATGTACTGTACAGGCGCAGCCTCGTGTCTGATGGACGTCGGTGCCTTTATAGGCCGGTCCAATTATGTTCCTTCCTTGTGTTTCAGCTTGTGGAGCTGGAGCCCTTATGGCTATTGGCTAGAGATAAGGACTTAAGGTTCATGCTGAGTCTGAACCTTATCTACTAGTAGTATAAGTACTAGCTTATCTTCACATGTATTCCCCATCTTGAGTTTGCCAGAATCCACATCACAGTTCCCTCCTATCTTCCTAAGGGCCTTAAGCTGGTCTTTTCTACTGAACCCTTAGACATTGTCTTGTTGTGCCACTTCTTAGCGAGCCGTCCCCTTTGATTTTCCCCTTCGCCTCTCAGTTGCAACTACTATTGTAGTAGTTTTGCCTTGGTTGTCATGTGCAATACAAGCGTTCTGAGAAACCCAGCTCAAGTTGAGCTAGACGGCTGGTGTGACCATAACAGTGGGCAGGGGTGGCGGTTGCAGTCGCGGGAGGAGGGGTGGTGGGCAGAGGGGTGGAGGTGGCGGGCAGAGGGGCAGGCAAAGGGGTGGCAGATGGAGGGGTGGTGGGCAAAGGGGCAGCAGGCGGAGGGGTGGCACACATGAGGAGGTGGGGGCGCGCCACTATGCCGCATGCTGCAACTTGGCACGCGCAGGGGAGGCAGCACATATGAGGAGGTGGCATTGTCAGCGTGTGTCACGATGCACTACTGCATGTGACATACGGCTCACCCTGGAAAAGCACCCCGATGCACTGTGCCATTGGGGACGCGTGGGTAACCTGTTTCAATATGAGCTCAGTAGCGGCACCACAATAGGGGAGGGGATATGTACGGTGGGGATGCCACTGGTGCCATGTGAGTTGAGTGGTTGGGCATCGGGATATCGTGCTGCTCACTGGCAAGCTTGTGGTGGACCCTCAAACGAGTGGGAGGGCCAAATTTGGTGGTCATGTGCCTGCTGTGTCAGCATGGATGTGGCATGAAGGAATCAAATTTACATATTTAGCAGATTTCTTATTTTTATTATTTAATTGATAGCACTTGCAATAAGATCACAATATTATCTATGTATTGTGATCACTTATAAACAATTATGAGAATTGTGGCTGCTTATAAACGGTTATGAGAATTGCGGCCTGGCTGTAAGCAATTGTCATACATTATAATTCGTGTAAGTGATTTTGCATTTGGCAAGTGCTAATAATTTTTTATTATTTTTGCTGATGTAGGAGCTCCCCCTTCTCGATCAGTTTATGGATGTGTACAGACCCCCCCCCTAGCCAAAGTTTAATAGAGGGTTCACATATCTTGGTTGAGGATAGAAACTGAGTTCAGGGTGGCCAAAAAAACTGGTTTGTGACTGCCTAGGATATGCACCACAGTGAAACATGGCGTTCAAGCCTGGTACTCCACTGGCAGCACATCTAGTGGAACTGAACCATGTCCTGTGCCCCATGGGCATCGATAGGGGTTTAAAGTTCAAGCTGATGATTAATATTCTTGGTCTTGTCGGTTCTTGATATGTCATGCTACAGCGGAGCATGGTCTCTGACGTTCTGTAACAAGTCCCAGCCTAAGACTAAGGGCACCTGAGTCAGTTCGGCACTGAGTGCAATGACACCTAAGATCCGTGGTGACCTTGTTATAGCACAAGTCATAAAGCTTCGAAAGGCTCCCTAACAAGGCGAGCAGTAAATGGGCCAATGAAGGCAAGGAGAGGATCACACGGATAAGACAAGTTCAACAAGCTGTGAATTGACAAAGCCAAAGCTAAGGAACTAAGGCCTACGGGTACAAGCTAATATACTCAACTAGGTGGTCCGTGCATATGTGGTCCGTGCACCAGAGGGCTTAAGGCCATTGGTGGATAAGTAAAGGAACATCATAGAAGGTGATGGAAGGAAATGACAGCGCATAAAAGAGAAGACGTGCCATGGGAACAAGAGATAACCATAAGTCCACTCTGATAAGGGCTTAGGATAAGATGAAGATGAGATCGAAGATAGGATAAGATAAAAGAAAAAGAGTATGCGGCAAAGAGTTCGTGACATGATAGGAGTTGACCCTTTCACTTGTCTTTGCTGATCCTTTCACGCATCCTACCAAGTGATGGTTGATTTTAGACTCTGGTACTTCATTGAAGGCACAAATACCTTACATCATGTCATCATTTCCAAGCACAAGTATATTATTGATTTGGGGGCAGAGATTTATCAACTATCTGGCCCCAACCTAAGCAAGGATATCACTCCTTGGCAATTGGTTCTCCTGAAGGTCTGTAACCGTATCCGAGTCTTACCCTGGGTCTTAATTGGCATTCCAAACGGACTCATTCATTCTTTTCTGATGTCCTCTAGGTTGACATTGACCTTTTTTCCCCTGGGGGTCCCACTAGTGATTTGCAGGGACCAAGTGACGCTGAAAGGTTGAACCCATTGCTTCGAATATGCATAATATGGCCTTGCCAGCCAGATAAATGTCACCTCCATGTATGTGTAAGGTGACCTGTTTGTGAGTCTAGGTTTCTCACATAGCTGTGAGTCTCTGACACCTTCCCACAGGTCCCTTAGCAGCTAGACCACTGCTAGTTGCTGCCTGCTGGCTGCACTATAACTTGTGGGGCAGCAATATTAACAGAATACTGGAGTCTTTGACTGATGGAAGTGGGTTGGAATATCTGCCCAAAGCAGAAGTCAAAAATCTGGAATTATGGTGCCTTGACTATCAGGAAGACGTCTTTCTATTCCATCATGAATATGCTACCGCATTCGAGTCACTAGATTTGGGGTCACCAACGAGTGGTGAACCAAACGTAGTTGTAATTGGCAAGCCAGGAATTGGTCCGCATTGTCTTCTAATCATCATTGGTTTACTAACATAATATCTTGAATCCCGATCTAGGCAAATCCTGCTTTTTATATTATGTCCTGCTGCGCCGACTATATGACAAAAAACCCACTGCATTTCAACTCTCGGACTACTTTGTACTCTTTCAGGACACTGTCCAGGTTTACTGTGGCAGTGATGATGACATGGTTATCCCTGAAGGAACCCTGGCCCTTTCCACTGCCAGTAACCCAGCTGGAATACCATGTGATGCGTTTCTGTCTGCAGAACAGGACAGAAATGCTCGGATCATTCTGATAACCTCTTTGTCTTTGGACACCTGGAAGAGGTGGTGTAAGATGTATCAAGTGGGTGTGTATGTAATGGACTGCTTTTCTTATGACGAGATAAAGGTTCTTGGGTTAGTCTGACCTGACTCCTACAAACACTTCTTTCCTTGCTAAGCTTGTTAAACAGGAACATACTCAGTCTCAATGCCAGCAAGCTCCTTCGCATTTACAATATGTGGAGTCCTTCAGTATGCAACTGTGTGCAGTTATCACAGCAGTGCTCTCTGGAAAGCTCTCACAGATCACAGGTCAATGCCGCTGTGTTTGCATTCATCAAGGACTTTTGTGCTACTCAAAGAGATTTGGACTCGTTGAGGGTTCCTAACACTATTTTCTCCATCCGACCAATGAACAAATCCATCGAGGGTAAGGTAGAAGACATCAGGAACCAGCACCCCCTTTACATAAGCTGTAAACCCTAGGAAACCCTAGGGTTTGGAGTATGTAAGCATTACATAAGCGGACAAATCTTGACTTTACTACAAAAAAAAAAAAAAGAAGAAAAATCTTGTTAAAGCATAAGAGTTAAGAAGGAAGAGGAGTTCATAGACATAAAGTACACTATATGGATGCTACAGAGGCCTTAATTTCCCTAATTATATCTGGTGGAAGGGTGCGATGTCCATGATACTTTTGGCCACATGTTTTACGAGGCATAACTGAATCAATTATTGGGTTTGTGGGGACACAGGGCTTCGCGACAAGTGATTGTCAGTATGTTGTAGGTCATGTGATGTATTATATAAGCGGGACAAATATTGCTTTAATTTGACAAAAATGTGCAGAATAGTGAGAAAACACATTTTGCAAAAAAAATAAAAAGGCTAATATCTTGCGCAAATCTCAATATTTTTAAAAGAAAATTTGTACAAGCTATAGCTACATATGTCTACTTTAATTCGTACAAAGTAGATTATTTTATTTTGATGATGTGAGAGGGGAATAAGGACGATGAAGGAATGCACCTTTACCCAAACCCTAGGGTTTACAGCTTATGTAAAGGGGGTGCTGGTTCCTGATGTCTTCTACCTTAGACAAGTTCCGATTGTACAAGTGGCCACACAGCACATCAACGAATTGATCCTAAAAGCCACCATCAAGGTTGGCGCCGCTGAGCGAATTGCATTTTACAGTTCGTTGAGCTGGGACGAGTCGTTCCGGTCATCCGCAGGTTACATATTGAGGAATTTTGTTCATGCATGGCTGTCCGCTCATCCGGCCTCGAAACCCATCCCCTGCACTGCTGTCACGGCCAATGCGCCCACGCTCGAAATCCCGGTGTGCTCTAAGGATAGGTCTCTCCCTTTGACCGACTTGAACTCGATAGTACTGTACATGGACACACAGTTGCCCCCCTTTTGTTTGCTTCCTGTCCCCAAGACATGCGCTGGCGTTGATGCCGTCGTTGTCTGCAGCGACAAACTCGTCATTACAGTCCAGGTGACCGTCTCTAGCCACCAGCACGACGCAGGACCAAGTGGCTTCGGACAGAACCGTGCGCAACTTGCGGGTCTATTTGGAGAGGCACGCCGGTGGTGCCATGTCTTCGTCACTGGTGAAGAGGAAGTCGCGGACGCGTTGCGGTGGAAACTGAGGTGGGGACTTCCAGCAGACCTTAACGTTACTATGTACACCGCTGTTTTCGACGTTGGTCGGTTGGACCCAATTCGTGATCGTTTGGACGAATTGATCGAATAGAGGGTAAGTAGGCGTTAAATTCTATGCGACTGGTATTGACGAGGGAAACGGTCAGGTACTACGTGGAACCGAGAATTCCTCATACACGATGTCTGATGCTACATGGACTAGCTGTACAAGGGATTATCGATTATCAAAGATAACTAGCAAATTTATTTAAAAAAAAGTCCCTTCGTGGTATTTTTTCCTATTGTAACGTGGCAGGTCCGAGTGTACGTTGTAGAGAAATACGTCTTGATTGTGTTTGGCGCTGTGGAGTTCGCCTGGGGAAGGCCGGGCTCGATCGAATCATGGCTCGAGTCAGAATATCGCCCATCTTCAACCGATGAAACGTGTATTCATTTCTGCATAGAGGGAGACTCCTTTGAGGTAAAGTATAAGTATGCACTAGATTCTATAGTACCAATGGGGATTATGACGGCAGCTGTACATGCGAGCCCAGAATCAAGAGACGGGGAGCAACGACGACAGTGGCAGATGCATACTTGAGAGATCCAAAAGTAGAAAAAAAAAGAGCAAGTAGTACTAAACACAGCATAGGGTGGAAAGTGAAACACAAGTACAATACGCATGGTATACAGATGAACGCGAATGAACTAGCACCACAAACGGACTGGAATTCTTTTCCTCTCTATGTCGCCTGACCGTCCTCGCTATCTTCTCCTGTCTTGATCTGCGTCTCGACGCCGGATGCGACCGTGCTGGCGCTGACGGGAGAAGTAGGAGAGCCGGTCTGCGTCGAGGGCGGATAGCTGGTAGTCGTAGTCCCCCCGTGATACGGCGACCAATACGGGGGATAGCCGGGAGGTGGGGGAGGCGGGTAAAACTGGTAATACGCTTGCTGAGCCTGCGCCTGCATTGGAGAGCCATCACCAGCGGGTGGCAATGGGTGCGCCGCGGCAGGAGAGTACGCGTGATAGGGGACCATTGGTTGCGGCGACCCCTGAGCGGGTAGCGGTGAGCCAGGGGAGCCCCCTGGTTGACTTGCACTGGACGGCGGTGGCCCAGGTGGAAACATGGCACCGGGGTACATGCCCGACGGTGCCGGCATGGAGAAGCCAATAGGGTAAGAATAAGCCGGCGCGAGCCCGTAGGTGGCCGCATAGTGCGCGTGCTGGAGCATAGCCATGTTGGGGTCGGCAAAGCCGGTTGGAACGACGGGGTAAGGCGAGCTGCTGCTGTCCGTGGGCGAGGTCGGGGTACTGGTGCTCGCGGTGGAGCTCTTTGGCTTGCGTTTGCTCTTTGGGGCCCCGTAGGGGTCGTATCGCTTGTTACGCTTTCCCGCGTTTGCTACGTTCGCGGCGATGACTGCGCCTACTTCCAAAGGCTCACTGAGAAGCGGCATACCGACCGCCAGTGCCGAGTTGAGCACATGCGGTGAGGGTTCGACATCGTCAGCCTCTCCGCGGTATCGGGGAACGCCATCCACGCCAATTTCAACTTTGGGTGGATTCCGGAAATGGGTCTTCTCCAGGTATTCGGGGCTGATGTCGAGAGAGGCGAGCTCGGGGTAGGATGACGCGGTGCGAAGTCGGCCCTGTTCGACGTCCTCAATTTTGTAATATGATATAAGATGTTGGGAGACGCCACTGATGGTCAAAGAAAAGGTCTATATGAGAGCGTCAGTTTCCGTATAAAGTATGGCATCGACGAAATAGTAGAAATGAAGCATTTCAAAGTAGGCGCCTTGTACAGTGAAATATGTCAAAACACCCCGCTTTACGTCAAGAGAAACACCACCAGACTCGGCCATGGCTGTCCAAAAGGAACTCATGTCCCAAGGCCTGGACTGATGACGTTGTTGGCCATGTTCCCCCCCAGAGAAGGCGCAACCCCAGGAAGATGTGGGCGGTGGAGTGCGCAATAGAGCGGCCAGTAGCAAGGAAGGAAAACAAATGATAACAAGTAGGGGGTTCCGTTCAAAATGAAAAAAATCAAACGGACCTTTTTCATCATTCCCCCGGCCTTGAATTTGTAGCTGTTCGTCAGACTGCCCACCAGGCTCCGCTCGCGCTGCCTATCGATCCCCAACCGGGTGGTCTCTCCGCGCGGGCGGCTGAGCGTCTGGCCTTCGGATTTTGCCCCGTCTCCACCTGACTGGTCGCCACCTTGTTCGGCGTCGTTGCGAGCGCCCCTATGACCTGCTCCGCGTTTCTCCGTCTCGCGGTAAAGGAGGAAGTTGCCAAGTATCCTACTGGGACTCCAAAAGAACCCATCCGTCCAACGTTTGATGCCACTTTCGTCTTCGTCGAATACAAAAACAGAACCGGAGGTTATCATCTTGCGTTCGGAGTCGACCAGACGCCGGGTGACGCGTGGGATCAAGCCGCGGCGTGCAGCCTCGAGGATGAGGAGGGCATCGCCTGTAGTCTCTATCCAACCCGACCAGGGAGGTTCTGTCCATTGTGCCGTAGATGAACTTTGGGCGTTGCCATGGGAGTCGGGGGGTGATGACATGGAAGCTAGTTACTACATTACGAGGAGATGAGGTGTGATAGAGATATTGCGGGGATGCATAAGGGGATGAGTGGGAGCGAGTAAGGCAGGAAAGGCGATCAGCCACCAATCGAAATCAAAAGTAAAGTTTGAGAACAAAGTTGGCTCACCGAGCAGGAAGATTTACGGGTGGAGGGCGAAATGACTGAGAGCCTATTTAGGATTCAACACCCGCTGACTCCGCAACTGTCAGCTCTTTGCTGGAGGAGCACCGGGCTGATTCTGGTACTTGAAAATGCAATAATCAAGCACGATTAAGTCTGGGATGGCCTGACCGCCGGCTGAGGTGTGGACGAGGACGATGTTGAGTGGGTTGTTCGCTGTGGCTGAAAAGTCAGAGCAAGAGTCTGGCGGAATTGCCTTATCTGGAAACCCCTTTGAGCTCCCGATTTTTGCGCTCAAAGACTCGACTCGGTCAACGGTTTGCTTCGTCGTCTGCTTAAAAGACCTAGCACGCAACTAGAAATACTGAGTGCTGCTGTACTGCTGCATCCCTCACCTTAGTTTCTGCCTCCTTCATCTCCGCAGTCTTGTGCTTCGGCGCTGGGCTTAACCACACACTGTCTATCCCCATGCGGCCCCCAATACCTCGAACAGACAAGCACTACCTCTTCTCCTCAGTTTTCTCCTCTTAGACTACTTGCAGACAAGAGCCTTCTGCGCAAGTATTCTTCCGTGATCTTCCAACCGAACGGTCTATACACTCGGCCTCGATGGGCCGTCTTCGTGGCTCGTGCGCGCGTAAAGGGCTCTACGACCTGGATGACGTCGGGCTTGGTATCTTTTCAGGAGACGGACGACAGCTGGCACGGAGGTGATTTTCCAGCTCGACTATTCCATCGTCGGCGGACACGCCCGCGAGCGTCTTCTGGCTGGAAAGCACGAGAAACGAGTGATGGCAGAAACGTCCTGTTCCCTATGGGCCCCGGCAAGGTCACCTTTATTATTGATGCGGACCATATAATGCGCACAGACCTGAAGGAGTTTATCAACCTCGACCTGCATAGCACCCGTCATGCTGCACCCCCATGAGCAATGACAACGAGGTGATGTAAGCTTCCGGTTCCGCAAAACGGGATATTGGGAGCACTGCCTGTGCGTCGTTTCTATCACATTGGGTAATACTCATTCATCATGGGGTACCACAGCCATGCCTAGTTGGGTACTGATCGATCTGCCCGAAGTGCACTATACGCCGTGGACTTGGTTCGGTTCCGCCAGGTGGCTGCCAGGGTAGTGAAATGCTTTCTCTTGATCTTCGCATCCATCATGAACGCGACGTTTCGCTGTGGATATCCTGTACAGTCATTTTCAACAGCTTTTAATCGACCCGGATTCGCTTGCTAACCTCGACCGAGGTACTAGTCTCACCTTGGAGAATGTGAACTCGCGATGCTGACGATTTGCCACACATGCGGAATAAGTGCAAGGTCACGTTCCTATAGTGTTTGTCTAAGAACCTTTACATGCTCATCCAAAGTTCTCTCTGCATGACAACCGGCTATATGGTAAGTTTCTATCGCCAAAATCTGCTGACGGCTGATACCGCCCCCTTCATCCAAGAGCCCACCAAGTTGTTAATCTCGCCGCTGCCATCACAGAAAGGGCCGATGCTCGCGCGCCTGTTAGATCCCGGATGGGGCAGAACGACGCTGAAATCGCACGTTTCACACAGCGAACGATCGCACTCATGCCAACACCTCCGCTATGGTCGTGGACGAGTTAGTCGGGGCCGGGTCCGTCCTTGTCGCTGTTCCGGTGGAGACATTACGGGACTGCGTTGTGAGTGAGGGCGAAAGCAGGGGCGAAGCGTCCCTAGGCCCCTCTGCGATGAGCAGTAGTCGTAACAAGCAGCGAGCCGAAGTAGCTGGACGCATACACCAAATAGAGAGAGCTTTTGGGAAAAACAAGGTGAGAATATTCTGCAGTCACGCTTCCAAAAAGGAAAGTGCCTTGACTCGCAAGAGATGAGACCAAGAATATTAATCATCGGGCCAGGTCCCTTGAACCTTGAATAAGCTTGAAAGTTTGAACGTTTGAACCCCTATCGATTCCCACAGGCCACAGGATATAGTTCCCTGAGCCTGAGCCTGGCCTGAACCGATCCCGAACCGTTGACTAGGACCTGGCTCAGAATACAGTATCTTCAAGCCTGGTGGCCAAGCCGGGCCCAAGCCCCGGCTTTTGAGCTGAGCTGGGCTGTGCACATCATCACTACCGATACTGTGGGATTGTACTAAATCAGGATTGTTCCTGATCATCTACTGAATGATTGTAACTATAAATGACCCCATAAACTGTTAGTACTGTCAATCTGTGAGTCATCTCAACGATCGTGCTTCAAGCAGATCCAAGTGTTCCTGATCTTCCAAGATCTCAAGCACGATCTTAAGCTCATTCATATCTCGGATGCAATTAAGATGATGCCTCATAGAATCTCTACTCGATGTGAATTTGCTTTATAACTCACATCACATTTTGCACTAAGGGATACTGTTGACTGCAGCAGCATTGTACATTCATACAGTATATGAATTTGTTTTACACAATTGTTGTCATCTAATAACCTCAATGTCAGCCATGCCTTCCATTATCCATACCTAGTTTTTAGGTAAAAAAGGGCAATGTGTGCCCCTTTGGTTGGCAGTACATTTCTCCTCTAATCATCACACTTATTTTAACTTTGATGTCAGTTTATAGACTTTGGTACTTTATCAAAGACACAGATGTCATACACTGTGTTGATGTTCCCAGTGCCAGGTGCATTTCCGATTTGAAAACAGAGGTTCACAAACAGTTGGGCAATAACCGTGATGTCCCTGCCCTATACATATGCCTCTGGAAGGTTTGTCATGGCAATAATGTCACTCATTGTTCTAACCAGAAGTTGGCTGACACCTTTCATGTCTCCTAGGTTGATGGTTACCCTCTTCAACACAAGAACAAAAACCAGGAATTACAGGTACCAGATGATTCAAAAGAGCTGCACCCAGGGCAAATGATACAGGATCTGTGGCCAGATCAACCACAAGAAGGCAGTCTCCATCTGTATGTGATGCAACCGAGCTGTGAGTCCAAGTCATTAGCATGTTAGCACATAATGGCATGACACTCTGACACCTTCCCACAGACCTACCAGCAATCAGATCATGCTCACTACTTGCTGCCTAGTGCTTGTACCATATCATGTGGGGAAAGAGTCTAGACAAAATATTGGAATGTTTGCTCTTGGATAATGGTGATGGGGTGGAATATCTATCCACAGCAGAAGTTAAACATCTGAAACTACGGCACCTTGACTTTTGGGAGGAAGTCCTTTTATTCTGTCAGGAATATTGTACTGCATTTAAATCACTGCATTTAGGGTCATTAAAGAGTGGTGAACCCAGTGTAGTAGTAATTGGCCAGCCTGGAATTGGTGCATGTTGTCTTCTAATCATAACTGCTTTACTAACATTATATCTTGAATGCTGATCTAGGCAAATCCAGCTTTTTATATTATCTCCTTGTTACGGTCGACCCTTCGGACTTACTTGTGTAATAGTGATGACGCGACTCGGAGTTTCGGACTCTTACTTACCAGTTGTGGCTACGGTAGTAAGTAGTAATTAGTCACGGACGTATGTCTCAGTCAGCACTCAGCGATCGCATGTGATTGCTGAGTGATTCCTAGGATCGGTGTAGTAGGGTTCGAGCTACATACGCCATAGGACAGTTCCGTTGAAGAGGCGCTTTAAAGCCCTCGCGTACATGTATAAGTAGTAGTCGATGAAGACCAAGACACGCCATCTTGGTCTTCTTCAATTGCCATTGATCTCATCACTCGCGTGTTTTACTCTCTTCTCGTCACCTTCACCGTAGTGTGTAACTGTCACCTTGTCCGGCTCATGTACCGGCAGGTTGAAGTCTATTCGGGCCAACGTGATCAAGGAAGACCGTTGCTAGCCCTGTCATCGTATTGAGGAAGTCGCCTCTACGTTTGACTCATATCACGTTTACTGTTATCTCGCCCAGGAATTCGTTCAAGTCGAACAAGCGCCACGGCAAGGCGTAACATCCTGCTGCACTGGCTAAGTAAAAAGAAGCCCACTGCATTTCAAATATCAGACAAATTTTTACTGTTTAAAGATAGCAGGGTCAATATGTACTCTGGAAATGATAACAAGGTCACCATCCTACTAGGAACATTGGCCTTAACTGGTGCCAGCAAGAATGCTAGAACACTGTGTAGTTCCTTTCTGGATGCAGAGCAAGATGGAAGTGTGTGCATTGTCCAAGCAACCTCCCTGTATCAAGACAACTGGAAGAGGTGGCAGAGGGAGTGTGAAGTGGACTTGTATATTATGAACTACTTTTCAGCTGTTGAGTTAGAATCTCTCGGGTCAGTGGCTTCCTTAATTTTTCCAATCTCACTAAGACATTTCCAACAGAACATTGCTTGGACTCAATATTGACAAGCTCCTTGGTAATTATCACATATGGGGTCCCTCTGCATGCAATTGTGTGTGGCTCACATGGCAGCCGCATTTAAGGATGCCTTACCAGTGTTACATTGAATGTAACGGTCACACCAGCCGTCTAGCTCGACTTGAGCTGGGTTTCTCAGAATGCTTGTATTGCACACGACAACCAAGGCAAAACCACTGCAATAGTGGTTGCAACTGAGAGACGAAGGGGAAAACCAAAGGGAACGGCTCACTAAGAAGTGGCACAACAAGACAACATCTAAGGGTTTGGTAAAGAAGACCAACTAAGGCCCTTAGGAAGCAGAGGGGAAACTAGGATGCAGATTCTGGCAAACTCAAGATAGCAAATACATGTCCAGACAAGCTAGTACTTATACTACTAGTATATAAGGTTTGGACTCAGTACGAACCTTAAGTCCTTATCTCTAGCCAATAGCCATAAGGGCTCCGGCTCCACAAGATGAAACACAAAGGAGAAACATAATTGGACCGGCCTATAAAGGCATTGATGTTACGCCTTGCCGTAGCGCTTGTTCGACTTGAACGGATTCCTGGGCGAGATGACAGTAAACGCAACACAAGTCAAACGTAGAGGCAACTTCCTCAATACGATGACGGGGCTAGCAACGGATTCTCTAAGTCACGTTGGCCCGAATAGACTTCGACCTGCCAGTGTATATGCCGGACAAGGTGACAACCGCACACCACGACGAATGAGATGAGAAGTGAATAGAGTGTACAAGTTGGAAGATCAATGGCAATTGAAGAAGACCAAGATGGCGTGTCTTGGTCTTCACCGACTACTACTTATACAGGTACGCGAGGGCTTTAAAGCGCCTCTTGAATGAAACTATCCTATGGCGTAAGTAGCTCGAACCCTACTACACCGATCCTAGGAATCACTCAGCAATCACATGCGATTGCTGAGTTGCTGACTGATACTCGTAAGTCCGTGACTAATTACTACTTACTACCGTAGCCACAACTGGTAGGTAAGAGTCCGAAACTCCGAATCACGACATTGCTATGACATACTGTAAGTCCGAGGGGTCGACCGTAACATCACCCCCTTTTCAAGGGGCAACGCCCACGTTGCAGCTAAGTCGACCGCGGCCAGGCCCTCGTTCCTTGGCCCAACCCAATCCAACCCCCCATACGCCTCTCGACCTCGTCCATCAGGTTAGCGTTCTCCATGCGATGTATTACCCCCAGCTCCTCCATGCTAAGCCGTCCCCACTCCTGCTCCAACTCCCCCATGCGCTGTTCGATCCTGGTGATTGCAGAGCGAACTGCGCGGTAGCGTTGGACCTCTGCCACGAGCGAAACATTCTTGCATTCACGATCACTTCCCCATCACCACCTCCGACGGCGTGACGCGCCCTGCCAAATACGTCCAGATCATCTTCGGACCTAACCCCATCGTCCTCGGGCTCATCGACGAGTCCGACCGCGTCTTCCCCAAACCGTTGTACGCGCGCCCCTACCGCTTCGGGCCCCACAAGGAGCGACCCTCCTACTCGCGCGAGGATCTTATGATCCTCGACGGTGGATACGATGAGGTCCACCGGATCAACCGCGCTCAACGTAATCGGGTCCTCGATTGACCCTGAACCCGTGTGGGCAATGAGTGGCTCGGACGGTGGAGACGGCCCTGTCGTCAAGCTGGGGGTGAATGTCTCCTCGGTAGACAGTGTCACCAGCGGTGGTGAGGGCGTGTGGCGTGGTGTTGGATGGGGCGTCAGCATCTCGTCCATAGGAAATGTGGTCATGCGCATCTGAGTACCACTCGTCGTCGCTCTCAACCTCTCCCTCCTCGCCATCATCTCCTGCCTCCGGGCCTTTGCTTCCAACAATTGTTGATCCCTCCATTCGGCTACCACCTCCTGCCAGGGCCTGGTCGGTCCCAACCCTCGGAGGTATTGGGAGAGGTGGGGACTCGGCCTGTCCATTATCGTCGCGAGCTGCGCGAATCACGGCTCCTCGGTCCAGTGCGTCCCCGAGAAGTTGGATTTCGCGGGTAGTGAAAGGGACCGGAGAGGTGGGAAGGCCGTCGGCGTCGAGGATGTCCCAGAGGGGACCTCCTTCGTCGTCTGACAACCTGGCGGCGTTGGCTGGGGTGGCTTGAGCGGGGAATCGCTCGACAACAGCTGTGAACTCAGCTCGGGTGATGGGGGTATCACGTCCCCCTCGGTCTTCTTCAGCCACGACGGCTTGGTTGGTATCGTTTCTGGCGCCGTGTGCGCGCTCCTCCTCCAGCTCGACGGCAAAAATCCTTTTGGGGGTGCCGTGGTAGTACTGGTTGAGCGGCGAGAGGGAGGCATCGGGTGTGAAGGGCATGTAAAGTGGTTGGTAGGTATGGGTAGATGATATTCGAGAGGAAGGGAGATGGGAGGACTCGCCGCGTTGGATGGGCCTTTTATCCTTTCGTCGCCCTCGTTCATACTCCGCCACGGCTTCTTCGGCAAATACATCGTCCTTGTCAACCCATTGATTGTCAGAGTCAGGGTACCCCTTCCAGGCCACGAGGTACTGTAATTTTCGTCTTCTGCCGTGGAGCCGGTGGTCTAGAATCTTCGAGACCTTGTATTCCTCTTCCCCATCGATCAAGTCCGGTGGGGGTCGTGGGTAGTTGGGTCCGTGCGTGGGTGTTTCACGATAAGGCGTGAGAAGATCGGTGTGGAATACGGGGTGTATCTGCCACTGCGTGGGAAGTTCCAGTTGATAGTTTACGGGTGACATCACCTTTATGACGCGGAATGGTCCGTGGCGTCTTGCGGCCAATTTTGCGGTTGGCTGATGAGTCCGGAGATGACGTCCCTCTAGCCACACCTGATCCCCCACTTGATATCTGGGCGCTGTCTTGGCGCGGACCCATGACTGCTGCGCCCTTGCGATAAGGTCCCGTGTCTGTTGTCGTGCTTCTTTTAGTTGATTAGCGCGGGTCATTACGTGTGGAATGGAGGAGGGCTTATCGGTCCAATCAGCCCGCGGATGGTACCCCATAAGGAGTTCGAAAGGTGTCATCTTCGTGGTCTCGTGGGGCCAGTTGTTGTGCGCGAATTCTGCCATTGGCAGATAATGGTGCCAGTTATCTTGTTGTTCGTTAGCCCAGAAGCGTAGATATTGTTCCAGCCATTGATTGGTTCGTTCGGACTGTCCGTCCGTCCGTGGGTGATAGGCTGTCGAGATATTCTGGGTGATCCCCAGAGTCTTACACAGTTCCCTCGTGAATTTGCTCGCAAACCGAGGGTCCCTGTCGCTGATGATAGTAGTGGGCAGTCCGAAGCGCGGGAATACGTATCTGGCATACAGTCCGGCCGTTTCTTCCGACGTGATTTCCTCTACGCAGGGTATGAATATCGCGGCTTTACTGCAATCGTGATCGGTGATAGTCAGTATCGAATCATACCCCTGCGATAAGGGAAGTTTGGTAATGAAGTCCATGGCCACGGTCTCGAACGGGAGAGCGTCAATTTTGGGGTATATAGGTTGGAGGGGAGCCCGCGTAGGCCGGGTGTTGACTTTAATCCGTTGGCATTCCGCACATCCCTTGACGTAGTCCATGACATCCTTCCGTAATCCCGGCCACCAGTACTGTCGTTCCACCAGATGGCCTGTCCGTCGTATCCCTGGGTGTCCGTGAACGGGCGCGTCATGGAAGGTGCGAATGATACTTCTCTTGTTGTCCAACCCGCCCGTGACGACTTGTTGTCGTCCGTCCTTGTACCAGATCCCCGAGATCTTTTTGAGGTTATGTCCATCCACCCATGGTCGGAGTGTTGCTTCATGTTGATGGTCCCTTTGCTCCCCGCTAGTGACTTGCAACGTCGTTAGAGCCCGTGCGAAGACTTTGTCGGGTAGGACTGTGATGCCCTCGTTGTCTGACTCCCCTTGGTCGTAGTCCGGTCGTCGTGAGAGGGCATCGGCTCTTCCGTTTGCCTTTCCCTTGATATGGTGAATCTCAAAGTCGTACTCGGAGAGTTCTAACACTTCCCTTGCTATTCGTCGGCTGATTTTCTGTGGTGATCGCCAATATTGTAGGTTCAGGTGATCTGAGAAGACCTTGGTGCGATGGGGGGACCCCGCGAGTAGGGGTCTCCAGTGTCGGAAGGCCTTGACGATGGCGAGTAACTCCAAGTCGTATATGTCGTAGTTCCGTTCGGCAGCGTTGAGTGTGGATGAATAGTAACCGATGGGATGCCTTTTGTTGTCCTCCTTCCGTTGCAGAAGTACGGCTCCTGTTGCGAATCCGGAGGCGTCAACTTCCAGTTCAAAGGGTTTACTCAGCTCGGGGTGTGTTAGTACTGGTTCTGACGTTACGAGGGTCTTGAGCGTTTGGAACGCCTTGTCTTCGTTTGGTCCCCATTGCCATTCAGTTTCTTTCTTTGTTAGGTGATTGAGAGGTTTGGCGTGCGAGGCAAAATTGTGAATAAATGTGCGGTAAAAATTGCAGAAGCCAAGGAAGGAGCAGACATCCTTGACTTTAGTGGGTGTTGGCCAGTCCTTGATGCCCGCGATTTTAACTGGGTCCATGCGTGTCACCCCCTTTTCAAGGATTACCCCCAGGTAATCCATACGAGGCGCATGGAAAAGACATTTCTCGAGTTTGTAGTAGAGGTCGTGTTCGGCGGAGAGAGCAAGGATATCTGTGACGGCGGCGATATGGTCTGTGAGGCTGTGACCGATGTGAGTGGCAATGCCGATATCGTCCATATAAACACGTATCGTGGTGCCCAACCGTTCGTGCTTCGCAATGACGTCTCGACAGATGTGATTCATCATGGTTTGAAAGGTGGCAGGTGAGTTGGTGAGGCCAAAGAACATCACCGTTGGTTCGAAGAGCCCGTACTTCGTTTTGAAAGCCGCCTTTCCTTCGTCCCCTTCCTTAATCCGAACGTTGTTGTAGCCCCATCGCACGTCGAGCTTGGTATAAAGATGGGCGTTGCTCAGGTCTGCGATGAGATCAGTGATGAGTGGAAGGGGGTATTGGTTGCGAATCGTGAAGTCGTTGATACGTCGGTAATCCTGCACAGGGCGTAGCTTTCCATCCTTCTTTTTAACGAAGAAGAAAGGGGATGCATATTGTGATTTAGAAGGGCGGATGTACCCCTTTTGCAGTTGTTCTGTGAGGAATGCCTGCAGCGCCTTGTCTTCCTCCTGAGTAAGTGGGTAGATTTTGCAATCCAGGGCATCCGGTGCCGTGGGTTTGAAGTCGATGGCGTGATCCCAGGCTCGTGCAGGGGGAAATCGATGAGAGGCTTCTTCGTTGAAGAGTTTCGTAAATGCTGCGTACTCGGATGGTAATACTGCTTTTGTAGTATATTGCTGCGCTTTAATGGCCAAGTCGGTGGACGTGGTTCGCAGCGCAGCTGGCCCTTCATCTTCGAGTTGCTGGACAGCTTCTTCTTTCTCTTCCATGGTGATTGTCGCTCGTACCGTGGGGGATTCTTGCGGTGGTTTGATTGATTGTAATATGATAGGAAGTGCGTCCTCTTTAATCGTGGCAAACCTCCATGACATTTGAGGTTCGTAGGTAGCAAGCCAGGGGTATCCTAGCACGATGTCTTCATTTCCGATATTGGTGAGAAGAAACCAAAGGGTTCGATGTATGCCTCGTGTTTGGACATCCAGATCTATGAAGTGGGTGATGAGTCCCGCTTTATTTTCTGTATTGTCAATATTCCATATCTTTTTTGGTCGTTCAAGGGCTTGTATGCCCAGGCGCATGCGTTTGGCAAATGCAGGACGTATGAAGTTGTCGGTGGCTCCCGAGTCCACCAATGCTCTTATGTCGGCCATAGCGTAATTCGTGCGAATCGAAACTGGAATTTTCATAGAACGATAGCGCGTGATGATAACCGAATTACAATTGACTGCCCTCACCCAGGCCGATGGGTTCAGGCGTCCTGAAAACCCTCTTGTTTCCAGAGATCCTTTAAGATCATGTCCTTTACTTCGTCAGGTTCTGCTGCTACTCCTGTCATCCAATTGGTAGCTCGCTCGCGCGGGGTTTGAGCTCGAGAGGCCTGGATGGGTTGTTCCTCCGGTTCGTACCGGTCTGCCTCGGTACGTCGATTGTAGGTGTGCTGTGGACATTGCCTGCTGATATGACCTTTCTTTCCACAGGTGTAACACGTAACTTGGGAAAAGTCTCTACGCCCCCCTCGGCGTTCTATAAACCCTCCACGCGGCCGTTGTTTGGCGCGGTATTGTTCGAGTATTTCTTCTGCGTCGGCGAGGCGTCCTCGGATACGGTCTGCTGACGTGTCCATGGTGTTGGGGTCCCTCGGGAGGTTCCATCCTGGACCCCCTCCCCCGCCTCCTCATCGTGACTGATTGCCGCGGTTCGGGGCCGATCCTCCTACTGGTCCTCGATGTTGTTCGAGGCGAGCCCTCATATGGATGTATTGCTGCTGTCTCTTCATAACCGCAGTCTTCCAGTCTTCAAATGTTTGCGGGTCGTCCATGGTGAAGACTTTCTCGTAGAGGTCGTGTGGCAACCCGTTTGTGAAGATGTCGAGGGTTAATGGGGAGTCTAAGCGATAGCCAGCTTGCCGTGCCAGGGTTTCGAAGTTGGTCATGTACGTGTCAATGTCCCCGGCGGTCATCCGTATCCCTTTCTTTAGTGCCGCCTGGGTGTTACGGTCGACCCTTCGGACTTATCAGACGTCATAGTAATGTTGTGATTCGGAGTCTCGGACTCTTACTTACCGGTTGTGGCTACGGTAGTAAGCAGTAATTAGTCACGGACTTATTGTATCAGTCAGCGCTCAGCAGTCGCATGTGATTGCTGAGTGATTCCTAGGATCGGTGTAGTAGGGTTCAAGCTACTTACGCCATAGGATAGTTCCATTCAAGAGGCGCTTCAAAGCCCTCACGTACCTGTACAAATAGTAGTCGTCGAAGACCAAGACTCGCTATCTTGGTCTTCTTTGAATCGTCATTGCCTTCTCTCGCACAGTCCTCCATTCTCTCTTCTTCTCCCTGTGGGCTATTCTAAGCCGACGACTTGTGCTTCACGTCTGGAAGCAAGTCACCACCTTAGGCCAGCGTGACATGGAAGCTCCGCTGCTAGCCTCGTCGTTACGTTAAGGAAGTTCCTTCGTATTCGACTTAGCCGATTTACCCTCCTAGCGCCTATCCAGGGTCCAAGTCGGGCCAGCGTCCTGACGAGACGTAACACTGGGCCTGTTCTTGTTCAAGAGTGTTGGAAAATCGTCTTGTAAAGGCACTGATGACCTCATGCCACAGACGTGGGTCAGAATCATTTATTCCTCCGGTGATCTGCCTGTTGAGCCAGCGGCTGGTGTGAGTGATCCACTCATTGATGTCCTTTCCTTGGATATAGGTGAGAAAAAGCATGGAACGCCTGTAAGCGTTAGCCATAATGGCGTTGTTGTTGTTAATTCCCCAATACAGCTCCCACTGCGTGAGGAATTCTTCCGACTTGTGTCGATCCCCTTTGAACACCTCGGGTGCATTTCCTGCAAATTTATCAGAGTGACCTCGTTCGTGAGGGGTTCCAACTGGTGGTACTCCCCCAAATGGTGGTCCTCCGCCAGGTAGTCCTCCTCCGGGCGGCCCCCCTCCTGGCGGTCCCCCTTCTGGCGATCCCCTTCTTCCCGGGCTTCCTCCTCCGGGTGGGTCTGGATGGTCTGGTCCTATGGCCCTCATAATGGCTGCATCGTCGGCAGTCAGGGGCTCCCCAGTAACGGGGTTCATGGGCATTTGTACTTGACTCCGGGTTTCTTCAGTGATAGTGGCCATCGGTGGTAAAATGGTGATGGACTCAGCTTGTTCGATAAGGCGAACTTCCTCTTGATTTAATGGTGATGGGGATCGAGGTGGTTCGGCGTCGGATGCGTCTTCTGATACTTCGTGAGTGTTTTCGGAGTGGCTTGCGTTTTCTTCTCCGTCAAGGGGTCCCCAGTCTGATTGTTACGGTCGCACCGGCCGTCTAGTTCGACTTGAACTGGGTTTCTCAGAACGCTTGTATTGCACGCGACAACCAAGGCAAAACCACTGCAATAGCGGTTGCAACTGAGAGACGAAGGGAAAACTGAAGGGAACGGCTCGCTAAGAAGCGGCACAACAAGACAACATCTAAGGGTTTGGTAAAGAAGACCAACTAAGGCCCTTAGGAAAGCAGGAGGGAACTGTGATGCGGATTGTTGAAAAACTCAAGATGGGGAATACATGCGAAGACAAGCTAGTACTTATACTACTAGTAGATAAGGTTTGGACTCAGCACGAACCTTAAGTCCTTATCTCTAGCCAATAGCCATAAGGGCTCCGGCTCCCCAAGCTGAAACGCGAGGAAGAAACATAATTGGACCGGCCTATAAAGGCACCGACATCCATCAGACATGAGGCAGCGCCCATACAGTACATGAGGCGTCCATCAGAAAGTCCATCAGTAAACAGGCACGAAGGCCTAGTCCATGTCGTCATCAATCGGGTAACCGGCTGCGGCATACCCGAGGCACACACGCTCAGGTGATGCCTCAGGTGATGAGTCACGTGACTCTGGGCTATCACGCCCGTAGAAGTGCGCGTACATGGCGCGCGCGCGAGCTTCATCTTGCTCGTAGAGATCATCAGCTTCTTCATCGCTGCTCTCAATGGGAGTGCGGGACTTAGCTGGTTCGGGACGCAATGTCCACATGCTCAGGTCGCCCTTTCTCATCAAGGCCTCTCTTAATGCCTCAGAATCCAGGGTTCGCTCGTAGTTGTCCAATGTGGGCCGGCTCGGGCAGCTCGGCGGCGTGCTTTCTCGGGAGCTCGGAATCTCGGCCGTAACAATGGGCCGATGGAGTACACCAGTACCACTTGGACAACACTGCAGTCCAGAATATTTGGGGGATTTATAAAGAAACTCCAAGAAAGAAGAGCACGGGAAAGATGAACCCCGCACAATTGGCAAAGATGCTAGGCATCAAAATGCCAGCCCTGGCTTCAGACGCAATGGATACTCGGGCAGACCACTCTCGTTCCAACTTTAATTGTAAAGGAACAAAAGGGAGAGTGGCTGCAACCACGGCGGACAAGCCAGATATTGAAGTCCAGAAGAAAGAAGGCCGTTGTTACAACTGTAACAAGCAAGGACACCTCTCACAAAATTGTCCGGAAAAAGTAAAGGACAAGAAACCTCCTCCGAAGGCTTGCAAGGCTACAGCCGAAGAAAGCGAGCATGAGGACGAATCGGAAGAGGAACAGTCTGAAACTGAATCCACCCCTACCGATATGCGATCTTCCCTTATTAAAAGCCTTTCAACAAAGGAAAAATATGAAATGTTGAAGCAGGCTTGGGATGTTGAGCATGGGAAGGATTTTTAAAACGCACAACCCCTCCGGTCTGGGCGCATGCGTTACAGTTTAAAGGCATGTTTGTTTGTAAATATCGAAGTCTCCAAATCCCAACTATGATACAAACTGCACATACAATGGCCAAAAGAAAAGTTCTCGTGGATTCAGGAGCCATGGACAACTTTATCGACTTCAAGCTCCTGAAAAGAATGAAGATTGGCAAGCTAAAGCTGCCACAACCCCGCATTGTGTGGAACATTGACGGGACCCAGAACAAATCAGGAATCATCAAGTACTACATTGACCTGCAAGTCTGAACTGGGGAGAAGAAACAGAATATGTGATTCCTCGTCACCAATTTAGGAGATGACGAGATGGTGTTAGGGTACCCTTGGCTCGCAGCCTTCCAGCCATTGATCGATTGGAGAAGTGCGACCCTTGATGAAAGCATGCAACCACTTGTCATCAAGACCCTCTCATATACAACGGACGCAGAAGTGGTACGCATATGAGATGTATGGACCAAGAAGGCTGCATCGTTATGCACCCCTGGGGAAGAACTCTTTATCCACCAAATGGATGAAGAAAGCCTCAAAAGAAACTTGACATCAACCAAAATGGCAGTAAAGGCGCTGCCAAAAGAAGAGAAAACCTGGGATCAGATAGTCCCAAAACACTACCACAAGTGGAAGAAGGTCTTTTCTGAAGAAGAAGCGAAGTGGTATCCGGTACACCAACCATGGGATATTGCTATTGATTTTACAGAGGATGCCCCAAAAACTCTAGACTGCAAAATATACCCGTTATCTAAAGGCGAACAAGAAAAGCTCGATGAATACATTAAAGATAACTTGGATAAGGGTTATATTCGTCCATCAAAATCGCAATACTCGTCACCCTTCTTCTTTGTTGGAAAGAAAGATGGAAAACTTCATCCAGTGGTGGACTACCGAAAACTAAATTCCTTCACAATCCCTGACCGATACCCATTGCCTCTAATACAGGAACTAGTCGACAAGGTGAAGAGCGCCAGGTTATTTACCAAAATGGATGTACGAGCAGGATACAACAATATTCGCTTCCGAGAAGGCGATGAACCGAAAGCCGCTGTTACGGTCGACCTCTTCAGACTTACTAGCGTAATAGCGATGTCGTGATTCGGAGTTTCGGACTCTTACTTACCAGTTGTGGCTACGGTAGTAAGTAGTAATTAGTCACGGACTTACAGTATCAGTCAGCAGCTCAGCAGTCGCATGTGATTGCTGAGTGATTCCTAGGACCGGTGTAGTAGGGTTCGAGCTACTTACGCCATAGGACAGCTTCGTTCAAGAGGCACTTTAAAGCCCTTGAGTATCTGTATAAGTAGTAGTCGGTGAAGACCAAGAAACGCCATCTTGGTCTTCTTCAATTGCCATTGATCTCTTGCATCGCACACTCTACTCCCTTCTCGTCTCCCTCAGCGTTGTGTGCAGTTGCCACCTCGTCCAGCACATATACCGGCAGGTTGAAGTCTACTTGGGCCAATGTGACTTAGGAGATCCATTGCTAGCCCCGTCGTCGTATTGAGGAAGTCGCCTCTACGTTCGACTTGTGTCACGTTTACTGTCCTCTCATCTAGAAATCCGTTCAAGTCGAACGAACGCTACGGCAAGGTGTAACAGCTGCCTTCAAAACGAACTTGGGACTTTTTGAACCAACAGTGATGCCATTTGGGCTAAAAAATGCCCCCGCAGTTTTCCAGTGGATGATGAATATGCAATTCAATGATCTTACAGCAACAGGTCAAGTAATCATCTACATGGACGACATCCTTATAGCAACAAAGAAGGATGAAGAAGAACACCACAATTTGGTTAACAAGGTCCTTGAACGACTTCAAAAGCTAGATCTCTACCTAAAGCCCAGCAAATGCCTCTTTGAGGTAGAACGTATCAAATTTCTGGGAGTAATCCTGGAAAAAGGAACCGTTACCATGGATCCAGTTAAAGTCGCTGGAGTTGCAGAATGGAAAATGCCTAAAACCACTAAAGACATCTGGGCTTTCCTAGGATTCTGCAACTTCTATAGGCGATTTATCTGTGGATTTTCCTTCATTGCAAAAGCATTGAACGACCAACTAAAGAAAGGTGTTCAATGGAACTGGGGGCCCAGAGAACAAAGTGCTTTTGAAACACTAAAGAAGTGAATATGTGAAGGACTGGTCTTGATACAACCAGACCAAGAAAAACCATTTGAGGTCGAAGTTGACGCCTCAAACTATGCAATGGGAGCCGTCCTAATGCAACGAAACAAAGAAGGAGTGCTCCACCCGGTAGCATTCTTCTCAAAAACCATGAACGATGCTCAAAGAAACTACGATGTGTATAACAAGGAGCTTCTAGCCCTTGTGGAAATGTTCAAACATTGGAGACATTTCCTGCACCAACCCGCTTTTAAAGTAAAGGTGCATTGTTATGACACTGCCTATTTTAATTCCTTTTCTCTAACCGCCTTAGGACATGTGACACCTTTTACCTTCTCATCACATGGTCGTTCTCACAAGAGTCATGACAACTCTTTTACTTTATTTATATCTTTGTTTCCCATGTGAGTCATGATGACTTCTGCCCGTTGCTAGGGGGCTATATGTGTTTCACTCACATCTTTGTTTCACTTATATCTTTTGTTTCACATCTTACATGTGATTACTGTGAGCTGCGCTCTGCAGTTCTTATTGTTTCTTTGTGATTGCTTGATGACTTGATCCTAGGATGCCATTATCATTCTATCCTAGGATACCTCTTACTTTACTATAAATACAGGCTCACCAGGTAGTAGTAGCCTTAGACTTGACTTTTTGTACTCTATGGTACTCGAGCAATTGAAGACTGTTGAATACTCCATCTCTCATCAAACGAACCCTCTCCTCTTATTGAAGAATCCTAAGTTCCACTATTGGCTTAGGCTGACTCTTCAACTTGTACATCTTCACTGAAGTTCCTCTTCGGAACTTCCCTTGATAACCAGAACCAGACCCCTTAGTGCAGCATCTCAGTAGATCGACTTAACCCACGTCAGGTGAACGTCCCTACCGTAACGTAACATGCATACAGATCATGCTAATCTGTTATACTGGAAGAACCCAGGCGACCATAACAGAAGAGTAGCAAGATGGCATGCGGAACTCATGGAATACGACTTTGAGTTAGTCCATATAGCTGGGAAGAAGAATGGTCGGGTGGACATGATGTCACGATGCCCTGACTATGAACAAGGCGAAAACAATAACAAGGCACTGGTGGTTCTACCACCTATCTTGTTCAGTTTCGCATGAATGATGGGATCAGAATATTATAATCCCTCAAACCAGAAAGAAAGGGAACACTATAGTGGAACTATAAACCACCACAAGTATCAATCCCTCCAGAACCAGGTGGAAGAAGACCAACAAACAAATGAAAAGAGCCAGAAACAGCTCAGAAAATGGTCAAACACCTATGCACTCACCAAACTAGTCGGAATTTGGTGGAAAATCAAAAACGACACTGACCGGATCGTCGTTGCCGGAGACAACGATCTGAAGAGGGGGGTAATTCACTTTTACCACGATACCCCATCTGCCAGACACCCGGGAATTACAAATACCTACGCCCTGGCAAAAAGAGACTTCTGGTGGCCAAAGATGAAGGAAGATGTGGAGCAATACATGAAGGGATGTGGAGCATGCCAAGCTAACAAAATTAATACGCAGCCACTCAAACCAGCAATGATCCCAATCACTCCAACCAATTCCTTACCATTCGAAACAATTGCAATGGACTTCATCACGAAATTACCATTATCAGGCAAATACGACACGATCCTTACAACCACAGATCACGATTGCAGTAAAGTGGCAGTATTTATACCGTGCCAAGAAACAATTACTGCAGAAGGGGTAGCAGAACTCTACCTGAAACATGTATACACCCGATTTGGCGTCCTGAAGAAAATTATCTCAGACCAAGATACCCGATTTACGTCACACTTCGCCAAAGGCCTATGCGAAGCATTGAAAATACACCAGAACATCAGCACAGCATACCACCCAAGAATTGATGGCCAGTCAGAAAGGACAAATCAATGGCTCGAACAGTACCTTTGATTCTGGTGCGATGAAAGGCAGGACGATTGGCACAAGTATCTGCCAATGGCGGAATTCATGCATAATCAATGGCCGAATGCCACCACCCAGAGGACCCCCTACAAAATGCTCATAGGGTATACACCGAAGATTGAAATTATGACCAAAAGCAAGGTCCCTTCAGTTGAGGAAAGACTCACTGCCATAGAAAAGGCAAGAACAGATGGCCACGAAAATATCATCAAAGCACAAAAGATGATGGCCATTGCATACAAAGGAAACAAGAGGTTTCAACCATACAAAGAAGGGGATCAAGTGTGGATCGAAGGAACACACCTCAAGACCCTGTACCCAGCGGCTAAACTCGGGCCGAAACAGCACAGACCTTTTAAAGTCCTGAAACAATTATCAGAGGCAGTATATCATGTGGAGCTGCCAAGACAATGGAAGATTCACAACGTGTTTCATGCGAATCTAATAACTCCATATAAAGAAACGGAGCTCCACGGACCAAACTATACCCAACCGCCACCCAATATTATCAATGAAGAACCCAAGTACAAAGTTGAGAAGATTCTGGATGCACAGCAATGTAGGAAAGGACACAAACTCCACTACCTCATTAAGTGGAAAGGCTATCCCACAAGTGACAGTTCGTGGGAGAAAGCAGAAGATGTACACACGGATAAACTGATAGCGGAGTTTAAAGCAAGGAAGGAACCAAACAAGTCAAAAGGCTGTAAAACGTATATAAGATGGGCCAAAATGACAGACACAACCCATTCCATCCAATATACTCTCCCCTCTACTACCAAGTCCACTACATCTGCTCTCTCCACTGCTATCATAGCTCCTCCATCTCCTCCTACCAGTCATATGCAATGCACTCCTTTCCAATCCCAAGCTATGACTTGCGCCTCTATTCAGAAGCCCTCAAAGACCAAGAGGCACCCACCTGTCCTCTTACCTTGGCAAGACATGCACACTCGATCACAGGCCATCCTCCCCACAGTAGAGACCAAATTCCCAACCCCACGCATAACCAACTCAGAAATGGTGCCAGGCGGGCTCTCAAGAAAGCTGAGATCGCTGCTGGCAAGAAATACTGCAGTGGGTGCAGACGAGAATTCCCAGACCACATACGCTGGAGGATGGGACGACAAGAGGAGTGGGAGATGTGTTACTGTTGAAGACAGTAACTTGGAGGAAGAACACCCAGCTTCAAGACACAAGAAACCAGAAACAAATAGCTGCAGCAAAGAGAGGTACTACCCATCGGCTGGCCTATTTGTTGAAGGAAGCAAATGTACTAGCTTCCTTCACCCCTTCGCCAACAGGTCCTGGAGGCCCCAGAAGATGCCCCAAATTGAGATTTGGGTCACCAAGATGGTCAAACAGGAAGAGGGAGGGGGACCACTCAGAAGAACCACAGTTGAAGCTGGATTGCAGAAGATAGAAGGACTGGGGATGACGAAGAAACCGGAGACCCTCAATTGGACCAAGAGGGCTCTTAGTTTGGCAAAGCTGAGGTGACTTTGTGCTTGAAAGGGGGGCTGTGTTATGACACTGCCTATTTTACTCCCTATTGATTCGCCTTAGGACACATGACACCTTTTACTTCTTATCACGTGGTCTTTCTCATATGAGTCATGGAGACTCATTACCTTGTTTGGTTCCATAAGAGTCATGATGACTCTTGCCTGTTGCTAAGGGGCACTTTGTTTCATGTATATCTTGTTTCACATCTTACATGTGATTACTGCAGGCTGCATGCCACAGTTCTTATTGTGATTGCTCAGTAACCAGATCCTAGGATGCCTTTATCATTCTATCCTAGGATCCCTCTTTATTTACTATAAATACAGGCTCACCAGGTAGTAGTAGCCTTAGACTTGACTTCTTGTATCCTATGGTACTCAGAGCAATCCGAAGACCTTTGATACTCCATCTCTCACGAACCCTCTCCTCTCACTGAAGAATCCTAAGTTCCACTATTGGCTTAGGCAGACTCTTCAACTTGTACATCTTCACTGAAGTTCCTCCTCGGAACTTCCCTTGACAATCAGAACCAGACCCTTAGTGCAGCGTCTCAGTAGATCAACTTAACCCACGTCGGGTGAGCATCCCTACCGTGACGTAACACATCACCTGAGTGTGTGTGCCTCAGGTATGCTGCAGCCAGTTATCCGGTTGGTGACAACATGGACTAGGCCTTCGTGCCTACTTACTGATGAACTTTCTGATGGATGCCTCATGTACTGTATAGGCGCAGCCTCATGTCTGATGGATGTCAATTGTTACGGTCAACCCCTCGGACTTACAGTATGTCATAGCAATGTCGTGATTCGGAGTTTCGGACTCTTACCTACCAGTTGTGGCTACGGTAGTAAGTAGTAATTAGTCACGGACTTACGAGTATCAGTCAGCAACTCAGCAATCGCATGTGATTGCTGAGTGATTCCTAGGATCGGTGTAGTAGGGTTCGAGCTACTTACGCCATAGGATAGTTTCATTCAAGAGGCGCTTTAAAGCCCTCGCGTACCTGTATAAGTAGTAGTCGGTGAAGACCAAGACACGCCATCTTGGTCTTCTTCAATTGCCATTGATCTTCCAACTCGTACACTCTATTCACTTCTCATCTCATTCGTCGTGGTGTGCGGTTGTCATCTTGTCCGGCATATACACCGGCAGGTCGAAGTCTATTCGGGCCAACGTGACTTAGAGAATCCGTTGCTAGCCCCGTCATCGTATTGAGGAAGTTGCCTCTACGTTTGACTTGTGTTGCGTTTACTGTCATCTCGCCCAGGAATCCGTTCAAGTCGAACAAGCGCTACGGCAAGGCGTAACATTAAGACCAAGATCCTTCCATCGTGGCGAGAGTAACGACCCGAGAACAGTGGGAAAGCGACGGATTCCATCCATACAACCTATTACGACGAGGCAGTCGTAACGTCCCAATCCGATATCTGAAGAACGCCTACTGGAGTAATCCTAGCGGAGTAGAAGGATACGTCATCGAGACACGAAGGGGGGAACACCCAGTTGAGTTTAGTTTCGACCGTCTGTGTTGGTGTGCAGTCGACTACATCCTAGACCGGTGGCAAGTTATCACCCCATTGCGACCTCATCACCGCTGTGATATATACGCCGACGAAGTAGTCCCACGATCAGTGTTACGGCCGAGATTCCGAGCTCCCGAGAAAGCACGCCGCCGAGCTGCCCGAGCCGGCCCACGTTGGACAACTACGAGCGAACCCTGGATTCTGAGGCATTAAGAGAGGCCTTGATGAGAAAGGGCGACCTGAGCATGTGGACATTGCGTCCCGAACCAGCTAAGTCCCGCACTCCCATTGAGAGCAGCGATGAAGAAGCTGATGATCCCTACGAGCAAGATGAAGCTCGCGCGCGCGCCATGTACGCGCACTTCTACGGGCGTGATAGCCCAGAGTCACGTGACTCATCACATGAGGCATCACCTGAGCGTGTGTGCCTCGGGTATGCCGCAGCCGGTTACCCGATTGATGACGACATGGACTAGGCCTTCGTGCCTGTTTACTGATGGACTTTCTGATGGACGCCTCATGTACTGTATGGGCGCTGCCTCATGTCTGATGGATGTCGGTGCCTTTATAGGCCGGTCCAATTATGTTTCTTCCTCGCGTTTCAGCTTGGGGAGCCGGAGCCCTTATGGCTATTGGCTAGAGATAAGGACTTAAGGTTCGTGCTGAGTCCGAACCTTATCTACTAGTAGTATAAGTACTAGCTTGTCTTCGCATGTATTCCCCATCTTGAGTTTTTCAACAATCCGCATCACAGTTCCCTCCTGCTTTCCTAAGGGCCTTAGTTGGTCTTCTTTACCAAACCCTTAGATGTTGTCTTGTTGTGCCGCTTCTTAGCGAGCCGTTCCCTTCAGTTTTCCCTTCGTCTCTCAGTTGCAACCGCTATTGCAGTGGTTTTGCCTTGGTTGTTGCGTGCAATACAAGCGTTCTGAGAAACCCAGTTCAAGTCGAACTAGACGGCCGGTGCGACCGTAACACCCATCCTCTGAAATCAAGGGGGCGTACCACTTTATAGATGTGATCCATCATGCGATAGGGAAGTTTTGACATGAATAGGGAGAGTGTCGACTGAGCGTCCAGAGGATATGTTGCTTTGGCAGCAAGAGATTCAAATTGGGCAATAAATGCATCCACTTCATTTGGTATGAAGGCCAAGTGGCATAATTTATCTTCAGCCCTTTCTCTTGCTCCAGTATCTTGAAATGCTTGTTCGAAGCCATGAGACACTGCTGTCCAGTAATATTTGTTGTTCGGGAGCCTTCCATTGTTCATTTTGCCTAAGATCCAGTTGGTCCATTGCTTGACCCAGTCCTTTACGTTTGGTCCTTTAATGAATCCGAGTAGCAGGGCTGCTCATTTCATTGGTATCGCCATTTGTTCAGCATCCAAGTTTGTGATTTGATACAGGTTGAATTCCTGCATGAACTGGTCTGCAAGTGATCGGGTACCATCAAAGTCGGTTGGGGGATTTCCTCCAAGTTTGCCATTTGCCCCTCTGGGATCTGCGCCCCCACCTGCGCCCCCACCTGCAGGAATGCCACCCCCTGGAGGACCTCCTCTGGGTGCGCCCCCGCCTGCAGTGGGACCTCCACCTCCAGGTGCGCCCCCACCTGCTGGGGGGCCACCTCCTGGTGGTCCTGGGGGCCCACCTCTAGAGGGACTACTTCCTGCTGTCATAGCAGGGGGATTTCCGCTTCCTCCTGTTCCTGTTCCTGTCTTCGTGAAGAATGTTTGTACTGTGGACGGTGGAACGGCCGTTGTGGTTGCTGTTGCTGCGGTTGTAGTAGTTGTCTGTGTTGCCATTGGAGAACTTTTTGTATCACGTCTCTTAGCGGTTGGCACGGTATGCTGGCCTGCCTTCAACGGAGTGTCGTCTGGTGGAATTGCTGTCACTGTCGTTGGTCTGATCGATCTTCTTCCCAGGTTATACAAGGAGGGGACTGGTTGGATTGCGATCCACTTTCTAGTCCTGCTGTCTTGTTGTATAAAGTACCACTGCTTGGTACTTTCTTTGTATTTGATGGCAAGGTATGCTGTGCTGAGTATGTCGTATACCCAGAAACCTTCTTCACCGTCTATTTCCTGCCAAAGGGCTGCTCCTTTTATGTGGACAGGAACGTCGTCGTCTGTTCTCCTCTTGATGGGAAACGGTTTGAATCTGGCGACTGATCTGGATTCAGAGATTCTTCGTCCCTTAGCCAGAGTGGCAATAGGTTCGATAGACTTGACTTAATGTTACGTCACGGTAGGGATGTTCACCCGACATGGGTTAAGTCGATCTACTGAGATGCTGCACTAAGGGTCTGGTTCTGGTTGTCAAGGGAAGTTCTGAGGAGGAACTTCAGTGAAGATGTACAAGTTGAAGAGTCCGCCTAAGCCAATAGTGGAACTTAGGATTCTTCAGTGAGAGGAGAGGGTTCGTGAGAGATGGAGTATCAAAGGTCTTCGGATTGCTCTGAGTACCATAGGATACAAGAAGTCAAGTCTAAGGCTACTACTACCTGGTGAGCCTGTATTTATAGTAAATAAAGAGGTATCCTAGGATAGAATGATAAAGGCATCCTAGGATCTGGTTACTGAGCAATCACAATAAGAACTGTGGCGCGCAGCCCGCAGTAATCACATGTAAGATGTAAAACAAGATATACATGAAACAAAGTGCCCCTTAGCAACAGGCAAGAGTCATCATGACTCTTATGGAACCAAACAAGGTAATGAGTCTCCATGACTCATATGAGAAAGACTACGTGATAAGAAGTAAAAGGTGTCACATGTCCTAAGGCAAATCAATAGGGAGTAAAATAGGCAGTGTCATAACAAGGGGGCATGTAGTCTGACAAGAGGAAGAGGAGATCTGATGGGTGATCCCCAGCATCACAAACAGAGGGGGGCGTTAGGAGGAAGGGGGGAGGGGACCCCATCATGGCCCAGAGGGCTGTGGTGGCATCGACCATGGTATCATCTAGGACAGCCAGGATTTGTTGGACTATTGGGTCATCCAGTGGGAGGGAGTATTCAGAGCCACACTGTGTCATGGGGGATGAGCTAGCCCTGGAGGGGGGGCCAGCAGATGGCATAGGTACGTAGGTTTCTTCAGCAATGGCCTGGAGGGCAAGAGCATCTCCTGCCATGATGAATGCAGGGTGGGGTGCAGGGGGCATGTTTCCCAGTGGGACTGGCTCCCCTGCCAATGAGGACAGGGAGTAGTGCTCCATGGAGCAGGGGGAAGGCACTAATTGTTATGGAACGGACTTTGTTGCTTACTATCAGGTTCTGACTACGATAGTGGGCATGTGATTGTGTATATTAGTCAGGGACAGTCAGTTTCACGTGTTATCAGTCAGCAGTAGTATCACATGGTACTTTACGCTTACTGATTAACTATGATAGCGATACTAGGGTTCGAGCTAGATACGCTATAGGCCAACATCATTCGAGAGGCGCTTTAAAGCCCTCTATCATCGTGTATAAATAGTAGTCGCAGAAGACCAAGGATTGCCATCTTGGTCTTCTTGAATCATCGGTTTCTAGACTCCTCCTTAACGCCTGAAGCACTGAGGCCAAGAGAGGAACGCACTGCATAGGGCTTACCAAGAAGCCTTCCCAGTTGCAAGACGTCGACGTGTTAGGGCATTAGATCCCACGTTTGACTCTGGAAGTCGTAAAGCTGAGTACTTGCATCATATCATCGCCTAAAGCAAGGCCCACGCTTACCGAAGCGTAACATTAAGACCAAGATCTACCATCATGGCGCGAGTATCCACAAGAGAACTTTGGATCCGAGAGGGATTCCACTCCTACGAGATTCCACGAAGAGGAGCAAGAAACGTACCAACCCAATATCTCAAAGAAGCCACTTGGGGCAGCATCAACGGGGTAGAAGGATACCTAATCAGAGGAGCACACGGACCACGACCAGTTGAGTTCAACTTTGAACGAACTTGCTGGTGCAGAGTCAACCGAGAAAACGATGAGTGGAGAGTCATTGACACTCTACCTTACAGATACAGGTGTGACATCTACGAAGAAGAAGTAGTTGCAAGAAACGACTGGGGACTTATCGATGAAGAAAATCAAAGTGCCTCCACACCTTCAGAAGGTCCCAAAACATCAGACAACGAATCAGACGCAGAACCTCTGCAAGCACTAGAACCGTTAGAACCAGAACTCGTCGAAAGAGCTGAGCAGATCACTATCCACCCTCCAATGGCTATGTTAACAGAGATCCAGGAAGTTACACTTCCCATCCATCCCGAAACAGGACATGTCATGACGGCAGACGACGCCACACTATTCTGAGCAATCGGGCCAGATCAACCCAACCCTCCTTCGGGAGGAGGACCCCCAGGAGCAGGAGGACCACCACACAGAGGAGGATCCCCACATAGAGGACCACCGGGAGGAGGACCCCCAGGAGGAGGATCCCCAGGAGGAGGAATACCCAGAGCAGGACCTATCGGAATACCAGGAGGGCACCACTCCGACAAATTTGCTGGAAATGCCCCAGAAGTATTCAAAGGGGACCGACACAAGACCGAGGAGTTCCTTACACAGTGGGAACTGTATTGGGGTATCAACAATAACAACCCTATCATGGCCAATGCATACAGATGAGCTATGTTATTCCTCACATACATCCAAGGGAAAGATGTTAACAATTGGATCATGGAGACCAGCAGATGGCTCAACCGACAAGTCACCACCGGGATCGTTGACAATGACCCACGCCTGTGGATCGAAGTCATCACAGCCTTCAATAGGCGATTTTCAAACACATTAGAAAAGGAGCAGGCCCAGGCCATGCTCAAAAGAGGAATCAAGATGACAGGAGGAGATATCGATGTGTACATCACACAATTCGAACAGTTAGCACGACAGGCTAACTATCGACTGGATTTACCGCTTACGATGGATCTATTCACGGATGGACTACCCTGTGACCTATACGAGAAGGCATACATGTATGACAACCCACAGACCTTCCAGGAATGGAAGGAATCAGTTATCAGAAGGCAACAACAATATATACACATGAAGGCCCAACTAGAACAACACCGAGGCCTCGCCAACCAAACAAGGCCACAAGGAGGCAGCAACACAACCTGAAGAAACATAAGGGGCACAGGATGGGGACCCCCTCGCAACATACTGCAAGACCTGAATGCCATGGATACATCAGCAGACCGAGTACGAGGAAGACTCATGGGCGCCGAAGAGATCCAAGGTAACTGGGACCGAGCCCATCCTCAGAACCCACCAAGAGGAGGATTCAGAGGGCAAGGACAAGGAGGTCAACGCGACATAAGGGAAGTAACTTGTTACACCTGTGGATAGAAAGGACACTTCAGTCGAAATTGCCTGCAGCACACCTACAACCAGCCCAGTAACAGCCGAAGGACCGACACCTATCACGACAAAAGAGAAGAAGAACCCGTCAGGGCAGCAAGGGCGGAAACGCCACAGCAACGCGCTGACCAATGGATGAAAGGAGTGGCCGCAGAAGAAGACAAGGTAAAAGACCTCATACTGCAGGATCTGTGGAAAAGAGAGGATTTTTGAAGCGCCTGAACCCATCGGCCTGGGTAAGGGCAGTAAAATGTAATTCTGTGATCATAACTCGCTACCGTTCTATGAGAATTCCAGTATCGATTTGCACAAATTACACCATGGCCAACATCAGAGCACTAGTGGACTCAGGAGCCACCGACAACTTCCTACGACCCGCTTTCGTAAAAAGGATGGGGATTGGAATGAAGCTGCTGGAACAACCCAAAAAGATATGGAACATTGATAACACCGAAAATCGAGCAGGACTAATCACCCACTATGTAGATTTGGACATTCAAACAAAAGGAATTCATAAAGAAATGAGATTCCTCGTCACCAACATAGGAAATGAAGACATCATATTTGGATATCCATGGCTCACCACGTATGAACCAACTTTCAGTTGGAGACATGCCATAATCAAGGAGGACACATTACCGGTTGTCCTCAGAACCGTCAACCCCAGGATTGTACAAACAACAATCACAAAAGCGATAACCGAAACCCAGAAGAATCAGATCATCGCTCAACTAGAAGAAGAAGAGTTCATAGAAGGGAGGACCACCTCTACAGAACTAGCAATCCAGGCAAAGCAGTATATCATGAAAGCTGAGTTACCATCCCACTACTCCACGTACACCCAACTCTTCAACAAAGAAGTGTCGCACTGGTTCCCACCTTCGCGGGTGTGGGACCACAAAATTCAACTCAAGAAGGGAGCACCCGAAGCGATAGACTGCAAAGTCTACCCACTTACGCAGGAAGAGGATCAAGCTCTCCAGGCCTTTCTAACAGAACAACTCAGCAAAGGATACATACGACCGTCCAAATCCCCATACGCATCACCATTCTTCTTTGTCAAGAAGAAGGATGGAAAATTATGACCGGTACAGGATTACAGACGCCTCAATTCGTTTACAATATGCAACCAATATCCTCTACCTCTCATCACAGACCTCATCACGGACCTCAGCAACGCCCACATATACACCAAGCTCGATGTACGGTGGGGCTACAACAACATACGGATCAAAGAAGGAGACAAGGAGAAAGTGGCATTCAAAACCAAATATGGCCTGTTTGAACCCACGGTAATGTTCTTTGGACTAACGAACTCCTCCGCAACATTCCAGACAATGATGAACCACATATGTCGGGACATCATTGTGAAACACGAGCTCAGAGGAACAACTATCAGGGTATATATGGATGACATCGGCATCGCAACACACATCGGGAAGAATATGGACGACCACATTGCAGCAGTCAAAGACGTACTGGAAATATCAGCTAAGCACGACCTCTACTACAAACTAGAAAAATGCTTATTCCATGCACCTTGGATGGATTACCTGGGGGTAATCCTTGAAAAGGGGGTGACACGCATGGACCCCATCAAAATTTCCAGTATCAAAGACTGGCCAACGCCCACCAAGGTCAAGGACGTCTGGTCATTCTTAGGCTTTTGCAACTTTTATCGCGCATTTATTCGAAACTTTTCACACCATGCAAAACCCCTAAACCAACTGACCAAGAAAGGAGCCGAGTGGAAATAGACGGGAACAGAACATGACGCGTTCAATAAACTCAAAGGACTCGTTACATCAGAACCGGTATTGGCACATCCGCAGCTGAGTAAACCATTCGAACTAGAGGTTGATGCCTCAGGGTTCGCAATAGGAGCGGTGTTACTACAACGAAAAGATGACGGGAAGTGACACCCTATTGGCTACTTCTCAACCACACTCAATGAAGTGGAACAAAATTACGACATTTATGACCTGGAACTACTGGCAATAGTCAAGGCATTCCGACATTGGCGACCACTGCTTGCAGGATCACCACATTGAACGAAAGTCTTCTCGGATCACATGAACCTACAATACTGGAGAAGCCCTCAGAAGATCAGCCAAAGGGTGGCAAGGGAAGTACTCGAATTATCAGAATACGACTTCGAAATTCACCACATCAAAGGATCAGCAAACGGCCGAGCAGACGTGCTGTCACGAAGACCAGACTATGACCAGGGAGAAGGAGACAACAACAATATCATGGTACTACCAGACAAAGTCTTTATACATGGCGCCCACGTAGAGAGAATATGGACCACCAAGGATCACCTCACTCCCGAAGACATCACATTGGAAGACCCCATATACGAACAAAACAAAATCATTCTAAAGCCATGGGTGGACGCGCACCACCTCAAAAAGATAGATGGAGTCTGGTACAAGGATGGGCGACAAGTAGTAACCAGGGATATTCATAATAAGAGACGTATACTGCATGACCATCACGACCTTCCTGCTCATGGACACCCAGGAATCAAAAGAACCGCCCAGCTGGCAGGACGCGCCTACTGGTGGCTGGGACTGGCCAAGGATGCTCTGGAATACGTCAAAGGATGCGCTGAATGTCAACGCATCAAAGTTCAACACGGACGCAACAAAGCACCCCTTAATCCCATATACCCTAAACCAGAAGCAATGCCATTCGAAACTATAGCCCTTGATTTTATAACTAAGTTACCCCTATCTCAGGGATACAACACGATACTAACAATCACGGATCATGATTGTAGCAAGGCAGCGATCTTCATACCCTGTAACGAAGAGATTAGCATGGAAGGAGTCGCCAATCTCTATCTGAAACACATCTTCGTTCATTTTGGACTTCCCACGAAGATCATAAGCGACTATGATCCCCACTTTGCCAGCAGATTTACGAGGGAACTCTGCAGGGTACTGGACATTAAACAGAACATTTCCACACCATATCACCCACGAACCGACAGGCAGTTGGAACAAACGAACCAATGGGTAGAACAATACCTGCGTTTCTGGGCAAACGAACGACAGGATAATTGGTGTGGATACCTACCTCTTGCAGAATTCGCGCATAATAACTGGCCACACAAATACACATGGGAGTCACCCTTTAACCTCCTCATTGGGTATAACCCACAAGCCGATTGGACGGATAAACCATCACCCATCCCACAAGTAACGCTCAGGGCAGAACAATTTCAAGAAGCTCGGAAATGCACCCAAGAACTGATCATCAAAGCGCAGCAATCATGGGTTAAAGCCAAGAATGGTCCAAAGTTCTGACCCGGAGATCTCATGTGGCTGGAGGGACGCCACTTACGCACTTATCAACCAATGGCAAAACTCACTCCCCGAAGGCATGGACCTTTTACGATAGAACAGGTGATGTCTCCTGTCAATTACTGGCTCAACCTCCCCCTGCAATGGAAAATTCACACAGTGTTCCATGTGGATCTCCTCACCAAATACCACAAGACCCCACTTCATGGGAAAAACTACCAACGGCCACCACCCGATTTGGTAGATGGGGAAGAGGAATACGAAATTGAGAAGGTTCTAGACGAGCAGCATTTTGGCAGAGGACGAAAGAAGCAATATTTGGTCAAATGGAAGGGCTACCCTGACTCGGAAAATCAGTGGGTCAACTGGGAAGATCTATTCGCCAACGAAGCCCTTGCGGAGTACCAACATTCAAAGACCGCGTCGCAAACACTTATAAGGAGTGGAGGAACCTGCAACAACATCTCATTCTCCCCTCACACCATCATCACTGCCACCTCCAACCAGTTTATGCCTTTCACCCCGAATGTAGCATCAGCGGCGCTATCGAGTTGCTCAACATGAGCCTGATCATGTGACATCAGGTCAGGTGACTTGAACACGAGGCGTATCGACTTTGTCTCAGAGTCAAGTACTCAGAAAGTTCTGGTGGCGTGGGAAGGTACACACCAGAAGAAGAAGGTGAGATTACTAAGCACAAAAGTGTTCACTTGGATGCTCTGTCTTAGTAGAGAGGAAAGGATATGATAACGCTGAGATTTCAAGAGACTCAGACTTAGGGTCTGAGTCTTGTTACGGGTTGGTATTTATACAAGCATCTAGTTACCATGAGTCGTAGCTAGAGAGGGGACTAGAACAGTACAGAAACTAATAGAAAGACAAAGAACGTTACGGAAAGTACTACCATGGCTGAGCAATCCTAAGTAGTACTGACATCATGACTGTGCTCAGTCAGCTCCTACGTCATCCTGCCATGACATCACCTTGACATCACCGATGACATCGTCAGAATGTCACATGACCCCCTCCTCACGCACGACGCCCACGTCGTTCCTCGTTATCAATAGCAAGAGAAAGGAGCGCACCTGTTGTAGTGTTCATCATGCGCTCCCAGAGATGTGCCTTCTCCATGCGTAAGATACACTCACATTGCTTCCTTTTGAGGACTGTGAGTCGCATCTCCAGCTGCGAGATCTGATCTTCTAAGTTCTTCTGATCTACTAGCAATACCTGATACCGTTCCAACTCTGCTAATAACCCCCTATCACCTAATTCCCACAAGGCCTGGAAGAGGAGGTTGCAGTGACGGAATGAACTGGACAACACGTGAAGCTGTTCAGTGCGGTAAACGGGGATAGCTCCTGCCATGGCATATTCATCAGCCCACAGCGGTCCCCCGTAAATCGGACCTTCTCTGGTAAGTCTTGCCAATACCATCGGATCTCCTCCTCCGGTGAACTGAACGAAGGGGGGATTGACAAAGGTGTTGCGTTCGTCAAGGACAGGGAAAAAGATGTAATTGTTGCCTTTGTTTCGGACAAAGCCGGGAGGGGCATTGTTGCGGGACACTTGGGGTACTTCTGCGCTTCTAGCTGTCGCGTCTTGCTGCAGGTCATCTTGGTCGGGGTGGAGGAGGAGTACAGGTCGAGGAGGTGAAAGGTGTCCTTCGTTGGGTGTACCGACAGTGGTGGGTGAAAGGGCGTCCAATAGCGGGACGGTTTCTTGGTTTTGCAGAGAGCTGGCATTGGGAGATGACATATGGGAGATGGTAGATGGGGGTGATGATGATGATGATGAGATGTTATTGCCCTCATCTTTTATCCCCCTGATCTTGTGAGGATATTGATTATAGAATTTCTTTACCAGGTCTGGGGCGTGTACGTCGCTAGCTGTAACCCATTGATTGTCCGCAGGAGTATACCCCTTCCACTGTACCAGGTATTGTAAACGCTTCCATACTCCTGTTTGTCTACTATCAAGAATTTGTTCCACTTCATAATCTTCTTGTCCATCGATAAGGTCAGGTGGTGGCCTTGTGTAATTAGGTCCATGTGTCTCCGTTTCCTTAAATGGAGTTAGCAGACTCCCATGAAAGACTGGATGAATCTTCCAATGCGGCGGTAGCGTTAATTTGAAGGTCACATGAGAGAGAGCACATTTGACAGGGAAAGGGCCGTAACGCCTAGGTGCTAATTTGGCAGTAGTGTTACGTCACAGTAGGGACGTTCACCCGATGTGGGTTAAGTCAATCTACAGAGACACTGCACTAAGGGGTCTGGTTCTGGTTGTCAAGGGAAGTTCCAAAGAGGAACTTCAGTGAAGATGTACGAGTTGAAGAGTCAGCCTAAGCCAATAGTGGAACTTAGGATTCTTCAGTGAGAGGAGAGTTCAGTGAGAGATGGAGTATTCACAGTCTTCGATTGCTCGAGTACCGTAGGATACAAAAAGTCAAGTCTAAGGCTACAAGCTACCTAGCAAGCCTGACTTTATAGTAAAGAGGGATCCTAGTACTGAGTCATAACGGCGTACTAGGATCGAGTCATCTGAACAATAAGTAACTGCGGCGCAGTCCGCAGTATGTATGAAACACGTCTGAAACAAAAGATAGAAAGCCCCTTGACAACGGGCTAAAGTCACTATGACTCGTATGAGAAATAAGTAAAGAGTCACTATGACTCTTATGAGAACGGTCACGTGAGACAAGAGAAAACAAGAAAGAAAAGAAATTGAGTCGTATCATAACACAGCCCCCCGTTTAGGCGCAAAGTTACTCCGGACTTTGCCTTACAAGCCCATCGGGTTGTCATTCCAGTAGAGGTCATAGTCGACCTCATTGTTGTCCCAATTCTCCTTCTCTTCCTCGTCGCCCATCTTGGTGCACCTGTGACGCTTGACGAACCCCCAGCTGCCCGTGTGGCAACAAAAGGGGCATTGTTCATAAAGGGGACACTCGAGCTCACCGTGGTGCGTTCCAACCTTCCCACACTTCCCGCATGACTCCGGGGTCCACTCCTCTCTATCCAGCAACCCGATACGCTCCAAGAGCGTCATCTTCTTCTGGCTGCTTGGTCCAACCTCTACACGAGGCTCCGGGGTTTGCTCCCTTTCGTCCATCTCTTGCTGGACTGTGGAGGTGGTGATGCAGATGCGAAGGGCTCCTCTCTCCTCCCTCTTCTTCTGCTGCTTGCGCTTCTTGGGGCACTCCTGAACTTTGTGCCCGCGCTTCTTGCAGTGGTAACACTTGGGCAACAACTTGCCCTCTTTGTCATGGAGGATGGGCATCTCAGCCCGGCAGGAGGTGCGTGGGTCGACAGGGAGTGGCTCGGGGGAGTACCGGTAGTGGGTTGGGAGGCGGTACTCATGATTGAAAGAAGCATGAATGACGTGGCAGGCATCCGCCATCTCCAACCTGGTCTTGCAGGCTTCATACTCGCACTCCACCAGGACTAACTCCCTCATAATCTCGCTGACCTTGTGCTGGGCGTCGCGCAACAGGCCGTCTAAGGTGTTCTTCAGCTCCCGCTTTGCCCTAAAGCGGTTGATCTCCCCGGTCAAACAGGGGTCGTCGATTTCTTGGAGGGCGTGGTTCACCACGAACTCCGTCTCATGGTTCCGCGCCAACTGTCTCCAAAGGGCCTCTGTCATGAGCCCGTAGTTCTTCACTCTCCTCCCTACCTGCACCTCTATGGTGCGCTTCTCCTGTCCTTCCCCAAGGGTCCCCGTTACCATTGTTTCATCTGGTGAATAGGTGATGAATGTAGCTAAGACTATTCTTGGCTCGGTGCGGTCCAGCCCAAAGCGGGGGTTGGTGACGTAGATGGGGTAAAACAAATGGGAGTGGGGGTCGTTATGGATGTAGCCAAGGGGTGGAGTATACTCAGCTTCCTTGACTGGAAGTTCAGGGAGCTCGGTGGCTCCGTCATCACTGTGCTCCACGATTGGAACACTCCGGATAGCCAGCTGAGGAGTAAGAGGGACAGCGCCCTCAGAGCAGGTGTCCACGACCGATGCGGGAGGCGATGAGGCAGGGAGCTGGAGCGTTGGGACAAGGCTGGCGGGAGCAGAAGTAGCGGACATCGTATAAAGATTGGAATCAGAGTGAGGAAGGGGATGGGGTTCCTCTGTCGTTTTGGCCCATCTTATATACGTTTTACAGGCTTTTGACTTGTTTGTCCCCTTCCTGGCTTTAAACTCCGCTATCAGTTGGTCCGCATGGACATCTTCTGCTTTCTCCCACGAACTGTCACTCGTGGGATAGCCTTTCCACTTAATTAGGTAGTGGAGCTTGCGCCCTTTCCCATGTTGCTGCACATCTAGAATCTTCTCGACTTCGTACTTGGGTTCTTCATTGATGATATCAGGTGGTGGCCGGGTATAGTTTGGCCCATGGAACTCCATTTCCTTATAAGGTGTTAGAAGGTTTGCATGAAACATGTTATGAATCTTCCACTGTCTTGGCAGTTCCATGTGGTACACCACTTCCGATAGCTGTTTCATCACTTTGAAAGGTCCGTGCCGTTTCGGCCCGAGTTTAGCCGCTGGGTACAGGGTCTTCAAGTTGGTTCCCTCAATCCACACTTGATCTCCCTCTTTGTATGGTTGGAACTTCTTGTTCCCTTGGTGCGCAATGGCCATCATCTTTTGTGCTTTGATGATATTTTCGTGGCCGTCTGTTCGCACCTTTTCTATGGCTGTAAGCCTTTCTTCCACCAAGGGGACTTTGCTTTTAGTCCCAAATTCAAGCCTCGGTGTGTACCCTATGAGCATTTCGTAGGGGGTCTTTCGGGTGGTGGAATTCAGCCATTGGTTATGCGCGAATTTGGCCATTGGCAGGTACTTGTGCCAATCGTCTTGCCTTTCATCGCACCAAAATCGAAGATACTGTTCAAGCCATTGGTTTGTCCTTTCTGACTGGCCATCAGTTCTGGGGTGGTATGCTGTGCTGATGTTTTGGTGTATCTTCAACACTTCACACAGGCCTTTGGCGAAGTGTGACGTAAATCGGGTATCTCGGTCAGAGATAATCTTCTTCGGGGCACCGAATCGGGTGTACACGTGTTTCAGGTAGAGTTCTGCTACCCCTTCCGCAGTAATTGTCTCTTGGCAGGGTATAAATACCGCCACTTTACTGCAATCATGATCTGTAACTGTAAGGATCGTGTCGTATTTGCCCGAAAGTGGCAACTTCATGATGAAGTCCATGGCGACTGTCTCGAATGGCAAAGAGTTTTCTGGAGTGATAGGGATCATAGCTGGTTTTAGTGGCTACGTGTTGATTTTATTTGCTTGGCACGCTGCGCATCCCTTTATGTATTGCTCCACATCTTCTTTCATCTTTGGCCACCAGAAGTCTCGTTTTGCCAGGGCGTACGTGTTTGTGATTCCTGGGTGTCCGGCTGATGGGGTATCGTGGTAAAAGCGAATTACCCCCCTCTTCAGATCATTGTCTCCGGCAACAGCGATCTGGTCTGTATCGTTTTCGATCTTCCACCAAATTCCAACTAGTTTGGTGAGAATGTAGGTGTTTGACCATTTCTTGAGCACTTCCTGGCTCCTTTTGTTTGTCTGCTGGTCCTCTTCCACCTGGTCTTGAAGGGATTGGTATTTACGATGGTTTACCATTGCACTATAGTGCTCCCTTTCTTTCTGGTTGCTGGGGTTATAATATTCTGACCCCATCATTCTTGCGAAGCTGAATAAGGCAGGGGGTAGGACCACCAATGCCTTATTATCTTCTTCGCCGTGTTCGTAGTCCGGGCGTCGTGACAACGTGTCCGCCCGACCATTCTTCTTCCCGGCTATATGAACCAATTCGAAGTCATATTCCATGAGTTCCGCATGCCATCTTGCCACCCTTCTATTGTGGTCTCCTGGGTTCTTCCAATACAATAGGTTGGCATGATCTGTATGCACCTTTACTTTGAATGCTGGTTGGTGCAGGAAATGTCTCCAATGCCGAAACATTTCCACAAGGGCTAGAAGCTCCTTGTTGTATACGTCGTAATTTCTTTGGGCATCGTTCATGGTTTTCGAAAAGAATGCTACTGGGTGGAGCACTCCTTGTTTGTTTCGTTGCATTAGGACGGCTCCCATTGCATAGTTTGACGCGTCAACTTCTACTTCGAATGGTTTCTTCTGGTCCGGTTGTATCAAAACCGGTTCTTCACATATTCGCTTCTTTAGCGTTTCAAACACGCTTTCTTCCTTTGGTCCCCAGTTCCATTGAACGCCTTTCTTCAGTTGGTCGTTCAGTGCCTTCGCAATAAAGGAAAAACCACGGATAAATCGCCTATAGAAGTTGCAGAATCCAAGGAAAGCCCGAATATCTTTTGTGGTTTTCGGTACTTTCCAATCCGCAACTCCAGCGACTTTAACTGGATCCATGGTAACGGTTCCTTTTTCTAGGATTACTCCTAGAAATTCGATGCGCTCTACTTCAAAGAGGCACTTGCTGGGCTTCAAATATAGGTCCAGCTTTTGAAGGCGTTCAAGGACTTTGCTAACCAACTTGCGGTGTTCTTCTTCATCCTTCTTTGTTGCTATAAGGATGTCGTCCATGTAGATGATTACTTGACCAGTTGCTGTTAGGTCATTAAACTGCGTATTCATCATTCGTTGGAACACTGCGGGGGCATTTTTCAGCCCAAATGGCATTACTGTTGGTTTAAACAGTCCTAGGTTTGTTTTGAAGGCGGCTTTTGGTTCATCGCCTTCTCGGAAGCGAATATTGTTATATCCTGCTCGCATGTCCATCTTGGTGAACAACCTGGCATCCTTCACCTTATCCACTAGTTCCTGTATCAAAGGCAATGGGTATTGGTCGGGGATTGTGAAGGAGTTCAGTTTCCAGTAGTCCACTACTGGACAAAGTTTTCCATCTTTCTTTCCAACAAAGAAGAATGGTGACGAGTACTGTGATTTTGATGGACGTATATAGCCGTTGTCCAAGTTATCTTTGATGTATTCGTCAAGCTTTTCTTGCTCTCCTTTAGATAACGGGTATATTTTGCAGTCTAGGGTTTTCAGGGCATCCTCTGTAAAATCAATAGCAATATCCCATGGTTGGTGTTCCGGATACTGCTTTGCCTCTTCTTCAGAAAAGACCTTCTTCCATTTGTGGTAGTGTTTCGGGACTACCTGGTCCCAGGTTTTCTCTTCTTTTGGCAGCACTTTTACTGCCATTTCGGTTGACATCGAGCTTCTTTTGAGGATTTCTTCATCCATTCGGTGGACAAAGAGTTCTTCCCCAGGGGTGCATAATGATGCAGCCTTCTTGATCCACGCATCTCGTATGCGGATCACTTCTGCATCTGTTGTGTATGAAAGGGTCTTGATGACAAGTGGTTGCATGCTTTCATCAAGGGTCGCACTTCTCCAATCGATCAATGGCTGGAAGGCAGCGAGCCACGGGTACCCTAACACCATCTCGTCATCTCCTAGATTTGTGACGAGGAATCTCATGTTCTGTTTCTTCTCCCCAGTCCGGACATGCAGGTCAACGTAGTACTTGATTATCCCTGACTTATTCTGGGTCCCGTCAATGTTCCACACAATGCGGGGTCGTGGCAGCTTTAGTTTGCCAATCTTCATTCTTTTCAGGAGCTTGAAGTCGATAAAGTTGTCCGTGGCTCCTGAATCCATGAGAACTTTTCTTTCGGCCATTGTGTGTGAGGTTTGTATCAGAGTTGGGATTTGGAGACTTCGATATTTACAAACAAACACATCTTTAAACTGTAATGCATGCGCCATGGCCGCCAGGTTTGTGCGTTTTAAAAATCCTCCCCGTGCTCTTCTGCCCAAGCCTCTTTGATCATTGCGTATTTCTCCTTGGTTGAGAGGCTTTTGATGAGGGAAGATCGCACATCAGTAGGGGTGGATCCAGTTTCGGACTCTTCTTCCGATTCTTCCTCTGCTTCGCTTTCTTCGGCCTTGGCCTTGTGAGCCTTCTGAGGTGGTTTCTTGTCCTTCTGCTTGTCTGGACAGTTGCGGGAGAGGTGTCCTTGTTTGTTGCATGTGTAGCAACAGCCTTCTTTCTTTTGGACTTCAATGTCCAGTTTCTCTTTTGCAGTGGTCGCCGCTGCTCTTCCTCGGGTTCCTTTGTTATAGTTGGAGCAAGAGCGGTCGGCACGTGTGTCCATTGCATCTGAAGCAGGGGCTGGCATCTTAATGCCCAGCATCTTCGCCAATTGGGCGGGGTTCATCTTTCCTGCTCCCTTCTTCCTTGGAGTTTCTTCGTTAATCCCCCTAATATTCTGGACTGCGGTGTTGTCTGAGTGGTACTGGCGCACTCCGTCGGCCCATCCCCTGAAATCCAGAGGGCGTACCACCTTATAGACATGGTCCATCATGCGGTAAGGAAGTTTAGACGCGAATAAGGAGAGTGTCGACTGAGCATCCAGGGGGTACGTTGCTTCTGCTGCAAGGGATTCAAACTGGGCGATAAACGCATCCACCTCATTTGGTATGAATGAGAGGTGGCGCAGTTTATCTTCTGCCCGTTCCCTTGCTCCCGTATCCTGGAATGCTTGTTCAAAGCCTTGAGACACTGCTGTCCAATAGAATTCATCATTTGGGAGTCTTCTGTTGTTCATTTCCACAAGGATCCAGTTGGTCCATCTCTTGACTGTCACGGATCGGACTTGGACGCTTACTACTAGGTTCTGACTACAGTAGTAGGCTCGTGATTTCGTACATTAGTCAGGGACTTCATACTTCATGTGTTATCAGTCAGCAGTAGTATCACATGGTACTTTACGCTTACTGATTACTAGGATAGCGATACTAGGGTTCGAGCTAGATACGCTATAGGTCAATACTGTTCGGGAGGCGCTTTAAAGCCCTTCATCATTGTGTATAAATAGTAGTCGCGGAAGACCAAGGATCGCCATCTTGGTCTTCTTGAATCATCGGTTTCTCGACATCTCCTCTCCTCTGCTAAAAGCATCCGAGTCCGGAGGACGGAGCGCACTGCATAAGGCTTACCAAGAGGCCTTCCCAGTTGCAAGACGATCGACGTGTTAGGACTAAGATCCCACGTTCGACTTATACGCCAAAGCTGAGTACTCGCATCTCATTATCGCCTAAAGCAAGGCCCGCGCTTACCGAAGCATAACATTAAGACCAAGATCCTAACATCGTGGCGCGAGTATCCACAAGAGAACTTTGGAACCAGGAGGGATTCCGCTCCTACGAGATCCCACGAAGGGGAACAAGAAACGTACCAGTACGTTACCTCAAGGAAGCCAGTTGGGGGAACATCAACAGAGTAGAAGGGTATCTGATTAGGGGAGCACACGGACCACGACCAGTTGAGTTCAATTTCGAACGAACTTGCTGGTGCAGAGTCGACCGAGAAGATGACGAGTGGAGAGTCATCGACACTCTACCCGCCAGATACAGGTGCGATATTTACGAAGAAGAAGTCGTCGCAAGAAACGACTGGGGACCCATCGACGGAGAAAGCCAAAGCATCTCGGCACCCTCAGAAAACTCCGGAACACCAGACAGTGAATCAGAAGAAGAAGAACCCACGCAAGAACTGGAACCATTAGAATCAGGACTCATCGAAAGAGCTGAGCAAATTACGATTCACCCACCAATGGCTACCTTGACAGAAACACAGGAAATAACACTCCCTATCCACCCAGAAACTGGACATGTCATGACAGCAGACGACGCCGCACTGTTCCGAGCAATCGGACCAGATCAGCCCGATCCTCCAACTGGCGATAGAGGACCACCGTATGGATTACCGGGAGGAAGCCCTCCACCAGGGGGAGGACCACCCGGAGGAGGACTGCCAGGAGGAGGACCACCAGGAGGAGGAATACCTGGAGCAGGACCGATCGGAGTACCAGGAGGACACCACTCCGACAAATTCGCAGGAAACGCCCCAGAAGTATTCAAAGGGGATCAACACAAAACAGAAGAGTTCCTCACGCAGTGGGAACTGTACTGGGGCATCAATAACAACAACCCCATCATGTCCAACGCCTATAGACGAGCTATGTTGTTCCTCACTTATATCCAGGGGAAGGACGTTAACAACTGGATCACGGAGACCAGCCGGTGGCTCAACCGACAGGTCACGGCTGGAATCGCAGACAACGATCCACGTCTGTGGATCGAAGTCATCACAGCCTTCAACAGGCGGTTCTCCAACACACTAGAAAAAGAACAAGCCCAAGCCATGCTCAAAAGAGGGATCAGAATGACAGGAGGGGACATCGACGCGTATGTAACACAGTTCGAGCAGTTGGCACGCCAAGCTAACTACCGACTGGACTCGCCACTCACGATGGACTTATTCACGGACGGACTACCCCGTGACCTGTACGAGAAAGCATATACATACGACAACCCACAAACCTTCCAGGAGTGGAAGGAGGCGGTTATCAGGAGGCAACAACAGTACATACACATGAAGGCCCGATTGGAGCAACATCGGGGTCTCAGCAATCAAACGAAGCCACCGGGAGGTGGTAACCAAACATGGAGGAACGCAAGGAACACTGGATGGGGACCTCCCCGCAACATACTACGGGACCCAAACGCCATGGACACATCAGCAGACCGAGTACGAGGGAGACTCACGGGAGCCGAAGAAATCCAAGGCAGTTGGGACCGAGCTCACCCCCGAAACCCACCAAGGGGAGGGTTCATGGGGCGGGGACGGGGAGGCCGACGCGACATAAGGGAAGTGACATGCTACACGTGCAGGCAGAAAGGACACTTCAGCCGTAACTGCCCACAGCACACCTACAACCAACCAAGTAGCAGCCAAAGAACTGACGCCTACCAGGACGACAGAGAGGAAGAACCCGTACGCGCGGCGAAAGCAGAAACCCTGCAGCAAAGAGCCGATCAATGGATGAAGGGAGTGGCCGCCGAAGAAGATGAGGTAAAAGACCTCATATTACAGGATCTATGGAAAAGGGAGGATTTTCGAAGCGCCTGAACCCATCGGCCTGGGTAAGGGCAGTAAAGTGTAATTCTGTGATCATAACTCGCTACCGTTCTATGAGAATTCCAGTATCGATTCGCACGAATTACGCCATGGCCGACATTAGAGCATTAGTGGACTCAGGAGCCACGGACAATTTCCTAAGACCCGCTTTCATAAAGCGGATGGGAATTGGAATGAAGCCGCTGGAACGGCCCAAAAAGATATGGAACATCGATAATACCGAAAACCGAGCCGGACTAATCACCCACTATGTAGACCTGGACGTACAAACAAAAGGGATCCACAAGGAAATGAGGTTCCTTGTCACCGATATCGGAAATGAAGACGTCGTCTTTGGATACCCATGGCTGGCTACATACGAACCGACCTTCAGCTGGAGACATGCCGTGATCAAAGAGGACGCACTACCAGTAGTCCTCAGGACCGTCAACCCAAGAATTGCACGATCAATACTTGCGAAGACTATGACCGAAGAACAGAAGGAACAGGTCGTAGCTCAGTTAACGGAAGAAGAATTTGTAGAAGGGAGGACCACTTCTACTGAATTAGCAATTAAGGCAAAACAGTATACTACCAAAGCTGAGTTGCCAACCGTCTATTCCGCATACCACTGACTCTTTGACGAAGAGGCATCACACCGATTCCCACCCTCACGGGTATGGGACCATGAAATTCAACTCAAGAAAGGAGCACCCGAGTCAATAGACTGCAAGGTCTATCCGCTCACACAGGAGGAAGATCAGGCCCTCCAAGCCTTTCTCACGGAACAACTCGGCAAAGGATACATATGATCATTGAAATCTCCATATGCATCGCCATTCTTCTTTGTCAAAAAGAAGGATGGCAAATTACGACCGGTACAAGACTATAGACGTCTCAACACGCTTACAATACGAAACCAATACCCCCTGCCCCTCATCACGGACCTCATAACGGACCTCAGTAACGCCCACATATACACCAAACTCGACGTACGATGGGGTTACAACAACATACGGATTAAGGAAGGAGACGAAGAAAAAGCCGCGTTCAAAACTAAATACGGCTTATTTGAACCAACGGTAATGTTCTTCGGACTAACAAACTCTCCCGCAACATTCCAGACGATGATGAACCACATCTGTCGAGACATCATCGCCAAACACAAACTCCGAGGAACCACGATAAGGGTATATATGGACGATATCAGCATCGCAACACACATAGGACATAACATGGACGACCACATCGCGGCGGTCAGAGATGTATTGGAAATATCAGCTAAGCACGACCTCTACTACAAATTGGAGAAATGCTTATTCCATGCGCCCCGTATGGATTACCTGGGGGTAATCCTTGAAAAGGGGGTGACACGCATGGACCCCGTCAAAATCGCCGGCATCAAAGACTGGCCGACACCCACCAAAGTCAAAGATGTCCGATCATTTCTAGGTTTTTGCAATTTCTATCGCGCATTTATCCGAAACTTTTCACATTATGCAAAACCCCTGAATCAACTAACCAAGAAAGGTGCCGAATGGAAATGGGCGGGGACAGAACACGACGCGTTCAACAAACTCAAAGGACTCGTCACATCGGAACCAGTATTGGCACACCCACAGCTGAGTAAACCATTCGAACTAGAAGTTGATGCGTCAGGATTTGCAATAGGAGCAGTACTACTGCAACGGAAAGACGACGGGAAAAGACACCCCATCGGCTACTTCTCCACCACACTCAACGAAGCAGAACGAAACTACGACATATACGACCTAGAACTGCTAGCTATAGTCAAGGCTTTCCGACACTGGCGACCGTTACTCGCAGGATCACCACATCGCACAAAAGTTTTCTCAGATCACATGAACCTACAATACTGGAGAAGCCCCCAGAAGATCAGCCGGAGGGTGGCAAGGGAAGTACTGGAACTATCGGAATATGACTTTGAAATTCACCACATCAAAGGATCAGCAAACGGTAGAGCTGACGCACTGTCACGAAGACCAGACTACAACCAAGGGGAAGAAGATAACGAAAACATTACGGTACTGCCGGACAAACTCTTCATACGCGGTACCCACGTAGAAAGAATATGGACCAACAAAGATCGCCTCACCTCGGAAGACACCACACTAGAAGACCCCGTGTACGAACAAAACGAAGATATTCTGAAACCATGGGTAGATGCACACCGTCTCAAGAAGGTGAACGGAGTCTGGTACAAGGACGCACGACGAGTAGTGACCGGAGGCATTCACGATAAGCGACGTATACTGCACGATCATCATGACCTCCCGGCTCACGGACATCCAGGAATCAAAAGAACTGCCCAATTGGCGGGACGCACCTATTGGTGGCCAGGATTGGTTAAAGACGCTCTGGAATACGTCAAAGGGTGCGCCGAATGCCAACGCATCAAGGTTCAACATGGACGAAACAAGGCACCCCTCAACCCCATATACCCTAAACCGGAAGCAATGCCATTCGAAACTATAGCCCTTGACTTCATAACTAAGTTACCAATATCTCAGGGGCATGACACGATACTGACGATCACGGATCACGACTGCAGTAAGGCAGCAATATTTATACCATGCAATGAAGAAATTAGCGCGGAAGGAGTCGCCCACTTATACCTCAAACACGTCTTTGTTCGCTTCGGACTTCCCACGAAAATCATAAGTGACCGCGACCCTCGTTTTGCCAGCAGGTTTACGAGAGAACTCTGCAGAGTATTGGATATTAAGCAAAACATATCCACCGCGTATCATCCCCGAACCGACGGACAATCAGAGCGAACAAACCAATGGGTAGAACAATACCTACGATTCTGGACGAACGAGAGACAGGATAACTGGTGCGAATACCTACCTCTCGCAGAATTCGCGCATAATAACTGGCCGCATGAATACACCCGGGAGTCACCTTTCAACCTCCTCATGGGGTACAACCCACGAGCTGATTGGACGGAGAAACCGTCACCAATCCCACAAGTAACACTAAGAACGGAACAGTTCCAAGAAGCGCGGAAACGCGCCCAGGAACTGATTGTTAAGGCGCAACAATCATGGGTTAAAGCAAAGAACGGCCCGAAGTTCCGACTCGGAGACCTTGTATGGCTAGAAGGACGCCACCTCCGCACTCACCAACCAACGGCGAAACTCGCTCCCCGAAGGCACGGACCCTTCACAATAGAACAGGTGATGTCCCCTGTCAACTATCGGCTCAACCTTCCCCCGCAATGGAAAATTCACACAGTGTTCCATGTGGACCTCCTCACCAAATATCACGAGACTCCACTCCATGGGAAAAACTATCAACGGCCACCACCCGATCTGGTAGACGGAGAGGAGGAATATGAAATCGAGAAGGTTCTAGATGAACGGCATTTCGGCAGAGGGCGTAAGAAGCAGTACCTGGTCAAATGGAAGGGCTACCCCGACTCGGAGAATCAGTGGGTCAACCGGGAAGACCTATTCGCCGACGAAGCCCTTGCGGAATATCAAAATTCAAGGACCGACGGACGAACACTTATAAGGAACGGGAAGACCCACGACAACATCCCATTCTCTCCTCATATCACCACCTCCACCTTCTACAACCCGTTCATGCCCTTCACACCCAATGCCGCCCTCACGCCGTCTTCGTACTACCTCGGAACCCCCGAGAGGATTTTTGCCGTCGAGCTGGAGGAAGAGCGGGCATCAAACGCCCCTGCCAATGACACGGAGGTCGTCATGGCTGAGAGAGACAGAGCCGGGTCAGAGGGACCCATTACCGAAGCTGAGTTTAACAGCACCATCGCCCAGTTCCCCGCTCAAGGATGAGGAACGCATAGTGCCCGACTGTCCCCCGACGTTGACGGACAGCCCACCTTGTGGCACATCCTCCATGCCGACACCGGACTGCCCATCGCAGACCGCCCCTTCACCACCGCGGAAGTCGACGACTTTCGGCACGCTCTCGACCGCGGTGCAGACGTCCGAGCACGCCAGGGAGCGGTATGAGGAGCTGGTGAAGCCGAAGAAGGCGTGGAAGGAGGTAACCGACAACTGGAGGGAAGAACAGCTACGAACAGCCCAGTGCCGCATGCAGGAGATGAGAGAGAAGAGGGAGAGGTCATGGACAGCGAGGACGAGCGGTACCCAGCTGAGCACCCACACATTCACTATGGGAGAGAAGCTAATGCTCCACCTCATACAACGCGACACGCCCTCGCCACAGACGGAACCCCCCTCTACCGGGGTCATATCTGTCCCCAGCTCGCCGACCGCGCCGTCTCCAGCGTCGCCAACGCCCGTGCGCCTCACGGGTTCCAGGTCAATCGAGGACCCGATTTCGTTTCATTCCCCATCACCACCCCCGACGGCGTGACGCGCCAGGCAAAATACGTCCAGGTCATCATGAGCAACGATCCTATCGTGCTCGGCCTGATCAACGAGTCCGACAGGGTGTTCCCGAAACCCCTGTACGCCGCCCCACAGTACGTGGTGCATCCCGACACCCACATCAAATACGCGCAGGAGGACTTGTTCCTCTTCGACGCAGGGTACGACGCCGCCGGGACCATCAATAGGGCCATCGCGGAGTGCAAGGACGTAAGCCTCGCCGCAGAAGTCAGGCGGTACAGGGCTCTCGGGGCGGAGTTGGGGCGGCTGGACGCAAGAATCAAAGAGCTACAGGAGACATGGGGGCGGTTGGCAACGAACAAGGCGCTGAGCATCAGTAGGTTGGAGCAGGCACGAGCAATGTAGAGGATCGAAGAGGTACAGGCGGGGTGGATGGGACCCCCGGGGCTCCGTGGGCGTCGCTCCTGAAAAGGGGGTGATGTCACGGATCGGACTTGGACGCTTACTACTAGGTTCTGACTACAGTAGTAGGCTCGTGATTTCGTACATTAGTCAGGGACTTCATACTTCATGTGTTATCAGTCAGCAGTAGTATCACATGGTACTTTACGCTTACTGATTACTAGGATAGCGATACTAGGGTTCGAGCTAGATACGCTATAGGTCAATACTGTTCGGGAGGCGCTTTAAAGCCCTTCATCATTGTGTATAAATAGTAGTCGTGGAAGACCAAGGATCGCCATCTTGGTCTTCTTGAATCATCGGTTTCTCGACATCTCCTCTCCTCTGCTAAAAGCATCCGAGTCCGGAGGACGGAGCGCACTGCATAAGGCTTACCAAGAGGCCTTCCCAGTTGCAAGACGATCGACGTGTTAGGACTAAGATCCCACGTTCGACTTATACGCCAAAGCTGAGTACTCGCATCTCATTATCGCCTAAAGCAAGGCCCGCGCTTACCGAAGCGTAACATTGACCCAGTCCTTTACGTTTGGTCCTTTTATGAAACCAAGTAGCAGGGCCGCTCGTTTCATAGGTATCGCCATTTGTTCAGCGTCCAAACTTGTGATTCGATACAGGTTGAATTCCTGCATGAATTGGTCCGCAAGCGATCGGGTACCATCAAAGTCGGTTGGGGGGTTTCCTCCAAGTTTGCCGTTTGCCGCTCCTGGGCCTGGGCCGGCACCTGCCCCGCCTCCAACAGGGGCGCCACCGGGAGGGGGTCCTCCACCTCCGGGCGCGCCTCTGCCTGCTGGGGCACCTCCGCTTCCAGGTGCGCCCCCACCTCTTGGGGGGCCACCTCCTGGCGGTCCACTTCCTCCTGGTGGTCCTGGGGGCCCACCTCCGGAGGGACCACTTCCTGCTGCCATAGTGGTAGCAGGGGGGTTTCCGCTTCCTGTTCCTGTCCCCTTCGTGAAGAATGTTTGTATTGTGGATGGGGGGACAGCCGTTGTTGTTGCGGTTGCAGCTGTGGTGGTCGTCTGTGTTGCCATTGGAGAACTTTTCGTATTACGTCTCTTAGCGGTTGGCACGGTATGCTGGCCTGCCTTTAATGGTGTATCGTCTGGTGGAATCGCTGATACTGTCATTGGTCTGATCGATCTTCTTCCCAGGTTATACAGGGAGGGGACTGGTTGAGTAGCTGTCCAATGCCTAGTCCTGCTGTCTCGCTGTATGAAGTACCACTGCTTGGTACTTTCTTCGTATTCGATGGCTAGGTATGCTGCACTGAGTATGTCGTATACTCAATAACCTTCTTCACTGTCGATTTCCTGCCAAAGGGCTGCTCCTTTTACGTGGCCAGGAACTTCGTCTTCTGTTCTCCTCTCGATGGGAAACGGTTTGAATCCGAGGACTGATCGGGATTCAGAAATTCTTCGTCCCTTAGCCAGAGTGGCCGTAGGTTCGATAGACTTGACTTAATGTTACGTCACGGTAGGGACGTTCACCCGATGTGGGTTAAGTCGATCTACAGAGACGCTGCACTAAGGGGTCTGGTTCTGGTTGTCAAGGGAAGTTCCAAAGAGGAACTTCAGTGAAGATGTACGAGTTGAAGAGTCAGCCTAAGCCAATAGTGGAACTTAGGATTCTTCAGTGAGAGGAGAGTTCAGTGAGAGATGGAGTATTCACAGTCTTCGATTGCTCGAGTACCGTAGGATACAAAAAGTCAAGTCTAAGGCTACAAGCTACCTAGCAAGCCTGACTTTATAGTAAAGAGGGATCCTAGTACTGAGTCATAACGGCGTACTAGGATCGAGTCATCTGAACAATAAGTAACTGCGGCACAGTCCGCAGTATGTATGAAACACGTCTGAAACAAAAGATAGAAAGCCCCTTGACAACGGGCTAAAGTCACTATGACTCGTATGAGAAATAAGTAAAGAGTCACTATGACTCTTATAAGAACGGTCATGTGAGACAAGAGAAAACAAGAAAGAAAAGAAATTGAGTCGTATCGTAACAAGTAGGATGGGAAGTGGACAAGTTACGCCCTTCAAGCCATACCAAATCACCAGGGACGTGAGGCTTATACGTCGAGGGAATGTCAGTTACTTGATAGGCCTTCTGTAAGTTTTCTGATGCCTCTTTACGGGCTCTCTTGAACTGGTCAAGGCGTAACATGGTTTGAGGAACTTTGGTTGTATATTCTGCCCAGGTAGCACACAGATAATATCCCATTAGGATCATAGAGGGTGCCTCTTTTGCCTTCTCATGTCTCCATGTGTTGTGCGCAAATTCGGCAATTAGAAGGAGAGAAGCCCAGTTATTTTGCTGATGATTGCACCAGAAATGTAAGTATTGTTCTAACCACTGGTTTGTTCGTTCCGATTGACCGTCCATTTGGGGGTGATAGGCTGTTGAGATATTTTGTTTGACCTGAAGTCCCTTCATGAGTTCCTTCATGAAGATGGAAGTAAATCTAGGGTCGCAATCGGAGATGATCTTTCATGGTAGTCCGAAGAGTCTGAAAACATGACAGAGGTAAAGTTGGGCTACTTCTTCTCCCGATATAGTTTCCTGGCAAGGTATGAAGGTTGCGGCTTTTGAACATCCTTGGTCTGTGATCGTAATAATGGTATCAAATCCATGTGACGCAGGTAATTTCGTGATAAAGTCAATAGACACAACTTCGTATGGCATGGTTTCGGGTTGTATGGCGATGGGGAATGGAGGTGGTTTGAGTCAATGGGCGTTAACTTTGTTCTGCTGACATAGGGTGCACCCTGTGACATAACTCTTAACTTCTTGTTGTAGTAAAGGCCACCAAAACTGTCGTTCAATGAGGTCAATGGTTCGTGCGATACCAGGGTGACCCTGAGGAGGTGCATCATGATATTCTCTGATGAGGTTACGCCAGTTGTCTGTTCCTTGCGTTACTACCCTTTTTCCATCTTTCCACCAGTAGTCCCCTATCTTCTTTAGCTGATAAGGGTCTATCCATGCTTTGAGGATATCATAATCTTGGCTAAACTCCTTGGCCTTCCACTGCACAATTGTTCGTGCAAAGACATCTTCGGCCAATACAATCTGATCCTGGTTATCATCTTCCCCTTGATTATAATTGGGATGTCTTGATAAGGCATCGGCTCTTTTGTTAGCTGTCCCGGGGATGTGGCGTAGTTCAAAGTCAAATTCGGCAAGTTCGATCATTTCTCGTGCTACCCGTCAGCTAACTTTGTGTGGTTGTTTCCAGTATTGAAGATTAGAGTGATCAGTGTAGATTATTACTTTATGTGGGGAACCTGCAAGATAGTGCCGCCAATGACGAAGAGCCTTCACGATAGCTAGTAATTCCCTATCGTAAATGTCATAATTTCGCTCTACTTCTGTGAATGTTGTGGAGTAATATGCTATTGGATGCTTCTTTTTGTCATGTGTTTGTTGGAGTAGAATGGCCCCTGTAGCGAAGCTGGACACATCTACTTCGAGCTCAAATTGGTTGGTAAGAATTGGCTGAACAAGAACGGGGTCTTGAGTAACAATGGTTTTTAGTGCATCGAAGGATTTGGTGTGTTCGATGGTCCAATGCCATGGTACGTCCTTTTTTGTTAGAGCATTCAATGGTCACGCAATATGGGCAAATCCTTTAATGAAGGCACGATAGAAATTACAGAAGCCAAGGAAGGAGCGGACATCTTTGAGGTTTCTTGGGGTTGGCCATTGTTGAATCCCATCAATTTTGACAGGATCCATGTAAATCACCCCCCCCTCAAGGATTACCCCCAGGTAATCAACACGTGGTGACTCAAACATACATTTAGAAGCTTTGAGGTAGAGGTCGTGGGAATCAAGGAGATTAAGGACGGCATGGACAGCGGTATGATGATCGATGAGAGAAGTGCAGGTGGCGATAAGAATGTTGTCCATATAGACAATAATCTCAGATCCGAGTGGGGCAAATTGTTGTTGGAGGGGACAGAAGATAGTATTCATCATGGTTTGGAACGTACTTGGAGAATTGGTGAGTCCAAAAAACATCACATGTGGTTTGAAGAGGCCATATTTCATTTTAAAGGCTGCTTTAGGTTCATCACCCGCTTTGATGTGGATGTTATTATATCCCCATCGGATGTCAAACTTCGTAAAGATGTGACAGTCTTTGACCTGAGAGATAAGATCGGGGATAAGCGGGAGTGGGTAACGATTGCGAATGGTATATTGATTGATCTTTCGATAATCTTGAACTGGGCGTAGTTTACCATCCTTCTTCTTAACAAAGAAGAAGGGGGATGTGAAAGGTGACTTAGACAGAGTGATATATTGTTTTTGTAAGTGGTCGTCGAGGAATTTGACTAATGCTTGGTCTTCCGTTGCGGTTAGTGGATATACTTTACAGTCGATGACATCTGGAGCGTCTGATTTAAATTCTATCGCATGATCCCAAGGTCTACTTGGAGGGAAGCGTTGGGATTCTTCTTCAGAAAATACCTTGGCGTATTTCTGGTATTCCGGAGGGATTTCGACCTCTTCATGTCCATGTTGAATGGCCAGATCAGTGGCGATAGACCGAATCCCCATCTATAACTCATCTCCTTCTTCAAGTGTATCAGTTTCATCAGTGATAACATGTCGTAATTTCATTTGTCTCCAGTTAACAGATCTGATAACAACAGGTAACACCTTATGATCGATAGTGGCGGTTTTCCAGTGGAACTGTGGTTCAAACGCAGCTAGCCAAGGGTATCCTAGAACCATGTCCTCAGGTCCTAGATTTGTAACAAGAAATTGCATAAGCTGAGTTCGTCCTGTGGTCTGTACTTCTAAGTCCGTGAAGTGCGTTAATAAACCGTTTTGATTAGTGGTTCCATCAATATTCCAGATTTTCCGAGCATTTGGGAGTGGCAAGGTAGTAATTCCAAGTTGTTGAACGAAAGAGGGTGTGATAAAGTTGTCTGTTGCGCCAGAGTCCACAAGAATTTGTCGGTCAGCCATAGTGCTTTGTGTATGAAAAGATACTGGTATTTTCATAGATTTGAATCAACTATAGTACACATTTGATGAAGCACCTATTGCCCTACCCCAGGCTGATGGGTTCAGGCTTGGGAAAAATCCTGGCTTTCCATGAAGGCTTTTCTAATAAAATCATCTCTCCATTTGTCATCTTGTCTAGAGATAAACACTATAATTTCATCTGTAGTTTTGGCTGAGGTTGGCCCGGTCAGAGTTGCATTTTGAGTCGGAGTTGAACTACCTCCTTCCTTTTTGGGAGGAGAGGAGGTGGCTGAAGTCATAGAGGCGGTTGCCACGCGTGATGCTTTCTTTGGGCATGCGCGGCTCATATGCCCCAACTCTTTACAATAGAAACATCGTCCTTCTTTCATGAATCGTTCACGTTCCTCGGTGGTAAGAGCTCGGGCGCAAATCCGGTCTGGTGTTGTGTCCATTGCATTCTGGTCGCACGGCTTTGAAAAGGGGCACCACTGTGGGGAACGGTTGGTAGAGCAATTTTTGGTCTTTTTAAACCGGTTTTGCAAAAAGACAAAGTTCTGATGGTATCTTCGTGCTTCGCGTGTCCAATCCTCCCAAGTGACTGGCGCTGCCATGTTGATTATATTACTGACAAGTCCTTGTGGTAGACCATCCATGAACTTTTCGAGGATGGCTGGGTTATTGAGATCATATCCCGCAGTTTTTGCTAACGATTGAAAGTGTGCGATATAATCATTGAGTGCGTTCCTTTCCATTTTTAGTTTGGAGATGTCATGGCAGGCTCTGGTCTCTGCTGTAGTATCGGTAAACGCCCCTTTAAACCGATCTTCAATGGTATTCCATAACCATTCTTCAGTTTGTGCATGTCCGTGGTTCATTACCTGGTCGGACAGCCAATCGACTTGGGCTTCTACCCAATTTTGCACATCGGATCCCTCAATAAATTGAAGGAATAAGACGGCGCGTGCAAATGGGATCGTGAAGATCTTGTGATTCCGGTTCATTGCCCAGTAAAGCTGAAAGGCGAGCCTGTATTTATTTGCCATTGTTCGATCTCCATTGAATGGCGCAGGTTCACGTCCAAATAGCTTGGAAGTTGCGTGCCCTCCTGCTCCAGGTCCCATGGCGGGTCCTCCTCCTGTGACAGGCCCACCCCCTCCGCCTCCAGGTGGTCCGCCACCAGGCGGTCCTCCTCCACCTCCACCTGGAACTCCTCCAGTGGGTCCAGCGCCGCCACCTCCAGGTGGTCCTCCTGTGGGTCCTCCAGCAGGTATTCCACCTGGGGTGCCTCCCGCTTGTACAAGCAAGGGGAAGAGCGGAGTGGTTGAGATTGTCGTGGTAGCTGTAGTTGTCATTGTATTGAGAAGTGGGTCTGAATTTGATCGTATACGGATTTGGGCTATTTGTTTGGCGAGTTCCAAATCTCCTGTTTGATCGTCGGCAAAAGGTAGTACTTCTTGAAATTCAGGAGGGTCAGGTGCGTTGGATTGCATGAATGAATCATCGATTGGATCGACGTCGGGGGCTTGATCAGAATTGGAGTGGGTTTCTCCATCAAGTGGTCCTTCGTCAGTACGGTTTACAATGTCCTCCTGCCAAATCTGAAGTCTGTAGATGGGTTCTACGATATTATGCGCGTAATATCGTCTTTTTCATGAGGAATATGCGAGTTCTACCCAGTGGTCAATTTCTCCGTCTTGTTCAAGCTCAACTTCTATTTCTTGATTGGTCTTGGGATAACATGCGAAGTAACTGGTTCTGTCTCCGCATTCGGCCCAATAGGCTTTTCTGAGGTATTGTAGAGGGACGTTGCATGTGCCTCGGTTGTTGATGAAGAATGGTTCAAACTGCTGTGAGGGAACAAAAGTATATTGATGCTCCAGGATCAAGAAGTCTGACTTTGTGTATAAACACAAAGTCTGAGTCTAATGTAGCATCAGTGGTGCTATCGAGTTGCTCAACATGAGCCTGATCACGTGACATCGGGTCAGGTGACTTGAACGCGAGACGTATCGACTTTGTCTCAGAGTCAAGTACTCAGAAAGTTCTGGTGGCGTGGGAAGGTACACACCAGAAGAAGAAGGTGAGATTACTAAGCACAAAAGTGTTCACTTGGATGCTCTGTCTTAGTAGAGAGGAAAGGATATGATAACGCTGAGATTTCAAGAGACTCAGACTTAGGGTCTGAGTCTTGTTACGGGTTGGTATTTATACAAGCATCTAGTTACCATGAGTCGTAGCTAGAGAGGGGACTAGAACAGTACAGAAACTAATAGAAAGACAAAGAACGTTACGGAAAGTACTACCATGGCTGAGCAATCCTAAGTAGTACTGACATCATGACTGTGCTCAGTCAGCTCCTATGCCATCCTGCCATGACATCACCTTGACATCACCGATGACGTCGTCAGAACGTCACACCGAATGCCGCCCTCTCGACGTCTTTGTACTACCTCGGAACCCCTGAGAGGATTTTTGCTGCCGAGTTGGAAGAAGAGCAGACATCAGCAACCCCTGCTGACGACATGGAGGTCATCATGGCTGAGAGAGACAGAGCCGGGTCTGAGGGACCCATCACCCAAGCTGAGTTCAACAGCACCGTCACGCAGTTCCCTGCTCAAGGACACGGAACAAACAGTGCCCGTCTGTCCCCAGACATCGACGGCCAGCCTACCCTTTGGCACGTCCTCCACACTGAGACCAGAGAGCCCATCTCCGACTGCCCCTTCACCACAGCAGAAGTCGATAGCTTTCGACGAGCTCTCGACCGCAGTGCAAACATCCGCACTCACCAGGGAGCGATACGAGATGCTGGCAAAGCCGAAGAAGTCGTGGAAGGAGGTGACCAACGACTGGAGGGAAGAACAGCTACAAATAGCCCAACGCTGCATGAAGGAGATGCAGGAGAAGAGGGAGAAATCACGGACAGCGAGGACAAGCGGTACCCAGCTGAGCACCCACACATTCTCTATGGCAGAGAAGCTAATGCACCACCTCATACAACCCAACACGCCCTCGCCACCAACAGGACCCCCCTCTACCGGGGTCATATCCGTCCCCAGCTTGCCAACCACACCGTCTCCAGCATTGCCAATGCCCGTGCACCTCACAGGTTCAGGGTCAATCAAGGACCCAATTTCATTTCTTTCCCCATCACCACCCCTGACGGCATGACGCACCAGGCAAGATACGTCCAGGCCATCATGAGCAACGATCCCATCGTGCTTGGCCTGATCAACAAGTCCGACAGGGTCTTCCCAAAGCCCCTGTACGCCATGCCGCAGTACGTGGTGCACCCCGAGACCCACATCAAGTACGCGCAGGAGGACTTGTTCCTCTTCGACACCGGGTACGACGCTGTGGGGGCCATCAACCAAGCCATCACAGAGTGCAAAGACATAAGTCTTGCCGCGGAGATAAGGTGGTATAGGGCTCTAGGGGCAGAGCTGGGGCGGTTAGAGGCCAGGGTAAGGGAGTTACAGGAGACATGGGGACGATTGGCAACAGACAAGGCATTGTGCATCAGTAGGTTGGAGCAGGCACAAGCGATGCAACGTATCAAGGACATACAGGCGGGTTGGATGGGACCACCTGGGCTCCGGGGACGTCGCTCCTGAAAAGGGGGTGATGTTACGGAACAGACTTTGTTGCTTACTATCAGGTTCTGACTACGATAGTGGGCATGTGATTGTGTATATTAGTCAGGGACAGTCAGTTTCACGTGTTATCAGTCAGCAGTAGTATCACATGGTACTTTACGCTTACTGATTAACTATGATAGTGATACTAGGGTTCAAGCTAGATACGCTATAGGCCAACATCATTCGAGAGGCGCTTTAAAGCCCTCTATCGTCGTGTATAAATAGTAGTCGCAGAAGACCAAGGATTGCCATCTTGGTCTTCTTGAATCATCGGTTTCTAGACTCCTCCTTAACGCCTGAAGCACTGAGGCCAAGAGAGGAACGCACTGCATAGGGCTTACCAAGAAGCCTTCCCAGTTGCAAGACGTCGACGTGTTAGGGCATTAGATCCCACGTTTGACTCCGGAAGTCGTAAAGCTGAGTACTTGCGTCATATCATCGCCTAAAGCAAGGCCCATGCTTACCGAAGCGTAACACTAATGGTTTGCAAGGGACAAGGGTGTCAATTAGCACTTGGGAGCAAGGCTCAACCTAAACTAACTAACAACCACAACTGAGATGGTGGTGGTTAGAGGAAAAGAGGAGTTGGAAGAGGAATCATCTATATATGAAGAGGAATTGTCTATACAGGAAGAGGAATCACCTATCATGAAGAGGGTCCATAAGTAGGCAATCTTCCATCAGGAGCATAAACATGAGCACGAAGGTGCAGAGACCAATCCAGAGGCAATGAGGGGAGTATAGGACCAAGCAGGGATATTAGTGAGGATGTAGCACTGCATGCAAAGCAGGGTTTTCAGTTGAATAAAACTTGTGGAAAACTCTGTGGAGTGTTAACCTCTTATCAGAGTTTATTTTTTCGGAAAAACTTTGAAAAAAAGAGTTTAAGTTGTTATTATAATGGCCTGGGCATTCACAAAAAGAGTTTGATTAGAAAACTGATCATGTGAGATTTTCCCAGCTCATTTGGCAGGGACTGGGGAGGGAAGTCTCACATGACTCAGAAAATATTTAAACTTTTTTTTAAGAACTCAAACATTTTTTTCTAGGGTTTTCCGGAAAAAATAAACTTTTATAAGTGGTTAACACTCCTACAGAGTTTTCTACAGGTTTTATTTGTGTGAAAACTCTGCTTTGCATGCAGTGTAGGGGAGAGTGAGCGAGAGATCGAGAGGAAGGAGAAGAGGGGGAAGGGAACGCAGAGGTGGACAACTTTGTAAGACATGAGTACTTGCAGCCATTTTCATAATTATGTGGACTCGCTTTTGGGGGGGCCCCGTTAGACCGGTGACCATTCCCTGGCGGCACCGCAGAACCTCGAGAATCGAGGATGGATCCTCCGGTCGCTTGCGGCCGGCTCGTAACGAGTCTACGCTCCAGGGATTTCTGAAACATCAGCGCCGAGGAGATGGGAGAAAGGCACAAGCACACACACGGCTTCCCTACGGTACTGACAGCGGAACAGGTTGTTTTCGGACCTATCTCCATCATGATGTCCACACGTGTACGTACCGCGCCTGCCTGTCCGCACCCCCCACAGGAAGGTATTACCGCATTTCAACACCAACTCGTTGGCGGTATCGACGGTCACCGCTGCTGGCCCACAGTTCGGATTTTCCCTCGTCAGGCTGTTGGGATGTGGCCCGACGCCCGGTTGCGTCGAATACTCCATCCCAGCCTCCGCACTTAAGTATTCAGTCGAACTTCTAGTTGAATGGTTGCTTTGATTTGCTGTTGCTGTACTGGTATTGCCTCTTCTCCCAACCATGTGCTGTACCCGCGGCAGCCGGGTTGTCGCAAACCCGTCCGTAGACTAGATCAGGGTGCCATAGTCATAGTGCCGGAATAAGCACGCAGAATTAACGACCAAAAAAAATCCATTAAAACCCCAAGTATAACAATGAATGACCAGAAAAACCAAGAAAAACCAAGTGACCAATATTGTCCTACGGGAAGTCCAAACTCGGTGTGTAAGTCCATCAAATGAATGGCTCCAAAAGGTAAAGACTAAGTGAGCCTCTGAATGCAATATTACGGAATAGTGAATGTACTCGTCGGGAAAGTAGGTCTATGGAGGTGAATGTGTGAGTCCGTTTCAAGTACAGTCCGTGGGGTGTACACTGTAATGACAGACATATTTGGGCATGTCTAAGAATGGAGGAGGTAATGTGTGACAACAAAAGAACGCGTGGCAGAACATTAGTACGAGAAAATCATCAACCAGGGATTGAGCACGATGGGGAAGAGGATATGGCATCCGGCTACGAGACCGAGCGGGAAGATGACGGCCCAGGCGTCTCCGGGAATGCGCCATTCAAGAGGGATAAGGGAGCTCGAGAAGATAACCATCATCACGATGACGAGGAAGCTGATAGAGAGTGCCAGCCAGAAGCGGCGCAGGATTCGCGGGACCTCGATGAAGAAGTTCGACTGTTCGACTTCCTTCTTCGTCGCGCCCCACGTGATATTGTACGAGAAGAGATGCGCGAGCAGGGCCTGGGACAGATGGATTGACAAGCCACCAAAGAAGAAGAAGCTGTGGGTTGTCATGAGGAACGCAATCCTTAGGGGTAAAAAAACGACGATACTCACAAGAACGGAATCCAGGTCAAGTTCTCGAGCAACGCCGATCCAATGCTGCGAAGTCCGAGGCGGTACTCAAGGAGGGTAAAGCCGATATTTCCAAGGCCGGGGAAGACGAAGGTGCACGCCAACCAGACCTCGAACGAGTGTAGGTAGTAATTGTCCACGCCCAGTGCTAGGCCAAGGAGGAAGTAGTTGAGAATGGAGAGGATGAAACCGGCGGCGATACCGTAGTAAGAGAACATGTCTGCATTCCCATTAGCGTCCAGCTCTAGTCGATAGGCAGCTGCCACTCACAAGACATCATGCCGACTTTGTAGTGAACAGGTGCGTCCGACCAAATAAAGACCCGTAATTGCTTGTTGATCGGACCCATACGCCACCAGTGGATGATGGGGTTAAAGATAAGCTCGTTACACCCTAATAGCAAACGTCAGCCAACAACGAATGTGTGCGTGCATTGACCCGGATATTCACCATAAGCGTACTTCTGCCACCGGTTTAGTTCGTCGTCACACGTCAACGAGACACCTTCCTTGAAGCCACCCTCCGAGTATGTCGCCCATCGAATGGTGTATCCCCGAAGCTATGAGGGGACATCAGAATCCGGAGCTACACTCATTCGGAAAACACTGACCATAAGACGCAGCGCCATATCGAAGTCCTCCGACACGTTCGCCTCAGACCAGATCTTCTTCTTGTTCTCATCTCCAGCGTCCTCAAACGCGGCGTCCTGGAGTGCAGACCAGCGAAGGAACGCGTTGTGTCCCACGAAAGGCGCGACTTCCCCATTTGCGCATGCCATCGATATACACTTGTTGATACGCCGGGTAAAGTGCGCGATACCGTTCTCGAAGTAGTGATTGGCGACCTGCATAACATCTACGGCATGTGTGAGTACGTCTGGCATCTGGGAGAAAAGATAATGAGGGGCTCACCTGACTCATGTTGGATGATTGCAACCTCAGGACACTCGGCAAGCTCGCGTGCGGCATCACGGAAACAATCCTGTGGCAGAACATCAACACTGAAATGAGGATTCAGGGAGACGTGAGGCAGCCTTACCTCGGGTACGATGGTATCAGAGTCAACGATGAGAATAATCTCGCCCATGCGAATCGCTTTGGCATTGTTCGCCCAAGGCTTGAAGCGCCGCCCGCTTTCTTCATAGATTTCCTCGATTGCCAAGCGAAGTGCCTGTTCCTCAATATCCTCGCCACCATCGTCATCGGACGTAGAATCCGAAACCGAGGCCTTCTCCGCGCGCTCTAGTTCCAGCTTGCGAATATGTTCTTCCATCTTCAGACTGAGTGCGAGGCCATAATTCATGTTGCTCGCCTTCTTGAATCGACCGCGGCGTTTGAACCCGCCCTCGGAATCGTCGTGCTTTGGACGTGCCACCCAACCGATACCGTTATCCGCATAGAACCTGATACGCTCCAGACGGTCAGCCTCAGAGATGAGCTGCATTCCATCGTCGTGGACGAAAATTGACGAGCTGCCCCCTTGACGAGCATAAGTTTGCATAGCCTTCTTGAGAGACATCACGGATGGGCAACTGTGTCACAGACATGGTCAATTATCGAGGGACGACAGACCTAAAATAACACATACATCGTTTGTGAAAGACTCTCCTTGTATACAGGAAGCTCGACAGTAATGTGGGGCAAGTGAGCATCAACTTCTTTGTTCGTCGCGGGCTTTATGGCCGAGTAGTATTTCGAATTTTCGTGATACTGAGCGACAGGACCGAAGCTATTATGCAAGGTGAGCGATCTGCAATGTCAGCATATATTGCGAACTTACATATAAGATATGTTCCCGATGAGCTGAAGTGAGAAAAACTATAACGTGCGCTCAGATCATGCACTGAAACGGGGTAGAATATGAACTCACGAGCGACACGGAAAAAAGGAACGGGGCAGTGGCTAAGAGCGCGAATCGGGTATAGGTGCCAGTCATACGATATTCCTGGAGCAATGTAGCGACACCGCTTGCAATGAAGACTTGAGGTTATAAGTCAGCATCGAGAATTGTTTTGTAGATGAAGAAACCGCACAAGTTGACAATGCCAAGCCGAGGCCACTATAGACAGGGCCGAAGTACCGAGCTGGCCGGGAGCTGGCTCCACCCTTTTCGAGGTCACGTGGTGCAGGAGCCCGTTTCGCTTTAGAACCAATTCGCCATCCCCACAGCGAACCACCTGAGGCAGACTTGGAATTTGGTTCGGGTGCAGAGGCTGGCGCCGGCGCAGTCTCCTGTTCCTGGCCCTTCTCATTGAGTTGGATGTCCGACGCTGAGTCGACAGCGGATGCTGCCGCGGGGGTTGCCGGAATGCTTGGGCCTGGGGACATGCCGGTAGCCGAGTGACGGTTCCAAACAAGCTTGATGAGGCTGTCCTCAAAGTCGCGGCACAGTGGGATGATGGTGTCCAGGTTTTCTGACCAGACGACCAATACCCGCTCGTCGCGCTACGTTGCGGGGAAGACTCATAAGCGAACGAACAGAGGCCGAGAAGAGACGGGAAAATCAACGTACAATGAAGGCACCGCACTGCTCCTTGTCGGCACGCGGTAGGTCAGACATGCTGTCAAGGATTTGTATGCGGGTATCATCATCGACGTAAATGGCATCCGCTTCGTCGCTCCTGTAAATGTGGTGTCGGTATAATTGTGGCACCTGCGATGAATATGGGCTTACATATTGCTGAGGGCGACATGAACAGCAGCGCTGCGCAACTTGACGGCGACAACGGGGTTCAGGAGACGGACAGCAACCTCGAATGGCTCTAGGAACCGATTCTCATAAGGGAACACGCGATATTGCCCCGCTTGGATACGAAGGCAAACGCCAACATGGATGTTCTCCGCAGATGGCTTGAACCATGCGTCACCTTGTGTCTGTAAAGGGCATCAGAGATGGACGACAGTTCATAGGGCAGTGCTGGTGACCTGTCTGAAGATGTAGTGCAGCAAAGCATCATGTGCGTCGTAATCCATGGCTTAGTCCCGTAGAGAATGAACGAGGGAGTGGAGTGCACGCCGTAAGGTCAACGGGGGCAAGCTGCGAGAGAATAAAAAAAAAGAGGGCATTATAAGGACCGCCATGTTCAGGAATTTCCCAGAGTGCCTTCCTTCCTTCCAAAGTTGGAATGTCGCCCGACACCGGCGGCGAATCAATAGCCAAAAGTGCTTGGCATAAAGCATGCGCTGCCAGGAATGGGGACGTGATTTGCGGCTGCAGCACGGCGTCATTCAGCGTAGAAAATGCGGACGAAAGTATAACAGGACTGTATCGGGGAACAATCTCCCGGGTGTACATGACCGGCGAGGGGGAACGTTCATCTCGAGCGCAGACACCGTCATCGCGAAAATAATCAGGGCCGAAACGTCAGATCTCGCGTCAGACCTCAAAACACGATGAGGCGAACGATTATTGAATTGAATATGATGAGTGTGCAAATTCATCTTACCTTTTTCCTATTTTTTTTTAATCAGCACACCCTGCTGTATTGCTCCTTTGGCGCCCGCCAGCATATCTGGAGTTCCGTTGGACGGGAGGCCAATCAGAAGCACAAGCACAAGTCGTAAATCTGACATATAGCCTTAGCAGTGAGTGACACCCGGTGATACTGTACTTCCAATTTGTTAATCACGGGCCAGCCTCCTTGTCACAGTCCTCGTTCTGATCCCTCATGGGCCGCTGGGAACAGAAGGACCCCATGTTATACGAGAACAAGTGATGTCGTGAGGCGAAGGCACATGCAGGGGGGCGCACGCGAGCATAGAGCGCCCAACAGCCTTGCTATTCACAGGGGAAAACTTCCTCAGGGCGCAAAGGCAACATCCTGCCACTGGCTTGTGCTCTCTTCTTAGGAACGTCCAGGTCAGACCCGAAGGAGATTTACAGGGCAGAACAAGTATCGACAGATGGGATCACTTGATCAATCTGCGTGATGTCCTGGGAGCAGGGGTCCTCGGGCGGAGAAAAGGCGCTTCCGACAGTAATGTAATTCTCGCAGGGCTGTCGACATAGACATAGCGTGTGCGTTTGAATCGAAGCCGCGATTTGATTCATTTGCGCTTCCGACACGGGCGGCGGAAGAGTGTCGTTACCACAAGGCACGCCAACCAAGCGCGTGATAGTGTGTGAGTACATGTGAGTAATAATGCGGCCATCGTACAGTATCTTGACCTTGCCTTGAAAGAGCGGTCGAATTAAAAGTTGTCCCGATTATCGCCCTAAACGCCACCACTCTGAAATGCGATGAGTCGGTGGTTGGTGGTGTTGGTGTTGGTGGCTTTCACATTCCGGCCGTTCAGGCACAGCGAACAGTTTTTGGCTCTCCGTTCCAGATGACCTAAGGTTCGCACGCTTTTGATGTCTTGGGCCTAGATGCCTGGTTAAACGTAATGCCACTTCTTGAAAGCGATCAGTCGGTATCAAAATCAGATAAAACATGAGGAATAACTCAGTGCTCCCACTCTACATAATCACAAGTTCGCAGAGGAAAGTCGTTTCTGATTGGTGTCGAAGTCAAAAGGGCCTTCTACTTGGCCCTCTGATTGGTTCGGTGGTGAAGACGCATTTTAAGACAAACCAGAACCGACGACTTTCCCACTTGATGAGCTTGACTTACCATATCTGTCAGTCCCACCTTCCCGCGCACCAATATGGACCGTTTCCTCGGTCAACCATTTTGAAGAATGTGTGACGTATATCCTGCCAGGAGGCAGCCGACGAGGTACGGGCACGTTAAGTGGTGGGTAGCCGACGCATGGCGGTTGAATGTGACTGATGAAGCAGACATAAGCCAACTGACGACACAAGGGTGATGGCGCTTCCGGAATCAATTCCGGAATCAAACCGCATCACGCTCATGGTTTGCTTACTGTACTTATGCGTAATACACGTCCGACAATTTTATTTTTCCTAATGCGTATTTGTGTCAGACCGTTCTTCCTTGTTTCCTTGCCTCGTGGTAAAACAGCCGGCTAAAAAATAAAAATAAAACATAGGAAAGCGGGCGAGCGAGTAGACAGAAGTGTAGTGTGTTGATCGTGCGTGTCGCCGATCTGCGTTTGTACTAAGTTTTTGTCATCTCGCTTACTTCAGCCACCTCATGCTCCGACTTGGTACTGTCACTCAGCTGGAATGTCTGCTCATGATCAGAAGTGGAGGCCGTCGTAGACCGGTTTTTGAGCCAGAGGGGGGGGGGGGTTCAAGTTGGTCACTGCGGCGGTAAGCCTGCGCTCGAGAACGGCTCGGGGGAGAGTTGCAATTGTAACGTGCCTGTGCGCGCTGCGGGCTCTTTCTGGTTGACAGTTGTGGATTTGCGCCAGCCTGAGGTCGGGCGCGTTACAGGAAAGGACGTGGAATCGAGGGTATTCATTTCAACATAATTTCTTTTTACTCTAAGTCCAGTCTAACGCTCACACAGCTGTTCACGCGTTCACACGCTAGATTCGGAAGTGATTGAACTGTTAAGCCCGAGTCGAGGGACAATTATGAAGTGGCCGAAGGAAGGGTGGGCCCTGCAATTTAATTTAATTTATTGATCCATTCACATTCCGGGACGAGTGACAGAGACACAAAGACCGGCCGTCTACACGAACCAGACATTTAACAAATATCGTAACGGGATGTTCAGATACCAGCAGCGCGAGGCGGTGTGGCCCGCATGCGCAATCGTTCAACTGCGAGATTGTCCACATACCCTGATCGGACGGTTCAAGGACAGTATCGAACCAACTATTCTATGGTCTCGATTGGTAGAAGCAGTACTACCATACTCAGGGGGGATCAGCGGAGCCACTTTTGGGTTTGAAGGCAAGCCACGTCTCTTGTAGGAACTGAAGGAAACGCTCCGTCATTCAAGGGTCGTTGTAGAGGCCGCTTAGCCTGGTTTGTGTGCCCGCGTAGCCCGTAATGTAGGAGAACCGGGCTTGGTCGAAGCGCGGTTAATGGAAGATGAGGTGTATCTCGTCTCTGAAAAGCGCGCCGCCGGGGCATTCGGATCTGAAGCGGACGATGTACTCGCCTATGAAGCTACGAAGGCGCGTGCCTTACCGCAAGGCGGCGTGCCGTCGAGGTGGTGTGTCGGGTTTTTTTGTCGGTTATGGGCCCCGATTTTCACACCTTCACACAACTCGGCTTTTCTCTCCTAGGAACTTTGGTTGGTATCACAGATAGATTTATTACAAAGAACCAAAAAAAGATCTCGCTCCGGGGTCATCTCGCCGGCTTCACGTCCCAGGCCGATTTTTAAGTACGCTTTGCGACAAAGCGCGAAGCATTGCTACGGTGATGGGCTTCTGCAGCTTGTCCTCGTTCACGATCGTCGTCACCGACGTGGACGGCGAGACGGCGGTAGAGGGAGGCGGCACTGATTCGTTGCCGCAAGGATGGGCGAGGTCGTCTATGGTAGAGAAACTGCCAAACGTCGACTTCAGACGCTTGGAGGACGGGGACATGCTGTGCGGCGCAAAAACCGTGTCAGAATCTTTAAATAGTTCGAAGTAGATTCGAGCTTTTGTTTTTACCTCAGGACGCTTGCTTCGCCGTCATCGTCGTCGTCGGGTGGTGGCCGTTTCGGTCGGGAAAGGAACAGAAACACCGAGCGCAGCTGTGCTGCCGCCTCGTTGACGTCGGACTCTGCCTCTCTCTTCGTTTCCTCAATGTCGCGCTTCGGCACCGGGTACCGCGCCCCTCGGTCTATCTTCACGCTGCCCTCGATACAGCCCACGGACATCTCATAGAGTGCGTCGACAATGGCGTGGACTGGAAAGTCTGGGAGGGCGATCGATCACTCATCGAAAGAGACAAACTTGGACGGACGGGGAGCATACCGGCATCTGACGCGCGATAGGATTGTAGCAGCGTACGAAACTCTCTCGAGGGCGTGCGTAGGTCCCTGCGTTCTAACCACACAAAGGCGGCGTCATAAAGCTCGCTAAGGAACCCCTTCGATCAGTCCATAGTTTTCGCTCCACTCCCGTTGCAGCTTACCTTGAAGACTTGACCCCGTCCAGGCGTATTTCCGGGAGCGGGTTCGAGACTGCCGACTCGTCTAGACGGGTCGTGAAATGCGGCGATAGCGCATTCATGAGTCTCACAAGTGTCTCGAACACTTTGCCGAAGAGAATCCAGTCCACTGCAAAGCACGCAAGTTCAGAACGACTGGCAGACGTTGGGATCATGTAGGCAGGCACTCACCTTCGCCGTCGGTGTAACACCTCGCCACCCAGTCCTGGGCAAAGTCCTTCCAAGGGGCGATAACCACCTGCAGAAACTCTGGTAAAGCATGAGCACCCAGAGTCGTCGCCAAAAATCGTTGGGGTCCTTTCACCTTGCCGGGATAGGATTTCAACGAGCCCGCCAGTTGTGTCCAGGTCCATCAAGCCTAATATTTGCGTGAATTTCTCGTCCAGGTCCTTTGTCTTCGAGGATAGAGAGTACGTTGCGTGGGACCCTATGGTACCCTTCGTCGCATAGTCATCCACCTATTTTGTTTCGCATGAGCGTGGTCGAAAGAAATTTGGCGCACGAAAGGAGCGTACCATGCGATGCAAATCGCCCGAAAGTGCCTCGGCTTCGTCCTCACCCCAGAGTATGAACAACACAGACGGGACGAAATGTCGGTCCTCGGGAAACTTCTCCACCACTTCACGTAAGCGCGCACAGTCGTCAAGTATCCGGTATTTTCTGTTCGAACGGTGTAGGTGAGCGAGCCGCACACACGTTCGATAGACCCTGAACAAACCCACTTCTCAATCTCGTCTTCCAGACCGTGCAGCGGCGAACACTCAAATACGACCAGCCCAGGCGAGCGCGAATCAGCGCCGGGTGCAAGCGGGATGGAGAATACGTGCTCGGATGCCCACGTGCCGCTGTCGGGCATGTCGAACTTCCGCTCGACCCAAATGGCCGTACCGTCATTCTCGGGGTTCAGCGAGAGCCACAAACAATAATCGAATGGCGCCGGATTGCCGATATGCGCGCGGAGAGCAGCAAGGAAGGTGCCAGGTGCCCATCGACGCTCGTGCTGGTCGCGATTCTAAAAAAGGCGATTAGCAATGCAGAGAAAAAAAAAAAAGTCCCCCCCAGCTCCAAGGGCAGACACGTACCTCCTTCAAGCGACGCGCGAGTTCGGCGTCTGTCTGCGGCTGTGTGTACTTTGCAGACACGCGTCGACGCGACCTTCTTGCCGTCAGCTTGGCCTCGGGCTCAGTATCCGTTCCTGACCGCGGTTCTGGCCGTTTCTTCTTTGTCTTGTGACCCACGTAGGCGTCGCTCCGACGCACGGCATCCTTGTACATCACGCGCTCTGACGCCTTGGCAGCCCAACGCTTCAGCGCGCCGCGCACGAGAGCACCGGTCCTCGCAAACGCGGATGCGCGTTCCTCGAGGTCCTCAACGTCGGCGGCCGCGGGTGCCTTGCTCTTGCTCTTGCCTTTGCCCTTCCCGTTTCGTAGCGGCGCCGCGGTTGGCGACGCCATCTCGATATCTTGCGGGGAAGAGGGAGATCTTCCCGTTTTCGGCAGTGCCTTTGATGACGATGGTTCTGCCCTGGATAGGCCCGCAGATCCTGGCAACTGATCCGCGGTGGCACGCCTAGAAACGGAAGGGGATGGGAGTGACGCCAAGGAGTTTTTAGCGGACATCACCAATGGGCTCAAGATCTCAGGTGCGGAGACGGATTGTACGGAGGGCCAGCCAAAGAGGTTATTTCCGGATTTCTGTTTCGGAGGGAAGCTAAACGAGGCGGCCGTGGGTGTCCCAGGGAGAGAAATGGGTTGTACCTTGAGAGGAGGAGGTTGCCGCGGAGAAGGAGCGCCCTCTAGACTTTCTGAGGTAGGAGCGCGATCCGTTGATTGCGCTGGTCTGAATCCATCGACGACTGTCGGCTGGCGTACCAGCGGAGGTGGCTGCTTAAGGAAGCCATTGAAGGATGGAGCAGACTGGCTCGCAGCCAAGCTGGCAAATGGTGGCGCAGAGGGACGAGTGGAGGAAAGCGGGGACGTGTCGATAGGTGTAAGGATTGGCCGTGTCGGCGTTGATGATGTCGAGACTGCAGGTAGCGAGGTCGACGGAATAAAGAGTTTCGCCGCGGGCGTCCCATCGAGCGCAGGTGGTTTAGGTTGTGGTACGCCAAACAGGTGTCCGGGGGTGGAAGCCGGCACTTTAGGATTGAGTGTGCTGATAGGGGGCTGATCGTGCTTCGCCGCGGAGGTCGAAGTAATGGCAGTTGGAGGCGTGGCACCAGCTCCGAAGCCATCGGTGAAAAATCCAGAAGGGGCACTTTGGGAAGATGGAAAGGCAGGGGATGACACAGGGACATGTGACGCCGCCACGGTGGGTCTGGTAAACGGTGAGCTAAAGATTGACGTGACTGCGCCCTGGCCCTCGGCATTCAATACAGCTGGGGTAGAAATCGACGTGCCAAACGGCGAAAGAGAGGTGGATTCTCGCGACGCGGCTGAGTCACCTGTAACATTCGAGACCCCGTGTGCCGTGGGAAGAGTACCCCCAAAAGCCGACGATGCAGGCCCAAAGGCTGAGGAAGAAGAGCTCCCGAATGCTGAACTGGACCCGAAGCCTCGACTTGCACCGAAGACGTTTGGTGTAGTTTTGAGATTTGCAAACGCGGACGCCCCCTCGGGGAGAAGGGTGCTGTTTGTGTTTGCTGTTGAGGGTGCTGCCGGCGCAAGTGCGGGGACAGAAGAGCCAAATGCCGAAGCTGGTGACGTGCCAAAAACCGAGGTTGAGGAACTCGCTCCGGAGGTGTCAAACATGACGGAAGGTGAGGGCCGAACGCCAAAGTTGTTGGTAAGCCATTCCGTCGCGCTCGGCTTGAGCATGTTAGGCTGGTGCTGTGGCTCAGCAGGTTCCTCAGACTCTTGCACTACTGGCCCGTCTTCACGCAGAAAAGCCTCTTCCTCGTCGTAATCACTCAATGCGACGTCAGCAGGAGCTACGGCAGAGAGCACTCCATCGATAATATCGGGGATGGCAATGCCAGCGCGAATGGACTCTATATCCTCGATGGTATCCTTACCAAAGAGGCGCTCAAGGATGCAGGCAACGAGGTAAACCATCACCCTGTTGCCCTGCTCTCGCAAGAGCGCCGCAAGCTCAGCGAAGTGGAGCATCCCCTCCTCGTCGACTACTAGCGGTGATGCTCTGGTTATTGGCGAAGACTTGGCTTGAACATGCTGGCGGAATTTGGTAGTTAAGAGATAAACTGGGTGATTGAGAATAGCAGGCGAGATGTCGTCGTGGCGTTCACGTTGGTCGCGGATATGGATGAGGCGGTGATAAATGCGCATCTCGAGCTCACTCGGTGATTCGTAGCGGCCACGCTGGTCCTCGTAAAACTCTTTGAGACTTTGTAGGGCTAATCTTGGAATCAGAACTTGACTCAAAAATAAAAAATAATAATCACTGTTCATCAACTGTTGTTCTTCCATGGCGATGGAGAACCCTTGACGATCGCGTTCCAAATGCAAGGCAAGAATGTGAAAGCGAGCACAACGCTCGTGGCACTCCACGGCAAGTGGTCCGGTTTCGTGTTGCATCGTAAAGTCATTTCGCACAGAGCGGGATCGATCGCGAATGAAATCGAACGTGGGAGAGAACCCTTCCTTGGGAAGGAGTTCGCGGAAGAGATAGTCGAGGGTGCGCTGTTCAAGCGGATTCATTAGGGCCGGGTGGCAGTGGTACTTGCGCCAGACCAGTAAACGAACCTTGAGAACGGGTGGCGGGCGCAGGTCCGAGGGCAGCGTCTTGTCGCCGGCGGCACGCTCGTACATTTTCACTGCTCGCTCGTGATTGACACGCTTGGTACCGGGGATCTTCGAAAAATCAGCGCAGATATCCTGTGCGACGCGGAGAGGCGCTGCGGGCACGTACGACTTCCCAGTTGAACAGATTGTTCTCTCGCTCGCGGCGGTACCGCTCGAACCGCGGGCACATGTCCATGCACGTACCTACCATGGTGATGGCTTCGTCGAGGCGTTTCGGGACGAGCGGGTCGTCCATCTTCCCCTCCGCGATCGCCCTCTTTCTCTCCGCCTCGCGGGCTTTCACGAGCTAGAGCAAAAAAAAAAAACGGGCGCGCGCGTGCGCGAGACGCCACGCGAAAGGAACGGTGCTTTCCAGAGACTGCGCAGGTGAAGTGTATGTGCGAAGGGACCCACCTCTTGATAAAACCGCTCGCGCTCCTCCAGCGTCTCCAGCACCGGCTCGTCGGCGGGGCCGACAGCCGCCTCTGCGCCGTTCGATGCGCCTGCGCCTGCGTCCGCATTGTCCTCCTGTTCGGAGGCGTCTTCGGCGGTGTGCTGTGAGGGCTCGGCGTCCGGCCGCGGCGAACGCCCCCTCCCTCGCCCGCGACCACGCCCGAACCCTCGCGCACCACCGCGCTCCCACTTCAGCGCATCTGCGCCCAGGTGTCCCGCTGGGAAGGGGGTGCTCGACCCACTCCTGTCCCCTGCGATCCAAGTCTTGTTTTTGAAGGTCCCACGTCGCCCCGTCGATATACTTCCATCATGTCCGCGGTGTTGGCGCGGGTGAGTAGAAAAGGGCTCCATTAGCCGCTCCGCTTGGCCCTATTATTTGTGGTTATGCTCAAGAAAGGACAAAGAGGGGATCGCACATACGTGGTACTGGATGTTGTAGAGCGCCGTTTGAAAGGCTGTGGTTGGGTGAACTCGAAACGCCAACAAAGACAAGCTACTGGACTATCTCCGGGCCGGTAGCCGGTTCGCTCGCGCGTGAGCGAAAAAACTTCGTCTCTCACCATTTTCTCAGGAGCCACAGTTTCACTGATACCTTTATTGGAGATACACGGAGCCTCACAGGTCTCATGCCGTATCACCCTCACTACCCTCTTCGTGTTACGATACAAGATCACATAGACCCAAAGCATAATCAAAATTGAATTGAGCCCAAAGAGAAAACAACGAGACGAGTGAACTGCTAAACCAAAGGAACAAACAAAGACCAATTCTACCTCCTGTGTACAATTCGGCGTCTACATCCATCAAGAAAGATGGCTTGAGTACCTAAATTTAATTAACTATGATATAATAGACACTGGGTACGCCTTTTCAAAAGGCAACGTCTACGGGTATGGAAAATGTCTGGAGTCCGTTTCAAGTATAGTCTGTGGCATGTACACCGTGGTAACAGACATATCTGGATGTGCGCAAAATGAGAAGGCAGGGTATAACTGTACAGCCGTGGACCGCGCGAAGTGAGAACTATGGAGTAAAATCAGTACGAGAAAATCATCAACCAGGGATTGAGCACGATAGGGAAGAGGATATGGCTGCCCGCTACGACAGCGAGCGGGAAGATGACGGCCCAGGAGACCCCAGGAATCTGCCACCCTAGAGGGAGGAGGTCGCTCGCGAAGACAGCTATCATCGCAAACATGAGGAAACCGATGACAAATGCCAGCCAGAACCGGCGCAGGATTCGCGGGACCTCGATGAAGAAGTTTGACCTCTCGACTTCCTTCTTTGTTGCACCCCACGTGATATTATACGAGAAGAGATGCGCGAGTAGGGCCTGGGACAAATGGATTGACAAGCCACCAAAGAAGAAAAAGCTGTGGGCCCTCATGAGAAACACGATCCGCTTAGAGTGAAAGGATGACACTTACAAGAACGGAATCCAGGTAATGTTCTCGAGGAATGAGGACATGAGGCTTCGCTGTCCGAGACGGTACTCAAGGAGGGTATACCCGATGTTTCCAGCGCCGGGAAAGACGACTGTACATGCCAACCAGATCTCGAACGAGTGCTCGTAGAAGCCATCCACGTTAATCGACAGGCCAAGGATGACGTAGTTGAGGAGCGACAGGAGGGCAGACGCAGCGAGACCGTAGTAAGAGAACATGTCTGCATTCCCTATCAGTGTCAGCCTCTCTAATTGATGAACAGGGGTTACTCACACGACATCATGCTGACTTTGTAGTGAACGGGTGCGTCCGACCACAAGAAGATGCGCAACTGCTTATTGATCGGACCTAAACGCCACCAGCGGATAAGGGGGTTAAAGATAAGCTCGTTGCACCCTGATAGCAATTGTCAGCCAACAATCAATGTACGCGAGCCCTTTTCCGGGAACTCACCATAAGAGTACTTCTGCCACCGGTTCAGCTCATCGTCACATGTCAACGAGACACCTTCCTTGAAGCCGCCCTCCGAGTATGTCGCCCATCGGATGGTATACCCCTTAAGCTGCACACAACCATCAGAACCTAGTACCGTACCCATTCGGAAAAAATGCGGACCTGAAGACGCAGCGCCATATCGAAGTCCTCCGACACGTTCGTCTCAGACCAGATCTTCTTCTTGTTATCGTCCCCGGAGTCACGAAACGCGGCATCCTGGAGTGCGGACCAGCGAAGGAACGCGTTGTGTCCAACAAAAGGCGCGACCTCCCCATTTGCACATGCCATTGAAATACACTTGTTGATACGCCGGGTAAAGTGTGCGATACCATTCTCGAAGTAGTGATGGGCAACCTGCATAACGTCTACGGCGGGTGAGTACGTCTGGGGAAAGGGGGAAAAAAAAGAACGAGGGACCTACCTGACTCATGTTGGATGATTGCAACCTCAGGACACTCGGCAAGCTCGCGTGCGGCATCACGGAAACAATCCTATGGCGGAGCATCAACGCCGAAACGAGGTCTCGGGGGAAACCAAGGCAGTCCTACCTCAGGCACGATGGTATCGGAGTCAACGATGAGAATAACCTCGCCCAACCGAATCGCTTTGGCATTGTGCGCCCAGGGCCTGAAACGCCGGCCGCTTTCCTCGTAAATTTCCTCGACTGCAAGGCGAAGCGCCTGTTCCTCAATACCCTCGCCGCCACCGTCGGAGGACGTAGAATCCGAAACCGAGGCCTTCTCCGCGCGCTCTAGTTCCAGCTTGCGAATATGTTCTTCCATCTTCAGACTGAGTGCGAGGCCATAATTCATGTTGCTCGCCTTCTTGAATCGACCGCGGCGTTTGAACCCGCCCTCGGAATCGTCGTGCTTTGGACGTGCCACCCAACCGATACCGTTATCTGCGTAGAACCTGATACGTTCCAGACGGTCTGCCTCAGAGACGAGCTGCAATCCATCGTCGTGGACAAAAATCGACGAGGTACCCCCTTGACGAGCATAAGTTTGCATAGCCTTCTTGAGAGACATCACGGATGGGGCGCTGTATCATGAGCATGGTCAACCATCGAGGGAGAACGGACCATAGGTGACTAAATTGACACGTACATTGTCTGTGAAAGACTTTCCTTGTATACCGGAAGCTCGATAGTGATGTGGGGCAAGTGAGCATCAACTTCCTTGTTCGCCGCGGGTTTGACTGCAGAGTAGTACTTCGAATTTTCGTGATACTGAGCGACGGGACCGAAGCTATTAGGCAAGGTGAGCGATCTGCTAGATGTCGGCATATGTCGTGAACTTACACATAAGATATGTTTGTGATCACTTGAAGCGAGAAAAACTATCACAGGTACTCAGACCGTGCATGGAAACGAGGTAGATAACGAGCTCACGAGCGAAACGCAAAAAAGGAACGGAACAGTGGCTAAGAGTGCAAATCGGGTATAGTCCTGGGTCAATCGCCATTCTTGGAGCAGGATGTCAGCGCCACTGCCAATGAAGACTTGATGCTATTGGTCAGCACCAAGAAACGGTTCCACGGACGAAGAAAACCGCACAAGTGGACAGTGCTAGGCCGAGGCCACCGTACACCGGGGCGAAGTACCGAGTTGGCCGAGCGCTAGCCCCACCCGTTTCGAGGTCACGTGGAGCAAGTGCCCGTTTTGCTTTGGAACCAATTCGCCATCCCCATAGCGAGCCACCCGAGATGGGTTTTGCATTCGGCTCAGGTGCAGGAGCTGGCGCCTGTGCCGTCTCCTGCTCCTGGGCCTTCTCATTGAGTTGGACATCTGACGCCGAATTAGCTACAGACATGATTGCGGATGTGGCCGCCGGAGATCCCGCGACGCTTGGGCCTGGAGCGATGCTCATTAGCGAGTGACGTTGGGCCCAAACGAGCTTGATAAGGTGGTCATCAAAGTCGCGGCACAGTGGGATGATGTTATCCAAGTTCTCTGACCAAACGACCAATACCCGCTCGTCACGCTGTATTGTAGGGAAGACCCACGCATGAGCGATAAGGGGTGTACGGGAAATCGTAGAAACCAACGCACGATGAAGGCACCGCATTGCTCTTTGTCTGCACGGGGCAGTTCGTGCATAGTGTCAAGTATTTGTATGCGCGTGTCATCATCGACGTATATGGCATCTGCATCTTCGTCTCTGAGAGGCGATGTCGAAATGAGTTTGTGGAGAGGGGGGGATGACATTTGTGGACCTACACTGTGTTGAGGGCAACATGGACGGCAGCGCTGCGCACTTTGACAGCGACTGAGGGGTTCAGGATACGGACAGCCGCCTCGAATGGTTCTAGGAAACGGTTTTCATAAGGGAAAACTCGATATTGTCCCGCTTGGATACGAAGGCAGACGCCAGCATGGACGTTCTCCGCAGATGGCTTGAACCATGCGTCACCTTGCGTCTGCAAAAAGCATCAGACCAGGACGGCAGCCGTAAGGTAGTCATGGTGACCTGTTTGAAGATATGGTGCAGCAAAGCATCATATGCGTCGTAGTCCATGGCTTTTTCCTCGAGATCAGGAAATGGGGGAAATGAGGCCTAGGGCAGACGGGGGACAAGTTGCCAGGGGAGAGAAGGAGAGAGCATCTTAAAAGGTGCCGAGTCAAGCCATTTCCCAGAGCGAAGGACTTCCTTCGAGCGTCACCGCGTCACCAGAGGCCGGCGGCGGATCATTTAGCAAAAAGAATTTGGGTGCATACTGCTGGACAAGTCCCGAACGAGGATATGCATTACCGGATATAGCAAAGCGGGGGAAGTGCGGAGGAACGCGTAAATTATCAGCTAAGAATCTCCCGGATGCACAGGGCCGGCGATACACGTCCTGTCCTAACCCAGAGACGGTCGTCGATTCATCACGAAAAAGAAGCGAGGCAAGAACGTCAGTCCCAATGACATGATTCATCAATATGATGCGTGCGCAATGCATCTGACCTTTTTCTTATCTTTTCTTCGCGTATCCTCCCTCCTCCACTGCTCTCTACGTGCTTGTCAGCGACTCCGAAGCCATTTTGATGACAGTTAATTAGAAGCACAAGCCTACGTTGAATATTTTGATACCCAGCCTGGATACATGGTTAGTTTTCAGGTCACTGACCGGCCGCCGCGTCGTAATCTACGTTCGGATTCCATATGGTCCCGAGACCACAAAGTCTTTGCGCCATACTAGAGCAAGTAATGCCGTGAAGATAAGGCGCATGCAGGTAGCCGACATGACAATAGAAGGTGTAGCACCCTTCCCATTCGCAAGACATCCCCCCCAACGCGCAACGGCGAGACGAAGGTGGGTCCCGATAGTGGGTGGCTCTTTCTGCCTAGGTACCGTCAATGTTCAGGTTAGACTCAAAGATGTTCTCTAGGAAAGGATAAGGATTGAGGTATGGGATTGCTTGATTAGGCCGCATGACAGCCCTGGGAGCAGCCTTTCTCTGGATGGAGAAAAGGCGCGTCCGAAGGCGCCGTATTCTCGCAGACCTGTCGACACGGTGCGGAAGGTTTGATTGAGACCAAGACATGGATTCAATTTGGTTTCCGAAGTTTACGGTCGAAGAGTGTCCTTACCATGTGGCACTCTTGCCAGTCGCCTACCGGCAAGTGTGCAAGCGATATTGCGACTAGGACATTTTGACCGACCGGCTTGAGACAATGCGTCGAAGGTTGTGGGCAGTGTCACCGCATCCATTGAAGTGGTACTACAATGACTCTCGGTGGAAACTTGGTGGCTGCTAGTGACAGTGACAGGTGAGAAATATTCAGGCCCAGCAAGGTGATCTCAGATTTCACTACATTTGTCCCCTGTGCACCCCGTGAGAGAACCTCAAACTTGTTGTGATGACACCAACTACCATTCCACTCCACTCCACTCCATTGAAACACGTTTCACAAAACAATCTAAATACGATCTACCTGACCCACAAACTGTGGTGCAAGTAAAATCGTCACCATCTTACCAGATTGATCTTTGGCATTTATCCAATCTGGGGTCATTGGGCCTGTGGTTTCTTCTACGGGCAGTCAAATTCCCGGCCAACCCTGGTTTCGAGGCGGTTGGCGAGTTGTCGGAACCCACGAAGGCGTCTGAATAACGACGTTTCTTAATTTGTCCCTAGGATAGCCAACTACAGCCTAGTTTGGGCGATTCATTAGCACGCACGCGATACCGACTTTTAATCGACCATCTTATCATCCAATGAACATGTTGAGTATTGGATGTAATTGAACTTTCTGTAATTAGCTAGAGAATCTGATCAATCCCGGCAAGAGCAGAGATGACATCAGGTCCATTAGGATTGAGGCTTTTGGGGTCGAGAGTCGAGTTTTCGAGGTATTGCACACAAGACCCCTTGATAATGATGACAGCATCTGAACCGTGAAGGCCCTCATTTTCAAAGTGCACCCTGAGTTAGACCCAGAGTAGTAAGGAGGGTCCGTATCTTTCATGGGGGAAATAGGGACGTCAAGGCTGCAATTGAAACCGGATTCGGAATTGAAGCGGAGGGCGCTCAGACGTTCCTTTGTGGCTCGTGGCTGCCTGCCAGTGGATTACTGTAGTTTAGCAGGCCCTTCCTTCCAACCGTCTCCCCTCGGAGAAATTAGATAAGGTCCTCCGAAAGCGAGGCTCCTCGCTTTCTGGACACTAGCTGAGCTGTACTATTCGATTGCGACCATCGGGAGATGATGGATTGATGATGGATTCGTGAGTCTGGCGTGGAGGCGGGACTTGTTTCCCAGAAAGTGATAAAAGTCCCGCGTCTGTCCAAAGACGGCATTGTGGCGATAAGGTGGGCAGGAAGAACTACCGCACGAGTCACGAACCGACTACATCCCTACCACCGTAAATAACTGTTGCGAAAGGACGAGGCGTACGTATGGACGTTGGACGTTGGACAGTTGCTCCAAGACTGAAAGGGCTGCACTACGTAGCCAATCAGTGGTACGTCTTCAACTCATTGGGAGACTTTATTGCGAGCTTTATTGATGTCAGGTCACGGTCTCATAGCTAGGCACAAACACACGCCAATTGTTCGAGCCCTTGTTTGCGCCATACGTTTTTCCCGCCATAAATGGGATGGCTGTCGGGGCGTATGTCCGTCTAGCCACCGATTTGGAGCGCCAGATTGGAGTACCAGACCTACCAGGACATGACAAGCATGACAGCCCTTGTAAACAACAAAGTATGTGTGCTTATCAGACCATGTTTGCCCAAAATTTTACCGGCATATCCGCGTCCCCGCGCCCGCATCACGCATCATCGCCCGTTCGTTCACACGCGCTGCCACTTGATGTTGCCTGACCAGCCGCGACATGAAGGCGAGACGTTCAATCTCCCAAATTGTTTTCCTCTTTTTAAATTTCATTTCTGTCCGGATATTACTGCTGTCGGCTGCCGAAGATAACATATCTTTGCGGCGGATGTGCGGGCCTTTGTGCCATGATCGCCAAGAAGAATGGCAGCAGTACAGTAGCACTAGTAGTGTGAGCGATATCATTCAATACGGAAGCAACTCCTAACGCCGGGATCTGAGAGATGTGTCACTCCTGCGAAAGAAAGGAAGCAGGAGAGTGACACGCCTCGCTGCAACCTCACGAATGCTTTTCCGGCGCATGGATCCATCCCTGGGTGTAATCCGGCAAATCATACCGGCGCGGGCCTGTTCCCAAAATATTGGCGCCTTCGAACTTCCATGTTGACCTGGATTGCATGGGCCACCCCTGACCTGGACCAGATGCCCCCCCATCTCCATGGACTTCGGAAGGTTATGCATTTGCGGCGATTGAGGTTCCTGATTGTACCAATGTGCCTCATTACGCCGTGCTCAAGGAACATGGCGTATTTGGCGACCGTAATGTTCAATGTGATTCATCGGGCTGTTCTAGGGATCCGCCTTTCTCAGACGCTTGACCATCAACCGATGAGAATATCTACGTTTTTGGACCCTGTCACTTAACTTACCGCAACTCATCGCTACGTCCTTAAAGACCCGCTGTCCCCATCGTCATCCGATTTTAGGACGGTCCCTCCCTCTCACTGGTCACCCGCGTCTGTTGGATATGTCTTCGTCGTCATCCTACTCCAGCCGGCCCTCTTCCGCTCCTCAACAAGAGGGAAACTTGGCACCTCCCCGTCCCTCCTTCATGGAACACTCAGGTGACCACGAAGGGCCATCAATGCGCCAGCGCCAGTCGACGGGCCGCGGATCTGGTTCTGGACACCTCCGCCCTCAGGACCGCCAGGGAAGCTCTGCTAGCATCCCCGCCAGTGGCGCGAGCACCCCGAACCCGTTCTCCACCCCCACTATGGAGGCTACGAACCCGCTATCGGCGCCAGCGAGCGTGATCAGCTTCAGTCTTGGGGACGCAGCTGCTACCGGCTTCGGCGACGCGCACCAACGGATTAGCGCACATAGCTCGGTGGTCAACAGCGCTGTGGATCTTCAGCAACGCCAGTCGGTTGGACCGCGGGAGCCCTTCGCCTCGCCCCGTCCGCTGACGGCCGTCTACCCTGTTGGACACCAGGCTGCACGCTCACGTCCCAACAAGCGCAAGTCCCGCCCGATCTCCACAATGTTGTCGGGCGAGATCATCAAGCCATGGGTCGGCAAGAAGGACAGGTCTGCGCGCATCTCGTACTTCCTCACCTACAGCATGTTCGTCTTGGGCATCATCGGGTCCGCCGTGCGCTGCTACTATGGCTGGCGCAATGTCGACCTGATTGGGCGGACGTGTCTCGTCATGGAAGATCACTTCGACGGCAATGAGCTCGACTCTAGCGTGTGGATGCACGAGGTCGACATGGGTGGCTTCGGGTGAGTGTTTCTTTGGAGCGTTTCCGCCGTACTTCTGCGCCACAGCGTGCTAACGACGATCTGTTTGCAGTAATGGCGAATTTGAGATGACCACGGCGTCGTCGAACAATTCGTTTATTCGAGATGGCGAATTATACATCCTTCCCACGCTCACATCAGACGTAATTGGTAAAAATGCCATCTTTGACGGGTACACGTTCAACGTGACGGGGTGCACAAACTCGAATTTGACGGCATGCGGTGCGGTCAGCAACATGACGACTGGGGCCGTGATCAATCCTGTTATGAGTGCGCGCATTTCCACCAAAGGGAAGCGTAGCATTCGGTATGGTCGTGTTGAGGTGCGAGCCAAATTACCACGAGGGTGCGTCACCGATCGAGGGCTATGGCCTTCCCTACTTGGTAATAAACATTGAAGCTGACACTTTGCTGGCCTGTTTTAGGGACTGGGTTCGTCCCTTATTCTCTGTGTTTCAGCTTAACAGCTTAATCCCGTGACTCGTTTTTCCAGTTATGGCCCGCCATTTGGATGCTCCCGGAGAACAACACTTATGGCCCGTGGCCTCTTAGTGGTAAGTTTGCGTCATCCTTTCGTCCTCAGGCGTGCCTTAACTCCTTTTTTTAATCTCAGGCGAGATCGATATTATGGAATCCCGTGGAAATGGCCCCGCATATTCCGCACAGTACGTCCAACGTCGAGTTGTTCCGTTCCGCTAAAGACGCCCTTCGGTCTTCACAGGGGTGTCAACTACGTCCGAGGATCGCTCAACTGGGGTCCCTTGTCCTGGTTGAATGCCGTCTACAAGACCTATGGCTGGTGGTCAGTGCGGCGGACCACTTATGCAGACGACTTCCACGTTTATGCTCTCGAATGGTCCGAGGATTTCCTGTGAGATACCCACATCATTTGTTTTCTCTCGCCTGCCCTGAATTAACGCCCGTCATCCCGAAAAGGCGCATTTATGTCGACAGTCGCCTTACGTACATGCTTGCCCTGCGGTTCGACATTCCGTTCTTCCAGCGTGGCAAGTTCCCAACTTCGGTGGCGAACGCCTCGCAAGAGATCATCCTCCCCAACCCTTGGGTAGGCCGTGGTAACTCGGCTCCTTTCGATCAACGTACGCTGCAAACCACCAAATGCCCCCCCCCCCCGATCCTGTAGCTGACGGTGCCCCCTTCTCATTAGCCTTTTACCTCATCCTCGACGTTGCCGTCGGCGGTACCAATGGCTGGTTCCCAGACGGCGCGGGCAACAAGCCATGGCTGAACGGAGCTAACAGTGCGGATTTCTCCCTGTTTTTGCGTGCGCGTGCCGGTAACTGAATCTGAATCCCGTCTAGACGCCATGCAGCTTTTCGCTCAGGCACAAGACAAATGGGTAAAGTCTTGGCCTGAGAGCCAAGACGACCGCGCAATGAGGGTGTAAGCACCCATTCTACTTTTTTTCAATCTTCACGTGCATCAATCTGACCTCGTGGACAGCGACTACGTAAAGATGTGGGAGCAGTGCTGAGAGCGCCCTCATTCATAGTTCCTACTTTCTCACGGGATCATTCTCCAAATGCACACGGACTAAGTAGCATACGCTCGTTTAGCACTGATAGACGATTATTACCTCTTCCTTTTTCTCTTTCTGTCCTTTCCTTGATGGTTTTTCTTGGGTTCATTGGTACACCTTTCTGGCGTCATTCCCTTTCCTCTTCGCGTCGTATATCCATCCCACTCTATGTTATATTACGGCTATTGTACCCCGGGCAATTCAATCGGTTATATGTTAGAGCTCTATCCTCAGTGCTTTTCGCTTCGAGCGACGACACTTTCGGACGCGACACTCGTCGGCAATCGGGATGTCCCGGGCCTATCATTCCTATCGGTGCAATCAATCAATGCTTTCGTCGCAGTTGCTTGCTTGCTTGCCTTTTATTGTTATTATTATTGTCGATTCTACGCTTCCATTCGTCGAAGCATCCAGAACCGGGGTGGCGTGGCATTCAATGCAACCCCGCACAAGTTTGCGCATCGCGGGAGATTCGGGGCGAGATGCGTCTTTTCATTTTCGGGACTCTGAGTTGCGGGGGAAGGGGGGGCTGTGTATCACTGTGTCATGCAGGCTGTCCCGAGGACAACGGGTGTCAACCGACGAACACTCTGGCTGGCAAAAACCAAAACTTGTTGCTCCCGTGCCCCGCGATGCCGTATCACAATCAGCAGCAAAACTGAGGTACGTTCGCCCTCCATCCTCCAATCTTCGCTCTCGCGGCTTCGTACTGATTTACCCTTTTTCGTTTCGTTTGTCTTCATCAATCCCATGTCAGCGACAAGTCAAAATTTTCCATTATTCCGCCCTCCACCCACCTCCCCGACAGCGCTTAGATCCCACCTCGCACGCGCCACGTCTTTTTTGTTCGCATGTCTCGCACGCACACGAGCGTAATTTTTTTTTTTTTTTGTCACCCTGGCCCCCATTACATGCGGCTCTCACACTTACACCTCCTAGACACCCGTGAGAGTTGCGTGCCCCCCCCCCCCCGGGAGTCCGGTCAAGCATTGACACCTATCTATCTGGTCGGCGCGGTTCTGTCAACGAGCTTCGGAGGCGGGCCGCATGCTGTCCGGGGGATCCCCATGCATGCCGGCCCCGCCGCCTCCACGCGCATTTCCCCACATGGCACGCCTCGTTCACTTCGAGGGGCCCATACCGTACAGCGGCGTTAGTGGAATCTGACTTTTTTCGGTGCTTCCATCGTCCCCCGATGAAGAAGATGGGATATGAACTTGGGAAGAAGAACGATTCTTGCGAAGATGTGTGTTTTTTTTGGGGGGAAAGGAAGGCGATACCGGCGGACGTGGAGCAGCCACAGTCAGCAGCGTTCAGAAGTCCGTGAGGATGTCCAGGTGCCCACCCCGTCGAGGGCCAATCGGGGAGAGGAGTTCCGCCAGTGCCGAACGTTATCTCTCAAATTAAATGCACTTGATGCTCCCTATCGCACATCGAAGCACACGCATGGTCATCGGTCGAGGAAGCAGCACCGCATAGATTCGTCCGCGGGCAAAGTACCCTCGGACGGCGTGTGGATCAAGTCTTGAAAGGAAGCCACACGTACTGAAGCGCCTCAAAGTCTGAAGCGCGCGACACACATCACGGGCACGTGACCGCGACCGCCACCGGGGGCATCGGTTCCCCGTTTCCGAGATTACACGTCCGACGTTCGCTGTCTATTTCCACTCGTTCATTGCGAAGCGAAGCGAGCAGAGCGAGAGAGGAAACTCCCGCGGGATAGACAGGCAAATTTACCTGCGTCGTCCGCCCTCACCGGCTACGGTCTTGCACCCCCGAAGCGGCTCGATGGGCACTAGATATGACCGGCTCTGCCCAAAGCCGACACTCATTCGAGTTGGCCTCATAGATAGGCGACTCCATGGCCCGTTTCGTCTACGCGACTTCTTCAACAGGCGTCACCCCACGGCGCGATTTCCAGCCTAAAGAGCACCTGAAATTTGACTGTGAGTAGTGCCCAAATCTACAAGCACCCTGCGGCTGTAATTGGCGCAACGGCCTGCCTGCCAGCGATCGATAGAAGCTGAATCTGGTGTCTCCCTTTCCCAATCACGACCGCCCCAAGTTGAACGTTGAGCCCCTGACGCGTATTTCTAAGACATGACGCATCACACTCGTGTCATCACGGTCTCTCGTGCAGAGTCCGTATCGGAATGGAAGCGACCGCACCTCTCCTGTACTTGCAATATGATGACGTTTCTCGATAATTTGTCTATCTTAGGGCGAGGCGAAGAGGACCCGCCGTCTCGGCCAACCCTTATGTATTACGACACGTACGTACGTTTTGCACGTTCTGCGCATGCGAGACGCCTGAGCGATGCACCCCTGACAGGCTGGCAAATAGTGAGCTGTGATCGCTTCGTGCACCAGGTTCGGTGAGGGCTCGCCAGCTAAGATAGAAGGGCCCAGTGACAGAAGCGTGTTCCGTACCTTTCCCGAGCATCGAACAAGGGGCATCATGTCCCGGTGGCTAACGTCTTGAGTTGGCCGCCATCAAACACATCAATACCTACTCTGCGAGAAGACCCATCGCGTGGCACGACTGACGGTGCAAAGCATGGTGGCGCGTGCGAGCCTCGGCACAAGACAGCATGCCGGATTATTACGTCCAGTCTCTTCGGTCCACCGCCGGCAGTACCCTTGATGGAGGTGTTGTCAGTTCTCCATCAACATAACAGCCGGCCACGAATATTACGGCGTCAGGCGCCTCCATCCAGTCGTCCCTAGCCGTTACGTCCGCACAACAAACGTCGTTGAGACGCTCGTTCAGGGCGAGGGTGAGGTACCAGGTACTGATACATTTGCTTGTTTCCCGTCCCAATGCGTTTGACCGATAGTGAACAAGAGAGGGTCGGCCAGAACACCGCATTCCCAGTGAGAAAGGGTTATCCACTGAGCGCTTAGTGTGAAATGGGCACAATAGACACGACCTTTCTGTTAGAACAGGCAGACTCAGACCATTGTATCTTGTTTGTCACAATGAACTTTCTTGTTCTCCCAATTCCCCCGACTCTTGTTTTTCGACTCCATCATGGCTGACGAAGAAAGAAGCAGATACGTCCGTAGATATGAAGTGGATCCATGACAGAATCACAGGAAAAGTCTGAAAGCACAGCTTGTCGCCTTGTCCGAATGTAACAGTCAGACTAGAGGTAAGGAGGCTAGACGATTGTTATCATAGGAGCGCGCAGTAATGGGCATTTGTGGGAATGGCTATAGAGCTGCTTCGAACTAAGATGGGATAACAAACCCATTTAGTATGGCATGAAAGAAATGAATGTCATCTACGCCGGGCCCAGGGTTAGTCTCGTGTAATTCAGTAGTCCCATTCTGGGATTTCGAAATCGAGGAACACGCGTTGATGAACGGGCGTTTAGAGGTGATGTTCAAACAGGGTGCCATGTGCATCTGTGCTTCATCAAAACGTGGGTGGAGGGAGGAAGGGATCATGTCACGACGAAGCACACCGCCGGAGGATACCACCATTTTTGAAGAGGCGACCCAAATTCGAACATGCAATTTCACCACATGTTTTCTACAGGCGGGTATAGTGTATATCCGTTATGGTGCAACGGCTAGCATACCTCGCTTTCACCGAGGAGGCCGGGGTTCGACTCCCCGTAACGGAAATTTTTTTTGTATCCTTTTCTTTCGTCTCCACTTCCTATCTCCAAACTTCCTGTTCATGTAGACATTACAAAAAACTTATAAACGATGTCGTATGTCAGATTTGTGGATACGGGGCTTCTGGGTCGCATGCCCGAAAGAACGGTCTTTGACAGCAAAAATCTGCCTCCCGTATCACGGTAATCTTGAGGCTTCACCGGAGTCATTCGGTAGAAGAGAAGGGATGTTGCTATGGCGAGGTAATGGCGCTGGGGTGGATAAAGAACCAAAGCAGAAAGTTATTAGGTCTACCGGGTACTAACAAAGCGGTCAACTGTACGGCATGACGAGATAACATCCAAGTCCGATTTTGACGGAACGCATGTGCCCTACCTGGCACTGAAGATTGCTCTTCGCGACAATAGTGACTCGTCTATGACCGAGTGTCCATGCTTCTATTCGTGTCTCTACGTTATCTTGACGACACAAGGCAAGACATCTCTCAAGTTGTCGTGTTGTTGCGAGGTTAGTCTAACTTCTTCCATTACACTACGTGAGGCTGTCCCTCGCGTGCTAGCTTCTCTATCTTCGTCGCGCATTGCTACCCTCACGTTTGTGAATGGTTCAAGCGTCTCATTTCAAAAGTTATGGCGCTGACATGAGCTTGGGGCAATTTCCCAGAAGGCAAATGCCTGGCATGACATGCAGTCCAATATCCTCCAATCCTCTATCATGGCTTCGATCCGCGCCGCCGTGCCGTCATATCTACACTCGGGGCGTAGTAACGCGCGCTGGCGTCGCCGCTCGCATCAATGACATTTGTCCCTGCTCTAACGAAACTTGGTATCTCCTCTCGATTTTCACCGCTAACACTTTTGGCGCTTGGTCTTGTCCTCGAAGGCGCTGATTGTTTGTTCTCGCAATGCCTCGCTGCTGGGTTGTCGTCATCATTTGCTGTCAATTTATGGGAAGTCTGCAGACCAGGCCCAAGTGGTTGGGACAGCGTGCTCGCCACCCAATCGCGTTTTGGGGGAGTGTAGTGGTGCATTCCGTGGATGCCGGAGAACTGCTTGGAGATAGCCAGCCGAGGCGTGATTGGCTCGCCCCTCAGCGGATCATGCACACTGGAGCTGCTCCCCTCTTTCCTCCCCCAAAGAGGCATTCTTCACTGTGTGACCGGGTATATTCTACCTCTGCGCAGGTTCAAGTGGCAGGACGATACACTCTCATATCCGAAAAAATTCCTGATTTCCATCTCTTGTTCTCGTCGTCCATTGATGCTGGGGCAGTTGGGGTGCGCACAGTGTGGCCGTTCTCCCTAGTATATTCAGGCCGCGATCACGTCATACGGAATGAAAACACGGTGGAGAGCAGGACGCGCTGCTTTCAGTTATTCTGGAGTGGCCAGTCTAAATCACTCGTGCTCATGCCCGACTAATGCACGCCTCGAACGGCGGAGTCACGTATGAGAGATCGGTTGGCCCTTTGCCGTTCTACTTCCAAATGCCCCGACATCACGCCCGTGACCCTACTCGGCCCACCACCTAGAACTTACTCGTAGACCTGAAGCGTAGAAGAATGGCGAACTATATCTAAGCTACAGGAAGGTCCCAAATACAAGTGTGGCCGGGTCAAACGCAAGCGCGAGGCGGTCAACCGGGGGCCAACGTAAGGCAACACGACGCACGAGACGCCGCATTGTTTTGGCAAATGCACACGCTGCATATACTTAGAGGTTGACAAACACCGTTACAGGGCGGCTCGTAGCACTTGCTCAGAAACATCGGCCATATAAACCTTTGAGAAGGTGCTCAAGGAAAGGGGGTAAAACGTCATAAATCACCGCCGCACAAAGTCAGCGTCCTCGCGTTCGATAATGACTAACGCCTTTGACTCGACCTTGTCCTCACGCAGCTTGGTAAAGGTAACAGGCGATCACAGGCTGTCGAGACTCAACGCTAGTAAAAACCTTCTACCTAGTCTCGTACACGTGCAGCTGAAACCTCACCTGTTCCGATTTAAAAAGAGTAGACAGGCCACTACCCTACATGCAGCCCTCGCAGGACGCCCAACATTTCCTATTAGATTTCCCAGGTTACGGACACGGAGGCCGGACTCGTGTGTCGCTCTGCTTTATAACAGGTACACGGTAATACCGCTCGCAGATTATATGTAGGTCACAAGGATATTCGACGTACAATGCGACTAAGAACTCACAACGCCCACCCCCCTCTCCTCGAAATGCGAGCACACAGCCACATGACTCGCTGAAGCTGCACAATGAGCCCCCTCGAGTTGTAGTTTGTAAACATGCTACATAGTGTCCTGTACCCCCAGGTGCACGGAAATGGATTAATTTTAAAAAAAAAAAAAAGCCCCCACGAGATATGAAGAGATATTTGGACGACAAATTCAAAGGAGCCATGAGCACGCACAAGTATCGTGACCCCAACGCGACGCAACCCATGACGCTGCATGACGAGCCAGAGGCGCGCAACTCACCTCCCGAACAACCTTCCTTCGCCCAGGCGTGCGTCCATTTGCAAAACTGGAGTGTTTGCTGAACTTGTTTGAATGGCTTTGAACGGCCTGAACGGCTCTGAACACCTCATGTTTTGCAGACTTCGTGCCCCTCTCATCTCAACACCGGACAAGTCGCTAAGCCAATCCAGTATTGGATTAGTGAGGTCATATAATGCACGTATGGAGTGGATATCCTCCATTTATTCTATGAAAAAGGCTGGCCTACTCATGGGTGTGGCGGAATTTCGAGCGGACGTTCTACTCTGTTCTGGCGACGTTTCTAGGATGTCTACTCTGTTTAACCGACGTCGGTTCCCTAATTCTAATTAGCATTCGCTAGGGATGGTCTCGCGGACGGTCTGCCTGACGTTGAGGTGATACGCATTCTCGAGTGTGTGCGCCTATCTGAAGCAAAAACTCGATCTCCCTTTCCACGCTGAACGCTGCTCTCTGTTCCTCGTAAACGGCTTTCTATGTTGTCGCTTCTTTTGACCGTGCGCGTCTGACTGAAGCGGGCACTGCGTGCTCGCCCTACACCCACATCATCCTTATTCGTTCGCGTCCACCCCATCTCCTTGTCCCACCCCCACACAGCGTGCTCAATCAGGTTCCCGCCAACATGGCGAACAGAGGGGGAAGGCAGACGGGCGAGGCGGTAACTCATGGTGGGCTATCTTTCTCGTATGCTTCTACTCGTGTGCTCCTCTTTATATCATGCAGTGTGTCCGCGCTAACCTTTGTTTCCTGCCCTCTACTTTTCCTGCGTCCGTACGTCATCTTCTTGCTCCGCTTCCTACACCTTCTCCTCTTGGGTGATTCGCGCTGACCATCACAAGCTTCGCGCTCATTTGATATTCGCATGCATCTCCGGTCTTCACCTCTCTTGACTTTCTCGCAGCGTACACACTTGCGCATGTCTTCAAAAGTTTCCATGGCATGCTTGTATGTGTTTGCTTCTCCCCCTCCAAATGCATTCTCTCGATCAATTTGCACTCACTCCTCTATAGGTCACTCAACCGTTACGGCGGCAACGAGAACTTCAAGTACGTCGTCCTACTATTCGTTTACTTTTTCCTCTCTGATGTTACCTATGCACATGCTCCGTTCCCAAAAACGATCCCACGCATGTCTTGTCTCTCTCACACTCCGAAGGGTGACGCTGACAAACGGTATGTTCGTTCTAACTTTTTTTTCGAATCCATTATTGTGCGCCCGAGACAGAATATCCCATGTAGCACTTCACTTTTAGTTTACACCGCCTTCCGAATAGAAACTCTCCGTTTCCTTCTCAACTATCATAAAACCCCCCAATTCCTGTGTCAAGCGTGGCTTAGCTTCCCGCCAAGCGTTGAGAATTACGAGGCGAGTTGTGTTGCCGTGGCGCGAGGTGCTTGCCGATATTGTCTTGAGTAATCATTTCCGGGCATGCTATCTGCATCAACCGTCCGTCTCTTCATGTCTTGGATGGACCCGTCATCGGGTCCGGCGAGTTGTGGGGATGTTTGATTGTTTGGTGCGGTGATGGTGATGTGGGGTGTATTTGGTCTGCGGGTTCTGTGATGTGTGCATCCACCTAGGTGCCTCCCTTTCGTGTGTCCTGCCTTCTCGCGTGTCCGCTGAGTGCTACATCTGTTCCCCCTTCCTTCAAATTTCTCTCCTGCGTGGGTCTTCCTGTAGCGTTGATGTAGTCCACTATGCTCAATGCGTTCTTTGGATCGCCTATCACTTTTGCGTATTCATTATCCCTGTGATCGTTCTAACTTCCTCATGTGCCACAGCTTCGCTCCAATGAAATTCTCATAGCGTGCTTCGTTATTTTCTGAACGTTCCTGTTTCCGCCTGGTTTTCTTGCGTGCTCCCATACGTCGTCCTCTCGCCCCCATTCCGCCGAATGACTCTTGCTCCTTGGCAGATTTTCCGACGCCTATAATGAGAACGTGAACAACGGGCACATGTCGTTCTTAGTATTTTCACAGGCACATTCTAATGACGGCGCTATGGATCTAGTGATTTACCTGCCCGGCTTGACCTGAAAGCCACGGCTTACGCCCAGCTTTGGGAGGCTTGGGCCCACCAAATTCGCGACCTGAGGCCGGATGCCTGAGCCATGACAGCTTTCAAGAGCTCAGCCTGTCCAGCTTTTGGGTCCTGGCTTCGGAGTTTTTGGTGGGTAGAGGAGGCCCAATGTTTCAAGTAAATAAGCGTGTTCCTATCCATTTATGGTAGACACAACTGGGAATACAGAATATGCCGTGGCGTATGGTGCTCGTCGCTCTCGTCGTCGCAGTAGTTGTTGTCATCGTTGCGGTCATCGTCACTGTCGTCGTGGTTGTCGTCGTCACTGGTGGCGCACGCGACTCGAGGCCGCGTTGGTCGACTTCCCGCCGCCGCCGTTGTACTTGGGTCACACGCGATTGGTTGTAGGTGGAGTATCCAACACTGCGGACTTCGCCGTCGTTGTAGTGGGGGATGCGGGCGTTGCTCCGAACAGCTTTGGTGGACAGAGCGCTAGCGCCGCTGTGGTTGGTGGACCACGTAGCACGGGTCTGCGTCGACGGCGTTTCCCCAGTCGTCGTCTTCGTGGGTTGTCGATAGTACGATCAACGTCGCACGCGCCATCTGGCAGAAACCACGTCATCTACGTGACCAGCCAGAACTGGAGACTGATGAGCGCAGTGCGAATCTACAGTATACCTGCCCGAAGCCATTGTCGGGCATAAGAATGCACGGCCGGAAATTACCCAGCACGGGCCCAGAGTGGCATACGTGGCTCAGGGCTGGGTTGGCGGAGTGCTCCTCCACCTCGTCGTCATCAAGGTGGGCAGTAATAGGACCCGGGGGGAACGTTGGAATGACCGCAGCCGCTGCTGCTTCATCGCTGTCATCGTCGTTGAGGGCGCTCGCAGCCCGGGGCTGCTTTGGCATGTACGACCAGCCCTAACTTGACTGGTAATCTGGTAATCGAACCTCAGGCCGTATCTCCGGCCCGCCAAATCCTAGGTCTCGATGTTGTGAACAGGATGAGTCAAAGTGGTACTGTGACCCACGAAAGATGAAAGAGGAGTATGTTGTAGGTATTCCGAGATATGTACGAGTATTAGGTCATGTCAGTGCAACGCGTCATATAGTCATACATCATGCATCATGCATCATGGGCCACGCAAGTGGGTAGTAGTGTAACAGTGTATTTGACTCGCAAATTTGAACGCAAGACTGTGTGACAAGAGAATAACAGCAGGGGAAAAGGCGAGAGAGAACTCTGGGACCTCTTCTCACTTAAAATTGCGGGTTAAATGCACTGCTACATTACTACCTACTTGCAGTGCGTGGTCCATGACTGCATGACGCGCTGCACTGACGCGGCCAATGTGAGAACCCGATGAAAAGTGACCAAGTTGTTTAAACAATGGAATCCATAAACAGACTATCTATATTAACTCGTACAATACCGCCGCCCTCCTCAGCTCTTTTTTTTTTGGAGCCCTCCTCAGCCCGTTTTGTCTCTAACGCCGAGGAGGGTGAGTATTCTGTCACACGTCTAAACTTCTGGTTACATAAATACTTTGTCATTAGAACCTTTGGGTTAATAATCGAATCAAGCTCGTTTTGTCTCAACGCCGAGAAGGGACCTTTAGGTCTAAAAGCCTTTCTACTCGTACAAGACACGAATCCCGAACACATCTACAACATATGCCTTCTTTCATTTTCCGTGAGTCACAGGATCGCGCTGACTCATCCTGTTCACAACATGGCCTCCGTTTCCCAGGCCGGGCCGGTAAATCACTACCACCATGGGGGATGTTATCCTTCGCGATTTCGATGGCAATACCTTGTCCAGTCAGCTGTTGAATTGGGTCAGGCTTCGACGTTCTTCTAACCCCTTCTATCAATCTAGGCTTCTGGCAGTACGGGTTCATTGACTGGGAACTTTTTTACGGATGCGTGCGCATAGTTATTTTTTCCGCGGGTGATTGGGCGCTTTTCGAATACGACGAAAATGTGCCCGGGCGACGAGGGGCTGTTTGTCCCCCAAACCGCGAATACCCACGCCCTGGGACATATATCCTTCTCCGACCAGGTATCTAATGACCACTACTTATGATTCGTGTTTGTTCACGTGATTTATTGTAGATGGTACTCCGATTCCTGTAGGTTTGACGCCCGTCTCGACTCGTCTCCGCCATCCAACCATCTCTAATACTCCTTTAAGGGTATGTCGTACATCCCCACAAGCATACATAACTAAATGGTAATCTGCAGACATCAGCCTACCGAGAACGTACACGGGCCCGTGACCCTTGCTGCCTCATATCCGGTCTCCCGGTTGTTAGAGGTGACTTTAGTCGTTTCAAGGCAGCGCACATTTTCCCACGCGCGCATGATGTCGATGTACGTCCATCATACCCTTTTCGTTCCCAGTAAGCTTACACTGAATATCAATATCCAGTGGGTCAACAAAGGCTATCCAAGTCGTATCACGGATCCTGCGACACTTCCCGAACTCGGCGGATCTACCAAAATTGACTCGGTCCAAAACGTGATTTTGCTTCGGAGTGATTTGCACGATGCATGGGATAACTACAAGTTTGCTGTCAATCCTGATGTTTGCATTTTTCATCTATACCCAGTATCAGTTCTCACCATTCCTTCCGACAGCGCGGGCATGTAATTATTCCGTTCGTTCCTGGCTACGACGATATTTCTGGAAAGATCCTCAAACTTGATCATATCTCCGATCACAATTTGCGGCCCCTTGATGACCTTTTCCGTGACCATTTTCTTCAAGGTGTGCTGAAGAATATGAAGGGCGCAGGTGAGCCCACGTGGGATTATGAGGATGCACTCGGTGGTGGAATGATGGACCTGTCGAGGCGGGACATTTGGGGCGGAAAATCGGGTCAAGAACACTTGGAGTTCGAGATAGCTCACAGATTGCACAGTCTTCGGGTCGCACAGGGATCGAGCAGTTGAAATTTTTTTGTATGGCTTCAATCGTCAATACAATGGATTCATCTTAGCATTAAAACATAGAAACTCACGGTCATATTCGCTTCTAGATTAGTCCCCCAACCTAGAGCTCTGTTCCCAAACAAAATGCACACCATAAAAACCCTCACAAATCATTTCGGCTCGATGATCATTGGGCCTCCTTAACTTGAACTTATTGTGTCGTAGACACCATCTCGCTGACTTCCCGTAACCACGCACTATCACTGTATCTTTGTGCTCTCCGTACTTGCCGCTATTCTCCTTGGCAACCTTGCGAAGCTTCTCTCAGAGACCCTTGAGCCCATTAATTTCTGGCTTGAACACCACGACATACCCTCCTTGTCCATCTCTACGACACACGGCGGGAACACATTGATTATTAAAGGTGTGTCCATGACCCAAGCCAACGCTCACCTCAACGCGTCATGCCAGCTCTACGAGACGAGTGGAACCATTGTCCGCACTGTCAGCTATGCGCTTCCCGTGGGGCTGCATGGGCACGTACCGACTTTAGCGCCGAAAGACGTCCTTTGTCTCCCCGCCCACGCAATGGCGGACGCCGCGCAATCGCTCTGGCGGGACAATAGAGGGGCTTGTCAGTTGGTATTCGGAGAGCCTGCGACGATGCTGTCGAGCCGCGGCGGTGAACTCCATTACACCACGCCGTCGTTCCTGCGCTGGGTGTACAACACTGCCGAATGTACACCCGCTGCGACGGACTAGAATGTGCTCGGAGTTGCGGGCTATTTAAGGGATACTCCGAGCCCGACGGACCCAGCGGCGTTCATGCGCAAATACCACTCCGACGCGGCGGACACGACCTTCATCGTCGTATAAGTCAACGGCGGGGGGTACGACCCGAGCCACCTTACCAACGAGGCGAGCACGGACATCTAGTACGCTGCGGCCATGACCTTTCCGAACGCTCATATCTTCTACGGCACCGGCCGCGGGCCGTCGGGCATAAACGATTGGTTCATCTCCTGGCTCGAATACATCCTCGGCTAGCCTGACGCGAGCATCCCCCCGGACGATCAACACATCGTACGGCTTTGACGAAAATGACCTTTCGAGGGAATTTGCAGCGTAAATGTATGGTAAGTTCGGGGAAAGAGGCGTGCGTGGCGTCAGCGTCCTCTTCTCTAATGGTGGCTATGGAGTCGGCCAAGGAGATTGCCTGACCAACGGTGGCTCCGTCCGGTTCAGGTCAAGATTTCCAGCAACCTGTACGTGTGGCGTTTTGTCTCGGATTCGAGGCAGAAGCAGGTGAGGCTCCAGAACGCTCGCCACATCACCGCCGTCGTTGGAACGATGGGCTTCGAACCGGAGGACGCGGCGAGTTTATCCGCTGGCGGCTTCTCGAACCACTTTCAGCGCCGGGACTAGTCGTGTCTACCTTGATCCAGGACCTCTGTAGCTGGAATCAAGGTCTTTACAAGTGCGTTCGCTTCCGAGACATAATCTAACCTATTCGTACTTTGTACGTTGTGCAGTACTTCTGGTCGCGGCCTCCCCAACATTGTTGTGCAGGCTATCGGTTTCCGGGTCCTCGTCAATGGCAACGACACACGGATTAGGATTAGTGGCACAAGCGACGCCCGCGCGCCTCCTTTCTCCGCCCTTGAGCACCTGGCTAACCACCAATCTACAGGTTGCGGCGGGCATAATATCGCTGCTTAATGGCTGGCTGATTTCGAGAGGCCTAACCCCGCGCGGCGAAATAACGTCAATATTCTACCCCTGCCAGACACCCCCAACGAATCTGAGCAACGGTGTAAGGACTAGCATCCGCACTCGCCCGACCCCGACAAGCCTGCAACTGACAAACGCCGTCGCAGCGTCTATACGCCACCAATACCAAAATACCAACTTCCATCAGTTCTTAGCACGAATGGCACACCTCTTGGACCCCGTAGGGTGTAGATACATTGTATATAAGACCTCGAGCCTCAAGTCGTTACGATATCGGCACCGCGCCGGTCATTTCCCCCCCCCCCCTCTCGCTCTCCGTGTGCCGCTCCGACGTCTCGTAACCGTATCCGAATCCGCTCTGCATAACCACCGCATCATCATTTTATTGCCTTATCTATCTGCTCGTCTACGCTTCCCCTTGGGTCGACTTTCTACAACTAACTCGCGCTAACACCTTCAACGGTTTGAACCGAGTAGGGGTTGTAGATGGGGAGATATGTGAGAGCGCGTCATTGTGTCCCCAGAGACTCTGATCACAATTTTGATGTCGTCGACGACTTGCTGGACAATCAGTCGGGCAAGTGCACCTTGGCCAATGAAGGCAACAGAGGCGACGGCAACGGTTATGCGGAACAACATGGCGCGGGCTCGATGAGGTCGTGTCTCGAAAAGTAGCAACCAACTTCGGGTGAGAAGCTGTTGGAGACTTGACGAAGAACAGTCGTTTTTATACCTTTCTCTCGGGATCTGCGACCTACCTCACAGCCAAAATCCTGGTGATAGACGAGAAACGGGAATGACTGAAGTTGAATACATTCAATCGCATTCATAATTCTGGACCAAGTTCAATTGGGATCGGCTCGAATCATGGCACGCATGGCGGGATAGTTCGGTGACAGCGGGGGAGATATCCGCATGCATGGAGAGAAACGACAGTGGGTGTAACCTCGGGGTAGTAGAGCCTATTGACACTAGCCTATGACCCTCGAACGTGATGGACGTCAGTGAAATAGTTAACACCGTACAAGTCCAAATTTGTCTAAGAGGCTTAGAGAGGCGTCGAAAATGGGTCAAAGTCCAGGTGCACACGAGCCTGAGAGTATTTCGAGGACTTGGACGAGAACAGTGCAAATTTTCAGTGGACCTGTGAAAAAAACAGGCCTTAGAGTCATCGCCACCCCATCTGTAGGGGACTGAGGTGACCGTGTGATCACGTACAGTCTCAGATGGAATAGGGGCACTGTGCCTAGAAACTGGTCTTTACAAGTTGAAGTAGATCGCGAGTGTAGTGAGTGTGCCGTGCCTACTGCACGGAGCTGAAGCTTGTTGGTCTTCACGTGAAAACTCACGCGAAATTTGTGTAACTGAGCCAGACTTGAGTCTTCCATGGCGGACAATGGCAAAGGACAATGGGGACTCTGAGTTCTTTGCCCGAAAGAGACAGAATCCCGGCTCCAGTGGGACACAGATTCACCAAGCCTACCTTGCAACTGCCGTGACTATACTATATTCTAGTCTAAGACAGTTGAACGTGTCCCACTTCAGTGAAACGGTTAACCCCGTCCGAGTCCAAGTCTATCTTAGAGAGTGCAGGTGCACGAGCGTGAGAGCGTGCTGCTGACTTGAGTCCGAGTTATCCACGTGACCGCGTAGAATGATTGCTTTTGCGGGCGCAAAGCTGCCAGTGAGCGAGCGCGCAAATTTGTGTTCATTATCGTCTTTTTTTTATTTGATTATTCTCAGTTTTCCAGGCCTCATTGTGCCCATGCTTGTCTGCGATTAAAAACTAATCTTTTCCTCTCAAAGCCCTTCCGCCCATTTCTCACGCCCACTCTTCCCAACTGAACTCCCCCTCGGGCCTCGGGCTTCTTCCCTCCCTTCCTTTCCCCCCTTTTCTGTTGTCTTTCGGGCAGCCATGAGTCGCAGCGGAATTCACAGGAGCGATCCGCCCCCGTTTGAACCGCTTCCGGACAACATGTTCAGTCGCCGGACCCATCCATCCTGGCACGATGCCTATGCCCGATGCGTAGGGCTCTTCTTCTGGGCAGTCGGCCGCCAGCCGCCCCCCGGAACAGCCTCTTACGACATGTGCTCGCGGATGCTCGGGCACCTCGTCCTGGAGGCCCCCACCGAGCTCGGGCGGAACTGGGTGTGCAGGAAGATACTGGGCTGCGCGGACGAGCACGCGCTCGCACGCCTGGCGCAGAAGTACATATTCACCTTTGTCGCGGCGTGTGCGTTTTCGTCCGCATCACATAGGCCGCGTCGCCCGCTCTGAAAGTTCGTTTCCTAATAGTTAAAGCTTCTGTAGGACCGTCGTCGCCCGCGCGTGGCGGACTCGGGAGAGGAGCACTCGGAGACTCGTCCATCTCGACGCCCGGCGGCGCCGATCGCGGCGCCGCCCTTTCCGCCTACCAGGATAAGAGGATGCTCGTGCGCACCCCTACTCCCTTGCTTCCCCATTCGTCGTGATGAACCCCGGGCTGCGGAACTGAAACTAGGCGTTGGAGCGCGACGCACACAGATGCGTGATCACGGGCTCTGTGCACTCGGCGTCTGCGATAGGCGCGGCGACACTCGCGGGCGCTCCCATCGCGGCGATGGAAGCCACGTTCATCATCCCACCTTCTGTCGATATCCGGATGCTCTCCCGGTACGCCGGATTCTCGGGCGACGACCCTCTCTGCGAATCCGCACCGTCCTTCTACCGTGTCGAGAACCTGCTCACTCTAGATGACGATGCGGCGTATGAGTTTAGGAGACTCAACGTCTGGCTTGAGACAACCGTGAGTAAACACCTCGCGTCCCCAGACCCAGACACTTTTTTTTTGCTCCCTTCTTTTTCTCACTTGGTGAGACTCAGCGCTTGTTTCCGTACTGCAGGGTCGCGAGGATGAATATCAAATCGTCACATGGAACCCCAACACCCTCGCGCCATCCCGCCGACAGACGACTGTGGCATTCTCGACCGCGGATCCCGGTGCGCGTCCCGTTCCCTGTATGCACTATCTCCTCCTGCACGCTGCGTGCGCCCGCGTAGCCCACAAGTCGGGCGCTGCGGCGTACATTGAAGCGCTGGCGAGGGACCTCGCGACATTATCTGTCCTGGCGGAAGATGGATCGTCAGCGGGCGTGCTCGCGGCAGCACTTTCCCGAATAGCAGGTGGGTGATGAGTGTATGAGAGATTGCTATACTGTAGTGTTGTCCCCTCCGATTGTTGGTCAGTCCCAATCAATCGCTGATCTATCGGCGTACTATCTTGGGTACTGTTACCAGTTTTGTAGTGTACATGTCGTGGGTTTAGTATGTATCCCCAACGGAAATGAGTGTGACCGCCAGTGTTGGGGTATTAAACTTCGTGCCAACACCGTCTAGAAATGCTGGCGGGCCTTTCCAAAAAAAACTTTTTTGAGTGTGGTCATCCGGCGCTGCCTGCTTGAGATATTAAAGACACCGTCATGACGGGAATGGAGATTTTCTGAGGGATGCCCGAGAAGACTGGTGTGAATGGAAGGGCTAAAAGTAATCGCGGTGAGAGCGGCGCATCAACTCATCAGGTCCAAGAACAGATATCTCGACGAGTCCGCCAACTCGCACTATGGCCCCGCGGAGATTGTTTTCTTTCTTTTGTCGATCAGGGTGTGCACGTTTGCCATCTCAACGGCTGGAAATGAACAACAAACGTGAAAACATTCGTTTGTGCGGATTTTTACAAACAACGTGACGAGCCAACGTACTCCGGGTACAGTAAACGCGTCACCCCGGCGAAAAAAAGGGCGGAGCAAGGCAAGGAACAAGGCGGTCCAACGCTCCTTGAACTTGAGCGCTGAAACTGACGTCTTGGTCATATATCGCTTCACGTAAAGTCTTCGAAAGCAGGAGGATGCGATTGCGGGTCCAGGCCCCACCCTTCGCGGGCAGATCATCCCATTTGGACTGTCAGCCAAGATCGTGCCGCGAGCGCCGTTGAAGATATGACCCCAAGTCGATAAGGCTGACTCCGTGATGCCGACCACTTTTTTTTTTTTAATCATTTTTCTAAAAAGAGCATCACCGATGGGACCCTCGGAGGGGAAAGTCCAAAGAAGACAGGCGCCACAAAAGCAAATGTTCAAATTGCGCGTCTTCCTTCGGTCACGACATTGTGGATGACATAGCGGACCGCGGGCGGACGGAAGTTCGTGGAGAGGACCTGACGCGAGCGGCAGGCGGCGGAGATCCACGCATTGGGGACGAGAGTACTGTATGCAGAAGATCAGCGCCTGCGAGGAAATCGCGTTCTGCAGCGGTCGGGGAAGTCCTATCAGTCGCACGATATAACACCCAATACGGACAATTGCCGTGCGCACGTCCCAAATATCATGCGACCACGGATCTAACACTAGCTGAATGGAGGTGTCTCTCGGCGAGATGTCACTCGGGACTGCTTGAAAAACATGAGAAAAGCCCCAAATTTGGTGGACTGGGCTAGTGGGAATGGTGAAGAATTCTCTGCTGCTGAGCACACAACAGTCCGTTGTGGGCGTAGTGCGGAACAGGCGCACTCGGCTATGAGCAACAAGATCTAGCTCGCACAGTAGCGGATGTCGACACACGTGGCAGAAACGAGACCATGTGCCAGGCCAGGTGGTGACACCGTAGCGCCGAAAGAGTGAGCACATGCAAGGGTTCGTACAAGTGCGCTGCGACCCCGGTTTTTTTTTTTAGTAAGACAACAAATATTAAGGGGCACAGGAAGTGTGGGATCAAACACGGCAATCAGAGTCGATCTGGTACCACGTTCGTGGAGTGGGAGTGCGATGCTGGGGGTGTATGCGCGTGGGCGGGCTCACGCTTGTGCAGTAGCGCCGTCGATTCACGTGAATGGGGATACTGTATTCAATGGGAGCCTGGAACGTCGTTACTTATCCTGAGAAACAAACCCACTCAGTCAAATGGACAAGCATAGCATGACATTCGTCAAGTGAAGCTATGTGCTATGAATTTGGATTTCCTACTGTGACGACCGAAGAAAAGAACTGGCACCAGCTCTTTGGCAGGCTTGACTTTGTTTTTGTTTCCAAACCGTATGTAGCACATATTTAACGCGTCCCTAGGGTCTGCCAAATGCGGCGGGTCACTGAGTGACGTCGTTTTTGGCGTCCAGAGGAGAACAAGCTTGGCTCGCAACGTGGATTAGGGATATCGTAATGTCTCGGATCATGAGGACTAGTACTACCGCTGTTGGTACCGGGGCAGGTGCCATTGCATGAACAGTTAACCAACTGAGCTGATCCGGGTCTTGCAGGCTTCATCAAAGGTGAGTTTAATCTCACCTCATTGCTTTCCCGATCTTGGCCCTTAGTCTTAGAACTCAGGAACTCCAAAGTGGAGACCCGCGAAGGCCGAAATACTTTTCGGACAAAGAGGGCGAAGACGAGATGATCCGTTGAAACTGATTTGCGTACAACACAACCCCATACTACTGGCTTGCATGGACAAACGTATTGAACTCTCAGTGCTCAACGTCGAAGGAGGGGTAGCAGGTATTGCTGGCTCTGGCTCTGGAACCGGAACAGGAACTGGGAAAAGACTGAACAAGCCGGGTACATTGACTAGAAGCCCGCACGAGATCATGGAACAAGCGAGACAGGAGGATGCTATTGCGCTCCCGCCGATCGACGGCGGTGTACAGGCATGGATTTTTATAGCCTGCTCATTTGTCCTTGAGACCCTCGTGTGGGGGTTTCCGTTGAGGTGGGCCACTCTCCGTGCATCTCTGGCCGTTTAGACCCTCACAAGGCGAGGTCCCCGTCCTTTCTGTAGCTACGGCGTCTTTCAAGAATGGTATCTCAGTCATCCGCCCTTCCAGAGTGCTTCAGAGGCTTCTATAAATGCAATCGGTACCGTCACAATCGCGATTCAGTACGGCGAAGGAACCATATTGCAGTTTGTTGCCCAGCGTCGCCCGCAGCTGCTCAGGCCAATGATGCTCGGCGCCCTGGTGACCTGCGTCGCGTCGATGCTTCTCTCAAGCTTTGCAACAAAGGTGAGGCTGGTTATCGCAAGTTCGTCGCGAATGTATTGAACCCGTTCGATTTCGAGGTATGGCACCTTATATTACTTCAGGGTGTTGTTTCTGGGATCGCAGGTGGGTGCTTGTATACGCCAGTCATAATCTGGGTGAGTCTAGCACATCTCCTTCCCCTTCGAGACCTCTAATTGCTGAAACACCCCCATCCGTAGATCACAGAGTGGTTTGTCACGGTGTGTTCTCTACACCAACTGTTATTCTATATTCCCTCATGGGTATTTCAGAAACGCTCTCTTGCTAGCTCTTTCATCTTTGGTGGCTCCGGGCTCGGTGGCGCAGGCTTCCCAATTCTTGTCAATTTTCTCCTCCAACGCCTCGGTTTTCGTTGGACGATGCGTGTTCTGGCTGTGATTATTGGCGTACTTGGCGGAGCAGCGACTCTTGGCGTAAGGCCCCGAGTGCCCATACTCCCTGCGGATCGACGCGGACCTGCTCCTCCCATCAACTTCAGGTTCCTTGCGTCACCCGTGTTCCTCGCAGTTGTGGGTCCCATGTCCTGATAATTTTTTGCCCCTCAGCACTGACCTTTTTTTTTCTGTTCTCACAGTTGATCACCGTATTTTTGCAAGCACTCGGATACTTCCCTGTATCGCTATATATTCCGGCATACGCGGTGTCCCTTGGCTACTCACGTGCAAACGGGACCATCGCGCTGGCTGTCTTCAACCTCGCTACGGCCGTTGGTGCGTGCGCCAGGTTTTTTCACATCGACCTGCACATAGGTTCCCCGACTGACATACGTCGAAGGCCAACTCGTCTCAGGGTGGTACTGCGACGTCGGGCCCTACACCCGCGTCATGGTCCTATCCGCGTTGCTCTCATCCGCGCTCGTCTATGTCCTTTGGGGCTTTGCACACAACCTCGCACTCGTCTTCGTCTTCGTTGTTCTCTTCGGAAGCATCGTGTGTTCACGCCTTTCATATCTTCGTGCCCCGTCGCCTTGACTCATTTATCTCGCAGAGCGGGGGCTTTAGCTCAGTCTGGTCACCCGCGGCAACGGAGATTTACAGTACGACGAGACCCTTCCGCTATCCTTCCTCCTTTTCTTACGCAGTGGTGGTTGCAGGCTCACAGCCTTTTTCTCCGGTCGTGTTCTTCGCGATTGCGAAGGGCCTCGCAGCTATATTTGGACCATTCATCGCGGCGTCGTTGCACCCCGCTCGTGTTGGTACGGTTGCAGGTGACCAACTTGGACCCGGGATGGGCGGTTGGGCCGGGTATGGTTTCACTTGTAAGTAAAAGGCGTACGGCGATCGTCGTAGCTCGCTAACGACCCCTCGCCACAGCGATCACAATTTTCGTAGGGAGCATGATGGCTGCTACGACCGCGGGTGCGGTCCTGTCGAGTATACTGCGTACGCGGGCGCGGACGACAAACCCCGATAATTCCGACCGGTCTGACGGCTGATGCACTGATGTATCACTGTCAGGTATATTAGCTGTGAGAAAAGAAGTGTAAAATATCAAAGTGATTGCCCTTACAGTGTTCGAACCCACACGACTCCGACGGCCTGTCGGTAACTTACACTTCTGCAACGTGTTTCGTCCTGAACAGGCGTGCGCCAACCATCGTCACGCTATCCCCTCTATGGGAATGATAGAACCGCTGAAGCGAATGGGGAAATGATGCTGGACTCTCTGGACCGCTAGAGGCCCCACGGGATCAATAGCTTCTGCCGTGATGTTAGCTGCGAACCGGGGGTAGCAATCCTAGTGGAGTCTAGTGATGGGATCCGGCTAGGATGAGAATAAAACACACGATTCGGCGCTGTGGAATCGGTACTGTGAATCTCGGGCCCCTCACAAACATACCTTCCACGATACATGAGCGCCATGGCCGACCACTCGATTTTTTTAATTTACGCTTCGCACCGTCTGTCTTGCCCTGCGCGGCTACAACCTCGTCCCTTATCTCGTGCCTTGTTCCCTGAGTCTGCCACTATTGGTCTGATTTCGCACAGGTGGATATGATGAATGGTCGGGATCTTCCGCGAGCCATCAAACGGTGCCACTTCCTTCTTCTATGCCACCGCTGCGATCGTGTTTGGGGCCTTTGAGGGGTTAGCACACACCGAAAGAAACCTGGGCACATCTATCTGTAAGTATATGGGATAATCAACCCGCCCCAAGTTTATTCCGTTGGTGGGAACCTGGCGGCGGCGCAAACCCGGAGATGGTCAAGTCTGCAGCAACAACGATCGCCCCTAACACGTACCTAGCTAGGCTATATGGGTAGTACAGAGTTCTCCACCTTCCCCGGAGCATATTGTAACTTAGCTCGGACCGTTTTGTGTAGCTCGGTTCCGGGAGTCTAAAGTATGCTGACTTGCTACGCTTCCATATCTGACTTAACGTTTAGCCTTTGTGCGATGGCTGCACTCGCAGCCGCCCTTATGTGGGTAGGTCGCATGTCCGGGCCTCCGTTTTCGCTTCGATTTGGTTGGGGAGCGCCCCCCGTACTTCCATTCTCCTGCCCGCCTGTTCGGGAAAGTTAATTTGATGAGCACCGCACCACACTACGATACGCGACGCCATTCTCCCCCTGAGAATTCGATGTGGTATATCTCCAAAATTTCCGTATGAAAAAAAGCTTGAACCCCTTTGGCGATATCACAGGGTATGACATACGCATGCAGGATGAAAAAGTTGCCCTCCGTGCCCCAATAGCTGTCAAGAAGTTCGACATAGGTGGAGCCGATGCATGATGAAGTCCGTCTTTTAACTAACAAAAGCGCCTGTAGGTGCAATCATAGAGCCCACATACAGAATCCCACTGAGGGACTTAAACGCCGATCCAGATACAAGTCGTCACAGAGAAACGAGAGGAGATCGATGGAGAGGAGTTGACAAGGAAACCGTGTAGATGGAAGAGGTCGCCGATAACAACTATTAGCAGTCGAAAATCATGAGGCTCACGAGAGAAGAAGTCCTCTAAATCATAGTGGTCGTAAGCTCTCGATAGATTGGTTGTTCTAACTGTGCTTCCAGGCAGAGTCGTAAAGAGGGATCTTCGACATCCAGGACCTGGCAAGAGTCTGGCACAGCGAACGCGGGTTGCCTTCCTGAATAGTGGGCAATCACCGCACGCCACATCATAAGCATATCGTGCAGACGCATCGCGGCTCAGAGTGATAAAAATCTGGTAGGCATGGGGTTGGAACCCCACCTGTCGGTGATAAGCCGTAGTTGACTTGAGCGCCATTTCTTGCCTGTTGGACATTGACGCGCAGGTAAGTTGGCGGCACTAGACACATAGCTGTATTGACTATGGCGATGGTTAGGCGTTGAGCGTATATTGAGCGCTGAGATGCTAGTATGGCGGGACACGTGAGGCGGCGGCGGCAGCCCAGACTCGAGACGCCACCATTCCCCAATTCAGCTAGTGGGCTGAGACGGGGAACCGCTGAGGGGATTATCGATCTGACGTACCCCCCCCAAAAAAAAAACGAATCTGATGTCCAGAAGTGGTAGAAGAGAAACTCTGGAGCCATCGGAAAATCGGCATCAGACGACCTGTGTCGCGTAAGCTTGTGGCAAGACGCTGGGAATACCGTCGAGTCTGCAGCATGGGCGGGAGCCCTCCAGGAAGCGGCATTTTGCGGTGCACTGTCGTAATCGATCGCGTGAACGCGCGTTCAGCTGACGACGGCGGTTCTACACAGCGCTGTCACCTCGATCCGTCCAGTACAAATAACCCAGGTTGAGGACCGAACCCGCATAGCGACGACGTTACCATCTGAGTCTGTGCCCACACCCTCAAACGATCCTGACTCTCCCCCCACTGGCTCGTGAACGAACGGAGTCTTTTTTCGCTTATGTATTCTTCCCTCCCTACTCCAGTTTCCTTCTTCGTGTTGTGGTATGGACAGTGGGTCAGTGTGTGAGGATTATCGGTATTCCGGTGCGGGGGTGAGTATATATAACAAAACACGGACGTGGCAGAGGTTTATACCGGCTACAACCGATGCCTCACCTACCCATGCCGCCCGCTTACCCAAACATCCCCTGTCCACAGGCAAAGGGATCGCTGCCAGATGTCTAGGTTTCGCTAGCATACAAGCAGTCGAAGCCCAACGGTGGTACGTAATCAACAGACTTGTCCGAAACCAACTCGAGAACATTGACAGTACAGAACATATACAACAAGACGACACTGGGCAGAAACTGAAAGAGGGTGTGAACAAGCGATGGAACAATACCACCGTTCGTGACGCTACACCGCAAGTGTATGCGGCAGGATTGGCGAAAGGAAGGGGGAAAAGGTGTACAAGGGCATCACTAGCCCTCAGACAGTGCTCCAGCCTCGCTTCAAAAGCCTCGATGAGCCGTTCAACTTCTGCCTTTCTCCCTGGCCTCATCTTGCGACGTGCTGGGGCACGCCTCTTGACGCTTTTTGTCCCTGTGGCGAACCCCGGAGTCTGAACGTGCGAAATAGTCGCCGCACTTAGGGCAGAACCTGAGTTGGGAAGGGTGCTTCTCGCACGATTTGCAGTGGCGCTGAAAGGTTATCCACGTGCTGAATCGCGACTTAAGGCACAGCCTGCACTTGATCACCGTGACCGCTCCGCGCTCCTCGTCGGCCTGGGTCGTCTGAAGCACCAACCGCTCCCTCACCGACAAGTTATCTGGGATTTCGTGGAGATCCTCCCCGTCTTCGGCATTCTCCACACTTTGAAGGACGATCCGCTGCTGCTGCGAGCTTCCCGTGTCACGCCGCCTTTCCTCCTGCTCTCTCTCCTCGATCCATGATGGCTGTTCCTGCCCAAGGGCTCTCACCGACCCCTGCGTGACACTAAGTCCCGGCGAAGATCAATGGTAAACTCCCCGCGCTGTTGTGGACACGAGCCTCTCCGCTCCGCGTCCCGCCGCCTTGGATGTATTGTTGAATTTTCAAGGGGTCCTCGTGGCAGGGGAATGGCGAGTCCATTTTGCATACTCCGCTCCCCCCGGAATTCTTGTTGCGTTTGGCCTGCTCCTCTTCTGCTGGCCTGGCTCATTCCCCTCGCTGTTCTCGTTGTCAGCTTGCAGGACACCATTAAGTGTAGGTTTCATACCTTATGCGCGTCCGCTTCCCGAGGGAATACGATGTTTCACCTGTTCCGCTCGCGACAAAAAACCTGGGTACACCGGCATTAGAAGGATGGCCACACGTTGTAAAAGCAAATCGGGGAAGTGTGGAAGAGTACGCGCGACATGTTACCGTACGTACTCGTGGAGTCGAACCCGAAGTATAATTTAGTGGGGCCGCCTGGTGGTGCCCCCATCTCCCATGAACCAAGAAGGGGCCGCGCAGGTGATTTAACACAAAAGACCGGCGATGCCGATGTGCAAAGACGGGAGGCCCAATGGTGGAACCTAATAGTAGATCGTGGTGAGTAAAGCCCACTGAGTTGGTTACTGGTACCCACAAAGTATGAGGACGTGGCACCAAAAGTGGGGAATGGAAGAAGTCCATCCTTAGTACCATCGCTCTGCGGCGACGGAAGCAGGCCAGCGTCAATACCCATCGAGGTGGCATCCGGGAGGGGGACGCCACGACTGGGCATGTCCGCGGCTACCGTCACTCCGGACGTCCAATTGGTATACTATGACGAATGTAAGTTATATCACATACCAAAGGTGAATATGCTCACAGAATCGGTTTGAAACCCGAATGTCTCGGCGAGGGTTGTGCCGCTTTGTCCCCAGGTAAAAGTGGTATCCAGAGCGTCGAAGGAAAAGCCCTTATTTGTGAGTTCTGGTCGAGAATACCCAGCAGCCAGAGCCCACGCCATCATTTCCTCCTCACTAGCGGTCGAAGCGTCCTGCCAGAGCGAAACGGCGTGGGCATCGGCAGTGGCTGTATGAGGAAGATTCATCGTGATTTGGTGATTTTGTGGCACTGGGCATTTTACAATGTAATCCAATTCAGTTGCAAATATCTGGCCAATCAGATTTCGCAAAATAGCCGACTGAGTTGGATGGATTACATTGTAAAATGCCTGCAGTGTGAGTGTCAGTACGAAAAATGGTGGGATGTTTGAACGGTAGGTGTTTTGAGATAAATTGCGGAGAGGAGGCGCTTTTTAACAGGTTCTGAAAGGCCTCGCTTAGCGGGGGCGAACACAGCCCTGACCGCACATGGCAATCACGCGCGCCCATGACGGCGTCATTTTGGGCTTCGCCGTTTTCGCTTTGACAATGCTGGCCTTCAAGCACTCAAAGTCCTTGATTCCGGTGGCGTGCGATACGAACTGTTGTCATTGGGTTTCTTCTTGTCTACCAAAGAAACTCCTACAACATCTAGCAGCAAGCGAAACATTTCGGAGTGTCTTTTACTTTTATATTAAACAAGGGTCGTTTGTACTTTTAAAGTCCCTTGAAATTAGTGACCCAGCATGGGCATTCAGGAAGACAAGGTCCGTTGCGTGCCGGGGAGGAACAAAGGGCCCAGGTGGCGCATCCTGTATCCAAGCGGGAAGTGGCAAGATCCGGGGCTTCAAACAACGTATTTAACGCATAGCACAATGTGCAGGCCCATTCACTATTCACCCCCGATCGTGGTTGACTGAGCCCGAGAAAAAGCGGTAATTCATGGTCAGTGATGTGGAAGGCTAACAGGTGCGACACGTTGGGGTGTGCCTGACGAAGTTTCGCTTCGTCTTGAACGTATCTCTACACAATGACTCGGACACCGCGCTGCTTTTAAGTCCAATCAATGGCCTGTCTTGCTCAGTGAACGGACGCCGGTCGTAGCGGCCCGGCTGTCCTCATCTCAATCGCGATCGCTGTCTACTAGGGCGTTGTCTCACAACTAAATTATTCGCGTCAGGCGTTTCCGACAGAGCCTATGAGCCCCTATTCCAAAGGCAGGCGTTCTACAGCAAAATTTCTCTGGGCTAGGGTATTGCTCATTATCGCCGACCACTTGACCTGGGTCGACGGGGATTTTGTGGCTGTTCTCATCTCTCGCTTTGGTAACATGGACACAGAAGTCAGTTTCCTTCCCCACCCCAGCTATAAGGCACGGATATTGCTGAGTATAACTTATTCGTGTCCGGGTACTTTTGAAACTGTTGGAGTAGAGCCTCAGTTCATCGCCCGTCCGTAGATGGCTGCGGCCTTTATGCTCAGGAGGGGGTAAACCCGACATTGATACTCATAGGCCTACTCGAGACTGTAGAAAGGTGGGACATCCAAGTGGCGCAAGCATACCCAAGAGGCAGTTCACTGGACGACGTACCACGGCTCGGCAAACTCTTGAGGGGCCTGACACCCATGGCCATGCTGCAACTTGTCGACGCCGAGCTAGCGCTAGAACAGCGTCGCTCAGGGAACGAGCTGGCAGGCTGCCGCAGTTCTTGAGACGCCGCCAACACTGCCAGTGATGGGAGAGACAAAGGTGTGGAGTATCTCGAATACTACTGTATCGTGACTATACGAGCCCTCCGTACTGAGACCGTCGGAATCTTTGTGCTCAATACCAGCTAAAAGCGAGTTTGAATATACCATGAACTCGAACTTCGATGTATGGGGGGAGGGGGGGGGGCGAAGCGATCGAATAGAAGTCGGGAGCGGCGGAGGGCGAGCATCTGGTTCCGAGGCGCCGGCCCAGGCCGCAGAGCAAGTGGCGACTGCTACTTGGACTCGGAGGCAGGCAGGAAGAAGCTGTTGCGTTCAAGTTGCCAACGACAGCGGGAAAGCGCACGTTCGTCTTCCGTTCGCTCATCGTCGAAAAATCCTCTGTGTGGGGATTTTTCCTTCTCGGTTTCTGCCTCTCCGGTCCAAGAGCGGCGCTCGGGTCTCCACCCGCGTAGGCAACTTTCTGCTGCCCGGCGTCGTCGGCAGCTGCTTAGACAGGTGTCACTCGCCGCGCGCATCACCGCTCGTGTTGCGTCATCGGTGTTTATCTCCGGATTTGCAACGAACTTGAGATGGACTATCGTACCTACATCGTGGGATGTATAGAGCCCGTTCACTTTTTTCGAAACAACGTCTTTGGGATCGCAGACGGGTGTTCGTACACGCCTCATTTCCATATGAAGGTGGGTGTGTGTCTCTTATCAACCTTGTACATCCCACTCTTCCCGAGGGCCAGCCAACATTCCTTTCCTCGTTCGTCGGCGCTTCAGAGTGTTTTCGTCACGCAATGTCCTTTTCTGCTGGTCTTCCTGTTTCTGTTCACTATGTCAACCAGGCGCGTCCGCTGAGAGGCGCTTCTCTTGCCGGTCCCTTTATATTTGGCGGCTCTCGATGCTTCCGAGTCGGAGGCGCAAGCTTCTCTCCACCTTCGTCAATGTTCTTCCGCAGCCGAGCTTCGCGGGTTCTGCGCTGGTCTATGTGCATATTTGTTTGTTATGCTTGTCTATGCGCTCGGCGGGGCTGTGATACTCTCAAGCCACACGTACCCATAGCACTGCTAGACCCCAGACCGGTGCCCCCTCCTTCCCCACCTCTCTCAGAGGAGCCCCAGCTTCCCATATCCACCATTGACAAGTAGTGAGCGGCATTATTTCAGGAAGGCAAGGCTTTGACCTCCAAGGTCAATCAGCAGGGTAGGGCCCTGCGAAGGGGCCGTCTCCCACTCCTGAGGTTGCCTGGGGTTGTCTTCAGGCGGTACGGCGTATCCCCCCGGAGATTGGTGATCACCCCACACTTGTGGACTCTCCAAGGTTACCCTGTTCGCTGTGAAGTGGACAGCGAGGCAGAACTTCATTCCCATGGTGTGCCCCGACACTACCGTGCGACAACTGATAGCGGCCTCTGCCTCACAAGCTCCAGAATCAAAGGGGCTTTCCCCCCTCCACCTTATAAAGGAGGCGCCCTGGCTCCACCTTTGTCCACTACCAGGACAACACTTTATTTATTTCTCATACTGGGGTTCTCTGACCCACTTCCCTTTGACAGGCGTTAGCGTCACTTCCTGAACCCTTCTGGTTATTTGTTGGTGCACCCATCTCCAGGATTGCGGAGGTATAGATCTGAGGATGCCGAGGTTTGTGGTGATAAGGCTATGTAGCAGGCTGTATTGGGTAGGGCCGGATGTAGTAATCCTTGATTCTGTACAGAGTGGAAGCACTTCCCCTAGGACAGGCCTTATACTTAGTTTACTGCCCCCAAATACAATGAATGAAAAAAAAAAAAAAGATGGAGGGGGTGAGGACTAGAGAATGTCTAGCCGGGCGCTTCAAGGTTGGGGCGAAGGAAGGTGAATAGGCAACCTTCTGATAGCGAAGTCTCTCACAGCCGCTTTGTCAACTGATTTCCGTAGCACGGCAACCCTGACCTGTTTCTGTTCACGAGATCTGATGCATTCAAGTCTCACCACCTCTTCTACACGCGCATGAACTTCTGCTCCGGTGCAGTGCCACAGGGCGTATGGAATTATATCAAAAACTTAAAATACTTGGTAAATTACGGGCGAAGCATATCGAGGGCTCATGAAAACAAAGCGCATTGAATCAGTTTTCTGGTCAGAGCGAATAGGGTGTGTCAAGGACATCTAACACGAAATTAGAAATAATAGAGAATATAGTGGGGAGCTTAAACCAATAGCACTGCTATCCCCCAGACCGGTGTGATGCAAGGTCACTCTCAGCCCTTCGGGTTCCTCGCTTCATCTGTATTATATGGCCCCAGTACCTCATTATTGAGTTCTTCGTTTGGAAACCCTCCATCCGTTTTCCGCTCTTGCATCCGACGACTACGTTGCTCCTGGAACCTGCATACTACCCGTCAAGAGGAAGGCTTCTGACACACGCGCGACACGACATATATTGTACAAGCAACACCACGCGCGCCGCCACCAGCTCACCCTTACGGTGCTACCCACACCGACATCGATCATGTTTTCACCTTAATGGTCCGACACTTGCCCTTCCGAGACGTCCTGCGTAGTGTCCTCCTCTTTGAAATACCACCACTCTCCTATTTCTTCTCAAACAATATGTTCACTTGTGAACCACCAATTTACTCCCGCATCTCGTCTTTGCATCTCTGGTGTGGTCCTTGGTTCCCTCTTCGGGTTTCCTCTCTCTGCCTTAACAGCCTTGTGATGCCGGACCTTGCGCAGGTGCCCGGTCATCTCTCACGATCCTGTCGTTCTCGACCTTATCTCGGCTTTGTCTACGCCATTCCCTGGAGACGACATTCATGTACACCAACGCGGCGTCTACTATCCCTCGTCATCGTATATCCCGACCTATGTCTTCCTTGGCTACTTGCGAATAAACAGAACTTTCTGGGAGCGCTGACGGTCTTTCTAGTTTCGCCATTTTTCAGCGTCTCGTAGCCTTACTGCATATGAGCCGAAGATCTTCCTCATGGCCGAATTTCTTGAGAGTGGTGCTATGTCTTCGTGCCTACGGTGACACACGTCAACCGCTACTACGATCTTCCTCGCAACCGCCTTCGTCTCCTTTGCTCCACGTGCCGTAATTCGTCTTTGACATTCTCTTTGGAAGCATCGCGAGTACAGTATCGCCTCGCCTCGTCTACCCGCCTGTTGTGCTGTCATCTCTCCCTATGGCATAATCTTTCCCATCTTCCCCGCCCTCGTCCTCATCGCAGCACGTTGTGTACGCACAGAGCGGGGATGTGTATGGCCATCGACAGGCACCGGCGGGCATCCGTAGCACCGGGACGGTACCATGTCCTGTTCCTTCTCTCATGGCTCGGTGACAACTCGGTACTACGGGTTCGAGAGCCTTCGAGTGCGCACAGTTCGTGTTCTTTTGTGGAGTCATCGGTGCGATCCGCGACGACCGCAGGGTTCTTGTCGTCTGTGTAGCGTGTAGTAGTACCACGGGGCGGGGTTTGACATGACCCGGACGTTGTTAAAAGAGGCAAAACGGACCGTCACAGGGACCGAGGTGTTCTAGTGCCCCTCGCGCACAGTTCCTTACGTTATATCACCACTTAGGCCAGTGCAACAGAAATGTACTAAATAGGCTAAATTGGTTTTGTTCGGACGGGTAGCGGCAATTTCCAAGGCCTCCCGTCTGCGGTACAGAAGAGGGCGGACTCTTGGAAGGATCTAATTACAGCACAGTACTATCGTGTTGAGTAACGGCATCATCCTGACGTCTCTGCAGAGGAAAATTTTGGTTGAGTGGAGCGATGATGCGCACAAGGTGCTCTGCGGCGTGTTATCGGCTTATCTGCCTCATGATGCTGAAGATCAACAATTTTGTCACCCGACGCGAGAGGCACTATCACCGACCTTTGGATAATTGAATCAATGCTACTAACCCAAGTCAGCACTAACGCGATCCAAACTCGACCGTGCGATTTATTTATCAGCGCATACAGTACGCCCATGACTATTCAAGCGGACTTCGGATGGACAGTATTCCGTGAATCTGTCCTGAAGTGGTGGGAAGTCCTACATAAGCACTTGGAGGTTGTCGCACTGACATAAACCCGCATCGGGAAGGTAGAAAAGAAGTGTGAGGCAGTGTACGATTCAAGGCAATTCGTACGCCATCTAGTAGATCCTTCCTCACCAGCCGAGCGCAGATCGTCGAGCTAGAGATTGGCTTTGGATGCAGATCGGAGAGTTTCAAACGCATGAGGCGAGGGAAGAGAAGCAGACGCCGAAGCAGGTTTTGCTGTGCGTTCTCTTCGATAGCTTTACCTGATTTGGTCGGGAGTCTATCAGAACTATGACGCCAGAACAGCGAATATCGAACATCGAGCATCAAACATGATCATCACCCATGGTGGGACCATGATACCCGTCTGGTTGAACTCATGGAGGGTTGCGCAGCTTTGCATACCATATTTTGATGACGTCGGGCCGGTCCGCGGAGTAATCTCGGGCTCGGGCATGGTCGAACGCATTGTCGGTCGGTCGGTCGAGACGGGACGACCGACCGCCCGGAGGAGGAGATTGACGCGCCCACCGCAGAGGCTGTGGTCGTCAGGGAGTCCTGGAGGAGGGTGATGTCAGGCGATGGACAGAGAATCAAGGCGTGGATCTGTCATCGTAAATCAAACCAACCCAGTCCGAATCGCAGGTGAGGGTCGCGCAAAGGCCGGGTGTTGCCGCCCAAGGACAAGGCACGGTCAAGAGCCGTTGTCACCTCCCTTGCACCTCTTCGTCCCTTTTTGCTCTCCACCGCCGTTGGGCCCCTCTCTCCCATGCCCAGTTTATTTTCTAGAGCCCGTACCACATCCACCACCCACAAGTCCCTCAAGCCTCACACAGATCCTTCTGACGAGTTTGGCCGCGTTGCCAGTCGTGGTTCCGCGAGGGGCACTGCCACTGTCCCCGGAAAGAAGGACAAGAATGCCGAAAAGACTCGTATTCGAACCCTGAGTTCTCCCAAGACCAGACCACCAGGTGCAGTCGTGAATGAAGACGAGCCAGTCATCCCAGATGGCAGCTTTTTCCCTCTCAACCTCGACCCACCCACTTCCGACACTGTCAGTCCATTGGACCCAGAACGGGGTGCGTACCATCTCTCTTCTATAGGCGCTCTTCTCAGTGGGGGGGACCATCGTGTCTGCCGCCCAACATGATCTTGCCATTTTTCCTACTTGCGATCGACCACAAATGCTGTGCGAGCAGTCGCGTATCATCATTCCCACTGAACTCACACCCCCTGACCCTCACGCAGCCCACATACCTTGCTGACCATGATCATCACAGGTCCCCGCGAGCGTGAGCAGGACTACGGCTACCTCTCCTATCATCGCCAAGTCGTGCTCGGGCTCGATGAGGTCGACTGTCTCGTCCGCACCGTCACCGAGGAACTTGGCACTCGTGGACTCACCACTCCCTTCCTCTTCTCCAGCCTCGCCCTCGATGTCAACTCCTCCGGCGTCCGGCGCCTTATCCAAGCTTTCCTTCGAACATGTGTATCCTTCCCCGCGCTAGACGCAGAGCGCACATGGCGTGAAGAGGCCCGCTTTGCCGCCCCTCCAGAGCTCGCGATGTGTTTGCGTTGGGGTCTCGCTCGAATATTGCGTGTTTCTGGAGGTGTGGCCGTTCGTGGCCTCATCTCTTGGGACATGTACGTCGAGTGGAGCGAGGCCGAACTCAGTGAGCCCACGTCAAGCCGTGTGTCTCCTTTCAATGTTGATTCCTCCTTTTAGCTCAAGAATATCCCGCAACCCACTTCGCGGCTCTCATTGCACCGTTGCAGCAGCCCCTCCCATCAATCATCGTCAATGTTCTCTCCCTCCTTGCCCGCCTAACAGCCCACTCTTCATCCTCGGGGCACACTCCCCCCACGCTCTCCCCTCTCTTCGGACCTCTAATTTTTGGTCTTGGTCCTTCCGCGCTGCCCTTCCACCATACCTACCTCCGATACCTCCGTGCCACCAACGCGATGGAACACGTTTTACTTGCCTTCGTTCGCTGGCAAGACGCACCTAGCAACGAGTCTTCCGGTTCGTTTGGTGGCGGGCCTGGTAGTGCTTCCTCCCTCGGAGTGCCCACACGCCTCAAAGATTGGATCCGCGGTTATCCGGCAATGCTCCCGGAACCGGCTACTCGCTCAAGGACGCAGGACAGGCTCCAGCCTCGTCGCGGTGCCCGCACCGTACGCGTCGTCAGTGTGAGACGGAACGTCCGCATGTATACGCCCGATCTTATCAGGAGCGCTGCGAGTTGGGCGTCGCGCCCTGCAGGCGTGGCAGGGCATTCCCCAAACGTGTTTGCTCAGTCTCGTGACTGGGAACGAGTTGCACCACCCACACTCAGATTGACCCCGCGCTACGCGGACAGTTTCAAGAAACGCATGGATCTACCGCCTAATTTTCACCCGCACACTGGCGTGGCGTCGTCCAATGCATCGATCGCGTCCTCTGCTACCACATCGTCGGTTGGGGATAGCCAAGCCGATTACTTTGGTCTCGGCAAACCGACCCTGGCGGGCGAAGAGCGATTTCGAAACCTTACAGACCTCAAGTGGGGTGAATTCGAAGCGATGGGTTTCGGAGGTTTGGACCCGGCCGAGAAGAAACTCCAGTTTGACCTCACCGAAAGTGCGCGGACGGTACGTTGTTTTCATTTTCATTTTTCATTCATTTTTTTTTCCTAACAAGGGGTTGTGCGGTAATAACGGTCTTACTGAAATCACGCCTGTGTTTGCAGTCCCGAGCAGCAAAGCGAGCGACATTGACCTGGACAGACTTCTCGTCTAGTGGGTTCTCGCGCACAGACGCACCACTCAGCGCGACGCTCCAATTTAGCACTCCTCTCGTAAACTCGATATCGTCCTGGCCGGAACAGCAGGCCGATATCACCCGCAAGTTGAAGAAGACGCAGAAATCCCTCCCCCCATTCGGGTGGGACACAGAACCGGTGATGGGCACTGAGGCTGTCATCGAGGAATCATTCGTCGACGTGTTCTGTGATCTCGTTTACGGCGGCGGATGGATGGACATAGAGCGGGAGGAAGTCGGCCGGGAATGTAATTGGGCACTGGTGAGTGTAGATTGTTTTGGCCCACCGGCGCCCTACTTATCTCTCGCCCTCCACAGATCGAATTCAAGTCGCTCCCGCTAGCGAGGACCACTGTTTCCGGGGGCACAGACCCACGTACATCCACGACCGTCTTCCTCTTTGAAGAGTTCGTGCCGCTCGAATACCGCCAACAGCTCTCCGCAGGTGTCCAGAACAAAAGAACGCTGGCCTCATTCTTCTCGCCGGGAAAGACCAAGCAGTGGAAGCAAGCCACTACGCTCAACGGGCGTCCCTATGTCGTTGGTCACGTACCCAGGGGCCTCAATTCCCGGGAGGTCGAATTCGAGGGTCTGCTTCGCGGCAACAATAGTTCTACGAAACTCATCTCGCTGGGTCGCGATGGGCCCGTGAAGCGAGACGTGACTCACTCTGACGCTGTGTCCTCCCGATCTCTGGCTTCGACGATCCCCCCACCATCCTCCATGTTGACCCCCGTAGCGAACCGTACGCCTCGCCCGGAAGATATCTCCTCCCCTTTATTTGTAGCCCACCATGAAGGTGCGACCCTTCGGCCAAGTACCCCATCCACACCAATTGGTGCCACCAAGCGGCGTTTCCGGTTACCCAGTACGCTCACGCCCAACTCACGCACGTCCGGCTTGACCCCCTCTGTGGCAGAGGACATCGACTTTGAGACGCGGCTCGCGAGCTACAGCGATGACGAGCTGAACAGCGTCAACACGAACTTGCGCAAGCAGTCAAAACACGAACGCCGCCGCTCCAAGGACGACGCGTGGGTGGACATCTTGGTCGCGAGCCATACGCGCCGCGCCGCAAATCAAGACGCCGACATCCGTCGTCCAGGTGGCCCGCGACCACGCAACGCCAACCGTCCAGACCCAGAAGTCGCCAGTCAGGAGGTGGCGCAGGTGCTCGCAGGCGTCCGTGGGCCTTCGCCGCCATTCGATGGGGATAGTGAGGCCGACATTGAGCCAATGAATGTCCCCCACCGTTCCAAGATGAACAACCGCGGCACCACGCCACTGGACGACAGCTATGAGCCCACGATCTCGGAAAGCGAGGGGCAGACGGAGCCGGAGGAAGTCGAGGAGCTGGAGGACGAGGTAGTGCTCCAGCCGCAGCAACAGCGTGCAGCGCGACGGCTGGGTTATTTTGACTTGCACCCCGAGCGCCGACCCTTGCGTTCGAATCAGGACGAGTCAGAAAGTCTCCACGAACTCGACATCCGTGCTCCCGTGGACAACGTGGTCGAGCCTCCGCGCCGGAGCGACGTCACGGAGAGCGTGTATTCGTCCTCTAGCAACACGCCGCCGGCTTCGCCCAAAACCGCCGTCGCCGATGTGCGCCCCTTGGAGGTTGCCACGGCGACGCGCATCCCCCAGCCACCGCAACAGCCCGCTCCGAGTCCGCAGACACCGGCCTACTCTCCGCGGGACCTGCAGCGCCAGCAGGAAGTACGCGACCGGCTGTCTGGGAAGCCCGGCCCGAAGGCAGGAGCGCTCATCGAGATGTACCGCGAGCGCGAGCGCCAAGCAACAGGCGGCGCTGCGGCCCCCAGCAGCTCTCCCGGCAAAATCGGTTCGCACAACGGCGTACCTCCTCAACAGCAGGCACAGACACAAGCACAAGCACAAGCGGCGAAAGAGTCGGCGGCGTTACCAACGCCGCCTGGGCCTGAGCCCGAGCCCGAGCTTGAGCCTCTGTCTCCCGGGCCGTCGGTGGCGGAGAGTGCAGAAATCATGGAGCCGCCGAATGTCGATTTTGATCATGGGCGGAACAGCCCGTATCGGTACGTGCACGGCGCGCCGCTGCATAATGTGACTGAGGAAGAGGAGGAACAAGATTGAGCGAGCACATCGAGACGACGTTTCCCACCCTGCCCTCTGCAATTAGCTTTTTTTTTTTTGTGAGAGTCGACCTCTATCTTTTACTTCTTTTTCGTATGGCATATGAAGTTCCTCCCGTTATTAGTTTAGTTTTTGCTACCCACTGTCCTTGCCCCCTCACCCTCCCTCCCTTTTTCATCTCGTGGAACCATGTTAATTTCTCTGGTCATCGATACCTATCTACCTATCCCTACGCTCCCTTTGACCTTGACTCGTCTTTACAAGCAGCAATGCACGCCAGCGCCAGCGTGTAAAATTATAGCCGACGTCGTTAAGTCTTTTGAAATCCCGGCGTTCGCTATCTCGTCTCTCTCTTCTCTTCTCTCCAGCTATTTAGTATCAAACACACACGTTCTCTCTCTCTCTCTCTCTTTCTCCATGCTTGCCAGTTTCTGACTGGGTCTATTGCTATGTTTCACATTTAACTTAAAAACTCTATCAAAACCCCTGACACCGCTTTTCTTCTTTCTTTTTTCTTTTGCAACTATACACTACGGCACGCGTGCATCAGAAAACCCGATGAAGTGATTTCGATGTCAAGGTTGTACAAGTACATATAGCTGATAGCTGCTGCAAATATACGGGGGCTTCTTATCCCACTCCAGAGCTGATATGAAAAAAGAAGGAACTTTTGAACAAGATACGTTATCGTTATCATAAGGCTCCGCGGGGGGGCGAGCCGATCGTGGGTGGAGACGTGCCGCTTCAAAGCTTCAACAATAATCCACTCAGCCGTCGTGAGGGAGCGAAGACGTGATCTGCGGAAAAACCGTCAGTAGCAGTGTGGGCAAGACTCGATCGGGGATGCATAGCGGAGATCTCTCTAGATCTGAAGCGTGAGCGCGTAATGTCACGTGTCATTACTTAAAGAAAAAAAAAGAGTGGCATGCCAGCTACAGTACAGTTCAGTTTTCTTACAGTTAGAACAACCTTCGCTTTTTTCATCTTCTACATCAAAAAGGCTAGACGCGTAATGGCTTCGTTCCTGCGTCAGTTCACCACTTCTGCTTCCGCAGCAAAAACGCCTCTGTCAGTATCTCATCAATTTCTGTGACGTTTTGTTTTCTTGTTCGTTTCTCCGTTGTTCCGCGTTTTACTAACTCGGAGATTCACACACACTTTCACTCTCTCTATCTCGCACATTCACTCCTCGCTGTTCTGTGCGTGCGTGCGTGCGTCCAAAACTGCGATGGGGTGTTTGTAGGGCGAACGTGTTCGTGCGTCACTTTTTCTGACTGTCTCTCTCGGTTTTTCCGAACGCTGACGAGCAACCCCGTCCCTTTCGTACCTTCCTCCGTGCACAACTCATGCCGTATCCACACCCGTCACCGCGCTGCCCCCCTTACGTACCGTACCTTGTTGCGGAGGGCAGTTCAACATCGCCATCGATTCGAAACCGGCTGGCCGAATCGTGTTTCGCCTGTTCGATGACGTGGTGCCGCGCACCGCGCAGAATTTCCGCGAGCTCGCGACTGGCCAGCACGGCTTCGGATATGCGGGCAGCTCGTTCCATCGGATCATCCCCAATGTGCGTTGGTCTCGTCTCGTCCATTCTTTCATTAACAACAACAAACCTTCCTTCCAACGTTATCGTACCCAGTTCATGTTGCAAGGTGGCGATTTCACGCGGCATAATGGTACCGGCGGACGCTCTATCTACGGCGAACGTTTCCAAGGTGCGTAGTTACGTGGCACGCCGCCCCCCCGCATCTGCATCTGCGTCCGCGGAGATGTTGTTGGTGCGACGGTCGGCTGGGGTTCCGCGAAGCTGATGCGGGAATTTCCAACTTTTCTTTCTCCTTTCTCTTCGCTCCCGCAGATGAGAACTTTGAGATGAAGCACGACCGGCCTGGACTGCTCTCCATGGCCAACGCCGGTCCCCACACGAACGGATCCCAGGTACGTTTCTTCTTTTCAACTGCGATTGGCTGGCTGGCTGGCATGGTCGCGCGTGAAAAGGATACACATACTCATGACGAGGGGGTTTTGACAGTTCTTCATCACTACGCAAGTGACTTCGTGGCTCAACGGCAGGCACGTGGTGTTTGGAGAGGTGGTCGAAGGCATGGACGTGGTTGGAGCCATTGAAGCCGCCGGGTCGGATTCTGGCGCCCCTAAGCAGAAGGTGGTGATTACGTCGTCTGGCGTGGCGTCCTGAGTTCCGCCCGGAAAGCCATCGGTTTCACACACCCTCCTTGACACTCTCATATGCACACCTCTCCCCGTTACCCACAGTACAAGTGCGAGAATGACAAGTACCGGGTTAGATGTGATAGTCCGTGCGGGTAAGACGTGTTCATAGCACGATCCGCATCCTTGGCAGATGTGGCACGAGCCGCCGCTGTCATATGACCATGAGCCTTCGATTCGATTCGTTCGAACGGGAACACACGAAGTTAATAGAAGGAAAATGCAACCGAAAGTGCTTCTACGTTCAGGCTAAACGGTTGTGCCCCCTGCTAACCCTCCTCCATGGTCCAGTCCATCGCGGCTGAGACGAGTCCGGGATGACCGCTTAGGAAAATGTAAATTCGGATGGCTGTAATGGGCTGAACATCCGTGGTAGGAACCGATCACCAGAAACGGAATCCCAAGGTGACATGATGTATCGATGATACACAACTGTACCCACGACACGACCAGATTAGATCCGAAACAGAAACAGAACGTCCGACTCGCACATGCATGCCTCGCGCTCAAAAAGCCAATGCAACTCCACCTCTTCCTTCCTCACTTCCCCCCCTTCTCTTCACACAATTCACATTCCTCTACAATGCAATCCAACCTCCACCCCCCCTCGCAGATCGCTGCAGACGTCCCCATCGAGAAGGTCTCCCCACTCTATGACGGTCGCCGTGCCGCACTCAGCCTCAACATCATCGTCGTCGGCGCAGGTCTCGGCGGCCTCGCCGCCACGCACTCCCTCGCGCAAGCCGGGCACCGCGTGACGCTCCTCGAGTCCGCCGCTGCGCTTGGCGACGTCGGCGCAGGCATCCAGGTCTCGCCGAACCAGTCGCGGCTGCTGATCCGCTGGGGTCTCGGTCCCGCGCTCGCCGCCACGGCCGTGCAGCCCGAGGCGATCGTCTTCCGCCGCTACAACACGGGGGAACGCGTCGGGTACAGCCACTGGGGCAGCGACATGATCCCGGAGCACGGCGCGCCGTACTACCACATCCACCGCGCAGACTACCACACCCTCCTCCTCCGCCTCGCACGCGCCGCACCCGGCGTCCACATCCGCCTCGGCGCAGCCGTACGCAGCGTGCAGCCCGACCCTGCCGTCGAGGGCGGGCCGTCTGTCACGCTCGCGTCGGGCGAGGTCATACATGCCGACCTCGTCATCGCCGCAGATGGCGTCAAGAGCACCGTGCAGAAGACCATCACTGGCCGCGACGACGCTCCGACCCCCACCGGCGACGCGGCGTACCGCGCGACTATCCCCACCGACCTCATGCTCCGCGATCCTGAGCTCCGCCCGTTCGTGGAGACCCCAGAGATGACGGGCTGGATGGCCCCTGGACGCCACTTGATGGCTTATTGTATCGTGCGTTCTTCTGGCTTGACTTGCCCATTCTCGGCAAACAAGGTTTCACCCAGTACTGACGACAATTACTCTCGTTATCTTTTTTTTTTTTTTTTTGGATCCGTTGTTATCATCATCATCATCATCAAAATTGTAGCGCGCGAAAAAGGAGTATAACTTGGTGTTGCTCCACCCCGACGACGGATCTGTCGAGTCGTGGACAGAGGAAGGCAGTGGCGACAAGATGCGTGCAGACTTTGCAGACTTTGAGCCACGGTGCGTTGCTTCCCAGAGGGTCCCCCCATAAAGAACATTCTGATTGACACCGTTTCAGCGTTCAAAAGCTCTTGAGCTTCGTCAAGTCGACACTCAAGTGGCGTCTCATGGACCGCACCCCCCTGACGACCTGGGTGCATCCAAGGGGTCGGGTAGCGCTCTTAGGCGATTCGTGCCACCCAATGCTTGTGCGCTTCCGCTTTTTCGTTCCCTAGTATCTCAGTTGACCTCACACACACACACACACACACACACACACGCCGCAGCCTTATCGCGCACAGGGTGCCGCGATGGCCGTCGAAGACGCTGCCGTCCTCGGCGATCTGTTCTCACGCGTCTCGTCCTTGAATCAAGTTCCCGCTCTCCTCCAAGCATACCAGGACCTCCGGTACGTTTTACCCCCCTACCCCCCACCCTCCTTTCCAAAATTTTCTGATCCAGGCTTTTTTAAAAAATCCAGGCTGCCGCGTGCGACCGCGACGCAGCAGTCGTCCCGCCTGAACCAGAAAATCTTCCACCTGGCCGACGGGCCCGAGCAGCGTGCGCGCGACGCCGCGATGCGCGCAGCGATGGCGGCGGAGCTCGAGGGCAAGCCCATCTCGGCGCAGGGGAACCCGAACCAGTGGGCGGACCGCGCGAAGAACCGCATCCAGTTCAGCTACGACGCGTATGTCGAGGTCGAGCGGTGGTGGATCAACGGCGGGCGCAAGCAGATCGAGACGCTCGCGCTGGACGGGACACCGCTCAGAGCGCGTCTGTGAGGCGAAGGCGAACACACCACCACCGCGAGCGACGCGCTGCACCGAACAGGGGTTTGGTTCGGATCGGATCTTCGACTACAATTCATTCGTCATACCGGCCTTGCCCCACCCACACACACACTCACATCGACTGTCGTCATCAATTTAATATGTACACTCCCACACTTGTCCGTATAGAATGTACAAATGTACAAAAATGCAACCTTGTGACCGGATCTAGCGGGCCGGGCGGCTGGCAGTTGGAGCATATTTGTTTTTGTTTGGCACTCGACGCTGCAAAACTCCACCGCCGATTCGCAGAGATCTAGAGACGGTTAACGATGCCCGACGATGCCGGCGTGGAAAGAGGCGAGGAGGTCGGCGGGGGTCTTATGCTAGACACGATCTTCCCCGTCAGTCGTCTGTCTTCCAGATCAGATCAACCACACACACACACACAATAACGTAAATTATTTCCATACAGGAGCCGCCTCGCCCACCATCGCCCGAACCGACGACCGCCGTGTACGAGCGAAGCGTCACTGACGCCGACGCCGCTACCACCGGAACACGCCCGTCATGGAGCACGATCACCGTGCAGCTCGTAGGCAGCCACCCGCTCTGGGGCCACTACCTGTATGTATGTGCGTGCGTGCGTGCGCTTTACTCCCGGGAAACGCTGACCGCGCCCCCACAGGTGGAACGCCGCGCGCGCACTCGCGCGATACCTCGAGCACACACCGTCACTCTATCGCGGGCTCAGCGTGCTCGAGCTCGGTGCAGGCGCGGGCCTTCCGGCGCTGCTCGTCGCCAAGAACGGCGCGCGGAACGTTGCGTGTTTTTCCTTTTTTTAACAAAGTTTTTCGCCCCTTACATACGCGATGCGCATAGGTGGTGATTACGGACTACCCTGATCGCGCGCTCGTGGATAATTTGGCACATAACGTCGCGCGGAACGTCGTAAGCGACGACGACGACGTCGCGGTCGTGGTGCTCGGGTACGTCTGGGGCCGTCCCGTCGAGCCGCTCCTCGAACCGCTGTCGGGACGCGTGGAGGACGACGCAGGTGCAGGTGCAGATGCAGATGCAGATGCAGATGCGTCGCGGGCCAAGTTCGACTTGATCCTGCTCTCAGATCTCATTTTCAATCACTCACAGGTAGGGTGCACCACTTTGTTATGGTAACAGGGGGTGCTGAATGTGGGGGGTAAAAAGCATCGCACGTTGCTTTGGACGTGTGAACACGCGCTCGCGCCTCGCGGGTCCGTGCTCGTGTTTTTCACGCACCATAGGCCCCACCTCGCCGAGCGCGACATGGCGTTTTTCGAGGTGGCGAGGGAGACGGGCTGGGCGTGCGACGAGGTGCTGACGGAGCGCTTTGCGGTACGTTACGTGTGTCCTGAGGACCCGTTTTTTTCGTACCCCCGGTTTCAACGTTCTATCTATCTAGCCTATGTTTCCGGAGGACCCGGGCGAAGAGGGGGTGCGATCTACGGTGCACGGGTGGAAGCTCACGCGGGCAGGAGGAGGTTATGTTTAAGTTTTATTAGTAGAACGAGAAACCCTTTACGATACGCAACAATGGCAGTGGGCCAGGTGGTGTGCGGAGACAGAGTGGGGGTGTTGTTCCAATTCGGCTACACGTGATTGGGCCACCCGCACACGCCCGAAGACGACCGACGAACGAACGTCTCCCCATCCCATCCCGTCCCGTCTCAAACCCCCCACATTCTCGCGCACACGCCGAAAATGGCCTCCAGCGTCGTCTTGCGCCAGTCTCTAGCAGCCACCAAGCGTCCCCTCGTCCAGCTCGGTGCGTCCGTCCTTTTCTCTTCTTCTCTCCTCCCCTTCTTTCGGACTTAAATCGAAACTCCACTCTCGCACGCGCGCCCCACAGCACGCCGCTCGACCACCAATTTCGCCTACGTTCCCGGCGGTCGTACGTCTGTCTCTCTCCCTCTCTCTCGCATCCCCTACTACCTACTAAAGTTTTTTTTGGGGATGGTTGACCAGCGATCTATAAAGGCACGGTGAACGACCCGACGACATTCCCGCCGCCGTCCAAGTCGCACGGCTCGTACCACTGGTCCTTCGAGCGTCTCCTCGCCGCAGGCCTCGTCCCGCTCACCACAGCCGCCTTCGTCACGTCCGGCTCGCCCGCGCCCCTCCTCGACGGGCTCCTCGGCGTCAGCCTCATCGTGCACAGCCATATTGGCGTACGTTTTTTTCCCTCTCCTCTCCTCTCTGCTATTCGCTACAACTGAGCTGAACTGAACGGTGCCGTGCGGTGTGGTGTGGTGGGAGAACAGTTTGATGCGGTCTTGGTCGACTACGTCCACAAACGCAAGTTCCCCACTCTCGGCCCAGTGTTCACGTGGGCGCTTCGCGCGACTACGCTCGCGGTCGGCGTTGGCGTGTACCAATTCAACACGAACGATATCGGTGCGTCTAAATCTCTCATCACGCTCGCTCGCTCGTGCTTTCGCTCTCGTCCGCCGCTTCCTTCACGACTGATGCTTTGTGCGTGCAGGTTTGACAGAGCTCATCCGCCGTGTATGGACTGCGTAGGCGGCTGGTTGACCCCATTTCTCATAAATGCTCGCGTGTACTTAAAGAACGAACAATCAATCGACACCAAAAGTAACCCTCTTCGTGTTCGTTTGGAAGGATGAAAAGGGGTGACTTCATATTCACATACAAAAACACATTGCATGGATCCTAAAAGATTACTAGTTTGGGTGCGTATGGTACGAAACGAAGCGAATAATCAAAACATGATATAGGGATACAATGGGAAGAACGCCTTCGCCCTCGAACAAATCAATTCTTGCTGCCATCGTCGTCATTTAGATCTTGTTAGCAAACTTGTCGTCATCCGTTCCGGTCACGGGTATCTGCCTGCCACAATGTGGCCAACGGGTTCTTTTTCTTTCCGATAACAACTATGCGATGCCGGCACCTAACGGCAGCATCACCGCTAATGTGACGACACGAATCAAGAAGAGAAGCGTTTGTCAAAAACGATGTCACTTTTACGACAAAAAAAGTCCAACTCACAGAGACGCATGAGCACCCGGTCGAGCAGCTGCGCCGCGGAAAAGAGCGTCGCAGTCTTGGCGATGGCATCGACGACCGCGGTGTAGAGGAACATGGTGGAGAGGTGGATGTGGCGGTAGTATGCCGTGTTGTGGTGGCGATGTGGACGCTCGGCGCGGGAAATGAGGACGACGAGTAACGGAACCACTTTTGCGGCGGTGTGGCGCGCGCGCTCAAGGTCAAGGTCGGTCGTGTGCTGCTGGAGGTTGCGGGGGCGAGGGGCGATTGGTCCGGTGTGGGAGAGTGGGAGGAGATAGATAGACGGTGAGGTGGAGGGGCGCCTTGTAGGTGGGAGAGAGAAGCTGGAGAGATAGGGGTTCAAAGTGGGTTTGATATATAACTGACCCTTGGCCCTCCAGGGAAATCTGGTTGCGACAAAAGAAAACTGTATCACCGGAGTTGTGCGGGTAAGCAGGGAAAAAAAAGGTTTCGCAATGCCGCCCGTGTGTGCATACATGCACGTATCTGTTCATGTGAGCAGCTCCGCCTACTACATATATTCTATGACGTCCTTTTTCGTTTTGGAATCACAGAGAATGCTTGCAATACACTCCGTTTTCCCCCGTCGTCTCCCCTCACTTCGGGTGTTCCGAATGAGTTTGCAAAATGCCTACACGCACGCCTCCTGGAGGGGGAGCGAGGGGACTCCTCGGCTCCGCTTCCTTGTCTTCACGCCTGTCCTCCGTCCGCTCGAGTGGAACGGAGGATCTCGAATCGAATCGCAATAATTGAATGCAATCTAGGCTCCGCCGGAAGAATGGCCCGAACTCCGAAGCCCAAAGTTTCAAAACTCAAAACACACATCACTGCAGTGTGCTTTTGCACCCACCCTAAACGGGGCCTCTCTGGTGGGAAATGACGATCTGTCATTCCTGTCGGACCCGAGTGCGTCCCTGTCGCAGTATGTGGCGCATGGTGTTCCCCGATCCACCTAGATCCTGGTAGTTCCAAGTTTCCGTTTGGCTCCGTTGGTGGGCGTTGGTTTTGGTACAGGCGTTGAACCATATATCCACATATCCACAATGCGGGCGCAAATCCTAGCGCGATCGCACTAGTACAAATGTGTTAAGTCGGGTGAGCCGTGGGTGGTGTTGACTGAGACCGAAGTTGTGCATACAGTATGACTCATGGTGGTGCATGCCAAGGCAGATAACGAGCGAGTGCTGACGTGTACGATACTGAAGCTACTGAAGTATACCAGTACTGGTGAGACTATGAGTCACGTTCGTCGCGCTGTGCTAGAATTGACTCCCTACCGCGAGTCATGCACTAAAACTGCCGCAAAGGCCACACAAGGCGCCGGAATCACACCCGGACACCACCAAAGAAAGAAATAACTGCTCGCAGTTGAGACTCAAGTACAGTAAATCCGAAGTGAATACGCCGCAAGATTGCTACAGAGTCTAGTCGGCTCCCACCCATGACAAATAGAACGAACCTGCCGGAAACGAATGGCTGGTTTCACTTTTCATTGTCTTTCCCACTGGCAGTCGCCAGTGGGAGGTGAGGTGGTGCCGTACATGTTGTTTGAATTGATCTACCTGATGTGTTATAGTGTTCTTTGGTTCGGAGAGAATCGAGGCGCCAGGAGTGGAGTGTGTGTTGGAGATGAAACAGAAACAGGTCAAGGTTCCCCGGGCTGGCCCGGAATTAGCCATAAGTATGGGAGAGCAAACCAAGTCTGCAGTTAGGACGCAACTGAGGGCACCGTGGGAATAATCCGAAAGTCAAAGATAGGCTCGTGGCGCATGTCAGGTGATGAGTCAGGTGATATTAGGGGGCGCGAGTTCGCCATAGTGAAGGCACGGCACACGTTAGGGTATAGCTGCCTCAATGGAAACCCTTGAGAAACCTATTGAAGAATTGGGAAATCAGGTGCCTGGTACCACTGACAAGGGGGACAGCTCAGGGGAAATGTTGGCTGGTGTGGTCTCATCGTTGCTGGCTTCATTGGCTGAAAACACGGTACGAATCAGATTTGTGAATGGCCTTTCTTCTCACCCTTCGTAGATTGATGTAACGGGTGATGACGATCTCGATGGCATGAACATCTTCCGTGACGAGGAAACCTTCCTTCTTTTGGAGCCAGGTCACATGGAAAGGGCTGCCGCAACTCGTCTTCTTGGAGAAGAGAATCTCTGGTCTTCTTCGAACCTTCATCAACATCTAGAGCTGCTGAATGGCCTTGTAGCGGGTGTGAGTACACCGTATCATACCTCGTGTGGTATCCTAAGTTATGACAGAACCAAGTACGTGGGCGTGCATGGATCGATGCCATCCTCTTCCGTGTGTCTGCAATGATGCAGTCCAATAAGTGCATGGCTCTCGACCTGGAGCAAGCTGTCCCGCAGACAGGTATGCACCCTTCAACCCCCACAGCCTTCTCTGGATTCGTTGACTAGTTGATTATATGACCATCATAGCAAGCAAATATCGTGCACGTAAGTTGATTATACCTCACTGGGATCAACAGATCGACTGATCGACTGATTGTTGTAGAAATCTTCCTTACGTTTCAGAACCCCACGGCCATGACGCCATCTATTTTTTTTGTTACTGAAGTGAAGGTAGCACCGCTACTACCACTTACTTCTATGGACCACCTTGGACGAGCAATCGGCAACATGTATGCTTGTCTTAAAAGTGTTCAGTAAGGAGCTTTTCCTAAGTACTGGTGTTCTGTTCTGATTTCTACTGCGTCCCAGGAAAGATTTCCTCCGTGGTGCGCTGACCAATGGGCGTGAATGGATATTCATCACGGTCGCGCTGAATTCCAACAACAATGGGGCCAAGTACAGGTATTCTATTCCGGTCAAACTCGAATCACAAATCTGGGATGGACGTGCCGATTTGGTGGCTGGTATTCTGTCACACTGGGTAAGTGTCGCATTACTTTTTCTGATTGTCCCATTTGACGCTAGAATAGGTTGAAAACAGTTTTTCAGACATAAGAAGTGGCGACTGGTTCGAAGTCCAAAAGCGTGGGTAATAGATCTAGCATTTGTGTAAATCAAGTGTCACGTATTCGGGTGCATTGTACACGCTCGAAAGCACATGTATAAGATCGAGGGTGGAGGGTGGACAAGACAGTGTCGGAGGAAGTGTTTCCTCCGACACTCTAGGTTCTTGTTTTCTTGTCCATCCTCTACCTTTGAAGTCCAAGGATTTTCCAGTGAAGTCAGCCACACGAATATCGGCATAATCTAGGTCCCGGCGCGGGCACAAGAGTACTAAGTAAACCCTTCAGGAGGTCTTATTCACTCGGCAATTGCCGCTTACTTGCGACACTCCTCTTCTGACGTCCCCTCTCACACTGACATGGATTTGGACAGCACAATAAGCAGCCTCCATGATGTTTTTGAGGAAATGATAAGGCGGCATCCCGATGCTGATGAAAGGGATCGCCTTAAGAGAGTCTGGGATTATTTTGGCGAAAGACTGGTTCCAACGGTCCCACCGAAAGTATGAGCCGGATCTGTGAACAGCCCCTCTTCTTACGCTTTATAGATTCTCACATTTTCTCGCTTAACTGAAGCCGATCTGAATGGATTGAATGCCATGCCTAGCAGTTCGCGCATAGTCCTGAAACAGGGCTACATGGAAAGGGTAGCCGCAACTTGTCGTCTCGGAACAGAAAAACTGTGGTCTTCCTCGAACTTCCATCGACATCTGGAACTACTGGATTCCCTTGTGCCACAGCCAGTAAGTACGCCATGTTGCGGATTGTGTGGCATCCTCTAAGTTGTGCCAGAATGAAGCCTGTGCGCGTGCGTTGATCGATGCCTTCTTCTTCCGTGTGTCCGCAATGGTGCAGCCCGACAAGCGCATGGTTCTCAGCCTGGAGCAAGCTGTCCCACATACACTTGTGGATCCTTCGACATCTACCTCCTTCTCTGCTGGATCCGTCGACTACACGGCCTTTATAGGCAGCGAAAACGATGCAAGTGAGTTGATTATACTTCACTGGTATCAACAGGTTGACTGACCATAGCTTATTAGTTTTTTTCTTTGATTATCCAAAATTGAGAGAAATTGCGAACAGCAAGGGAGGAAAGGGTTTTTTTGTCACCGAAGCTAAGAAAGAATTAACAAATCTTAATGAACAAATTCCGCAAGCAATCGGTGAAATGTATGTGTGTCTGAAAAACCTTGGGTAAGGTGCCTTTCCTATATGGCACTCTGTTCTGATTTGCTACCGCGTCCCAGGAAAGAAACTCTCCGTGGTGCACTGACCAACGGACATGAATGGATCTTCCTCATCATTGTGCAGAACGTCGGTGGTCATGGGATAAAGTATAGGTGTTCTCCCTTAGTTGGGTCTAAGTCTCTAGGTCTTGGTGGGCCAGGTCTCGACAGGCCATGGTCCGATTTAGTGGTTGGTATTCTGTTGTACTGGGTAGGTGTTCAATTGGTTTTTCTGATTGCACCACTTGACATGAAGATAGATCGAAAATAGCTTCGCGGATATCGGCGATGAAGACTGGTTCAGTGTTCTGTAGGGCCAGTATGTGCACAGTGCATGCAAGAGTGCCAAACCGCCTGGGCCACCACTTGGCGCATTTGTATGCCCACGACAATTTGGTCACATTGGCCATGATACCTTGTCACGCTGACTACTTGATAAGACTCACTACCCAATTACAATGACTACGATGACTCGAACGCTTACCGTAGTATGACTTGATCCCCATGTGTATAAACCGCTCATACGACCCCCTCGAGCCGTATTCAACTGCAGCAGCATCTCGTTTCCTAGCTTCACGAATACCATCGATTTCCGCTCACCACCACCGGACCTTGAACTGAACCACGAACGACACGTCTTACTGAGCGTGACATACCTGGTTCAATAGTCACCTCCGAACTGGCAGTGCGCAATGGCAGATCAGTTTATCTTGTTGCTCGCTGCAGACCGATTGGACGTTGTATCCCACTTGTGTCCGCACCTATTGTATTCAATTTGTATACTGCGTGGTTGTATGAACACAAGACATGTGTGCTACAATCCAATTGCGTCTGGTACTGCCGACACCCCTGCTTACATCCTGGACTCGGGTGCGTCTTCACACGTGCCATCACGCCTTCGTACCCTCGTTCAGTTCGAGGGACAACACTCAACACCGTTCCTCCAGCCGTCACTACAGACCTCCTACCCTTGCCATCACCGTTCGGCTGGTTTGATTGAATAATCATCCCACCCGCTCCTTTGCCCGCCTACCTTTGCCACCACTCTCCCGCCCTCGCCGTTGCCTTGCTGTCACCTTCTCACTTCTGCCCACCCTCACTCTCACCCATCATTCTTTGCCATTGCTCTTGCTGTCATACTCTTTTTATCACCCTCCCACCGTCGCACCCTTGTCATCACCCTCCCTCCGACCTGCTCCCTTTCTCTCCTGGCCCGCCATGTGAGGCACACCCCCTCTCATCAGCGTTGTCACACCACACTACCCGCCTTCTTAGGCGCCGTCATGGCGCACGCAGTGATGCTGACGGCGCCTGGCCACGACAATGGCAAACGGCGCATCTGCAGTTAACGCCAACACAAGCTGTGAGCTACACGCAACCCTGGCCATAACGATGCAGCATCCAGGAAGCGCTCCGCCAGTACGGGCTGCAGGTCACATGTGACCCTAACCACGGTGGGCCCCGGCACACCATATCCATATGTCCATACTTCAAAGGGTGGCGCAAATCGCAACTCCCAGCGGAATCGCACAGTACAAAAGCGTTAAGTCTGGTGAGCAGACGCGTAAGGTTGACCGACCGAAGTTGTACATACAGTATGACTCATGGTGGTGCATGCCAAGGCAGATAACGAGCGACTGCTGACGTGTACTATATACTGAAGCTACTGAAGTATACCAACTTTGGCACGAAGTGGATACCAGTAGTGAGTCTATGAGTCACGTTCGTCGCGCTGCTCTAGAATTGACTGTCATGCACTGAAACTGCCGCAAACGCCACATGAGGCGCCGGAATCACACCACACCCCGACACCACCAAAGAAAGCTGTAACTGCTCGCAGTACTAGTTGAGACTCAAGTACAGTAAATCCGAATTGGATATGCCGCAAAATTGCTACAGAGTCTAGTCGGCTCCCACCCCATAACAAATAGAACAAACCTACACGACATGCCGGAAACGAATGGGTGATTTCATTTTTCATTATCTTTCCCACTGGCGACTGCCAGTAGCAGATAAGTGGGTGCAGTTAATGCAACAGTCCCCGATATTAGCTCGTATGTGTTATTTGAATTGATCTACCCTGTGTGTTAGTGTTCCTTGGTTCGGAGACAATCGAAGCGCCAGGAGTGGAGTGTCTGTTGGAGATGAAACGGCACAGGTCAAGGGGACAACGATATGACGGACTGGCCCGGAGTTAGGGGAGAGTAGGCCAAGTCTGCAGTTAGAACGCAACTGAATGCGCCGTGGGAATAATCCGAAAGTCAAAGATGGGTCTCGTGGCGCGTGTCAGGTGATGGGTCAGGTGATGTTTGGTGACGTCCCTGCTTTGGATCCGGTGCGCCTTTCGTCATAGTGAAGGCACACGGTAGTGACATGGATATATTGCCGCCTATTGAAGAATTGGGAAACCAGGTGCCTGATACCACTGACAAGGGGCCGGGCGGGGACGGCGGTGAATCGGTCTTGCATGCCAGCTTGCGGGCGACTCGAAACCCAGTTCCGTGTCCACGCGAGCCAGCGCTCGCTCGGGTGCGTGTCGACCGCCTGCCGTATCGCTGCGCCGTCGTCCCACGCGCTCGGCGTCTGCCCCGGGAGACCTGCGACCGAGACCGAAGAGGGAGAGCCGATGGCCATCATCGAGGGCACCGCCGTGGAAGGAGGGACTGAAGATGGCCTCTTCGACGATCCCGAAGCCGCTGCTTGGTATCCAGTTGGTGTTTGTGTCAGGGACGGCGCTCGGAGCGCGGGAGTCCTCGGTGTGCGTTGCAGGGGCTCGAGGATACGAATGGTCTCGTAAGGCACGTTTTCCTCGTCTGACAGTGACCCAGGGGAAAAAGTACTCCCGCATGAGCGAGCGCGGGTAGGACCATCAGACAGGGGACGCGAACGGGAAGGCGTAGCGGCAGTCGTGGTGCTCGCTTGCGAAGGACGGATAGAACTACTACGCGTACTGCCGCGACGCGACCCAGCCCTCACGACAGCTAACGGCCATGATCTCGCTGCACGAGGGGCACCATGACGCGTATACTTGCTCGGACTACCGGCACTAGTGGGCGATGCCTCTCGCGCCGCCTCGTGACTTGCATCAAGCATAGGCACGGTGGGCCCGGGACGAAGGACGAATTCGCGCGCCCACGATTGTGAATACCCTTACGCGCGAGACGCCGGGAGTACCACCGATACCGATGGGGCATCGGGCGTGAGACCAACAGCTACGAAAGCAGGGACAAGATAAGGTATGTTGAAATGAGAGCTTGTGGCGGCATCAACTCTCGAATTCGACGGCAAGGTGTTCATAGGGGGGAGAGCCGAAATGGAAACCACAGTAGGCGTGACGCCTGACATCGTTGATGAGAGCGAAAACGTAGACGCAGGAGCACCCAAAGAAGTGACCGCAATGACAGCCGACGACGGTGACGTCACAAAAATTGCCGCACCCGGAGTAGGCGACACAGTCGATTGACCCCATGGACGATAGGGCCACCAGTTGATGCTTGTCGGAGTAGGAGTGGGGAGTAGCATCTCTTTGTTCTCCAAATCCGTGATATGAATTTGTCTCCGCCAAGGGTCGTGGTATGAAAATCTGACACCTAGTCGTCCTGGGAATGAGGCCCGGAAGTCCACTACGAGCAAAATTTACGTTGGGCCTGCTGATGGGCTCTAAACCGGCTTCAAGAATATGGTTCGGAATCGAGGGGGCCTCCTGAGGCATGACGAAAGAGAAAGAGTAGTATCGGGGGAGAGTGTCAGGGAGTAGAACGACGATTCCAATGCGCAACTCGATACCTAACGCAGACAGATCTGTAATGGGTTTATAGAAGCGAAGTCCGGCAGCAATGAAAGTTGAACGGCGGAGAAGACGCGTAAAATGTCTGTGACAACTGAACGGCAAGTATTCCTCCAAAACGCCTTTGGACGGACTGAGAGCAGCGTTAGCTACTACACACGTGGTCATTGGAAGAAGATACCCACATAGAGTTGTCGGAGGGGGAATAACTGTCTGCGTAGAGTTACGTCTGCTGGGCCTGGGGAGGAACTTTGGTAATTTTGGATGAGATGACGAATAGTCAGGTGAATGAATAGAACTTTTGATCTCTGGCGTGGGTTCTAGAGAAGATGGTCTACGAGTCCTGGGATCTGAAAGTATGGGGAGGGAAAGAAAGGAGGTTGTCGTCTCGTACTCTGACTGGGGACATGGGAGGGGATCAGTATCGACCATTTGGACCGTGACTAATGGAAGTGTCGACCGGCTGTTGGGCCATAATTCGTGTACAAAGGGAGTGACGTCGTATGTCACGTGATGTCACGTGATATGCTGGTGGATTGAGATGGGCCAGTTGACGTCACCCGGAATGTTGAACCTGCTCTGCGATGATTGAACTGCTCTACTTGGTTGAGGGGACCCAAGAACCTTGCTATGTTTCCATTGACGAGCCTGCGACGGTCGATTTACTGAGACGAGAGATCTTTAGTGCTGCGTGCAGGGAATTGGCTTCCGATCTTCACAACCTTGCTCTTTTTAAGGTTAGAAAACCACTAGGTGTTGTTACATTTCTGCTCTCGGACTAACTCTTCTGATGTTACTTAGGTCGACGTGGACCCTAACTACCCGGAGAAGGCCCTATTACGGTTCAACCAAGACGACAATGGTGTCCAAGAGATATCTCCGAGGCAAACGATAAGTGAAATATGGCCGGAGCCACCACCCGCTGGCCGAATCCATATTTTCGTGACATTTGTTCATCGTGAGTCTGCCCCTTTTTGTGTAAACAAATACCCAGCCTTCCTTCCCCCCGATCCGCCGCGCTACCCCGATGATGTAACGTAGCAATCCTGTGGAGCGATCGACCAATCCTTCACAACGACAAGTTTCTGACACTCTTCCACAGTTTCCACAAGTTTCGGAGCACGCCAGAGGCTTATGAAAGCTGCCTACACCCTGTACTATAAATTTTGGGGGGAGAATCTTGATGAAATACTGCCGCCTGTGCCGCACTGTGGCAACGTCAAGTATTTAACAGAGGAGCAGGTCTCCTCTGTACAGCTAGCCGAATTCCTCTACCAAGAAGCCGTTCTTCTTGTCCGCGAGGAGTATAAAGTTGCCTACGATGATCTACGGTCGTATAAAAAAAATCGAGGAAGGAGAGGTGGCGTGGTCGTCACTGGTCAACCAGGAATCGGTAAGCGCCTCTCGCCGACGGCGTTTCCTCCGCTAACAATCGTCACCCAATTCCCAATCCAGGAAAAACCTGTTTCCTATATTATCTCCTGTTACGCCTCTTAAGTGAGAAGAAGACTGTCGCTTTTCAAATGGCCACAGACTTTGTTCTCTTTCAAGATACTGGTGTTCTGGTGTACAAAACTGACTCGAGCTGCGCTGGAAAAATACCGCATGGAACGTGGGCCCTAGCCGATTCCCACCCCCTTTTTGAAATCCCATGTGAAGCCTTTCTCATTTCATCCAAAATGGGAAGGGCCTGGATAGTTCAAACCACCTCCCCATCAGAGGCTAGGTATACGGGGTGGAAAAAGGATGTAGTCGCGAAAATCTATTGGATGGACGTGTTCTCTTTAGATGAGTTGTATGCCCTCGGGTAAGTTCAACACGATTTTATTTTATTTTCACGCTTAGTTCGTCACGTAGTAAAGCACTCCAACTCGATACCGAAAGTCTTCGCAACAATTACAACTTCTGGGGCCCCTCTGCACGCACCTGCATCACTCTGACGAGGGACCCCAGCGACATTATCGGTCATCGACAGGCTGTGACTACCGCCGCAGAGAGGTTCACGGAGAATTTTACTCAATTAGCTGTTCTCGATGCGGTTTTTATGTCGCACACACTCTTTGCCATACGGCCAACACCTAAATCTAGGGGGGTTGTGACCGCAAAATTTGCATCGGATCACCTCTTTGTACTCGTCTCACGCGCCTACGCCAGTCGCGATCACTCCGTGCGGCAGAATTTCTACAAATCGATCAGCGGGCACGCGTGGTTCAATGCATCGGCAGGTCGCATATTCGAAACCTCCATCCTCTTATGGTTACGCTACGCTTCAGCCGATGATTGTCTTTCATGTCCTTCTGTTGTGGATGGTCGGCCTCCACTCAAAATCCCGGCGTGCGGGGACAACACGAAATTTTTTCATAAGGTCGACGATCTGAAGGATGTGGAAGCACACAAACGCCGACAGTATTTGGTTCCTGTTTCCCAAACATTCCCCACTCTTGATGCCATTGTCCTCACTGAGAAGTTTGTCATCACGATTCAGATGACCGTTGCCTTCAAACACGATGCAAAGGCTATTGGGTTCGAGAAGGTCCATAAATCTCTCCCTTCTGAATTTCTAGCCAGGCGTGGACGGTGCCATGTGTTCCTAACGGATGAGGAGGATAAAGCAAAGTTGTTGCAAAAGCAGATGCTAACGGAAGTGCCAAAGATGAAAATCCGTGTCTATTCTGGATTCGTCGACATTAACCGATTGGATTTGATTGTAACAGGCGTGCGCATGCAAAAATTAGAAAATGATGTGGTAAGTAGGTATTGGCTATATGCAATTGACTTATTTATTGGTAAATGTGCAGGGGCAGGCTCGTCAAAGGGCGGGTATGAGCGATACAAGTATGTGGGAACAGGCTACTCAAGAAATGGATACAGGTGAGTAGGAAATTGGGAGTGGTACCTCAGTGGGGAGCATTTACCCACTGGGCGGAGCTTGTAACGGTTTGATAGACTCTTTTGACTCTACAACCACATTTACATGATTCGTACATGAACACTTTTGTATCTCTGCGCCACTGTTCTTGTACCAATAGTACGAGTATATGAGCCTCACTGCGAGAAAATATAGCAGATTCAAATGGCACTCCTTTCCCATCATTATTGCAGTCTGTGTGGCCCTCTCCAACTTTGCGGTCATACGATGGACCCAACTACACTATTCAAGAAAACAACTTCAGTGGTCAACCTGATCGTCATGAAGAAGGATCAATGACGGTTATGTGTACACCATATTGGCAGTTCTAGACGATGACGGTCGTGGCGGATATGTATTCCGAAGACCGGAGCGGTGTGTTGTAAATGCTGGATTGCACAGGGAACCCGACTTCCGGGGGAGTGCAAGATTCCAGTGCTGGGATCTCGTCAGGACCGGACTGGGCCAGTCGCCTGGGGATTTTTTAGACTTGGCCTTTGGCCATATAACTCAATATACCCCCCCTCTTTTGCTTGTTAAATTGGTGTGTTACTAGGAGACATTTCCAGATCAAGTGTGAGCCTGCCAAGCTCAGAATCACAAGAGTGGCATTCCATTCCCTTTACTACCATAGTATGACTTGATCCCCATGTATATAAACCACTCATATGACCCCCTTGAGCCCTAAGCTCAACATACTGTATTCAACTGCAGCAGCTCATTTCCTAGCTTCACAAATACCATTGATTTCCACTCACCACCACTCTGATCAACTGATTGTCGATCACAGACCTTGAACTGAACCACAAACAACACATCTTACTGCACATGACATACCTGGTTCAATAGTTCCAAACTGGCAGGACATTATATCCTACATGTGTCTGCACCTATTGTATTCAATCTGTATATTGCGTGGTTGTGTGAGCACAAGACATGTGTGCTACAATTCAATTGCATCCTGTACTGCTGACACCCATGCTTACATCCTGGACTCAGGTGCATCTTCACCTGTGCCATCATGCCTTCGCACCCTCATTCAGTTTGAGGGACAACACTCAACACTGTTCCTCCAGCCATCACTACAGACCTACTACCCTTGCCATCACTGTTTGGCTGGTTTGATTGAATAACCCTCCCACCCGCTCCTTTGCCCACCTACCTTTGCTAGCTCTCCCACCCTTGCCATTGCCTTGCTGTCACCTTCTCACTTCTGCCCACCCTCACTCTGACCCATCATTCTTTGCCATTGCTCTTGCTGTCATACTCTTTTTATCACCCTCCCACTGTTGCACCCTTGTCATCACCCTCCCTCTGACCTGCTCCCTTTCTCCTGGCTTGCCATGTGAGGCACACCCTCTCTCATCAGTGTTGTCACACCACACCACCTGCCTACTTAGGTGCCATCATGGCACGCATAGTGATGCTGACGGTGCCTGGCCACGACAATGGCAAATGGCACATCTGCTGTAGTCAGAGACTCCACTAGACTCAGTGATGGGAAGGTTTCACCTTTTGGGAGTGAAGCTGTAGAAGAATGTATTGGTTTACTAGTTACAATAGAACCAGTATGGAGATGTGCTAGGTAATTGTGATGGCTTCTTATACACATGAGAAAAGGGGCTACTGCATACTGCAGAAGATTGAAACAGAGAATGAAACACTATTGTACAAATGACTAAGACACCGCAGTGTCTGGCCTGGTTGCCTGTCCTTATGCATCGGTCCAGTTTTACCTGGCTTACCTAAATGGCTGGCTACATCACCCTCTGCTGGTTTGGGCGTCGCCCCTGATGCATGTGATTGATGCAGGCGTCAAGGACTTGCATACTTCCCAATTGCATCCCTGAGGAGGTTAGTCCAATGGCACCTTCTAGATGCCTGACCTGCAATGCAACCTGTGCCATCTCCAATTGGTTTTGGGTGGCGATTTACTCATTTTCGAGGGTGTCTCACTCATTGTGTAGTTGCTGAAGCTGTTCATTGACTTGTCCAATTTTTGTGTCAGTGGCGCGGTATTGGCTGATGTCAGCAGTGAGGCCCCAGTTGCCAAGGTCTTAAATGCTTGCGGTGAGAGTGCAGTAGCCCAGAGCAGGGCCATGAAGGGCTCTGATGAGCCAAGGCGGGATGGGTTGGACGTACTCACCTTCTTTGATTTGCAGCTTGGCAAAGATCTCTTGGATGAAGACAGGCGCACCTGCCCATCCCATCGTGCTGTACGCATACTGCATGTCATCTCTGAGTTTGATGTAGGGCACTTTGATGGGCCGCCCACTAAGGCCATCAGGTATGATAAACTCGTTGATTTTGTTGTTAGTGATGTACCTGGAGGGGGCGACTGGGGTTTCTTGATTGCATAGCCTTCGCTCAAGGTGGATGTTCTCTTGCTTGAGTTGGGACAGCTCACTACTGGCCTTCATGTAGCGATCTTGGTACTTGCATGTGGAGAACCTGAGTCTGTTGGCAACCCTCTTGACTTGATTGAATGATGCATTGGCCGGCATAGCTCCCTCAAGGATTGCCAGGGCGGTTCGGGGGGAGAGCATCCCCTTATTGGTGAAGGTAAGCTCATTGAAGGTGGTGAGTCCCCTGTTGAAGCTCTCTGAACTGGAGAGGGAGTTAGCGATGGGGTCAGAAGGTTGCTCGGCTTTGGATACGGTCTCAGTTTGTGCTCCCTTGTCTTGATGGTTGATGTGCAGCGGGAGCATAGCATGGATGGGGGAGGCGGCTGCTTTGGCATAACTACAGTTGGAGCGGTTGTTAGAGAAGATGGTGGTGGATGTGGGGGAAGACATATGATGCGGGAGCGGGTGATGGGTTTTCTTCTTGCTTTTGTGGTCCTTTTATCCACCTCGAGAGGATGTTTTTTGTGATATGCTGCAGTCATATTAAGGCCTAGCGGGGCCTTACTGTGCAATATGCACCAAGGATATGAGGGACAAGGGACAAGGTCAAGGGGTTTGGCAGTAGTGCTAAGGATCCGAGTGATAACAAGGTGACAAGGGACCAGGAGGGACGACAGGGAAGCAAGGGTCAAGGGACTAAGTCAAAGACTTAGTGATGAAGTACAGAGTGTTTGGTCAGAAGGCTGAAGTACAAGGGACTAAGTTGAATGACTTAGGTTCTGTGTGTGTGCGTTGTTATAGCACAAGCACAAAGCTTCGAGGTGGCTCCCAACTAAGGGAAGGCTGACAGTGGTGGTGAGATGACGAGAAGAGCACACAGATTGAGAGGATGGACAAGTCTGGTATTCACTAGTATGGTAAACAAAGACAAGACTGGAGAATAAGTGTACAAGTGGGCTGGCTTATATAGGTGACTACTCTGTGTCCATCCCATGAAGGGGATACTAAAGGGGAACAAAGGGAACACAGAAGGGGAAAAGATAGAAGGGGAATTGGAGTAGAAAGGCATACATGAAGATGAGTCAACAGGTTAGTACTCCGAGATAGTCCAAGGGCAAGGAAAGCGATAAGGTAAAAAAAAGAAAAATAAGTCCGTGGTGAGCCAGATCATGACATCACCCCTGCTCTTGGTAGATGCTTCCACACATCAATCACCTCGATCCTCTGCCTCCCAGTTGACATTGTCGTAGGCGTTGTAGTCATTGTCGTAAGTGTCATTCCCATAGTGGGACTGCCAAGCCTTGAAATATGTTATAATACGACTCATTTTCACCTACATTTACTTACATTCTCATACGAGTCATAGTGACTCTAGCCCATTGCTAAGGGGCTTATATCTTTTGTTTCAGGACTCAGCTTGTGATTACTGCGGACTGCGCTCCGCAGTTACTTATTGTCTCTGACTCGATCCTAGGATGCTATTATGACTCAATCCTAGGATCCCTAATTACTATAAAGTCAAGCTTGCTAGGTAGTATGTAGCCTTAGACTTGACTTCTTGTATCCTATGGTACTCAGAGCAATCTGAAGACCTTTTGATACTCCATCTCTCATGAACCCTCTCCTCTTACTGAAGAATCCTAAGTTCCACTATTGGCTTAGGCGAACTCTTCAACTTGTACATCTTCACTGAAGTTCCTCTTCGGAACTTCCCTTGACAACCAGAACCAGACCCCTTAGTGCAGCATCTCAGTAGATCGACTTAACCCATGTTGGGTGAACGTCCCTACCGTGACATAACATTAAGTTAAGTCTATCGAACCTATTGCCACACTGGCTAAGGGACGAAGAATTTCTGAATCTAGATCTGTTGCTGGATTCAAACCGTTCCCCATTAAGAGGAGAACAGACGATGATGTTCCCGCCCACGTAAAAGGAGCAGCCCTTTGGCAGGAAATAGATGGCGAAGAAGGTTTCTGGGTATATGACATACTCAGCGCAGCATACCTTGCCATTGAATACAAAGAAAGTACTGAGCAGTGGTACTTTATACAACAAGACAGCAGGACTAGAAAGTGGATTGCAATCCAACCAGTCCCCTCCTTGTATAACCTGGGAAGAAGATCGATCAGACCAATGACAGTGACAGCAATTCCACCAGATGACACTCCGTTGAAGGCAGGCCAGCTGTCGTGATCTGGCTCACCACAGACTTATTTTTCTATTACCATATCACTTTGACTCATTCTGGCTTCCCCTCGGAGTACTAACCTGTTGACTCATTACCATGTACGCCCTATTACTCCGATTCCCCTTCTTCCCATTTCCCCTTTTGCGCTTCCTATTGTTCCCTGTTCTACCCCCTTCCCCATTCGTGTTGCCTTTTGTTCTCTATTATAGCATCCCCTTCATGGGACGGACATGGAGTAGCTACCTATATAAGCTCGACCACTTGTGTGCTTATTCCCTAGTCTTGTCTTCGTTTATCATACTAGCGAATACCAGACCTGTCCATCCATCTCTGTGTGCTCCCTTCTTGTCGTCTCACCACCACTGTCGGTCTTCCCTTAGTTGGGAGCCACCTCGAAGCTTTGCGCTTGTGCTATAACAACGCGCACACACAGACCCTAAGTCATCCGACTTAATCCCTCGTGCTTCAGCCTTCTGACTGAACCCCTCATACCTTGTCCCTAAGCCCACCGACTTAGCCCCTTGAAACCTTGTCCCTTGGTCATCCTTCACGGACCTTCGTTGCCTTAACCTCACTCTATCCTTGTCGCTTCTACCAAAGCACCCTGTTCTCACACTCGGCCCTTGTCCCTTTGTCCCCTCGGTGCACGTCACACAGTAAGGCCCCACTAGGCCTTAACATCAGCATACCGTGCCAACCGCTAAGAGACGTGATACAAAAAGTTCTCCAATGGCAACACAGACAACCACTACACCCACGGCAACAGTAACCACGATGGCCATTCCACTGTCCACAGTACAAACATTCTTCACGAAGACAGGAACAGGAACAGGAGGAAGCGGAAACCCCCCTGCTATGACAGCAGGAAGTGGTCCCTCCAGAGGTGGGCCCCCAGGACCACCAGGAGGAAGCGGACCACCAGGAGGTGGCCCCCCAGCAGGTGGGGGTGCACCTGGAGGCGGAGGTCCCGCCGCAGGCAGGGGCACACCTGGAGGAGGTCCTCCAGGGGGTGGCGTTCCTGCAGGTGGGGGCACAGGTGCCGGTGCAGGCCCCGGAGGGGCAAATGGCAAACTTGGAGGAAATCCCCCAACTAACTTTGATGGCACCCGATCGCTTGCAGACCAATTTATGCAGGAATTCAACCTGTATCGTATCACAAATTTGGATGCTGAACAAATGGCGATACCTATGAAATGAGTGGCCCTGCTGCTCGGATTCATTAAAGGGCTAAACGTAAAGGACTGGGTCAAGAGGTGGACCAACTGGATCCTAGGTGAAATGAATAACGGAAGACTCCCGAATGACGAATATTACTGGACAGCAGTGTCTCAAGGCTTTGAACAAGCATTCCAGGATACTGGAGCAAGAGAAAGAGCTGAAGATAAATTGCGCCACTTGGCCTTTATACCAAATGAAGTGGACGCATTTATTGCTCAATTTGAATCTCTTGCAGCCGAAGCAACGTATCCTCTAGACGCTCAGTCGACACTCTCCCTATTCGCGTCTAAACTTCCCTATCGCATGATGGATCACATCTACAAAGTGGTACACCCCCTTGATTTCAGAGGATGGGCCGACGGAGTACGACAGTACCACTCAGACAACACCACAGTCCAGAACATTCGGGGGATTTACGAAGAAACTCCAAGAAAGAAGGGCACGGGAAAGATGAACCCTGCGCAATTGGCAAAGATGCTAGGCATCAAAATGCCAGCCCTGGCTTCAGATGCAATGGATACTTGGGCAGACCACTCTCATTCCAACTTCAATCGTAAAGGAACAAAAGGGAGAGCGGCTGCAACCACTGTGGACAAGCCAGATGTTGAAGTCCAGAAGAAAGAAGGCCGTTGTTTCAACTGTAACAAACAAGGACACCTCTCATGCAATTGTCCAGACAAAGTAAAGGACAAGAAACCTCCTCAGAAGGCTCGCAAGGCTAAAGCCGAAGAAAGTGAACACGAGGAAGAATCAGAAGAGGAACAGTCTGAAACTGAATCCACCCCTACCGATATGCAATCTTCCCTTATTAAAAGCCTTTCAACAAAGGAAAAATATGAAATGTTGAAGCAGGCTTGGGATGCTGAGCATGGGAAGGATTTTTAAAACGCACAACCCCTCCGGTCTGGGCGCATGCATTACAGTTTAAAGGCATGTTTGTTTGTAAATATTGAAGTCTCCAAATCCCAACTCTGATACAAACTGCACACACAATGGCCAAAAGAAAAGTTCTCGTGGATTCAGGAGCCATGGATAATTTTATAGACTTCAAGCTCCTGAAAAGAATGAAGATTGGCAAACTAAAGCTGCCATGACCCCGCATTGTGTGGAACATTGATGGGACCCAGAACAAATCAGGAATCATCAAGTACTACGTTGACCTGCAAGTACGAACTGGGGAGAAGAAACAAAATATGCGATTCCTTGTCACAAATCTAGGAGATGATGAGATGGTGTTAGGGTACCCTTGGCTCGCAGCCTTCCAGCCATTGATCAATTGGAGAAGCGTGACCCTTGATGAAAGCATGCAACCACTTGTCATCAAGACCCTTTTATATACAACGGACGCAGAAGTGGTACGCATACGAGATGTGTGGACCAAAAAGGCTGCATCGTTATGCACCCCTGGGGAAGAACTCTTTATCCACCAAATGGATGAAGAAAGCCTCAAAAGAAACTTGACATCAACCGAAATGGCAGTAAAGGCACTGCCAAAAGAAGAGAAAACCTGGGATCAGATAGTCCCAAAACACTACCATAAATGGAAGAAGGTCTTTTCTGAAGAAGAGGTGAAGCAATATCCGGTACACCAACCATAGGATATTGCTATTGATTTTACAGAAGATGCCCCAAAAACTCTAGACTGCAAAATATACCTGTTATCTAAAGGCGAGCAAGAAAAGCTTGACGAATACATCAAAGATAACTTGGATAAGGGTTATATTTGTCTGTCAAAATCACAATACTCGTCACCCTTCTTCTTTGTTGGAAAGAAAGATGGAAAACTTCATCCAGTAGTGGACTACCGAAAATTAAATTCCTTCACAATCCCCAACCGATACCCATTGCCTCTAATACAGGAACTAGTCGACAAGGTGAAGAGTGCCAGGTTATTCACCAAAATGGATGTATGAGCAGGATACAACAATATTCACTTCCAAGAAGGCGATGAACCAAAAGCCGCCTTCAAAACAAACTTAGGACTTTTTGAACCAACAGTGATGCCATTTGGGCTGAAAAATGCCCCCGCAGTTTTCCAGTGGATGATGAATACGCAATTTAATGACCTTACAGCAACAGGTCAAGTAATCATCTACATGGATGACATCCTTATAGCAACAAAGAAGGATGAAGAAGAACACCACAATTTGGTTAACAAAGTCCTTGAACGACTTCAAAAGCTAGATCTCTACCTAAAGCCTAGCAAATGCCTCTTCGAGGTAGAACGCATCGAATTTCTAGGAGTAATCCTGGAGAAAGGAACTGTCACCATGGATCTGGTTAAAGTCGCTGGAGTAGCAGAATGGAAAACACCGAAAACCACTAAAGACATTCGGGCCTTCCTAGGATTTTGCAACTTCTACAGGCGATTTATCCGCGGATTTTCCTTCATTGCAAAGGCATTGAATGACCAACTAAAGAAAGGTGTTCAATGGAACTGGGGGCCAAGAGAACAAAGTGCTTTTGAAACACTAAAAAAGCGAATATGTGAAGAACCGGTCTTGATACAACCAGACCAAGAAAAACCATTTGAGGTTGAAGTTGACGCCTCAAATTATGCAATGGGAGCCATCCTAATGCAACAAAACAAAGAAGGAGTGCTCCACCCAGTAGCATTCTTCTCAAAAACCATGAACAATGCTCAAAGAAACTACAATGTGTATAACAAGGAGCTTCTAGCCCTTATGGAAATGTTCCGACATTGGAGACATTTCCTGCACCAACCTGTTTTCAAAGTGAAGGTGCATACAGATCACGCTAATCTGTTATACTGGAAGAACCCAGGTAACTATAACAGAAGAGTAGCAAGATGGCATGCGGAACTCATGGAATATGACTTTGAGTTGGTCCATATAGCCAGGAAGAAGAATGGTCGGGCAGACATGTTGTCACGACGCCCTGACTACGAACAAGGTGAAAATGATAACAAGGCACTGGTGGTTCTACCACCTATCTTGTTCAGTTTTGCACAAATGATGGGATCAGAATATTATAATCCCTCAAACCAGAAAGAAAGGGAACACTATAGCGGAACTATAAACCACCACAAGTATCAATCCCTCCAGAACCAGGTGGAAGAAGACCAACAAATGAATGAAAAGAGCCAGAAACAGCTCAGAAAATGGTCAAATACCTATGTGCTCACCAAATTGGTTGGAATTTGGTGGAAAATCGAAAACAACACAGACTGAATCATTGTTTCCAGAGACAACAATCTGAAGAGGGGGGTAATTCACTTTTACCACGATACCCCATCCGCTGGACACCCAGGAATTACAAATACCTACGCCCTGGCAAAACAAGACTTCTGGTGGCCAAAGATGAAGGAAGATGTGGAGCAATACATGAAGGGATGTGGAGCATGCCAAGCTAACAAAATTAATACATAGCCGCTCAAACCAGCAATGATCCCAATCACTCCAATCAATTCCTTGCCATTCGAAACAATCACAATGGACTTCATCACGAAATTACCATTATCGGGCAAATATGACACGATCCTTACAATCACGGATCATGATTGCAGTAAAGCGGCAGTATTCATACCATGCCAAGAAACAATTACTGTGGAAGGGGTAGCGGAACTCTACCTGAAACACGTATACACCCAGTTTGGCATCCCAAAGAAGATTATCTCTGACCGAGATACCCGATTTACGTCACACTTTGCCAAAGGCCTGTGCAAAGCGTTGAAGATACACCAGAACATCAGTATGGCATACCACCCAAGAACTGATGGCCAGTTAGAAAGGACAAACCAATGGCTCGAACAGTATCTTCGATTCTGGTGCGATGAAAGGCAAGACGATTGGCACAAGTACCTGCCAATGGCGGAATTCACGCATAACCAATGGCTGAACTCCACCACCCGAAAGACTCCCTATGAAATGCTCATAGGGTATACACCGAGGATTGAAATTATGACCAAAAGCAAGGTCCCCTTGGTTGAAGAAAGGCTTACAGCCATAGAAAAGGTGTGAACGGACGGCCATGAAAATATCATCAAGGCTCAGAAGATGATGGCCATTGCGCACCAAGGGAACAAGAAGTTCCAACCGTACAAAGAGGGAGATCAAGTGTGGATCGAAGAAACCAACCTGAAGACCCTGTACCTAGTGGCTAAACTCAGGCCGAAGTGGCACGGACCCTTCAAAGTGATGAAACAGTTATCCAAAGTGGTGTATCATGTGGAGCTGCCAAGGCAGTGGAAGATTCACAACGTGTTTCATGCGAACCTTCTAACACCCTATAAGGAAACAGAGTTCCACAGGCCGAACTATACCCGGCCGCCACCGGATATCATCAATGAAGAACCCGAGTATGAAGTTGAGAAGATTCTAGATGTGCAGCAATGTGGGAAAGGGCGCAAGCTCTACTACCTAATTAAGTGGAAAGGCTATCCCATGAGTGACAGTTCATGGGAGAAAGCAGAAGATGTCCACGCAGACAAACTGATAGTGGAGTTCAAAGCCAGGAAGGGGACAAACAAGTCAAAAGCCTGTAAAACGTATATAAGATGGGCCAAAATGACAGAAAGACCTCATCCCCTTCCACACCCTGCTTCCTCTCTTTATACGATGTCCACTACTTCTGCTCTCACCAGCCTTGTCCCAATGCTCCAGCTCCCTGCCTCATCACCTCCCGCATCAATTGCCAATACCTGCTCTGAGGGTGCTGTCCCTCCTACTCCTCAGCTGGCTATCTGGAGTGTTCCAATTGTGGAGCACAGTGATGACAGAACCACCGAGGTCCCTGAGCTTCCAGTCCAGGAAGCTGAGTATACTCCTCCCCTTGGCTATATCCATAATGACCCCCACTCCCACCTGTTTTACCCCATTTATGTCGCCAACCCACATTTTGGGCTGAACCGCATGGAGCCAAGAATAGTCTTGGCTACATTCATCACTTACTCACCAGACGAGACAACAGTGACAGGGACTCTTGGGGAAGGACAGGAGAAGCGCACCATAGAGGTGCAGGTGGGGAGGAGAGCAAAGAACTACAGGCTCATGACAGAGGCCCTTTGGAGGCAGTTGGCGCGGAACCACGAGACAGAGTTTGTGGTGAACTGCGCCCTCCAAGAAATCGACGACCCCCACCTGACCGGGGAGGTTAACCGCTTTAGGGCAAAGCGGGAGTTGAAGAACACGCTAGATGGCCTGTTGCGCGACACCCAGCACAAGGTCAGTGAGATTATGAGGGAGGCAGTGCTGGTGGAGTGCGAGTATGAAGCCTGCAAGACCAGGCTGGAGATGGCTGACACTTGCCGCGTCATCCATAGCGCCTTCAACCATGAGTACCGCCTTCCGACCCGCTTCCACTACTCCCCTGAACCACTCCCTGTCGGCCCACGCACCTCCCACCAGGCTGAGATGCCCATCCTCCACGATGAAGAGGGAAAGCTGTTGCCCAAGTGTTACCACTGCAAGAAGCGTGGGCATAAAGTACAGGAGTGCCCCAAGAAGCGCAAGCAGCAGAAGAAGAGGGAGGAGAGAGGGGCCCTACGCATCCATATCACCACCTCTATGGTCCAACAAGAGTTGGATGAAAGAGTGCAGACTCCGGAGCCCCACATGGAGGTCAGACCGAGCAGCCAGAAGAAGATGACACTCTTGGAGCGTATCGGGTTGCTGGACAGGGAGGAGTGGACCCCGGAGTCATGTGGAAAGTGTGGGAAGGTCGGAATGCATCACGGTGAGCTAGAGTGCCCCCTCTATGAACAGTGCCCCACTTGTCGCCACACAGGTAGCTGGGGGTTCGTGTTATGACACTGCCTATTTTAATTCCTTTTATTTTGCCTTAGGACACGTGACCCTTTCTACTTCTTATCATGTGGTCGTTCTCATATGAGTCATGGTGACTCATTACCTTGTTTGGTTCCATAAGAGTCATAGTGACTCTAACCCGTTGCTAAGGGGTATATCTTTCGTTTCATACCTTAGCTTGTGATTACTGCGGACTGCGCCGCAGTTACTTATTGTTTCATTGTCTTGGAGACATGATGACAAGATCCTAGGATACTATTGTGACTCCATCCTAGGATCCCTCGTAGATACTATAAAGTCAGGCTTACTAGGTAGCTTGTAGCCTTAGACTTGACTTTTTGTACTCTACGGTACTCGAGCAATCAAAGACTGTTGACTACTCCATCTCTCACCGAACGAACCCTCTCCTCTCACTGAAGAATCCTAAGTTCCACTATTGGCTTAGGCTGACTCTTCAACTCGTACATCTTCACTGAAGTTCCTCCTCGGAACTTCCCTTGACAACCAGAACCAGACCCCTTAGTGCAGCATCTCAGTAGATCGACTTAACCCACATCGGGTGAACGTCCCTACCATGACGTAACAGTTCGTCAAGCGTCACAGGTGCACCAGGAGGGACGATGAAGATGAAAAAGAAAATTGGGATAACAACGAGGTTGACTATGACCTTTATTGGAATGACGACCCCATGGGCTTGTAAGGAAAAGTCCGGAGTAACTTTGTGCCTAAATGGGGGGCTGTGTTACGATACGATTCATTTTCTCTTTGTTTATCTTTCTTCGTCTCACGTGACCGTTCTTACAAGAGTCATAGTGACTCTAGCCTGTTGTCAAGGGACTTATATCTTTTGTTTCAGACTCGTTTCATACATACTGCGGACTGCGCTGCAGTTACTTATTATCAGGATGACTCGATCCTAGTACGCCGTTATGACTCAGTACTAGGATCCCCACTTACTATAAAGTCAGGCTTGCTAGGTAGCTCGTAGCCTTAGACTTGACTTCTTGTATCCTATGGTACTCAGAGCAATCTGAAGACCTTTTGATACTCCATCTCTCACGAACCCTCTCCTCTTACTGAAGAATCCTAAGTTCCACTATTGGCTTAGGCGAACTCTTCAACTCGTACATTTTCACTGAAGTTCCTCTTCAGAACTTCCCTTGACAACTAGAACCAGACCCCTTAGTGCAGCATCTCAGTAGATCGACTTAACCCACATTGGGTGAACGTCCCTACCATGATGTAACAGCATGCCAGAATTGTCTCCCTATCATCCTACCTCTGAGTCATGGACTGAAACTGTCGCAAAGGTCACACAGGGTGCCAGAATCACACCCCAATGCCTGCTCACAGTTGAGACTCAAATACAGTAAATCTGAAATGCATACACCGCAAGATTGATATATAGCATAGTTGGCTCCCACCCCATAACAAATAGAATGGATCCACACAACATGCCAGAAACAGATGGCTGGTTTATTGTCTTTCCCACTGGCGACTGCCAGTGGCAGGTAGGGTGGTGCAGTTAATCCAACAGTCCCAGATATAGCTCGTACATGTTATTTGAATTGATCAACTGGTGTGCTATAGTGTTCTTGGGTTCAGAGAGAATCAAAGTGCTAGGAGTGGAGTGTGTGTTGGAGATGAAATGGAAACAGGTCAAGGGGGGACGACAATATGATGGACTAGCCTGGAGTTAGCCATAAGTATGGGAGAGCAAACCAAGTCTGCAGTTAGAACTAACTGCAACACACTCCAAGTGCACCACAGGAATAATCCAAAAGTTAATCGTGGTGCATGTCAGGTGATGAGTCAGGTGATGTTAGGTGACACTATTAGGTCCCTGCATCCCTGCTTTATTAGGATAGTCTGCATCAGATGGGCTGTGTACAACCATGCCTGGGTCTACATTTATTAGTTTTCCCCAGGCTATTCAATAGCGCACTATGATATCTTTCACAATCAGCTTGGAATCAAGTACCCTGCCCTTGGCCATGTGTTACGCTTTTGCCGGTAGTGTGTGCTTGACTTAAGCACAAAGGTGTGGCGGAGTCAGCATTTGGTCAATGTCAAATACAGAGGCACTCCCTCAATGTAAAGACGAGGTCACAGCAAACTTCTTGCTAAGTTATGCTGGCTGATATCGCTCCACTTGTCGAAGTACAAGGAGCACCAAGTGATGAGTTAAGATGACAAGGAGAGATGACAAGCACGCGAAGAGGACTCGAGTTAGGAAGGCAATCTCAAAGAAGACCAAGATAGCGAATCTTGGCCTTCTGCAGCTATTATTTATACAGTTACTCAAGGGCTTTAAAGTGCCTCTCCAATACATGTTGACCTATAGCGATACTACCTCAAACCCTAGTACCGCTATCCTAGGAATCACTCAGCAATCACATGCGACTGCTGAGTGCTGACTGATGAACAAGTCCATGACTAATTACTACTTACTACCATAGCCACAACTGGTAAGTAAGAGTCCATGCCACTTCAGAACACTTCGACTACTACTGTGACCATTATCTCTATCCTTCTGATGGCCCAGAGGCCCGACCGTGACATCACCCCCTTTTCAAGGAGCGACGCCCACGTCACAAAAAGGAGAGTTACTCAATTCTGGCGGCCCTGTCCGATGCCAACCCATCCACCCATACGCTCCTCAATTCGTCCCATTGCGTTAGCAAACTCCAACTGGCGAATGCACGCAGTACATGCCACTGTGATCCGGCCCCATTCCTGTTCCAATTCCACCATGCGCAGCTCTAAGCGCTCCACGATCCCACCCAACGCCCTGTAGCAGTGTACCTCCGCTGTGAGGGTGATGTCCTTGCATTTGTGGAGGGTGTGGTTAACGTGGGCCCTTTCATCGTAACCGCCATTGAGGATCATAGGATCCTCTCGGGTGTATACCACCTTCTCTTTGCCGGGGTAAAGGACCTCCGCTTTGGCGTACAAGGGTTTTGGGTACACCTTGTCGGACTCCTCAATGAGCCCGAGGATGAGGGGGTCAGGTCCGAAGATGACCTGGACGTATTTGGTGGGGCGCATCACGCCATCGGTGGTGGTGATGAAGAAGGGAACGTAATCGGGTCCTCGATTGACCCAGAACCCATATGGACAACGGGCAGAGGCGACGGAGGAGACAGCTCGGTCGGCAAGCTGGGGACGGATATCACCTCGGTACATGGGAGTACTGTCAGTGGTGAGGGTGTGCGGAGTGGAGTTGTTTGGGGCATCAGCATCTCTTCCATAGGAAATGTTGTCGTGCTCAGCTGGGTACCAGATGTTGACACTATTTGTTGAATCCTCTCCCTCTGAGCCATCGCCTCCTGCCTCCTGGTCTTCGCTTCCTGCAGCTGTTGATCCCGCCATTCCGCTACTACCTCCCTCCAAGGTTTTGTTGGCCCAAATTCGTGGAGGTATTGGGAGAGGTGCAGGCTCAGCCCGTGCATCAAGGTTGCGAGCTGTGCGAACTTGGGCACCTCCGTCCAGTGTGCCGTCAAGGAGGCGGAGTTTGTTGGTGGTGATGGGGACCTTGTTGGTGAGTTCTTGGTCGCTGACGATGGTCATCCACATGGGGACTCCATCGTCATCGGACAGTCGGGCTGCATTGGTGGGGGTGGCTTGAGTGGGGAACTGCTCGAGGACTGCTGACAACTCAGCTCTGGAAATGGGGGTCTCCCGTCCCCCTCGGTTTGCTTCAGCCACGACGGCTTGGTTGGCACCTTCTCCTCGAGCAGATGCACGCTCTTCTTCCAACTCAGCTGCAAAAACCCGCTCAGGGGTTCCTTGGTAGTATGCGAGGACTTTCAAGAGGGTGGCATCGGCGGCTGGGTGCATAGGCGAGTGGAGATAGTGGTGGTAGGAAGTAGGTGGTGATGGAGGATGGGAAGTACAGCGGGTGACCACTCACCTTATATGTGTCGCCTGCGATTGTTCATACTCCACCACGGCTTCGTCGGCAAAGATATCGTCCTTATCGACCCACTGATTGTCCGAGTCCAGGTATCCCTTCCAAGACACAAGGTATTGCTTCTTTCACTTCTGGCCGAACTGCCGATGGTCTAGAATCTTCTTGACCTCGTATTCTTCTTCCCCTTCTACTAGATCTGGAGGTGGGCGTGTGTAATTGGGTCCATGCGTGGGTGTCTCGCGATAAGGTGTGAGAAGGTCGGTGTGAAACACCGGATGGATCTGCCACTGTGTGGGAAGTTGGAGCTGATAGTTGACGGGGGACATCACCTTTGTAACCTTGAATGGTCCGTGTCATTGTGCCACTAATTTCATGGTTGGTTGATGGGTGCGAAGGTGGCATCCTTCCAACCACACCTGATCCCCCACATGGTAGCGTGGCATTTCTTTATTCCAAATCCATGACTTTTGTGCCTGCACGATAAGTTCTTGCACTCTACGCCGTATCTCCTTTAGTTGATCAGTACGCATCGTGACCTGTGGGATAGGGGAAGGCTTATCAGTCCAATCGGCTCGTGGGGTATACCCCATCAAGAGTTCGAAAGGGGATTTGCATGTGTATTCGTGAGGCCAGCTGTTATGCGCGAATTCTGCTAATGGTAGATAAGCACTCCAGTTATCTTGACGCTTGTTGGCCCAGAACCGCAGATATTGTTTGAGCCACTGATTGGTCCGTTCTGATTGTCTGTCTGTTCGTGGGTGATATGCGGTGGAAATGTTCTGTGTGATGCCCAAGTTACAGCACAATTCCCTTGTGAATTTGCTTGCAAATCGGGGATCTCTGTCGCTTATAAGAACAGAGGGGAGTCTGAAGCACGAAAAGATGTATCTCGCATATAGTCCTGCTACTTCCTCTGCTGTGATCTCTTCATTACACGGGATGAATATCGACGCTTTGCTGCAATCATGGTTAGTCATATCCCTCAGATAGGGGTAGTTTAGTGATGAAGTCAAGGGCGATCACTTCAAATGGTGTTGCGTCAGGTCGAGGGTAGATTGGTTCTAGAGGTGCGCGAGTTGGTTGGGTGTTGATCTTTATCCGCTGACATTCAGCACATCCTTTCATGTAGTCTTGTACATCGTTCTGGAGACTAGGCCACCAGTGATGTTGTTCTGTCAGCCGTATCGTCCTTTTGATCCCTGGATGTCTGTAAACTAGTGTATCATGGTGAGCGTGAATGATACTTCTCTTCTGCGGTAATCCCCCCATTACTACTTCCCTTCCATCTTTATACCAGGTACCTTGTATCTTCTTGAGGTGATGTCCGTCCACCCAGGGTTGCAGTATGTCTTCGTCCTGTTGCGATATTGCTGACCCATTTTTGATAGTCATGGTTGTATTCATGGCCCGTGCAAAGAGGTCATTGGGTAAGACCGTGACTCCTTCGTTGTCTGCATCTCCTTGATCATAGTCCGGTCTTTGAGATAGTGCATCGGCTCTACCATTCGCAGCTCCTTTTATATGGTGAATTTTGAAGTTATACTCAGAAAGTTCAAGGACTTCCCTGGCTACCTTTCTACTGATTTTTTGTGGCAATCGCCAATATTGTAGGTTGAGATGGTTGGAGAAGACTTTGGTCATGTGAGGGGATCCTGCCAGTAAGGGGCGCCAGTGACGAAAGGCTTTGACGATGGCTAATAGTTCTAGGTCATAAATGTCGTAGTTTCATTCCGCAGGGTTAAGGGTTGCTGAATAATAGCCAATGGGGTGTCGTTTGTTGTCTTGTTTTCATTGTAGTAGGACTGCCCCTATGGCGTATCCTGAGGCATCGACTTCAAGTTCAAATAGGTCACTCAGCTGCGCATGTGCCAAGACTGGTTCGGAGGTTACGAGGGTTTTAAGTTGTTGGAATGCGTCATCTTCCTCTTGTGTCCACCACCATTCTGTGTTCTTCTTTGTGAGTTTGTGGAGAGGTTGTGTGTGGCGGGAGAAATTGCAAATGAATGTGCGATAAAAATTACAGAAGCCCAGGAATGAGCGAACGTCTTTGACTTTGGTTGGTGTCGGCCAGTCTTTGATGCCTGAAATTTTGACGGGGTCCATGTGTGTCATGCCCTTTTCAAGGATTACCCCCAGGTAATCCATACGGGGTGCATGGAAGAGGCATTTTTCCAACTTGTAATAGAGGTCATGTTGGGCTGAAACCAGGAGGATGTCATGGACGGCAGCGATGTGGTCGGCAAGGGAGTATCCGGTACGAGTGGCTATACCGATGTCATCCATGTAAACACGGATGACAGTCCTGCGCTGCTCGTGTTTATCAATAATGTCGTGGCAGATGTGGTTCATCATGGTTTGGAAGGTGGCGGGGGAGTTGGTGAGTCCGAAGAACATGACAGTAGGTTCAAAGAGACCGTACTTGGTTTTAAATGCCACCTTCTCCTCGTTGCCTGCACGGATGCGAACATTGTTATACCCCCATCGGACGTTGAGCTTGGTATAGATATGGGCATTACTGAGGTCAGTGATAAGATCAGAGATGAGAGGGAGAGGGTATTGGTTGTGAATCGTGAACTGGTTGATCCTTCAATAGTCCTTGTTAAGGCCTAGCGGGGCCTTACAGTGCGACGTGCACTGAGGGTACGAAGGGGACAAGGACAGAGTACAAGGACGAGGTGCTTGGTAGACGGTAACCAAGGCCGAGGGAGTTCTAAGAGACGAAGGTCCGCAAGGGACGACCAAGGAACAAGGGTTCGAAGGTTAAGTTGATGGACTTAGTGACGAGGTACAAGGGACTTCGGTCAGATGGCCGAAGTACGAGGGACTAAGTCAAGCGACTTAGGGTCTGTGTGTGCGCGTTGTTATAGCACAAGCGCAAAGCTTCGAGGTGGCTCCCAATTAAGGGAAGACCGACAGTGGTGATGAGACGACGAGAAGGGAGCACACAGTGGAGGAGTGAACAAGTCTGGTATTCGCTAGTATGATAAACGAAGACAAGACTAGGGAATAAGCACACAAGTGGTCAAGCTTATATAGGTAGCTACTCCGTGTCCTTCCCATGAGGGGGGTACTATAATAGAGAACAAAAGGCAATGCAAATGGGGAAGAAGGTAGAACAGGGAACAACAGGAAGCACAAAAGGGGAAAGGGGAAGAAGGAGAATCGGAGTAAGAGAGCGTACATAGTGATGAGTCAACAGGTTAGTACTCCGAGGTAGTCCGAGGGTAAGGAAAGCGATAAGGTAAAAAAGAAAAAGTAAGTCCGTGGTGAGCCGGATCACGACAGTCCTGGACCGGTCGTAGCTTGCCGTCCTTCTTTTTGACAAAGAAAAATGGTGATGCGTATGGTGATTTTGAGGGGCATATATATCCCTTTGCGAGCTGTTCATTGAGGAAGGTTTGCAGAGCTTTGTCTTCTTCCTGTGTGAGGGGATAGACTTTACAATCTATCGCATCAGGAACTTCCTTTCAGAATGTAATTTTGTGGTCCCATGCCCATGGTGGGGGAAATCGAAATGACGCTTCTTCATCAAATAGTTTACCGAAGTCTGAGTATGCTGAAGGTAACTCAGCTTTCACAGTGTACTGTTGCGCTTGGATGGCAAGCTCAGTGGCGGTGGTGCGATGGTAGACGTTCGTGTCCTCATGTAGTTGTTCTAGAATATCCTCCTTCTCTGTTGTGGTGAGTGCTTGTGCAATGGTAGTTTGTTGTCTCATGAAGCGAGGATAGAGGGAACTGAGCACAATGGGCATGGCATCTTCACATATGGTGGCATGTCGCCAACTCATTTGTGGTTCGAAGGTGGCGAGCCACGGATATCCTAGTACGACGTCTTCTATTCCAATGTCGGTTAGTAAGAACCTCATTTGTTTGTGGATTCCCTTTGTTTGGACATCTAGGTCAATAAAGTGGGTGATTAGTCCCGATTTATTTTCAGTATTGTCAATGTTCCATATCTTTTTGGGTCTTTCCAACTGTTGGATTCCAAGTCCCATTCGTTTTGCAAATGCGGGACACATGAAATTGTCGGTGGCTCTGGAGTCCACTAATGCTCTTATGTTGGCCATGGTGTAACTGGTACACACAGAAACTGGAATTCGCAAAGATCGGTAGCGCGTAATAATAGCTGAGTTACAATTGACTGCCCTCACCCAGGCCGTTGGGTTCAGGCGTCCTGAAAACCCTCCTGCTTCCATAAGTCTTGGAGGATTAGGTCCTTCACTTCGTCATCTTCTTCGGCCACTTTTGTCATCCATCCATGAGCCCTTTCCTGGGGAGTCTGCGCGCGTGATGCGCGAATAGGTGCTTCTTCTGGCTCATAACGGTCCACCTCAGTTCGGCAACTTGTGGAGGGTCCCAGATATGTAGAATGAGGAGCGTTTCGTGAGCAGTAGCGACTGATGTGGCCTTTCTTGCCACAAGTATAACATGTCACCTCTGAGAAGTCGGTCCGTCTTTGTCCTCGCTGATGGAATCCTCCCCTGGGGGTTCAAGGGGGGTTGTTATTGCAATAGTTGTCGAGGACTTCTTCGGCTCCGGCCAGTCGTCCCCTGGCTCTATCTGCAGACGTGTCCATGGCATTAGGATCTCTTGGGAGATTCCATGATGGCATCCATCATCCCTGCCCTCGTGGGGTTCCTCATCCCCGATCTCTCTGTTTGTTTCTTGGGCAGTATTGGTCCAGTCGGGCCTTCATATGGATGTATTGCTGCTGACGTTTCATGACTGCCATCTTCCAATCTTCAAACGTATGCAGGTCATCCATGGTAAAAACTTTTTCATACAACTCCTTTGGGAGGCCGTTGGTGAAGATGTCGAGAGTGAGGGGAGAGTCTAGACGATAGCCAGCCTGCCGTGCCAATGTCTCAAAGGTGGTGACGTACGTGTCAATATCTCCTCCAATCATTCTAACTCCTTTTTTCAAGGTTGCTTGTGCCTGTTCTTTCTCAAGGGTGTTTGAGAATCGTCTGTTGAAGGCGCTGATGACCTCTAGCCAGAGGTGAGGATCATTATCGTGAATCCCCCCAGTGACCTGTCGGTTCAGCCAGCGACTTGTATATGTGATTCATTCATTCACGTCCTTCCCTTGTATATAGGTGAGGAAGAATATTGCACGTCGGTATGCGTTCATCATGATGGGATTATTGTTGTTGATCCCCCAGTATAATTCCCACTGCATGAGGAATTCTTCTGCCTTCTGTCTGTCGCCTCGGAAGATTTTGGGGGCGTTTCCTACTAGTTTATCATTTGAGTGAGCGTGTCCTGGAGAACCAGGTGGTGGTACTCCCCCAGCGCCCCCTGGTGGGCCTCCTCCTCCTCCTCCTCCTGGAGGTCCTCCTCCTGGGAATCCTCCTCCCGGGAATCCTCCCCCGGGTAACCCTCCTCCAGGAGGTCCTCCTCTTCCTCCAGGTGATCCTTCTGGCGGGTCCAGCTGATCCAGCCCAATAGCTCTCATTATTGCTGCATCATCGGCATTGAGGGGTTGTCCCATAGTGGGATCTACTGGCATCTGTACCAGGGCACGTGGTTCTTCGGTGATAGTAGTCATTGGTGGGAGTATAGCAATAGACTCAGCTTGTTCAATGAGGTTAACCTCTAACTGATTCAATGGTGATGGGGATCGGGGTTGTTCGTTGTCTGAAATGTCTTCAGATACTTCGTGAGTGTTTTCGGAGTGGCTTGTGTCGTTTTCTCTGTCAATGGGTCCCCAGTCCGATCGTGGAAGTACTTCATCAGTATATATGTCACAGTGGTGATGGGTTCGTAGAGGGGCAATAACCTGCCACTGATCTAGGATGTGGTCAACTGCGCACCAGCACAAGTGGTCGAAGCTGAACTCAACTGGGCATTCCCTGTGTCGTGTCTTGGTGGCGTATCCATCTACTCCGTTGATGCTACTCCAGTACGCATTCTTCAGGTATCGAACTGGGACGTTGCGACTTCCTCATCGTGGTAAAAAGTACAGGTGAAATCCGTCAATATCCCACTGTTCTCTGGTTGTTACTCTTGCCATGGTGAGGCTATCTTGGTCTTAATGTTACGCTTTTGCCGGTAGCGTGTGCTTGACTTAAGCACAAAGGTGTGGCAGAGTCAGCATTTGGTCAATGTCAAATACAGAGGCACTCCCTCAATGTAAAGACGAGGTCACAGCAAACTTCTTGCTAAGTTATGCTGGCTGATATCGCTCCACTTGTCGAAGTACAAGGAGCACCAAGTGATGAGTTAAGATGACAAGGAGAGATGACAAGCACGCGAAGAGGACTCGAGTTAGGAAGGCAATCTCAAAGAAGACCAAGATAGCGAATCTTGGCCTTCTGCAGCTATTATTTATACAGTTACTCGAGGGCTTTAAAGTGCCTCTCCAATACATGTTGACCTATAGCGATACTACCTCAAACCCTAGTACCGCTATCCTAGGAATCACTCAGCAATCACATGCGACTGCTGAGTGCTGACTGATGAACAAGTCCATGACTAATTACTACTTACTACCATAGCCACAACTGGTAAGTAAGAGTCCACGCCACTTCAGAACACTTCGACTACTACTGTGACCATTATCTCTATCCTTCTGATGGCCCAGAGGCCCGACCGTGACACCACACCTTGTAGGAGCCAAACCCCAGAAGACTGTACTCTCCTGTGGAGGTTGGCAATGTTGGCTTCATTTGTGAAGGCAAATTCCACCAGCTATTTAATGCCCTGCTCCCTGTGGACCACCCAACTCATCAAAGATTTAGGGTACCAGAACACCATGAACTGCTTTGGCCAGGCATGCAGATCATGTTGACAGCAGCATGCTGAGTCCCAACGATTTCTGCTCTTATGGCATCACCATGGCATCTGGTGGGTTAGAGGTGTTTGCCAGAGAGTAAATCAAATCACGCAGTCTATGTTTTTATTGCCAGCATATCACTGACAACCTGCTCAGGCCAATAGGCTCTGCAGACATCTCGTTTTACTGTGCAAGGAAATGCAGTGCCGTATTATCCTTTCCTATGACAGCCCAATGTGAGGACACCATCACCTGGGGTGGTTTTGCAAAGTGGATAATTAGGCATATCAACTCCTGGTTTGTGTTCATGTGACACCTCAGACTGGGGATAGACCAGATGGAGGACATGGTACTAGTCACTGGGCGTCATCACACAAGATCCTGGACTAATGTTGCATTCTACAAGGACAGAGTGGACGCACAGGTATCCTTTGGGGTTTAAGTCACTGGTGATGTTGGTGCCAGCATCAACTAGCAAGTCTCACGCAGGCATATCTAAGGAGCAATGATGAGCCAAGGCCCAAGCAGTGGGGTATATGGCACAGAGTCTTTCGAAATGGGCAACAAATACTGAGAGCTCTAGCATGCTCTATTAGGACTTACCTGAGGATCATTGCATATTTGTCCAAGGGTTTCGCATGGCACGTGCTTTCAAGCTATTCCCAAGACTCAGAGGGGTGGTGGGGTACACTCAAGATCCAAGCAAGCACAATCATGAACCAGATTTGGAAGTAGAATCGATACCAAGTTTTGCCAAGGTAATCTACTCTTTCTGGACAATCCTAGCCCTTGCCCTCATCCTAGCTTTGATAGTACCAGGATCCTCTGCACATATTATTGGAGTACATCACTGAAGTAAGTGCTACAAATCCATGTAGTGATGCCTTCACCATGCAAACATACATGGTTCTAATGTGGATGTATAGCACACTCTGGAGTGCAATTTGGCCCTCATTTACAATGATGACTTGGACCATCTTTGTAGAATCGGCAATGGGACTGTGAGTTGAATCATGGATAAGTGCTATTATTAACTCAGTTTATATCTGTAGTCTCTGGAGACTTTCCAACCAGATGCAATAGTGGGTTGCCTCCAAAGGTCTGAGCCAGAGGTTGCCCATCTTGCATGTGGTGAGCACCCTAGGAATTATTATCCTCTCAACATCTTCGTAGTAAAGGCACTCACACAAAATATTCGTCATCTGCAGAAAACAACATGCCGAGAACAGATATGAGGGGTTCAATGGTGGTGCTATTTTCTGAAGAGCTCAGAAGTTGGGGTGAGCCCTTTTGCATTTCACAGTGGCTCTTGCCTATAGCTAGAACAACTTCATTAGGGCGGCTACCGGCCTCCCTCACTCAACAATCCACAGGTAGGCATAGTGTTGCTTTGTCATGGATCTGCGCTAACTGTATATTTTGTAGAGTTGAACTCTGCACACCTGGCTAACCCATCCCAAACCATGGGACACAGAGTTACTTTATTCATGATGGGGATGTGACCTTCAGGGTGCATACACCATGTCTATCAGCAGTGATTCCCTACTTGAATAGCCAACCACCTCTTGTTCAGGTCAAAAATTGCATGTTCAGAGTACCCAAATATTTTTTAACCCACAGGTCTGCCTATTTTTATAGGCTCCTTACACCCTCCCTGATTTGCATTCAGGATCCACCAGGATCCTCAGAGTCAAATCCAATCGTTTTGGGTGGCCTGTATATAACAAGTGAGGCCTTTGCACAGTTTTTATGGGTGTTCTAAAATCTGTAAATCGTCAACCATTTATTTCCAGTTGAAAGGTTCACTGATGTCCTATAGAAAGTACTTGGTCTATGACGCAACCCCAGATTAGTGGTCATCAATTCTATGTTTGGCCCAACAATGGGAGTTCAAGGATGTTGAACACCTCTGCATACAAGAACTGGAGAAGCTGGATCTATCGCCAGTCAATAGGATTCATATCTATCAGCAATTCGAGCTTGACCCCACACTTCTTCTCAACTCTTACACCTCCCTGGTAACCTGTGAGGAGCCTCTCAGACTCAATGAGGGTCTCAAGCTCAGTCTCCAAACCAGCCTGCAGATTGCAAAGGCTCAAGAAAAAGCTTGTAGCCCCAACACAGGTGTTGGGCTGCAAAGTCCCTCTGCTGCCTGGCTCCTTAGCCCCAATTTGCACGATTTACTTTCAGATGTCCTTGGGCTCCCCAAGATTCTCACAAATGAAGTAGCTCACACACATGCCACTCACCACCCCCATGAAAGCACTCTGACAAGACAAATAGGGCCCCCATTCTTCAGCCATAAGCAGAAGTGGCAGTTAGTTGAGTGGGAGAACATGAAGGCAGAGCAGTATGTTGTGATGGCCCCATCCAGTTCTAAGGGTTGTATCCACAGATAAGCCATAGTCGCTGTACCATGTGGGAAGTCATAGCTCACTTGTTACCTATATTTATGTTGTGCTGTTATGTTATCATTATCAAATGTACTTGTCTGTCTTGCATGTTGTTACGTCACAGTAGGGATGTTCACCCAATATGGGTTAAGTCAATCTACTGAGACGCTACACTAAGGGTCTGGCTCTGGTTATCAAGGGAAGTTCTGAGGAGGAACTTCAGTAGGAAAATGTATGAGTTGAAGCAATGTCTAAGCCAATAGTGGCACTTAGAGTTCTTCAGTAAGAGGAGGGGGTTTGTGAGAGATGGAGTGTTCACTGGTCTTTGATTGCTCAAGTACCATAGAATACAAGAAGTCAAGTCTAAGGCTACAAGCTACCTAGCATTCCTGACTTTATAGTAAGTAGGGATCCTAATACTGAGTCATAAAATTGTACTAGGATCGAGTCAACACAACAGTAAGTAACTGCAGTGCAGTCTGCAGTAATCACAAGCCAAATCCTGAAACAAAAGATATAAGCCCCTTAGCAATGGGCTAGAGTCACAATGACTCATATGGGAACGTAGATAAAGAGTCATTTATGACTCTTGTGAGAAACACAACAAACAGTCATAAAGAGAAAATGAGTCGTATCATAACACATGTAGACTAGCTGGCTATTGATAAGTGTAATGTTTTTGTGGCTGTTCATCAGGCCTACATGCTACTGTGTTATGAGATGAGGTCAACGTTGATGCAGCCATGAGTCCAGGCTGGTTGCTTCACTGGGGAGCATCACGAGTGCAACCATCTGCAATTTCTTCTTTCCTATTTATGTCCCATCATCCCTGTTCTCAGTTACCAGATGGAACGAGTAAACCTCACCGGGTTTGAGTTCTACCCAATCCCAATTTCCTTCACATACCATCCTCCTCTTTGAAGATTCCAAGTCACCTATTTACTGCCATTGCTACTTTTATGATCATGCAAGGTGGTTAAAGAATCAATTTACTGCATGCCTGCAAGGAGGATGGTCTTGACTCAAAGGTCTAATGATCTCACTCTAATGCCTGTTCTCTCAGACCAATACAAGCTCGTCCTATCTCGCAAATATCTCTGTCATCTCCTGCTAGAGGCCAATGGAGGTGGGTCTGAAGTTGAGACTGGGGAACCACACAGCCTGGGTAGTGGGTTTAGAAACATAGACTAGGTGGTGTGATTGTCCCCACAAGTTCCAAGTTCCATTTGGGTCCATTAGGTAGGCTTAGGCACATGGCTTTGGACCCTATATATCTACATACTTCAATGGAAATGCAGCTCCCTGGCGGAATCACACCAAGTCTTATGAGCAGACATGTGTTAACAGACCAACATATGACTTAGGTGGTGGTGCATAATGAGCAAGTGCTGGACATAGACTGAGTGCCAGGTACTTATTTTGACAGGATCAATGCTGGATCTGGATCTTGGATGGGTGGTAATGTAGTCATGTTCACTACACTATGCCCGGTCTCCCTACCACTCTAAATGAGATTGTTGTAAAACCCACATGAGGCACCAGAATCCTACCCTGATATAGTAGTAACTACATCAAAGAATGCTGTGAACGCCCATCATTGAGACTTAAATAAATCCTGATTAGTTAAGCTGCACTAGTCTGGTACATACCAACCACTTGGTCCACACATATTACAGTGGACTCCTTATCCAATATCCCTATATCCAATAGCTTTTCAACAATACAGAGTTGGTTTTGTAGGGGATATATGTCTCCTATAAACCGATACCCTTCAATAACTGATAACTTTTGGCCACAATGAAGGGGTATAGAATAAGAGGGAGTCTACTGTACCTGCTTTCCATGGTGTCAAAAAATAGAACAAACCAGATGATGGGCCAGAAATGAATGGATACACTGACAGCTGCTGGTGGTGCAGTGGCACAATTGCAGTGGTTCTCACAATTGATTGAGAGTGTTACAGTGATTCTCAGATAACCCTTACTTGGTAACACATACATTCTCCTTATTCAATGCCATATGGATGCTAGAAAAGCACCTAGAGTGGCGAGGATGACATCAACAAGAACACCCCAGTGAACCCTAGTCCCATACCTGCCGCTCTAGAAGGGGTCGGGGGAAGCTGGGGAACTTCCCCAATAGAATATTATTGACTCAGGGGAAAAAATGTTTGGAGAGATGCCACTCACTCCACCCTTTGCACACCTAATATATCACTTATCCAAAAAAATAAATAAATTGTATAGCCCATTTGTATAGCCCATTTGCATGCATGCCTCATTGGGGGCTAACAATGCAATCCCAACGCATACTGGGGTACTTTGTGATCCTTAGCTGAAAGTTGGACAATGTGCTGGTATCATTTGGGTAGCAGACATGCACCCTCAAGATGAATGACATGAAGGAAAGTAAAGTAACATCCTATTTTGTTCAGTAAATATGAAGTTTGAATTGATTCTAGAGTCCTCACTCTTTGTTCTTCACTTGTGTTATGACACTGCCTATTTTAATTCCTTTTCTCTTTAATTGCCTTAGGACATATGACACCTTTTTACTTTCTTATCACGTGGTTGTTCTCATGCAAGTCATGGTGACTTGCTACTTGTTTTTTTCTCATAAGAGTCATGGCGACTCTTTACTGTATTTCTCATGTGAGTTGTCATGGATCGGACTTGGACGCTTACTACTAGGTTCTGACTACGGTAGTAAGCTTGTGATTTCGTACATTAGTCAGGGACTTATACTTTCACGTGTTATCAGTCAGCAGTAGTATCACATGGTACTGTAGCTTACTGATTACTAGGATAGCGATACTAGGGTTCGAGCTAGTATTGCTATAGGTCAATATCGTTCGAGAGGCGCTTTAAAGCCCTCTATCATCTTGTATAAGTAGTAGTCGCGGAAGACCAAGAGTCGCTATCTTGGTCTTCTTGAATCATCGGTTTCAAAGTCTTCCCTTCGTCTTTCCATCACGTTCAGCAGAGAAGGGAGTGCACTGCATAAGGTTCGCCTTGACGATACCTTCCCAGTTGTGGAGATTGTCGTCGTGTTGAGATCAGAGGACTCCACGTTCGACTTAGCCAAATCTGAAGCTAAGTACTCGCACCTCATCGTTGCCTAAAGCAAGGCATACGCTTACCGAAGCGTAACATTAAGACCAAGATCTCATCATCGTGGCGCGAGTATCTACAAGAGAACTTTGGATCCAAGAGGGATTCCGATCCTACGAAATCCCACGAAGAGGGACAAGAAACGTACCAATTCGATATCTCAAGCAAGCCAGCTGGGGAAATATCAACGGAACAGAGGGGTATCTGATCAGAGGAGCACACGGACCACGACCAGTTGAATTCAACTTCGAACGAACTTGCTGGTGCAGAGTCGACCGAGAAGACAACGAGTGGAGGGTCATCGACACTTTACCTCATCGATACGGGTGCGATATCTACGAGGAAGAGGTAGTTGCGAGAAACGACTGGGGACCCATCGACGGAGAAAATCAGAACGCTTCAATATCATCCGAAACCCCAGAAGCCTCCGATAGCGAATCGGACGAAGAACCCACGCAATCACTAGAACCCTTGGAGCTGGAATTAATCGAAAGAGCTGAGCAGATTACCATCTATCCCCCAATGGCTACGTTAACCGAGACACAGGAAGTAACACTTCCCATCCACCCAGAAACAGGACATGTCATGACAGCAGACGATGCTGCCCTATTCCGAGCAATCGGACCAGACCAACCAGACCCTCCAACAGGAGGTGGAGGACCACCAAGAGGAGGATCGCCCGGGGGAGGACCACCAGGAGGAGGACTACCAGGAGGAGGGCCGCCCGGAGGAGGACCACCAGGAGGAGGAATGCTCGGAGCAGGACCAATAGGAATACCCGGGGGACACCACTCGGACAAGTTCGCCGGGAATGCCCCGGAAATATTCCGAGGAGATCGACATCGAACGGAGGAATTTCTCACTCAGTGGGAATTATATTGGGGCATCAACAACAATAACCCCATCATGGCCAACACCTATAGACGAGATATGTTATTCCTCACCTACATTCAGGGGAAGGACGTTAACAACTGGATCACGGAGACCAGCAGATGGCTCAACCGACAAGTCAGTGCCGGAATCGCCGACACTGACCCACGCCTATGGATTGAAGTCATCACGGCCTTCAACAGGCGATTCTCAAATACCTTAGAAAAGGAACAGGCCCAAGCAATGCTCAAAAGAGGGATCAAAATGATCGGGGGGGATATTGACGCGTACGTCACCCAATTCGAGCAGTTAGCACGTCAAGCTGACTATCGATTGGATTCACCGCTCACGATGGATCTTTTCACGGACGGACTACCCCGGGACCTATACGAGAAAGCCTACACATACGACAACCCGCAGACCTTCCAGGAATGGAAGGAAGCGGTCATTAGAAGGCAACAACAATATATACACATGAAGGCCCGACTGGAGCAACATCGCGGCCTTACCAACCCAGGGAGGCAACAGGGGAGTAGCAACAGAGGAGGATGGGGGAACACAAGGGGCACTGGATGGGGGCCGCCCCATAACATCCTAAGGGATCTGAACGCCATGGACACATCCGCGGACCGAGTACGAGGAAGACTCACAGGAGCCGAAGAAATCCAAGGCAATTGGGATCGAGCTCACCCCCGAAACCCCCCTCCAAGAGGAGGATATATGGGAAGAGGACGAGGAGGACGTCGAGACATGAGGGAAGTAATCTGCTACACTTGTGGGCAGAAAGGACACTTTAGCCATAACTGCCCTCAGCACACCTACAACCAACCCGGTAACGCCAGAAGGATGGACACTGGGTCCTACGAACCTGAACCAGTACAAGCAGCACGAGCCGAGACCACACAACAACGGGCCGATGCCTGGATGAAAGGGGTGGCGGCCGAAGAAGACGAGGTCAAAGACCTCATTTTGCAGGACCTATGGAAGAGGGAGGATTTTCAAAGCGCCTGAACCCATCGGCCTGGGTAAGGGCAGTAAAATGTAATTCTGTGATCATAACTCGCTACCGTTCTATGAGAATTCCAGTATCAATTCGCACAAATTACGCCATGGCCGACATCAGAGCATTAGTGGACTCCGGAGCCACCGACAACTTCTTACGACCCGCTTTTGTAAAGCGGATGGGAATCGGGATGAAACCGCTGGAAAGACCCAAAAAGATATGGAATATCGATAACACAGAGAATAAAGCTGGACTAATCACACACTATGTAGACCTGGACGTACAAACCAAAGGGATCCATAAGGAAATGAGATTCCTTATAACCGATATAGGCAACGAAGACATCGTCTTCGGCTACCCATGGCTGGCCACATACGAACCTACTTTCAGTTGGCGACACGCAGTCATCAAAGAAGACGCATTACCCGTAGTACTACGCACGGTAAACCCCCGAATCAACAGAATACAACCTACCATCGCGGCTATCACGACAGAACAGAAGGAAGATATTGTACAACAACTCGAAGACGAGGAATTGGTACAAGGGAGGATTACGTCCACCGAACTAGCAATTCAAGCAAAGCAATATACCATCAAAGCTGAGTTACCATCTTGTTACGCCGAATACCACCAACTGTTTAATGAAGAAGCGTCACACCGATTTCCACCGGCGCAGGTATGGGACCATGAGATACAATTCAAGAAGGGAACCCCCGAAGCTATAGACTGCAAGGTCTACCCACTAACACAGGAAGAGGACACGGCCCTCAAAGCCTTCCTGACGGAACAACTCGGCAAAGGATACATACGACCCTCAAAGTCCCCCTACGCGTCACCATTCTTCTTCGTTAAGAAAAAGGATGGAAAACTACGCCCAGTACAAGACTACCGACGGATTAACGCTTACACCATACGCAATCAATACCCTCTACCCCTTATATCCGATCTAATCACGGATCTCAGCAACGCCCACATCTACACCAAACTCGACGTAAGATGGGGTTACAACAACATACGTATCAAGGAGGGAGACGAGGAAAAAGCGGCTTTCAAAACAAGATACGGACTATTCGAACCCACAGTCATGTTTTTCGGACTAACCAACTCACCAGCGACGTTTCAGACTATGATGAACCACATATGTCGAGACGTCATAGCAAAACACGAACTACGAGGAACTACAATACGGGTATACATGGATGACATTGGTATAGCAACAAGGGTAGGACATAACATGACGGACCACATAGCGGCAGTTCGAGATATATTGGAGATCTCGGCAAAACACGACCTCTACTACAAACTCGAAAAATGCCTATTCCATGCGCCACGAATGGATTACCTGGGGGTAATCCTTGAAAAGGGGGTGACACGCATGGACCCCGTCAAAATTTCCAGTATCAAAGACTGGCCAACCCCTACAAAGGTCAAGGACGTTCGATCATTCCTGGGCTTTTGTAATTTCTATCGCGCATTCATTCGAAACTTCTCACACCACGCAAAGCCACTGAACCAATTGACGAAGAAAGGAGCCGACTGGAAATGGACGGGAACAGAACACGATGCATTCAACAACCTCAAAAAGCTCGTCACATCAGAACCGGTACTGGCCCATCTGCAGCTAAGTAAACCGTTTGAGCTAGAAGTTGATGCCTCAGGATTCGCAATAGGAGCAGTACTACTACAACGACAAAATGACGGCAAAAGACACCCAATCAGCTACTTCTCCACCACCCTCAATGAGGCCGAAAGGAATTACGACATTTACGACCTGGAGTTACTGGCAATTGTAAGAGCGTTCCGACACTGGTGACCCCTACTAGCAGGATCACCGCACAAAACGAAAGTTTTCTCTGATCATATGAACCTGCAATACTGGAGAAGCCCTCAAAAGATAAGCCGAAGGGTTGCCAGGGAAGTACTCGAATTATCGGAATACGACTTCGAGATTCACCACATCAAAGGAACCGCGAATGGAAGGGCGGACGCCTTGTCAAGACGACCAGACTACGACCAAGGAGAAGAAGATAACCGAGACGTCACGGTATTACCGGACAAAATGTTCATACGAGGGGCTCGAATAGAACACATACAAACAAACGAAGACAGCCTCACGCACGACGACACCGCATTGCCAGACCCAGTATACGAACAAAGAGAATCCATTCTCATGCCTTGGGTAGATGCGCATCAGCTTAAGAAAATAGAAGGCACATGGTACAAAGACGGACGACGGGTAGTCACCGGAGGAGTCCACGATAAGCGACGTATACTCCACGATCATCATGACCTACCAGCTCACGGACACCCAGGTATCAAACAAACAGCACAACTTGTAGGACGCGCGTATTGGTGGCCCGGGATGGCCAAGGATGCATTGGAATACATTAAGGGATGCGCCGAATGCCAACGCATCAAAGTGCAGCACAAGCGCGACAAAGCCCCTCTCAATCCCATCTACCCAAAACCGGAAGCACTACCCTTCGAAACCATAGCACTCGATTTTATAACTAAGTTACCACGCTCACAAGGGTATGACACTATACTAACCATAACGGACCACGATTGCAGCAAAGCGGTGGTGTTCATACCCTGTAACGAAGAAATCAGTGCAGAAGAAGTTGCAGCCCTCTATCTAAAGCACGTTTTTACACGATTTGGACTCCCCTCAAAGATTATAAGTGATCGGGACCCACGATTCGCAAGTCGATTCACCAGAGAGTTATGTAAGGTACTGGGCATCAAACAAAACATTTCAACCGCATATCACCCACGGACGGATGGTCAGTCTGAAAGGACAAACCAGTGGGTAGAACAATACCTCCGTTTCTGGACCAACGAAAGGCAAGACAATTGGTGCGGATATTTGCCACTTGCAGAATTTGCCCACAATAACTGGCCACATGAATATACGCGGAAATCTCCTTTTAACCTCCTCATGGGGTATAACCCGCGAGCTGACTAGATGGATAAACCATCACCCATTCCCCAAGTCACGCTCAGGGCAGAACAATTCCGAGAAGCATGGAAACACGCCCAGGAACTAATTCTCAAGGCACAACAATCATGGGTCAAGGCCAAGCATGGTCTGAAGTTCCAGGTGGGAGACCTCGTGTGGTTAGAAGGACGCCACCTACGCACTCATCAACCAACAGCGAAACTCGTGCCTCGAAGACACAGTCCCTTTACGGTTGCACAGGTGATGTCCCCTGTCAATTACCGGCTCAACCTTCCCCCGCAATGGAAAATTCACACAGTATTCCATGTGGATCTTCTCACCAAGTACCATGAAACTCCACTTCATGGGAAAAATTACCAACGGCCACCACCCGATCTGATAGATGGGGAAGAGGAATACGAAATCGAGAAGATTCTAGATGAATGGCAATTCAGCAGAGGACGAAAGAAGCAGTACCTGATCAAATGGAAGGGTTATCCCGACTCGGAGAATCAGTGGGTCAACCGGGAAGATCTATTTGCCGACGAGGCTCTGGCGGAGTATCAAAATTTGAAGACCGCCCCACAAACAGTTATAAGGAGCGGGAAAGTCTACGAAAGTACTCCATTCCCCCCTTCAACTACAACCTCCACCATCACCTCCAACCAGTTAATGCCGTTTACCCCCAATGCCGCCTTGTCGTCGTCTTCGTACTACCTCGGAACCCCCGAAAGGATTTTCGCCGTCGAGTTGGAAGAGGAGCGAGCATCAACAGCCCCTGTCAGTGGGACGGAGGTCGTCGTGGCTGAAGGAGACGGAACCGGGCCCAAGGGGCCCATCACCCCAGCTGAGTTCCATAGCACCCTCAGCCAGTTCCCCGCTCAAGGAAGGCATAACAACAGCGCCAGACTCTCCCCCGACGTCGACGGACAGCCGGCCCTGTGGCACATCCTCCATGCCGACACGGGACTCCCCATCGCTGACCAACCCTTCACCACCGCGGAAGTCGACGACTTTCGTCGAGCTCTCGACCGCGGTGAAGACGTCAGAGCTCGCCAGGGAACGGTACGAAGTGGTGATGAAGCCGAAGAAGCCCTGGAAGGAAGTGACCGACGATTGGAGGGACGAACAGCTACAAATAGCCCAATGCCGGATGAGGGAAATGAAAGAGAGGAGGGAGAAGTCACGGAAAGCGAGGACGAGCGGTACCCAGCTGAGCACCCACACATTCACTATGGCCGAGAAGCTAATGTACCACCTCATACAACCCGACACGCCCTCGCCACCGACGGGACCCCTCTGTACTGGGGTCACGTCCGTCCCCAACTCGCCGACCGAGCCGTCGGCTCCATCGCCAATGCCCGCGCACCATACGGGTTCCGGATCAATCGGGGACCCGATTACATTCATTTCCCCATCACCACCCCCGACGGCGTGACGCGCCCGGCCAAATACGTCCAGGCCATCATGAGCAACGACCCCATCGTGCTCGGCCTGATCGACGAGTCCGACAGGGTATTCCCGAAACCCCTGTATGCGGCACCACAGTACGTGGTGCACCCCTCCTCTCACCTCAGGTACGCCCAGGAGGACCTGATCGTCTTTGACGGGGGGTACGACGACGCCGCGGCCATCAACCGAGCCGTCCTTGAATGCAAGGACGTAAGTCTCGTCGCCGAGATCCGACGCTACTGGGCGTTAGGGGCAGAGATGGGGCGTCTGGAGGCGCGGATAGCAGAGTTACAGGACATGAGGGGGCGACTGGCGATGGACAAAGCCAGGTGCATTAGTAGGTTGGAATGGGCGAGGGCCATGCAGAGGATCAAAGATGTAAGAGCGGGATGGATGGGGCCGCCTGGGCTCCGTGGGCGTCGCTCCTGAAAAGGGGGTGATGTCACGGATCGGACTTGGACGCTTACTACTAGGTTCTGACTACGGTAGTAAGCTTGTGATTTCATACATTAGTCAGGGACTTATACTTTCATGTGTTATCAGTCAGCAGTAGTATCACATGGTACTGTAGCTTACTGATTACTAGGATAGCGATACTAGGGTTCGAGCTAGTATTGCTATAGGTCAATATCGTTCGAGAGGCGCTTTAAAGCCCTCTATCATCTTGTATAAGTAGTAGTCGCGGAAGACCAAGAGTCGCTATCTTGGTCTTCTTGAATCATCGGTTTCAAAGTCTTCCCTTCGTCTTTCCATCACGTTCAGCAGAGAAGGGAGTGCACTGCATAAGGTTCGCCTTGACGATACCTTCCCAGTTGCGGAGATTGTCGTCGTGTTGAGATCAGAGGACTCCACGTTCGACTTAGCCAAATCTGAAGCTAAGTACTCGCACCTCATCGTTGCCTAAAGCAAGGCATACGCTTACCGAAGCGTAACATGAGTCATAACGACTCCTGCCCGTTGCTAAGGGGCTATTGTTTCATCTTCATTTCATTTATATCTATTGTTTCACATCCTATATGTGATTACTATGGGCTGTGCGCCGCAGTTCTTATTGTTCTTATTGTGATTGCTTGATGACTCAATCCTAGGATGCCATTATCATTCTATCCTAGGATCCCTCTGTCTTTACTATAAATACAGGCTCACCAGGTAGTAGTAGCCTTAGACTTGACTTGTCATGAACTCTTTGCTGCGTACTCTTTTTCTTTCCTTTTATCTTATCTTATCTTGATCTCATCTTCATCTTATCCTAAGCCCTTATCAGAGCGGACTTATGTTTATCTCTCATTCCCATGGCATGCCTTCTCTTTCACGCGCTGTCATTTCCTTCCATCACCTTCTGTGATGTTCTTTGCTTATCCACCAATGGCCTTAAGCCCTCTGGTGCACGGACCACATATGCACGGACCACCTAGTCGAGTATATTAGCTTGTACCCATAGGCCCTAGTTCCTTAGCTTTGGCTTTGTCAATCCACAGCTTGTTGAACTCGTCTTATCCATGTGATCCTCTCCTTGCCTTCATTGGCCCATTTACTGCTTGCCTTGTTAGGTGTTACGGTTGACCCTCGGACTTATCATTTGTAATAGTGATGTCGTGATTCGGAGTCTCGGACTCTTACTTACCAGTTGTGGCTACAGTAGTAAGCAGTAATTAGTCACGGACTTAGCATATCAGTCAGCACTCAGCGATCACATGTGATTGCTGAGTGATTCCTAGGATCGTTGTAGTAGGGTTCGCGCTACATATGCCATAGGATAGTATCATTGAAGAGGCGCTTTAAAGCCCTCGCGTACCTGTATAAGTAGTAGTCGTTGAAGACCAAGACTCGCTATCTTGGTCTTCTTTGAATCGTCATTACTCGTTCCTATCAGATCTTCTATTCTCTCCTCTTCTCCTTGTGGGCTATTCTGAGCCGACGACTTGTGCTTCACGTTTGGAAGCAAGGCACTACTTTAGGCCAGCGTGATATCGGAGCTCCGCTGCTAGCCTTGTCGTTACGTTAAGGAAGTTCCTTCGTATTCGACTTAGCCGACCGCTTGAAAGACCCTCCTAGCGCCTGCCCCCAGTCCAAGTCGGACCAGCGTCCCGACGAGACGTAACATTAAGACCAAGATCCCATTGTGGCGGCTAGGATTACTACACGAGAAGCGTGGGCTGTTGACGGTTTCCGCCCCTATTCCAACGCAAGACGAGGAACCAGGAACGTACCTGTGCGGTATTTGAGGAACGCCTACTGGAGCGAAATCGACGGCGTTGAAGGATACGTAATCAACACGAGAAGTGGGGAACGCCCTGTTGAGTTCAGTTTCGATCGCCATTGTTGGTGCAGAGTCGATTACATCCTTGACCAGTGGCAGGTGATAGAACCCCTATGCTCGCATCGCCAGTGCGACATCTATTTGGACGAAATCATAACCAGAGCTGATTGGGGCCCCATCGACGGAGGAGAAGAAGAACCCAACACCAGCCACTCGGAGAACACCCATAAGACCACCAACGAGAGCGAACACGAGGAAGAAGAAGTTCAACCGGTTCCCCCCACACCACTAACCGAACAAGAAGAGGCTCTTATCGAACAAGCTGAGTCCATCCAGATCCTTCCACCCATGACAACGATCACCGAAGAAATACCAGTCCGCGTTCAAATGCCACTCGACCCGGCAACCGGTCAACCACTCACTGCAGACGACGTGGCCATCATGAGGGCCGTAGGACCCGACCACCCTGACCCACCGTCCGGAGGAGGACGAGACTATCCCGGACTACCTGGAGGGGGAGGATCCCCGGGAGGAGGATTCCCAGGAGGCGGACCACCGCCAGGAGGAGCCGGGGGAGTACCACCACCTGGTTCCCCCGAACGCACACATCACTCAGACAAGTTTGCAGGAAATGCCCCAGAAGTGTTTAAAGGGGATAGGCAAAAAGCCAAGGAATTCCTCACGCAATGGGAATTGTACTGGGGAATCAACAACAACAACTCCATCATGGCTAACGCTTATAGGCGATCGATGCTCTTCCTCACCTACATACAGGGCAAGGATGTAAATGAATGGATTACACATACAAGTCGCTGGTTAAACCAACAAGTCACGCATGGAATTGCAGACACGGACCCTCGCCTATGGCTTGAGGTTATCAAGGCCTTCACTCGACGATTCTCCAATACACTGGAGAAAGAACAAGCGCAGGCTACATTGAAGAAGGGGGTACAAATGACCAGAGGGGACATTGACGCGTACGTGACCACCTTCGAGACACTTGCACAGCAAGCTGGCTATCGACTAGACTCCCCCCTCACCATCGACATCTTCACCAACGCACTCCCCCGCGACCTTTACGAAAAGGTCTTCACCATGGACGACCCACAGACATTCGATGACTGGAAGATAGCGGTCATGAAGAGGCAGCAACAGTACATTCACATGAAGGCACGCCTCGATCAGCACCGAGGATTTAGCAGTGGTCAGCAACCAGGACGGCCAGCGACCCAGCGACGCGGAGGATGGGGGCCAGGGGGAAACCTCACCAGGGACCCCAATGCAATGGACACCTCGGCTGACCGAATCCGCGGGCGCGCCGCCGAAGCAGACAACACCCGATACCAACAAAACCCACCACGGGGGGGTACATGCAGCGACAGGGGAATAGGCGGAACTTTTCCGAGGTGACGTGTTACACTTGTGGTAAAAAAGGGCATATTAGCAGGATCTGCCCACAGCACATCTACAACCAACCACCGTCGTCCATCCGACGCACCCGGTACGAACCAGAAGAGCAACCATTGCAGGAATCCCGGGCCCAGACCCCACGCGAACGCGCCACGAACTGGATGACGGGGGTAGCTGCGGAACCGGATGAGGTAAAAGATCTCATTTTGAAGGATTTGTGGAAAGATGAGGGTTTTCGGGACGCCTGAACCCATCGGCCTGGGTAAGGGTGGTCAAATGTAATTCTGTGATTATTATGCGCTACCGATCTATGAAAGTTCCAGTTTTGATCCATACGAATTATGCCATGGCCAACATCAAAGCACTAGTGGACTCCGGAGCCACCGACAATTTCATGAGACCCGCCTTCGCAAAAAGAATGGGAATGAAACTACAAACGCTCCCACAACCAAAAAAGATATGGAACATCGATAATACCGAAAATCGTGCAGGGCTGATTATGCACTTCATAGACCTCGACGTACAAACCAGAGGGGTCCACCGACCCATGCGTTTCCTCCTCACAGACATTGGAACTGAGGATGTCGTACTCAGTCACCCGTGGCTCGCCACTTATGAACCACAAATGTCATGGCGGCATGCCACCATCCGCGAAAACGCACTTCCGATTGTCCTTCGACCCATTACACCTCTACAACATCATCATCACGCATTCGCCCGCACCCTCACTACGTCCGAAAAAGACCATATCATCACCCAATTGCATGAGGACGATTCGTCCTTCCTGCGAACGACCTCCACAGATTTGGCCATTCAAGCCAAGCAATACACTGAAAAGGCTATCCTTCCACCTGTGTACGCTCCGTTTAGCCGTCTCTTTGACAAAGTCGCGTCTCATCGCTTCCCACCGTCCCGCGCATGGGACCATGCCATCGAATTCAAACCTGGGGCGCCGGACGCCCTTGACTGCAAAATCTACCCACTAACGCACGATGAAGACACTGCCCTCCAGGCCTTTCTCGAGGAGCAGCTCACCAAGGGGTATATCCGCCCCTCCAAGTCCCCTTATGCCTCACCCTTCTTCTTTGTCAAAAAGAAAGACGGCAAACTCCGACCGGTACAGGATTACCGCCGCATCAATGACCTTACGATTCGCAACCAATACCCTCTTCCCCTTATTACCGACTTGATCGCCGACCTTAGCAACGCCCACATCTACACCAAACTGGATGTCTGCTGGGGGTACAACAACGTCCGAATCCGTGCCGGCGACGAAGGGAAAGCTGCATTCAAAACCAAATATGGTCTCTTTGAACCCACGGTCATGTTTTTCGGCCTTACTAACTCCCCGGTGACATTCCAAACCATGATGAACCACATTTGCCGTGATGTCATTGCGAAACATGCGGCCTTGGGAACTACTATTCGGGTTTACATGGATGACATTGGCATCGCCACTCACATTGGCCACTCCCTTTCTGACCATATTGCTGCAGTTCGCGACGTTCTCGCCCTCTCTGCCAAACACGACCTCTACTACAAACTCGAAAAGTGTCTATTCCATGCGCCCCGTATGGATTACCTGGGGGTAATCCTTGAAAAGGGGGTGACACGCATGGATCCCGTCAAAATTTCGGGCATTAAGGACTGGCCCACACCAACTAAAGTCAAAGACGTACGCTCTTTTCTCGGCTTCTGCAATTTTTATCATACTTTCATCCGAAATTTCGCCACACACGCACGACTGCTCAACCACCTGACGAAGAAGGATACGGAATGGAGATGGGGGAAGGAGGAAGAAACCGCATTCCAAAAGCTGAAGCACCTCGTCACATCGGAACCAGTGCTGGCACATCCCGAGCTAAGTAAGCCTTTCGAGTTAGAAGTGGACGCTTCCGGTTTTGCCACAGGAGCGGTCTTACTACAACGCAAGGATGATGGGAAGAGACACCCCATCGGCTACTACTCGTCCACTGTTACGCTTCGGTAAGTGTGGGCCTTGCTTTAGGCGAAATTACGGCACGAGTACTTAGCTTCGCGACCTGTTAAAGTCAAACGTGGGATCCTAAGTCCTAACACGTCGACGTCCTTGCAACTGGAAAGGTACGCTTGGTAAACCTTATGCAGTGCACCCTTCTTGGTGGTCTTGGAGAGTGGGAGAAAAGACAAGACAAGATGAAGAGAGAACCGATGATTCAAGAAGACCAAGATAACGACTCTTGGTCTTCCGCGACGACTATTTATACACGATGATGGAGGGCTTTGAAGCACCTCCCGAATAGCTATTGACCTATAGCGATACTAGCTCGAACCCTAGTACCACTATCTAAGTAATCAGCTGCTAAAGTACCATGTGATACTACTGCTGACACGTGAAAAGAGAGAGTCCCTGACTAATGTAAACAATCACGAGCCTACTACCGTAGTCAGAACCTAGTAGTAAGCGTTCGATAAGTCCAATCCGTAACATCCACCCTCAATGCAGCAGAACGCAACTACGACATTTACGACCTCGAATTACTAGCAATCGTGAAAGCATTTCGCAATTGGCGACCCCTACTTGCCGGCTCCCCACACCACACCAAAGTATTCTCCGACCACCTAAACCTGCAGTACTGGCGATCACCACAAAAGATCAGCCGGCGTATCGCCAGGGAAGTACTTGAGCTATCGGAGTATGACTTTGAAATTCATCATATCAAAGGCAACGCCAATGGACGAGCCGACGCCCTCTCACGACGACCAGACTACGACCAAGGGGAACAAGACAACGAAGGGGTCACAGTGTTGCCAAATCACGTATTTGCGAAGGTTGTTGTCAGCACAGTGACTCCCGAACCAACGACTTCTACATACCGACAAAACGAAGAAATGATACGACCATGGGTCGACGGACAGCGATTGAAGAACCTTGATGGGGTATGGTATAAGGAAGGGCGACAAGTAATCACGGGGGAAACCCCCGAGAAGAGAAGTATCATTCAGTCTCACCACGACCCCCCTGTTCACGGCCATCCAGGGATCCGACGAACCACCCAGCTGGTCGAACGACGATACTGGTGGCCAGGTCTACGAAACAACGTGTTGGACTACGTGAAGGGCTGCGCTGAATGTCAACGAATGAAAAGTAACAATCGGCTGAGTCGCGCACCTCTCGAACCCATCTACCCCAAACCAGAAGCCATGCCATTTGAAACCGTAGCTATGGACTTCATCACGAAACTCCCTCGATCCTCAGGGTATGATTCCATCCTCACAGTGACTGACCATGACTGTAGCAAGATGGCGGTCTTTATACCATGCAATGAAGAGATTACGTCGGAAGAAACCGCAGGACTCTATGCCCGATACGTATTTCCCCGCTTCGGACTTCCATCTACTATCATCAGCGACAGGGACCCTAGATTTGCGAGCAAGTTCACACAGGAACTGTGCAAACGCCTTGGCATCACACAGAATATCTCCACGGCGTACCACCCCCGAACGGATGGCCAGTCGGAACGGACCAATCAATGGCTGGAGCAATATCTAAGGTTTTGGACTAACGAGCGGCAGGACAATTGGTGCTCTTATCTTCCTATGGCGGAATTCATGCACAACAACTGGGCGCACAAGGCGACAAAGATGACACTGTTCAAGTTGCTCATGGGATACGACCCTCGAGCTGATTGGACCGATAAGCCATCCCCTATCCCTCATGTCACACTTCGTGCTGACCAACTAAAAGAAGCACGGCGAACGGCACAAGAACTTATCGTCAAGGCACAACAATCATGGGTCAAGGCCAAGACAGCGCCCAAGTATCAGGTGGGAGACCAGGTGTGGTTGGAAGGACGCCACCTACGTACGTCCCAACCAACCGCGAAACTCGCGGCACGGAGACACGGTCCCTTTCAGGTCGCCCAGGTGATGTCCCCTGTCAACTACCGACTCGAACTTCCCACGCAATGGCAGATACATCCCGTTTTTCACACGGATCTTCTCACGCCTTATCGTGAGACACCCACGCACAGACCCAACTATCAGCGCCCACCACCGGATCTTGTCGACGGAGAAGAAGAATACGAAATCTCGAAGATTCTAGACCACCGGCTATTCGGGCGGAAGCGAAAGAAGCAATACCTCGTGGCATGGAAAGGGTACCCCAACTCAGAGAACCAGTGGGTCAACAAAGAAGACATCTTTGCCAACGAAGCCGTAGCGGAGTACGAACGGACCCAGAAAACACATATAAGGCATACCCTCACCGGCCAGTCCTCTCATCCATTCTCTCCCTTCCATTCCACTCAAACCACTCCACTCCATTATATGCCTTTCACCCCCGATGCCTCCCTCTTGCAATCCCAGAAATACTACCACGGAACCCCTGAAAGGGTTTTTGCGGCCGAGCTGGAAGAAGAGCGCGCACTTGCTCGAGGAGAAGGTGCCCACCAAAGACTCGTGGTTACGGAAGACCGAGGGGGGCGGGAGACCCCCATCACCGAAGCTGAGTTGTCCAGCGTCATGCGACAGTTCCCCACTCAAGCCACTGCAGGAAATGCGGCCCGCCTCTCCGACGACGATGGTGTCCCCTTGTGGGACATCCTCCAAGTTGACACCGACCCCGAGGTCGCCATCACCACCAACGAAATCCGCCTCCTCGGCGGACCACTGGACTCAGGAGCCGCGCTTCAAGCAGCTGGCGACTCTACTTCACGGGCCGAGCCCACACCTATCCCTATACCTCCGCGAATTTGGGCCAACGAAGCCATGGCGACAGGTAGTGGCGGAATGGAGGGATCAACAGCTGTTGGAAGCGAAGGCCCGGAGACAGGAGATGGCGACACGGAGGGAGAGGCTGAGGATGATAGCGAGGACATCTGGTACCCAGCTGAGCACAACGCCATTTCCTACGGACGAGATGCTGATGCCCCATGTTACACCACACCGCACGCCCTCACCACCGACGGCGCCCCCATGTACCGAGGTGATATCCATCCCCAGCTCGCCGACAGAATGGCGAGCACCGTCACCAGCGCCCGTTGTCCATACGGGTTCCGGGTCAATCGAGGACCCGATTTCGTTCCCTTCCCCATCACCACCTCCGATGGCGTGATGCGCCAGGCAAAATACATCCAGGTCGTCTTCGGGCCTGACCCCCTCGTCCTGGGGCTCTTGGAAGAGTCTGACAAGGTCTACCCCAAGCCCTTGTATGCCACGGCACAGGCCCTCTGCCCGGGTGAGGAGAAACCGGTGTTCGCCCGCGAGGATCTTATGATCCTCGACGGAGGCTACGACGAGCGCGTGCGCGTCAACCGAGCCCTCAGCGAGCTCAAGGACGTCACGCTGACGGCGGAGGTGCACCGCTACCGGGCCCTGGGAGGAGCTATCGAGCGGATGGAGTTCCGGATGGCGGAGTTGGAGCAGGAGTGGGGGCGTCTCACAGTGGCACGTACCGCGGTCGTCCAACGTCTTGAATGTGCTAACGCGATGGACCGTATCGAGGAACGGATGGGTGGGTGGATCGGCGTGGGGCAGGGTCGTCGCAACTGGACCAACGCCCCTTCCAGCTCCGGTGGCACTGCTGCCTGAAAAGGGGGTGATGTTACGGTTGACCCTCGGACTTATCATTTGTAATAGTGATGTCGTGATTCGGAGTCTCGGACTCTTACTTACCAGTTGTGGCTACGGTAGTAAGCAGTAATTAGTCACGGACTTAGCATATCAGTCAGCACTCAGCGATCGCATGTGATTGCTGAGTGATTCCTAGGATCGTTGTAGTAGGGTTCGCGCTACATATGCCATAGGATAGTATCATTGAAGAGGCGCTTTAAAGCCCTCGCGTACCTGTATAAGTAGTAGTCGTTGAAGACCAAGACTCGCTATCTTGGTCTTCTTTGAATCGTCATTACTCGTTCCTATCAGATCTTCTATTCTCTCCTCTTCTCCTTGTGGGCTATTCTGAGCCGACGACTTGTGCTTCACGTTTGGAAGCAAGTCACTACTTTAGGCCAGCGTGATATCGGAGCTCCGCTGCTAGCCTTGTCGTTACGTTAAGGAAGTTCCTTTGTATTCGACTTAGCCGACCGCTTGAAAGACCCTCCTAGCGCCTGCCCCCGGTCCAAGTCGGACCAGCGTCCCAACGAGACGTAACATTAGGGAGCCCTTCAAAGCTTTGTGACTTGTGCTATAACAAGGTCACCATGGATCTTAGGTGTCGTTGCACTCAGTGCCAAACCGACTCAGGTGCCCTTAGTCTTAGGCTGGGACTTGTTACAGAACAATCAGAGACCACGCTCCGCTGTAGCGTGACATGACTTCTTGTATTCTACAGTACTCGAGCAATCAAAGACTTTAGAATGCTCCATCTCTCATAGACCCTCTCCTCTCACTGAAGAATCCCAAGTTCCACTATTGGCTTAGGCTGACTCTTCAACTTGTACATCCCTACTGAAGTTCCTCTTCAGAACTTCCCTTATCAACCAAGAACCAGACCCTTAGTGCAGCGTCTCAGTAGATCGACTTAACCCACATCAGGTGAACATCCCTACCATGACGTAACAACTTGCTATGATCTGGGGCAGGTCTTGGCTATTTAGCCTGTATGCCATACAAATTGATTTTTTTTTTACAACCATTTTCTAAATGATAGAGCACTAGTACCAAAATGGGTTGGTAGCGGTGTCTGCAGAGAACAAAGATAACTACTTGTTCAATTTCTAATTGGAGAAAAGATAAGACCTACACTTTTCTTATATTATTTCAGAAAAAATATTTTTTAGAAGGTAAGCCCCCGGAATTTCTGCCGATGGGAGTTCCCGAAAGCCCGCTACCCAACTTTTTTTGAACTAGTGCTCTATCGTTTACAAAACGGCTGTAAGCCGATCAGGTACTGAATCTCTAGAATTTTGCCTGATGTGTTCTTTGTGTGCGTGTAAAGGGCAGCATGCTTTGATGGTGCTCCATGTGACATGAGAAAAGTCACTGCATTTCTTCGAGTGCGATGCTTCTCGAAGTACAAGCTATTGAATACTCGCGTTTGCAGTCACCACATCATCCTGAATGATTCAATTGGATTGTTTTCTGTGACTATTGGCATTGAGACTGTCAAGGAACATAGCTCTGTCGTGGCAGAATCAGCTAGCACACTTCAAGCTCGGGCTTTTCCCCAGGAACTCCTACCCCAAAGGGGCACGCATCATTCCGTACATAAAATAGATTCCGAATACGTGTGTAATTTACAGTGAAACACAACCTTTGTCACAATTCCCTGGCTTCCAGCGACATCAAATCAGCTCCCCGTCAATTCGGGAAACATCTGGTCGCGATGTTTGTCGGTGCGTTGCGTGTTTTGTACTCACCATCGTTGTGTGATTCCCCAATGTATTTGGTAAGACCCCAGATTGTATTTTAGGATAGGACGACGTCACTACAAAAGTTGGCCATCCTCTCTGCAAGGGAGTTGAATATCCCTCCTAAAGGAGATAATGATGGTGACGGTTAAATACTACCAAATACTGATCCACTTAACCTTCGCGCAACCGGCACCGATGCCGTGTACAATAAAAATTCCTTCGAAACAGGTGCTATCCGTTTTTAATGTCGGCTTGTGTCTACGACGCTGTTGTTTTAGAGAGCAGTGCGCAATGTGTTGTTTTGAATTGATGATGGTAACTAGATCCCCGCCGACCAAAAACTCCTGGGCTTTCACCTTCCTTTGGACCATAGAGAAGCTGGTGGCCCAGTCGTCAGACCCGGCACCATGGACTTTATTCCCTTCCCTTGCTGGGTAAATAACTCCGCTTCCTGGGAATGCCAAGACGTAGCCGAGGTGAAACCTTTCGCCTGGTCTGAAATTGGCTTAATTCCTGTTTAGCGCTTAGGGCATTATTACCAGACCGAGCATCATATTCAATGAGACAAGATTTGCTGAGGCCACCGTTTTTGCATAGAATGAGGCAAAAAATAGAACGAATCCCACATGACGTGTCGAGAAGCGGTTTGCCGGTTCTTCTTTTAGATTTCCTACTGATGACTGTTTTCAATTCAAGCAATATTCAGGAACGTGTTCGAATGCTCAGCGCTCAGCGCTAATACAGCGCTGGGGTAGCGAACATAAATACCAACCTCCCTACCTGTAAACCTTGCTCTTAACAGCTATCTACTCGACTGGTGCCGTTGTCGACTCATACAGAGAAAATGAATCCAGAGTTGCAAGATCGTCACTCTGACAAGTGTCTTTGTACAAACAACCGACCCGACGGTCGACGCCGCCGCCTTGTAGTTGCTTTCGATGGCACGCAGAACCAATTTGGGCCCGAGGTGCGTGAGAATTTAACAGTATCCTCTCGGATGTTGTAATTCATAGTACTATTGGATCAGAGTAGCCATGTTGTGGAATTTTACTCTCGTATCGCGAAGAGTGGTGACCAACTCTCTTACTATACAAGTGGAGTTGGGACATTTGTGAAGCCCTCATCATCAACGAGATATGCGCGTATGTGGGTCAAGAACAAGTGGGCAGCCGCGGTGGCCCTGTAGGTCGTTGAACGTGTTCATTTCCCTCATACCATGTTGAAGGCAGATTCGTTCATCTTCCTAGTAACTTCAAATCAAACCTCTTGTCGGGATATCGATTTCTCTCTGATAAATACGAGGCGGGAGATCAAATATTCCTACTAGGTAACTCGTTCTTACACCGAAGTTTAACGTGACTAAATGTGGTTTCAAAACTGGTCAGGGTTTTCTCGAGGAGCATATCAGGCGAGGGTTCTAGCAGCTATGATCACAAAGGTCCTCCTTCTTGTCCACCGAACTTCTCTGAAGTACTCATCTCTGCACAGGTCGGTTTACTTCGTACAGGCAATAATGAGCAGATCCCGTTGTGAGACTCAAAAAAAATTCCTGTGCGACCATCAACAAAATAACATTTGATCGCTAGTGCCTTCAAAATTTACAAGGATCCTGAAGCTTCAAAAGAAATAGAGATAGATAGGCAAATATTGCTACATCACATTTTAGTCACTGCACTAATACGCTAATGCTCGAAACAGTGGTCGACCCGAGCGAAAACGAGGAAAAACTACCACTGCGAAAGAGTTTAAAAAAGCCTTTTGCCACGATGTCAATATACATTTTGTTGGCGTTTGGTACGGATATTTTCCGCAATTCCCGTTCTGCTTTAACTTCATCGTGTTTAAGGGACACCGTTTCCTCTGTTGGTCTTCTTCGCAACAAATATTATCCAGGAGCAGAACTAGCAGAAAACATCTGTTTCTTTCGTCACGCCCTGGCTCTTGATGAGCAAAGGGTGAAGTTCTTACCTGAATATATTGTCGCGAAGAGAGAAGACTTTTTAGCTGGTGAATTTGGTAGACCGAGATGCAAAGAGGTTTGGTTCCGAGGATCCCATTCTGATGTGTGAGTGCCTATGCACTGTCGCTGAGTTGCAGACAAATACAGACCGGTTTATAGTGGCGGGGGCAGCGTAAACAACAAAACATCTGACAACGGAGCTATCCCTAGCAGATGGATGGCTTACGAAGCTATGCTAGCTGGCCTCGAGATGACACCCTTTTGGGGCGGGTTCAAAGTGGAAGATCTGGAGCCGAATGCTGGCAAGGATTCTATGTCATGCCTTTACAAGCTGTTCGAATATGTGTACCTCCTAATCAAATGGGAGGACCATTCCAATAATCGTCCTCCACTGCTGACAAACGAAGGGGAGCCTCCGCTGCGTCATTTCTCAAGGTCAGTGGTTTCTTTTCTCTTGCGCTCATCCTATCTCTAAATAAGGCTACTAAGAGCTTGGCATCGTAAACGTCCCAGGCAGATTTTCGACCACCAAAAATTGCATTCATCTGTGTGCTTGGACAAGAAGGAAGAGAATCCTCCTGCATTCCTTCCTGACCCGTGGATCGATAGACTTGGGGGGCAACACGGCTGGACGGAGGTTATTCAACTGCTTCGTAGGGAAGTGGGTAAGGCTGCAGATGCATCCAACAGCGGTACGGCGGTTCTCCCTCCGCTGGAATTCCCCTCGATGCCTAGCACAAACCGATTCCCGTCTAATGCGTCCTTGAAACCGCCGTCTGATGCACCCTCGAAATCCCCGTCTAATGCATCCTCGCGACCTCCGTCTAGTGCGACTTTGCGACCCCCGTCTATTGGGTCATCGCAATCCCCGTCTATTTGGTCCTCACCTGGCCCAAGCAGATTCCCGTCTAATGCATCCCTGCAACTCCCATCTGATGCTTCCTCGAAATCCCCGTCTAATGCGTCCTTGCGACCCCCATCTAGTACGACCTTGCGACCCCCATCTATTGTGTCCTCGCAACCCCCGTCCACTGCGTCCTTGCAACCTCCTTCCAATGCGTCCTTGTACCCCCCGTCTATTGTGTCCTTGCAACCCCAGTCTATTGGATTCGAGCCACTCCCGTCTATTGGGGCCTTGCAACCCCAGTCTCCTGTGTCCTCGCAAAGGAATGCCATGCGTGACGCCACAAAAGCGGCAAGTAAATCGCCTCGGCGCAGGTCCCGGCCTGTTGGCTTAGAACTCAAAAGTATTTCCGTCGCTCCAGTTTCGAGACTCGAGACCGAATCCGGGAATTCCCAAGCCGAGTTTACGCTCCCAGATGAGGCAATTGAGTTAGATCTCTTGGACTGCGATGGAATTCCTACTTTGATTGTTGGCGTGCTCAGGGGCACAAATGTGACCGAATTCTTAGAGCGTCTCGAAGTGCTAGCTTTCACGGGTACGCATTCGGACTTTACAAGCTGTCGATTTTTCTTCACGATATGTTTCAGAAAGTGGCAGGATGACACTTCAAAAGAACAACGGACGCCAATTCTCTTCAATGCTTCAACAAGTCTGTAACGATAGCAAGGACGCCAATAATACTGGGTTGGCCATTCGGGTAGCGTATGAAGTGTTCTGGCATTCCGGTGAAGGTGAAAGACAACCCTTTTGCTAGTATATATGATTTCTTGCTAATCTATTTTAGACTTCGACCTATACGTCAGTGATAAACAACTATGGGAGGCAATTTTTTCTAGAGTAGAGGAATGGATAGAGTTGAAAATGGATCCAACAACTAGCTCTTCACTTCACAGGGCGGGGCGGCTACTTCACAAAACCCAATCCCGTAAGGTTCTTTATAAACTCACGACGACCTGTACTGAGCCACAACTAGAAGATGCTTTTACCAAGATCGGAAATGTAATTGCCAAAATGTTCGGTCGATGGAAGCCTTCCACTCTTGTTCCACTACGTTTCCTTCTTGCGGCCGCTGCAGAATGCAGGGCCCGAGAGGATATTTTATGCCTGGCTGTCTTTTCCTCCCCACACTTTTCGGATCCGGAGTTCACGAAGATCCTGCTAAACCATCTGGCCCACATAATCAACTCCAGCGATAGCCGAATGAGAGAACTGGCGATGCTCTGTTTCTGTGTCCTTTGCGCCACCGATAGTAAGTTACCTACCATGACCAAAGATGGAAATAATTACTGACGGCTTCGTAGAGGAGGTAACTCTTACCGAGGGGTTATTCAGCTCACTAGGAAAGAAGTTTGAGGAACGGGGAACTCCAATGGACGGACTGTGGGGATTAGTCAGGCCCGGAACTTCAAATATGTTACATGGATTTTCTGGGAAACGGGATACAATGATAGAGCTACGGGAGAGGCTCTCACAGCGTCAATTTACAAGCGCCCTCAAGACGGACCATCTCTCTTGGGCCGGTAACGCGCTCAAACAAGCCTTGAAACCCCCCGGACAATTGGCCCCCCCGATCCCTCAAGAGTGGCTTCGCTCTTCCAAGGCCACTCAAAAAAGACAGCGAACGAGTCAGTTATAATGCTGGACGGCATTCGGTCGCTTCTTGTCTCATAACGTGTGCGCCCTCCAAACCATCACGGCGTCCCAGTCCTCAACCTCTGAATGCCGAAGGATATTTGAACTTCTGACAAGTGTACCACGGACAACTACCCCAACAAATTCATATAGGACATTGGATTATAGATATTGGATAACGGCATAAATATACTCTAATTTGCGATGACGCGCTCCATTAAACCCAGATGCCATGAGGGACCCAGATCGGCAGCGGAACGCAACGCGAGACCCCACACTCGATGCATTCTATAAGAATGTGTCGGAGACGGGATGTGAAGAAATCTGGGGTGGTTGGTTACCTTCTGAGCTCAGCATCTTCGTGCACAAGCTTTGGTGGCGCAAGACGAGAGAGGAGCTGGCATATAGAAATCAACTCCATGGCCCGGTTTCGGTATGTTCCGCTGATGTTCCACGCATGCTCGAGAAACGTTGATCTTTTGTCGTGCGTTTCCAGTGGAAGGGCGGCGTAATCGGTCATTGTGTCGTACACCATGGCCAGTGAATATTCTGGAATTCTCTATTAGAAGAGTCGGAGACGCGATGGAGTCTTTCATGTTGATGAAGATTGGTGCCGCAGGAAACAGGAGAGCACTCCCTCGCCACGATACATATACGCCAAAGGAGTAAAGCGGCGCCTACACAGCCCTCCCGTTCGGACATATCGCCCCTTCCAAGTCGTTCCCTCATATGGCGTTGTTACAAGCATATCACGATGAGATGCTCCTTGTCGTGTTCGGATAATCCACACTCAGCACGCAATATGTACAGCCACGGAGGAGAATCGCTGCCTCGTTTAAACACGAGTGCAGGAGTTGCCTTTCTGCGTTTTCCTCTCAGGAGATAAATACAGGCGGCGAAAGTCTTCAAAGCCAAGCGAAGGTGAAGAGAGGGAATTCAAGCTCGCGGTAACTTCTACCGGCCAGAAGAGGCTTGGGGTCTTGCCACATTCGCTCGTCGTCGACATCGCACCTCGGTGGCGTCGTCACGGGCTCACCCGATGCCGCCTTCGCCAGCTCCAGCTCATCGTCCGTCGTGTCATCGATGGCTACAACGGCCCAAACGCACTCCGCTCAGGCAGCGCGGCCTGCACGTGTCGCGGTGCTCTCGCCGTCTTCGTGTCCGCGTGCAACACTGCTGGGGCGAAAGCGTAGCCGTTAGTGTGCGCATCGAGAGCGGCCTTGAGGTGGAAGGCACTTGATTACCAGGCAGTACCAAGAAGACACGAGCACGTATTCATGGAGTCATCACACATGCTTTGTGTGAGCGTAACAACAACTCGTCTGGCATGTGTTGTTCCTTTTACGACTGTGGTAAAGAGTGAACGACCCGTGTATAGCACATATCAAATTACCTTCATGACTTATATTACCATGCTTAGTCGCACCGGGGGAGAGACGAAAGAGTCTTCTCGCCGATTCAGATGTGGTCAAGTCGACAAAATATTCCTCGCTGTGGGATATCAACAAGTGGGATGAAAACTTTTCAGTTAGTCCAGGACTGGCACAGAAATTAGTGCTAGAAAAGGGTTCTGCACCCCAAGGCGCACGTTAATTGGGTTCCAAAAAAAAACAATAACTCGTACAACCACTGGAACCGTTCCGAGTGGATACATTCAGTGCTTCCTTTCCGTTCTGGTGATAGTCCCGACATTAAAAGGTACAATATGATCCCGTGAAGAGCGGAAGAAAATTGATCTGTCCGGGAGAGTTCCGAGAGTTGGTCCAGACCAGAGCTATACAGTACTCCCACAACAGAAAATACGACTGCTAGAAACAATATCGTCCCTTTAGCACTTGTCAAGGTGGATGGTAGTGCAGCGGTCCTCGTCACGTTTCTTGCCGGTGATGGTTTGAATCTAGGCTGCATGCTGTACACCGGAGACCCAGACCAAACGTGCCAGTACCAGTTGGCAGCGAAATCGATGTGTGAGGACTGTACATGGGCGCCTGCGCGAACGCGTGACTGATTTTAAGCCGTAAGAGAGTGGAAGTTGTGCGGCGCAGGACGTCGTAGCTTTTGGGGGCCTCTCGGAAAACTCGTAATATAGCTGGGTGGGAGATGAGGGCATGTTGGTATACTATCGAGTCCTCAGGGAAAACCGGGTCTCAAATCTCAGACTCGGTTTTTACGTGTATGTGTGAGGATGTGTGAGGATTTCTTTGATCGAGGGTAGAGTAGAGCTTCAAGTTAGCTATGGTACTGCGTTCCTAGGAAGATAACAAGGGCCGGGACTGGACATGATCACGACGATCGATGGACAGAGAAGTACAGCTTGAATAACCGAGCCCACGTGCATATTCCGTTTCTCTTCCGTGTCTAAAATATTACACAAAAAAAATACCTGTGTTCCGGGCTCTGGGCTTTTTCTAGACCTGGCTGAGGTTTGTGCCGAGAGCAGGAATCAAAACGTGGTGGAAATGGTGGCAGATGAAGAATTCTCAGTACAATGGCGGTAGACCCGGGTTTGATTGATTATCTCACAAGTGAGAAACCTTTACCACCTCCCTACTTCCGGTACGTTCGGGCCGCTCATACTTCACTTGCAACGCGCCTCAGAGGCCCCGAGTCTGCGCGTAGTACCATCTATGCTGAGCCAGCCTGGACATTTTCTTGATCCAGAAACAGTATGCCTGGGCCATAGTGCCTTCGTGTCTAACAAGGCATGTGCTGAAACGATCAAGGGAGCCGTGACGTTAACATTAAAAGCCTACCACCCCCGGGTTGTCCTATTTGTCTCTGCTCTTTGTTTGTGGAAAAACCACCGAGGAACGATACATTCAATAGGAATGAAGCCCTTCTGGACCTGTTTACACGTTTTCCAAGAATCAAACCACGACATTGTATTCACGGGGTCTATTCAGCCTACCGGAATCACAACTGTCAACATCAAATGAGACAGCTGGGGTCGATATACTGCTACTTCCAATGGATGGAGACCGATATAGAGAATCGATCGAATGGCTCTCTGAGAGAGTTCCTACAAAGTGACGCTCATCGGTCACACGTTTGTAGACCTTGAAGGGGCACGCACGTGGAGACGACGGAAATGAAGAGGCGAGGTGCCAGGAAAGCAATTTGGTGAGCGACTAGACAAGGCACGGTGAGAGAAAGACCGCCTGTCCACTTACGTCTAACCGGTGGAGATTTGTATAGTGTAGAGAATAATCCGATGCTAACTCGGTCAAGGAACTTTTATCCGCATTGGTCTCGTCTAGGCATATATATAAGAGGCGAATGTGGCTGCTATCTACCTATCAACTCACTACCGAGTCCTCAGATCCCTCAAATTCCTATCCATGTCTTACAGTGTCGCAGCCAATACCCGTATCGCCGGTTCCCTCGAAGGATATTTCCTCGACGACCTGACCAATCGTATGCTGTTCCAACATCGTGATCAATCTTGTCCTGCTGTTGCAATACTTACCCCCAATATTCTAGCGAATGTCGGGCAATGGCCTAAGGCCCAAGCTATCAAGAAAATAACAAAGATTGTCGTTTACTCTGGGGATGTTATCGATTCCGTGAGGGTCACTTATGACTTGGAGATCGACGGCGCCGTGAATTCGGTTACCGTACAACATGGTGGTAACGGTGGAATCCCGACTCTGACCTTCGACATTGGCGGTAATATTTTCTTTTTGGCATCCAAAATTTTGTTCACTCCAGGAATTACTTTAATTACAGCCGATGAAAAACTCGTCGCCGCTTATGGTGCCCGGCTTGTGAACCCAAGCCCTTACGGTAAAAGGAAGTGTGTACCCAGGATTTACTATTTGCGCCACTTCTCAAGTAATCTTTGTCATTCAGCATCGTCCAGTTGTCGTTCATAGTCGCCAATTCCTCCGGGCCCGCCGCAACGGCCCAAGTCTATTGTAAGTTTCAGGGATGTGTATGCATTGCCGACTTAACCAAAACCGTCACAGCTGCTTCGGGCCTTTACTCTGCCCCCTCTGATAAATTCGAACTATCTTGGCCCCTCACAGCAGTCTCTTCATACACCTTCCAACCGGGTAAATGACTCGCCTGTTTTGTCAACATCTCTGCTAACGTCGAATACAGAGGGCATGCAGGATGGCTTTTTGCAAGCCATTGGATTCTCCAACGTCTTGGAAAACCCGTCTGTGGTGGGTTGAACGAATGACCCCCACTAAACGAATCTGAATTCAGTGACGCCTTCTGATGTCGCGTTTACTCTTCGCCTATGGTCATTGTATAGCACGATTGTAAACGTTGTGAATTACTGTTTGGAAATAACACGAAAGCGTCCCATGTTTGTCTATTTCAGGGTGACAATCCCGACATCTGCCACGCTGGGGGGCCCGAGTAACTGCAGGGCAGTCACTCGGTGTGGGATCCGAGTCGCCGGCTGCTCACTGGCATTCTTGCTGTGCGAACCGTCGTTGGTGCGTAGAAGAAATATCACGGAACCCGGTAGATGGAACGCGAAGGGACACTGGGCCAAATGATCACTAACCCCATGGCGAACCACAGATGGGTGGTGTGCGGGGACGACGCTGACACCGACGCCAACCGCCTTCAGATACATGGCTCGAGCATTCGTCGAACGTGTCTGGCGAACGCGCCGGATTCGGCCAGGATCAGGTACGTGACGATGGGTTGGGTGATAGCGTATAGGCACTGGGGTAACCACACATGGGAACCTGAATCAAGGGAGGCGTTAGTATATGCGTCAATTACTGTACCGACTCCGTGTACATCAGTTACAGTACAAATTAGCTTTTTCATCTGCCAAACTAGTGTTTAACTGTTTGAACGTGTTTGAACGGCTCCGAACACCTAATATTTTGGTAGATGTTGACCTTCTCCGGACCCAAAAGACCGAGATAAGGCGAATGGGTTGGCTCATTTCTAATGTGATGAACAGTCTTTTGAAGACCTTTCGACCCTTCAGAAGACATAAAAATATGGCAAAGGGGATACGCGCATCGACTCTCCAGGAGCGTGCAACTGGGCCGGTCCGAGCCTACCTCGGTCATTCCACTGTGTCCTTCCTTCAGCTCTCTTCGGCATGGACGAGCTTTTTCAACTTTGGCCTTGATGGAAATGGGTCAAGGGGACGATATCATGACGGCTCGGGTGTCGACCCTGCGCAGGAGTACAGCATACGAGTAGCCCACGAACCTGACGCTTTGTTTGCACGGGGGTGACCCTGTGTGATAGGTCGAAGAATCAGATCGCCAGCGGTTACGCCAAACCTTTCGATAGGGTTACATTGAACAGGCTGCGATCAGAATCTGTGAATCCAAAGAATGTCAACGATCGCTCGATGATGCAGGCCTGCTTAGCTCAGTGGTAGAGCGCGTCACTTGTATGTTCTTGTGGTATCCACGATGAATTTGCATGACGAGGTCAGTCGTTCAAACCGGCTAGTTGGCATTTTTATTTCCTCCCTCCAACTCTTAGATTTTTTTGTTTTCTCTGAGAAATTCTTGCCGTTGTAGTAGCTAGCACAAAATTCAATGCAATCAACGAACTCTAACACCATCCCGTTGAGGCAAGTACCAGTGACTACCACGGGGACAATCTCTCCCGATATCCTCCGACTGGACATTCCGTTCTCCGCCACTGCCGAGCAATGATCTATGATACATCTGCTACTATACATACAATATGTACCAGGTCGATCAGCCTACCTGCATGCACGTACGCACGCGCTCACCACGATCGCATCGCATCGCCAGCACGATTTCGACCTAACACTCCCAGGCTTCGCACTAGCAGTCAACTTTTTCCTGGTTTGATGCTGGGCCGGCATCGGCCGCGTCCAAAAAGTCCAGACATCCTCGTCCACACCCGCGCCACAGGAGCGGCACCCCGCCCGTCGTCTCGCCGACGCGCACGCCAGCGATCTCGGTCACCCACGTATACCGTTCCTCTGCGGGCAGCACGAACGGCGGGCCAAGTCGTGCCCACGCCATTGCCGGTGCTGGTGCCACCCCTGACCCTGCAGGCGACATCGCTGCTGTTTCCGGTGCCGGTGCAGTTGCAACACCGTAGTGCCGTGGGGATGGACAACGCCCAAAGCTCTTTTGCTCCTGCGCAACTCCAGCCGCATCAGCAGCGCGGGACCCACGCTCCTCTTCAGCCTTGGCATGAACAGAGAACATGCCCGCGCTGGCGCTCGTCGTCGTGGCACGTGAAAACCCGTGTCGCCGCGGTGCGGATACCGCGGTTGGTGCGACGCGCGCGAAGAGCGCCGCATCGGCGGGGGTCAGCGTGCCATCTTGGAGCGGGAGCTGGAAGCGGTCCTCGAGCGTCGTCGGTTGGTGGCGCATGCGTGTGTTCGTCGACGTCGGGTATGGCACCAGGGTGCGCTGCTGGTTCGTCAAAGATGGAGTGAGGAGGTAGCGCAGAATCACTTCGCGCAGTGGCGGGACGCGAAAGTGTGCGTGTGTCGCGGCGTCAACGGTTTTGGGCTCGTCACGCGCCGCGGGGTTGGTGGGATCTGGGTGCCATGGGTTCGTGTGGACCTTGAGGTTGGTGAAGGTCATTGTGGTCATCTCGGCGGGGAGGAAGCGCAAGTTGTTGTTGACTACGTCAAGGTCCTTGAGCGCATGTAATTGCGCGATTTCTGGTGGGAGGTGCTCGAGGCTGTTGTTCCCTACCCTCATGGCTATTAGTACGCCTTGTAATTAGAGAGAGGTGATGAGCACGCACGGAGAGAGAGCACAGTAAGGTTGCTCAGGCTGAAGAACTCCGGGGGGAGGATTTTGATTTCGTTGTTTGCGAGAAATACCATAAGACCCTGGGACCGGGTCCTGCTAGGGGCAACGGAATGGGCGAAGGAGGTCCTGTGTGGGGACGAAAATACTGCTGGTGGTGCGGTTTGCACGCGCTTAAAAGAACGCCGCGTTGGCTCAGCGACGACGCCGAGGCTATTGAGTTCCACAATAGATGGAGGTACAAAGGTAAGCCCTGCGTCTCTTGAAACTTCGTGAGTGTGAAGTCGTTTACAGGCGAGAGGGTGATCACACATACTTCAAAGTGAATTCAGCCTCGCCCGTGTCAACCGCTCGTGTGATTTTTTCTTCCCACAAGGTAGCTTCATCTGGAGGTTCTACCTCGAACTCTGATTGTAAGAAGTTCTCCTCTTCGCGAAATATATCCTCCAGTGCTTTGGAGTGGTCTGCAGAAAAGGAGACACTGGGCCTATATGCCCAGCTGGCGGGTGCGTAGGATGAGTTGGAATAACGAAGCTCATTAGAAGGGTGCTTTGTAGCGTGTGTGGATCCGGCAAAAGGATGGCTTATGCCGGGTGGGGTTGTTGGGCGGTCAAGATCAAGTGGCTGGAGGGAGGGTGATGAAAGGGGGGAGGAGTCCAAACCAGAGGTAGACGGGGATCCCCCAGGTGAGGACGAGGGTGACATATATGCGCGATCCTCTGGACTGATGAAGGACATCTTGTGGCGTCAGGATCGGGAATAAGTCACTGCATACGCGACTGGGACTAAAATATGTGGGATTCAACGGATTCCCCCGCATCACGAGACCGCGGTCGTGCCAGTCACGTGGAGTGGCCATGAGTCTGACTGATTGTATCCTCCGCGGAATTCTCAGAGAAGGTAGTGTTCGCGTAACAGGCCAGGCCAGTAAAAAGGGATACAGGATTCTCCCGCTCCTTTCCCCTTGACAGTGGCACCCGATTACCCCCGAGTGAGCAAGGAGTAATGACGTCATGAAAATATTTCGATGCGCGTCTAAAGGACGCGAAACCACAAATGGCCCTCAACCGTCAGCAGACAGCCGGGGCCAGTGGCACGAGCACTACCACAAAAACATTCGCCGAAAAGGTGTTGTTAAAAGCAAGAATTCCCAAGCGCGCAGAACGCACAAAGACTAGGCGCATTTACTTCAGGGTCGCGTTGCGTAACCGAATCTCATGGATATAATCACGTTGCAGGGAAACGCGCACTTCCGCGGGGGAGAGTTCTGCAGGCTATCGCGGGATACGAAGTCGCTATCTAGATCCATGGCTGCGGCATGGCCGAAGCTCGAAGCGTGAGTCTCACCCATATCGCACGTGTGCCGCCCAATGGTGTCGGCAGATATGACGCCGCAGAGAAATACGCTAAGCGCGCTCCCTGCGCTGGTCCACGGTTTGCTATGGCGCGGTATTGTCGTGGCCAGGCGCGCAAGAGGAACCTCCAGCTCGCTGCGACTGGTTGTCACCTTCGATATCAACATTTCATACACAGGCTGGTCATGAGACTAGTAGGGCTTGATGCACGACGACAAGAAGTCACAAGGTGAGGCAAGAGGTGAGGGTTATGGTGCACCTCAGGGTCAGAATCAACTTCGAGGGTGACTTAGCTAGCAGTGGTAATCGCGGAAACCTCGACTTGGTCGAGGTTGATGTATTGATGGCTTGACCGACTGTAATCAGCACCGTATAGCGGCCTATTGGGTGCACACAGTTGCCTGGCTCGGTTGCAGCATCAGCCAAAAACAAAAAGTTACCGCGAAGCCACCGTTTGGTGGACAATTTTTCTTGCCGAAAAAAACTGAGCAATTTCGAGAAGGCCCTATCATAAAAAGAAAGTACGAAGTCGCCTTTTCCCCTGTCAGCCTAGCACAAGTGCGGAATTCAAGGGTGATGGTACGGAGTATACCCGTATACATACCGTATCTCTCGTGACCGTAGCTGTATACGGTACGGTTGGTAGCCTACCCGTCAGTGCAAGTGCCAACCGCTTCGGGCACAGTCAAAATACGATTGATCTGAAATTGGCGAGGTGCAGCGTACGAAATTTAGAAACCAAACTGCCTTAAGAATGAGAGCCACCCCTTTCCGCTTGTGAACGTAAACTTGGTCCCTCGAAATCGACTCTGAGCCCCCGACGTCACGTGGCGAGTAATCAGCCCGCTCTCCCCCTCCCTCATCGCCGAGACGCTACAGACGTATAAAATTTCGCCAGGTAGCTCCCCCAAGGCGAATGACAACTGCTCCATGGTACCACGTATTCCGTGTGTTCCGTTGGCTTTGATTGACCAGACGGCAGTATTTCCATCCACATCACCTCGAATGTCACAGGAGATTGCCTCTTCCCCCTCACGGTCGATAACGGTTTCTCTTGTTGTCCTAATCCCACCCCCCGCCGTCCCAAAATTTATCCCAAGCCTGAGGTCTGCTGATATATCCCTACCCGCTCTGTCAGTTCTGTGCACAAACACCATGCCTTCGCCGATCAACAATTTCTGTGGCTCCACACTCCTGACTGTGTTGTCTGGTACGATGACCCTGAGAGTGACCGAAGCAATGCGGAGGCGTGGGTCGTGAGTGAGGCAGAGGAGCTTAATATTAACGCGGAACGGATCCCCCGGGATAACCAGTTGGTTGGGGGTGAAGGTAACCGAAACGAAACTGGATCCTTTGTCGGCAATCTTGCACTTGAAATATGACGGAGTAGTTTTGTAATTGAAAGGAGGTAGGGGAGGAGTCGATTTGCTCTCGTCTGGCCGAAAGTTGGAAGCAACGCTTTCGGCATCAACCTTCTCAGAGGGCGAGGAGCCCACCATCTTCCCAGGAAAGTATCCTGGTGCCGCAGCTTGAAAATCAGGATCCAGAAACCTGATAAAAACAACGTGTAAGTAGTAATCGACGATTCGATGTTTGTTTGACGCACGTTTCAATCTTGACATAGCTAGATGGGAAGACATTTTCGCCTTCCCCACCTGGTACATGGCCCTTATACCAGTTCTCGTCTACCATCGAGGAAATTACAACGGCATTTCCTCGAACTAATTTCAGCCCTTCGACAGCGGAAAACTTTGGGGGATCCATGTCAATCTAATGATATATCCTTGTAACAAAACGACTTGCCATTTCCCCATCCCAATTATGGTGCACAATAGCATATGCCAGGGCTTTCCAAGCCCCGCCTCCCCGCAATCTGAGTAGAAGGTGGATGATAGATCCATTCCGAATCCCACAGGACGAAAAGATCAACGTGTCGTCCAGCATCTTTCCATCGAAAATGAGGCGTTGTTGGTCTACGAGGACGGCGATCAGATTGAGATATGACATTAGCGTGTGAGGCATACCCGGCGGTATCCCTTCCCTCTCGTGGAGAATGTCTTTCAACGTCGAGGCATCTGAATCACGAGCTACGTTACATGCCACGGTTGCCCCAGTGAGGGTTTTAACGAAGATGGTGACCGTATCCTGAGAGCTATACAAAAGAGACAATATCGCCCCCTCGGAGATGCTGTAGAACTCCAAAGTCTTCTCATCCTGGAGCTCTGGACTATCATATTCAGATTGCAGATTGCACACACTGTCGTCGTCGATATGCTGAAGAAATTGGTATGCTATATGTCAAGAGGATAAGAAATTGAATTCATCCCCCCTGTCGTTCATACCGATAGGTATTCCAGTGATTGACTGGATCTGAGCTTTCAAGACCCCAACAGCCTCGCTGAGAGCGATATCAAATACTAGAGAGGTTTCCCATCGATCCTCGACGAAAATTAGAACCATCGAGAGAGGAGAGGCGCCGACATCTAGAAGTAGTTGGGGAGCGAGCTTTCTTTATAGACCGGAGGAGGAACTTTGATAGAGCCATCAGATCTCGTGAAAAGAAACAGGTCGTGGTTGCCGTGCCGCAGAAATCCGAGTGTGATGAACTTCGCTATTAGAAGGTTGCCTATTCATGGCAGACCTTCCTTCGCCTCACCCCTGAAGTGCACGGCCATACTTTCTCTAATCGTCATCCCCTCTATCTTTTATTATTATTATTTCTTTCCATATATTTGTATTCCAGGACAGTAAACTAAGTACAAAACCGGTCCTAGGGGAAGTAGGGGAAGCACGTCCACGCTGTACGTAGCCAAGCGTAGTTACATCCAGCCCTTCCCAATCCGGCCACAGCATCGACAGATCTATACCCCTGCAATCCTGAGGACGGGTACATCAACAGGTGACAATAGGGGGTCGGGAAAGGACACCTACGCCTGTCAAAGGGAAATGGGCCAGAGAACCCCAGCGTGAGATATAAACATAGTTTTGTCCCAGGGGCGGACCAGGGTAGGGCGAGGGTGCCTCTTTCATAGAGGTAGGGCCAAATGGTTAGCAATACGTAAGAGGTTTACTGGGGTACCAGACACCAAAAGGTGGCACGAAAAAGGTGGAGGGGGAAAGCTCTTAGGCTCCTGAGCTGGCGGATATAAAGCAGCTGTGAGTTGGTGCGCCGTAGTGTCGGGGCCCGCCGTGGGAATCAAGCTCTGCCTGGTGGCCTTGGAGGGCCCAAAAGTATGGCGTTGGGGTGCTCTAATATGTCCGGGAGGGTACGCCGTACCGCCTGAAGACCAGTCAAGGCAAGATCAGGGGTGGGAGATGATAAGAGGCCTGGCAAGGCCCTTGGCCACGGAAGCGAGGGGGGGGGAGCTTGCGTGGGAAAGGGGGTATGGGGCAGGGCTTGTGCATGGGAGTGAGGGCCCGCCAGTAGGCAGAGAGTTCCGGAGACGGCCCCTTCGCAGGGCCCTGCCCTGTTGATCGACCTTGGAGGTCAAAGCCCTTTACTTCCTGAGTCAATGCCGCTCACGACTTATCAATGGGGGATTTGAGGAGCTGGAGCTCCTCTGAGAGAGGTAGGGAGGGGGGAAGGGGCACTAGATGCAGCGACAGCGATCCTTAGGATATCCCGAGACGTCCTGTTGTCGAGAGCAGGGATGGGAGAGGTGAAGTAATCCAGAAATACGTCCCTTGCCTCCATGGGCACCTTTAAGGCAAAATCAACCAGGGCAGGGTCCGAGAGGCAGGGGAACATGTTAGACTTTGGAGCAGCAGTTGGTGAGACGAGGCCCGCAGTTTGGGATGGTGGCGGTGTCACCCTATCTCCTACCAACCCTCCTCTGATAGCGGACTCCAGTCGACACGGCTGCCCATCTCAGGGGCGGAGGGTACTTTGTCTCGGTATCACTTCTGTTCGGGAGTGTGTCACCCTTGAATATATGAACGGAGCTGACACTTCGTCCCATCCGCAGCTCTGAGATCACATTTTTTGTTCCATTGTCTCTCTCCGACAATACTATCTTGTCAGTGCCAGTCCTCCTCTACTCTTCAGCGGGATCAGTCCCTTTAGCCCGATTTCAGACAGACAACACGACCGTTTATCGAATTCTCTTGCTCACTATTCCTGGCCCAGGCCCAAATTTCCTATTTCCTTGATGTCACTACGTTGCCCATATGCGCCAGTGGCACTCATGGTAGGAATTCGAGCCCAGAGACTCAGACGGCACAGGGTCATGTTAATGCATTGGATTAAATTGCTGCTTGAAATGCCGAGTAGCGTGGGTGCCTTGGGGAATGCGCGTGCTTGGTCACATATAGTTTCTGCATGCGTGGCCCAATCTCCCTTGTGATTTAGGAAGGACAGCAGACTCCTTGAGCATCAGATTGCTGGATGCAAGGCTGGACGTGCCAGACTCGGAACTTGAATGGGTTTTCGTGTCGTCGTGTGTGAAATCACGTCATCAAAACGGACACGTGCCTGCAGCGCGTAATATCGTATCGATAAAAGGCGCTGCTCACTAACGCTCACTGGTCACCTTGCGCGTTCCAATGTTAACAATGGCTCCCAAACGTTATCAACCAGTCAAGGCAGGAAATACGAGGATCAGTAGTAAAACGTCCTACAAGGAGGAGTTGGCGAAATCGAGAGCCCTCAAGCGCGCAGAGCGCGCAAAGGCTTTGGCGTGCAGAGGCAGAAGAGTGCAAAGAGGTCGTATGTAGCATTACATCTGCTTCCGTTTCAAATTGCTTGAACAATGCTCTCTGAAATCCTCATATTTCAGGGAAACGTGCACTTGTACATGGGTCTCGTGGACTGCGTTTCCCGGTGATTTCCAACACCTTTCGTAGATACGACGTTGCAGAGCACTGCGCTCAGCGTGCCCTCATTCTCGATCCAAAGTTCATAAAGGCACGTCATCATCGTGGCCTTTTCCACAAGGGGAGCCTCCAGCTGTATGCGACCATGCTCGGTGCGTTAACCCGTGCTGCCTCTCATGTCACCACGCGAGGTAGAGCCGCCGAGACTAAGGGTTGGAACGAGCCCGCAGACTTTGAGGCCCTCCTGAAACAAGATGCGGACTCGACCGAGGCAAAGAAGGCGCTTGACCAGATGTTGGCCCCACATGAACAAACGCGACGAAGATGACGAGTCCGACGCGTTTGACCAAGAAATCCTGTCGCTAGGCGAGACAAAGCTCGAGCTCGAGTCTGTGTCAGACTCGAATGATTGAAACTACGAGGGGAACAGAATTCCCTGCCGGTTCTACAACCACGACGGCTGCATGCGGGGCACTGGGTGCAGGTTTCGCACACACCGGATCACAAGTGTGTGCGAGATCGCCTGTGTATCTCTTCTTCCGACCCTTCTCCTGCATGGAGCTGACTCCGGATGCTGGTCAGCGAGCGCAACGTTTAAATGCAGTTTCTACTCGGCTACTGCAGGTATACGATACGGTTGGCAACCTGGCAGTGCAAGTGCCGACAGCTTTGGGATACAATGAACAGAAATTGGCGGTATTGTATGCAGTAATGTACAAAAAGTAGTCCTAAAAATGCAAGTCTAGAAACCGAACTGCTTCAAAATTGAAAGCCACCCCTTCCCACTGGTAAACGATCCTCGGAACCGTGAACGACTCTGAGCCCCCGACGTTACGTGGCGAGTAATCAGCCGGCTCTCGCCCTCCCTCATTGCCGAGACGCTACATATGTATAAAATTTCGTTAGGTTGCCTCTCCAAAATGAATGACAGCTGCTCCAAACTACCCCGTATACCCAGCGTACTGTTGTCCTTGATTGACCAGACGGCAGTATTTCCATCCACATCACCTCGAATGTCGCGGGAGATAGCTTCTTCCCCCTCACGATCGACAGTGGTTTCTTTCGTTGTCCTAATCCCACCCCCCGCTGTCCCAAAGTTTGTCCCAAGCCTGAGGTCTGCTGATATATCCCTACCCGCCTTGTCAGTTCTATGCACGGACACCACACCTTCACTGATTAACGATTTCTGCGGCTCCACACTCCCAACTGTGTTGTCCGGAACGATGACTCTGAGAGTGACCGAAGCAATGCGGAGGCGCGGATCGTGAGTGAGACAGAGGAGCTTTACATTGACGCGGATCGGATTCCCAGGGATAACCAGTTGGTTGGGGGTGAAGGTAACCGAAACGAAACTAGATCCTTTGTCGGCAATCTTGCACTTGAAGTACGACGGAGCAGTTTTGTAGTTGAAAAGAGGTAGGGGAGGAGTCGGTTTGCTCTCATCTGGCCGAAAGTTGGTAACAACTCTTTCGGCATCAGCCTTCTCAGAAAGCGAGAGTGCCGGTTTCGCAGGAAAGTATCCTGGTGCTGCGGCTTGAAAATCAGGATCCAGAAACCTGACAACCACACGTAAGTAATTGTAATCGACGATACGATGTTTGTTTGACTCACGTTTCAATCTTGACATAGCTAGACGGGAAGACCTTTTCACCTTCCTCACCTGGTGCATGGCCCTTATACCAGTTCTCGTCTACCATCTCGGAAATGACAACGGCGTTTCCGCGAATAAGCTTCAGCCCTTCGACGGCGGAAAACTTTGTAGGACGCGTGTCACCTCAATGATATATCCTTGTAAAAAATGACTTGCCATTTCCCCATTCCAATTATGGTGCACATTAGCACGCGCCAGGGCTTTCCAAGCTCCGCCTCCCCGCAATCTGCGCACGAGGTGAATGGTAGATCCCTTCCGAATCCCATAGTACGAAAGGATCGATGTGTCTCCCAGCTGCTTTCCACCAAAAATGAGGCGTTGGTAGTCTACGAGGACGGCGATCAGATGAAGAAATGACATTAGCATGTGAGGCGTACCCGCCGGTGTCCCTTCCCTCTCCTCGACAATGTCTTTCAACGCCGAGACATCCAAACCAAGAGCTACATCACACGCCACGGTTTTTCCAGTGAGGTCTTTAACAAAGACGGTGACCGTATCCTGAGAGCTATACAAAAGAGACAAGATCGCTCCCTCGGAGATGCTGTAGAACTCCAAAGTCTTCTCGTCCTGGAGCTCTGGACGATCGTATTGAGAGCCCGAGAGCACCTTACCCACGCTGTCGTCGTCGATATGCTGAAGGCATTGGTGTGCTATATGTCAAGAGAATAAGAAATTGAATTCATCCCCCCCTGTCGTTCATACCGATAGGTATTCCAGTGATTGACTGAATCTGAGCTTTCAAGACCCCAACAGACTCGCTGAGAGCGATATCGAATACTAGAGAGGTTTCCCACCGATACTCGACGAATATGAGGACCATCAGAGAAGAGAGATGTCGACATCCAGAAGTAGGCGAGCGACCTTTCTTTATAAACTAGAGGAGGATCTTTAATAAGGCCATCAGATCTCGCGGAAGGAGCAGGTCAGGGTTGCCGTTCCGCGGAAGAAGGCTGGCGTGATGGATTTCGCTATCAGACGGTTGCCTACTCACGGCGGCGGACCTTCCTTCGCCTAAACCTCGAAGCGCCCGGCTAGACCTTCTCTAGTCGTCACCCCCTCTATCCTTTTTTCCCCATCCATTCGGCACAGGATTGGTCCTAGGGAGGCACGTCCACCCTGTTTTCGTGTACCTCAGCTGAGGTTACAGAACCCTATGTAACACGTTAACCGCTCGCTTAGACTCGTAACCAGCCGTTCGAATGAGGGATGAGGCCTATGAGGGGACACCGCTCGCTGTGAATCCTCTGATATTTTTTTCAGCCATTTCTGTGCGTCTTGCGGACATGGCCCTATGTAGCACCTTCCTGTACCTCCGTCTCCTCCCTCCGCGGCCTCACTTCGTTAATATATCAATCCGTGCATTAATCCACCTCCCTACCCCGGAAACGGGGTAGCTTTACAAATTTTTGAGTGTCGAGTGTACCGGGGCGCGCGTTGCGCCAAGGTGAAGGGGTGTGATCTGGAGATGTGTTGATGCGTCGTCTTCGCCGGATCCTCTGTTCTGCACATCCACTTTGTATAGAACCAAGCTAGTTACATCCTGCTTCACAGCCTGTGGGGATCCAGCTGTAAGGGTGACCAACCACCGAACACCTTATCTTATCACACCCATGCACCAGCAGTAACAGTAACACCTCCCGCGCTCACCGCAGCACACTTCGAATATCAAGGCTCTGGGCCTTTGCATATAATAGATAGATCGGGCTTCTCATGTATAAAGGGCGAGGCCCTCCTATTCAAAAAGACAGCTTTAATCCGGCTCTATTGTGCTCCTGCTGAGCATCCTGTCCATCTCTGTCCCCGCATGCGCACCCTGCCCCTTCCCTTGCTTGTCTAAATCCGCTTCATATCTGTCTAATCTCCGTGTCCTGTTGACTCACCATCCAATACAGCTTACTAAATCTAGGGTCTTACTTGAACTCGCACTTGGCACCTTCGCCTCGTCACAACTGGAGCCCACCTTCAGGTAAAACCCCCAAATAGACTTTTTTTTAGACCCTCCCCTACCCACAGAAAATCTCTGACCCACTGATTGCCACCCTGGCTTGCATGGCAAAAAAATTAACCACGCTCACCCACGACAAAACAGGTAAATTCCTACCAAAAGCTAATCCCCCCAGTTCCCTAGCCACCCCGGCCCCTGATATCGGAAAAACCGATCCCGCAAAACCTACCCAACCCCTGGCCCCCACAGCCCCTGCCTCTGACACTCCCCAAGACCCTCACATATCCTTCTCCGCCGATCCCCTGGGAAGCTTCCCCATCTCGACATCATCAACACCTGCCCACACCCACCCCCTCTCCAAGACTGACAACGACCCACCCTCCGAGTCCAACGACGCACCATCCGACGATGATACCCCCCTACCAACAAACCTCCCACCTGCCTGCTTCCTCCCCCACCCAACCCAGCCACTCTTCCGCCACCTCCTCCCTACCCTCCCTACAGCCCCACTTGTACGCCACCGCTCCGCCTCCATCCCACGATCTTTCACTCCAGCCTCCTTCCCCACATCAACAAAACCCGCCACTACACCTCCAGCCCCCCCAATGCCACCCCACACAATGATCGGGCCAGCGGCGATGCCGCATGCAACGAAGACACCATTCTTCGCTGGGCTGCCAGATGAGCCCATCACCGATTTCCTTTTTGACTACAATGAGCTCGCTAACGGACACAAACTAACTGAAAAACAGAAAGTGGAGACTATCCTCTGCTACACCCCGTACTCCCTAAGAGATCTATGGAGATCACTGAACGGCTATGCAACTGGTGATTGGGTAAGCTTTCGCAGGGAGTTAGAACAACTCTACCCCGACATGGACGCCGAAACTTGGTACTCAAGACAAGGCCTGATGGACCTCGTCAACCTGTCAGCCAGAACACGGATGCACGATGAGAAAGATGTTATGGATTACTACAGACGCTTCCTTGCTATCAGTAACCCCCTATGTGCTGCAAATTTAATCTCGGAAGATGAGCGTAATGCAGAATTCTTCTGGGGGTTCCACACATACGACCAAACATCAATGGCAAACTGTCTCTACCCCCTGCACCCCAACCGCCCCTGCAACAAACCCTACAAACTAACAGACATTTTCGACACTGCTCACGCGTACTTTGCTGATCTCCATCTGTACAGACCCACCCAGCACTCTGAAGACCCTCAACCTACCCTCAATGACGACCTCGACGCAAGGTGGCATAACCGCAACCCGCGCCTTGACCACAACTCCACCCCACAGTGCGATCATGACTTCGCACGCACCCAGAACGAACCACCCAAGCCCGAATACGAGACCAGAACGGTCTGATTCACTGATCAACACACAAAGCTGGGAGCGCGGGAAGACAAAGACATAGAGGACATGGTACTAAGGATGCATAACCTCTCGGTGTGTGATCCTGCATATGCTGTACTCTACGCACAGATCAGCCACCGCTACCCAAACGCGGTCAAACCACTACCGTTACCGGACTTCAGCCAAACATCCACCGTAGTGTATCACACCCCCACAAATCAGCCAGCCACCCCACAGCGACCCTGGACCCAGCAGGGCCAACCCACCACCCTATCAAGCGACGCAGCATCTTTCTTCGGCAAGACAACAAGAATAGACGGGTGTGCCTTCTGCACACAACAAGGCCATATTGTCAGAAGATGCCCTGCTGCCGAAGAATACATATGTACCAACCGAGCTTCCATTATTAACGGCAGGATGTACCTTGCAGATGGTCAAACCATCCCCAACGATGGTAGTGGTCGTGGCCTCAAGCACGGTATCGACACCTGGCTAGCGGGAGGCAGCACCCAGACGGGTGAGCCCCCAATTTTCACCCCTGCCCAGACGAGCGGTGCCGCCCCTCAGCATGAACCCCCTCCGCACACAACACTCAGCTTCGAAGCCATAAGACAAGACAATGGTGTAAGCAGCGACGACAACGAAGCAGAAGAACTCTACAACATGTACGAAGTATTCGCTGCGGAAAGAAAATGGTGTGAAACCAGGTCCTCAAAACACCACACAGCACCACCCATCACGCCCATCCCGACGCCACCTACACCACCCATCCCATCACCACCTGTCCCACCTCTACCCATCCCTATGCCACCTGCCCCACATCCTCCAACCCCACCAGCTGCCCCCTTCACAACCAGAGCAATCCACCCCACGCAGTTCAAATACCAGTCCGACATCGAATACCTCAAACTCATAGAAGAGCTTATGACATGGCTTTTGGAAGGTAAGCTCTCCCAGACAACCCCAGCTCACATTCTTGCAGCCAGCGGCCTTGTCCAAAAAACCCTTGCCAAACGATTACGGCCCAGACGTATTGAATCAGGTGCGTTCGGAGAATACAACTATTCCACGCTCACATCTCTAGCCCCGGAACCACCCGCCTCGCAAACCGCCGACTACACACTCCCCCTGTGGGAAGTCAATGTAACAATCAACAGTAAGACAATTGAAGCAGGTGTATTAGACCAAGGCTCGCAAATAATCGCCATCTGTGCTGACCTCGCCCAAGAAGTCGGCGCACTCATCAACACTACAAAACGCCTAGAAATGGAGGGCGCCAACAGCACAACGAGCTGGACGCTCGGCTGCGCTGAAAACCTGCCCATGCGCATTGGCAACATAAGTTTCCATGCACACATGTATGTCGTCAAAAACGCCCCCTTCCAGCTCCTCCTTGAGTGTTACGGTCACACCGGCCGTCTAGTTTGACTTGAACTGGGGTTCTCAGAACGCTTGTATTGCACACGACAACCAAGGCAAAACCACTGCAATAGCGGTTGCAACTGAGAGACGAAGGGAAAACTAAAGGGGAATGGCTCGCTAAGAAGCGGCACAACAAGACAACATCTAAGGGTTTTGGTAGAGAAGACCAACTAAGGCCCTTAGGAAAGCGGAAGGAAGAATGATGCAAATTCTCCAAGAACTCAAGATACAGAATACATGCGAAGACAAGCTAGTACTTATACTACTAGTAGATAAGGTTCAGACTCAGCACGAACCTTAAGTCCTTATCTCTAGCCAATAGCCATAAGGGCTCCGGCTCCACAAGCTGAAACATGAGGGAGATACATGATTGGACCGGCCTATAAAGGCACTGACGTCCATCAGACACGAGGTTGCGCCCGTACAGTACACGAGGTGTCCATCAGAAAGTCCATTAGTAAACAGGCACGAAGGCCTAGTCCATGTCATCACCAACCGGGTAACCGGCTGCAGCATACCCGAGGCACACACGCTTAGGTGATGCCTCACGTGATGAGTCATGTGACTCTGGGCTGTCACACCCGTAGAAGTGCGCGTACATGGCGCGTGCGCGAGCTTCATCTTGCTCGTAGGGATCGTCAGCTTCTTCGTTGCTACTCTCAACAGGAGTGCGGGACTTATGTCGTGATCCGGCTCACCACGGACTTACTTTTCTTTTTTACCTTATTGCTTTCTTTACCCTCGGACTACCTCGGAGTACTAACCTGTTGACTCATTACCATGTACGCTCTCTTACTCCGATTCCCCTTCTTCCCCTTTCCCCTTTTGCGCTTCCTATTGTTCCCTGTTCTACCTTCTTCCCCATTTGCGTTGCCTTTTGTTCTCTATTATAGTATCCCCCTCATGGGACGGACACGGAGTAGCTACCTATATAAGCTCGACCACTTGTGTGCTTATTCCCTAGTCTTGTCTTCGTTTATCATACTAGCGAATACCAGACCTGCTTACTCCTCCAACTGTGTGATCCCTTCTCGTCGTCTCATCACCACTGTTGGTCTTCCCTTAGTTGGGAGCCACCTCGAAGCTTTGCGCTTGTGCTATAACAACGCGCACACACAGACCCTAAGTCGCTCAACTTAGTTCCTCGTACTCGGCCGTCTAACTGAAGCCCCCCCCCCTGTACCTCGTCACTAAGTCCATCGACTTACCCCTCGAACCCTTGCTCCTTGATCGTCCCTCGCGGACCTTCGTCTCTTAGAACTCCCTCGGCCTTGGTTACTGTTTACCAAGCACCTCGTCCTTGTACCCTGTCCTTGTCCCCTCGTACCCTCGGTGCACATCACACTGTAAGGCCCCGCTAGGCCTTAACATAAGACAAGACTCTTCTACCTTGTTGCAGTAACTCCGCTTGCTGCTCCCCCGTACCCATTGACCCACAGCACCCCGAAAACACCGTGGCTAGTCTATTCATCACCTTAGACCCCGTTCACCCCACCAGAGTACCCCGTTGCCTCAGAGCAGATCTCCCGGCCCACATTGTTGGCTCTGCCTACTGGTCTACTTTCCCTAGCGATCCACAAGGAGGATATTACCTTAATCACGACGGAAAAGCAGTTCCGGTTGAATTCATCAACCATCATTGGTACCCACTCACCAGAGAAGGCGCAAATTTCTTCGCCTCTCCAGCACACGCTGTCCCAGCAGACCCAGCAGAACACGACCTAGGACTTGGTTGGTATTTACCCACCGACCCCAATAACCCAGACAACGCACTCCCCACCATCAAACCACCGGCTCTTCCCTCTATTCCACACGTCCCCACTCCTGTCACAGCACCCACTACCACCACTCCACCTGTGCCACCCATAACCACCGCACCAGTCACAGTCCCTACCACCATGACCACCCGCACCATCACATCGGGAGCACTCCGATCAGTCGCTCCAAACACCTTCACTGGTGACTGCACCCTCAGCGGCACCTTCCTCAGCCAGTTCCATCGCTACTGGGCCCTCAATGACAACATCGACATCATGGCGCAACCTTACCTGCGCGTCCTCACCGCCCTGTCTTATATCCAGGGACCCCTCGTCGCCAACTGGGTGGAGGCCCAAGAAAAAGGCCTCATCGCTAAAGTCAAACACTCTACCACCCCCATTGCCCGCACTGACGAAGTTCTATGGGACGCCTTTGAGGCTGACTTCAAAAGTGCCTGGGCCGACTCCACCCGCGCCCAATCGGCCTACCAGAAACTTATGAACCTTCGCATGAAGGACCTCGACATTGATACTTATATCGCCACCTTCAAGCGGCTCACCACCACTGCTGAATGGGAACCCACCGCCAAGGGCACCATCGCCCAGTTCAAAGCTGGACTCGAAGAGTCCATCCACCGTCATGTCCTCTATAGGGATACCTGGCCTGTCACCATGGACGAGTGGAAGAATGCAGCATGAAGAGAAGTAGAGCGAACGTGCGAGCTGCGCAACTCTAACCTCCTCCTCAACAAAAAGAGGACCCAGTTCCAGTCCACTACGCACACTACACAACCCTGTCACACCCAGTCCCACAACCATGGCATCGTCCCCATGGACGTAGACGCCACCACCAGCACCCCCCAAAAGCTCAAGAAGCTCACCCCCGAAGAACGCGAGAAACTAGCAAAAGAAGGATGCTGTTTCCGCTGTCGTCGTCAGGGACACATGTCCCGCGAATGCCCCCAGCGCCAGAGCACCTCCAGTGCTCACACCACCTCCACCTTGTCCACCACTGCACCCTCCACCACCGCTTCCACCACTCCCTCTACCAGCGTCCCCAAGAAAACCAAGGCTCAACAGATCGCGGCTATCATAGCCAGCATGACTGAAGAAGAGCGAGGAGAATACCTGGATGACCAGGATTTTCACGATGCCGAACTCTAACAGCCGAGAGCAAGGCAACCATTAGCACCATGTATAGTATGAAGAACGATTCAATGACAATCCCCATTCAAATTTACATGTGGCACGGAAAGGCTGAAGTAGAAGTCCTCCTTGATAGTGGGGCAACCAACAATTTCATTGACACTCACACCGTCTCAAAGTTACACCTTGGGACACAAGAACTACATACCCCCTGCCTCGTCCACAACGTAGACGGAACCCTCAACCAAGCGGGCTCCATTACCCACCTCACCTACCTCATCATCAACCAAGGGGCACAAGCAGTAAGAATGCCCTTGTACATCGCCAACCTTGGACACGACCGCCTCATCCTAGGCCACCCATGGTTTAAACGATTCAACCCCAGAATCGACTGGACTACCAACACCCTCGAAGGAGGGGACCTCGCACTCCACTCCGTCTCTTATCACAAACGCGTCCACCCCCAGATCAACAGCATCGCTCAGAAATGGGCTGAGAAGGCTATCGCCTCTAAAACCTCACCAGCAACCGACATCCCCTCCGAATACCAGCACCATGCCACAGTCTTCTCCGAGAAAGCTGCCCAACGCTTCCCCCCTGCCAGAGAAGATGACCATGCCATCACCCTCAAACCAGACGCTCCCGCCACCATCAATTGCAAGGTATACCCCCTCACCCCGGTTGAAGAAGAAGTCACCAAGGAGTTCATTAAGGAACACTTGGAGAAAGGTTACATCGTTGAATCTAACTCCCCCTATGCCTCCTCCTTCTTCTTCGTGAAAAAGAAGGATGGCAAGCTACGCCCTACTCAAGACTACAAACCCCTTAACTCATGGACCATCCGCGACACGTACCCTCTCCCACTGATCAACACCATCCTCGAACAGCTCCAGGGGAAGAAGATCTTCACCAAGTTCGATATCCGCTGGGGCTATAACAATATCCGCATCAAAGAAGAAGATCAGTGGAAGGCTGCATTCAAAACACCCTTTGGCCTCTTCCAACCTCGTGTCATGTTCTTTGGCCTCACCAATTCCCCCGCTACCTTCTCCCGCACCATGAACCGCATGTTCCGCCACCTCAAGGACAAATACCCCAAGGAACTCTTCATTTACATGGATGACATCCTCATCGCTACTCATGACGACCTATCACGCCACCGCACCATTGTTCATGAAGTCCTTGACCTCCTAGAAGTCGAATCTTACTTCCTCAAACCCTCCAAGTGCGCCTTCGAACAACCCCGCATCGAATACCTTGGCATCATCGTAGATGGTGACCAGATCAGGATTGACCCTGTCAAAGCAGATGGCCTCCGTGACTGGCCACGCGACCTCAAAACCCTCAAAGAGGTCAGAAGCACATTGGGTGTCTTAGGATACCAACGCCCCTTCATCCCGAACTTTGCCAACATCGCCCGCCCCATTACCGCACTTCTGAAGAAGGAGACCCCATTCCAATGGACTCCCGAATGTCACCACGCCCTCGACGCCCTCATCTCCCACGTACTCTCCGATCCTGCCCTTTCCCAGCCAGATATGTCTAAACCCTTCCAACTAGAAGTCGACGCCTCCGCATTCGCTACTGGGGCGATCCTTTCTCAGAAGGACCATAGGGGGAAATCCCGCGCCATCGGCTTCCACTCAAAGACGTTCACTGAGGCAGAACGGAACTATGATATCCATGACAGAGAACTCCTGGCCATTGTTCGTGGCCTAGAGAACTGGCGTCACCTCCTAGCAGGATCCCCCCATCCCATCACCGTCCTCACTGATCACAAGAACCTCCAATACTACTGTAACCCCCAACGCATTAATCGTTGTGTCGCCAGGTACCTCCCCAAACTGGCAGATTACCATTTCACACTCGTTCACCAACCAGGAGCCTCCAATAAGGCCGATGCTCTTTCCAGGCGCCCCGACTTCTATGATGGCTCAGCGGACAATGACCAGGTCACTGTCCTCCCCCCTTCGCTCTTTGTCAATGCCGCCCTCTCCTCCTCCCTCGATGATCATGCACGAGCCCACCAACTCAAACAGCTGGACCTTCTCTCTAGATGGACGCTCTCTCACAACCTCACTCAGAAAGAGGGCTTTCTCTGGAACGGCTCATGCCTTGTCATCGTGGAAAATGACAATCTAAGGAGGGGGTTAATTTCCCTATACCACGACTCTCTCACAGCCGGACACCCCGGAATTTCCAAGACCCTTTGGGCTATCTCACGCGATTACTGGTGGCCAAACATGAAAATCTCTGTCACCAACTACATCAAGGGCTGCGCCACCTGTCAATCACGCAAAAATAACCCTACCAACCCAAAGCCACCGCTCTACCCCATTGCCACAGACCCCCATTCCCTTCCTTTCGAAACCATTGCCTTGGACTTCATTACAAAGCTCCCCCTATCCTCCAAATACGATACTATACTTACAATTACGGACCACGACTGCTCCAAAGCCTCCATATTCATCCCCTGCAACGAAACCATAGACGCTGAGAAAACAGCATTACTTTATGCTACTTACGTACTTCCCCATTATGGACTTCCCAAACACATCATTTCGGACAGAGACCCTCATTTCACTTCCGCATTTACCAAAGAACTTTGCAAATTACTACACATCGATCAGAACATTAGTACCGCTTACCACCCCCAAACTGACGGCCAATCGGAACGCACTAACCAATGGCTAGAACAGTATCTCCGCATCTTCACCAATTACAAACAGGACGACTGGGCGTCCTGGCTCCCCCTTGCACAATTCGCACACAACTCCTGGCCCAGTTCTACCACCAAGAAGACCCCCTTCGACCTTCTCATGGGACACACCCCACGCATTCACCAAACCTTCCGCTTCTCCACTGTCCCCTCCGTTGACCAGCGCATGCAGCAGATAAAGGAAGCACGCCAGCAGGCACAAGATGCTATCAAGCGCTCACAGGACCTCATGACTAGGTCCCACACTCGTTTCACCCCTTACTGTGTCGGAGATAGAGTCTGGCTCGAGGCCAGGAACCTTCACACCACCCATCCATCTGCCAAACTATCCCCAAGGCATTACAGCCCCTTCCTAGTCACCGCTGCCATCTCACATACCTCTTACCGCCTTAAGCTCCCTCCGCAATGGAAGATACATAACGTCTTCCATGCTTCCCTTCTCACCCCTTTCAAGGAAACACCCGAGCATGGTCCGAACTTTACGGAACCTTCCCCTGACCTGATTGATGGGGAACCGGAGTGGGAAGTGGAGCAAATTCTAGGGTCACGACGCAGGTGCAACCAACTGCAGTATTTGGTCAGATGGAAGGGCTTCTCCGAGGCCCATGACTCATGGGAACCCTCGGCTCACATTCATGCCGACCAACTTGTTACCAACTTCCGTTGGCAAAACCCTAGCTCCATCCGCTCCCTCTGGGACGAACACGGAGTAACTCCGTATTTAAACCCTGCCTTTTCCCCCACTCCGCTCATCATCTGTTCCATCACTCTATCCCCCACTACTGCCACTACTGCCACTATGTCTGCCTCTCCTGCTACCACCAACAACCGCTCTCTTGCTGACCGAATTGGCTCACGTGCTGCATCCCCTATCCCTTCTGAGGGAACCTTCAGTGCTCCTGGGTCTCCTCTAGGCAACCCCCTTCCACTAGCTGAACGTATCCAGTCCCCTGTTCCATCCCCTGAGCCTCTCCCTGTCCCCCCTCGCACCAACTCCCCTGCCTACCTCCGTCTCCACACCCCTGAGCCTCGTCGTCCCCTCACACCGTTCTCCCATCCCCCATCGCCTGCCTCTTCTATCGACCTGGGCAATGACAGGTCCGATGATGACCCCCCTGCCAGCTTTAAAATCTATGACGCACGACGAGCCAACCACGCTCGTTACTCTTTCCTCGTCACTGGGCTGGATGGCACCCCCAAGCATCCCCACTACATTCACTATGAGTGGGACCGTGAAGGACACAACCACTATATCCTAGAACGCCGTAGGGACACAGGCCTCTACCAAGACTACGGAGCCCCACTTGTAGCAGCTCCATTCCACGGACCTCCCCCTTCCTTTCCTGATAACAGCGACCTCTCCCCCTTCCACACCGACCACCCTGACAAAGAGGCCGTTGAAACAGGCCTGAGAGTCCTCAATGACGTTGGGGTTAATGCTGATATCGATAGGTACCGCTTCTTGGAGGAGGAGCACCGCGTCTTGCTAGAAAGAGAAAGGGACCTGGCAGATGCTTGGAACGACTGGAGGAGGAGGTCAGGGGTCATCCGGCAGAGGCTGGTCACATCACAGGCGCGCACGCGCCTTCATCCTTATCTTATGGGGAATGCTTACATTCCTCACCCACGCTATACCGACGATGCTATGGCGTCCTCTGGCATTCCCATTAGGGAGTACCTGGAAGCCCAACACCCAGGAGGGGAGCGTTACACCCGCTTCCCCATGCCATGGCTTCACGATGAAGAGAAGCCAGGCGTGTCCCGCTGGATCCTGACCCAGGGTCGCGAGTCCCATGCTTCCCAGAAGCCCCCCCTTCCCAATCCTCAGCCCGTCCGCCCCTCCGTCCTCAAGTGCACCAAGTGCCGCGTCCCCAATGTCACCCACTCCGCCAAGAACTGCCCCATGTGGCAGCGATGCTTTTACTGCGACAACGTGGGCCATCCCGCGTACAAGTGTTTCTACCCCCACTCCAGGTGCTTCGATGGAGAGAGGTGCCGCGTCCCTCCCAAGCACAAACGCTTCAACGGTGGTTGTGAGTGGTACTTCAAGTCGTGGCAGTCCTTCTATGGGAACGACACTCATGATAACGACTACGATGCCTACGACGACGTCAATTGGGAGGCGGAGGACCGAGGTGATTGATGCGTGGAAGCATCTACCAAGAGCAGGGGTGATGTCGTGATCCGGCTCACCACGGACTTACTTTTCTTTTTTACCTTATTGCTTTCTTTACCCTCGGACTACCTCGGAGTACTAACCTGTTGACTCATTACCATGTACGCTCTCTTACTCCGATTCCCCTTCTTCCCCTTTCCCCTTTTGCGCTTCCTATTGTTCCCTGTTCTACCTTCTTCCCCATTTGCGTTGCCTTTTGTTCTCTATTATAGTATCCCCCTCATGGGACGGACACGGAGTAGCTACCTATATAAGCTCGACCACTTGTGTGCTTATTCCCTAGTCTTGTCTTCATTTATCATACTAGCGAATACCAGACCTGCTTACTCCTCCAACTGTGTGATCCCTTCTCGTCGTCTCATCACCACTGTTGGTCTTCCCTTAGTTGGGAGCCACCTCGAAGCTTTGCGCTTGTGCTATAACAACGCGCACACACAGACCCTAAGTCGCTCAACTTAGTCCCTCGTACTCGGCCGTCTAACCGAAGCCCCCCCCCTTGTACCTCGTCACTAAGTCCATCGACTTACCCCTCGAACCCTTGCTCCTTGATCGTCCCTCGCGGACCTTCGTCTCTTAGAACTCCCTCGGCCTTGGTTACTGTTTACCAAGCACCTCGTCCTTGTACCCTGTCCTTGTCCCCTCATACCCTCGGTGCACGTCGCACTGTAAGGCCCCACTAGGCCTTAACAACTTAGCTGGTTCAGGATGTAATGTCCACATGCTTATATCCCCTTTTCTCATCAAGGCCTCTCTTAATGCCTCAGAATCCAAGGTTCGCTCATAGTTGTCCAATGCGGGCCAGCTCGGGCAGCTTGGCGGTGTGCTCTCTCGGGAGCTCAGGATCTCGGCCGTAACATTGAGCGCCCCTTCCACAGCCTCCTGCTGAGCCAGCTTGAAGACAATCCAGATGGCAGCGTCCAATTATCTGTTAGTGACCCAATCAACCAATTGCACACCTTGCACATCCCAACACGAGTGCACTGAGCCATGGTAGGCTTTATCTCCACTCTTGCTCTTCTAACCCACCCAGCCCCCCCGCAAATGACCGCCCCAGAGTGCTATGGATCATCAACCCCCCCCTATTACCCCAGCTTCGAACCAACAATCTCCACCCTCGTATACAAAAAGGCGGCAAAAAAAGTCCACCCAGTAGCAACCACACTACCAGAGGACTTCCGCATCATCCGCTGATGCCCTGAGGACCCCTTACTATCTCTAAAACCACTCCCAACTAACCCTCCATATTTCATACCAGGGCTACGCCTCACCCAAGAAAGGCTGGTCAACATGAAGATCAACAAATACGGCTTCCTATGGCCGGAAGAAGAACACCTGGCATAACACGTCCTCAAAACCAATGAACATGCTCTTGCCTGGACCAAGGCCGAGCGCGGACGCTTCTGCGACGAATACTTTGAACCCATCAAAATCCCCACAATAGCCCACACACCATGGATACACAAAAACATCCCCATACCAACAGGGATCATGAACGACGTTATTGATCTGTTCAAACGAAAGGTAGCCGCAGGCATATACGAACCATCTGACTCCTCATATAGATCCCTGTGGTTCTGTGTAAAAAAAAAGAACGGGTCGCTACGCATAGTACACGACCTGCAGCCCCTGAACGCCGTCATAATCTGCAATGCCACAGTCCCACTATTCGTGGATCAATTCGTGGAAAGCATGGCCGCCCGTGCCTGCTACTCAATGCTCGACTTATTTGTCAGCTATGTCGTGATCCGGCTCACCCTGGACTTTCTTTTTCTTTTACCACTTCGCTTTGACATACGCTCGGACTTCCTCGGAGTACTAACTTGTTGACTCATTACCATGTACGCCTTCCTACTCTGATTCCTCTTCTATTCCTTTCCCCTTTTACGCTTCCCCTTGTTCCCCATTCTACCTCTCCCCATTTGCGTCTCCTATTGTTCTCTATTAGTACCCTCTTCATGGGACAGACCCAGAGTAGCTACCTATATAAGCTTGACCATGTATACGCTTATCCTCCAGTCTTGTCTTTGTTCATTATACTAGCGAATACCAGACCTGTTTACTCCTCCACTGTGTGCTCCCTTCTCGTCGTCTCATCACCACTGTCAGTCTTCCCTTAGTTGGGAGCCACCTCGAAGCTTTGCGCTTGTGCTATAACAACGCGCACACACAGACCCTAAGTCGCTCAACTTAGTCCCTCGTACTTCGGCCGTCTGACTGAAGCCCCCTGTACCTCGTCACTAAGTCCATCGACTTACCCTTCGAACCCTTGCTCCTTGGTCGTCCCTTACAGACCTTCGTCTCCTAGAACTCCCTCGGCCTTGGTTACCGTTTACCAAGCACCTCGTCCTTGTACCCTGTCCTTGTCCCCTCGTACCCTCGGTGCACGTCGCACAGTAAGGCTCCGCTAGGCCTTAACAAGCTAGGACCACAGAACGCTCGACGTTTCCTTGCGTGACCTAACTAGCTTCCAGACCCCCCTAGGCGCATACAGGTGCACTGTCCTCCCTCAAGGAGCAACGAACGCGGTCACAGTTTTCCACGGTGATGTGTCATTCATTCTCGAGCCCGAGATCCCACACATTGCCAAACCCTTTGTAGACGATATGGCCATCAGAGGCCCCGCTTCTCGATATGAGACAAAAGATGGTAACTACGAAACGATCCCAGAAAACCCAGGGATCTGACGCTTTGTGTGGGAACACCTCAATGATGTACACCATGTCATTCACCGTCTTGGTCACGTAGGAGCAACAGTGTCGGCCCCAAAGCTATTCATTGCGGCTCCAGAGGTCATCATACTGGGTCACAAATGCAATTACAAAGGCAGAGTCCCTGACGAGTTGAAAACAGCTAAAATTAAAACATGGCCTCCATGTAAAAACATCACTGACGTGCGCGCCTTTCTAGGAACAGCGGGAACAATGCGAATTTGGATCAAGAACTTTGCAGCAATAGCCCGCCCACTCGTTGACCTCACAAAAAAAAGAAACCGACTTCACCTGGTCAGAGATCCACGAACAAGCAATGGAGAGCCTCAAGTCGTCCATCATCAACTCAGAAGCACTCATCCCTATTGACTACACCTCTCCCCTCCCTGTATTTCTAGCCGTAGACTCATCCTGGCACGCAGTAGGCTGGGTCCTATCACAGCAGTGCAAAGACGACCAGCGCCGACCATCATGTTTTGGGTCAATTGGCTGGAACGAATGCAAGAGCCGATACTCGCAACTAAGGATCGAGCTCTATGGCCTCTTCAGGGCCCTCCATGCGCTCCGAGTCCACATAGTTGGCATTACTAACCTAATAGTAGAAATGGACGCACAATTCATCCACGGTATGTTAAGCAACCCGGACGTCCAGCCAAATGCTGCAATGAACCAATGGATTGTGGCAATCAAGCTCTTTGACTTCAAGCTCGTGCACTTACCAGCGGATAATCACACAGGACCTGACAGTCTCTCACAACGCAAACCCATCCCAGGAGAAGACAACGAAGATAGCGACCCCAAAGACTGGATAGACAACGTCCTCACCCTTGGCATCTGGGCGGACACCTGGCTCTCCGAACAAACCAAGGTGCGAGTCTCCCAAGAAAAGTTGACTAACGACAACTTTGAAGACAACCTCAACGCAATCATCATCTCCCTCAAAAACAGTACCTCACCAAAAGAAGACCTGGCCGCCAGGAAAGCAAAACGCTTCTGTGAACACAATGGTCAGCTCTGGCACAAGCGGCCACACGGATGCGACCAACTAGTCCCGCCCATCCCTCAACGCCCCTCAATAATCAAAGGCGCCCATGACAAGCTCGGACATAAGGGCTTCTATAGCACTTACCGATCGCTGTCCGACCAGTTCTGGTGGCCAAGTATTGCTCAAGACGTCAAACGTCACATATCAACATGTCACAAATGCCAGATCCAACAAACGACAAAAATCGCCATCCCACTGGTAGTCCCAATACCGGCCCCCCTTTTTCGTAAAGTGTTTATCGATACTATGTTAATGCCCCCTGCCACAGGCTTCCGCTACATCATACAAGCACGATGCTCCCTGACTGCATGGCCCAAATGGCACGCGCTGCGGACTGAAACTGGCAGAACGCTTGCTGCGTTTATTTTCGAAGAACTGCTGTGCAGATGGGGTGCCATTAAAGAAATCGTAACAGATAACGGCACCGCATTCATGGCCGCACTGGATACCCTTGCAGACTGCTACAGGATCCATCACATACGAATCTCACCATACAATTCACGCACTAACAGTGTCATAGAACGCCAGCACCGAACAATAAGAGAGTCCCTCGTCAAAGCGTGCGAAGGCAACACCACAAGATTGCCCTCCCTTGCACCTCACGCGTTCTGGGCGGACCGTGTCACAATGAGAAAAGCAACTGGGCATACCCCCTTCTTCATGGCACACAGTGTGAAACCTATCCTCCTGTTCGACTTACTACTGGCAACCTTTCTAGTACCTAACATAGCCAAACTGCTATCTACCAGCAAGCTCCTCGCTATTCGCACACGCCAGCTCCAAAAGCACGACGAAGACCTCACCACCATTCACAGCAACATATTGAAGAGCCGCTTTGATTCCGCCTGACAGTTTGAGCGCGTGCACGAGAGAACTCTGCACAGCTTTAACTTCAAGCCTGGTGCCCTCGTGCTCGTTCGCAATTCAACCATCGAGACCGACCTTGGCCACAAATCAAAGCCACAATACCTGGGCCCCATGGTCGTCGTGTGCCAGACCCCAAATGGCGCGTACCACCTCGCGGAACTGGACGGAGCAGTCTCAAAGCTCAGATTTGTGGTGTTCTGCCTGGTCCCTTACCACACACGATCCCGGTCCTCAATCCCAGTCACACGGCTAATTGAACATGAAGACCTCACGAAGATCTACCTAGATGAAGACCAAGGCGAAAATCAAGGAGAGGATAAAGAGGAAGGACTGTAAATAGGCAGGAGAAGGTGGACAGAGGAAGTATAGGAGAGTTTTCAATGCCAATGAAGACTCTGACCAGGGACGGTCAGAATTTCGACCCCCAGGCTGGTGTAAGGGTGACCAACCACCGAACACCTTATCTTATCACACCCGCGCACCAGCAGTAACAGTAACACCTCCTGCGCTCACCACAGCACACTTCGAATATCAAGGCTCTGGGCCTTCACGTATAATAGATAGATTGGGCTTCTCATGTATAAAGGGCGAGGCCCTCCTATTCAAAAAGACAGCTTTAATCCGGCTCTATTGTGCTCCTGCTGAGCATCCTGTCTGTCTCTGTCCCCGCACATGCACCCTGCCTGTTACGGCCGAGATCCCGAGTTCCCGCGAAAGCACGCCGCCGAGCTGCCCGAGCTGGCCCGCGTTGGATAACTACGAGCAAGACCTCGATACTGAGGCACTGAGAGAGGCCTTAATGAGAAAAGGCGATATGAGCATGTGGACATTGCGTCCCGAACCAGCTAAGTCCCGCACTCCGGTTGAGAGCAGTGATGAAGAAGCTGACGATCCCTACGAGCAAGATGAAGCTCGCGCGCGCGCCATGTACGCGCACTTCTACGGGCATGATAGCCCAGAGTCACGTGACTCACCACGTGAGGCATCACCTGAGCGTGTGTGCCTCGGGTATGCCGCAGCCGGTTACCCGGTTGATGATGACATGGACTAGGCCTTTGTGCCTGCTTTCTGATGGACTTTCTGATGGACGCCTCGTGTACTGTACGGGCGCAGCCTTGTGTCTGATGGATGTCGGTGCCTTTATAGGCCGGTCCAATTATGTTTCTCCTTCGTGTTTCAGCTTGTGGAGCCGGAGCCCTTATGGCTATTGGCTAGAGATAAGGACTTAAGGTTCGTGCTGAGTCCGAACCTTATCTACTAGTAGTATAAGTACTAGCTTGTCTTCGCATGTATTCCCCATCTTGAGTTTTTCAACAATCCGCATCACAGTTCCCTCCTGTCTTCCTAAGGGCCATAGTTGGTCTTCTTCACCAAACCCTTAGACGTTGTCTTGTTGTGCCGCTTCGTAGCGAGCCGTTCCCCTCGGATTTCCCTTCGTCTCTCAGTTGCAACCGCTATTGCAGTGGTTTTGCCTTGGTTGTCGTGTGCAATACAAGCGTTCTGAGAACCCCAGCTCAAGTCGAGCTAGACGGCCGGTGCGACCATAACACTGCCCCTTCCCTTGCTTGTCTAAATCCACTTCATATCTGTCTAATCTCCATGTCCTGTTGACTCACCATCCAATACAGCTTACTAAATCTAGGGTCTTACTTGAACTCGCACTTAGCGCCTTCGCCTTGTCACACAGCCCAGACAGGAGGCGTTGACTTTTCACAAGCTGTCATGCTCCCAAAAAGGCAGGTTTGAAACGTAAGCATTCGACGCATCGGGTTTTCCCCTTCAATATTATAACTCAGAATGTAGTAGTTTTAGTAAGCAATAAAAAAATACTTGTTTTCTGTATCTAGGGTATTTCCTTAATTGGTGCTAACTAAATTCCTAAAGCGGCCAGTGAATTTAACACAATAATTCCTAAGAGCTTACTAATCATCTAAACCTCTGAGTAAGAAATTATTCTATAAACGTGTTTTCTAAGTAATAACTAAAATAAGCTACTATTAATATTAAATTCTATTCACTGCAAGCCCTGGCCCTCTGAGGCGGCTAGGAAACGGAAGCATGCATTTGCAGATGCAGAGAGGGCATCTGCCTTAGCCCGCTTACCCAATTGTAGTTAAATGATGAGTTAAGTAAATGCCACCACACTAAGTAGAAATAACCTAAATTAATTTGAGAAAGCGGGCTCTCCCTTCAACATTCCTAGATTAAACAAATATTAGGAATTTATTCAGCATAAGAAACTTATATTTTGAAGGGATGCAGACTTAGGCAAAATTCGGGATGCAGACTTAGGGGTGAATTTTGCCTTGTGAATTTTCTTCTTATCATGATAACAACTATCTTACATTTTTGTTGTCTATTACATCAGCAGAGCCTGTGTCCACAAATGGAAGTAGACTTTTCCAGCACTTTCCCAGTCCCAGCCGGCAGGCTCCGCTGAGGTAATAGACAAGCGAAAACAATTGACATTTCAATAAGTCAAATGCAGAGAAAATATCAGTGGGCTCTGCTCCAAGGTGGGCTTTCCTCCCATGCTGCATCTCAAGGCCGCACTCCGACAAAATATATAAATAAAGATCTATAAATAAAGATCTATAATAAAAATCCACTTATTGTTAGAAATTTGAACAGAGAGGCTGCCTGCTGCACTCAAATAAATCTAACATTTTTCGACTTAGTTTGACAGCATTTACTTAACTTATCATTTAACTACAATTGGGTAAGCAGGCTAAGGCAGATGCCCTCTCTGCATCTGCAAATGCACGCTTCCATTTCCTGGCTGCCTCAGAGGGCCAGGGCTTGCAGTGAATAGAATTTAATATTAATAGTAGCTTATTTTAGCTATTACTTAGAAAACGCGTTTATAGAATAATTTCTTACTCAGAGGTTTAGATGATTAGTAAGCTCTTAGGAATTATTGTGTTAAATTCATTGGCCGCTTTAGGAATTTAGTTAGCACCAATTAAGGAAATACCCTAGATACAGAAAACAAGTATTTTTTTATTGCTTACTAAAACTACTACATTCTGAGTTATAATATTGAAGGGGAAAACCCAACACGTCAAATGCTTACATTTCAAACCTGCCTTTTTGGGAGTGTGACAGCTTGCGAAAAGTCAACACCTCCAGACAGGCTAGATGTGATAGTTAGATAATTATTATATTTCCGTAAGTAAATAGTTATCTAACAATAACACTCCCGGAGATAGGAGCGTACACTCCACTCCGCGCCACCTGCATATCATCAATATATTGTTGCTACATTCCAAGACAGCCTTACCATCACAAACCTCAGTATCGTCAGATTTTGGCCCCAGCAATATTTCTGACGTCACATTCGTTCCATTGTCTCTTCCCGAAAGTACTACCTTGCCAATGTCACCCCAACGCTATCACGCACTACATCTGCGGGGGACGCCATCTGGGATATCGATGACCCACACCGAACAGCCCTCGTCCGCTATCCAGTGAGACATCAGTCCCTTTAGTCCGAATTCAAGCAGACAGGACAGCCGTTTATCAAAGTCTGTCGCTCGCCATACAGGTCTAAATTCTCCACTTCCTTTATGTCACTACGTTTCCCACATATGCCGGTGGCTTACTTGGTAAAAATTCCAGATTGCTCCGGGACATGTTGACACCTCAGACCAAATTGCCAACTACCCTGAATGCCTTGAGGGATGCGCGTTCTCGATCACACATATTGTCAACACGCCTGGTCCGGTCTTCCCTGTGATTTAGGAAAGACTTGAGCATCAAACTGCTGGACGCAAGGCTGGACGCGCCAGACTCGGAATGGGTTCTCGCGTCGTGTGTGTAATCACGTTATCAAAAAGGACACGTGCTCGCGGCGCGTATAATATCGATAAAACGACGCGAGGTCGCCGCTCGCCTTGCGCACTCCAACGTTAGCAATGGCTCCCAATTACTATCAACCATCCAAGGCAGGGGGTGCGAGTACCAGTAGTAAAACACCCGAAAAGTAGGGCCTGGCGAAAGCGAGAGCCCCTCAAGCGCGCAGAGCGCGTAAAGGCTAGGCATGCAGAGGCAGAAAAGCGCAAGGAGGTCGTACGTAGTATTGTGTCTGCTTCGGTTTCACGTCGCGTAAACAAGTCTCATTAAATTATCATATTTCAGGGAAACATGCACTTTCGCAAGGGGAAGTACCGAAATGCTATCGAGGAATACGAAGCCGCGATCAAGATCAACGGTCCCTCCCCCGCGTACCTCTCGAACATGGCTGTGGCATGGCTGAAACTTGAAGCGTGAGTTTTGCACTTGTGTGTAGTCCCGTGGACTGCTTTTCCCGATGATATGCAACAAATTTCGTAGATACGACATCGCGGAGCACTGCGCTCAGCGTGCCCTCGTTCTCGATCCTACATTCATGAAGGCACGTTATCGTCGTGGCCTTGCGCGCAAGGGGAGCCTCCAGCTGTATGTGGCTATGCTTGGTGCGTTAATCCGTGCCGAATCTCATGCTATCACGCGAAGTAGAGCGGCCGAGACTAAGGGTTGGCACACGCACGCAGACTTTGGGGCCCTCCCCGAACAAGATCCAGACTCGACCGAGGCAAAGAAGGCGCTTGACGAGACGTTAACACTCATGAACGAGCGCGACGACGATGACAATGACGAGTCCGTCGCGTTTGACCAAACATTCCCGTCACTGGACGAGACAGGTCGAGCTTGAGTCCGTATCAAACCCTAGCGATTGGAACCACGAGGGGAACGGGATAACCTGCCGGTTCTATAACCACGACGGCTGCATGCGGGGCACCGGGTGCAGGTTTTCGCACGCGCCGGACCACAAGAGTGCGCAAGATCGCCTGTGTCTTTTCTTCAGACCTTTCGTCTGCATGAGGAATGCTGACATTGGACGCTGGTCAGCGGGTGCAACGTTTGTGTACAGTTTGCTCAGCGACTGCAGATTTGGCAGTTGCGTGTATTCCCACGACAAGATCTATTTGTCATCTGACCGGTGGTGGGACGATGGGCATTAATGGGGCGCTATCCGGTATATTTCAAAAGGGTCGATCGCCAGACAATATCCAGTCTCCCTGCCCTGCATGTTCGTGATCATTGATGACCGCATCGCATGGGCACCGGCGCATGCAGCCGAGATGGAAGAAGCGTTCGTGCACCTGGACGAAAACAATATGGTGCTAAAATACTTCGGTGATGTGATGGGTGATGGCTTGTAGTATGCCGCCCACAGGAGTGGGGGAAGTGGGTCCAGAGGTGCGCGGCATCCTGATCGGCCTCACGGCCGGGTAGAAAACTGAGACTTGAAGGGCGACGGGGTCCAGGAACTACTCTGTCGGGGTGTCAAACCATGGGACGATTACGCTAGTGTAAGTGTCTTTGTTGCTCCCCGCTGTATTCTTTATCTCTAGTTTTCGTGTTAGGATGTCCTTGACGCACTGTACTCGCTCTGACCAGAAAGCTGATTCAATGCGTTTTGCTTTCATGAACTCTCGATATGCATCATCTGTAATTTACCAAGTTTTGGTATAATTCCAAACTCCCTGTGGCCTTTGTTCAGCCGAGTCCATGATTGCACACAGTTTCCCCGAGCTCCCCCCTCGTACCTTGTGTCGGAATTGGGGTGTGCCATGTCACGCGGTAATATTTAGCCAGCTACCCCGTGTGTCGTTGAGATGCAGGTCGGCATGCCGTGTTGTTTAAGCTACAAATTTACAAGCTAGGGCGCATCAGGTGGAGCGCGACAAGCCCAGAGACCTGCTCCTGGGAAAGGTGTGCGCCATATCTGTGCCGGAGCAGAGGTTCACGCGCGTGTAGACCTGGCGAAGGGACTTGAATGCTTGGGATTACTGTCATCACAGAACGCGTCAATCCAAGGAATTTTCGAGGTGGGGCTTGGGAACAATGCGGAGGTCGGTTGTGGTGCCAGCACAGGGGGGTAACCCAGGCTCTCCCAGTTCGCCAGGATGGAATCCCAAATGCGCTCAACACGCATATCGTCCCAGCCTGGTGTGAGAGCCGTCGCGAGGCTTCTGAGGAACCTGACGGCTAGGACGGAGAGCACAGAGAACCGGCAGTACCGCATTGGACCAGTGACCGTCTGTGTATGAAGGCCGTCACCCTTCGATATTGACACCTTATATACAGGCTAGTCACGAGCCTAGTAGCGCATGATGCACGATGACAGGAAGTCACAAGGTCAGACTAGAGATAAGGCTTGTCAGGGCTAGGTTTTTATGGTTATGGTGCATCTCAGGGTCGGAATAAACTTCGAGGATGGCTTAGCAAGGGTAACCGCGAAAACCTCTGGGGCTCGACTTGGTCGAGGTTGATGGATCGATGACTTGACTGACTGTGATCAGCATTGTATAAAGGACCTGTTCGGTGCGTACAGTTACCTAGCGCGGTCGCGTGGAATCAGCGCATCAGCCAAAAACAAAAATTGCCACGAAGTTGCCCTTTGGGGTACATTTGTTGCCAATAAAAAAAATGAACAATTTCGAAATAGCCCTATCAAATATTCACACAGCATCTCTTACGACGGTACTAGTAACCGTATACGATACGGCTGACATACCTGGCAGTGCAAGTGCCAACGGCTTAGGGCACAGTCAAAATACAATGATCTGAAATTGGCGGTACGGTATGTAGTAATGTACAAAATCTAATCCTAAAAATGCAAATTTAGAAACCGAACTGCTTCAAAAGTGAAAGCCACCCCATTCCACTTGAAAACGTAAACCCTGGAAACCTTGAACGACTCTTTGCCCCCGACGTCACGTGGCGAGTAATCAGCCCGCTCTCAGGCTTGCCCTCCCTCATCGCCGAGACACTACAGACGTATAAAATTTCTTTAGGTTGCCCCGCCAAGGTGAATGACAACTGCTCCATGGTACCGCGTATACCGTGCGTTCCGTTGGCCTTGATTGACCAGATGGCAGTGTTTCTATCCACATCACCTCGAATGTCACAGGAAATAGCCTCCTCCCCTTCACGATCGATAATGGTTTCTTTCGTTGTCCTAATCCCTCCCCCCGCCGTCCCAAAACTTGTCCCGAGTCTGAGGTCCGCTGATATATCCCTATTCGCCCTGTCAGTTCTGTGCACAAACACCACGCCTTCGCTGATTAACAATTTCTCCGGCTCCACACTCCTAACTTCGTTATCCGGTACGATGACTCTGATACTGACCGAAACAATGCGGAGGCGTGGGTCGTGAGTGAGGCAGAGGAGCTTAACATTAATGCGGACGGGATCCCCCGGGATAACCAGTTGGTTGGGGGTGAAGGTAACAGAAACGAAACTAAATCCTTTATCAGCAATCTTGCACTTGAAGTACGATGGAGTAGTTTTGTAATTGAAAGGAGGTAGGGGAGGAGTCGGTTCGCTCTCGTCTGGCCGAAAGTTGGTAACAACGATTTCGGCATTGGCCTTCTCAGTGAGCAACCAGTCGGGTGACCAGACGGCCTCCTTTTGAAGAAAGCGCCCTGGTGCTGCGGCTTGGAAATCAGGATCCAGAAACCTGACAACAGCTTAGTAATTGGAGTCGACAATGCAATGTTGTTTGACATACGTTTCAATCTTTACATAGCTAGACGGGAAGACTAGGTTGTCTAATTCCGTCTGACCTGGTACACGACCCTGATACCAGTTCTCGTCTATCATCCCGTTAATGACGACAGCGTTACCACGAATAAGTTTCAACCCCTGGGCAGTGGAAAACTTGGTGGGATTTGCGTCACGTTAACGATATATCCTTGTAAAAAACTACTTGCCATTTCTCCATCCCAATGATGGTACACAAGAGCATACGCCAGGGCTTTCCAATCTCCACCTCCCCGCAATCTGAGTACAAGGTGGATGGTAGATTCCTTCTTGACACCATAGGACGATAGGGCCACCTCGTCTGCCAGCTCCTTTCCAGTAAAAATGAGGCGTTGTTGGTCTATGAGGATGGCGATCAGATGGAGAAATGACATTAGTATGTGAGGCGTACCCGGCGGTATCCCTTCCTTCTCCTGGACAATGTGTTTTAACGTCAACAAATCCCAATCCAGAGCTACGCGACAAGTCATAGTTTTCCCGGTGAGGGTTTTAACAAAGACGGTGACCGTAGCCTGAGGGCCAAGTGAAAGAAACAGTATTGCTCCCTCAGAGATGCCGTAGAACTCCAAGGTCTTCTCATCCCGGAGCTCTGGACTATCATATTCAGAGAGCAGCTTGCACATGCCATCGTCATCAATATTTTGGAGACATTGGTGTGCTATATGTCAAGAGGATAAGAAATTGATTTCAAGTTCATCTCCCTTGTCGTTCATACCAATTGGCGTTCCAGTGTTTGCTTGAATCTGGGATTTCAAGACTCCAACAGCGCTGCTGAGATCGATATCGAATACTAGAGAGGTTTGCCATTGATTCTCGACGAATATCAGAACCATCGAGAGAAGGGAGAGGTCGACATCCAGAAGTAGTTGGGGAGTGAGCTTTTTTTTATAAACTGGAGGGGGGACTTTAATAAGGCCATCAGATCTCGTGAAAAGAAACAGGTCGGGGTTGCCGCGCTGCGGGGATCAGTTGATAGGGTGGGCGTGGTGGATTTCGCTATCAGAAGGTTGCCTATTCACGGCAGACCTTCCTTCGCCTCCACCCTGAAGCGCCTGGCTAGACCTTTTCTGCCGTCACCCCCTCTATATTTTTCCCCCATCCATTCATATTCCGGGACAGTAAAATAAGTGGTCCTAGGGGAGGCGCGTCCACTCTGTATGGAATCGAGCGTAGTTAGTACATCCTGCTTCATAGCCTTGCCATCACAAACCTCCGTATCGTCAGATTTAGGCCCCTGCGATCTTTCTGACGTCACATTTTGTTCCGTCGTCTCTTTCCGAAAGAAAGTACTACCTAGTCAATGTCACCCCAACGCTATCACGCCCCGCATCTATGGTGGACACCGTCCGACCTATCGATGGCCCACATCGATCAACCCTCCTCTACTATCCAGAGGGACATCGGCCCCTTCAGTCCATATTCAAGCAGACAAGGCAGCCCTTTATCAAAGTCTGTCGCTCACCATCCCTGGACCAAGCCTAAATTTCCTATTTCCTTTATGTCACTACGTTGCCCACATACATCGGTAGCTCTCTTGGTGAAAATTCCAGATTGCACCGTGACACGTTGATGCCTCAGACCAAATTGCCAACTACCCTGAATGCCTTGAGGGATGCGCGTGCTCGATTACACATAACGCATGGCCCGGTCTTCCCTGTGATTTAGGAAAGACTTGAGCATCAAACTGCTAGACACAAGGGCGCGCCAGACTCGGAATGGGTTCTCGCGTCGTATGTCCAATGACGTCACCTTAACGGACACGTGCCCGCGGCGCGTAATATCGATAAAAGGACGCGAGGTCGCCGCTCGCCTTGCGTACTCCAACGTTAGCAATGGCTCCCAAACGTTATCATCCAGCCAAGGCAGGAAGTACGAGCACCAGTAGTAAAACACCCGAAAAGGAGCACTTGGCGGAATCGAGGGCCCTCAAGCGCGCAGAGCGCGTAAAGGCTAGGCATGCAGAGGCAGAAAAGCGCAAGGAGGTCGTACGTAGTGTTGTGTCTGCTTCGGTTTCACGTCGCGTATACAAGTCTCACTGAAATTCTCATATTTCAGGGAAATGCGCACTTTCGCAAAGGGAAGTACCGAAATGCTATCGAGGAATACGAAGCCGCGATCAAGATCAACGGTCCCACTTCCGTGTACCTCTCAAACATGGCTGCGGCATGGCTGAAACTTGAAGCGTGAGTTTTGCACTTGTGTGTGGTCCTGTGGGCTGCGCTGTCTGATGATATGGAACACATTTCGTAGATACGACATCGCAGAACACTGCGCTCAGCGCGCCCTCGTTCTCGATCCTACATTCATGAAGGCACGTTATCGTCGTGGGCTTGCGCGCAAAGGGAGCCTCCAGTTCTATGCGGCTATCCTTGGTGCGTTAACCCGTGCCGCCTCTCATGTCATCACGCCGAGTAGAGCCACTGAGACTGAGGGTTGGTACACGCACGAAGACTTTGAGGTGCTCCTGAAACAAGATCCGAACTCGACCGAGGCAAAGAAGGCGCTTGACGAGACGTTAACCCTCATGAACGAGCGCGACGATGACGACGATGAGTCCGACGCGTTTGACCAAGCATTCCCGTCGCTGGACGAGACAAAGGTCGAGCTCGAGTCTGTGTCAGACTCGAGCGATTGGAACCACGGAGGGAACGGAATTCCCTGCCGGTTCTACAACCACGATGGCTGCATGCGGGGCACTGGGTGCAGGTATTCGCACGCGCCGGATCACAGGAGTGTGCGAGATCGCCTGTGCGCCTTTTCTTCCTGCCTTTCCTTGCGAGGAGGGAGCGCTGACATTGGGTGGTGATCAGCGGGCGCAACGTCTGTATGCACTTTCTACTCGAGGACTGCAAATTTGGCAGCAGCGCGTGCGTGTATTCCCACGACAAGTCCTACTTGCCCTCCGGCCGCTGGTGGGACGATGATGACAAAGTGGTCCTTCTCCGGCAAATGACTAAGGGGCCAAGACCCAAAGAAAATTCAGCCTTCATGCCCTACATGTGCGGACTCTCAAACAACCGTCTTGCTTGGGCAGCAGCACATGGGGTTGAGATGGAAGAAGTGTACGGGCACTGGAGGGACCAGGCGAAGGAAGGGTTTTGCAATGCCGCAGATGAAGGCTTGTACGCTGCCTTAAAGGGCAACGGTAGGGGGTACAGGGCTGGGCGGGGTCGTGGCCGTGGTCGTGGTCGTGACCGTGGTCGCGGCAGTTGGCACAGCGGACTGGATTTGGACGACTTCGAAGAGAGCGAGAGAAGGAATAGCTTCGGATTCACAGAGGGTGAGATGCAGGAACTCCTTTGTCAGGGTGTCATGCCGTGGGACGATGATGCATGTGTGAGTACTTTTGATTTTCAAGCCCCTTGCTTTATTCTGCATTTTTCTAATTCTCGTATTAGGATGTCCTCGACGCAATCTACTCGCTCTAATCTATTCTCCGTGTGCTCGCGGCGCGCTTCGTACAGTAGTTTTAGTTTTGAGACAATATCTATGGACTCCGAGTCGTGCCGAGACGCGTCACGGTAAGCAGACGCGTCTATTCTGGAGTATTCCATAAGCGGTTGGGGGCCAAACAAAGCACCAACAATATGAACTCGCGCCAACGCGCGAATTTCTCTTCTCATTCTCTCCCTCCAAAGCCTCTCCCTCCACTCTCCTCTTCGCTGTCCCCTTATTCCCCTTCCCTTAATACTCTAACACTCATACACCATGCATCACGTCTCTTCTACGTCGTCTCGTGCTCTCCGCCGCGCTTCCGCTAAGGCCGCTCGCTCTGTTCTCGCCCGCGGTGCCCACAAGGAAATTAAGTTCTCCAACGAGGGTCGCGCGAGCATCCTCAAAGGCGTCGACGTGCTTGCAAACGCTGTCAGTGTTACGCTTGGGCCGAAAGGTTTGTTCGTTCCTGGTTGCTCCTGTTGTCGCGTCTTGGTTTGCTGACGTGTCTTACATAGGCCGGAACGTTATCATCGAGCAGTCGTTCGGTGGACCCAAAATCACCAAGGGTAAGCCTCTCTTCCTTTTCTGCGCATTGTATATATCATTTCTCTCTCTTTTCCGTTTCGTTTGGCTCCCTGTTTCTCGATAGGAGTACGCGTACTTTTCCCTTACTTCTGAGTTGACTTACTCTTTTCTTGGACATTTCCCTTTCTCTCGGTACTCTATATTGTGATATCATGCTCATTCCTCATGGTGATTTAGATGGTGTCACGGTTGCTAAGGCCATTACTCTGAAGGACAAATTCGAGAACCTTGGCGCAAGGTACGTTTTTCTATATTACTTCAGAGAAGATATTGACGACCTTTGGCAGGCTGGTACAGGATGTTGCACAAAAGACGAATGAGATAGCTGGTGACGGCACGACCACAGCGACGGTTCTCGCGCGCGCCATCTACGCAGAGGGTGTCAAGAACGTCGCTGCCGGATGCAACCCCATGGACCTTCGTCGTGGATCCCAGGCTGCAGTGGAGCGTGTTGTCGAGTTTCTTTCCAAAAACACGAAGACAATCACGACTACGGCCGAAATTGCTCAGGTGGCAACTATTTCTGCCAACGGTGACATTCACGTCGGTAACCTTATTGCGCAAGCCATGGAAAAGGTTGGCAAGGAGGGTGTCATCACCGTGAAGGAGGGCCGCACAATTGAAGACGAGATTGAAATCACCGAGGGCATGCGCTTCGACCGTGGCTTCATTTCTCCCTACTTCGTTACCGATGTCAAGTCGCAGAAGGTCGAGTTCGAAAAGCCCTACATTCTCCTCTCGGAGAAGAAGATCTCTCTCCTGCAGGACATTCTACCTTCACTTGAGGCTGCTGCCCAGGCCCGCCGACCGCTGCTTATCATTGCTGAGGACGTGGATGGCGAGGCCCTTGCCGCCTGCATCCTCAACAAGCTTCGTGGCCAGCTTCAAGTAGCTGCTGTCAAAGCTCCCGGCTTCGGTGATAACCGCAAGAGTATCCTTGGAGACCTCGCTATCTTGACCGGTGGAACAGTCTTCACTGATGAACTTGACATCAAGCTCGAACGTGCGACAGTAGACCTTCTTGGAACGACTGGCTCCGTAACGATCACAAAGGAGGACACAATCGTTCTTAATGGAGAGGGTTCGAAGGATTCCATTCAGTCGCGTTGCGAGCAGATCCGCTCACTCATTGCCGACCCTACAACAAGCGACTTCGACCGCACCAAACTCCAGGAACGTCTCGCGAAACTCTCTGGTGGTGTTGCCGTCATCAAGGTTGGTGGGTCCTCCGAGGTCGAAGTTGGCGAGAAGAAAGATCGCTATGATGATGCTCTTAACGCGACGCGTGCCGCTGTCGAGGAGGGCATTCTCCCTGGTGGTGGCGTTGCGCTGCTCAAAGCATCGCTCTCGCTCATTTCCTCTGCGCCTGGGGCCGTCAACCCATCATCCGTTACCACGAACCCTGACGTCAAGCCAATCCCAACGGTGAACTTTGACCAAGACCTCGGCGTATCTATTATCCGTCGTGCGCTGACGCGGCCTACCCGCACAATTCTGAGCAACGCGGGAGAGGAAGCCAGCGTGATTGTTGGCACTCTCTCTGAGCAGTATGGTACACCAGATAAGTTTGCCTGGGGCTACGACGCGAGCAAGGGCGAGTATGTCGACATGATCAAGGCTGGTATCGTCGACCCACTCAAGGTCGTCCGGACTGCCCTTGTGGACGCGGCGGGTGTTGCAAGTTTGCTCACGACCAGCGAAGCGAGTATCGTTGATGGCGAGGAAGAAAAGCCCGCAGGCGGCCCCGGAATGGGAGGCATGGGCGGTATGGGTGGTATGGGAGGTTTCTAAGCGCGTCGGCAGAGTTCTCTGCACATCCTCGAGGTTCTTCACTGGCGCTTTATGTTCTCCGCATTCCACTGCATTTTGCCTTAAGGGATTTGGTCGTTGGTGAATATTTTCGTCTACTTAGTATCCCCAACTCCCTTCCCACGCCTACCTATCCCTCCACATGCATAACACAAAGTAATCTACATGCACGCATAGTTACGTATTCAATGAATACACCCCCACTCATCGTTTTTATGCTCACATTTGCATGGTTGATGACGCGATCATAAGCTATAGCCATCACTCAAGAATCATCTAGGACGCTTTGCAAGGATCATTATGTGGCCGGAGCGGATGACCGGTCGCGCTTGGGTTTCCCGAAGAGGCCGCTCAGTACTGTACCGGTAACACCTCCGCAGACATTTACTGAGTTGGTTCATCTAGAGCGGACTTGGTGGTGCATTCACGCCGCTACAGATTATGCTAGCCAACGAAGACTGCTGTCGCACCAGATCGGAACAGAACCGTGATTGTCGTTTTCCCAAATAAATAGAACTTCCTTCCTGAATGGACTTGTCCACGAGCAATGACCCCAGGTTGGATGGGTGTTCGAAATATACTACTAGTATTGCGTGATGTCAGAGCCGCCGTGCCAGTCAGAGGCTGAGTGCCCTAGTGGACTATGATAGCACCTGCGACGACCCGACCGCACCTTACAGTGTTGATGCTTGTAATAAGCCGGGCGAGCTTTGATGCATTGATGGGGGGGGGGACTTTACGTCAAGAACGTGCGACGTTGCGGTTTTGGGCGTTATCAATCCTCGGCGTCAGGTGGGTAGCCGCAGAGTAGGCGTGGCTACAGACGACATAGGTGCTGGAGCCACATCTACTTCAGACTCTCTTTGCTTCTGTTGCCATGTCTCAGGTACCTCCCACGCCTTCCTCTTCTTCCAATTTCCAGGCCATCTTTCATGCTTCCCTGAAAGCGTATGAGAAGAAAACGAAGAAAGACCTTCTCGCACATCCCTTGTTGGCACAGTTGCAGACCTGCGACTCTCCCGATAATATTTTGGCCGTGCTTCGTGGCCAGGTCCAACAGTCCGAGCAGCAACGATCTGCGCGCGGCGATGATAGATTGACAAAATGGTTGAACCCGACCGTCAATGTCCTGTATGCGTTTTCTGCGGCACTTGGCGAGGGCGTTGGCCTGGTGAATTCCGTTTGGACAGCCCTTCTACAGTACGATCCACCCTCTGATACGATATCTCTAGGTGTTCTCGCCTGCGAAAGTGATTTTTGCTGGTGCCGGTGTCCTCCTCTTGGTAGCTATTGACCCAAATTCCCTTACTTGGAGTGTTCTGATACCGAACTCTGACATGATCAGGCGGCAAAGGATGTTGCTGCGAGCCAAGAAGCGCTTGTTGATATCTTCGGGCGCATTGAAAACTTCTTCAGGCGGCTCGAGACTTATACCGAAGTGCCATCAACAGAGGCGATGAAGGATATTATAGTGGAGATTATGGTTGAGGTCCTTGAAATTTTTGCGATTGTGACGAAGGAGATGAAGCAGGGGCGGGCGAGTGAGTCTACTCCCTGGTAATCCGTCACCCATCGCTGATGGAAATTCAGGGAAATACCTCAAGAAACTAGTTGGAAGGGCAGATATCGAGGACGCCCTGAGAAGACTGGATAAATTGACGCAGGAGGAGGCCCGGATGGCAATTTTGCAGGTCTTGAAAGTCGCACATCATGTTGAGGACGGAGTTAAGACTGTCGGCGACGACGTGAAGGACGTGGGCGACAAGATAAACCTAGTTATTAAGGGTACGTTGGGCACGTCAGCTCTTCACGGACATCATCATTAACCTTTATACGACTAGACGCAAAGGAAGCAAAAGTGACCTCAATGGAAACAAAAGCTCTGTTGCAACGGACGGAAATCGAAATGGAGGAAGCCAAACGTTCGTGGCCATTTGACCCTGCTGCTCTTTGTTGTCGGGGCTGAAATGCCACTACAGGGAGCTGGGCACGGCGGGACCACCGAGCGTGGCTGTCCCCTCCGGATCCATCCACTAATCAAAATATTGCGTGGAGTGCTCAACACGAGGGATCGGCGACGTGGTTCTTCCAGGAAAATGTCTTTATGGAATGGAAGTCCAAGTCCGCCACACCCTTGTTATGGATCCACGGGAAACGTGCGTCCTTCTGTCCCTTTACAGCCTCCCTTGATCTTGATCGCTTCAGATCATCGTAGCGGGTTCTGGGAAGAGCATCCTTTGGTTTGTTGCCATTTGTCAGGTGTCAGGTCAACCTTTAGGGAACTTATACTGCCAACCAGCTCCGCAATTATCCAAGACATAATGACGTTGCGGGAGGGGCTAGCCTCTATAGCATATTTCTATTTCGATTTTAGGGACACCGATAAACAACACTGCCACAACTTGCTCCCTTCGCTCCTTACACAGCTCTCTGCTCGTTCCAACAGTTATGGCGACATACTTTCCCACGTTTATAAGACACACGACAACGGCGCGCGTAAGCCCAGCACCAGCACGCTGATCGCGTGTCTTAAAGAGATGCTCGCGCTACCCGGCCAAGGGCCAATCTACATTATCTTGGATGCGCTAGACGAATGTCCAAATACCTCTGGAATTCCATCCCCCCGCAAACAAGTCCTTGATCTCTTAAAGGACCTTGTCGGCCTTCGGCTCCCAGACCTCCATATATGTGTCACAAGCCGCCCGGAGATCGACATCCGAATCACCCTTGAGCCCCTAGCGTTCCATTCGATCTCCATCCACGACCAAAGTGGACAAAAAAAGGATATAGAAGACTATATCAGATCTGTCGTCTACGCGGACTCGGATACGGCGATGAGGAGATGGAGGGACAAGGATAAAGACCTGGTTGTTAAGACGCTCTCGGAAAGAGCCGATGGAATGTAAGTGCGTATAAGGATCTTGATGACACTTAATAATTGTTTCACAGGTTCCGATGGGTTTTCTGTCAACTGGAAGCATTGCAACACTGCATCCCACAAAGCATTCGGCGAACCCTTGACGAACTGCCCGAATCTTTGGACAAGACATATGAGCGCGTATTGAAGGAAATCAGCAGGGCCAACCAATACCACGCGCATCGTCTCTTACAATGTCTCACTGTGGCCATTCGGCCCCTGCGTGTCGCGGAACTAGCAGAATTGCTTGCGCTCGACTTTGATGTGTCCGAAGGAGCAACACCAAAGTTAAATGAAGACTGGCGATCGGAGGACCGACAACGGGATGTGCTGTCTACGTGCTCCAGTTTGATCACCCAGGTCGACGATGGTGGTTCCCGCGTCATTCAGTTTTCGCATTTTTCAGTCAAGGAGTTCTTGACTTCCAATCGCCTCGCCATTTCTAAAGAAAACATTTCACACTTTCATATCATGCCTGAGCCTGCACACACCACTCTCGCCCAGGCCTGCTTGGGGACCCTACTGCACTTGGAGGATAACGCTAGCCATAATCGGGTCGAAGATGGCTCTGCCTTTGCTATATATGCCAGTCGACATTGGGTGGACCATGCCCAGTTTGGAAAGGTGTCATCACGCATAGAAGATGGGATGCGGCGTCTTTTTGACTCGGAAAAACCATATTTTGCCGCGTGGCTCCAGTTACACGACATCGACGACGGCTGGCCTTGGTTCAGATATTACCACGAGGCGGATTTCCGTGCAACTCCACTGTATTATGCTTCACTGTGCGGGTTTCGTGACCTGGCAACACACATCCTAGTCGAGCATCCAGATCACGTAAATGCGGAGGGTGGTCTTAATCACAGTCCACTAACGGCGGCATTGTACAAGAGACATTTCGAAGTGGCAGAGCTACTATATCAGCAAGGCGCAGTCGTGGATATTACGAAGTACAATAAGCCAACCCCACTGCAAGCTGCATCGGCGGATGGACTTACCGAAGTCGTGCGTTGGTTACTCAACCACGGTGCAGACGCAAATTGGCAAGAAGACGATCGCTGGGCTCCACTTATTTCGGCTGCAACGCATGGACACCTGGACATCGTTCGGACGTTACTGGGGCACAGCGCACGCACCGACACCGCGAATCACTTTGGCCGCACTCCATTGCATCAGGCATCGAATTACGGTCATGTGGAGATTGTGAGGCTATTGCTCCAACATGGGGCAGACGTCAACGCACAAGATAATTTCCACTCAATACCATTACACTCAGCATCGTTTTGTGGGCAGCTCGAGGTCGCACGTCTACTGCTCGACCACGGCGCGAATGTAGACGCCAAGAACAAAAACGGAAAGACCCCGTTGCACCTAGCGTCCCAGGAGAGAAGCGAGGTCGTGCGCCTGCTGCTCGACCGTGGCGCAAACACGGATCTCAAGGATATGGATGGATGGACCCCATTGCACCTAGCGTCATCCCAGGGGAGAACCGAGATTGTGCACATGCTGCTCGACCGTGGCGCGGACACGGGTGCTGGGAACAAGGAAGGATGGACTCCGTTGCACCTAGCGTCGCACGGGGGGGAAACCGGGGTCGTGGGCCTGTTGCTCGACCGTGGCGCAAATATAGATGCGGAAAAGGAGGACGGGTGGACCCCGTTGCACCTGGCGTCAAACTGGGGGGAAGCCGAGACCGTACGCTTGCTGCTCGACCGCGGCGCGAGTGTAGACGCCAAGAACAAGGAAGGAAGGATTCCATCCCAAGTAGCGTCAGGATGGCGGAGGGACGAGATCGTACAGATGTTGACGGAGCACAGTGCTGCACGGACTGCGACCCGCGTGCGTGAGAATAAGGGCGAGGATCCGAGAGCGAAAGATAAGAACGATGTAGAGGGCCAACCCGAGAACGACGATCTTAGTTCGCTCTCGTCAATGGATATCTGAATATCAATATCGGTAGCTTAGACTCTCCCTGTACTTTGTTAGTATTTTGACCGAGACTATATATATACAAGATGGAGCCGTCTGTATGAGTACGGGTAGGGGAAGAAGCGGGGGAAAGTGAAACGTATCGAAAGGAGTATCGTACACAACATTAGCGGTCAGTGTCGAGCAACGAGTCGAGTCACATCCAAGTAGGGATCGAAGTCGAAACACAAGGGAACATAGGGGAAGAGGAGGAGTGAGGTCGACAGTGCAAAAAGTCCGAGGGTTTGACAGGTCTCAAAACGGGCGACGATGACGGAGGTAAGGTGGGCTGTGGCACATATGAGTGCGTGGGATGAAGTGGCCCTTTAAGGATATAGGCAACGATCGTGCCGACCAGTGATAATGAATTCAAGCGACATGATGATTGTGCGGATGATAAAGAGGAGGGGTGTTCCCGATGGGACAGACAAGGAAAGAGCAGCACCATGAAGGTGATGCGGAACTCGATGTCAGAGGAAAAGGACGGGTTCTGTTACACAAAGACCGTGACACTGTGAAACGTTGGCGGTCCGCACATGTACTGCAGACACATAGACATGTTTCTGTAAACGAATGTGAAATAGTCAAGAACATTCCACTTTCAGGGCGGAAGGCCGAGTGACATACCATTAATGAAGCCAAAATTTAATTGAATGCGATGATACTGGCACCGGCAGAATGAAGGATAGTGTCATCCCAGGAGTCAATGTGCCAGAGCAGACGGGTCGTGGAGATGTGAGCGATATAAACATCGACGCGAAGATCAGCCCAGCAAGAGATGTCGAGGTAGTTCAAGGCGATAAAGACGGTGGGTTTCTTCCAGAACTCAACCATGCCAAGTGTGATTTCGTTGCTGGTTCTTGGCTGCGGTCTGTCCCAGGGGCGAACGTCCAGCGTGTTGATAGATGTGCTAAAGATGTGCTCACGATCCTCCGGATAGGCAATCCAGCAAGCCTGCGCGGCCCAGAGAATAGTGTTCGACCAAGTCTCGATAGTGAGCGTGAATCCCCTCTCATCGATACCACTAGCCGTAGTTTTGACGCGATAGTTGCGGCCCTTGTCGAAGTCGAGGCAGTTCAAGAAGACGACGACCTTGGGAGGGGTGACGAACGGGCGCTCAAAGCGAATGCGCACAGAGGCGGGGGAATCGCGGTCGCTCCAGAGGTTGCGCATGTGTTCACCAGTGAGGAAATCTAGGTCAGCGGGTGCGAGGGCGAACACACTATCGACGGCGCTGTGGAGAGTGGTATCATCCCAGGGGGTGATGCTACAGTCGGCCGAATTACATGTGACGCGCTGGAGCGTCGACCGAACGCGGATGTTGGCGTTTCTGCTGATATCTAGCTTACGGAAGCCATGGGCTAGGCGGGGGTGATCGACGAATGGATGAGGGAATACCAATCTGGTCTGGGTATTGTCAAATTCACAGAGGACGGGCATGACAGGTTATGGAACGCAGTTGAGAGCAGGTTGAAGCCGAAGAAGCATGAGAGAGAACCAGTAAATCTCAAGAGGTTTTCTAAGTCCCACACGTGTTTAGATCTATTTGATATGATATCGGTCTTACCATATGAGCGCTTCACAGCAAGAATCTTGCCCTGGCTGTTGCAAATGTTCACACACTCACAAAATTGAAGGTTCGTATGATACCAGTACTTTCTGGGGAGCCTTTCTTACCAAACCAAAAAAATTCATAATGTCAAGCAGCTTCCATACATATGGGATCATATAAAAAAGAGGGATCTGTGGATATTTACGGCTACAAGAAAATCATATTTGTGAGGGGGTGGTCTGGAGTAGGTATCCATGCCCCAGGTCTGGGTAATGTCGTACCCGTACACAAAGATCCATAACTGGTATAATTAATACATCAAAAGTGATACGCACAACAGGTTTCAAGTCAATATCTTGACTCCACGTGCACCGGGGGGAAGTTCTCGAGGTGTGGGAGTGTAGACGGCAAGAGGTAGAATGGGCACGAGGCCCTGAGGCGCATACAGGTATACTTTATCTAGATTTGGCAGTCTTCCCTGCTCACAGCGCTCACAGCCTGGGATCCACAACCTCTCACTTGTGCAGAGATGGGGAGGGAACACGCCGACTCTGTTCAACGTCGGGTCGGCGCCAACTGGATGTTCTTGCAGGGGCGCAGGGGTCTACAGATGCGATTTATGGTAGCATTAGGTTCTTGATTGGGTCCTATATAGTTGTCGTAGACCTGTCAAGCAGACAAGCAAGCAGAACATAACATTCATCACAGCCCGCACGGCCTACAGTGGCCTCGTTAATAGGCCTCATTCCCCACAAATTTTAATTAGTGATTATGTAATTATCGGTCTCCCACGGCTCCCCAGGTTTTCTTTCGCGCCCTTCGAGGAAACCTTCGACCTGACCGACCTGACACCCTTTATACCCCCTTCACGGAACAACAGCCCAGCTACCTCTTGGACAATTATTTATCTGGGAAAGCATATGATTAATTCTCGACATCAGGAAAAGCCTGTCCAATACCTACAATCTTTGCGGCCCACCTTGACCCCACACTTGCCTCTACTCCACAGTGAAAGCTCTATAAGTTTCCTTTTTTGGTACCTTGTTTCCCTTTTCAGGCAGGTGTTGGACGAGAGGGAGCTCAAATCCCCTAAAAACATTTGCCAACTATCCAATTTGCCCCCCATTGATTAATGGCCTGTCGGACCCCTCCTTTTCTCTTAAAGTTTCCACTGGCCCTTTGATCGTGTCAGCCACCGTAGACCCGGAAAAGAAGCGAACAAACGAGAAAGATGAGGCTCCGCCAGGTTCACCAAGATGAGACTAGACGAAAGTTCCGTCAGTTCTGAACCGAGGAGTGTTCCTTATTGGAACTGCTAAATCATTCCACCTTACCTGGCCCTATATTAATCGGCCACTTACCATCCCCCTCATTCGACTTTTCAACATGGCCGCCATTGCAACCTCCCCCACACCTTCGCCTGCCCCCTTTCCTCCGTCTGCCCCCAAGGACGAGAAGATTGCCGCCCGCGAACGCTTCCAAGCTGTGTACACCACCATTTACAATGACTTCATTGACGATTTTCGCAAACGCAATATGCCCGAGGATGTCATTGAGTACTATCGACGCGTTCGTCCTTCTACGATTTCAATTCCTTCTCCCCCTTACGCGACAGTCTTACCACGTGACAGAGCATGGACTACAATGTCCCCGGCGGAAAGCAAAACCGAGGTCAGAGCGTCGTCGACTCAGTCACCATCCTCATGGGTCGCGAGCTCACCGAGAAGGAACACTTCAAGGCCGCCATCCTCGGCTGGGCTGTTGAATGGGTCTGCTCCTCTTCCTCCGCGCCAATATGACGTGCCGTTGACGACCGATTCAAGATGCAAGCCTACGTCCTCGTTGCTGATGACATTATGGACTCGGGGGTCACCCGTCGCGGCCAGCCTTGCTGGTATCGTCTAGACGGTGTCGGCCTCAAAGCAATTAGCGAGTTATTCGTTATAGAAGGGGCAATCTTCCAAATTCTCCGCAAGCACTTTCGCAAGGAACCAATTTACGTTGACCTCATGAATCTTCTGCACGATGTGTGTCGCGTTGTTCCCTCCCTTCTCGACAAATCACTTAACCTGCTCGTTAAGGCCTCGTATCAAACGACAATGGGGCAACTCGTTGACTTGCTCGCCTCTCCAGTAAACAGTGTGGATCTGTCCAAGTTCTCTCTCGCCAAGTATGGTCATCTTGCTCCTGACTTCGTCACCTTTTTAAAACTTACACGTACACTTCCCTTGATGACCCACAGGCACAGAACAATTATCACCTATAAGACGGCGCTCTACACCTTCTATCTCCCCGTCGCTCTCGCGCTGCTCATCTGCGGTTTTCCCATCGAGAGGCAGAACGAGTCAGATCCAGACTGCTACAAGATCGCGCTGGATATCCTGGTCCCGCTTGGAGAGTACTTCCAGATCCGGGACGACTATCTGGACTACTCTGGAACGCCCGAGAAGATTGGCAAGATCGGCACGGACATTGTAGACAACAAGTGCTCGTGGTGCATCAATATAGCCCTCGCCCGTGCCAGTCTGGCGCAACGAGCGATCCTGGACGCTAACTACGGGCGGAAGGACCCCGAGGCAGAAGCACGGGTCAAGGAGGTCTTCCGGGAGGTCGGTGTCGATGCGGCGTATGCAGAGTACGAGGCGGAGTCGCATGCGCGAATCAACGCGTTGATCGACGCGGCGCCAGAGGTGCAAAGCCCGAACGGGGACGCGGTACTCCGCCGAGCTGTCTTCCGCGAATACTTGGAGAAGACATACTAACGCACCGAGTAGTGTCGAATGACAAACCTTGATCGTAGAAATGCTTATACCCACCCCATTCACTCTTTCCCCGCTTTTTGCAAGTGCAGTCCCGTATTTTACTTGTCCAACCAAGTACTATGTATTGCACGCCACATGCTTACTAATTCTCTCGGGGTTCTCAGTTGTCGGAATTTACTGACTTTCGGGTTGTGCCGACTGCCTCTCAATAACCCGTGTGTCAGTTCCCTTCGCAGTCCCGCTCCACAATGCTAGCTCAATGAAATTCTTTTTTTGGTACTTCATTTCCCTTTTTAGGCAGTTATTGGGGTACATTCAAATTTCCCCCCTACTGATTAATGGTCCCACCATTTATTGATCCATCTTCACCTCATATGGTCTCTCAATGGTTTTATTAGCCCTTCGATTGTATCAATCACCGTGGACCCGGAAAAGAAGCGAACAAATGAGAAAGGTAAGGCTCCGTAGGCTCACTAAGATGAGACTGAACGAGGGCTCCATCTGTTCTGAACCGAGAAATGTTCCTCATTGGAACTGTTAAATCATTCCGCCTCGCCTGACCGTATATTAGTCGGCTACTTACCATCCCCTCATTCGAATTTTCAACATGGCCACCATTGCAACCTCCTCCACACCTTCTCCATCTGTCCCCAACGACGAGAAGGCTGCTGCCCGAAAACGCTTCGAGGCTGTGTACGCCATCGTTTACGATGACTTCCTTGACAATTTTCGCAAATACAACCTGCCCGAGGAGGCCATTGAGTACTATCGACGCGTCCGTCCTTCTACGGATTCAATTTCTTCTTCTCTCGAGCGGCAGTCTTACCACCCGGCAGAGCATGGACTACAACGTCCTTGGCGGAAAGCTCAACCGAGGCTTGAGCGTCGTCGACTCAGTCACCATCCTCAAGGGTCGCGAGCTCACCGAGGAGGAATACCTCAAGGCCGCCGTCCTCGGCTGGACTGTTGAATGGGTCTGCTTCTCTCCCCCAGTGCCAATATGACGCGTCGTTAACGACCGATTCAAGATGCAAGCCTACTTCCTCGTTGCTGATGACATCGTGGACTCGGGCATCACCCGTCGTGGCCAGCCCTGCTGGTATCGAGTAGACGGTGTCGGCTCCAGGGCCATTAACGATTTGTTCGTTATAGAAGGAGCGATTTTCCAAATGCTCCGCATACGCTTCCACGGGGAACCGTTTTACGTTGACCTCGTTGACCTTCTGCGCAAGGTGTGTCACATTATTCCCCATTTTCAACAAATAGCTTAACCTACTTGTTTAGGCCACGTATCAAACGGAAATGGGGCAACTTGTTGACCTGATCACCTCTCCAGTGAACAGTGTGGATCTGTCCAAGTTCTCTCTCGCTAGGTTTGCTCATCTTGCTCCAGACTTCATCAGCCCTTTTGAAACTTACGCGCACACTCCCCCCGATGGCCCACAGACACACCATAATTATCACCTACAAGACGGCACTCTACTCCTTCTATCTCCCCGTCGCTCTCGCGCTGCTCTTCTGTGGTTTCCCTATCGAGAAACGGAATGAGTCAGATCCAGACTACCACAAGATCGCGCTGGATATCCTGGTGCCTCTCGGCAGGTACTTCCAGATCCAGGACGACTACCTGGACTACTCCGGGACGCCCGAGGAGACTGGCAAGATTGGCACGGACATTGTGGACAACAAGTGCTCGTGGTGCATCAACACGGCCCTCGCCCTTGCCAATCCGACGCAGCGAGCGATCCTAGACACTAACTACGGACGGAAGGACCCCAAGGCAGAGGCACGGGTCAAGGAGGTCTTCCATGAGGTCGGTGTTGATGCTGCGTATGCGGAATACGAGGCGGAGTCGTATGCGCGGATCAACGCGCTAATTGACGCGGCGCCAGAAGTGCAAAGCCCAAACGGGGACGCGGTACTCCGCCGGACTGTCTTCCGCTCATTCGTAGAGAAGACCTACGAACGCAACATGTAGTGTCGAATGACAAACCTTGGTTGTAGAAATGCCTATACCCACTCCCTTACTCTTGCCCCACGTTCGAGCTCTTATTTCTTGGAAATGCCGCTATGAATAAATTTACTGTGGAATTAGGTACCATAATTATTATAAGCCACCAATTTCCTCTCTTCCTGTGCCTGAGTTCCCTTGCGCGCCTTTCGTGTGACCCTTGAAACAGGCCCAGCGCGAGAGAGGTCCCGGTTGTTCCTCTGGTTTCCCTAACTGTTGTAATCTCCGTGCGCGCTGAGCCAAGCAGCACAGGTACGTCTCGTGCGGTTCTGCATCCAATATAAGAGGAACGTGGGGCATGTATATAAGGTGGGACGTGCGTAACCGGACTTTGTGGCCGGTCCAAAGCGGACCGGTCCACGTGAATGATGCGAAAAGGACGCAACGATGCGAATCGAAAGAGCGCAACTGACACCAAGATCAATCGGTGTGTCAAACTTAAACTCGGCGTTGGCTTGGTTCACCAAATCGGTACTAGAGGGCATCCAGTAACGTTTCATTTTCCTGACAAATTCAGAGAGTGTGCCAGCGGCAATGCGCACAGAATCACCTTCGTCCGAAATATCAGATTATAAAGTCTCCATGTGGTCCGTAAACACCCCGTCTCCACTTCTCCGTAATCTCCCCGTCCGTGTTCTCTACATTAACACCATTAATGGCTGAGTACTCCGAGTCACAAACTGCTCCCCCGGACATCGTCAAAGTGTGAGTTTGTGTTCGGTGATACTGTGTACATGTAGTGATTGACCTCATCGCACCCTGGTCGTTTCGCAGAGCTGCTCCTCTAGTGCGCTTGGTTTCCCTCTGTTGTCCACGCAACTGATATCCTCAACAACCAACGTAGCTCTTTGGCCCTTTATTCAACTGTGCACTCTATGGCGTTCTCTGCGTCCAGATCTGTAAGATGACTATCCCTTGAAGCCTCGGCCTATTCCGCTCATACACGTTCAGTTGTATATAGCTGCAATTTTCCAAAAGACAGACGACTCGTTAAGTTTCTAGGTTAGTACTAGATGTTATTCAGAAGCTATGTGAAGTCAAAGCGGACTCTGAACAGCTTATTCTGTCTTCCTGCTGGAGACCGCTCAAACTGCGCTAACTGTGGCCAATGTCTTCTATTGGTTTGTGGACGGATTCGGCGATGCAGAGCGCCTCGAGCATTCCCACTTCGTCCCTATAGACATTGCAGTCGTGACCGGAGTTGTTTCGCTCACCGTTCAAGGGTACTTCTGTTATCGGATTTGGGTGCTGGACAGACGATCGTCATGGATCTGTTTGATAATTGCTGTCGTATGTGCCCCTCACTGTCCCCGCACTCTTCAAGTTCCTGACGTCTCCTGAGCACAGGCCGCGGTGACTCAAGGATCCGCATCGATGTGGACGAGCGTCAAAGTCGGTACCATACCCACTGTAGCGAGACGTCTTATCCCACACAGCCTTTAGTCACTCATGGCTGACAAGTATCTGGTCACCAAGACACCTGTATATGTACGCACACTCTTTTCGGTTTAAGTGGCTCTACCACCTCACGCATCCTCGCGTTAGTTATGGTCGGTAATGAGTGCCCTGGCGGACATTCTAATCGCGGTTGCGATGACTCTACTTGTACGGAGTCACCTTATTGGATCGTTTACTACGTCGACCGAGATTCTTTTGCGCAGCTAAGAAAGGCGACCAGCAGGTTCTCTAGCTTCATATTAGTTCGTGTGGTACGGCTTACCATTGAGACCAACGCCCTTACTGGTACCTGTCTTTCGGGAAACCCCACACAGTCGTGCATCTAACTTCTTTCCTTAGCCATCTTGGCCATCATGATCCTTGTGCTTTATGTCTCCTTCCCCGTAAGTCTGGACGAGATACGTCACGATTCATCTTTTGACCCCAATTACCTGATTCACAGAACGATATACACTATGTATACTTGTACGTGCCTTTGGTCCGTCGCTGTCCACCTTTTCAGCTAATTTGGGAAAAAAGATCTGAGATCATTGGGAAAGTGTGAGTGATACAGATTACTTACGCTGTGCGCGAGCCAAAACACTAACATACGTTCCAGGTACTCCAACACCCTCTTAGTGAGCCTCAATAATCGTATCTACTTGCGTGACCACCAATCACGGTGGGGCAATGAACAATCTGCCTAAGCGCCCAGAATAGTTTCGGGAGACCCTTGGGATCATATCGCTTCGGCGTCCACTACTACGTATTTACTACGCCTCACGACTAGTCCAGCTGGCATTTTCAATGGAAGTGGGGAGCTTGCAGTCAGAAATAGAGACCTTCCTTAGATAGAGATGGAGTTGGTGGCGCTCCAGCGGGGATCCGCCCGTGCCGGTGGTGTGGATGAAGCCCAATCTGGTCTTTCCACTCAATGGGTGCATCACCAATTTTCCACCGGATTAGTAATGTGAAGGTGAAGAAGTACATCACAGGCCTCATAAAAGTTCGGTGTGTGTGCATTGTGAAGTTAGACACTTTGGTTCGTAGATGGCCCGATATGATGCAAGATGCTTGATTGACGTTATCTTGGTTGGGGACCAACTCTGAATCGGGTTATCGAATATCTCGGTTCACTTCATTTTTTTTCATCAAGTCAACGCACCCATGACCCCCAGGCATGATGGCAAAATCGGCCAATAAAAAAGTACCGAGGAGATTGAAATGGAAGGTCAATGGAGGGTCAAGAGGATGGTAATGGCTTGAACATTGGTGGTAAACATGTCGAGAAGGGCGGTGATGACCAAGTTATGGCGTGTTCGGGCAGTGTCACGCTACGGCTATATTGAGCTGTAGGATACGATATTAAAGCCAAGGGGATATGTATTCTCCTAGCCCTACCTATTAGGGCGCAGCCAATAACTTAAAAGTTTCTGAGCTCTAAACCGGCCTACTTACTCAAGGCTTCTCACTAGGTGCCACTTAAATACCATTCTCCCTGATGCGTGTTTTTCCTTATTACGACTCGGGGCACCTCTTTAGGTCAACTGGCTTCCTTAACTGTAGGTGGTTCGCACTACGACCGGTCTTGACTTGTTGGTCTGTATCCCGGAGTACCAATTGTTTTTTTTTTTTAAATAAATAAAAGAGATTCAGGAAATGGGTATAACCAAGAATCAACGCCTTGCTGACATGCTCTAGGGATCGTTACGGCACACTGTAGGCTTGTCTAGCTCACCATCGGCGTATGATCGATGCGTGATCACGATCAGCCACCATTCCGCAAATCTGACTTTCATGGCAAACTAGTGGCGCACGCCGGTGGCAGCTGCTCGAGCCTTTCTAACTCCTCCAATTCGGTTCTTACCGTCGCTAACGAAGGCCCAGGTAGTCATCCGCAAACCGCATACACTAGCACAAAAGTATGACCGAGTTGTAATGGGGGTTATGCCCCCTTATGGTGCTGATCCACACGGAACCCTGTATCAGGTATCCGCTTTCCATGGATCATCTTCTCCCCTCGGCGCTGTAGCCACCGGACGTGTGGATCGTGTCTCAAGCCCAATGAACGGGATACTCTCACGAGGACGGCGATGTTCCTTTACGGCGCAGGCACGTGGTGATAAATGTCGATTGCACACTCCGATTCCGGGAAGAAGCTGCGCACGTTTAGTCCATCGAATGGAAGCAATATCCATAGAGGGTTCTGTAGTTCTGACTTCTCGGGCGCGTTAGCGCCTTGATATCTGAGTCGTTCGCTCTCACGGCCCGGTTATTAACCCCACTTCTCCGGGGCGCTACCTATCCCTGTCCTCGGATCTATAACATTAATGGCTGAGTACTCTGAGTCACTAACTGCTCCCCCGCTCGTTGTCAAAGTGTGAGAGCTTGGTGATACTGTGTTAGTAGTTATCTCATAGTCCCCTGATCGTTTCGCAGAGGTGATCCTCTTGTGCCATTGGCCTCGTACTGTTGTCCACACAACTGATATCCTCAACAACCTATGTGACTCTTCGGCCCTCTATTTGACTGGGATCTACAGCGTTACCTGTGACTAGATTTAGTCGAGGCTTGTCTCTAGAAACCTTGACTTATTCTACTCACACACGTTCGGATGTATACAGCAACAATTTTCCAAAGAACGGGCCATCTGTAAAGGTTGGTATTTGATGTTACTCGGACGATCTGTGAGGCCAAAGCGGACCCCGAGGAGCTTTTCTGTATTCCTTCTGGAGATCGTTTAAACTGCGTTGACTAGGGCCGATGTTTATCATTGAATTTTTGATGAATTTGGCGATGCCGAGCTCCTCGCGCATTACCATTTCTCCGCATACTTCCCCATCACAACCGTCATTATTTCGCTCATCGCTCAATGACCCTACTGTTATCGTATTTGGGTGCTGAACATACGATCGTCGTGAATCTGTTTGATCATCGCTGTCAGACGTATACCTGACTCTCCCCACGTTCTTCGGCTTTGTGGTGATTAGACAGCGGTGATTCAGCCAATCGTGGGAATGTGGGCGGGTATCAAAGTCAGTACTACACCGAAATGGCTTATCTTACACAACGTGTAGCCGCTCACGATTAGAGGGTATCTGGTTACCAAGACAGCATTATTTGTATGCACACCCATTTGGCAGAAATGGCCATAGTACCTCATACATTGTCGTGTTAGTTATGGTCGATACCGAGTGCCCTGGCGGACATTCCGATCGCGGTAGAGATGACGCTGCTGGGACGAGATCACCCTATTACTCCATTACTACGTCGGCCGATATTCTTTGGGACGTCTAAGATGGGCGAGCAGCAGCTTCGTATTAATTCGTGTGGCACGACCTCCTGACAAACGCACTTACTGGTACCTATCCCTCAGAAAGCTCCACAAAGCTGTGCAGCAAACTTCTTGTTTAGCCAGCTTGGCCATCACGATCCTTATGCTCTGCGCCCCCTTTCCCGTGAGTTGGAAAAGCTACGATCCATCTTCTGGCCCAGTCACATTATTTACAGAATGAGCTATATTACATGTACCTGTATGTTCTCTTGGTCTGTCGCTGTGGGTCGTTCCGGCCGATGGCGCTCTATTATATACTGAATTTTGGGCAATTGCTCTCACTCGTGGTTTTCCAGCGCCATCGCTGATATGGTTTGCGTATGGAAAACCAAATCTGCCAAATCGTGGTGGATGATACCTACTATACAACCTGCTAAACAACACCTTCCGTGAAGGTACCTAATTAACATGGGATCAGACGCAAGAGTAGCACCGTGGAGATAATTTGAAATATTTATTTCATTCGTGCGACACAATCGAGAGATGAAAGGAATAGGTTCTGTGGCACAAAAACAGTGGTATGTTGGCAGTCTGCACAGGTGCTGGAGGTGCACCGACATCGTGATGCTAAGCGTATGTGAAAAGCCAGAACCGCAGGGCGGAAGGCGGAGTATCTTACTGCTGACGAAGCCAAAATCTAATTGTATGCGATGATAGTTGCACCAACAGCATAAAGGACGGTATCATCCCAGGAATCAATGTGCCAGACCAAACGGGTCGTGGGGATGCCGTCGACGTAAGCACTGACGCGGAGATCGGCTTTGCAATCGTTGTCGAGATGATTCAAGGCGATGAAGACGGAAGGTTTCTTGAGGAATTGGCTCGAATCGAATGAGATTTCCTTTTTGTGTCCGAGTTGCGGCTGTCTCCAGGGACGAATAGCCATTGTACTAACAGATGTGCCCAAGATGTGCCCGCGATCCTCTGGATAGATAATCCAGCAAGCCTGCGCGCAGTGGAGGATAGTGTCTGACCAAGTCTCGATATTGAGCGTGAATCCTTTCACGTCGACGTCAGTAGCAGTAGATGACCCGCCAGTTGTGGTTCTTGTCGAATTCGATGCGGTTGAAGAAGACGACGACCTTGGGAGGGGTGACAAAAGGGCGCTTAAAGTCAATGCGCACAGAGGGGGGAGCATGGGGGTCCATCCAGAGGTAGCGCATGTGTTCACAAGCGAGGAAATCCAGATCACAGGGTGCGAGGGCGAACACATTACCGACGCCCCTGTAGAGAGTGGAAACCTCCCAGGCGATGAAGTGGCAGTTGGCCCGATCTTTTTTGGAGAATAGGATCACTTGACAATGATTGGGTTGTTTTTGTCCAAGTGGATGCCAAGGGGTAGGCGGGGGCAGGCGACGAATGGAAGAGGTGTGGTCTTGCCCTGAGTCTCCGACAGATGGTCCCGGGACTTGCCACTTGCTGTGCCATAAAAGGAAATACGGGTAATTGTCGAGTTTTATGAGGATAGGATCACGTGTAGAGTCTCGCGAAAGCACCAGATAATGTCCTGTCCTTTATTCAAAGAGCATGGCCCATAACCTGTAGCATGTTAGCGCAGCGTAGGTAAACGGTCGAATTCGCGGAGGACACGCATGATACTAGATGTTGGGGGCAGGCTGAAGGCGAAGGAGGGCCATTAGAGTCTCTCTGGTGTTTTTCTGCGTTTCATACATATCTATTTGTTCTATCATCGACGTTATCTTTCAGGTCATTCAGGGCTCTAGCTGAGGTCAATGGCACTAACTGTAATCCGTATCTCCGAGGATCGATCCTCCTGCATACATAAAGTAATAAGCACGCGCATATAGTTACGTATTCGATGAATGCTCATAATTTTTCGCCTACTTTTACTGGCTCGGTGCTAGTCAACACCTTCGCAGACATTTTTCAGTTAATTCCTTCAAAGTGGACGTGGAGATCTCCGCACTGCTACGGATTATGCCAGCCAATGAAGGGCAGCTGCCGTCCCACGGAGCTCATGTGCTCACGCATGAGTGCATGAGCGCCTGGGCCACACAGCAAGTAAGATCACCTCAACCCGTCATAATTCGGAGGTTACCCTTCATATTCATCAAGTCGAATGACAAAATTCAAAAAGCATCCAGTCTCGCTTTGATAGATGGAAGGTCAGAGGTTACGGTGTCGTGCAAACACTTGCGAGTATACTATTTAGTGCCCGATCTATACTAGGCTGATTCTAACCAAGAACTACGGGACAAACGTTCTATAGTACATCGCTCGTGGTGATCCAACACCATCACTAATATAGTTTGTTCGGACACAGAAGTAGCACTATGGAGATAATTGGGAAATTCGATTTCGTCGCATGGAGAAAGAGGGAAGGACGACTGCTGGTGCACCAACATACTAAAAGGATGTGGTAAGTCAGAATATCATATTAGCAGGGCAGAAGACCGAGTAACTTACAGGCCATAGCTGATGACGCCAATTGTTAGTCGAATGCGATGATAGTGGCACCAGCTGCATGAAGGATGGTGTCAGCCCAGGTGTCAATATGCCAGGTAAGACGGTTCGTGGAGATGTCGTCGACGTAAGCATTGATGCGAAGATTGGCTTTGCAAGAGATGTCGAGGGTGTTCAAGGCGACAAAGACCGTGGGTTTCTTCGAGAAGTCGATCGTGTCGAACCTGATTTCGCTGCTATTTTTCTGCTGAGGTTGGTTGGGGGGGTGAAGGTCCATCGTGGTAACAGATTTGCTAAATATGTGCTCGCGGTCCTCGGGATAGGCAATCCAGCCAGCCCGCACGGTGAAGAGGACAGTATCCGACCAAGTCTCGATATTGAGAGTGAATCCCTTCGTGTCGACGTCAGTAGCAGTAGTTGTGATACGCCAGTTGAATTTCTTGTCAAGGTCAATGCTATTCAAGAAGACGACGACCTTGGGAGGAGTGACGAAGGGGCGCTCAAAGTCGATGCGCACGGAGGCCGGGGCATCGGCGTTACCCACTCGGTCGCGCGTATGTTCACCCGTGAGGTATTCCACATCACCGGGTGCGAGGGCAAGAACATCCTCGACAGCATTGTGGAGAATGGTATCATACCAGGTGGTGATGTGGCAGTCAGCCGAACTCTTTGAGATGTTCTTGAGCGCCGACGTGACGCGGATGTTGGCGTTGTTGCCAATATCTATCTGACGGAGGCCATGGGCTAGGCGGGGGCGGTCGACGAATGGACGAGGAAAGTTTAATGTCCTGTGGTTAATGTCGGATTCACAGAGGATAGGCATGACAGGTTATGAAGCACAGTTGAGGATGGAAGGATGGATTGAATCTGAGGCCTGAGGGAGGGAGTAACAGTGGTCTCCTAGGAGTTTCTCAGTGCATTATAAGTGTTTGGATCTATATGATATGCCATTTAGCACAAAACCGGTGAATGCGACACCCCGTCCAACCTACACGTAAAAGGACGGCACCACCAGATTTACACCGAATACGAGTTCACTATGTCCGTCCTAATGACCACGCACCCACTGGCAAACGTGGTGTCTGGGCACGGAGGTGACACAACATGGCGTTGATCTGTCCGTGATCGCGTGATCGCGAGAGCGACCGAATGACGACAGCATCTGACATTTACATTCTCAGCGGCAATCATGCCACCTTCCGACTTTCGGAAACCAGTCGGAGCGCCTCCTCTTTCATCATTAACTCACCTCGGGACCCTGGTTAGCCGCAAGAAAGAGGAAGAGACCAAAGCCAGGAGCGTGGCTGGCTCTTCTCGCATCCACGAGGGCCCTCCGAGTCTTTCCTCCCTTAACCGCGTTCAGTCGATCGCCTACTAGAGACAAGGCTCCACAACGCGCATTTATCACCTGGTCCAAGGAGTAGCGCAAGGATCGTGACAAGAACCCAGTCCACGACTCGCGAGCGTACGAACATGCTCTAATACGCCCACCCGACAGTTGCAATTATCCCCTATGGTTGGCCGCCGTGCCCCCCAAAACGCCACCTGAGGATTATGTCCTATCACCCTCCGCACCCCTCCATGGCTTTTCAACTAGCCGTGAATTACTCTTTCACGTCTAACTACCCCCGAAAACACCAGCCCGACTTACCTCCGGAAGCGTTTACGTTGCCATCCACATTCCACCTGTACGACTGCCCACGTTTCGAAAAGGTGCGCACAGAAGTCTCACCCATCGACCCCACCTCCCTCAACCCGAAAGACCTGTTCGGAGGTACCCTTGGCACACTAGCCGCCATCCTAGTACAGTACCTCTAGAAAGCTAGTGCTTCAAGTTGACCCGATGCAGGCATCCCTTTCGACCCCAGCTGATGTTCTCTCACGTCAACCTGGTCCCCCCGTCTACGCAGTCCGCTAAGTGGGTAAGGTTTTCCCTTTTCCACTTCACATGCCCCTTTTTCTTTAGTCTTAGCTACACATGGACTGTCGCCTACAATACCACGCCTTCGGCATACATGAGCTCCTCTGAGAGTGTCTTGTATGGTATGGATCAATAAAAGAAGAAAAAGTGTCTCGTAATTATATTCATTCCGTGATTGATCATTATGACTTGGTGCATCATCTACTACATTGTACACACGCGCTCTTTACTGTATCCCACCACGACCTGTCTTGTACTAATTACTGCCCGGAATACAAATGGTTCAAAAAAAAAAGGATTAAGGTGATCACGTCTTACACAAACAACCGGGCCCTTGCTAATCTAGAGACGGGAAAGTCCACCCTAATGGACGGCTACCACCCCGTGTTCTGTCATAAGCAAGTCTTCAGAGATGTTGGGGGCGTGTTCCGGCATGCAAGCGGTTCAGGTACGACCGCGTTCCTTTCAATGGTTTGGCTCAGGTTTCAGCGCGCACCAGCGCCACCTACAAGGTGACTGAGCCGTAGGCCGTGGCATTAAAAGGGGGTTAAAACAGGCGGCACGCTTGGTCAGCGTTTCGACGCCTAGAAGGTTATCAGGGCGGATCCTTCCAGAGGGGTCATAATGAGCAGCATGTAACGACGAAAGAGGGTAAAGGGTGCAACGGTAAAGATAACGCCAAGAAAAAGGTGGTGGGTGCCCGTGTGGTAAGAAAGGCCCCGGAAAGGGCGAGGCGTGTCCCATGAAGGGTGAGTCTAGCCAAAGGTTAAAGGTTTGCGGTGCAGGGCGCTGGGCTAGGCCCGTGCAGGTACCAAAGTGAAGGGTAATGCGGTCTGGGCCAGAGACAAGGTTGGGTGTTCGCAGGATGCTGGGTTAGGCCCGTGCAGGTGCCAAGGTAGGGATAGTGCAGTCAGGGTCAGGGACAAGGTTGGGTGTCAGCAGGGAGGTAAGTCGGCAAAGAGGAGCAAGCATGGTGGAAGTCGTCGGGGAAGATGAGGGCGGGGTTATGAGGTAGAGGAGCGCGGTTGCGAGCCCCTGGGTTCATAGAGGTGTGTGAGGCACTAAGCACGAAGTGTAATAAAGTAGTGGTAACCTAGAAAAATATCTCTGAAACCGTTAACTAGAGACCCCCCCCTCAGAGAAGCTTGGATCACACAGCTGGTGCTGATAAACCTCGAGGCAGTATAACGTATGTGCGATGTCCGCCGAGAAAAGGAAGATATTGACACAAAAATTAAAGGGGTGTATACTCACATGTGGGTTGCCTTAAAGGGAAAGGCAAGGTCCGGGCCAGGAGAGTGCGTTCCTGGCGGGTCGAAGAGCGGGCCCTTTCCGGCTTGGAAGCGGCTCCGGAAAAATGTAGGAAGTCGAGGAAGACAAGTGCCAGTTTGCCACCAGCTCCGGGGTAGGATCTTTTTTTTTTTTTTGCATCATTTTTATTCCGGGACAGTACTACTAGTTCCGGGGTAGGATCCGAAGGAGTCTTTGAGGGCGTCCCATCTGCCGCGAGGCATTGCTTCCCGTCGGAGTGTCGTACCAAGGGCAATCGTAGATGAGGTGAATGGTAGAACAGTCTGGCCATCCGAAAGGGCGCTTCGCTTCAGTTGGCACACCATGACTTTGTTCTCTACTGCCTGACTTTCTGCCCATTGCAACGGTAATTAAACCCATAGACCCACGGCTCTAGCTGCTCCTCTTCAGCCTCGGCGATCTGTTTGGGTGGCACCTCTGCTCTTTTCCTTCCCTTCTCATCTGATCGCTGCTCCGACTTCTCGGCCTTTCCGTCGCACACAAGTTCCTCATCCCCTCCCCATTTCATGCAACATTCAGCAGCTACCCTCCTCTGCCGTTACAACATAATAACAGGTTGAAGAACCTGGAGGATGTGGATGCAGCGGATGAGCCTTGTGATAAGGATATTAGTGTGTAGGTGTAATTCATTTGCGTGGCAGCCCTGGAAGTGACCCAGTCTTTGCACCAAGAATGTGCGGTGTCGCGGTCTAAAGGCGCCGTCGACATCTTGGCTCAGGCGGGGGTAGCCGTAGAACAGGTGCTGCCACAAACGACTCGATAGATACAGACGCGGGTTGACATGCAGTACAGTCTAAGTTATACCGTACAACACTGGAAGCACATGGGTAACCATTTCATCATCCATAGCACACGCATAAGTCCTGGACCGCTTGGGCTATACAGCGAAGAAAAGATCCATGGGTGATCACATCGATTACATCCTCCTATTTATCGATATCCTATGGGCGTCGAACGACAAAAATTCACAAAGCATCCAGTCTTGCGCTGATGGATGAAGGGTCGCAGGTGTAGTGCAAGCACCTGCGGGTATACTACTTCGCGTCTGATCTGCACTAGGCCGATTCCGACCCAGAACCATGAAATACATGTTCGATAGTACATTGGATTTTGAACAATTTCCCTCGCCTGTGGCGATCCAACACCATCGCTATAATAGTTTTTGTCTGGATGCAAGAGTAGCACTATGGAGATAATTTGGGGATTCGATCTCGTCACATCGACACAGCTGAGGGAGGAAAGGAATGACTGCATGTACACCGACATGCTAAACGAATGGAATAAGTCAGAATATCACATATGCAGGGCGGAACACCGAGTAACTTACAGGCCACAGTTGATGATGTCAATTGTTAATTGAATGCGATGATAGTTGCACCGGCAGCGTAAAGGACGGTGTCAAGCCAGGTATCAATGTGCCAGACCAGACGTGTCGTGGAGATGCCGTCGACGTAAGCACTGATGCGGAGACTGGCATTGCAATCGATGTCGATAAAATTCAAGGCGACAAAGACGGAGGGTTTCTTGAGGAATTCGACCGAATCGAATGAGATTTCCCTACTGTGTTTAAGTTGCGGCTCGTTCCAGGGACGGATGTCCATCGTACTGACAGATGTGCTAAAGATGTGATCTCGATCCTCTGGATAGGCAATCCAGCAAACCCGCGCGGCGTTAAGGATACTCCCCGACCAAGTCTCGATATTGAGCGTGAATCCGTTCACGTCAATGTTACTAGCAGTAGTAAGAACGCGCCAATGGTCTTTATTGCCGAGTTCGAGGAGGTTGAAGAAAACGACGACCTTGGGAGGAGTGACGAACGGGCGCTCAAAGTCGATGCGCACGGAGGCGGGGTCATTGGGGTTCTTCCATGGGTAGCGCAGGTGTTCACCAGTGAGAAAATCCAGGTCACCAGGTGCAAGGGCAAACACATCACCGGTGCCGCTACGGAGAGTGGAACCTTCGCGTGCGATGAAGCGGCAGTTGGCCCAATCCTTTGTGAAGAACGGGGTCGTGAAACTAACGAGGATGGGTCTGTGTTTGTCGACATCCAGCTGACGGATGCCACGGGCTAGGCGGGGGCAGGCAATGAGCGGACGGGGATAGTTTAATATGGCCTGGGTATCATTATTTGGTTCGGATGGGGAGTTGATACTCTGAGTGTTGAATGAGCAGAGGGCGGGCATGACTAACCCCCGAAAGCGCCCAAAACAGACCAAAACACAGAAACCCCGATGGGAAAAGATGACTCAGTTTTCAAATAGGAAAGACCGGTTTCCACTGAAACTCTCTTAGCCAACTTCCTGCTGTTGAAGCTTGAAGGTGAGGCAGGGAGAACTACAGTCAACTCTCTGATAACCCATACCCCCTAAAACCCAGATCCCCTTGCAAGCTATAGCTTTCCCTATATTCTGAGTTAATATCTGGGGACTCTGAAACCATAGCTTGAACTCTCTAATAGCTGATAAGTTATGCCTCTTTAACCCAAACCTCTGGGCCTCTCCAAATGTTATGGCCTAGCATGGCCACTCTATGTGATGTGCACTAAGGGTATAGGGTACAAGGTGAAGGATGAGGTGCTCTACCAGAGTGATGAGTGTGACAATATGACAACATCACTGGTGATGTTATAGGTGATGTCATAGCAGGGTGATGTAGGACACTGACTGAGCACAGCTGTGATGTCATAACTACTTAGGATTGCTCAGCCATAGTAGTACTTTCCATGACATTCTCTAACATTCCATCACATTCCATACTGCTCTAGTCAATTATCTACAGTAGACTTGCTTATAATGCATAAGGTTATAATGCATATATCTCATAATGCATAGGTTTTTGCCGGAACCATAGTAGGTGTGCAGTAAAACACATTTATAATGGATATTGCATAATGCATAGCCTTAGCAGGTAGAATTTATATACTATATGCATTATTATGGCACTGTGGATGTGGGAGTGAGCACTTTTAGTTAGTGTCAGCTTGTGTTACGCTTCAGTAAGCGTGGGCCTTGCTTTAGGCAACAATAGGGCGCAGGTACTCAGCTCGAGATTTCTCTAAGTCGAATGTGTCACGTGACAGTCTTGACACAATGTCATCTGGCAACTAGGAAGGTTACTTGGTAAACCTTATGCAGTATGCTCCCTTCGTCCTTGAAGATCTTCGTGAGAGATGGGAAGTGTTAAGGCCTAGTGGGGCCTTACTGTGCGATGTGCACTGAGGGTACGAGGGGGACAAGGACAGAGTACGAGGACGAGGTGCTTGGTAAACAGTAACCAAGGCTGAGGGAGTTCTAGGAGACGAAGGTCCACGAGGGATAACCAAGGAGCAAGGGTTCGAAGGGTAAGTCGATGGACTTAGTGACGAGGTACAAGGGGCTTCGGTCAGACGGCCGAGGTACGAGGGACTAAGTCGAACGACTTAGGGTCTGTGTGTGCGCGTTGTTATAGCACAAGCGCAAAGCTTCGAGGTGGCTCCCAACTAAGGGAAGACCGACAGTGGTGATGAGACGATGAGAAGGAGGCACACAGTTGAGGAGTGAACAAGTCTGGTATTCGCTAGTATGATAAATGAAGATAAGACTAAGGAATCGTTGTAAAGTGGAGAGGCTTATTGTTATGCTTCGGTAAGTGTGGGCCTTGCTTTAGGCGATGGCAAGGCGCGAGTACTTAGCTGATATGGTGTTAAGTTGAATGTGGGATCCCTAGTCCTAACACGTCGACGTCTTGCAACTGGGAAGGCTTCTTGGTAAGCCTTATGCAGTGCACTCTTCCCTGGGAACCGAGATACTTCGCAAGAGAAGGGAGGAGTGAGAAACCGATGATTCAAGAAGACCAAGATGGCGACTCTTGGTCTTCCGCGACTACTACTTATACATGGTGATGGAGGGCTTTAAAGCGCCTCCCGAATAATGTTGACCTATAGCGTATCTAGCTTGAACCCTAGTACCGCTATCCTAGAAATCAGCTGCTAAAGTACCATGTGATACTACACTGCTGATAACACGTGAAATGATAAAGTCCCTGACTAATGTGAACAATCACGAGCCTACTACCGTAGTCAGAACCTGATAGTAAGCGTCCAAGTCCGATCCGTGACACTTATATAGGTAGCTACTCCGGGTCCGTCCCATGAAGGGGTACTAAAAGAGAACAAAAGGAAACACAGAAGGGGAAAAGATAGAAGGGGAATCGGAGTAGGAAAGTGTACATGGTAATGAGTCAACAGGTTAGTACTCCAAGGAAGTCCGAGAAGGTGTCAAAGCAAAGTAGTAAAATAAAGAAAAAAGTCTGAGGTGAGCTGGATCACGACAGGAAGGGAGTTAAACCGATGATTCAAGAAGACCAAGATGGAGACTCTTTGTTACGTCACGGTAGGGACGTTCACCCGACGTGGGTTAAGTCGATCTACTGAGACGCTGCACTAGGGGTCTGGTTCTAGTTGTCACGGGAAGTTCCGAAGAGGAACTTCAGTGAAGATGTACGAGTTGAAGAGTCAGCCTAAGCCAATATTGGAACTTAGGATTCTTCAGTGAGAGGAGAGTTTGGTGAGAGATGGAGTATTCAAAGGTCTTCGATTGCTCGAGTACCATAGAGTACAAAAAGTCAAGTCTAAGGCTACAAGCTACCTAGCAAGCCTGACTTTATAGTAAATAGGGATCCTAGTACTGAGTCACAATTGTTACGCTTCGGTAAGCGTGTGCCTTGCTTTAGGCGATGGTGAGACGCAAGTACTCAGCTCTGAATTCTACTAAGTCGAACGTGGAGCCTTCTTGTACTCAACACGACGACTGCTTCGGCAACTGGGAAGGCGTCTTCGAGAGTGGCCTTATGCAGTGCTTCCCTTGACTCTTGAGGGCGAACGATAAGGACTCTGAACCGATGATTCAAGAAGACCAAGATGGCGATCCTTGGTCTTCCGCGACTACTACTTATACACAATGATGGAGGGCTTTGAAGCGCCTCCCGAACAGTATTGACCTATAGCGTATCTAGCTCGAACCCTAGTATCGCTATCCTAGTAATCAGCTGCTAAAGTACCATGTGATACTACTGCTGACTGATAACACGTGAAAGATATTGTCCCTGACTAATGTAACGTATCACGAGCCTACTACCGTAGTCAGAACCTAGTAGTAAGCGTCCAAGTCCGGTCCGTAACAACAATGGCGTACTAGGATCGAGTCATTTGAACAATAAGTAACTGCGGCGCAGTCCGCAGTATGTATGAAACGAGTCTGAAACAAAAGATATAAGCCCCCTGACAATGGGCTAGAGTCATGTTATGACACTGCCTATTTTAATCCCTTTTCTCTAACCACCTTAGGACACGTGACAACCTTTTAACTTTCTCATCACATGGTCATTCTCATGCAAGTCATGGTGACTTGCTACTTGTTTGGTTCTCATAAGAGTCATGGTGACTCTTTACTTATTTTCCCTTGTGAGTCATGATGACCCTTGCCCGTTGCTAGGGGGCTATGTGTTTCAGACACATCTTTTGTTTCACTTATATCTTATGTTTCACATCTTACATGTGATTACTGCGAGCTGCGCTCCGCAGTTCTTATTGTTGTTATAGTGATTGCTCGATGACTTGATCCTAGGATGCCATTATCATTCTATCCTAGGATACCTCTTTCTTTACTATAAATACAGGCTCACCAGGTAGTAGTAGCCTTAGACTTGACTTCTTGTATCCTATGGTACTCAGAGCAATCCGAAGACCTTTGATACTCCATCTCTCACAAACCCTCTCCTCTTACTGAAGAATCCTAAGTTCCACTATTGGCTTAGGCGGACTCTTCAACTTGTACATCTTCACTGAAGTTCCTCTTTGGAACTTCCCTTAACAACCAGAACCAGACCCCTTAGTGCAGCGTCTCAGTAGATCGACTTAACCCACGTTGGGTGAACGTCCCTACCGTGATGTAACAACCACATACTCTTGCCTTAGATTCTGTTCAAGTTGAACAAGTGCCATGGCAAGGTGTAACATTAAGATCAAGATCCTCCACCGTGGTGAGAGTAACCACAAGACAAGAGTGGATTGAAGATGGTTTTCACCTGTATTTCATTGAAAGAAGAGGAATCTGTAATGTACCAGTCCAATACCTAAAGAACATGTACTGGACCAAGGGAGGTTATGTAATCAAAACCTGACACGGGGAACACCCAGTTGAGTTTAGCTTTGACCAAATCTGTTGGTGCCAGGTTGACTACATCCTCGACTGGTGGCAAGTAATTGACACCCTACGATCGCATCATTGTTGCAATATCTACCGAGACGAAGTGGTAACAAGAGCTGATTGGGGACCCATTGATGGAGAAGAAGAGGCTAGCCACTCCAAAAACACACACAACGTATCAGAGGAGACTTCAGAAGAAGACGAGCAAGAAGATCACCCCGTACTGACACTTGAACTCCTGAACGAACAAGAAACAGCCTTAATAGCCCAAGCTGAGTCTATCACTATTTTACCACCTATGGCCATGATCACCGAAGAAGTTCCAGTCCGCGTACAAATGCCAACACACCCTGTCACAGGGGAACCCATGAATGCTGACAATGCAGCCATTATGAGGGCCATTGGGCCCAATCAGCTGGACCCGCCAATGGGAGGTGGACCTCCTGATGTGGGATTACCAGGAGGAGGAGGATTGCCAGGAGGAGGACCGCCAGGAGGAGGAGGATTTCCAGGAGGTGGGGGAATGCCACCACTTGGGGGAGTACCACCTGTTGGATCCCCTCCAGGGTGCAGTCACTCTGATAAATTTGCAAGCAACCCCCCTGAAATATTTCATGGGGATAGACACAAGAGCGAAGAGTTCCTCATGCAGTGGGAACTGTACTGGGGAATCAACAACAACAACCCCATCATGTCAAATGCATACTGACAATCTATGCTATTTCTCATGTACATCCAATGTCATGGCCGAGATTTTGAGCTCCTGCAAGAGTACGCCGCCAAGCTGCCCGAGCCAACCTGTGTTGGATAACTACGAGAGAACCCTAGATTCCAAGGCATTAAGAGAGGCCTTGATGAGAAAGGGTGACCTAAGCATGTGGACATTGCATTCAGAGCCCCAACTAGCTAAGTCGTCCTCACCCCCTGAAGATGAGGAAACTGATGATGAAGCATGGACGAATAGGGCTTATGCTTATTATTACAATGAGCAGGATGAGGAAGAGTCACATGACGCATCATGTGACACATCACCTGAGCGTGTGTGCCTTGGGTATGCTGCAGCCGGTCATCTGGTTGGTGATGACATGGACTAGGCCTTGGTGCCTACTTACTGATGGACTTTCTGATGGATGCCTTGTGTACTGTACGGGCGCAGCCTCGTGTCTGATGGATGTCAGTGCCTTTATAGGCTGGTCCAATTATGTTTCTCCTTTGTGTTTCACCTTGTGGAGCCAGAGCCTTATGGCTATTGGCTAGAGATAAGGACTTAAGGTTCGTGCTGAGTCCGAACCTTATCTACTAGTAGTATAAGTACTAGCTTGTCTTCGCATGTATTCCCCATCTTGAGTTCTTTAAGAATCCGCATCATAGTTTCCTCCTGCTTTCCTAAGGGCCTTAGTTGGTCTTTTATGCCAAACCCTTAGATGTCATCTTGTTGTGCTGCTTCTTAGTGAGCTGTTTCCCTTTGGTTTTCCCCTTCGTCTCTCAGTTGCAACCACTATTGCAGTGGTTTTGCCTTGGTTGTTGTGTGCAATACAAGCGTTCTGAGAAACCCAGCTCAAGTCGAGCTAGACGGCCGGTGCAACCATTACATCCAAGGAAAGGATGTCAACAAATGGATCACCCATACAAGCTGCTAGCTTAATCAGCAAGTAGCTGGAGGGATTAATAACACAGACCCCCGCCTATGGCACGAAGTTATAAGCACCTTCACAAGGTGATTCTCAAACACCCTCAAGAAGGAACAAGCACAAGCCACGCTGTGAAAAGGAGTACGGATGATAGGGGGGGATATTGACATGTACGTCACCAACTTCGAGATGCTTGCATGGCAGGCTGGCTATCGACTAGATTCCCTGTTAACTCTCGACATCTTCACCAATGGGCTACCGAAGGACCTCTACGAGAAAGTCTTCACCATGGATGACCCACAAACCTTTGATGACTGGAAAACTGCAGTCATAAAGAGGCAGCAACAGTATATCCACATGAAGGCACACCTTGATCAACACCGTGGGCAAGGAGGGCAACAACCAAACAGAGGCAACAACCCACAATGAAGAAGTGGGGGAGCCCCCAGTTGGAACCTTGCTAGGGATCCTAATGCAATGGACACCTCCGCTGATCAAATTAGAGGATGCCTCGCTGGAGCCAAAGAAATAATGGAGAGATGGAACTGTCCCCCTCTGGCCAGAGGATTCTGGAAGAGCAGGGGACAAGGAAGAGACCTTTCCGAAGTTATGTGTTACACTTGTGGAAAGAAAGGACATCTCAGCAGATATTGTCCACAGCACACATATAATTGATGCACTGAAGCCGATCAATATGAGCCAGAAGAACAGCCCATTCAGGCGTCGTGAGTGCAAACCCCACGAGAACTTGCTACCAATTGGATGACCGGAGTGGCCTTGGAGCCAGATGAAGTCAAAGACCTGATCCTGAAGGATTTGTGGAAACAGGAGGGTTTTCAGGACACCTGAACCCATTGGCCTGGGTGAGGGCAGTTAATTGTAATTCTGTTATCATCACGTGCTATTGATCTATGAGAGTTCCAGTTTTGATCCGCACAAATTACGCAATGGCCGACATAAGAGCACTAGTGGACTCTGGAGCCACTAATAACTTCATATGACCTGCATTCGCCAAATGAATGCGTCTAGGAATATAAGCCCTAGACCAACCTAAAAAGATATGGAACATTGACAACACCGAGAATAGGGCAGGGCTGATCACACATTTCATAGATCTCCAAGTACAGACCAGGGGAATTCATTGCATACTTCGGTTCCTCCTCACCAATATCGGCACCAAGGATATAGTCCTTGGATATCCCTGGCTTGCAACCTATGAACCTCAGATGTCATGGTGACATGCCACGATCAAAGAAGATGCCCTACCCATAGTCTTAAGATCTCTCAATCCACGATCAAGACCAGCCACCATTGCGGCAGCACTGACCACACAAGAAAAATATGAAGTGGTTCAACAACTAGAAGAAGAAGAAGATGAAGGAAGGGTCACACTGTGTACCACCTTGTTATGTCACGGTAGGGACGTTCACCCGACGTGGGTTAAGTCGATCTACTGAGACACTGCACTAAGGGGTCTGGTTCTGGTTGTTAAGGGAAGTTCCAAAGAGGAACTTCAGTGAAGATGTACGAGTTGAAGAGTCCGCCTAAGCCAATAGTGGAACTTAGGATTCTTCAGTGAGAGGAGAGGGTTTGTGAGAGATGGAGTATTGAAAGGTCTTTGGATTGCTCTGAGTACCATAAGATACAAGAAGTCAAGTCTAAGGCTACAAGCTACTTAGCAAGCCTGACTTTATAGTAAGTAGGGATCCTAGGATTGAGTCACAATAGCATCCTAGGATTAAGTCAGAGGCAATAAGTAACTGTGGAGCGCAGTCTGCAGTAATCACAAGCCAAGTCCTGAAACAAAAGATATAAGCCCCTTAGCAACGGGCTAGAGTCACTATGACTCGTATGAGAACGTAAGTAAATGGAGGCAAAAATGAGTCGTATCGTAACACACCTCAACCGAGTTGGCCATCCAGGCCCAACAATACACTGTAAAGGTGGAGTTACCTCCAGAGTATGCATCCTTCAGTAACCTATTCAATGAAGAGGCTTCTCATCACTTTCCCCCACCCTGGGTGTGGGATCACACCATCAAATTTAAACCCAACGCCCCAGATGCACTCGACTGTAAAGTCTACCCACTAACGCAGGAAGAAGATAAGGCCCTACAAGCCTTCCTGACGGAGCAACTGGAGAAGGGATATATACACCCATCAAAATCCCCCTACATATCCCCCTTTTTCTTTGTCAAGAAGAAGGATAGGAAGCTTCATCCCATACAAGACTACCAGCATATCAACAACATCACCATTCGCAACCAATACCCACTCCCTCTCATCACCGATCTCATTACCAACCTCAGTAACGCGCACATTTACATGAAGCTCGATGTATGTTGGGGGTATAATAATGTGTATATCAGGGAGGGTGATGAAGGCAAGGTGGCTATCAAAACCAAATACAGCCTTTTCGAACCAACGGTCATGCTTTTTGGACTTACTAACTCACCCACCACCTTCCAAACCATGATGAACCATATTTGTTGGGACATGATCACTAAACATGAACAACATGGCACCACGATACATGTTTACATGGATGACATTGGGATTGCCACTCACATTGGACACTCCCTCAGCAACCACATTGTGGCCATCCATGATATTCTGGCTCTCTCTGCCAAACATGACCTATATTACAAGTTGGAGAAATGTCTTTTCCATGCACCTCGTATGGATTACCTGGGGGTAATCCTTGAAAAGGGGGTGACACACATGGACCCTGTCAAAATTTCCAGCATCAAGGACTGGCTGACACCAACCAAGGTCAAAGATGTCCGCTCATTTTTGGGTTTCTGCAACTTTTATTGCACATTCATTTGAAACTTCGCTACTCACGCTCAACCCCTTAATCACCTCACAAAGAAAGACACCAAGTAGCACTGGGGGACCAAGGAGGAACGCACCTTCCAACAACTCAAGCACCTTGTTACCTCCGAACTGGTGCTAGTACACCCAGAGTTGAGTAAACCATTTGAATTAGAAGTCGATGCTTCAGGATTTGCAACAGGAGCAGTATTGCTACAATGAAAAGAGGATGGCAAATGACACCCCATTGGATATTACTCCTCCACTCTTAACGCCGCCGAATGCAACTACAACATCTATGACTTGGAACTCCTAGCCATTGTCAAAGCCTTCCAACATTGGAGACCCCTACTCACAGGGTCATCCCATCGAACCAAAGTCTTCTCAGATCATTTGAACCTGCAATACTGGCGATCACCACAAAAGATTAGCAGACAAGTTGCCAGGGAAGTACTCGAGTTGTTGGAATATGACTTTGAAATTCACCACATTAAAGGAAAAGCCAATGGAAGGGCGGATGCACTATCACGATGGCCAGATTATGACCAGGGCGACCTTGACAATGACAACGTTGTTGTCCTACCAGACAAAATATTTGCCCAAGTAAGCACAACCTTCAAAATTGAGGACTCTAGAAACCCAGCAAGACAGGACAAAGTGGTATTGGCCCCGTGGGTGAATGGACATAACCTAAAGAAGGTTGGAGGCATCTGGCATAAGGACAGAGAATGGTGAGTGGTCACTGGAGGGCTTGATGATAAGAGAAGTATCATTCAGGCTCACCACAATCCACCGACTCACGGACACCTAGGGATTTCATGAACGAGTCACCTAGTTGAATGATGCCATTGGTGGCCAGGACTAAGGAGGGATGTGCAAGACTATGTGAAGGGATGTGCGGAGTGCCAGAGGATGAAGGTCAACACCAGGCCTACCCGAGCTGCGCTCCAACCTATATACCCAAAGGTTGATGCCCTCCCATTTGAAACCGTCGCTGTAGACTTTATTATGAAACTACCCTTATCACAAGGCTGTGATTCGATACTGACCATCACTGATCATGACTGCAGCAAAGCTGCCATATTCATACCCTGCATCGAGGAGATCACATCAGAGGAGACTGCAGGGCTCTACGTGAGATACATATTCCCCCACTTTGGCCTGCCATCCACTATCATCAGTGACAGAGACCCCTGGTTTGCCAGCAGATTCACGAGAGAACTGTGCAAAGTACTGGGGATTCGACAAAACATTTCCACCGCCTATCACCCCAGGATGGACAGGCAGTCTGAACGGACCAATCAGTGGCTGGAACAATATCTACGCTTCTGGGCCAATAAATAGCAAGACTATTGGTTTCATTATCTCCCACTGGCAGAATTCGCACATAACAATTGGCCCCACAAGACTACCAAAAACACCCCTTTTGAACTCCTCATGGGGTACCACCCACAAGCTGATTGGACCAATAAGCTATCTCCTATTCCCCAAGTCGAGACCCACACTAATCAACTAAAGGAAGCGTGGCAGAAGGCACATAACCTCATTATCAAGGCACAACAGTCATGGGTTCGCGCTAAGACAGCACCAAAATATCAGGTGGGAGATCAGGTGTGGTTGGAAGGACGGCACCTATGCACCCACCAACCAACGGCAAAATTAGTGGTAAAATGCCACAGCCCTTTCTGGGTCACAAAGGTGATGTCCCCAGTCAACTATCAATTGGAGCTTCCCACGCAATGGCAGATACACCCAGTATTTCACATGGACCTTCTCATGCCTTATCGTGAGACACCCATGCATGGACCAAATTATGAACGACCCCCACCAGACTTAGTAAATGGAGAAGAAGAATATGAAATCTCAAAGATTCTGGACCATCGGCATTATGGCAGGAGGCATAAGAAGCAATACCTCATGGCTTGGAAAGGGTACCTAGACTCGGAGAACCAGTGGGTCAACAAGGAAGACACATTTGCCGAAGAAGCCATGGCAGAGTATAAACAAGAGTGATAAAGACATAAAAGACCACATAACCAGGGTGAGTCGTCTCATCCCACTTCTGTCTGCTTATCCACTGCCCACACTACTCCTCTCTACCTTTCTATGCCCTTCACACCTGATGCTGCCCTCTCGCAAATCAACCAGTACTACCATGGCACCCCCGAGAGGATTTTTGCTGTTGAGCTGGAAGAAGAGCATGCACAAGATTGATGAGAAAATACCGAGCAAGCCCTTGTGGCTGCAGAAGACCAAGGGGGATGTGAAACCCCTATCACCTGAGCTGAGTTCACCACAGTCATCAAGCAATTCCCTGCTCAAGCCACCACAGCCAATGCCGCCTGACTGTCCAACGATGACGGAGGCCCCATGTGGGACATCCTTGACGCCGACAGTCTTCCCACCTCTCCGATCCCTTTCACTACCTGAGAAATCCAGCTTCTCGGGGATGCACTGGACCGAGGAGCCAAGGTACGCATGGCTTGCAACGGTGATGGACAGGCCGAGTCCCCATCTCTCCCAATACCTCCAAGGCTTGGGACCAACGAGGCTGTGGCAGGAGGTGGTAGCCAACTGGAGGGACCAACAGCTGTTGGAAGCGAAAACCCAGAGGCAGGAAATGATGATGAGGAGGGAGAGGCTGAGGGAGATAGCGAGTTCGAGTGGTATTCAGATGTGCACAACTACATTTCCTACAGACGAGATGCTGATGCCCCTCCCAACACCACTCATCACGCCCTCACCTCCTTTGGAGACCCCATGTATCGCAGGGACGTCTGGCCCCAGCTTGAAGACCACACGGCCTCCACCATCCACAGCACACATTGCCCATATGGGTTCCGGGTCAATCAAGGACCTGATTACGTTCACTTCCCCATCACCACTGCCAACAGTGTGACGCACCCTGCCAAATATGTCCAGGTCATCTTCGGACCTAACCCCATCGTACTGGGGATCATCGATGAGTCCAACAGGGTGTTCCCCAAACCCCTGTACGCCTGGCCACACCACTTCATGCATGCCGAGGAGCATCCCTCCTACTCGCGTGAGGATCTTATGATCCTTGATGGTGGTTACAACAAGGTGCTGTGTGTCAACTGCACCCTCCAGGAATGCAAGGACGTTTCCCTCGTCACCGAAGTCTAGTGATACCAGGCCATCTGCTTAGCCCTATCACGGGTTGAACAGCAGATGGGGGAGTTGGAGCAGGAATAGGGTCGGTTGAGTACCAAGGAGTTGGGTATCATACATTGAATGGAGAACACTAACCTGATGGATGAGGTTGAGAAATGTATGGGGGGATGGATCGGACTTGGACAGGGCACAAGGAACTGGTCCTGTAGCAACGTGGGCATTGCACCCTGAAAAGGGGGTGATGTCATGGTCGGGCCTTTGGGCCTTAGTCAGACTTATCGAGTAATTGTATTGTTGTCACACGTGGACTCTTACTTACTGGTTATGACTACAGTAGTAAGTAGTAATTAGTCATGGACATGTAGCATCAGTCAGCACTCAGCAATCACATGTGATTGCTGAGTGATTCCTAGGATTGGTGTAGTAGGGTTCGAGCTACTTACGCCATAGGATAGGTTTCGTTTAAGAGGTGCTTTAAAGCCCTTGCATATTTGTATAAGTAGTAGCTGCGGAAGACCAAGAAAGGCATCTTGGTCTTCTTCAATTGCCATTGACTTCCTTCATCAAATTGCACTTTCCCTTCTCATCTTACTCTTCATGATTTGCACTCATCACTTGATCCTCTCCATCGTGAGACAAGTTGACCAATTTAGACCAACGTGACTTAGGAAGAAGCCGTCGCTAGTCCCATCATTGTATTGAGGGAGTTGCCTCTATGTTTGACTCAGCATTTACGTTCACCACGTACTCTCACCTTAGATTCTGTTCAAGTTGAACAAGTGCTGTGGCAAGGCGTAACAATAAAGGCACCATTGATGGACAACCTGAATCTGACTCAGACCAAGCACCAGACACCAACCCACTCCTCATAGATGACTCATTTACACAACCTGACCTTCTCGAATTCCATGAAGTCCTCCCTTTTGTAGACAATCAACAAGAAGACATTGATTTTGCAGAACAAATCTCTTAGATATGCCTACAATCAGATTTGGAACCTCTTCCTACCACAATAACTACTACTATTACGCTTCAGTAAGCACAGGGCTTACTTTAGGCGGGTGTAAGGCACAAGTACTCAGCTTCATTGAAAATACTAAGTCAAACGTGGGGCTGCTATGCTCCACATGATGACAGCAACTGGGAAGACCTCCACTTATTGGAGTCTTATGCAGTGCTTGTTGTGATGATGGTTCTTGCAGTCTAAGGAGAATCAGGAAGTGAAACTGATAGTTCAAGAAGACCAAGATAGCAACTCTTGGTCTTCCTGCACCACTATTTATACAAGATGATGAAGGGCTTTAAAGTGCCTCCTGATTGCTGTTGGCCTATAGCATATCTAGCTTGAGCCCTAGTACCGCTATCCTAGGAATCAGTAAGCTATAGTAACATGTGATACTACCGCTAACTGATAACATGTGAAAGTATGAGTCCCTGACTAATGTAAGAATCACAAGCCTACTACTGTAGTTAGAACCTAGTAGTAAGTGTTCTCGGAAGTCCGTTCTATAACAACTACCATGGCCACTACAACAATCTCAACTGCACCACTCTTCCCAACTCTTGTATGAGCAACTGGTACCTCTTATTAAGGCCTAGCAGGGCCTTACTATGTGATGTGCACTGAGGATACAAAGGACAAGGTATTTGGTGAGAACGATAAGGACTGAGTGATGACAGGGTAATGAGGGTCCATAAGGGACAACAGGGGAGCAAGGTTCTGAGGGGCTAAGTCGTGAAACTTAGTGACAAGGTACAAGGTGTTCCATTAGAAGGCCAGGGTGCAAGGGACTAAGTCAAGAGACTTAGTGATGAGATATAAGGTGTTCAGTCAGAAGGCTGAAGTATAAGGGACTAAGTTGAATAACTTAGGGTCTGTGTGTGTGCATTGTTATAGCACAAGCGCAAAGCTCCAAGGTGGCTCCTAACTAAGGGAAGGCTGACAGTGGTGGTGAGATGACAAGTGTTGGAAATAGATAGGAGATAAGGGCGTAAGGACCTTATCTATAGCTAGTTACGATAGTACAGATACGATATGGAGTAAGTAGTAATACTGTACATGTCAGATATCCCTATTAGGATGTCTAGACACCTACACGGTGTTCCACGATACAGTGCAAGTGAGATTGCGATATAGTGGACACCTTTAGTCATCACTTTACATGTAACGGACATGGGTGCCCTGTAGAGACTATAAATACTCCTATAGGGAGAGCACAATAGACACACTTGAGTACCCACTCATCTCTTACATTCTCTGCATGATACACTCTCCCAAACCACCTTACTACAAGGTGAGTTTCATATCCTATATGCTGCACTCTATGCTGCGCAATAGGTTATGGGCCCTGCCACAAGGGCATGCTCACTATGCTCTTCAATGAGCACACTAGGACAAATGCCTATGACTTCTCTAGGCAAGCGTTCTAGGCGACACCCTTGGCAACCCAGCATTATAGCACCCTTGATGGGTTGCTCAGACTTGGCACGTCTGTGTCGGAGCAGTTCCTTCCACAAGGAGGGGCTATGCTGGTTTCTTTTCTCTCACTCAGTATCATACGTTTGAAACGTAGTACTGATGATGAACCTTTCTAAAGAAACTATGTTGTCTCAACTTACCTCAATTGTTCCCATCCTTGAGGGCAACAACTACATTGAATGGGCTCACCTCATGGAGGCTTTCTTGAAGACTGTCAACCTCTGGCAGGTTATTGCCACCTGGCCTATGCCCGTCCCTGCTGACAAGGACAACATTATGGCCGAAGAAAAGCAGGACAAGAATGATTGGGACATTGACAACAATAAGGCCCTAGGGTCTATCGTGCTTCGCCTCTCACCCTCTATTCAGCCAATTATTGATGGCAAAACAGTGGAAGAAGCGTGGAAACACTTGAAGGACATCTACAGTAAGCCGTCTCCAGCTACCATTTACAAGGACTTCAAGGAGGCAGTCAATTTCCGCCTTGATCCCAACTCGCACCCCACACCTTAGCTTCAGTGTCTCTATGCAGCCTATAGGCGCTTGGATGCTAACAAGCAGGAGGTCCCTGACTTTATTAAAGGGATGCTCCTATTAAACTCCCTTTCACCTAAGTACAACTCTATCACTAACATCACCATCACTGCTGGTGAAATAGCATTGTTCAACATAGAGAAGATCCAGGAGCCCCTGGTCAATCTCTGGGAGTCAGAGAAAGGGAGGAAGCACTCCATCAACAAGCTTTCCGCTGTGAAGCAGAAGCGCAATGACCCTGGCTTTAGCCAGCAGCAAGGGCAACAGCCCTTGTCCTCTCAGCAGCGCGGCTCTAAGCTGCAGCAGCAGTCTCCCTTGGACTCCTCGAACCAGCAGCAGCATAGGCAGCATGGTTCTAGGGGAAAGGGGCATGGAGGTAACTCCAACAAAGGCAAGGGTCGCGATGGTCCGCAAGGGCATTCCCACATTGCCGACACAGCTGCTCTCCCAGTGCTAACCTTGTCCACCGTCATGCACATTGGATTGTTGTCCACCACTGAGAGGGTTGTATGGGTCCCGGAGCCCAAGCCTAGGACTCCAGGACCCTACAACACTCTTAACAAGGCACTTATGCTCACAGAGCATCTGGACATCACTCCAACGATCCAGACCACTAAAACACTTGAGCAGTGCTTTGTGGACTTTGACCATGAAGTCACAACCCATTCCAACTGGAACTGGGACGAGGAGTATGACTCCGAAATTGACGTGGACATGTCTGTCCCAGCACCTAGTTGCGAAGATCTGCAGATGGTGTCTGATAATGAGGAGTCGTATAGTGAGTCTATCATAGACTCCGCCTTTAACGACCTAACAATTGAGGATGTATCCTCAGAGAGCTGTGCACCGACCCCTGAAGCGAGCAGCTTAGCAGTGCTCACTCAAGAGGACAAGGACATGGCAGAGTACGCAGCCATTGCTTCCTAATGGGTCACCTGGACCACTGGGGCTATTAGACATAAAACCTCTAATGAGCTAATAGAGCAAGTCCACAGGGAACACCAGCAGTACCTGGAACAACAGAAGTATGGGACTCAATTCTCACCTGGCACAACCAGAGCCCTGACACCTGAAGTATTCGGGATTATAGACTCAACAGAGCCTATACCGGGTTCCTCAATGCGCTCAAGAACTGCTGAAGACACTGTCTCCCTTGATTGGGGCAGTGACACTGAAGAGTACATGTTACCTTCATCATCTAAGATGAATGCTAATGACCTTAAAGTATTGGCCCATCCATCAAAAAATATAAACGGAGGGACATGTAAATACAGGTCAAATGTAAAAATACATAATATATCTATTGGTATTCTTGACATAATGAAGTGTGAACATAATGAACCCTTCAATAAGTGCTCTAAGTGTCGCTCTCGCATCACTTCTATGTGGCTACTTGACTCTGGAGCTTCAGCTCATTTCACAAACAATTTGAGTGACTTCATTGAGTACATGCCAGCAAATGAGAATGATAGAACTCCAGTTCAAACTGCAGCGCATACTATCTATGTTGAAGGATATGGCACTATATTATTAAAGCACTCAATCAATGGTTCAGTCACAACAACAAGAATCCACCCAGTGTTGTATATACCTTCCATGAGTACATGCTTGCTCTCAATGGGCGAGTTCTTACAACAAGGAATGCGCGTTTTGGGGAATTCGCAGCAAATCTCCTTGAACTATAAGACTCAAACCTTTGTCCAGTGTAAACCCCTATTCAAAGGACAAACATTATACTGGTTAGATGCGAAATCTACAGTGATAGAGGCTCAGTTTGCTGAGACTCCCATTATATATCAAGTAGATTACGACCTTATGCATAGACATCTTGGTCACCCATTGTTACGATACGACTCATTCTTGCCTTCTTTTACTCACGTTCTCATATGAGTCATAGTGACTCTAGCCTGTTGCTAAGGGGCTTATATCTTTTGTTTCAAGACTCGGCTTGTGATTACTGTGGACTGCACTCCGCAGTTGATTATCGTCTTTGACTCGATCCTAGGATGCTATTGTGACTCAATCCTAGGATCCCCATTTACTATAAAGTTAGGCTTGCTAGGTAGCTTGTAGCCTTAGACTTGACTTTTTGTACTCTATGGTACTCGAGCAATTGAAGACTGTGAATACTCCATATCTCACTGAATGAACCCTCTCCTCTCACTGAAGAATCCTAAGTTCCACTATTGGCTTAGGCGGACTCTTCAACTCATACATCTTCACTGAAGTTCCTCTTCGGAACTTCCCTTGACAACCAGAACCAGACCCCTTAGTACAGCGTCTCAGTAGGTCGACTTAACCCACATCGGGTGAACATCCCTACTGTGACGTAACATTAAGTCAAGTCTATCAAACCTATTGCCACACTGGCTAAGGGATGAAGAATTTCTGAATCCAGATCCGTTGCCGGATTCAAACCGTTTCCCATCAAGAGGAGAACAGACAATGATGTTCCTGCCCACATAAAAGGAGCAGCCCTTTGGCAGGAAATAGATGGCGAAGAAGGTTTCTGGGTATACGACATACTTAGCGCAGCATACCTTGCCATCGAATACGAAGAAAGTACCGAGCAGTGGTACTTTATACAATGAGACAGCAGGACTAGAAAGTGGATCACAATCCAACCAGTCCCCTCCTTGTATAACCTGGGAAGAAGATTGATCAGACCAACGACAGTAACAGCAATTCCACCAGACGATACACCGTTGAAGGCAGGCCAGCATACCGTGCCAACCGCTAAGAGATGTGATACAAAAAGTTCTCCAATGGCAACACAGACAACCACTACAACCACAGCAGCAACAACCATGACGGCCATTCCACCGTCCACAGTACAGACATTTTTCACCAAGACAGGAACAGGAACAGGAGGAAGCAGAAACCCCCCTGCTACGACAGCAGGAAGTGGTCCCTCCGGAGGTGGGCCCCCAGGACCACCAGGAGGAAGTGGACTGCCAGGAGGTGGCCCCCCAGCAGGTGGGGGTGCACCTGGAGGTGGAGGTCCTGCCACAGGCAGGGGCGCACCCGGAGGAGGTCCTCCAGGGGGTGGTGTTCCTGCAGGTGGGGGCGCAGGTGGGGGCGCAGGCCCTGGAGGGGCAAACGGCAAACTTGGAGGAAATCCCCCAACCGACTTCGATGGCACCCGATCGCTTGCAGACCAGTTCATGCAGGAATTCAACCTGTATCGCATCACAAACTTGGATGCTGAACAAATGGCGATACCAATGAAACGAGCGGCCCTGCTACTCAGATTCATAAAAGGGCCAAATGTAAAGGACTGGGTCAAAAGGTGGACCAACTGGATCCTAGGTGAAATGAATAATGGAAGACTCCCGAACGACGAATATTATTGGACAGCAGTGTCTCAAGGCTTTGAACAAGCATTCCAAGATACTGGAGCAAGAGAAAGAGCTGAAGATAAACTGCGCCACTTGGCCTTCATACCAAATGAAGTGGATGTGTTTATCGCTCAATTTGAATCTCTTGCTGCCAAAGCAACGTATCCTCTGGATGCTCAGTTGACACTCTCCCTATTTGCATCTAAACTTCCCTATCGCATGATGGATCACGTCTACAAAGTGGTACGCCCCCTTGATTTCAGAGGATGGGCCGATGGAGTACGCCAGTACCACTTGGACAACACTGCAGTCCAGAATATTTGGGGGATTTACGAAGAAACCCCAAGGAAGAAAGGCATGGGCAAGATGAACCCCGCGCAATTGGCAAAAATGCTAGGCATCAAAACGCTGGCCCCAGCCTCAGACACAATGGATACTCGGGCAGACCAGTCTCATTCCAACTTTAATCGTAATGGAACAAAAGGAAGAGCAGCTGCAACCACTGCGGGCAAACCAGATGTTGAAGTCCAGAAGAAAGAAGGCCATTGCTTTAACTGCAACAAACGAGGACACCTCTCATGAAATTGTCCGGACAAAGTAATGGACAAGAAACCTCCTCAGAAGGTTCACAAGGCTAAAGCTGAAGAAAGCGAACAGGAGGAAGAACCAGAAGAGGAACAGTCTGAAACTGAATCCACCCCTACCAATATGCAATCCTCCCTTATTAAAAGCCTTTCGACAAAGGAAAAATATGAAATGTTGAAGCAGGCTTGGGATGCTGAGCATGGGAAGGATTTTTAAAACGCACAACCCCTCCAGTCTGGGCGCGTGCGTTACAGTTTAAAGGCGTGTTTGTTTGTAAATATCGAAGTCTCCAAATCCCAACTCTGATACAAACTACACACACAACAGCCGAAAGAAAAGTTCTCGTGGATTCAGGAGCCATGGACAACTTTATTGACTTCAAGTTCCTGAAAAGAATGAAGATTGGCAAACTAAAGCTGCCACGACCCCGCATTGTGTGGAACATTGACGGGACCCAGAATAAGTCAGGAATCATCAAGTACTATGTTGACCTGCAAGTCCGAACTGGGGAGAAGAAACAGAATATGCGATTCCTTGTCACCAATCTAGGAGATGATGAGATGGTGTTAGGGTACCCTTGGCTTGCGGCCTTCCAGCCATCGATTGATTGGAGAAGCACGACCCTTGATGAAAGCATGCAACCACTTGTCATCAAGACCCTTTCATATAGAATGGATGCAGAAGTGGCACGCATACAAGATGCGTGGACCAAAAAGGCTGCATCATTATGCACCCCTGGGGAGCAACTCTTTATCCACCAAATGGATGAAGAAAGCCTCAAAAGAAACTCGACATCAACCAAAATGGCAGTAAAGGCGCTGCCAAAAGAAGAGAAAACTTGGGACCAGGTAGTCCCGAAGCACTATCACAAATGGAAGAAGGTCTTTTCCGAAGAAGAAGCAAAGTGATATCTGGTACACCAACCATGGGATATTTGTTATGCTTCAGTAAGCGTGGGCCTTGCTTTAGGCAGTGGTATGACATGAGTACTCAGCTTTACTGTCCATGAAGTCAAACGTGGGATCCTGAGTCCTAACACGTTGACGTCTTGCAACTGGGAAGGCACTCTTGGTAAACCTTATGCAGTGCACTCCTCCTTGGTATTCTTCTAAGATGTGAGAAAGAGAAAGTGAGAGGGTCTAAGAAACCAATGTTTCAAGAAGACCAAGATGGCGATCCTTGGTCTTCTACAACTACTACTTATACACGATGGTAGAGGGCTTTAAAGTGCCTCTCGAATGATGTTGGCCTATAGCGTATCTAGCTCGAACCCTAGTATCGCTATCCTAGTAATCAGTAAGCGTAAAGTACCATGTGATACTACTGCTGACTGATAACACGTGAAATATGAAGTCCCTGACTAATATAAGGAATCATGAGCCTACTACCGTAGTCAGAACCTAGTAGTAAGCGTCCAAGTCCGGTCTGTAACATCACCCCCTTTTCAGGAGCGACATCCCTGGAGCCCGGGCGGTCCCATCCACCCTGCCTGTACATCCTCAATCTGCTGCATCGCTCGTGCCTGCTCCAACCTACTGATGCATAATGCCTTGTCCGTTGCCAACTGCCCCCATGTCTCCTGTAACTCCCTTACCCTGGTTTCCAGGCATCCCAACTCCGCCCCGAGTGCTCGGTACCATCTGATCTCCGCAGCGAGGCTCACGTCCTTGCACTCTGCGATGGCCCTGTTGATGGCCCCAACGGTGTCGTACCCATTGTCGAAGAGGAACAGGTCCTCCTGTGCGTACTTGATGTGGGTGTTGGGGTGCACCACGTACTGGGGTGCGGTGTACAGGGGCTTCGGGAAGACCCTGTCGGACTTGTCGATCAAGCCGAGCATGATGGGATCGTTGCTCATGATGGCTTGGATGTATTTGGCCTGGCGCATCATGCCGTCGGAGGTGGTGATGGGGAAGGAAATGAAATCGGGTCCTCTATTGACCCGGAACCCGTGAGGCGCATGGGTGTTGGCAACGCTGGAGACGGCGTGGTCGGCGAGCTGGGGACGGATATGACCCCGGTAGAGGGGGGTCCCATCCGTGGTGAGGGCGTGGCGGGTTGTATGAGGTGGAGCATCAGCTTCTCTGCCATAGTGAATGTGTGGGTGCTCAGCTGGGTACCGCTCGTCCTCGCTGTCCGTGACTTCTCCCTCTTCTCTCTCATCTCCCTCATGTGGCATTGGGCTGTTCGTAGCTGTTCTTCCCTCCAGTCATCAGTCACCTCCTTCCACAACCTCGTGGGCTTCATTGCCTCCTCATACTTCTCTCTGGCGTGCTCGGACTTCTCCACCGCGGTCGAGAGCTCAGCGAAAGTCGTCAACTTCCGTGGTGGTGAAGGGTCAGTCGGCGATGGGGAGGCCGGTGTTGGCGTGGAGGATGTGCCATAGGGCGGGCTGCCCATCAATGTCGGGCGACAGTCGGGCGCTATTGGCACCTCTTCCTTGAGCAGGGAATTGTTTGAGGGTACTGTCGAACTCAGCTTGGGTGATGGGCCCCTCAGACCCGGCTCTGTCTCTCTCAGCCATGATGACCTCTGTGTCATTGGCAGGGGTTGTTGATGCCCGCTCTTCTTCCAACTCGGCAGCAAAAATCCTCTTGGGGGTTCCGAGGTAATACGAAGATGTTGAGAGGGCGGCATTGGGGGTGAAGGGCATAGAGAGGCTGGGAGTAGTGATGGTGATGGTATGTGGGGAGAATGAGATATTGTCGCTGGTTCTCCCACTCCTTATAAGTGCTTCTGATGTGGTCTTCAAATGTTGGTACTCCGCAAGTGCTTCATCGGCGAATAAATCTTCCCGGTTGACCCACTGATTCTCCGAGTCAGGGTAACCCTTCCATTTGATTAGATACTGCTTCTTCCGTTTCTTGCCGAAGTGCCGTTCGTCTAGAACCTTCTCGACTTCATATTCTTCCTCTCCATCTACCAAATCGGGTGGTGGCCGCTGGTAGTTTTTCCCATGGAGCGGGGTTTCGTGGTACTTGGTGAGAAGGTCCACATGGAACACTGTGTGAATTTTCCATTGCGGGGGAAGGTTGAGCCAATAGTTGACAGGGGACATCACCTGTTCAATTGTGAAGGGTCTGTGCCTTCGGGGCGTGAGTTTCGCCATTGGTTGGTGGGTGCGCAGGTGATGCCCTTCTAACCACACAAGGTCTTCAAGTCGGAATTTCAGACCATCTTTGGCTTTGACCCATGACTGCTGCGCTTTGATGATCAATTCTTGAGCGCGTTTCTGCGCTTCTTGGAACTGTTCGGTCCTGAGCGTTACTTGTGGTATGGGTGATGGTTTATCTGTCCAATCGGCGCGTGGGTTATACCCCATGAGGAGGTTGAAGGGTGACTCCCGTGTATATTCGTGTGGCCAGTTATTATGTGCAAATTCCGTGAGGGGTAGATATCCACACCAATTGTCCTGTCGTTCGTTCGCCCAAAAACGCAGATATTGTTCTACCCATTGGTTTGTTCGTTCTGATTGTCCGTCAGTTCGTGGATGGTATGCTGTGAAGATGTTTTGTTTGATGTCCAGTATTCTGCAAAGTTCCCTCGTGAATCTGCTAGCGAACCGGGGGTCGCGGTCACTTATGATTTTCGTGGGAAGTCCAAAACAGACGAAGACGTGTTTCAGGTACAGGTTGGCGACTCCTTCCGCGCTAATTTCTTTGTTACAGGATATGAAGATTGCAGCTTTACTGCAATCGTGGTCCATGATCGTTAGTATGGTGTCGTAGCCTCGAGATATGGGCGACTTAGTTATGAAGTCAAGGGCTATTGTTTCAAATGGCATCGCTTCTGGTCTGGGGTATATGGGGTTAAGGGGTGCCTTGTTTCGGCCATGTTGAACTTTAATACGTTGGCATTCGGCACATCCTTTGACGTATTCCAGCGCGTCCCTTGCTAATCCTGGCCACCAGTAGGCACGTCCTGCCAGTTGGGCGGTCCTTTTGATCCCTGGATGTCTGTAAGCAGGAAGGTCATGATGGTCATGCAATATACATCGCTTATCGTGTATTCCCCCGGTTACTACCTGTCGTGCATCTTTGTACCAAATCCCATCTATCTTTTTAAGGCAGTGGGCATCTACCCATGGTTTCAGAATGGTTTTGTTTTGTTCATATACGGGATCTTCTAGTGTTATATCCTGGGGGTTAAGATGATCCTTGGCGGTCCGGATTCTTTCTACGTGGGTGCCCCGTATGAAGATTTTGTCTGGTAGCACCATGACATTGCTATTGTCCTCTTCCCCTTGATCGTAGTCCGGTCTTCGCGACAGCGCGTCCGCCCTGCCGTTGGCCGATCCCTTGATGTGGTGAATTTCGAAATCGTATTCTGATAGTTCGAGTACTTCCCTCACTACTCTTCGACTGATCTTTTGAGGGCTTCTCCAGTATTGTAGATTTATATGGTCTGAGAAGACCTTTGTTCGATGCGGTGATCCTGCAAGTAGCGGTCACCAGTGTCGGAAGGCTTTGACTATTGCCAGTAATTCTAGGTCGTAAATGTCATAATTCCGTTCTGCTTCGTTGAGGGTGGTTGAGAAATAGCCGATGGGGTGTTGCTTTCTGTCGTCTTTTCGTTGTAGTAATACTGCTCCTATTGCAAACCCTGATGCATCAACTTCTAGTTCGAATGGTTTACTCAGCTGCGGGTGTGCCAGTACTGGTTCCGACGTTACGAGTCCCTTGAGTTTATTGAATGCATCATGTTCCATTCCTGTCCATCTCCACTCTGCTCCTTTCTTGGTCAATTGGTTTAGCGGCTTTGCGTGATGTGAAAAGTTTCGAATGAATGCGCGATAGAAATTGCAAAAGCCCAAAAATGATTGAACGTCCTTGACTTTCATGGGGATTGGCCAATCTTTGATACTGGAAATTTTGATGGGGTCCATGCGTGTCACCCCCTTTTCAAGGATTACCCCCAGGTAATCCATACGAGGTGCATGGAATAAGCATTTCTCTAGCTTATAATAGAGGTCATGCTTAGCTGATATTTCTAGTACGTCCTTGACTGCCGCGATGTGGTCGTCCATACTTTTCCCTATATGTGTTGCAATACCGATGTTGTCCATGTATACCCTGATGGTTGTCCCTCTAAGTTCGTGTTTGGCAATGATGTCCCAACATATGTGGTTCATCATTGTCTGGAATGTTGCGGGGGAGTTTGTCAGTCCGAAGAACATTACCGTGGGTTCGAACAGGCCATATTTAGTTTTGAATGCCGCTTTTTCCTCGTCCCCTTCCCAGATTCGTATGTTGTTATAGCCCCATCGTACGTCAAGCTTGGTGTAGATGTGGGCATTGCTGAGGTCCATGATAAGGTCGGTGATGAGGGGCAAGGGGTATTGGTTGCGTATTGTGAACGAGTTAAGGCGTCTGTAGTCTTGTACCAGTCGTAACTTCCCATCCTTCTTTTTGACGAAGAAGAATGGTGACGCATATGGAGATTTGGATGGTCGTATGTATCCTTTGCCGAGTTGTTCCATTAGAAAGGCTTGAAGGGCTTGATCTTCTTCTTGTGTAAGTGGATAGACTTTGCAATCTATTGCTTCGGGTGCTCCTTTCTTGAGTTGTATTTCGTGATCCCATACCCGCGAGGGTGGGAATCGGTGTGATGCTTCTTCGTTGAAGAGTTGGTGGTACGCGGCGTAGTGGGGTGGCAACTCAGCTTTCGTGGTATATTGTTTCGCCTGGATTGCTAGTTCCGTGGAAGTGGTTCTCCCTTCCACAAATTCTTCTTCTTCTAGTTGTGCAACAATTTGGTTCTTCTGGGTTTCAGTGATCGCTTTCGCGATTGTAGGTCATATGATCCTGGGGTTGACAGTTCTGAGGACAACTGGTAATGCGTCCTCTTTGATCACCGCATGCCTCCAGCTGAAGGTTGGTTTGTATGTGGCCAGCCAGGGATATCCGAACACTATATCTTCATTGCCAATGTCTGTGATGAGGAACCTCATTTCCTTGTGGATCCCTTTTGTCTGTATGTCCAGATCTACGTAATGAGTGATTAGTCCTGCTTTATTTTCGGTGTTGTTGATATTCCATATTTTTTTGGGCCGGTCTAGCGGCTTCATTCTGATTTTCATCCGCTTTACAAAAGCGGGTCATAGGAAATTGTTGGTGGCTCCTGAGTCCACCAATGCTCTGATGTCAGCCATGGCATAATTTGTGTGAATTGATACTGGAATTCTCATAGAACGGTAGCGAGTTATGATCACAGAATTACATTTTACTGCCCTTACCCAGGCCGATGGGTTCAGGCACTTTGAAAATCCTCCCTCTTCCACAGATCCTGTAGTATGAGGTCTTTTACCTCGTCTTCTTCTGTGGCTACTCCTTTCATCCACTGGTCGGCGCATTGCTGTGGGGTTTCTGCCCTTGCTGCCCTGATGGGCTCTTCCTCCCTTTCGTTGTGATAGGTGTCGGTCCTTCGGCTGTTACTGGGCTGGTTATAGGTGTGCTGCAGGCAATTTCGACTGAAGTGTCCCTTCTGTCCGCAGGTGTAACAGGTCACTTCCCTTATGTCGCGTCGGCCCCCTCGTCCTCGCCCTATGAACCCTCCTCTTGGTGGATTTCGGGGATGGGCTCGGTCCCAATTACCTTGAATTTCCTTGGCCCCTGTGAGTCTTCCTCGTACTCGGTCGGCCGATGTATCCATGGCGTTTGGGTCTCATAGTATGTTGCGAGGGGGTCCCCATCCAGTTCCCCTTGTGTTCTTCCAGGTTGTGTTGCCACCTCCTTGGGGCCTTGTTTGGTTAGCAAGGCCATGGTGTTGCTTGAGTCAGGCCTTCATGTGTATGTATTGTTGTTGCCTTCTGATGACCGCTTCCTTCCATTCTTGGAAGGTCTGCGGGTTGTCATATGTGTATGCTTTCTCGTAGAGATCACGGGGCAACCCGTCCATGAATAGATCCATCATGAGCAGTGAATCCAGTCGGTAATTAGCCTGCCTTGCTAGTTGTTCGAACTGTGTGACGTACGCGTCAATGTCTCCGCCCGTCATCCTAATCCCTCTTTTCAGCATGGCTTGTGCTTGTTCTTTCTCAAGTGTATTCGAGAACCGCCTATTGAAGGCGATGATGACCTCGGTCCATAGTCGTGGGTCGGTGTCAGTAATTCCGGCAGTGACTTGTCAGTTGAGCCATCTGCTAGTCTCCATGATCCAGTTGTTAACGTCTTTTCCCTGGATGTACGTGAGAAATAACATAGCTCGTCTGTATGCGTTGGCCATGATAGGGTTGTTATTGTTGATACCCCAGTACAACTCCCACTGGGTGAGGAATTCCTCTGTCTTGTGTCGGTCTCCTTTGAATACTTCTGGGGCATTTCCAGCGAATTTATCAGAGTGGTGTCCTCCGGGTATTCCGACTGGTCCTATTCCCAGTACTCCTCCTCCCAGGGGTCCTCCTCCTCCTCCTCCTGGAGGTCCTCCTCCAGGTGGTCCTCCATGTGGGGATCCTCCTCCATGTGGTAGTCCCCTTGGAGGCCCTCCACTTCCTGCTGGTGGGTCGGGTTGATTGGGTCTGATTGCTCGGAATAACACGGCGTCATCTGCCATCATAACGTGCCCTGTTTTGGGATGTATGGGAAGTGTTACTTCCTGGATTTCTGTTAACATAGCCATTGGGGGATGAATCGTGATTTGCTCAGCTCGTTCAATGAGTTCTGGCTCCAGTGGTTCTAACGCTTGCTCGGGTTCTTCGTCCGATTCGCTGTCTGATGTGTCAGGTCTTTCTGAGGGTGCAGAGGCGCTTTGAGTTTCTCTGTTGATGAGTCCCCAGTCGTTTCTTGTGACTACCTCTTCTTCGTAGATATCGCACCTGTATCTGTGAGGTAGAGTGTTGATGACTCTCCACTCCTCGTCTTCTCGGTCAACTCTGCACCAGCAAGTTCGTTCAAAGTTAAACTCAACTGGTCGTGGCCCATGTGCCCCCCTGATCAGGTACCCTTCGACTCCGTTGATACTGCCCCAACTGGCTTCTTTGAGATATCGGGTTGGTACATTCCTTGCTCCCCTTCTTGGGATCTCATAGGAGTGGAACCCTTCTCGGATCCAAAGTTCTCTTGTGGATACTCACGCCACGATGATATGATCTTGGTCTTAATGTTATGCTTCAGTAAGCGTGGGCCTTGCTTTAGGCAGTGGTATGATGTGAGTACTCAGCTTTACTGTCCATGAAGTTAAACGTGGGATCCTGAGTCCTAACATGTTGACGTCTTGCAACTGGGAAGGCACTCTTGGTAAACCTTATGCAGTGCACTCCTCCTCAGTATTCTTCTAAGATGTGAGAAAGAGAAAGTGAGAGGGTCTAAAAAACCGATGTTTCAAGAAGACCAAGATGGCGATCCTTGGTCTTCTACAACTACTACTTATACACGATGGTAGAGGGCTTTAAAGTGCCTCTCGAATGATGTTGGCCTATAGCGTATCTAGCTCGAACCCTAGTATCGCTATCCTAGTAATCAGTAAGCGTAAAGTACCATGTGATACTACTGCTGACTGATAACACGTGAAATATGAAGTCCCTGACTAATATAAGGAATCACGAGCCTACTACCGTAGTCAGAACCTAGTAGTAAGCGTCCAAGTCCGGTCCGTAACATATTGCTATTGATTTTACAGAAGATGCCCCAAAAACTCTAGACTGCAAAATATACCCATTATCTAAAGGCGAGCAAGAAAAGCTTGATGAATACATCAAAGATAACTTAGACAAGGGTTATATTCATCCATCAAAATCACAATATTCGTCACCCTTCTTCTTTGTCAGAAAGAAAGATGGAAAACTTTGTCCAGTAGTGGACTACCAAAAATTAAATTCTTTCACAATCCCCAACCGATACCTGTTGCCTCTAATACAGGAACTAGTCGACAAGGTGAAGAATGCCAGGTTATTCACCAAGATGGATGTACGAGCAGGATACAACAATATTCGTTTCCGAGAAGGTGATGAACCAAAAGCCACCTTCAAAACAAACTTAGGACTTTTCGAACCAACAGTAATGCCATTTGGGCTGAAGAATGCCCCCGCAGTTTTCCAGCGGATGATGAATACGCAATTCAATGACCTTACAGCGACAGGTCAAGTAATCATCTACATGGATGACATCCTTATAGCAACAAAGAAGGATGAAGAAGAACACTGCAAGTTGGTTAACAAAGTCCTTGAACGACTTCAAAAGCTAGATCTCTACCCAAAGCCCAGCAAATGCCTCTTCGAGGTAGAACGTATCGAATTTCTGGGAGTAATCTTGGAAAAAGGAACCATCACCATGGATCCAGTTAAAGTCGCCAGAGTTGCAGAATGGAAAACGCCTAAAACCACCAAGGACATTCAGGCTTTCCTAGGATTCTGCAACTTCTACAGGCGATTTATCCATGGATTTTCCTTCATTGCAAAAGGATTGAATGACCAACTAAAGAAAGGTGTTCAATGGAACTGGGGACCAAGAGAACAAAGCGCTTTTGAAACACTGAAGAAACGAATATGTGAAGAACTGGTATTGATACAACTGGACCAAGAAAAACCGTTTGAGGTTGAAGTTGACGCCTCAAACTATGCAATGGGAGCCATCCTAATGCAACGAAACAAAGAAGGAGTGCTCCACCCAGTAGCATTCTTCTCGAAGACCATGAACGATGCTCAAAGAAACTACAATGTATATAATAAGGAGCTTCTAGCCCTTGTAGAAATGTTCCGGCATTGGAGACATTTCCTGCACCAACCTGTTTTCAAAGTAAAGGTGCATACAGATCACACTAATCTGTTATACTGGAAGAACCCAGGGGACCATAACAGAAGAGTAGCAAGATGGCATGCGGAACTCATGGAATATGACTTCGAGTTAATCCATATAGCCAGGAAGAAGAATGGTCAGGCGGACACATTGTCACAACACCCAGACTATGAACAAGGCGAAAACGATAACAAAGCACTGGTGGTTCTACCACCTATCCTGTTCAGTTTCGCACAAATGATGGGATCAGAATATTATAATCCCTCAAACCAGAAAGAAAGGGAACACTATAGCGGAACTATAAACCACTGCAAGTATCAATCCCTCCAGAACCAGGTGGAAGAAGACCAACAAACAAACAAAACGAGCCAGAAACAGCTCAGAAAATGGTCAAACACCTATGTCCTCACCAAACTCGTTGGAATTTGGTGGAAAATCGAAAACGACACAGATCGGATCGTCGTTGCCAGAGACAACGATCTGAAGAGGGGGGTAATTCACTTTTACCATGATACCCCATCCACCGGACACCCAGGAATTACAAATACCTACACCCTGGCAAAACGAGACTTCTGGTGGCCAAAGATGAAGGAAGATGTGGAGCAATACGTGAAGGGATGTGGAGCATGCCAAGCTAACAAAATTAATACGCAGCCGCTCAAACCAGCAATGATCCCAATCACTCCAATCAATTCCTTGCCATTTGAAACAGTCGCAATGGACTTCATCACGAAATTACCATTGTCGGGCAAATATGACATGATCCTTACAATCACAGATCATGATTGTAGTAAAGTGGCAGTATTCATACCATGCCAAGAAACAATTACTGCGGAAGGGGTAGCGGAACTCTACCTGAAACACATATACACCCGGTTTGGTGTCCCGAAGAAGATTATCTCTGACTGAGATACCCGATTTACGTCACACTTCGCCAAAGGACTGTGCGAAGCGCTGAAGATACACCAGAACATCAGTATAGCATACCACCCAAGAACTGATGGCCAGTCAGAAAGGACAAACCAATGGCTCAAACAGTACCTTCAATTCTGGTGTGATGAACGACAAGATGATTGGCACAAGTATTTGCCAATGGCGGAATTCACGCATAATCAATGGCCGAATACCACCACCCAGAGGACCCCCTATGAAATACTCATAGGGTATACACCGAAGACTGAAATAATGACCAAAAGCAAGGTCCCTTCAGTTGAAGAAAGACTCACTGCCATAGAAAAGGCAAGAACAGATGGCCACGAAAATATCATCAAAGCACAAAAGATGATGGCCATTGCACACAAAGGGAACAAGAGGTTCCAACTGTACAAAGAAGGGGATCAAGTGTGGATCGAAGGAACACACCTCAAGACCCTGTATCCAGTGGCTAAACTCGGGCCAAAATGGCATGGACCTTTTAAAGTCCTGAAACAACTATTGGAGGCAGTATATCGTGTGGAGCTGCCAAGACAATGGAAGATTCACAACGTGTTTCATGCGAATCTAATAACTCCATATAAAGAAACGGAGTTCCACGGACCAAACTATACCCGACCACCACCCAATATCATCAATGAAGAACCCAAGTACGAAGTCAAGAAGATTCTGGATGCGCAGCAACATGGGAAAGGACGCAAACTCCACTACCTCATTAAGTGGAAAGGCTATCCCACGAGTGACAGTTCATGGGAGAAAGCAGAAGATGTACACGCGGATGAACTAATAGCGGAGTTTAAAGCAAGGAAGGAACCAAACAAGTCAAAAGGCCATAAAACGTATATAAGATGGGCCAAAACGACAGACACAACTCATTCCTTCCAACATACTCTCCCCTCTACTACTATGTTGTTATGATACGATTCATTTTCTCCTTTGTTTGTCTTTGTCGGTCTCACGTGATCATTCTCACAAGAGTCATAGTGACTCTTTACTTACCGTTCTCATACGAGTCATAGTGACTCTAGCCCATTGTTAAGGGGCTTGTATCTTTTGTTTCAGACTTGTTTCATACATACTGCGGACTGCGCTGCAGTTACTTATTGTCGTGATGACTTGATCCTAGTACGCTGTTGTGACTCAGTACTAGGATCCCTACTTACTATAAAGTTAGGCTTGCTAGGTAGCTTGTAGCCTTAGACTTGACTTTTTGTATCCTACAGTACTCAGAGCAATCCGAAGACCTTTGATACTCCATCTCTCACGAACCCTCTCCTCTCACTGAAGAATCCTAAGTTCCACTATTGGCTTAGGCGGACTCTTCAACTCGTACATCTTCACTGAAGTTCCTCATTGGAACTTCCCTTAACAACCAGAACCAGACCCCTTAGTGCAGCGTCCCAGTAGATCGACTTAACCCACGTCGGGTGAACGTCCCTACTGTGATGTAACATATGTCCACTACATCTGCTCCTGCCAGCCTTGTCCCAACGCTCCAGCTCCCTTCCCCACCGCCTCCCGCACCAATCACTGAGACTCATAGTGAGCCCATCAGCACACCTGCTCCTCAGTTGGCTATTAGGAGTGTTCCAATCGTGGAACACGGTGATGATGCAACCACCAAGCGTCCTGGATCTGAGGCTGAGGAAGAGAACTATCTTCCACCCGCTGGCTATGTCCATAATGACCCCCACTCCCAGCTCTTTTATCCCATCTATGTCGCCAACCCTAGGTTCGGACTGGACCAGATGGAGCCAAGAATAGTCTTGGCAAAATTCATCATGTACGCTCCTGATTATACAATGGTCACGGGCACATTGGGTGTAGGAGAGGAGAAGCGCACCATCGGGGTGCACGTGGGAAGAAGGGCACGTATGTATGCTCAGATCACTGAAGAGATGTGGGGGCAGTTATCGCATCACCACCAAAGTGAATTTGTGGTGAACCGGGCACTTAACAAGATAGGTGACCCCCGTTTACATGCCAAGGTCAACAGGTTCCGTGGCAAGAGGGAACTGAAAAACACACTGGAGGGCCTTCTTCGTGACGTACAGAGGAAGGTCAATGAAATCATGAAGGAGTTGGTAGTGACGGACCAAGAATATGAAGCATGCCGCACTAGGTTGGAGATGGCTGACGCATATGGAGAAATCCATCGTGCGTTTAACAGGTCATACAGGTTCACCACCCTTCCTGTTCCACCCCCCCTTCCTGTTAACCCCTTCCTATCCCGCCATGTGGAGATGCCTATCCTCCATGACACAGAGGCCAAGAGGCCCGTCAAATGTTACCATTGCCGCAAGTATGGTCACAAGGTACAAGAGTGCCCAAAGAAAAAGAAGAAGGGAGGCAAGCAGTCAGCCACCCCCAGTCCACCAGCGGACACGGAAGAAGAAGTCACCCCTAGAGTTGAAGTGGGGCCTAGCAGCAAAGTCAAGATGACGCTTCTGGAGCATATCTCACTGTTAGACAGAGAGGAATGGACACCCGAGGTGTGTAACAAATGTGGGAAGGTCAACGCTAAGCACTCGGAGTTGGAGTGCCCCCTTTACGAGCAATGCCCATTCTGCTGCCACACAGGTAGTTGGGGTTTCGTACGCCGCCACCACTGCACCAAGATGGGTGATGAAGATGAAGAGAAGGAGAATTGGGATGTAAACAAGGCGGACTATGACCTTTACTGGTCTAATGCTGATGAGGGTAATCTTGACATGTAGGCAAAGTCGAGGCGACTTTGCACCTGAAAGGGGGGCTGTGTTATGATACGACTTATTCTTGCCTTCTTTTACTCACGTTCTCATATGAGTTATAGTGACTCTAGCCCGTTGCTAAGGGGCTTATATCTTTTGTTTCAAGACTCGGCTTGTGATTACTGTGGACTGCACTCCACAGTTGATTATTGTCTTTGACTCGATCCTAGGATGCTATTGTGACTCAATCCTAGGATCCCCATTTACTATAAAGTTAGGCTTGCTAGGTAGCTTGTAGCCTTAGACTTGACTTTTTGTACTCTACGGTACTTGAGCAATTGAAGACTGTGAATACTCCATATCTCACTGAACGAACCCTCTCCTCTCACTGAAGAATCCTAAGTGCCACTATTGGCTTAGGCTAACTCTTCAACTCGTACATCTTCACTGAAGTTCCTCTTCGGAACTTCCCTTGACAACCAGAACCAGACCCCTTAGTACAGCGTCTCAGTAGATCGACTTAACCCACGTCAGGTGAACGTCCCTACTGTGACGTAACACCCATCCAAAGATGTTCTACGACATGCTAAGGATCAAACTAAGGGTTTCCCTGAAGGGATTAAGTTCCCTAGTGATACACATGTATGTCCAGGATGTGCACAAGGCAAGATGCCTGCTGCCTCGCATCCTCCCTCTGCTACAAGGGCTACTACGCCTTTCAAGCGTATACACTCTGATTTGAAGAGCTTTCCAATACCATCCTACCACAAATACAAGTACTTTGTTGTCTTTATTGATGACTATACCTCCTACATGTGGATTACCCTCCTATGCAACAAGGCATCAGCTATTACTGCTCTAAAACAATGGTTAGCTCTAATCAAAAACCAATACAATGCTACCATTAAAGAGTGGATGTCTGATGCAGGAGGAGAGTACAAATTGGATGCCTTCATCAAAGTATTGAAGGATGCAGGTATTACTATACTGCAAAGCATGCCACATACCCCTCAACAAAATGCCCGTGCTGAACGCTTTATGCGCACTATAATGGACAAAGCTCAGGCAATGCACCTTGAAGCTTGCCTCCCTCAATCATGGTGGGAGTTTGCAGTATTACATGCACTCCATTGTTATAATAGAACTCCTATAAGTCACCTTAAATGGCAGACTCCCTACACTCTATTAAACAATGAAGTACCAGACATTTCATACCTAAGGGTCTTTGGATGTGGAGCTTATGTTCACATCCCTGAAGCCCGCTGACAGAATAAGCTTTCACCTAAAAGTGAGCTAATGATCTACCTTGGTAGATAAGCAGGAATGAAGGCAGACGCATTCATGCGCCCTTCTAATTCTGTGTTCTATTCTAACAAAGCCCTATTCAATGAAATGCTATTCCCTAAGTGCTCCACTGGAGACTCAAAGGGTAAAACTAGAGGAACAACCCAGTTAGATGACGTTCCATCTAATCAACCACCTTACGATGCATTGAATGACACCACTCCTGGTGATCTTGACCCTCCACCTGAGCTACCTAAACCAAAGAGGGGTAGTGCTCCACCTCCCGATGGGGATGATAAGGCTCCTTCTAATGTTGAGCCTGGAGAGCAGCAAGCTCCACCTCTGCCTGCAGATCCAGTACCTGAGCCTATACAGCCTAGGCGATCTGCATGCCTGAGGAAGCAAAATACTCACCCAGATAATGTCTATGGGGATGGCACCCCCTCCGAGATCTCTCATGACATTGAGCGGACGCGTACTTGGCGACAATTGGTTGAGGACCAACCGGGTAGCTCCCAGTGGCGTTCATCCCAAGATCAGCCAGTTCCAGGAGGTATTCCTGATGAAGCCGAGCTAGATCCTCCAAGTGCACAGAGTGAGAATCTGCATGATTCTGAGGACAAAGTAGACCAGTTGGTCTTTGCCTGCCTTGCTCAGGAAGGGGGAGTCAAATTCCTGGATCACCTGCTTGCCAAAGCAGTTCCACCTGCTGATCTAGGATCACCTGACACCTCTAATATACGTGAATGGACCTATAGGGACATTCTAAAAATGCCTGATAAGCAACAGGAGGAGTGGCATAATGCATGCCGTGAAGAACTAGAGTCACTTCGCAAGCGCAATGTCTTCGAGCTAGTAAACCCTCCCAAGGGGAGAAAATAATAAAAAACAGATGGGTGTTTGATGTAAAACCCGATGGCCGTAAAAGAGCCAGGCTAGTCGCCAAAGGCTTCTCACAGGTTGAAGGCATAGATTATGATGAAACATTCTCACCAGTGGTATGGTTTGAGACTGTCCAGATGATGCTTGCGCTTGCAGCGCTGAAAGATTGGCACATCTCCAGACTGGATGTCAAAACTGCCTTCCTATATGGAGAGCTCGATGAAGAGCTCTACATGGAACAACCTGAAGGGTTTAAAATCCCTGGCCAACAAAACAAAGTACTGCACCTTAAACATGCCATATATGGACTCAAACAAGCTGCCTTAGCCTGGTGGAGAGCACTTGATAAGTCCATGGCTGCTATAGGCTGCACACACCTCTTAACAGACTCTGGAATATTTGTCAACAAAAATAAAACTATAGTCATCATTGTATATGTTGATGACGTATTATTCCTGGGATCTGATAAGCCTGCTATCAATTCCCTAAAGCAATGCTTCATGAAACTCTGGGAATGTAGGGATCTAGGTGACACACAGGAGTTTCTCTGCATGCGCATAATCAAATCAGATGGTCAGATTAAGGTTGACCAAGTAGATTATCTACAGAAAGTGCTGCAGTGGTTTAACCTCCAGAATGCGAAAGCAGTCCCCACTCCATTGCCAGAAGGCTATCACCCTACTCCAAATAAAGGTCCTATAGACCCAGAGCTTCACTCACAATACTAGCAAGTGATAGGATCACTCCTATACATTATGCTTGGAACATGACCAGACATAGCCTTTGCTGTGACTAAAATGTTGCAATATGCTGCAGACCCCATAGAGGATCACCTGAGCCAAGCACTATACATCTGCCACTACTTAGCAGGTACCTCAGATTATGCCCTAATATATGATGGCAAGTCAGATGGAGGTCTACTTGCATATGCAGACTCTGATTGGGCATCAGATCCTTATACAAGGAAGTCCACAACAGGCTATCTAGTGAAACTAGCTAGTGGGGTATTCAGTTGGAATTCTAGAGCGCAAAAGTCCATTGCGATGTCTTCCACAGAAGCTGAATACATGTCGCTCTCTGATACGAGCAAACAATTGGTCTGGATAAAGACTCTTCTTAAAGAGTTAGGAATAAACATTGGACCAATCCCACTATGCGGGGATAACCAATGATCTATATTTCTTGCTTCTAATCCTGCACAGAAGAAGCAGATAAAACATATTAACCTACGCTACCATTATATATGCGAGGTCATCCGCTAGAAGCAAATAGAGCTCCTCTTCATTGAAGGAGCTGAAAACCCTGCAGATCTATTCACTAAGAACCTAGGTCGCATCAAATTCCAGAAGTTCAGGGAACAGCTGGGCTTAGTACTCTACAGCATCAAGTAACTACTATAACATCACTCAGAGCACCTATATGGTTGCACTTAGCAAGGGGGAGTGTTGGAAATAGATAAGAGATAAGGGCATAAGAACCTTATCTATAACTAGTTACAATAGTACAGATATGATACGGAGTAGTTAGTTATACTATACATGTCAGTATCCCCTTAGGGACTTCTGAAGCTCTACACGGTGTTTCGCGATCAGGCGTCACTGAAAACGCGATATTGTGGACCCCTTTACTCATCACTTTATGTGTAATGGACAGGGGTAGGCTGTAGAGACTATAAATCCCCCTATAGGGAGAGAGCAACAGACATACTCTTTTACCCACTCATCTTATACACACTTTGCATGAATACCTCTCCCCAAACCACCTACAAAGGTAAGTTACATCTCCTATATGCTGCACTATATGCTGTGCAATATTATTTCCAAGAGACATGCAGGAGCCAACAGAAATGTAGGTTATTACGCTGAAATATAAAGGCCGTTCAAGGATCAATTATTTTGGCAGGTAGCAAATGACCCTCCAAATACTCATGGCCCAAAGGTAGCTAGGCTACAATACAAAGCCAAGGGGAATTTAGCTAGGAAGACAGGACCACAGAAGGGAGCTAGGCAACAAGTCAAAGCCAAGGGGAAACAGGCTCAAAATGCAGACTCCACAGAGGGTGAGAATCTACTTTCAACAGAGAATCCTGATGAAACGTGGGATGATGTGCCTCCACCCTCCAAAGAAAGTCCCAGAGAAACTATGGAAGATATCAATGAGGCATTTCCATGTATATTCACTGCAGCTTGCATCTGGTTTTATAGTCATCACACATACTGCCAGCTCAAGGAAAAAACAATGATGGCATTGTTAAAGACCTCAAAAAAGAGATCCAGGTCCTGAAAAGAAGATGTGACATGCATGAGAGGACAATTGAGGATCTACAATCCATATGCAATATGCATGAGAATACTCTTGAGATGCTTCAGCAGCAGATCGTGAATATTCATGACAATCAGCAGACTCTAGATAGTAGGTACTATAGGGAGACATATGATCTCACCCCACAGTTACAACCCACATGTTGAACCAGTAGAGTATACCATGGACCCATCTAGGAGAGGGGAGGGTCAATGTAGGTCAATTGGGGTCAACTATACTTGCAAATTGTGGGTCAATACAAGTACCTTTTTCGGCAGCTGTCTCATCTATTATAGGTCAATCCAATTCCACTAATAGCACCCCCACATGTGTCAGGCAGGCATATATGATTATACCATCGAGAGACTACTGTGCACACCATAAGACAACATGGGGATTTTGCTCGGCAGCTGTCTTGCATGCTATGGACTATAACCATCTCCTCAGTAGTGGCCTAGGCTTATCCTATGGGCCAGTATATCCATATCATCAAAGACATTTTAAGTTGATTTTGGGCCAATATGAGCTAATTGGCAGAGGTTGTCCTTTTCCACCCTGGGCCCATATATGAGCTTTGCACAGTGACCTTCCATGCTCATGATGGGCCCACATGGTTACATTGTCAAGAGACCATGGGACACATTGTGGGCCCATATGAAACTTTTGTTTGACAGTTATCCTACATGCTTTGGGCTATTACCATCTCATTGGCAGTAGCCAAAGCCCAGTCCTATGGGTCCCCAAATGCATATTGCTACATACACTGCTAAGCTGACTTTTGGTCAATATGAGAATATCAGCAGAATCCATGCAGGTATTTTGGGCCCATACCAGAGCTTGGTGTGGCAGCTCCTTTGCCTAGCATGCTATTGTAGATTTATTGGCACTCACACCACTTGAGCTTGATGGGCCCATACCAGCATATTGCCAAGAGACTATGTATGTACATTGTGGGCCAATGTGAGACTTTCATTCAGCTGCTGTCTTGCCTGCTCTGGGCCATTGCAATCTCTTTGGCAGCAATATAAGCTTGGCCCTATGGGCCCATACCAGAGCTTGGTGTGGCAGCTCCTTTGCCTAGTGTGGGCTATTACAAGTTCATCAGCAGTCACCCCACTCAAATTCGATGGGCCCATACCGGCATATTGCCAAGAGACTATATATGTACACCATGGGCCAATGTGAGGCTTTCATTCAGCTGCTGTCCTGCCTAATCTGGGCCATTGCAATCTCTTCAGCAGCAATATAAGCTTGGACCTGTGGGCCCATACCAGAGCTTGGTGTGGCAGCTCCTTTGCCTAGTGTGGGCCATTACAAGTTCATTAGCAGTCGCCCCACTCAAGTTTGATGGCCCCATACCAGCATATTGCCAAGAGACTATGTATGTACATTGTGGGCCAATATGAGGCTTTCATTCAGCAGCTGTCCTGCCTGCTCTAGGCCATTGCAATCTCTTCAGCAGCAATATAAGCTTGGCCCTGTGGGCCCATACATGTGTGGTGTCACATACATTGTGAGCTGACTTTGGGCCAATGTGAGAATATCGGCAGAATCCATGCAGGTGTATCCTGGGCCCATGCAATGGTCTCATTAGGCAGCTCTCTCACTCTTTTTGGGCCATTACAAGCTCATCAGCAGTGACCCTGCATGGCTCCTATGGGCCTATACATGCTAATGCCTAATGCATATTAAGTTGATCCCGGGCCCATGTGAGCACTTGCACTGGAAACTTTCCAGCCTAATATGAGGCAGCATGAGCTCATCAGTAGGGAGAGTACATGTATGTTGTGGGCCCATGCAAATTCTTTGGTCAGTAGCTATCCCACCAGCCACACCAGTGAGGTGGGTCTACACGAACCCTTTGTTGGATAATTATATGGGCCCATGCATAATTATTCACAATATATATATGTTGGCCCATATGAACAGATACACTTCTAACACATAGTGGGCCCATGTGGGCTTTGCCAATGTGCACGACACATTGTCACATGGGTTCTACCAACTACTGTGCCCAAGATCTGTGTCATGGGCTCTCTCCATTTCATGCAACATTCAGCAGCTACCCTCCTCTGCCACCTAACACAGTGTAGTGTCAGTGATGCTATCGGGTTTGCTCGACTTGAGCCAGGTCACATGATATTTGGTCAGGTGATTCAAACACAAGACATATCAACTTAGTCTTAGAGTCAAATATTGGGAGATTCCAGTGGCATGGGAATGTACACACCTAAAGAGGAAGGTGTGCTTACTAAGCCCAAAAGCATTCACAATGCTCTTGTCTTAGTAGAGAGGAATGAATGTGTAAATGCTGAGATTCCAAAAGACTCAGACTTAGAGTCTGAGTTCTACAACATATGAGTATTTATACAACTGCTACTAGTCACTAGGAGTCAAAAAGGAAGAAGGACTAGAACAGCACAGTAGCTGGTAGAACATAATGGAACTTTACAGAAACTATGCCCAGGCTGAGTAATCCTAGGTAACTACATCACTTATGACATCATAGCTGTACTCAGTCAGCATCATACATCATCCTGCCATAACATCACAAAAGACATCACCGATGACATTCTCTAAACACCACATACAACCTTCCCCATCTTCACAGTTTGGGTCAGAGATTATAGCTTACTCTTCTTCTTCATTCTTGCCTCTTGGACATCAGATGGGTATGTCCTAGCACTGTCCCATGGTGGCACCATCATTGCAACATAATAGCAAGTTGAAGAACCTGAGGGATGTGGACACAGTGGATGAGCTTTGCAATAAGGATATTAGTGTATAGGTGTAATCCATTTGTGTGGTAGCCTTGGAAGTGACTTGGTCTTTGCACCAAGAATGTGTGATATCACAGTCTAGGGGCACCATCAATATCTTGGCTGTCAAGCAGGGGTAGCCATAGAACAGGTACTACCATAAACAACTTGTTATGACACCCTATTTAATTCCTTTCTTTTACACCTTAGGACACATAACAACCTTTTCCTTCTCTCATGTAATCATTCTCACAAGAGTCATAGTGACTCTTTACTTTATTGTTTCTCTCATACGAGTCATGATAACTTATGCCCATTGCTAAGGGGCTATTTGTTTCACTTATATCTTTTGTTTCACAACTTACTTGTGATTACTGCAGACTGTGCCGCAGTTCTTATTGTTCTTATTGTGATTGCTTGATGACTTGATCCTAGGATGCCATTATCATTCTATCCTAGGATCCCTCTTACTTTACTATAAATACAGGCTTACCAGGTAGTAGTAGCCTTAGACTTGACTTCTTGCATCCTATGGTACTCAGAGCAATCCAAAGACCATTGAATACCCCATCTCTCACCAAACAAACACTCTCCTCTCACTGAAAGATCCTAAGTTCCACTATTGGCTTAGGCTGACCTTTCAACTCATACATCACTACTGAAGTTCCTCCTCAGAATTTCCCTTGATAAACAGAACTAGACCCTTAGTGTAGTGTCTCAGTAGATTGACTTAAACCCATGTCAGGTGAACGTCCCTACCGTGATGTAACACAACTCAATAGAAACAGATGTAGGTTAACATGCAGTACAGTCTAAGTTATGCCTTACAGTGCTGGAAGCACATGGGCAATCATTTAATCATGGATGAGCACACCCATGATCACTTGGGCCATACAGTGAAGCAAGGGTCCATGGGTGGTCACATCCTAGTTTGGCATTTCCCATTTATCAATATCATATGGGCATCGAACAACAAAAATTCACAAAGTGTCCAGTCTTGTACTGATGAACAGAGAGTTGGAGATGTAGTGCAAACACTTGCAATTAGATTATTTGCATCTAATTGGCACTAGGTGTTGAAGCGTGATCTGAGTTAAGAGTCACATGCTTCGTGGGAGATGCTTGAGTCATCTCATGGACATATACGGTATCTGGCCCCTTATGAGCAATAGCTTGATATGGACTCATTCCGGACTTCATATGGACCAGATTGCTTTAGTTTATCTTTATTATTCTTTCCTTCTATTGTTTAGATACCGGTGGTGACTCACTTAATAGTGGCACCACATTACATTCGTCTAATAGTGTTCCTTCTTATTGTTCCCCTGTGCTACCCATGTGTCAAACACAGAGTGTGCACAGACCATCCCTTCTTGTTTATAAGGGTGGTTGTTTACACCTTCACACTTCAGAGTTCCTTCACCTCTGAAGTGTAAGTGTGCCCTCTTCTCTTTCCACACCTATAGACTAACACTTCCATAGTACTTGTCTTTATCTAGGTGTGTAGCTATGCGCTATAGAGTTCCTTCACCTCTGAAGTTACTTGTCTTTATCTAGCTACTAGCTAACCTTTCAGCCACTAAGTCAGTGCTGCGTTCAACACTAGGCCAATTCCAACCAAGAATCATGAAATACATGTTATTGCTGGATTGCACAGGGAACCCAACTTCCAGGGGAGTGCAAGATTCCAGTGCTGGGTGTAGCAGGTTATGGAGGTTACGAAGGGGGATGAGGGACACGCACGAAGGCAAATGTAGGGGAGAGGATCTAGACAATACGATAAAGGCTCAGGGATCGTGTACAGAGACAATCACTAAGGTCTACAGCATAAACTAGGCAAGTATTTAAATGTGAATACGGAGAGTACGGGGTACCGTAAATGATGTACTAGATTCACATGGTATCAGTAAACTGTGGATCTACAAGACGAGACGAGACCATAGCTCGTAATGGATAAACTAATCAATCAGTGAAATGGATTTGGGGTGGGTATAATCATAAATGCGGGCCACAATGCCTCACGTGCACTCGGAACTCAACACTCCCCCTCACTTCGTACGCAGTCCTAAACCTGCCACGAAGTGCTTTACCTTCGGAGATGGCAGCGCCTTCATGAGCACATCAGCCACCATATCCGCTGTGGGATAGTACACCAACTGGACTACCCCCTGGTCAACCACCCAGCGAATGAAATGGTAGCACACGTCAATATGTTTCGTGCGCGCGTGGTATTGATGGTCATGTGCCAGTGCAATTGTGGACCGATTATTGTAAAGCAATACAGTGGCGTCCTTGAAAGACCCAAAGACCTCCGAGAGGAGGCTCCGCAGCCACAATGCTTCCTTCACCCCATGAGTGGCAGTGATGTATTCGGATTCAGTGGTGGACAGCGAGATAATCTCCTGCCACTTCGATGACCATGAGATGGCGCCACCATCTATGAGGAAGGCATAGCCCAAAATGGTGTGGCGGTCCTCAGCCATGCTGCCATCAGCATCAGTAAACCCGACCAGTGTACAGCGCACCTTGCCATATGAGAGCCAGAGGCTGCACGTCCCGGCCAAATAGCGAAAGATATGCTTGATGGCTTCCCAATGCACAGGTCCGGGGTTTTCTGCGAAATGTGCCACAGTAGACACAGCGAAAGAGATGTTAGGGCAAGTGGCTAGAGCAGCCCAGTTAAGGGCACCGACTGCCTCGCAGTAAGGGATGTCGCGCATGGCCACAAACTCAGCTGCGCTCATGGGTGCTTGCTCTGACGTTAGCTTAACTTGTACGTCCATAGGCATGGACAATGGCTTGAGGTCGGCGAAATTGAAACAATGGAGAATGGCGTCGATGTACGCCTGCTGAGACAAATGGATGGTGCCAGCAGCCCGATTGCACTTCACCTCGATGCCTAGCATCCAGTGCAGCTCCCCTAAGTCAGTCACTTCTACATGTTTGCTCAGGCCGGACTTGAAGTCATCCATGAGGCGCAGCTCGCTTGTGGCAATGGTGCAGTCATCGATGTGCACCGCAATGACAATTGGCTCACATGCCGCTGCACTCGTCTTGTGGTAAACTGCCTGGTCGACTGAGCACTGCGTGAGCCCTAGCTTAGCCAAGATAGCAGTGAACGTCTGGTACCAGCGGCGCCCCGCTTGCTTCAGGCCATACAAGGCCTTCTGCAATCGTAGCACATGCCGTCCAGCATCTGATGCTGAGTACCCAGGTGGTTGCTGCATGTATAGCACCTCATCCTCCCGTAGCACGCCGTTCAAGTAAGCCCCTTTAATATCAATTTGGTGTAGCACAAGCCTAAGATGGTTTGCCATTGCAATGAGTGCGCGTAACGACGCGAGCTTTGCAACTGGTGCATAGGTGTTGTCATAGTCAACACCTCCAATCTGTGAGAACCCCTAGGCTACCAGGCAGGCCTTGTAGCGAGCAATATTTCCTGCCACATCTTTCTTCACCTTGAATACCCATTTCGAGCCTATAACATTAGCTCCGGGTGGTGCCTCCTCTAGTCTCCAAGTGCCCACAGTCTTCAGCGTGGCGAGTTCTTCTGCAATGGCCTTCTCCCAAAGTGGCCAGTCTGGATGGTGTTTGGCCTCTGCGAGCGTGTGCAGTTCCAGAGCTTCCGCCTCAGCAACTTCAGCAGTGAGTATACACTCAAGCCAAGCTGAGTCTTCAAGTGTGTCGAACACATTCTCAACGGCCCATACTCCCCCTGCCTCCTCTACTTCAGTGCCAAACCCTCCTGGTACCTGAAGCCCAGCTGCAAAGCACGGGTCAGTATGGCACGTGGACGACACGCCCACACCCTCCATGATCTCTCAGAGTGTGCGCAATGGCTTGCGAGCATGGGCAGGTTGCGTGGCCTCGCCCTGATCAGCTTCATCATCACCTTGCACACCTGCAGAAGCTGATGAGGATGTGGAGGAGGAAAGGGGGGTAAGCGGTGAAGTGGGTGTGTGTGTGCCCAAGGCATCGACCTGAATGGGTGGTGAAGCTGGAGGAAGGACTTTGAGCATTGTGGGGGACGTTTTGAGCATTGTGGGAGGTAGTCACGTGGTGCACTGCTTGCGTTCGGTGCTTGGAATGATAAGGGTCTCCCCCTTGAGCTGTGGTGCCGTGCCAAAATACACGTTCTGCTCAGTAGTAACATTGCACTTAGTAGGAAAGTACACACGGTGCGCACGGGACTCAGTGTCAAAACCGAGCCAGCGACCCTCCCATGCGCGAGCGTCCAGCTTGGACCTGCTGTCATCATGTACCCACACAGTCGCACCCCAATGCTGCAAGCCCGACAAGTCGGGCACGCATCCGAGCAATGCCTGGAAAGGGGTTAGCCCTTCAAGAGCCCTAGTTGACGTGCAGTTCTTCAACCATATTGCATGTCGCAGAGCCTTGCCCCAGAGAAATTTGGGCAAGCCACTTGAGTGAGTGAACATGTGAATATGCTCGACCAGGGAGTGGTTCAGGCACTTGGCCACACCATTAAGCTGTGGCATGTCGTGCACCATGAGTCAACGCACAGTTCCAGCCGATCCGAGGTGATGGTCAAAGGCCTCACTAAGGTACTCTCCCCCGCAATCAGAGCGGAGAGCCTTGATAGCTGTGCAGTGCTGCTGCGTTAGTGCCCAGGCCTCAAAGGCCTTGTAAGCTCTGAAAGCCTCGGCCTTGGTGTGCAGGAGGTAAGTGACTGTATAGCACATAGCATTGTCCATGAACATAGCGAAATAGAGACATCCACATTTGCTGGCAACAGGGGAAGGGCCCCAGATGTCGGAGTGGATCTCCTCCCCAAAATGCAGAGCCCAAGGGCCCACACGTGCCTTTGGCACTGGCTTGCGAGTTGCCTGAGCGAACAGGCAGGTGTCACATGGTGCCTCACACAAATCTGGGTTGAGCTTCACACCAGTGACAAGACCTTTTTCAACGAGAGCGCGAGCACTTGCAGGGGCGATGTGCCCCAAACGGCAATGAAGCTCCATGACCGAGAGCAATTTGGCAGCAAGAGCTGACTCCCCTAAGTGAGTAATGCGGTACAGGCCACGCCCCGTCCACAGGATGCATGTGACACGCTCGCCTCCTGGTGCAAACAACTCAAGGTGCCCGCCTCCAATAGAGGTGCGATACCCCTTTTGATCCAGTGCACCAATGGACACCAAAGTGTATCCAACTGCCAGCGTGTGAAGAACTTCATGAAGGATGATAGCGGACTGTGTGCCACCATTTGGTGCACGGATGGTGAGACTGCCAACGCCCACAGCAGGGAACTTCTGCTGGTTAGCGGTGTTAAGATAGATGGGGGGGTCAAGGATGGAATAAGTGGAGAAATTGGACTTGTAGGGAGAAATGTGACGTGTTGCACCCGAATCATATAATTTGACGCACTCGCCTCGGTTGTCGCTGACAGGCACAATAACAGCCACCGCAACCTCCTCCTCTTCATATAGCCAATCGCTATCATCAATTAGAGCGATGTTCTCCATGTCCAGCACACTTGAGGCAAGATCCACAGCCCAGCACCCATCCGTGTCCTCATCCAGGGTCGCGACAGCATTCACGGACCTGACAGGCTTTGTGTTGGACTTCTGTGCTCCATCGCTCAGCTTCTCCTCCTTCTTGGGAGATCGACATTCCTGTGCCCAGTGACCTAACCTCCCGCAGTTGTGACATTTGCCCTTGCGGTGTTTCTTCTTGCCCTTGGACCCCGTAGCTGCAAGGGTGTCATCTCCAGTGGCCTGACTCTAGGCCCCGGAATGCTGTGAGTTGGGTTGCGACTTGGCCTGATGGTTTCGCAACCAATCAGCCTCCTTGCATATGTGGTTGATAAGTGTTTCAGTATCAACTGTGGTGACATGATGAACAAGGCATGCCAAGGACATGATCCCCACTGCAAAGCGGGCAAGCTCCTCCGGAATACCCTTGAGCACCATCCTCTGATACTCCCAAGTGGTGACATAGACCCCAGCTACTGTGAGCTCCTCATGCTTGTAGCGCAGGCTTGTGAGAAAGGTGCGAACATTGCCTCCCTTAGCGCAGCACATGTCAAAGAACGTAGCCTCAAGGTTGTTCTGTGCATAAACGCTCTTCGCAGTGAACTTATTGTTGATGCAGTACCAATGTAACTGAGCTGTCTCATATGCACTCATGCGTACTGCCATGGAGTTGGGGAGTCGCTGCAAAAGGAGATATCGCACAATGAGGTCATTATAATCCCACTTAGCCATGGCCTCCAATTCTGCAATTGTAACATTCTGCAGGTCCTTCGGGGAAGGATGCTGAATCAATCCATCAAAGTAGCCCCACCGGCAACTTGCCTGCATCACTTCCTGGAAGTGTACAGCAAAAATCACCCAGTTTGTCCCATCAGGTTCTAGCCTAGGGATGTTGGCAGGCAGTTGCTCAATGACTGGAGTAGGGGCAGGTGGTGGTGGAGGCGCTGTGGTGGAGGATGATCCAGCGGCAGGAGTGGTAGTTGGCACAGTAGACATATTGACAAGGGCAGCAGTAGATTATAAAACTGGCTTAGTGGCGCACAGCAGGACCTATAACCTGTAGCAGGTTATGGAGGTCACGAAGGGGGACGAGGGACACACGCGAAGGCAAACGTAGGGGAGAGGATCTAGACAATACGATAAAGGCTCAGGGATCACATACAGAGACGATCACTCTAAGTGTATTCACTTAGACAATATGATAAAGGCTGTCTAGGTGTAAGCATACTGTAAACAATAAAGTAATGGATATTCTCACCTCAGGGATCGCGTACAGAGACGATCACTGAGGTCTACAGCGTAAACTAGGCAAGTATTTAAATGTGAATACGGAGAGTATGGGGTACCGTAAATGATGTACTAGATTCACATGGTATCAGTAAACTGTGGATCAATGAGACGAGACGAGACCATAGCTTGTAATGGATAAACTAATCAATCAGTGAAATGGATTTGGGGCGGGTATAATCGTAAATGTGGGCCACAATGCCTTGCGTGCGCTTGGAACTCAACACTGGGATCTTGTCAGGAACCAGACTGGGCCAGTTGCCTGGGGGGTGAGTCTCATCTCAGTGCAAGCAACCTTTGGCCATATGATGTTGAACTTAGATGTGTTCTGTGCTCATATGTGTAGATCTCAAGTAAGATCCCTGCAGATCAGGGACTGAGATGTGCTTGAAGCACCATTGTTGTGATCGTCTCGACTACGCTAGTTTAGGACATTTCCAGTAGCTACAATCATTTGTAGATGATCAGGAGCAATCCTGATTTAGCACAATCCTTAGTATACATTTCATATTCGATCTGACAAAGTGCAGGTGTTCGCACTCCTATTTCACATGTATTTACAAGTCCCTACAATGTATTTAAAGTGTTACGGTCACACTGGCCATCTAGCTCAACTTGAGCTGGGTTTCTCAGAACACTTGTATTGCACACGACAACCAAGGCAAAACCACTGCAATAGTGGTTGCAACTGAGAGATAAAGGGGGAGACCAAAGGAAATGGCTCGCTAAGAAGCGGCACAACAAGATGACGTCTAAGGGTTTGGTGAAGAAGACCAACTAAGGCCCTTAGGAAGCAGAGAGGGATTTAGGATGCGGATTCTGGCAAATGGTATGAATTCTCAAAGAACTCAAGATGGAGAATACATGCGAAGACAAGCTAGTACTTATACTACTAGTAGATAAGGTTCGGACTCAGCACGAACCTTAAGTCCTTATCTCTAGCCAATAGCCATAAGGGCTCTGGCTCCACAAGCTGAAACACAAGGGAGAAACATAATTGGACCGGCCTATCAAGGCACCGACATCCATCAAACACGAGACAGCACCCATACAGTACATGAGGCGTCCATCAGAAAGTCCATCAGTAACCAGGCATGAAGGCCTAGTCCATGTCGTCACTGACCAGATAACCGGCTGTAGCATATCCGAGGCATACATGCTCAGGTGATGCCTCACATGATTCGTCACGTGACTCTGGGCCTACATGCCCATAGAAGTGCACATACATCTTGTGCGTGCGAGCTTCATCTTGCTTGTAGGGATCATCAGCTTCTTCATTGCTACTCTCAGCAGGAGTGCAGGACTTAGCTGGTTCAGGACGCAATGTCCACATGCTCCGGTCACCCTCTCTCATTAAGGCCTCTCTTAATGCCTCGGAATCTAGGGTCCTTTCGTAGTTGTTCAACGCAGGTGTTATGACACTGCCTATTTTAATTCCTTTTCTCTAAACTGCCTTAGTGTTAAGGCCTAGCGGGGCCTTACTGTGTGACATGCACCGAGGATACGAGGGGACAAGGACAGAGTGCAAGAGCAAGGTCCTTGGTGAGACAACAAAGGTCAAGGGAGTTCTAGGAGACGATGGTCCACGAAGGACGACCAGGGAACTGGGGTTCGAAAGGTTAAGTCGGTGGACTTAGTGACGAGGTGCAAGGGGCTTCGACTAGAAGGTCAAAGTACAAGGGACTAAGTTGAGCGACTTAGTGTCTGTGTGTGTGCGTTGTTATAGCACAAGCGCAAAGCTTCGAGGTAGCTCCCAACTAAGGGAAAGCTGACAGTGGTGATGAGACGACGAGAAGGAGGCACACAGTGAGGAGTGAACAAGTCTGGTATTCGCTAGTATGATAAACAAAGACAAGACTGGAGAGTGAGCGTACAAAGTGGCTAGGTTTATATAAGTTGCTACTCCGTGTCCGTCCCATGAGGGGATACTAAAGGAGAACAATAGGAAACGCGAATGGGGAAGGAGAAGAAAAGGGAACAAGGGGAAGCGCAGAAGGGGAAGGGTTAGGAAGGGGACTCGGAGTAAGGAAGTGTACATGGTAGTGAGTCAACAGGTTAGTACTCCGAAGGGAAGCAAGAATGAGTCAAAGCAATATAGTAAAAGAAAAATAAGTCTGTGGTGAGCCGGATCACGACACTTAGGACATGTGACAACCTTTTACTTTCTCATCACGTGGTCGTTCTCATGCGAGTCATGGTGACTTGCTACTTGTTTGGTTCTCACAAGAGTCATGGTGACTCTTTACTTATTTTCCCTTGTGAGTCATGACGACTCTCGCCCGTTGCTAAGGGGCTATGTGTGTTTCAGACACATCTTTGTTTCACATATATCTTTGTTTCACATCTTACATGTGATTACTGCGAGCTGTGCTCTGCAGTTCTTATTGTTTCTATTGTTACGCTTCGGTAAGCGTGGGCCTTGCTTTAGGTGATAGTAAGGCGCGAGTACTCAGCTCTATGATGTCGAAGTCGAACGTGGGATTCCTAAGTCCTAGCACGTCGATAACTTGCAACTGGGAAGGCCTCTTGGTGAGCCTTATGCAGTGCGCCCCTCTTGCAGTCCTAGTACTTCGCAGGGAAAGGAGAGAGTGGAGAAACCAATGATTCAAGAAGACCAAGATGGTGATCCTTGGTCTTCTGCAACTACTACTTATACACGATGAGAGAGGGCTTTAAAGCGCCTCCCGAATGATATGAGCCTATAGCGTATCTAGCTCAAACCCTAGTATCGCTATCCTAGTAATCAGTAAGCTGTAAGTAACATGTGATACTACCGCTGACTGATAACACGTGAAAGGTAAAGTCCCTGACTAATGTAAACAATCACAAGCCTACTACCGTAGTCAGAACCTAGTAGTAAGCATCCAAGTCCGGTCCATAACATCACCCCCTTTTCAGGAGCGACGCCCACGGAGCCCGGGCAGTCCCATCCATCCCACTTGTACGTCCTCGATATGCTGCATTGCTCGTGCCTGCTCCAACCTACTGATGCTCAGTGCCTTGTCCATTGCCAATCGCCCCCATGTCTCCTGCAGCTCCCTTATCCTGGCCTCCAACCGTCCCAACTCCGCTCCGAGGGCGCAGTACCGCCTGATCTCCACGGCGAGACTCACGTCCTTGCACTTGGCGACGGCCCGGTTGATGGCCCCAATGGCGTTGTACCCCATGTCAAAGAGGAACAAGTCCTCTTGTGCGTACTTGATGTGGGTTTCGGGGTGCACCACGTACTGTGGTGCGGCGTACAGGGGTTTCGGCAACACCCTGTCGGACTCGTCAATCAGGCCGAGCACGATGGGGTCGTTGCTCATGATGGCCTGGACGTATTTTGCCTGGCGTGTCACACCATTGGGGGTGGTGATGGGGAAGGAAATGAAATTGGGTCCTCGATTGACCCGGAACCCATGAGGCGCACGGGCGTTGGCGACGCTGGAGACAGCTTGGTCGACGAGCTGGGGATGGATATGACCCCGGTAAAGGGGGGTCCCATCGGTGGCGAGGGCGTGGCGGGTTGTATGAGGTGGAGCATCAGCTTCTCTGCCATAGTGAATGTGCAGGTGCTCAGCTGGATACCGCTCGTCCTCGCTGTCCGTGACTTCTCCCTCTTCTCTCTCATCTCCTTCATGCGGTGTTGGGCTGTTTGTAGCTGTTCTTCCCTCCAGTCGTCGGTCACCTCCTTCCATGACTTCCTCAGCCCCGTTAGCTGCTCGTACCGCTCCCTGGCGTGCGTGGACGTCTGCACTGCGGTTGAGAGCTCGCCAAAAGTCGTCGACTTCTGCGGTGGTGAAGGGTCAGTCCACGATGGGCAGTCCAGTGTCGGTGTGGAGGATGTGCCACAGAGCGGGCTGCCCGTCGACATTGGGGGACAGTCGGGTGCTGCCTGCTCCTTGTCCTTGAGCAGGGAACTGGGCGAGAGTGCTGTTGAACTCAGCTTCAGTGATGGGTCCCTCGGACCTGGCTCTGTCTCTCTCAGCCATGACGACCTCCTCGGCATCGGCAGAGCTTGTTGGTGCCCGCTCTTCCTCCAGCTCGCAGGCAAAAATCCTCTCAGGGGTTCTGAGGTAGTACGAAGACGACATGAGGGCGGCATTGGGTATGAATGGCATGGAATGTTGGTAGAAGGTAGTGGTAATGGTGTGGGGAGAGGACGAGATATTGTCGTGGGTCCTCCCGCTCCTTATAAGCGTTGGTACGGCGGCCTTTGAATGTTGGTACTCCGCGAGGGCTTCATCGGCAAACAGGTCCTCCCGGTTGACCCACTGGTTCTCCGAATCAGAGTAACCCTTCCATTTGACCAGGTACTGTTTCTTACGTCCTCTGCCGAAGTGCCGCTTGTCTAGAACCTTCTCAATTTCGTATTCTTCTTCTCTGTCTACCAGATCGGGCGGTGGTCGCTGGTAGTTTTTCCCATGGAGTGGAGTTTCGTGGTATTTGGTGAGGAGATCCACATGGAACACTGTGTGAATTTTCCATTGTGGAGGAAGGTTGAGCCGGTAGTTGACAGGGGACATCACCTGTTCTATTGTGAAGGGTCCGTGCCTTCGAGGAGCTAGTTTCGCCGTTGGTTGGTGAGTACGGAGGTGGCGTCCTTCCAGCCACACGAGGTCTCCGGGTCGGAACTTTGGACCATCCTTAGCTTTAACCCATGACTGCTGCACTTTGATGATCAGTTCCTGGGCACGTTTCCGCACTTCTTGGAATTGTTCTGCCCTTAGCGTCACTTGTGGGATTGGTGATGGCTTCTCCGTCCAGTCAGCTCGTGGGTTGTACCCCATGAGGAGGTTGAAGGGTGACTCCCGAGTATATTCATGTGGCCAATTATTATGCGCGAATTCTGCGAGAGGTAGATACCTGCACCAATTGTCCTGTCTTTCGTTTGCTCAGAATCATAGGTATTGTTCCACCCATTGATTTGTTCGTTCCGATTGCCCGTCAGTCCGGGGATGGTATGCGGTGGATATATTTTGCTTAATGTCCAATACCCTGCAAAGTTCCCTCGTGAATCTGCTGGCAAAATGGGGGTCACGGTCACTTATGATTTTCATGGGGAGTCCGAAGTGGACAAAGACATGTTTTAGGTATAGGTTGGCAACTCCTTCTGCGCTGATTTCTTCGTTACAGGGTATGAATATTGCTGCTTTACTGCAATCATGGTCCATAATTATCAGTATCGTGTCATGTCCCTGGGATGGAGGTAACTTAGTTATAAAATCGAGGGCTATGGTTTTGAACGGCATTGCTTCCGGTTTAGGATATATGGGGTTAAGGGGTGCTTTATTTCGTCCATGTTGAACTTTGATGCATTGACATTCGGCACATCCCTTGACATATTCCAAAGCATCCTTGGCCAGTCCCAGCCACCAGTAGGTACGTCCTGCTAACTGGGCGGTCCTTTTGATTCCTGGATGTCCATGAGCGGGGAGGTCATGATGATTGTGTAGTATACGTCGCTTATCATGAATACCCCCGGTTACTACCCGTCGTGCGTCTTTATACCATATCCTGTTTACCTTTTTGAGGCAGTGTGCGTCTACCCACGGTTTCAGAATACCTTCGTTTTGTTCGTATATGGGGTCTTCCAGTGCGATGTCTTCGGGAGTGAGGTGATCCTTGTTGGTCCGTATTCTTTCTACGTGGGTACTGCATATGAAAACTTTGTCCGGTAATACCGTGACATTTTCGTTGTCCTCTTCCCCTTGGTCGTAGTCTGGTCTTCGTGATAACGCGTCCGCTCTGCCGTTTGCTGATCCTTTGATGTGGTGAATTTCAAAGTCGTACTCTGATAGTTCCAGTACTTCCCTTGCCACCCTCTGGCTAATCTTCTGGGGACTTCTCCAATCTTGCAGGTTCATGTGATCCGAGAAGACTTTTGTGTGGTGTGGCAATCCTGCGAGCAGCGGCTGCCAGTGTCGGAATGCTTTGACTATCGCTAGTAGTTCCAGGTCGTAAATGTCATAGTTTCGTTCTGCTTCGTTAAGTGTGGTGGAGAAGTAGCCAATGGGGTGTCTTTTCCCATCATCTTTCCGTTGTAGTAATACCGCTCCTATTGCAAACCCTGATGCATCAACCTCTAGTTCGAATGGTTTACTCAGCTGTGGGTATGCCAATACCGGTTCCAACGTAATGAGTCCTTTGAGCTTGTTGAACGCGTCATGTTCTGTTCCCGTCCATTTCCACTCGGCTCCTTTCTTGGTTAGTTGGTTCAGGGGTTTTGCGTGATGTGAAAAGTTTCGAATGAACGCGCGATAGAAATTGCAGAAGCCTAAAAATGATCGGACATCTTTGACTTTGGTGGGTGTCAGCCAGTCCTTGATGCCAGAAATTTTAACGGGATCCATGCGTGTCACCCCCTTTTCAAGGATTACCCCCAGGTAATCCATACGAGGCGCATGGAATAAGCACTTTTCTAGTTTGTAGTAGAGGTCGTGCTTAGCTGATATCTCCAGTACGTCTTTGACTGCCGCGATGTGATCATCCATACTGTGTCCTATGTGTGTTGTGATGCCGATGTCGTCCATATATACCCTGATTGTTGTCCCTCTGAGTTCGTGTTTAGCAATGATGTCCCGACATATGTGGTTCATCATCGTCTGTGTTACGCCTTGCCGTGGTGCTTGTTCGACTTGAACGAATTCCTGGGCGAGATAACAGTAAACGTGACACGAGTCAAACGTAGAGGCGACTTCCTCAATACGATGACGGGGCTAGCAACGGATTTCCTAAGTCACGTTGGCCCGAATAGACTTCAACTTGCCGGTATACGAGCCGGACAAGGTGACAGTTACACACTATGACGAAGGAGACGAGAAGAGAGTAAAACATGCGAGTGATGAGATTGATAGCAATTGAAGAAGACCAAGATGGCGTGTCTTGGTCTTCACCGCCTACTACTTATACATGTACGCGAGGGCTTTAAAGCGCCTCTTGAATGGAACTATCCTATGGCGTATGTAGCTCGAACCCTACTACGCCGATCCTAGGAATCACTCAGCAATCACATGCGATCGCTGAGTGCTGACTGAGACACAAGTCCGTGACTAATTACTACTTACTACCGTAGTCACAACTGGTAAGTAAGAGTCCGAAACTCCGAATCACGATATCACTATTACCGTAGCAAGTCCGAGAGGTCGACCGTAACATCACCCCCTTTTCAAGGGGCAACGCCCACGTTGCAACTATGTCGACCGTGGCCAGTTCCTCGTACCCTGACCCATCCCGATCCATCCGCCCATACGTTTCTTGACTTCGTCCATCAAATTTGCGTTCTCCATGCGATGTATAGCCCCCAACTCCTCGGTACTTAGCCGGCCCCATTCCTGCTCCAACTCCCCCATGCGTTGCTCGATTCGCGTGATCGCGGACCGAATTGCACGGTATCGCTGGACCTCCGCCGTAAGCGAGACGTTCTTGCACTCGCGAAGGGCGCGGTTGACCCACGCAGCCTCGTCGTATCCAGCATCAAGGATCATGAGATCCTCACGCGAGTAGGAGGGGCGCTCTTCATGGGGACCGAAGCGGTGAGGACGCGCGTACAGGGGTTTTGGGAAGACGTGGTCGGACTCGTCGATGAGCCCCAGGACGATGGGGTTCGGTCCGGAGATGACCTGGACATATTTTGCAGGGCGTGTCACGCCGTCGGAGGTGGTGATGGGGAAGTGAATGTAATCGGGTCCTCGATTGACCCTGAACCCGTGTGGGCAGTGAGTGGCGCGGACGGTGGAGACGGCCCTGTCATCGAGCTGTGGGCGAATGTCCCCTCGATAGACGGGGTCGCCGGCGGTGGTGAGGGCGTGTGGCGTGGTGTTGGATGGGGCGTCAGCATCTCGTCCGTAGGAAATGTGGTCATGCGCATCTGAATAGAGTTCGACCTCATCGTCGCTCTCAGTCTCTCCCTCCTCGCTATCATCTCCTGGCGTCGGGCCTTCGCTTCCACCAACTGTTGATCCCTCCAGTCGGCTACCACCTCCTGCCAGGGCCTGGTCGGTCCCAGTCCTCGGAGGTATTGGGAGAGGTGGGGACTCGGCCCGTCCATCACCGTCGCGAGCTGCGCGAACCTCGGCTCCTCGGTCCAGTGCGTCCCCGAGAAGTTGGATCTCGCGGGTAGTGAAAGGGACCGGAGAGGTGGGAAGACCGTCCGCGTCGAGGATGTCCCAGAGGGGACCTCCATCGTCGTCTGACAGATGGGCGGCATTGGCTGCGGTGGCTTGAGCGGGGAAACGGTCGACAGTGGCTGTGAACTCAGCTCGGGTGATGGGGGTTTCACGTCCCCCTCGGTCTGCTGTAGCCATGACGGCTTGGTTGGTATTTGCTCGGGCGCCTTGTGCGCACTCTTCTTCCAGCTCGACAGCAAAAATCCTCTCGGGGGTGCCGTGGTAGTATTGGTTGAGTTGCGAGAGGGAGGCATCGGGTGTGAAGGGCATATAGGATGGTGTGAGAGTGTGGGTAGACAGTATTCGAGAGGAAGGGAGATGGGAGGACTCGCTGCGTCGAAGGGGCCTTTTATCCTTCTGCCGTTCCTGTTCATACTCTGCCACGGCTTCTTCGGCGAATACGTCTTCCTTATCAACCCATTGATTATCGGAGTCCGGATATCCCTTCCAGGCCACGAGGTACTGCAGTTTCCGTCTTCTGCTGTGGTGCCGGTGGTCTAGAATCTTCGAGACCTCATATTCTTCTTCTCCTTCGATCAAGTCCGGTGGGGGTCATGTGTAGTTGGGTCCGTGCGTGGGTGTCTCACGATAAGGCGTGAGAAGGTCAGTGTGAAATATGGGGTGTATCTGCCATTGTGTGGGAAGTTCCAGCTGGTAGTTCACAGGTGACATCACCTTTATGACGTGGAATGGTCCGTGGCGTCTTGCGGCTAATTTCGCTGTTGGCTGGTGGGTCCGAAGATGACGTCCTTCCAACCACACCTGATCCCCCACCTGATACTTGGGCGCTGTCTTGGCACGCGCCCATGACTGCTGCGCTTTCACGATAAGGTCCCGTGTCCGTTGTCGCGCTTCTTTTAGTTGATTAGCGCGAGACATTACGTGTGGAAGGGAGGATGGCTTATCGGTCCAATCAGCCCGCGGATGGTATCCCATAAGGAGTTCAAAGGGTGTCATTTTCGTGGCTTCGTGGGGCCAGTTATTGTGCGCGAATTCTGCCATTGGCAGATAATGATACCAGTTGTCTTGCTGCTCATTCGCCCAGAAGCATAGATACTGTTCTAGCCATTGATTGGTCCATTCGGACTGCCCGTCCATTCGTGGGTGGTAGGCTGTTGAGATGTTCTGGGTGATTCCCAGGGTCTTGCACAATTCTCTTGTGAACTTGCTCGCAAACCGAGGGTCTCTGTCACTGATGATGGTAGTGGGCAGTCCGAATCGAGGGAATACGTATCTAGCATACAGTCCCGCGGTTTCTTCGGATGTGATTTCCTCCACGCAGGGTATGAATATCGTCGCTTTACTGCAGTCGTGGTCGGTAATGGTCAGTATCGAATCATATCCCTGCGATAAGGGAAGTTTCGTAATAAAGTCCATTGCAACGGTTTCGAACGGAAGGGCGTCAATTTTAGGGTATATAGGTTGAAGGGGGACCCGTGTAGGTCGGGTGTTGACTTTAATCCGTTGGCATTCTGCACATCCCTTCACGTAGTCCATGACATCCCTCCGCAGTCCTGGCCACCAGTACTGTCGTTCCACTAGATGACTCGTTCGTCGTATTCCTGGGTGTCCGTGAACAGGAGAGTCGTGAAAGGTGCGAATGACACTTCTCTTATCTTCCAACCCGCCGGTGACTACCTGCTGGCGTCCGTCCTTGTACCAGGTTCCTGACACCTTCTTGAGGTTGTGTCCGCCTACCCATGGTCGTAGCGTGGCTTCATCCTGATGGTCTCGCTGTCCCTCGTTAGTGATTTGCAATGTCGTCAATGCCCGTGCGAAGACTTTGTCAGGTAAGACTATGACGCCTTCGTTGTCCGACTCTCCTTGGTCATAGTCCGGTCGTCGTGACAGGGCATCGGCTCTCCCATTTGCCTTTCCTTTAATGTGATGAATTTCGAAGTCATACTCGGAAAGTTCCAATACTTCCCTTGCTACTCGCCGACTGATCTTTTGTGGCGATCGCCAATACTGCAGGTTCAGGTGGTCGGAGAAAACTTTGGTACGGTGAGGGGATCCTGCGAGTAGGGGGCGCCAGTGTCAGAAGGCCTTGATGATGGCGAGTAGTTCCAGGTCGTATATATCGTAATTTCGTTTGGCGGTGTTGAGCGTGGACGAGTAGTAACCGATAGGATGTTTTTTGTTGTCTTCTTTTCGTTGCAGGAGTACAGCCCCTGTCGCAAATCCTGAAGCGTCGACCTCTAGTTCAAAAGGTTTACTCAGCTCGGGGTGTGCAAGTACCGGTTCCGATGTTACGAGGTTTTTGAGCGTCTGAAAGGCCTTGTCTTCGTCTGCTCCCCATCGCCACTCGGTGTCTTTCTTTGTTAGGTGATTGAGTGGTTTCGTGTGGGAGGCAAAATTGCGGATGAATGTTCGGTAAAAATTACAGAAGCCAAGGAAGGAGCGGACGTCCTTGACTTTGGTGGGCGTTGGCCAGTCTTTGATGCCCGCGATTTTGACAGGGTCCATGCGTGTCACCCCCTTTTCAAGGATTACCCCCAGGTAATCCATACGGGGCGCATGGAAAAGGCATTTCTCCAATTTGTAGTAGAGGTCGTGTTCGGCAGAAAGTGCAAGGATATCTGTGACGGCAGCGACGTGGTCTGCAAGACTACGGCCGATGTGAGTGGCAATACCAATATCGTCCATATAAACACGTATCGTGGTGCCCAACCGTTCATGTTTTGCGATGACGTCACGGCAGATGTGATTCATCATGGTTTGAAAGGTGGCGGGTGAGTTGGTGAGGCCGAAGAACATGACCGTGGGTTCAAAGAGGCCGTATTTCGTTTTGAAGGCCGCCTTTCCTTCGTCCCCTTCCTTGATCCGGATATTGTTGTAGCCCCATCGTACGTCGAGCTTGGTATAAATATGGGCGTTGCTGAGTTCTGTGATGAGGTCGGTAATGAGTGGAAGGGGATATTGGTTGCGAATTGTGAAGTTATTGATACGTCGGTAGTCCTGTACGGGGCGTAGTTTTCCGTCCTTCTTTTTGACGAAGAAGAAAGGAGAGGCGTACTGCGATTTGGAAGGGCGGATGTACCCTTTTTGTAGCTGTTCAGTAAGGAACGCTTGTAGCGCCTTATCTTCGTCCTGTGTTAGAGGGTAGATTTTGCAGTCGAGAGCGTCAGGTGCCGTGGGTTTGAAATCGATGGCATGATCCCAGGCTCGCGCAGGAGGGAACCGATGGGAGGCTTCTTCGTCAAAAAGTTTCGTGAAGGATGCGTATACAGGTGGTAACACCGCTTTCGTGGTGTATTGTTGTGCCTTGATAGCCAAGTCGGTAGACGTGGTGCGAAGCGCAACTGGTCCTTCTTCTTCAAGTTGTCGGACGACTGCTTCCTTTTCCCCCGTGGTGAGTACCATTCGTATCATAGAGGGTTCTGGTGGTGGTTTAATTGATCGTAGGATGATGGGGAGTGCGTCTTCCTTGATAGTAGCGAACCTCCACAACATTTGAGGTTCGTAGGTGGCGAGCCAAGGGTACCCTAGTACGATGTCTTCGTTCCCGATATTGGTGAGGAGGAATCGCAGGGTCCGGTGTATGCCTCTTGTTTGGACGTCTAGATCTATAAAGTGGGTGATGAGTCCCGCTTTATTCTCCGTATTGTCAATGTTCCATATCTTTTTTGGTTGTTCAAGGGTTTGTATGCCCAGGTGCATTCGTTTGGCAAATGCAGGACGTATGAAGTTATCGGTGGCTCCGGAGTCCACCAATGCTTTTATGTCGGCCATAGCGTAATTCGTGCGGATCGAAACTGGAATTCTCATAGAACGATAGCGCATGATAATAACCGAATTACAATTGACTGCCCTCACCCAGGCCGATGGGTTCAGGCGTCCTGAAAACCCTCTTGTTTCCAGAGATCCTTTAGGATCATATCTTTTACTTCATCTGGTTCCGCCGCTACCCCCGTCATCCAATTGGTGGCTCGTTCACGCGGCGTTTGAGCCCGTGAAGCTTGAATGGGTTGTTCTTCTGGTTCATATAGGTCGGCTTTGGTGCGTCGATTGTAGGTGTGCTGTGGACATTGCCTGCTGATATGACCTTTCTTTCCACAAGTGTAACACGTAACTTGGGAAAAGTCCCTTCGTCCTCCCCGACGATCCATAAACCCCCCACGCGGCCGTTGTTTGGCGCGGTATTGTTCGAGTATTTCTTCTGCATCGGCGAGTCGTCCTCGGATGCGGTCTGCGGAGGTGTCCATGGCATTGGGGTCCCTTGAGAGGTTCCATCCGGGCCCCCCTCATCCGCCTCCTCGTCGTGGTTGATTACCGCGGTTCGGGGTTGACCCCCCTGTTGTCCCTCGATGCTGTTCGAGGCGGGCCCTCATATGAATGTACTGCTGCTGCCTCTTCATGACCGCCGTCTTCCAGTCGTCGAATGTTTGAGGGTCGTCCATGGTAAAGACCTTTTCATAGAGGTCGCGTGGCAATCCGTTTGTGAAGATGTCGAGTGTCAATGGGGAATCTAGGCGATAGCCAGCTTGCCGTGCCAACGTCTCGAAGTTGGTCACGTACGTGTCAATATCCCCTCCGGTCATTCGTATTCCTTTCTTTAGTGCCGCTTGGGCCTGCTCCCGTTCAAGGGTGTTGGAGAAACGTCTTGTGAAGGCGCTGATGACCTCGTGCCAAAGGCGTGGGTCGGAGTCGCTGATTCCTCCAGTGACTTGTCTATTGAGCCATCGGCTTGTGTGGGTAATCCATTCATTGACGTCCTTCCCCTGGATATACGTGAGGAAGAACATGGAACGCCTGTAAGCATTAGCCATGATGGGGTTGTTGTTGTTGATTCCCCAATACAGTTCCCACTGCGTGAGGAACTCTTCCGATTTATGTTGGTCGCCCTTGAATACTTCGGGTGCGTTTCCTGCAAATTTGTCAGAGTGACCTCGTCCGTGAGGGGATCCAACTGGTGGTACTCCCCCAAACGGCGGTCCTCCGCCTGGTGGTCCCCCTCCGGGTGGTCCTCCTCCGGGTGGTCCTTCTCCTCCTCCCGGGCTTCCTCCTCCCGGTGGGTCTGGATGGTCTGGTCCTATGGCTCTCATGATAGCTGCATCGTCGGCGGTCAGGGGTTCCCCAGTAACAGGATTCATAGGTAGTTGTACTAGGCCCCGGGGTTCTTCAGTCATAGTGGCCATGGGTGGCAGGATGGTGATAGACTCAGCTTGTTCGATAAGGTTGACCTCTGCTTGGTTCAACGGTGAAGGAGATCGGGGTGGTTCGTTATCAGAAGCGTCTTCTGATACTTCGTGAGTATTCTCGGAGTGACTTGCATTTTCTTCTCCGTCAAGGGGTCCCCAGTCCGATCGTGGGACTACTTCGTCGGTGTATATGTCACAGCGGTGATGGGATCGCAATGGGGCTATAACTTGCCACCGGTCTAGGATGTAGTCGACCGCGCACCAACACAGACGATCGAAACTAAACTCAACTGGGTGTTCTCCCCTTCGCGTTTCGATGACGTATCCTTCTACCCCGTTAGAACTGCTCCAGTAGGCGTTCTTCAGATATTGGATTGGAACGTTGCGACTGCCTCGTCGTAATAGGTTGTACGGATGGAATCCGTCAGTGTCCCACTGTTCTCGGGTAGTTACTCTCGCCACGATGGTAGGATCTTGGTCTTAATGTTACGCCTTGCCGTGGTGCTTGTTCGACTTGAACGAATTCCTGGGCGAGATAACAGTAAACGTGACACGAGTCAAACGTAGAGGCGACTTCCTCAATACGATGACGGGGCTAGCAACGGATTTCCTAAGTCACGTTGGCCCGAATAGACTTCAACTTGCCGGTATACGAGCCGGACAAGGTGACAGTTACACACTATGACGAAGGAGACGAGAAGAGAGTAAAACATGCGAGTGATGAGATTGATAGCAATTGAAGAAGACCAAGATGGCGTGTCTTGGTCTTCACCGCCTACTACTTATACATGTACGCGAGGGCTTTAAAGCGCCTCTTGAATGGAACTATCCTATGGCGTATGTAGCTCGAACCCTACTACGCCGATCCTAGGAATCACTCAGCAATCACATGCGATCGCTGAGTGCTGACTGAGACACAAGTCCGTGACTAATTACTACTTACTACCGTAGTCACAACTGGTAAGTAAGAGTCCGAAACTCCGAATCACGATATCACTATTACCGTAGCAAGTCCGAGAGGTCGACCGTAACAGTCTGGAATGTTGCAGGGGAGTTTGTCAGTCCGAAGAACATTACCGTTGGTTCGAACAGGCCATATTTAGTTTTAAACGCAGCCTTTTCTTCGTCTCCCTCCTTGATTTGTATGTTGTTGTAGCCCCACCGTACGTCAAGCTTGGTGTATATATGGGCGTTACTGAGGTCCATTATGAGGTTGGTGATGAGAGGTAAGGGGTATTGGTTTCGTATCGTGAGCGCATTGAGACGTCTGTAATCCTGTACCAGTCGTAGCTTGCCGTCCTTCTTCTTGACGAAGAAGAATGGTGATGCGTATGGGGATTTTGATGGTCGTATGTATCCTTTGTCAAGTTGTTCCATGAGAAAGGCTTGAAGAGCTTGGTCCTCTTCCTGCGTAAGCGGATAGACTTTGCAGTCTATCGCCTTGGGTGCTCCTTTCTTGAGTTGAATTTCATGATCCCATACCTGCGAAGGTGGGAATCGGTGTGATGCTTCTTCATTGAAGAGTTGGTGATACGAGGAATAGATGGATGGTAACTCAGCTTTCGTAGTATACTGTTTTGCTTTGATTGCTAGTTCTGTAGAAGTGGTCCTCCCTTCTACGAATTCTTCTTCTTCTAGTTGAGCAGTGATATGCTCCTTCTGACTTTCGGTCATTGCTCTTGCGATTGTTGATCCTGTGATCCTGGGGTTGACGGTCCTAAGGACCACTGGTAGTGCATCCTCTTTGATTACGGCGTGTCTCCAGCTGAAGGTTGGTTCGTATGTGGCCAGCCACGGATAGCCAAAGACAATGTCTTCGCTTCCTATGTTGGTGATGAGGAATCTTATTTCCTTGTGGATTCCTTTTGTTTGTACGTCCAGATCTACATAATGGGTGATTAGTCCTGCCCAATTTTCGGTATTGTCGATATTCCATATCTTTTTGGGCCGTTCCAGCGGCTTCATCCCAATCCCCATCCGCTTTACGAAAGCGGGTCGTAGGAAGTTGTCTGTGGCTCCCGAGTCCACTAATGCTCTGATGTCGGCCATGGCGTAATTTGTGCGAATCGATACTGGAATTCTCATAGAACGGTAGCGAGTTATGATCACAGAATTACATTTTACTGCCCTTACCCAGGCCGATGGGTTCAGGCACTTCAAAAATCCTCCCTCTTCCATAGATCCTGCAGTATGAGGTCCTTTACCTCGTCTTCTTTGGCGGCTACTCCTTTCATCCATTGGTCGGCTCGCTGTTTGTTATGACACTGCCTATTTTAATCCCCTTCCACATTCCGCCTTAGGACACGTGACAACCTTTTCACTTTCTCATCACGTGGTCATTCTCATGCGAGTCACGGTGACTTGCTATTGTTTGGTTCTCATAAGAGTCATGGAGACTCTTTACTTATTTCCCTTGTGAGTCATGCCGACTCTTGCCCGTTGCTAAGGGGCTATGTGTTTCAGACACATCTTTTGTTTCACTTATATCTAGTGTTTCACATCTTACATGTGATTACTGCGAGCTGCGCTCCGCAGTTCCTATTGTTTCATATTGATTGCTCAATGACTTGATCCTAGGATGCCATTATCATTCTATCCTAGGATGCCCTATTACTTTTACTATAAATACAGGCTCACCAGGTAGTAGTAGCCTTAGACTTGACTTTTTGTATCCTATGGTACTCAAGCAATCGAAGACTGTGAATACTCCATCTCTCACCGAACTCTCCTCTCACTGAAGAATCCTAAGTTCCACTATTGGCTTAGGCTGACTCTTCAACTCGTACATCTTCACTGAAGTTCCTCTTTGGAACTTCCCTTGACAACCAGAACCAGACCCCTTAGTGCAGCGTCTCAGTAGAACGACTTAACCCACGTTGGGTGAACGTCCCTACCGTGACGTAACACTGTTGCGGGGTTTCTGCCCTTGCTGCGCGGACAGGTTCTTCTTCTCTCTCATCGTGGTAGGTGTCGGTCCTTCGGCTACTGCTTGGCTGGTTGTAGGTGTGCTGTGGGCAATTGCAACTGAAGTGCCCTTTTTGCCTGCACGTATAACAGGTCACTTCCCTTATGTCCCTTCGGCCTCCTCGTCCTCGTCCCACAAATCCTCCTCTTGGTGGTGGATTCCAGGAGTGGGCTCGGTCCCAATTACCTTGGATCTCCTCGGCCCCCATGAGTCTTCCTCGTACTCGGTCTGCTGATGTATCCATGGTGTTTGGGTCTTGTAGTATGTTACGAGGGGGTCCCCATCCAGTGTTCTTGGTATTCCTCCATGTTGTGTTACCACCTCCTTGTGGCCTAGCTTGGTTACTGAAACCTCGGTGTTGCTCCAACCGGGCCTTCATGTGTATGTATTGTTGTTGCCTTCTGATAACCGCTTCCTTCCATTCCTGGAAGGTTTGTGGGTTGTCGTATGTGTACACTTTCTCATACAGGTCACGGGGCAGCCCATCCGTGAACAGGTCCATTGTGAGTGGCGAATCCAATCGATAGTTAGCCTGGCGTGCTAACTGTTCGAACTGCATAACATATGTGTCAATGTCCCCTCCTGTCATCCTAATCCCTCTCTTGAGCATAGCTTGGGCCTGCTCTTTCTCCAGCGTATTTGAGAATCGTCTGTTGAAAGCCATGATGACTTCAATCCATAGGCATGGATCGTTATCTGCGATTCCGGCAGAAACCTGCCAGTTGTGTCACGCTACAGCGGAGCGTGGTCTGAGTACGTTCTGTAATAGTCCTGAGTCCGAGACTGACAGCGACTAAGTTGGTTCAGCACTGCGTGCAACGACACCTAAGATCTCTGGTGGCCTTGTTATAGCACAAGTCACAAAGCTTCGAAGGGCTCCCTAACAAGGCGAGCGATAAATGGGCCAATGAAGGCTAGGAGAGGATTCAGAGATAGACGAGTTCAACAAGCTGTGAATTGACGAAGCCAAAGCTAAGGAACTAAGGCCTACGGGTACAAGCTAATATACTCGACTAGGTGGTCCATGCGTACGTGGTCCGTGCACCAGAGGCTTTAAGGCCATTGGTGGATAAGTAAAGGAACATCACAGAAGGTGATGGAAGGAAATGACAGCACGTGAAAGAGAAGACGTGTCATGGGAACAAGAGATAACTATAAGTCCGCTCTGATAAGGGCTTAGGATAAGATGAAGATGAGATCGACGATAAGATAAGATAAAAGAAGAGAAAAAGAATACGTAGCAAAGAGTTCGTGACAAGTTGAGCCATCTGCTGGTCTCCGTGATCCAGTTGTTAACGTCCTTTCCCTGGATGTAGGTGAGGAATAACATAGCTCGTCTGTAGGCGTTGGCCATGATGGGGTTGTTGTTGTTAATACCCCAGTATAGTTCCCACTGAGTGAGGAACTCCTCTGTTTTGTGTCGATCTCCTTTGAATACTTCTGGGGAGTTTCCCGCGAATTTGTCAGAATGGTGCCCTCCTGGTACTCCGATTGGTCCTGCCCCGGGTATTCCTCCTCCGGGCGGTCCTCCTCCTGGCGGTCCTCCTCCCGGCAGTCCCCCTCCTGGTGGTGGGCTTCCTCCGGGTAGTCTATGCGGTGGTCCTCTACCGCCTGTTGGGGGATCAGGTTGGTCTGGTCCGATGGCTCGGAATAGCACGGTGTCGTCTGCCATCATAACGTGTCTGGTCTCTGGGTGAATAGGAAGCGTGACTTCCTGTGTTTCTGTTAAGGTAGCCATTGGAGGGTGAATTGTGATCTGCTCAGCTCTTTCAATGAGTTCTGGTTCCAATGGTTCTAGTGCTTGGACGGGTTCGTCTTCCAATTCGCTATCTGACGCTTTGGGGCCTTCTGAAGGTGCCGAGATACTTTGGTTGTCTCCGTCAATGGGCCCCCAGTTGTTTCTTGCAACTACTTCTTCTTCGTAGATATCGCACCCGTATCTGTAAGGTAGAGTGTCGATGACCCTCCACTTGTCATCCTCTCGGTCGACTCTGCACCAGCAAGTTCGTTCAAAGTTGAACTCAACTGGTCGTGGTCCGTGTGCTCCTCTAATCAGATACCCTTCTACCCCGTTGATACTTCCCCAACTGGCTTCTTTGAGGTAGCGGGTTGGTACGTTTCTTATTCCCCTTTGTGGGATCTCGTAGGAGCGGAATCCCTCTCGGACCCAGAGTTCTCTTATGGATACTCGTGCCACGATGTTAGGATCTCGGTCTTAATGTTACGCTTCGGTAAGCGTGGGCCTTGCTTTAGGCGATAGTAAGGCGCGAGTACTCAGCTCTATGATGTCGAAGTCGAACGTGGGATTCCTAAGTCCTAGCACGTCAATAACTTGCAACTGGGAAGGCCTCTTGGTGAGCCTTATGCAGTGTGCCCCTCTTGCAGTCCTAGTACTTCGCAGGGAAAGGAGAGAGTGGAGAAACCAATGATTCAAGAAGACCAAGATGGCGATCCTTGGTCTTCTGCAACTACTACTTATACATGATGAGAGAGGGCTTTAAAGCGCCTCCCGAATGATATGAGCCTATAGCGTATCTAGCTCAAACCCTAGTATCGCTATCCTAGTAATCAGTAAGCTGTAAGTAACATGTGATACTACCGCTGACTGATAACATGTGAAAGGTAAAGTCCCTGACTAATGTAAACAATCACAAGCCTACTACCGTAGTCAGAACCTAGTAGTAAGCGTCCAAGTCCGGTCTGTAACATCTATTGTGATTGCTCGATGACTTGATCCTAGGATGCCATTATCATTCTATCCTAGGATACCTCTTTCTTTACTATAAATACAGGCTCACCAGGTAGTAGTAGCCTTAGACTTGACTTTTTGTACTCTACGGTACTTGAGCAATCGAAGACCTTTGACTACTCCATCTCTCACCGAACTCTCCTCTCACTGAAGAATCCTAAGTTCCAATATTGGCTTAGGCTGACTCTTCAACTCGTACACCTTCACTGAAGTTCCTCTTCGGAACTTCCCGTGACAACCAGAACCAGACCCTTAGTGCAGCGTCTCAGTAGATCGACTTAACCCACGTTGGGTGAACATCCCTACTGTGACGTAACAGCAGGCCAGCTCAGGCAGCTCAGCGGTGTGCTTTCTCGGGAGCTCAAAATCTCCGCCGTGACATAAAGTATGCGTAGTGTACGCTTGGTGCCCCAGTCGTTCTGACGAGTGTACCAGACCATCCGAAAGTGCACTGTTGCTTCATATGATTCAATATACCCCCCTTCTTTTGCTTGTTAATTTGGTATGTTACTAGGAGACATTTCCAGATCAAGCACAAGCCCACCATGCCCAGAATCACAAGAGCAGCATTCCATCTCCTTTATCCCCTTGCTACCTCAATTACCCTTTATCATGCCCCATTGTTGACTTTGCATCTCATTTACAGTATTGTGTGATTGTGTAGGCATCATACTATACCAATTGTGACTTTATCTGCCTTCATTTTCATATCATGCATGTATGTCTTAGTTTCAAATGTCTTGTGATTATTTTGAGTCCTATTTACAAATTACAGTATCATGTAGTATAAATTGTACTCATCTTGGGCTGTAAATTGATATCCATTGTTCTCAAAACTGTCCACTTGCTCTAAGTTCCCTCACACTCTCTCCATTTTGCTCGACTTCACCCCTTCATCTTCGCTCGGGCACGCACATCACTCTTCGTCACGCGTCACACTCCGCGTTACCGCGGCGTCACCTCGTTACATCGTCACTAGTTATATTGTACACTGAGTTTTGAACAATTTCCCTCGTTCATGGCGATCCAACACCATCACTATAGTAGTTTTTGTTGGGAAGCAAGAGTAGTACTATGGAGATAATTTGGAGATTCGATCTCATAGCATGGACACAGCTGAGAGAGGAAAGGAATGACTGCAAGTGCATCGACATGCTAAACGAATGTAATGAGTCAGAATATCATATTTGCAGGGCGGAACACCGAGTAACTTACAGGCCACAGTTGATGATGTCAATTGTTAATTGAATGCGATGATAGTTGCACCGGCAGCGTAAAGGACGGTGTCAAGCCAGGTATCAATGTGCCAGACCAGACGTGTTGTGGAGATGCCGTCGACGTAAGCTTTGACGCGGAGATTGGCTTTGCAATCGATGTCGAGATAATTCAAGGCGATAAAGACGGAGGGTTTCTTGAGGAACTCGACCGAATTAAATGAGATTTCCCTACTGTGTTCGAGTTGCGGCTCATTCGAGGGACGGATGTCCATCGTACTGACAGATGTGCTAAAGATGCGATCGCGATCCTCCGGATAGGCAATCCAACAAACCCGCGCGGCGTTGAGGACACTTCCCGACCAAGTCTCGATATTGAGCGTGAATCCGTTCACGTCAATGTTACTAGCAGAAGTAAGGACGCGCCAATGGTCTTTATTGCCGAGTTCGAGGAGGTTGAAGAAAACGACGACCTTGGGGGGGGTGACGAATGGGCGCTCAAAGTCGATGCGCACGGAGGCGGGGTCATTGGAGTTCTTCCAGGGGTAGCGCAGGTGTTCACCAGTGAGAAAATCCAGGTCACCCGGTGCGAGGGCGAACACATCGCCGATGCCGCTATAAAGCGTGGAACCGGCATAGGCGGTAAACATGCAGTTGGCCCAATCCCTTGTGAAGAACGGGACTGTGAAACTGACGAGGATAGGTCTGTGGGCATCTATCTGACGAATGCCACGGGCTATGCGGGGGGAGGTGATGAGTGGACGAGAATAGTTTAATGTGGCCTGGGTCTCATGCTTTGGTTCGGATGGGGGGTGGACACTCTGAGTGTCGAATGAGCAGAGGACGGGCATGACTACCCCCGAAAACGTCGATTAATGACCAAAACACAAAAACTTGTTCTTAATGAGAAAAGATGACTCAGATTTCAAAAAAGGAAGGGATCCTATTGACCAGTCTCTCTGGGGTTTCTTATCACCTTGCAAAGCAAGGTCATATGGCAGGTCAGTATTCCTGCCACCCGTGTCTCCCTATGAGTACGACCCATTCTTACCCTGTTCCCGATCATATTCCGAGTTTACGAGTTGATTCAACACCGGCATATGAACCACAATAAACTGTATAGACTGTACAGCATCCGACTGATTTCGCGTCCAGAGACTGCAGTGGTGGATCTCTGCTCAGTTAAAGAAGGTGCATTACGAGCCAAAAACGTATTTGATAATTCATACAGAAAAGGTGATACTGTAACACCTCCATAGTGGTGATGCTCCGCACCACACTGCTACGGATTATACCAGCCAACGAAATGCAGCTGCCGTGCCACGGAGCGCATGTATGTGCACTTGGGTGCCAGGCCACACAGCGAAGCAAGGATTCATAGTGAGTACTCACCGTACTCACCGATCACATCCTAATTCGGAGGTTCCTATCCACCGGGTGTCAAATGGCAAAAAGTCACAAAGCATCCAGTCTCGCGCGCTGATGGATGGAAGGTCGGAGACCGCGGTGTCGTGCAAGCACTCGTGAATATACTATTTAGTGCCCGACCTGTAATCATTTGTGTGCGTCTTGGGGTACATAACCCTATGTAGCACCTTCCTGTAATTCTGTCTCCTCCTTCCTGCCCGACCTGTACTAGGCAGATCCCAACCAATAACTATGGAATGCGCGTTCTACAGTACACTGAGTTTTGAACAATTTGGTGAGATTTTGAGTGCACGCCGGTAGAGAGTGGGTGGTCACGTACTCGAGGACAGTGACCAACCGGAAGTACCGGCCAATGCGGATGAGAGTTATGGAACAAGAATCTCGCTAGAGTTTTTTCTGTGCCGTAATACAGCCCTTTTTATAAGTACAAGTGGAGCTCATTTTGTAAATACATTCGGAAGGTTTGTAAGACACCCGGGCAGACATTCGAGCACTCGAGCACGATACCGAGGCGTAATAAAGGTCGCGCTGGCCCCGAACGAGAGGCTGTAATTCGTCCTCTGGAAGAAACAGAAATGCACGCGAATTTCCAAGAAATTGAAGTACATGATACGTACATAGCACCATAACCATAGACCATGATTCGAATCCGAAAAAACATCAAGCATTCAAGTAAACGGAAACAAACGCACATGCCCCTAAGGGGCGATCCAAAAATTATTCGGACTTGTGCGAAACATGTCCGAGGTGAGACATGGTATGCGTGCATGCAACCGCCGTCTGCGCCTCCAGCGGATCAACATCCGCCACAATTGTCCATACTCGTGGTGACCCAACGCCGTCACCAATATAGTTTGTCTGGACGCAGGAGTAGCACGATAGAGATAATTTGAAAATTCGGTTTCGTCGTATGGAGACTGCTGAAAGATGGAAGGTATGACTGCAGGTATACTGACATGCTAAACGGATGTGATAAGTCGGAATATCATATTTGCAGGGCAGAAGTAACTTACAGGCTACGGGTAATGATGCCAATTATTAGGTGAATGCGATGATAGTGGCACCAGCTGAATAAAGGACAGTGTCAGCCCAGGAGTCGATGTGCCAGACAAGACGGGTCGTGGAGATGCTATCGACGTAAGCGTTGACGCGAAGATTGGCTTTGCAAGAGATATCGAGGAAGTTCAAGGCGATAAAGACGGAAGGTTTCTTCCAGAACTCGATCGCGTTGAATCTGATTTCGCTGCTCTGTTTCTGCTGAGGTTGGTCCCAGGGACGGACGTCCATCGTGTTAACAGATTTGCTAAATATGTGCTCGCGATCCTCAGGATAGGCAATCCAGCCGACGCGTGCGGCCCAGAGGATAGTGTCTGCCCAAGTCTCGATGTTGAGCGTGAATCCCTTCGCGTCGATGTCAGTAGCAGTAGTTCTGATACGCCAGTTGCGTTTCTTTCCAAAGTCAAGGAAGTTCAAGAAGACGACGACCTTGGGAGGAGTGACAAACGGGCGCTCAAAGTCGATGCGCACGGAGGCCAGGTCATTAGGGTTACGCGAGAGGTTGCGCATGTGTTCACCCGTGAGGTATTCCAGATCACCGGGTGCGAGGACAAACACATCTTCGACGGCGCTGTGGAGAGTGGTATCAGCCCAAGTGGTGATGTGGCAGTCTGCCGAACTCTTTGAGATGTTCTCGAGCGCCGACGTGACGCGGGGGTTGGCATTGTTTCCGATATCTAGCTGACGGAAGCCATGGGCTAGGCGGGGGCGGTCGACGAATGGACGAGGAAAGTTTAATGTCCTCTGTGTAATGTTGGATTCACAGAGGATGGGCATGGCAGGTTATGAAGCAGGATTGAGGGTGGGTTGAAGCCGAGGGAGGGAGAAACAGTGGTCTCGAGAGTTTTTGTGTTCTTCATTTGTGTCTGGATCTATTTGATATGTTATCGATGTCACCTTCTGTTCTTTTTTCTTCTTTTTTTAAAAAAACCGTTTGCATTCTGGGACAGCACGTAGTACAAGACTGGTCGCTACGACACCCGGTCCAACCTATACGTAAAAAGACAGCACCGCCAGATCCACACCCAATACAGTTCACAATATCCGTACTAATGATCACGCCTTAATTGCACAAATGACCGGCCCCTACTAATCTAGAGACAAGTCTCCCTAATAGACGGCTACCACCCGCGTTCGGTCGTAAACTGTGTTGGGGGCATGTCCGGCACCCAAGCGGTTCGGGTACGACCCCGTTCCTTCAAGGCTTTGGCTCACGTTTCGGCCCGTACCAGTGCCACCTCCAAAGTGACTGTGCCGTAGGCCGTGGGTGTTAAAACAGGTGGCGCGGTTGGTCAGCTTTTCGGCACCTAGAAGGTTATGAGCGTGGTCCCTCCCAGAAGGACCACGATGAGCAGCGCGTAGCGAAAGAGGCGCAGGGATAAAGATAGCGTCGAGAAAAAGGTGGCGGGTGCCCGTTACTGTCCCATGAAGGGTGAGTCTGGCCCAAGGGTTAAAGGTCTGCGGTGCAGGGCGCTAGGCTAGGCCCGTGCAAGCGCCAAGGTGAAGGGTAGTACGGTCTAGACTAGGGACCAGGTTGGGTGTTCACAGGGGGGTAAGACGGCAAGGAGGAGCCAGCATGGTGTAAACGTCGTCGCAGACGACGAAGACGGGGTTATGAGATAGGGGATCGCGGTCGCGGGTCCCTGGGTTCATAGAGGCACGTCCCCGCAACCTGTAGAGGCTGCGGCCCCAAGGGGAACGCCCTCTACCAGAGTACCAGAGTACTACTAGTTCAAGAAGGTTTGTTCTGAGGGCTTTAAGTTAACTGAAGTCAATCGTGCATGCATGAGCACACGTATGAGCCCTGGATCGCTCGGGCCATGCAGCGAAACAATAATCCATGCTTTGTCTCTGGCATGTATCTAGGAATATAAACCTTTTTTAAAAAAAAAAAAAGATTCATGGTGTGAGGACTACCATCGGTCTACGCTCGCTCTCGCCTGACGCCGACAAGCCAGCGACTGACAAACGCCGTCGCAGCGTCTATACGCCACCAATGCCAGTATATCAACGTATCAACATCCATCAACTGCTAGCGCGAGACGGCGTATCCTTTAGAGTCCGTAGATATCAGGCCTTGCCTCAATTCGTTAAGACATCGGCCCGCTGCTGGTCATTTCCCTCTCTCGCTCCGTGTGCTGCTCCGTCTCGTATCCGTATTCGTTTCTGTACCACCGCATCTCTTCATCTCACCTAATCTAGGTTTTACTTGAACTCGCACTTGGCGTCTTCGCCTCGTTACAATGGGTGATCACATCGATCACATCCTAATTTGGCGGTTCCTATTCATTGATATCATATAGGCGTCGAATGACAACTATTTCGCGTCTGATCTGTACTAGGCCGATGCCAACTAAGGACCATGAAATATACGTTCTATAGCACACTGAGTTTTGGATAATTGGCCACGCTCGTGGCGATCCAACGCCATCACTACTCTAGTTTGCCTAGACGCAAGAGTAGCACTATAAAGATAATTTGGAATTCGATTTCGTCACATGGACACAGCTGAGAGGAAATGAACAAGTTCTGTGACAAAAAAACAGAAGTAGCGTGAGCTGTTGGCAGTCTGTAAAGAGATCGAAAGTGCACAGACATGCTAAACGGATGTGATAAGCCAGAATATCATACTTGCAGGGTAGAAGGCAGAGTAACTTACAGGCCACAGCTGATGATGTCAATCGTTAATTGAATGCGATGATAGTGGCACCAGCTGAATAAAGGACGGTATCAGACCAGGAGTCAATATGCCAGACAAGACGTGTCGCAGAGATGTCGTCGACGTAAGCGTTGACGCGAAGATTGACTTTGCATGCGACGTCGAGGGAATTCAAGGCGATAAAGACGGAGAGTTTCTTCCAGAACTCGGTCGTGTCGAATCTGATTTCGCTGCTATGTTTTGGCTGGGGTCAGTTCCAGGGACGAACATCCATCGTGTTAACAGATGTGCTGAATATGTGCCCGCGATCTTCAGGATAGGCAATCCAGCCAGCTCGCGCGGCGTAGAAGATTGTGTCTGACCAAGTCTCTATATTGAGCGTGAATCCCTTCACGTCGATGTCAGTAGCAGTAGTTTTGAGATGCCAGTTGTGGTTCTTGTCGAGGTCGATGCAGTTCAAGAAGACCACGACCTTAGGCGGAGTGACAAACGGGCGCTCGAAGTCGATGCGTACGGAGGCCGGATCATTGGGATTCATCCAGAGGTTGTGCATGTGTTCACCAGTGAGGAAATCCAGGTCACCGGGTGCGAGGGCAAAAACATCATCGACGGCGCTGTAGAGAATTGTCTGCCGAACTCTTTGTGAGGCGCTGGAGCGTCGACGTGACGCGGATGTTGGCGTTTTTTCCGATATCTAGTTCACGGAGGCCATGGGCCAGGCGGGAGCGGTCGACGAAGAGATGAAGGAAGTCCAATGTCCTCTGAATAATGTCGAATTCGTAGAGGATAGGCATAACGGGTCATGAAGCACAGTTGAGGGCGGTTGAGAGTGGTTGGAGCCGAGGCAGGGAGAACCAGTAGTCTCTTAGGAGTATCTTGATGTTTCATACTATTTAATCCGTCATCCGAGTCGGTATTATCTTCTGGAGGATGAGGCCAGACTTAATTGGGCAGCGCTGCGGGGGCTGCGGGTCACTGGAACCGGGAATTGATCTTTAAGTGTAAAATGTCGGAAAAAACTTGATTTGGACTTAAATATTTTTTTGTGGGTTTTTGTGATGAAATATTAGGGCAAGAATTAAAGTTTGTAAGATCACGTGCTCGTCTACGCACCTATTTTGGCCGACATGTGATTTACAAACTTTAAATCTTGCCATCACATAAACCCACAAAAAAATATTTAAGTCCAAATCAAGTCTTTCCCGACATTTTACACTTAAAGATCAATTCTCGGTTCCAGTGATTGCGGCAAGCGCGGCCCGAAACCGACCGGCTCCAGGAGACAGTATGAACGCGCGGACTCGGACCCGACATATATCATGATGCTGCGCATGCTTGCGGCCACTCAGGAGACCTCGGAAAATCTGGTTTCAAATTCGGATGAGTAGATCCGTTTTATTTCTCTCCTTCATGATTTATCCGGCTCTATTTTGTTACAAGCGCGGAGAGCGCTTTTAGGGGTCATTGCTCGCATCGCGCGCCGCTTTTTCCGTCTATTCCTGACTTCGTTATCTGTTCTCAAGTTGTACAGCCATCATTTCGACTCGCTTCCACCATTATTCTTTTTCCCCTGTCGTTCACTTTCTTAGCACGTGCTTTTGTTAAGGTGTAGAAAGCCGTATGGCATTGCTTATATGTCTATATTTCTATACTTGTCAACCTCGACTTCGCCCAGCCTGGGGACGAGCCAAATGTCCGGGGGGCAGAACAAGGCTGCCTCAGGATCTCATCGATCTCGTCCGCATGGTTGTTCGGGGTGACCACACGGCAACCCACACTGCGCTATGAACGGCCGACTTGAATACGTTGTTTCTGAGAATTCGTTAGTGTGTGCCATGGATACAGAACTCTCTACAGCGGCACCAAGTCTTGATCCATATGCATAGGCATTCGTGTGTAGTCCCATTCTAATTGGTGAAACATTGGTTGACACGACGAGGACTAATTAACACCTACTATAACTCCCAGCTCTTGTTACACAGACAATTGCCGTGGCCTTGCTCCATTAAAGTGCACAGATACTGGGTGTTCAGAAATGCTGACGTGCGGCAACGAATCATTGGATAGATTCGGGCACGCGGGGATCCCCAGGGTAAAGGGTGTCTGGCACTAACAATACCCCCTGCCCCATACCCCATACCCAAGCGGATTTCTCCAAAGCGGACGCGACAATCGGTAATGATGCGGTTTATTCACTCCGGTGAAAAGGTTGAGGTTTTCTAGCCACTGTACAGACTCCCTCTTGTCTTCGGGGTCTGGGGCCGCCTGGTGGGTGTAGATGTCGAGTCGATCCTCGCGGCCCAACGGCGTGAGGGCTGTCTGAGGAGGTTGGCTAATGCGGACACCTACTGACCTACGCCGTAACAGGTAATGTGTAACCAGATTACTCCCCAGGAAACCGGGTGTTGAAAAGGGTGGGAGGTGACGCAGTCGTTCTCCTGAAGCGTGACCGACGTTTGCGAAGGTAACGACTTGAGCTCCTTTGTGCACCCAATAAATTGCGATAGTTGCGGGATAGGAAAGGCGAGCCAGCCAAAGGCCTTGACGTCGGTGAGAGAAGGAAGGACGGCGAGATCTGTGGAGGGGAGCTGCGCGCTTTCGTGGTCTAGGGAAGGAGTCGGAGTAAAGAAACGGACCTCGATGAACCTGAGCCGGGTCACCTCTCACAGCCCAGCGACCAGCGCCTCAGGGGAGAACCACCCTGCACGCGGGATCATATCGGGCTGAAGAGAGACAAATTCCCATGCGGACGAAAGGAGCCGCGGTAATGTAGGGGAAGGCGAATATGACAGATCGCCATCTTCTGCACACGAATGCAAGATTATGCCATTCCCAGTGTTCAAGGCTGGAGCGCTGCACAGCGTCTAGTCGAAAATTCCAAGGAGGACGTCGTCCTGGAGTGTGTGGATCGTTATATCTTCTCTGCCTCACCTGGTTCACATGAGTCGGCCACCATTTTTGGCCGCGCGTGCAGCAGGCTCAAGGAACTGTCCACTGAGTAGGGTTCTGCATCTAGAGTGTGCTTCAACGGGAGTCAAGAAAAGAGTGCCCAAGGCACGGACATACCCTGTTCCGGTTAGTGGGCCGGTTTTTCATGACATTCAAAAGTAGTAGTTTCTGCGCTGCGCCCTTTAAGAAGCCAACCCATCTGGGTTGGGAGAGGAGATACGCGTTTTCAGAGACTATGGAAGAGAGACCTTCGTCTTGAAGAGTATGGAGAGAGAGAACCGCTGGTTGTACTTCCGAGGCAGACAACTTTGACAGTGTCTGCGTCCACCACGACTACCGTTGTTTAACAGCACAGAGCAGATTTCCGAGTGAATGAATCTGTGAGAAAAGTGCACCCGCCGCAGATTCCAGTGACGACACATGATCAGTCAGCCCCGAGAACTACAAGGCGCCGATTTATCGATAAGACTAGGGGTCTGGCATCAAACCCGGTATGCGAAGGGCTCGAGTTACAAGACCGGGCTGGTCGGACAAGGGCTTGTAATAATGTAATGACCCGGTTTCCGTCAGTGCCGACCCGGATGCAGAGAATAGGTGAATCATGGCGTCTTGAGTGCGAGCCACACAGAATGCCGTTGTGGCCAAAGGTAAGGAGACGGCCGTTCGCACGACTTATAACGGCCATTACTTATTCAGCGACAATCCACGGACGGAAACAGAAATATTAGCCGGCCGTTACGGTCCGTCACTAGATAATTTCTGAAGCTGGAGCTTCAACAACATACCTTCAACGAATCGATCATAATGCACGTCCCATCATGATCTATATCCCTGTGATATATTTTTTTCTAAAACCTTTGGAGGTGCAGAAGACGTGAACAAAGGAAACTTTTCACCAACTTTTCACACACCACTGGCAGCCTGAGAGCGGGGAAATAAGCGGCGCCTCGGTATTTTGCTTTGTTTGCTTGCTGGTCCGTCAACGGATGCCTTCTGCCGGCGATGAGTATAACAACTGCCAGTTATGCACCCCAGCAGGCACTGTAATGTCGGAAGTGGAGTAGAAATCACGTTATGATAACACGCTCTTATCGTAAATCGGTCGCATGGGTTTCAAGACCCTTAAACTTCTCATGTATGGTCCCAAGGAAAGTCTAGTCCGAGGTCTGAACACATGTCTGAACAAGCTCACCACACTTCTTTGTTTTCACAACAACCTAGTCATACATGTGGGCTGATATTTTATGTTGTGAGTAAACTAATCTATACACTTGCTGCAATCGGTTGTGTACAGGAAGGAATAGGAACATGGGGATCTATTGCGGTGTTAAGAACCCGCACAGGGCATTTGTAATAGGTAATGTAGGCAAGTGGGGGAATGCACGTAAAGGATTCGCAGATTGTTAGTAGATATTAGTAAGTTGTCAGTAGGAGGCGAGAGTAATAATGTCGTCAAAGGAAAAGCCAATAAACAAAGATGAGAGGGAACTATAAAACGAAATGGCGAACTCTGGGACGAGATATCACAACTCCTGATCCCCAAACCAGTCGTCGTAGAACCCTTCTCCCGCATAGTGTACTGATACAAGTTGACCAGAAAGCTTGCGCGCGGCTATAAACGCCTCGATAGCTCGAGACATCGCGGTGCCTCTTAGGTGAATATCGCGTAGTGCCGAGAGTACTTGTCGACCCACGCCCTCTATAGACTGCTCCAAAGCGGCCGCCATGCTTGGCACCAGTGTGCCTGTCAACTCCAGTCTCCGTACGTTAATGAATGGACCAAATAACTCCAGCCATTGAACTGGATTGACCTTGTCCGCAGGAGCCGAAGACGGACCATTCGCCTCGATTTCGAGTCGCCTAACGCTGGACACGAGAGGAAAAAGTTGTCTGATGATGTGGGTCAGTGAGGTCATCCGTCTGGCAAACTCCTGACACGAAATTTGCAACCGTAAAGTCCCTCGGGGAGACGGATGTGGAAAGTAGTGGGTGATGGAGAAACCGCGCTCCCAAAGCCAGATGGAGGTTAGATAAGGCGAAGAACCCAGCTTTTCTGTGAGGCCAATGAACTGGGACAGTTGTGGGATATCAAAGACAAGCCTGTCAAAAAGGGCAATCTCGACCTTTTCGAGTAGGGGGGCGTTGAGTCTGGCAACGAGGTCCTCCAGGTACTCGCTGTCACCTCTGAATTGAAAATCGGCGAGAGCGGGAAGGAAAACGCGAACCAACGAGGGTGGGCACGGGCTTTCTTGGTCCTGGCTAGCAGCTGGAGTGAGGAAGTGGACCTTCAGGCACTTGAGCCGGGGTGTTGCGCCTAGGCCAATGGCAAGCGCCTCTGGCGAAAAGTATCCCACATCTGGGATCTCATCAAGCTGAAGAGAGACGAGGTCCCTTGTAGACAAAAGGAGCCGTGGTAACGAAGGAAAGGCAGTGCCACTGAGGTCGATCTGGCGTAATCTGGGGGTAGACCCACCCAAAAACTCATTGGGAAGGACCACTGACCCCAACATTTCTTGTGATCCCATCCGAAGGTATTCTAGTGCAGGAAACGGTTCCTGCACCAATACGGCCAACTTCTCTAATAGTGAACCCGTCATGGTGAGATTGATTTCACGGATGCGGTCAGAATATCTGAGCGCGGAAATGACATTGTCCTCGTCTGCGGAGGCTAGGGGCCGCCAGAGTACCAATCGGGGGTACCACAGGGCGATAGGCAACACCGGCCAGCAATCCAGGGTCTTCCCGACTGGCCGTCTGTATGTGTAGACAAGTCGGAGGTCGAGGCGGCGTGGTGACGAGAATATGAGAAACCGCCATCTTCGGCAGACGTGCGCAAGCCTGTGCCATTCCCACGGACCGAACAACGAGTAATCCAACGCGTCGAGTCGGTGGTAGTCGAATATCTCCAGAAGGACCTCATCGGGGAGCATTTCGATTGGCACACGTCTGTCAATGCCGGCCATGCCTACTTTGCGAGTCACATCATCAATGGAACTAGAATAAGCGAGTCCTTGTACTCACCACTAACGGAGCTCGCTGTCGAGACCTCGGCGGAATTGTTCATGTTGGGCGAAAGACTGAGTCTTGGGCTTTGCCCTATTGGAAACCCGTCCTCCATTCGTCTGGATTTGAAAAATGCGCTGCAAATGATTGCATTGAACGCGTCGATGATGGCGCGTGGTGAAAACCGTGACGTTGGTCGAGGAGCACTTTTTTGAGCACAACTATCTGAGGGGAATCTACGTTAAACGCCTTGTCAGCACCAGCCAGACGCTAGCTATTGAACGGGGGAAAACACATGACGTACCGGTGTGAGTTCATTGATGGGGGTTAGGTGGGCTGAATATGGAGCAAGTGACCTTTTATTAAATTGTTAGTGCACGTCACATGCACTGGGACACTGCATTGCTCCCCACGCGTCTTCTCTCTGCCGAGGACTGCTTCGTTCGGTAGGGCTCGTATCCTTTGGTGAGCTATTACAGACAGAGGAGGTGTGTGTCAGATGGGGCACGCTGGGTCAAAGTGGGGCCAAGTATCGAGAAATGAGATATCCAAAGCGTTCACCGGCCCGGCTTGTTTTCCCTACTTTGCCTTTGTTTACTGGTTCTGGGCCTGCCGACTCGAGAGCATTAACGTACTGCACTAACGGATGGGAAGGTACGGGTTAGTAACGGAAGAATATCCGATAAATAGGGTTGCGTGGAGACCGTCTGGGGAAGTGCAGACTCCTTGTCGAGTTGCTCTGCCGCGGGTAGAAATGTCTCTTCTTCATGCCGTGGTTCTCGCTGGCAACGCATTGCGTTCCTGAAACTAGGACTTTGCTAGCACTCGGGATTCACGATATAGACAAAACGACGGGCAAATGAAAGTAGGTATTGACCACAGAGATAGACCAGCAGCAGATAGATATGTACGAGATAGCGGATGTATCAACATCCATGGGTTACAGCCATCGCTCAGGTGACCGAATAAACCCCATCCCCGAACTGTACGGACACGAACTGTACGGAGAGCCGAACCGCGGAGAGAAACGGACGACGGGTTTCCTCAAGCAGATGTCGCGCAGTGTCGACAATATGTCTACTGCAAGTTCACTGCTCCAGAGTCAGAGTGTAAACAATTGTAAGGTTCGAACCGAGGCTGTCAACTCAACTCAACCCACCACACCCCGACAAGTCGTTCCACGCTGTTGACGAATAGGGAGAATTGTCTGCGGATGTGGGCAATGAAGACACCCACGGGTCACCTCAAGACACTAAACGCCCATCAGCAGCTATAGTAAAAACCTCCAATACTGCTGTCTGAAGTAATGGATGAGATCGAGGGTGCTCCCAGCCCGGGTGGATGATCGACAAGGAAACGACGGTCTAACGCTACCGGTATACTGAGAAACCTATGGAACGGCGAGGGCGAACACGAGCCAGTCAAAATGCACGCACATTATGCTAATACCCCTGAGGACGAGGGTACGAGTTTTCCCAGAGAATTCGCTGTCGCCCGGAATAAAATCAAAGAGGGTGAGAGGAAAGACCGGGGTAAAGGTGGACATGCATGTTTTTTTGTCCGGTCTGGGCGAGAGGTAGGCAAGAGCAAGAGGAAACAAAAGTAACACCTCTGGTAAGAAGCATCCGGTCACTACTCGGGTCAGCTCCCAGCACGCTCAATAGGAGCCTGATCACACGAGCCAGTAGAATGGGCCACGAAAATGTAGAAAACCGTTGCGGCTCTCGCAGATCCCACTCAGTTGATGGATCCGCAAAAAAAAAAAAAGGAACTGGAAAGGTATTCTAGCTGCGCGCCGGCTAAGAGGAGCAGGGCAGGGCCAGTAGATATACAGGAGAGGTGTCATCGGGCGGCACGCGAATAAATGACATTCGCCGAACTGAGGTGGGAGGATGACAGTTTGCGCCTCCGTGTATGGACTGGGAACGAACATCCCGATAAATAACATTATTATTTGCAAGTTGCGCCAGATCGAGCCTCTTCGCATCGGCCCCGAAGACGGCCCCTAAAAACAGGTCCAGTCGTTGCCCACGGATCTTAGGGGAAATAGATCAACCAAAATGCCCGCCTCGATAGTATTTCCGTCCCCCATTCACACACTAGGCATGATAGAAACACTAATACGAGAAAACGGGAGTATCTCCTAGACAAGCTGGGGGTACACAAGTGGTGTTTGTTTGCAGTCAGCTCAGATGAGCTCAGTATTTTGGTGCGGGTGGTAAGTAAGGAATTTCAAGAAGGACGAATTGGTCGACCCCTTGCGGCATCAAGCTCGAAAACACTGGCAGAATTATCGATCACCGCGGCGAGGTCCAGTTCAGGCTGCTGTCACCTCAAGAAGCAATACTGTACGACAACAACAAGAGAATGGGGGGAGGAGGGAATCAAGCAACGGACGGCCTTCAGGAGTCCTGTAGAGCCTTGGTCCGCGAGGGCCCTCCCGCGAGGACTACATCGTGCGATGCATAGAAGCAACAATTTATCGCGCAATCAAGAGGCAGGGGCAGGTCCACCACACAAAAATGAAAACAGGAAGCGTACAGTATTCCCTTGATCCAATGGGAGCAACAAACGAGTCCCGCAATTTCCTCCAGTTAGCGCACAACGCGCTCGTTCATTGTGTTAGGGACAATGACGGCCCCGTCGCTCAGAGGTGCTCCGCGTACGATCGACGACACTTTTTCTCGCAGTTTGGTAATCGTCGGGGCTCTAGCAGGCTCGTGTCCGCCACCACATTCAAGCGCCGGCCCACCTCGCTGCACTCTTCGGACCACTTTTCCGCCGCGGCGTGCCCACATGGTTACTTGCAGTATTCTATCGTGGAATTGCGGTGGTGCCTTTTTCTTTTCGTGCTGTAAGGACCAGCATCGGTCCACGCTCAACCTCGCCCGACGCCGACAAGCCAGCGACTGACAAACACCGTCGCAGCGCCTATACGCCACGGAGCTCAACATATATTACAGGAAGGCACACCTTGAATCCCATAGATCATAGATATATTGTATATAAGGCCTAAAGCCTGAACTCGTTAAGACATCAGCCCGCTGCTGATCATTTCCCCCTCACTTGCTCTCCGTGTGCCGCTCCGAACGTCTCGTATCCGTTTCTGTCTCGCTGACTCACCATCTAATCTAATCTAGGTTTTACTTGAACTCGCACTTGGCGTCTTCGCCTCGTCACAGTGCACCGAGATGTTCCCGACATACACTCTGCGCTTAAATCCTTGTCGTCTAGTGCATTGGCTATTCCCTCGTTTAACTTGAAGCTTTTCGCCCCAGGTGGGGACTACGCAAGGTACAGTACTTTGTACGGAAACCGTCGCGTCAACGCGACGTTACCAGCGCCGATTTGACCGACGGTGGACCCGATTTCGTCCGAGTCCCGCCTAGACTCGGACCTTACCCCTTGCGCCGGCGTCCTTCGTCAGAGTGCATAATAAATCCTCCAAGGAGCAGGAAAGGTGTAGGCGTCGTTATGCTCTCAGAACCCCGTTCTTTTTTGTGAACGACGAATATCCACATCCGTGACGGTCACGGGGCACTCCCGGGACGCGGCACACACTCTGCTCGATGGCATCTATCTTCAGCTGCCCACCGATACCGACGTCAGGGCCGTCTTGCACGTGCTGCTGCGCGTCGGCGACCAGGACTGGGCGAACTTTGTCGACGCGCAGCTGCCGGACTTCGTCACACACATCTACAGCAAGCACGCCCAGTGCCGACCTTCCCGGGCCCTCCCTCGGGCGCCACTACTCGAGTGGGGAGATCCACGCCCAGGGTCCGGGCGTGTGGGACGCGTTGCCGGTTCAGGTCAACCCACCCGAGCCGGCACCCCAGAGAGGGAACGGCCACCGGTCTAGATGGCCCCGTGCCAATACGCAGCTGTGCAGTGCCACCTAGAACTTGCACATGCGTAGTTGTTATTACAGTAGTGGCCCAGTACTGATCTCAGCTCTCTCTACTCTAACATAAGTTGGGGCGCCTCAAATCTGCGCCGTCCAAGTCAACTCCGAGTCGGGGACCCGAACTCAGAACCGGCCGGATCAAGGGAGTTAAGCAGATCCCACCATCCATGCTCAGTATTTCCACACCAATGTTTCTCTTGGTAGATAGAGCGCAGAGCTGCACGGGACGCACTTGCGCCGCCTATCTCTGCGGCGGGCTCAGCGGCCACTACAGTCGAAGATATCGGAGAAACATTCAGGACTGGTCTCGCGCTGAGATTGGTTTCAACAGTCATACAAAAGGCGCGCAAAGGATCTCAGGCACAGGGAGGGAATTGCTTGCTTAGGTTAATATAATATACACATTTGATCCAGTGACTTTGCAGTAAGATAAGAGCCCGACGAAAGTGGGGAAAGAGCGAAGGGTATATAGGTGTTCCATAAACCAAAGTTTTATCATCCTACACTTACTTAGTGCGTTTGTAGATCTTCTCTAAGAATGCACGGAAGACAGTCCGGCGGAGCACCGCGTCGCCACTTGGGCTTTGCACCTCGGGCACCGCGTCGATCAGCGCGTTGATCCGAGCATACGACTCCGCCTCGTACTTCGCATACGCAACGTCAACGCCGACCTCCCGGAAGACCTCCTTGACCCGTGCCTCTGCCTCGGGGTCCTTCCGCCCATAGTTCGCGTCCAGGATCGCCCGCTGCGTCGGATTGGCAAGCGCAAGGGCCGTGTTGATGCACCACGAGCACTTGTTGTCTACAATGTCCGTGCCGACCTTGCCAATCTTCTCCGGCGCCCCCGAGTAGTCCAGGTAGTCGTCCTGGATCTGGAAGTACTCTCCGAGCGGCACCAGGATATCTAACGCGATCTTGTGGTAGTCTGGATCTGACTCGTCGCGTTTCTTAATAGGGAAACCGCAGAGGAGCAGCGCGAGAGCGACGGGGAGATAGAACGAGTAGAGAGCCGACTTGTAGGTCAAAATTGTCCTGTGTCTATGGGATACCGGGGAGGTGTTCGTGTTAGTTTCAAGGAGGTGATGAAGTCGTGAGAGAGAAGATCACACCTGGCGAGAGAGAACTTGGATAGATCTACACTATTTTCTGGAGCGGTGATGAGGTCAAGAAGTTGCCCCATTTCAGTTCTATACGCGGCCTGAACAAGTTGGTTAGGGACTTGGGGAGAGTCGGGGGACAACGTGACACACCTCGTGCAGAAGCTCAATAACGTCGACGTAAAATTGCTCCTTGCGGAAGTGTTTGCGGAGCAATTGGAAGATTGCCCCTTCTGAGATGAGCAAATCGTTAATGGCCGTTAAGCCAACACCGTCTAGGCGATACCAGCAAGGCTTTCCACGACGGGTGATGCTCGAGTCCATAATGTCATCAGCAATGAGGGAGTAAATGTGCAGCTTGAATCGGTCGTCGTCAAAGACGCGTCGCGCTAGTACGGAGGAAGAGAGGCAGACCCATTCAATAGACCAGCCGAGAATTGCGGCCTTGAAGTATTCCTCCTCGGTGAGTTCACGACCCTTGAGGATGGTAACCGAGTCGACGACGCTCAAGCCTCGGATGAGCTTTCCGCCCGAGACGTTGTAGTCCATGCTCTGTCGCGTGGTAAGACTGTCACGCAAGGGGAAGAACTCGAAAACGAACGCGTCGATAATACTCAATGACGACTTCAGGCATGTTGTGTTTGCGAAAACTGTCAAGGAGGTCATCGTAAACGATGGTGTACACAGACTCGAAGCGTTTGCGGGCAGCGGCCTTCTCACCGCGAAGAGTAGGTAGAGGGTGAGGTGAGGGAGAGGGTGCCAGGGACGTTCCAATAGGGGACATATTGAAAAGTTGAATGGAGCGGGAGATGGGATATGGCAAGCGTCAGATCGACACAGAACCAGGCAATTTAAATGATTTATTGCTGCAAATGAAACCTTTTCAGTTCAGAACTGACGTGGCTCTTGTCTTTTCTCGTCTCAATGAACATGGTGGGGCCTCCCTTGTCCCGTTTGTTCGGGTCTGCGGTGTCTGGCAAATCAAGGGGCTTGCGAAAACGTCAAGGTTGAGCCCTTATATGGGGTGAAGAGTCCAGCGCGATCGACGTTTGAGAATGTGACGACTTGAGCTGTTTTGTGCACCCCATAAAATGCGATAGCTGCGGGGACGGCATCGGAAAAAGTCTTCTGTGCTAATCCCAATGAAATGCCGTTAAACAGTCTAAAGAACTGCAAATTTTTCGTAATTAGGACAAATTAACATGTTTAACAAAGGATATTTTTCCCGATGGGATAGGAAAGGCGGGCCAGCCAAAACCTTTCACATGAAGCCGCTCGAGAATAGGAGCGTCAATTTTGGTGCCGACGACCCCCCAGGGCATAGTCGAACCGAAATTCAGTGCTAGAAGGGAGGACGGTACAATTCAATCAAGGAAGGTGTTGTGCGTTTTCATGGTCCGAAGAAGTCGGGATGAGGAGACGGATCTCGACGAACCTGAGCCGGTCATCGCGCAACCCAGTGGCTAGCGCTTCTAGGGAAAATCGTTCTGTGCACTGGATCATATGGAACCGAAGAGTGACAGTGGCCCGCGCATATGAAAGGAACTGCACTAAAGTAGGGAAGGCGACCTGACACAAGTGAAGATAAAGGACTTGAATACTGTATGCCAAGGAGGACATCGTCGGGGGGCGCGTGAACAGTTATATGTCGGTCGCCTCTGGTCCCACCTGGTTCACATGACCCAACCACTGTTGCCGACCGTGCGTGTAGTAGGCTTGAGGAATTGGCCACTATTTGGGGTTCTGCATACAGAGTACGTGTCAAAAAAAGAATGCTCAGGGCACCAGGCTCTACGCAACAGAGGCATTCATCTTTGATGGTTCAACCCGAATGTAGGAGCGGGCGGAGGTGGGAGTGTGAGCCTGAGAGTGAGGAACCGCAGGGTATTCTCTCGAGGCAGACAACTTGGAGAGGGTCTGCGTCCACCACGAATTCCGTTGCTCATCAGCCCAGAGCAGATTCCCGAGTAGATCTGTGGGACAGAAGAGTGTGGACATGAGTTCCGAGTATAAAGCACCCGTCACAGATTCCAGTCTCGAGACATGATCAACGAACCCGAAAACTAGAAGGCGCATTGATGAAACTAGGGGTCTGGCACCAAGTCTGACATGCGTAAGGCGCGCGACTTGAAAAAAAAAAAAGGATCTGGCAGGACGAGAATTTTTGTAGTAAATTAACGACCCGAAGAGTGGCGACTGCCAGTGATGCCATCGCAGGCCGGCCCGATAAGGAGTCAACGTCGCCCATCAGTCGCCCTGTCAATACAGTCTGTATACAGCATAGGGCCCGGAGAGTGGCAGTGCACCGGTTCTCGACTGTACGTGTGTGGGGTAACATGGCGCCAACTCCGAGTCAGCGACTCGAACTAGAACCCAGAACCTTTGACCGAGTACTCGTTACTCGCTACGCTACGCCTCACTGGGGGACTCTGGCTCTGAGCTAAACGGGTTACCCAGATCCCACCATTCTCGGTATATCAACGCGTATCGACGCCCACGTTCCTATTATTAGACCGGATGTAGCCGTACTGCGGATCTTGGCGCGTCATTCGAACGGCGGATCTCGGCGCGCTTGGAGAATACAATAGGAGCATACAGGTCGCCTAAAGCTCCGACAAGCTTTAAGGGTCATACCAAAAAGCGCGCAAGGGGGCCGAAACCCAGGAAGGGAGGGAATTGCTTGCTTATTATATCACATGGTTGTGTATATGCATATTTTCTACATACGGGCGAATAAAGGGTTCGAAACTGGATCAAGACGGGCGGTGGGCGGCGGGGTATAGGAAAATTTCTACAATCAAACATTTGTCGTCCAACACACACACACACTACTTGGTGCGCTTGTAAATCTTCTCCAGGAATGTGCGGAAGACAGTCCGGCGGAGCACCGCGTCGCCGTTCGGGCTTTTCACCTCGGGCACCGCGTCGATCAGCGCGTTGATCCGAGCATACGACTCCGCCTCGTACTTCGCATACGCAGCGTCGACACCGACTTCGCGGAAGACCTGCTTGACATGCTCCTCTGCCTCGGGGTCCTTCCGCCCGTAGTTCGCGTCCAGGATCGCGCGCTGCATAGGACTTGCAAGGGCGAGCGCCGTGTTGATGCACCACGAGCACTTGTTGTCCACAATGTCCGTCCCGACCTTGCCAATCTGCTCCGGCGTCCCAGAGTAGTCCAGGTAGTCGTCCTGGATCTGGAAGTACTCCCCGAGCGGCACCAAGATGTCCAGCGCAGTCTTGTAGTAGTCTGGATCAGACTCGTTCCGCTTTTCGACAGGGAAACCGCAGAGGAGGAGCGCGAGGGCGACGGGGAGATAGAACGAGTAGAGAGCCGTCTTGTAGATGACGATTGTGCTATGCCTATAGGTCGTGCATGTTAGCTTTAAAGAGATGACCATGTCGGGGGGAGAGAAGAGCGTACCTGGCGAGTGAGAACTTGGAGAGGTCTACGACGTTTTCTGGGGCGGTGATGAGGTCAACGAGCTGCCCCATTTCCGTTTGATACGAGACCTGAACGAGTAGGTTAAGCGACCTGGCGAGAATCGGGGGACAACATGACACACCTCGTGCAGAAGATCAATGATATCGACGTAAAACGATTCCTTGCGGAAGTGCTTGCGGATCATTTGGAAGATCGCCCCTTCCAAAATGAGCGCGTCGTTAATGGCCATGAAGCCGACGCCCTCTTGGCGATACCAGCAAGGCTGGCCACGACGGGTGATGCTCGAGTCCATAATGTCGTCGGAAACGAGGAAGTAGGCTTGCATCTTGAAGTGGTCGTCAATGACGCGTCATACTGGCACGGAGAAAGAGAAGCAGACCCATTCAACAGACCAGCCAAGAACCGCAGCCTTGAAGTATTCCGTCTCGGTGAGCTCACGACCCTTGAGGATGGTGACCGAGTCGACGACACTCAGGCCACGGTTGAGCTTTCCGCCGGGGACGTTGTAGTCCATGCTCTGTCGGGGGATAAGACCTTGGCGTAGAAAGGAGCAACGGTAAAAGGACGAACGCGTCGGTAGTACTCAATGGCCTCCTCGGGCATGTTGTGTTTGCGAAAATCCTCAAGAAGGTCATCACGAACGACGGTGTACACAGCCTCGAAGCGTTTGCGGGCGGCGGCCTTCTTGTCTTTAATAGCTATTACGGGAAGAGGGGCAGGGGAGGGTGTGGGGGAGGTTGCAATGGGGGCCATGTTGAAAAGTGGAATGAGGGGGGGAGGGAGAATAGGGATGTGGAGAGTGGCGGCAGATTAATATAGGTACAGGGGAGGTGGAACGATTTCGTGGTGACGAGGTACCAAGAAAACGAAGACTGACGGAACCCTTGTCTCGTCTCGTCTCGTCTCAGCCCGTTTACTTGGCTCTTTCCCGACTGGAACGTAACCGTGTAACAAACCGATGAGTCTTTCAATTCGGTTCTTTTTGTCCTCCTCGTCTCAGACTCGCATCCTACATTCTTGGCTCTCCCCGTTGCCAAGGTCCCGAATACTGCCGCCAAGGGTACCTGAGGCGTCCCGATATTTAGCCCTCCATCCAGTCGGCAGGAGAGCATCTAGCTCTAGTTCAGCCAAGTGGCGAACTGTATTCCTCAAACGCCACCTGACTATCGCTTCCCGTCTCGTTTCCGAGTAATTTTATTTTGTCTACTGTAGTGATGACCCATCGCATCTACTCCACTTTCCTCACCAGGATGTGCGCTTCCTGCACCTGGCAGGTGGATAGACTTATCCAGCGGGAGATTCCAATAAGGGCGGTCGAAATGAGACAACTCGTCCGTACTCGGGTACTTCGGTTGTAGCACAATTCATGCCACGCATGCCGTCTCAATCGACGAACGCCTACAGTTACCTTGCGCAGCAGGCTTGTTCTCTCACCGAAGCCCGCCAAATGGTGTGATGTCCCGGCATCTCACAATTGCCGGGTGTCAGATAGTGCGTATCACAGGGAGCCCCACATCATGCGACCGCCGTGATTCTGTGCTGCACTGCCCTATTCTCACAACCTCCTCCTGTACTATATGTATAGCATACGCACAGCGCTAGTCCACGTGATGATCATAATCGCCACTCGGCATCATGAGTGCAGAGGTCGTGCCAGTCGTGCCGCCCGCTGTGCCCTTATGGAAGGGGTCGCTTGAATGCGTCCCTTAAACCTGGCGACCTTTTTCGGGACCACGACAGGAAGGCGCCCGCGTGAGCTGCACCTCATCGGCCAGTGCGATCTTCACCCAGCTTTGTCCCCGACACATCCTGTCATATGAAAGGGGCAGGAGAAGGGGAAGTGCATACAACGCCAAATGACGCATGGGGCTTCGCCGTCCGTCTTGTTCATGCCCGAGCAGGAATGGCCTACATGAAGTATATCCTGGAGGAGGTGCTTGTCGAAGCTGGTCCGTCGCCGCATTTCTGTGCGCGTCACTTGTCATGATTCCATGCACGAAGAAGCAATCGAAGAGCCACGTGATTAGACTGAGTGCTTTATGTCACCGTGTCACCGCTGCTGCGCGGTTGTAGCCCAAGCGGAATTCCAAAACGAGAGCGTGACAAGGTGTGACAGTCTGAAGGATGGGAGTTCTTACTCATTTGTTATGATCCCCACTACAATTGTTGCACAGTATTGTCCTTGTCCTCTGTTGTTGCATGTGACTCTTTTTTTCTGCTGTGGCTGATCTGGGACTATCATGGCTGTTGTAGGTGATGTGAGTATTAAAGGGTCAACCCAAGGGGAAGACATAGTAGACAGGAAACTGATAGATAACAGAGATAAGCAGAGATGCAGTGGTACACAGGTGGAATGGATTCAGAATGTTGGAGGCACACTGAGACAGAGAGAGAGAATGTGACTGGCACCATGCTGATGTCTTTACGAGTTGAGTGTTATGGTCGACCCTTCGGACTTATCAGATGTCATAGTAGTATTGTGATTCGGAGTCTCAGACTCTTACTTACCGGTTGTGGCTACGGTAGTAAGCAGTAATTAGTCATGGACTTATTGTATCAGTCAGCGCTCAGCAGTCGCATGTGATTGCTGAGTGATTCCTAGGATCGGTGTAGTAGGGTTCAAGCTACTTACGCCATAGGATAGTTCCATTCAAGAGGCGCTTTAAAGCCCTTGCGTACCTGTACAAATAGTAGTCGTCGAAGACCAAGACTCGCTATCTTGGTCTTCTTTGAATCGTCATTGCCTTCTCTCGCACAGTCCTCTATTCTCTCTTCTTCTCCCTGTGGGCTATTCTAAGCCGACGACTTGTGCTTCACGTCTGGGAGCAAGTCACCACCTTAGGCCAGCGTGACACGGAAGCTCCGCTGCTAGCCTCATCGTTACGTTAAGGAAGTTCCTTCGTATTCAACTTAGCCGATTTACCCTCCTAGCGCCTATCCAGGGTCCAAGTCGGGCCAGCGTCCTGACGAGACGTAACATTAAGACCAAGATCCCATCGTGGCGGCTAGGATCACTACACGAGAAGCGTGGGCGATTGACGGTTTCCGCCCTTATTCAAACGCAAGACGAGGAACCAGAAACGTACCTGTATGGTATTTGAGGAACGCCTATTGGAGCGAGATCAACGACATCGAAGGATACGTGATCAACACGAGAGGTGGAGAACGCCCTGTTGAGTTCAGTTTTGACCGCCATTGTTGGTGCAGAGTCGATTACATTCTTGGCCAGTGGCAGGTAATAGAACCCCTGCGTTCACACCGCCAGTGCGACATCTACCTGGACGAAGTTGTAACCAGAGCCGATTGGGGCCCCATCGACGGAGCAGAAGAAGAAGAGGCCGACGCCAGTCGATCAGAGAACACCCGTGAAACAGCCGACGAAAGTGAACATGAGGAGGAAGGGGAAGTTCAACCAGCCCTCCTTACACCACTAACCGAACAAGAAGAGGCTCTCATCGAACAAGCTGAGTCTATCCAGATCCTTCCACCTATGACGACAATCACCGGAGAAATACCAGTTCACGTTCGGATGCCGCTCGACCCGGCAACCGGACAACCACTCACCGTGGACGACGCGGCCATCATGAGGGCTGTAGGACCCGACCAGCCTGACCCGCCGTCCGATGGAGGACGAGACTACCACCGCTTACCCGGAGGAGGCCCACCGGATGGAGGAGGATCCCCACGAGGGGGGTTCCCAGGAGGCGGACCACCACCCGGAGGAGCCGGGGGAGTACCACCACCTGGTTCCCCTGCACATGCCCATCACTCAGACAAGTTTGCAGGAAATGCCCCAGAAGTATTTAAAGGGGACAGACAAAGAGCCGAAGAATTCCTCACGCAGTGGGAATTGTACTGGGGGATCAACAACAACAACCCCATCATGGCTAACGCCTACAGGCGCTCAATGCTATTCTTGACCTACATACAAGGCAAGGACGTGAACGAATGGATCACGCATACAAGTCGCTGGCTCAACCAGCAGGTTACGCACGGAATTACGGACACAGACCCTCGCCTATGGCTCGAAGTTATCAAGGCTTTCACGCGACGATTCTCCAACACACTGGAGAAAGAACAAGCACAAGCTACGTTGAAGAAAGGAGTACAAATGATCCGAGGGGATATTGACGCGTACGTGACCACCTTCGAGACACTGGCACGGCAAGCTGGCTATCGACTAGACTCTCCTCTCACTATCGACATCTTCACCAACGGATTACCCCGCGACCTCTACGAGAAGGTCTTCACCATGGACGACCCACAGACATTTGACGACTGGAAGGTGGCGGTCATGAAAAGGCAGCAACAGTACATTCACATGAAGGCATGCCTCGACCAACATCGAGGGCTCAATAATAGTCAGCAAACAGCACGGCCAACAACTCAGCGACGCGGAGGTTGGGGACCAGGGGGAAACCTCGCCAGGGACCCTAATGCGATGGATACCTCGGCCGATCGAATTCGCGGACGCGCCGCTGAAGCTGACAATACTCGGTACCAACAGAACCCACCACGAGGGGGGTACATGCAGCGACAAGGACCTAAGAGGAACTTTTCCGAGGTGACATGTTACACTTGTGGTAGAAAAGGGCATATTAGCAGGATCTGCCCACAGCACTCCTACAATCAACCGTCGTCATCCATCCGACGCACCCGATATGAACCGGAGGAACAGCCATTGCAGGAATCTCGGGCCCAAACCCCACGAGAACGCGCCACAAACTGGATGACGGGGGTAGCGGCTGAACCAGACGAGGTAAAAGACCTCATATTGAAGGACTTGTGGAAAGATGAGGGTTTTCGGGACGCCTGAACCCATCGGCCTGGGTAAGGGCAGTCAAATGTAATTCTGCGATTATTACGCGCTACCGATCTATGAAAGTTCCAGTTTCGATCCATATGAATTACGCTATGGCCGACATCAAAGCATTAGTGGACTCCGAAGCCACCGACAATTTCATGAGACCCGCCTTCGCAAAAAGGATGGGAATGAAACTCCACACACTTCCACAACCAAAAAAGATATGGAATATCGATAACACGGAGAATCGCGCAGGGCTAATCACGCATTTTGTAGATCTCGACGTACAAACTCGAGGAGTCCATCGATCAATGCACTTCCTCCTCACAGATATTGGAACCGAAGATATCGTACTCGGATACCCATGGCTTGCCACTTACGAACCGCAGATGTCATGGCGGCATGCCACCATTCGCGAAAACGCACTTCCGATTATTCTTCGACCTATAACACCCCTACGACATTCCCATCAATCATTCGCCCGCGCCCTCACCACATCCGAAAAGGACCATATCGTCACCCAACTGCATAACGACGATCCATCCTTCCTACGAACTACCTCTACAGACTTGGCCATTCAAGCCAAGCAATATACCGAAAAGGCTGTCCTCCCACCGGAGTACGCTCCATTTTACCGTCTCTTTGACGAAGTCGCTTCTCACCGTTTCCCACCGTCTCGCGCATGGGACCACGCGATCGAATTCAAACCCGGGGCGCCGGACGCCCTTGACTGTAAAATTTATCCACTGACACATGATGAAGATACAGCCCTTCAGGCCTTCCTGGACGAACAGCTCACCAAGGGGTACATCCACCCCTCCAAGTCTCCTTACGCCTCACCCTTCTTCTTCGTCAAAAAGAAAGACGGCAAGCTCCGACCGGTACAAGATTACCGTCGTATCAACGACCTCACCATTCGCAATCAGTACCCACTCCCTCTCATTACCGACCTGATCGCCGACCTTAGCAATGCCCACATCTACACCAAATTGGATGTCCGCTGGGGGTACAACAACGTACGAATCCGTACTGGCGACGAAGGGAAAGCTGCGTTCAAAACCAAGTATGGTCTCTTCGAACCCACAGTCATGTTCTTCGGCCTCACCAACTCCCCGGCAACGTTCCAAACCATGATGAACCACATCTGCCGTGATGTCATTGCTAAACACGCGGCTCTAGGAACTACTATTCGGGTTTACATGGATGACATCGGCATCGCCACTCACATTGGACACTCTCTTTCTGACCATATTGCCGCAGTTCACGATGTTCTCGCCCTCTCCGCCGAACACGACCTCTACTACAAACTCGAGAAATGCCTATTCCATGCGCCCCGTATGGATTACCTGGGGGTAATCCTTGAAAAGGGGGTGACACGCATGGATCCCGTCAAAATTTCGGGCATCAAGGACTGGCCCACACCAACTAAAGTCAAAGATGTCCGCTCCTTTCTCGGCTTCTGCAATTTCTATCGTACTTTCATCCGAAATTTCGCCACACACGCACGGCCACTCAACCACCTGACAAAAAAGGACACGGAATGGAGATGGGGGAAGGAAGAAGAAGCCGCATTCCAAAAACTGAAGCACCTCGTCACGTCCGAACCAGTGTTGACACACCCCGAGCTGAGTAAACCTTTCGAATTGGAAGTGGACGCTTCCGGCTTCGCTACAGGGGCAGTCCTACTACAACGCAAGGAGGATGGGAAAAGACATCCCATCGGCTACTATTCGTCCACCCTCAACGCAGCAGAACGTAACTACGATATTTACGACCTCGAGTTGCTGGCAATCGTGAAAGCCTTTCGCAACTGGCGACCCCTACTCGCTGGTTCCCCACATCGAACCAAAGTATTCTCCGAGCATCTGAACCTGCAGTACTGGCGATCACCACAAAAGATCAGCCGGCGTATAGCCAGGGAAGTACTCGAGTTATTGGAGTATAACTTTGAAATCCACCACATTAAGGGCAATGCCAACGGACGAGCCGATGCCCTCTCGCGACGACCGGACTATGACCAAGGGGAGCAAGACAACGAAGGAGTCACAGTGTTGCCAGACCATGTATTCGCAAAGGTAATCAGCACAGTAATTCCCGAACCAACGACTTCTACACACCAACAAGACGAAGGAATGATACGACCGTGGGTCGACGGACAGCGATTGAAGAAAATTGATGGGGTATGGTATAAAGAAGGGCGGCGAGTAATCACGGGGGAAACCCCCGAGAAGAGAAGTATCATCCAGTCTCACCACGATTCCCCTGTTCACGGCCATCCAGGAATTCGACGAACCACCCAGCTGGTCGAAAGACGACACTGGTGGCCGGGCCTACGGAATGACGTGTTGGACTACGTGAAGGGCTGCGCCGAATGTCAACGAATGAAAATCAACAATTGACCAAGTCGTGCACCTCTCGAACCCATCTACCCCAAACCAGAGGCCATGCCGTTTGAGACGGTGGCCATGGACTTCATCACGAAACTCCCTCGATCCTCGGGGTACGATTCCATCCTTACAATAACTGATCACGACTGCAGCAAGATGGCGGTCTTTATACCATGTAACGAAGAAATTACGTCCGAAGAAACAGCGGGACTCTATGCCCGATACGTATTCCCCCGCTTCGGACTTCCATCCACTATCATCAGTGACAGAGACCCTAGATTTGCAAGCAAGTTCACACGGGAACTATGCAAACACCTTGGCATCACACAGAATATTTCCACGGCGTACCATCCCCGAACCGACGGCCAGTCAGAACGGACCAATCAATGGCTAGAGCAATATCTATGGTTCTGGACCAATGAGCAGCAAGACAACTGGTGTTCTTATCTTCCTATGGCGGAATTCGCGCATAACAACTGGGCGCACGAGGCAACAAAAATGACGCCATTCAAGTTACTCATGGGATACGACCCGCGGGCTGATTGGACCGATAAGCCATCCCCTGTCCCTCACGTCATATTACGAACTGATCAACTCAAGGAAGCGCGGCGTACGGCGCAAGACCTTATCGTCAAGGCCCAGCAGTCATGGGTCAAGGCCAAGACAACGCCCAGGTACCAAGTGGGAGATCAGGTGTGGCTGGAAGGACGCCACCTACGTACGTCCCAACCAACCGCGAAACTGGCGGCACGGAGGCACGGCCCCTTTTGGGTCGCCCAGGTGATGTCCCCTGTCAACTACCGACTTGAGCTTCCCACGCAGTGGCAGATACACCCCGTTTTCCACACCGACCTTCTCACGCCTTATCGTGAGACACCCACGCACGGACCCAACTATCAGCGCCCACCACCAGATCTTATCGACGGAGAGGAAGAATACGAAGTCTCGAAGATTCTAGACCACCGGCTATTCGGGCGGAAGCGAAAGAAGCAGTACCTCGTGGCATGGAAGGGGTACCCCGACTCGGAGAACCAGTGGGTCAATAAGGATGACATCTTCGCCGACGAAGCCGTGGCGGAGTATGAACGGACCCAAAAAACGCATTTAAGGCGTACCCTCACCGGCCAGTCCTTCCATCCGTTCTCTCCCTCTTACTCTACTCAGCCTACTTCCCCTCGTCATATGCCTTTCACCCCCGATGCCTCCCTCTCGCAATCCCAGAAGTACTACCGCGGAACCCCTGAAAGGGTTTTTGCGGCCGAGCTGGAAGAAGAGCGCGCACTTGCTCGAGGAGAAGATACCCACCAAAGACTCGTGGTTACGGAAGACCGAGGGGGACGGGAGACCCCCATCACCGAAGCTGAGTTGCTCAGCGTCATGCGACAGTTCCCCACTCAAGCCGCCGCAGGAAGTGCGGCCCGCCTCTCCGACGACGACGGTGTTCCCTTGTGGGACATCCTCCAAGTTGACACCGACCCCGAAGTCGCCATCACCACCAACGAAATCCGCCTCCTCGGCGGACCACTGGACCCAGGAGCCGCGCTTCGAGCGGCTGACGACCCTGCTCCACGGGCCGAGCCCGCACCTATCCCAATACCTCCGCGAATTTGGGCCGACGAAGCCATGGAGGGAGGTAGTAGCAGAATGGAGGGATCAACAGCTGCTGGAAGCGAAGGCCCGGAGGCAGGAGATGGCGATACGGAGGGAGAGGCTGAGGACGACGGCGAGGACGTGTGGTACCTAGCTGAGCATGACTCCATTTCCTACAGACGAGATGCTGATGCCCCGCGTCATACCACTCCGCACGCCCTCACCACCGATGGTACCCCCATGTACCGAGGTGATATCCGTCCCCAGCTCGCCGACAGAATGGCGAGCACCGTCGCCAGCGCCCGTTGTCCATACGGGTTCCGGGTCAATCGAGGACCCGATTTCGTTCCCTTCCCCATCACCACCTCTGACGGCGTGACGCGCCAGGCAAAATACGTCCAGGTCGTCTTCGGACCTGACCCTCTCGCCCTGGGACTCATCGAGGAGTCCGACAAGGTCTACCCCAAGCCCTTGTACGCCACAGCGCAGGGTCTTTGCCCAGGCGAGGAGAAGCCCGTGTTTGCCCGCGAGGATCTCATGATCCTCGACGGAGGCTACGACGAGCGCGCGTGCGTCAACCGCGCCCTCAACGAGCTTAAAGATGTCACGCTGACAGCGGAGGTGCACCGCTACCGGGCCCTGGGGGGAGTTATTGAGCGGATGGAACTTCGGATGGCGGAGTTGGAGCAAGAGTGGGGACGTATCACCATGGCACGTACCGCGTGCATCCGCCGTCTTGAGTGCGCTAACGCGATGGACCGTATCGAGGAACGGATGGGTGGCTGGATCGGCGTGGGGCAGGGTCGTCGCAACTGGACCAACGCCCCTTCCAGCTCCGGTGGCGCTGCTGCCTGAAAAGGGGGTGATGTTACGGTCGACCCTTCGGACTTATCAGATGTCATAGTAGTATTGTGATTCGGAGTCTTGGACTCTTACTTACCGGTTGTGGCTATGGTAGTAAGCAGTAATTAGTCACGGACTTATTGTATCAGTCAGCGCTCAGCAGTCGCATGTGATTGCTGAGTGATTCCTAGGATCGGTGTAGTAGGGTTCAAGCTACTTACGCCATAGGATAGTTCCATTCAAGAGGCGCTTTAAAGCCCTCGCGTACCTGTACAAATAGTAGTCGTCGAAGACCAAGACTCGCTATCTTGGTCTTCTTTGAATCGTCATTGCCTTCTCTCGCACAGTCCTCTATTCTCTCTTCTTCTCCCTGTGGGCTATTCTAAGCCGACGACTTGTGCTTCACGTCTGGGAGCAAGTCACCACCTTAGGCCAGCGTGACACGGAAGCTCCGCTGCTAGCCTCGTCGTTACGTTAAGGAAGTTCCTTCGTATTCGACTTAGCCGATTTACCCTCCTAGCGCCTATCCAGGGTCCAAGTCGGGCCAGCGTCCTGACGAGACGTAACATTGAGGCTAAAGGCCTTATATACAATATAGCTATGTTCTATGGGCTCTAAAGGGTACACTGTCTTGCTAGCAATTGATGGATGTTGTGTTGGTGGCATATAGATGCTGTGACAGTGTTTGACAGTTGTGGGTGAGGTTGAGTGTGGGCCAATGCTGGTCCTTACACCGTGTATGCATATGTGTTTATGTGACCTTTAAGCATCCATAAACAATACTTACTATAAGAGATTCATGGTTGAGTCGTTGCCCCTCAGTTCACCCGCTCACATGTACTGAGGGGTAAGTACCTTGTATATGAACTAGACTGTTTGCTAATAACCTTGTAGTGTTTTTAGGTTAGCTCTAATATATAAGTTCACCTGCTCATGTGTACTAAGGGTGTTTTTAGGAACTAACAGGTTATGGGCCCTGTGGGTGTTTAGCTGCTGCCCATCAACCTTCCTGGACTCCTCTTGCTGGCGATTGTGCCCTATAGTCTCTGTCACTCTTAAATCTCATACTCTGTGCTGTCTCCAGTCCTCTGTGCCACTTTTATCTTGCTTGCATTCCCACACATCACATCATCTGGAATCACTAGAAATCAATATCAGTCTGAATTTGTGTTCCTAGCCATGTCTGATGAACCCAATGCCAATCCCATGTCTGTGCTAAGTGCTCTGATGAACTTGTCTCAACTGCTGCCCACTGCGAGCAAAAATAAACAAATAAATACCTATCACAGCTCTCACCAAGCCAATGTTAACTTCACATCCAGACATACAGATTTCTTTGACTTGCTGATGTCCCTCACACCACCAGCCCCCCCATCAGCACCACTGTCTCAGCAACCACATGTCCCACTGGGTCAATCATCAGCACTGCACAGAGTGTGGGAGGCACCACTGCATCTCTATCAATGAGCAAACACCCATGAGTCATCCAATGGATGTCCACCTTTAGCACAAGTATATGTGCTGCCCCCTCTCCAGGAACCACACCCCAGACACAGCCGATTGGCTCATTTATTGAACCACTGGTCACACCCCTCATCGCCAAGCAGCCCATCCACACCATCACCCCCTCCTCATTCCTCATGGAGCTCACAACATCACTGCAGCCATTATAGTCATCGCAGTACCACTAGGGTCATGAACCCCCCTCCTGATCCCATGCCTAGCATCAGGCATGAGACTCTAGCTGGACTTCCCCATGGCCAGCTGGGCTCAAGCTCTCGCTGATGACTGGAAACTGGCTGGAGTGGTCATGCCACTTGCTTCAATCCTTGGCAATGACTCAGCTGGATGAGTACCTGCTTGGCCTCCTATGCTGCCCAGACATGTGCACTAAACTGATTGGCTATAGGTGCTGGACTGGAAATGACCATATGATTCTGGGCTACATGCAATCCCAAATGTTTGTGGTGGAAGTTCATGTTATGTCATGGCAGGGATGTTCACCTGATGTGGGTTAAGTCGATCTACTGAGACGCTGCACTAAGGGTCTGGTTCTGGTTGTTTAAGGGAAGTTCCGAGGAGGAACTTCAGTGAAGATGTACAAGTTGAAGAGTCAGCCTAAGCCAATAGTGGAACTTAGGATTCTTCAGTGAGAGGAGAGGGTTTGTGAGAGATGGAGTGTTCAACAGTCTTTGATTGCTTGAGTACTGTAGAATACAAGAAGTCAAGTCTAAGGCTACAAGCTACCTAGCAAGCCTGACTTTATAGTAAATATGAGGGATCCTAGGATTGAGTCACAATAGCATCCTAGGATCCTGACAACGAGTCTGAAACATAAGAGACAATAAGAACTACGCAGTCCGCAGTAATCACATGTGAGATGTGAAACAAAGATGTAACTGAAACAATAGCCCCTTAGCAACGGGCATGAGTTGTCATGACTTATATGAGAAGATAAGTAAAGAGTCACTATGACTCTTATGAGAACCACGACAAATAGTCAAAAACACAGAAAATGAGTCATATCGTAACAGTTCAGCACATAGACTCATGTGCCACATCTGCTAAGGCATTTGCTGCACTATGCACCCGTCATGAGAAGCATAGTAGACTCACCCAGCTGCAGCTTATACAGTGCCTTATGTAGCTCACTTTTGACAATGATCCTGAGAAGTTCAAACACACCATGACAACCTTTCGGGACCTGGTCTACTGCATTAAGGGTATTGGCCATGTTGTTGTGCATCATCTTGGTCTCCTCTTTCTCCTGCTGAACCTCAAATCATCATACCCAACAGTCCACAATGCATTGGCGCCTGCACTCATGGATGGTTCAATCATGGTGGAACTTATGGAAGCTTGGATGCATTACTATTTTGAGATGTGCAATGCATATGCTATGCATACTTTCCTGCCCAACATGTCCATTGCCCTCCCTGCCATACCCTCCCACTCTGTCATTTGCCTGAACTGCAAACACTCCAGACATACCATTGAGTTCTGTGTGGCCCCAGGTGGATGAATGGAAGGGGCGACCATGTTCGATGCAATCACATGCCAGCGTGCTGCATGGGAGGCCACCTGCCAGCAACTCAGACCCCCTGGGGATATTGCTGGGCTGAGCACTAATGCACCCTTGTGAGTTGAGGACAATGGCACCCTTTGGATTGGTGGTGTTCATTACTGCCCTGACCCTAAGATCAATGGTGCAGTTGCTGATACTTTGGAGCCACCCCTGACTGCAGCTGATCTGGGGGAGCTCAATGCTTGGGCCCTAAGTAACTCTATGAATACCCAATTGGATACCAGTGCCATGCTGATTGCCTTGATCAGCCATCCTAAGATGGCGCTGATTAGCTGTCCTCATGATATCCCCTTTTTCTTAGACTTGGGAGCCTCCAGCTATATCAGCTGTGTGTGATTGAACTTCAGCAGCCTCACACCACTAGATGTGCCTCACAAGATCTCAGGGGTTGGCAATGCATCTGTCTATGCTGTCAGGATTGGCACCATAGCCCTCCTTCTGCCCTAGATAAACTCCCACCTGCACCTTCATCATGTCCTCTTTGCACCTGATGCACACGTCCACCTCATCTCCATTCACCAGCTCAGCTGTTACGCTTCGGTAAGCGTAGGCCTTGCTTTAGGCGATAGTAAGACACGAGTACTCAGCTGTACGATGTCGAAGTCAAGCGTGGGATCCTTTAAGTCCTAACACGCCAATAACTTGCAACTGGGAAGGCCTCTTGGTGAGCCTTATGCAGTGTGTCCTTGCAGTCCTAGTACTTCGCAAGGAAAGGAGAGAGATGAGAAACTGATGATTCAAGAAGACCAAGATGGCGATTCTTGGTCTTCCTGCACTACTATTTATACACAATGATAGAGGGCTTTAAAGTGCCTCCCGAACGATATTGACCTATAGCGTATCTAGCTCGAACCCTAGTACTGCTATCCTAGTAATCAGTAAGCGTAAAGTACCATGTGATACTACTGCTGACTGATAACACATGAAAGAGAATGTCCCTGACTAATGTAAAGAATCACGAACCTACTACTGTAGTCAGAACCTAGTAGTAAGCGTTCAAGCCCGATCCGTGACATCACCCCCTTTTCAGGAGCGACGCCCACGGAGCCCCAGGGGTCCCATCCACCCTGCCTGTACGTCCTCGATTCTCTGCATCGCTCGCGCCTGTTCCAACCTACTGATGCTTAACGCCTTGTCCGTCGCCAACTGTCCCCACGTTTCCTGTAACTCTCTGATCCTGGCCTCCAACCGTCCCAGCTCCGCTCCGAGGGCCCTATACCGTCGGACCTCCGCGGCAAGGCTTACGTCCTTGCACTTGGCGATGGCCCGGTTGATGGCCCCGACAGCGTCGTACCCCGCGTCGAAGAGGAACAAGTCCTCCTGCACATACTTGATGTGGGTCTCGGGGTGCACCACGTACTGTGGGGTGGCATACAGGGGTTTTGGGAACACCCTGTTGGACTTGTTGATCAGGCCGAGCACGATGGGGTCGTTGCTCATGATGGCCTGGACGTATTTTGCCTGGCGCGTCACACCGTCGGGGGTGGTGATGGGGAATGAAATGAAATCGGGTCCTCGATTGACCCGGAACGCATGAGGCGCATGGGCGTTGGCGACGCTGGAGACGGCGCGGTCGGCGAGCTGGGGACGGATATGACCCCGGTAGAGGGGGGTCCCATCCATGGCGAGGGCGTGTCATGTTGTATGAGGTGGAGCATCAGCTTCTCTCCCATAGTGAATGTGCGGGTGCTCAGCTGGGTACCGCTCGTCCTCGCTGTCCGTGACCTCTCCCTCTTCTCCCTCATCTCCTGCATGCGGTGTTGGGCTGTTCGTAGCTGTTCTTCCCTCCAGTCGTCAGTCACCTCCTTCCACGACTTCTTCAGTTCCGCCAGCCTCTCGTACCGCTCCCTGGCATGTGCAGACGTCTGCACCGCGGTCGAGAGCTCGCCGAAAGTCGTCGACTTCCGCGGTGGTGAAAGGCCGGTCTGCGATGGGCAGTCCGGTGTTGGCGTGGAGGATGTGCCACAGGGTGGGCTGTCCGTCGACGTTGGGCGACAGTCGTGCGCTGTTCGTTTCTCGTCCTTGAGTGGGGAACTGGGTGATGGTGCTGTTGAACTCAGCTTCGGTAATGGGTCCCTCTGACCCAGCTCTGTCTCTCTCAGCCATGACGACCTCCGTGTCATCGGCATGGGCTGTTGATGCCCGCTCTTCCTCCAACTCGACTGCAAAAATCCTCTCGGGGGTTCTGAGGTAGTACGAAGACGACGTGAGGGCAGCATTTGGTGTGAATGGCATGAGTTGGTGGTGGATCGTAGTAGTGGTGGTATGAGGAGGAGATGGGGTGTCGTCGTGGGTCCTCCCGCTCCTTATAAGTGTTTGTGCAGCGGCTTTTGAATTTTGGTATTCTGCAAGAGCTTCGTCGGCAAATAGGTCTTCCCGGTTGACCCACTGGTTTTCCGAGTCGGGGTAGCCCTTCCATTTGACCAGGTACTGCCTTTTACGTCCTCTGCCGAAATGCCGCTCGTCTAGAATCTTCTCAATTTCGTATTCCTCTTCTCCGTCTACCAGATCGGGCGGCGGTCGTTGGTAGTTTTTCCCATGGAGTGGAGTTTCGTGATATTTGGTGAGAAGGTCCACATGGAACACTGTGTGAATTTTCCATTGTGGAGGAAGGTTGAGCCAGTAATTGACAGGGGACATCACCTGTTCTATTGTGAAGGGTCTGTGCCTTCGAGGAGCGAGTTTTGCCGTTGGTTGGTGAGTGCGGAGATGGCGTCCCTCTAACCATACAAGGTCTCCGAGTCGGAATTTTGGACCATTTTTTGCTTTAACCCATGATTGTTGTGCTTTGACGATCAGTTCCTGGGCGCGTTTCCGCGCTTCTCGAAATTGTTCCATCCTCAGCGTCACTTGTGGGATCGGTGACGGTTTCTCCGTCCAATCAGCTCGTGGGTTGTACCCCATGAGGAGGTTGAAGGGTGACTCCCGGGTGTATTCATGCGGCCAATTATTATGCGCAAATTCTGCGAGAGGTAGGTATTCGCACCAGTTGTCCTGTCTCTCATTCGTCCAGAACTGTAGGTACTGTTCTACCCATTGGTTCGTTCGTTCCGATTGTCCGTCGGTCCGGGGGTGGTATGTGGTGGATATGTTTTGCTTAATATCCAATACTCTGCAAAGTTCCCTCGTGAACCTGCTGGCAAAACGAGGATCGTGGTCACTTATGATTTTCATAGGGAGTCCAAAGCGAACGAAAATGTGTTTTAGGTATAGGTTGGCGACTCCCTCCGCGCTAATTTCTTCGTTGCAGGGTATGAATATTGCTGCTTTACTGCAATTGTGATCCATGATCGTCAGTATCGTGTCGTATCCTTGAGATATCGGTAACTTAGTTATAAAGTCAAGGGCTATGGTTTCGAATGGCATTGCTTCCGGTTTAGGGTATATGGGGTTGAGGGGTGCCCTGTTTCGTCCGTGTTGGACCTTGATGCATTGACATTCGGTGCACCCTTTGACATATTCCAGGGCGTCCTTGACCAGTCCTGGCCACCAATAGGTGCGTCCCGCCAATTGGGCGGCCCTTTTAATCCCTGGGTGTCCGTGAGCAGGAAGGTCGTGATGATCGTGCAATATACGTCGCTTATCATGAATACCCCCAGTTACCACTCGTCGTGCATCTTTGTACCAGACTCCGTTTACCTTCTTGAGACGGTGTGCATCTACCCATGGTTTCAGAATATTTTCGTTTTGTTTGTATATGGGATCCTCCAGTGTGGTGTCTTCGGGGGTGAGGCGATCTTTGTTAGTCCGTATTTTTTCTACATGGGCGCCGCATATGAAGAGCCTGTCTGGTAATACCGTGATATTTTCATTATCTTCTTCTCCTTGGTCGTAGTCTGGTCTTCATGACAGCGTGTCCGCTCTGCCGTTTGCTGATCCTTTGATGTGGTGAATTTCGAAATCATATTCCGATAGTTCTAGTACTTCCCTTGCCACCCTCCGGCTGATCTTCTGGGGACTTCTCCAGTATTGCAGGTTCATGTGATCTGAGAAAACCTTTGTGCGGTGTGGCGATCCTGCGAGTAATGGTCGCCAGTGTCAGAAGGCCTTGACTATAGCTAGCAGTTCCAGGTCGTAAATGTCGTAATTTCGTTCTGCTTCATTGAGTGTGGTGGAGAAGTAACCGATGGGGTGTCTTTTCCCGTCCTCTTTCTGTTGTAGTAATACTGCTCCTATCGCGAATCCTGATGCATCAACTTCTAGCTCGAATGGTTTACTCAGCTGTGGGTGTGCCAATACCGGTTCCGATGTAACGAGTCCCTTGAGTTTGTTGAATGTGTCGTGTTCTGTCCCCGTCCATTTCCATTCCACTCCTTTCTTGGTTAGTTGATTCAGGGGTTTTGCGTGATGTGAAAAGTTTCGAATGAACGCGCGATAGAAATTGCAAAAACCTAAGAATGATCGGACATCTTTGACTTTGGTGGGTGTCGGCCAGTCTTTGATGCCGGAAATTTTAACGGGATCCATGCGTGTCACCCCCTTTTCAAGGATTACCCCCAGGTAATCCATACGGGGTGCATGGAATAAGCACTTTTCTAGTTTGTAGTAGAGGTCATGCTTAGCTGATATTTCCAATACGTCCTTGACCGCTGCGATGTGGTCATCCATGCTATGTCCCATATGTGTTGCAATGCTGATGTCGTCCATGTATACCCTTATTGTTGTTCCTCGGAGCTCATGTTTGGCGATGATGTCTCGACATATGTGGTTCATCATTGTCTGGAATGTTGCGGGGGAATTTGTTAATCCGAAGAACATTACCGTTGGTTCAAATAGGACGTATTTGGTTTTGAACGCAGCTTTTTCTTCGTCTCCTTCCTTAATCCGTATGTTGTTGTAACCCCACCATACGTCGAGTTTGGTGTATATGTGGGCGTTGCTGAGGTCCGTTATGAGGTCGGTAATGAGAGGTAAGGGGTATTGGTTTCGTATCGTAAGCGTGTTGAGACGCCTGTAGTCTTGTACCGGTCGTAATTTGCCATCCTTCTTCTTGACAAAGAAAAATGGCGATGCGTATGGGGATTTCGATGGTCGTATGTATCCTTTGCCGAGTTGTTCCATGAGAAAGGCTTGAAGGGCTTGATCCTCCTCCTGTGTGAGCGGATAGACCTTGCAGTCTATTGACTCGGGTGCTCCTTTCTTGAGTTGAATTTCGTGGTCCCACACCCGCAAGGGTGGGAATTGATGTGATGCTTCTTCGTTAAAGAGCTGGTGATATGTGGAGTGGATGGTCGGCAACTCAGCTTTGGTAGTATACTGTTTCGCTTTGATTGCCAATTCTGTAGAAGTGGTCCTTCCTTCTACAAATTCTTCTTCTTTCAATTGAGCAACGACCTGTTCCTTTTGATCTTTGGTCATTGCTTTCGCTAGCGTTGACCGTGCAATCCTAGGGTTGACGGTCCTGAGGACTACTGGCAGTGCGTCCTCCTTGATTACGGTGTGTCTCCAGCTAAAGGTTGGTTCGTATGTGGCCAGCCATGGGTAGCTGAAGACAACGTCTTTGTTTCCTATATCGGTGACGAGGAACCTCATTTCCTTGTGGATTCCTTTTGTTTGTACATCCAAGTCTACATAGTGGGTGATTAGTCCTGCTTGGTTTTCAGTATTATCGATGTTCCATATCTTTTTGGGTCGTTCCAGCGGCTTCATTCCAATCCCCATCCGCTTTATAAAAGTGGGTTTTAGGAAATTGTCTGTGGCTCCCGAGTCCACTAGTGCTCTGATGTCGGCCATGGCGTAATTTGTGCGAATCGATACTGGAATTCTCATAGAACGGTAGTGAGTTATGATCACAGAATTACATTTTACTGCCCTTACCCAGGCCGATGGGTTCAGGTGCTTCGAAAATCCTCCCTCTTCCATAGATCCTGTAGTATCAGGTCCTTTACTTTGTCTTCTTTGGTGGCCACTCCCTTCATCCATTGGTCGGCTCTCTGTTGCGGGGTTTCCGCTTTTGCGGCGCGGATGGGTTCTTCCTCCCTGTCGTCATGGTAGGCGTTGGTTCTTCGGCTGCTGCTTGGTTGGTTGTAGGTATGCTGTGGGCAGTTACGACTGAAATGCCCTTTCTGCCCGCACGTGTAGCAGGTTACTTCCCTTATGTCCCGTCGTCCTCCTCTCCCTCGTCCCACGAATCCCCCTCTTGGTGGTGGATTCCGAGGGTGAGCTCGGTCCCAATTGCCTTGGATTTCTTCAGCTCCCGTGAGTCTTCCTCGTACTCGGTCTGCTGACGTGTCCATGGCGTTTGGGTCTCGTAGTATGTTGCGAGGAGGTCCCCAGCCGGTATTCCTCGTATTTCTCCACGTTGTGTTGCCACCTCCTTGTGGCTTTACTTGATTGCTGAGACCCCGATATTGCTCCAATTGGGCCTTCATGTGTATGTATTGTTGTTGCCTTCTGATAACCGCTTCCTTCCATTCCTGGAAGGTCTGTGGGTTGTCGTATGTATACGCTTTCTCGTATAGATCGCGGGGTAGCCCATCCGTGAATAGGTCCATTGTGAGTGGCGAGTCCAGTCGATAGTTAGCCTGGCGTGCCAACTGTTTGAACTGCGTCACGTACGCATCAATGTCCCCTCCTGTCATTCTGATCCCTCGTTTGAGCATGGCTTGAGCTTGTTCTTTCTCCAGGGTGTTTGAGAATCGCCTATTGAAGGCCGTGATGACTTCGATCCACGGACGTGGATCGTTGTCTGCGATTCCGGCCGAGACTTGTCGGTTGAGCCATCTACTGGTCTCCATGATCCAGTTGTTAACGTCCTTCCCCTGGATGTAGGTGAGGAATAACATAGCTCGTCTATAGGCGTTGGCCATAATGGGGTTGTTGTTATTGATGCCCCAATACAGTTCCCATTGCGTGAGGAATTCCTCTGTTTTATGTCGATCTCCTTTGAATACTTCTGGGGAATTTCCAGCGAATTTGTCGGAGTGGTGCCCTCCTGGTATTCCGAGTGGTCCTGCTCCAGGTATTCCTCCTCCTGGTGGTCCTCCTCCCAGTGGTCCTCCTCCTGGTGGTGGGCTTCCTCTGGGCAGTCCGGGCGGCGGTCTTCCACCGCCTGTTGGGGGGTCAGGTTGATCTGGTCCGATTGCTCGGAATAATGCGGCATCGTCTGCCGTTATGACATGTCTGGTTTCTGGGTGGATAGGAAGCGTTACTTCCTGTGTTTCTATCAAGGTAGCCATCGGAGGGTGAATTGTAATCTGCTCAGCTCTTTCGATGAGTTCTGGTTCCAATGGTTCCAGTTCTTGAACGGGTTCTTCTTCTGATTCACTGTCTGATGCTTCGAGGTTTTCTGAGGGTGCCGAGACGCTCTGGTTTTCTCCGTTGATGGGCCCCCAGTCATTTCTTGCGACGACTTCTTCTTCGTAGATATCGCACCCATATCTGTGAGGTAGAGTGTCGATGACTCTCCACTCGTCATCCTCTCGGTCGACTCTGCACCAGCAAGTTCGTTCAAAATTGAACTCAACTGGTCGTGGTCCGTGCCCTCCTCTGATCAAGTATCCTTCTATTCCGTTGATCCTCCCCCAACTGGCTTCCTTGAGGTAGCGGACTGGTATGTTTCTTATTCCCCTCCGTGGGATTTCGTAGGAGCGGAACCCCTCTTGGATCCAAAGTTCTCTTGTGGATACTCACACCACGATGTTTGATCTTGGTCTTAATGTTATGCTTCGGTAAGCGTGGGCCTTGCTTTAGGCGATGGCAGGATGCGAGTACTCAGCTTGTACGATGTTAAGTCAAACGTGGGATCCCTAGTCCTAACACGTCGATGTCTTGCAACTGGGAAGGCTTCTTGGTAAGCCTTATGCAGTGCGCTTCTTCTTAGGAGTCCAGTTACTCCGCGAGAGAGAAAGGAGTTGAGAAACCAATGATTCAAGAAGACCAAGATGGCGACTCTTGGTCTTCCACGACTACTACTTATACACAATGATGGAGGGCTTTAAAGCGCCTCCCAAATGATATTGACCTATAGCGTATCTAGCTCGAACCCTAGTACTGCTATCCTAGTAATCAGTAAGCGTAAAGTACCATGTGATACTACTGCTGACTGATAACACGTGAAAGAGAATGTCCCTGACTAATGTAAAGAATCATGAGCCTACTACTGTAGTCAGAACCTAGTAGTAAGCGTTCAAGCCCGATCTGTGACATAGGCCCTCCCAAGCCTGACCTCTGTCCCTAACTTAGAGATGTGGCACAGGTGCCTCAGGCATGCAAACCATCACATGGTGTTGGATATGGCTTGGAATGGTACTGCCACAGGTATGACTGTTGACTTGTCCCTTGCCCTGCTTGTATGTGACCATTGCATGTGTGGTAAGCAGGCCCACAGCCCCATACCCAAGGAGCGAGAAGGAGCATGGGCATTGCAGAAGTTGGAGTGGGTGTTTGTGATTTGTCTGGTCCCCATTCTATTATGTCACGCTCCAGATTCAAATACATCATGAACATTGTTGATGATTATTTGAGTTGCAGTTGGACATGATTGCTCAAGGCTAAATCTGATGCCTTCGCTGCCTTCTATGATTGGCTTGTCACTGTGGAGACTCAAACTGGCACAAAGCTCCACTTCTTACTCACCAACAATGGTGAGCTTCACTTGGCCAATATGGTGTGCTAGTGTGCTGATCTTGGAATCACACATCAATTTATAGCTCCACACACTTCTGCACAAAATGGGTGTGTGGAATGCCTTCATTGCACATTGATGGACAAAGCCTGCACAATGCAGTTGGCATGTGATGCTCTGCTCCACATGTGGGATGAATTTGTTATCAACACTGCCTATCTCAATACCTTGACTGCTTCACGCTCAATTGGCAGCCATACCCCTTTTGAACTCTGGTTTGGCCACACACTGTCGCTGTCTCATTTATGGGAAGTGGGTTGCTGTGTTTTTGTCTTGATCAGTGGCAACAACCCCAAGATAGTGGCATGCTCACTGGAGTGTGTCTTGATTGGATATGCACCATAATCAAAGGCATACCAAGTCTGAAACAGGCAGACTAGGTGCATCTTCGATGCCCATCATGTCTGTTTCATTGAACATGTTGACGCTTCCCCTTGTACCCTTCATCCTGGCATAGTTGTGAACCCTCTAGATCTCACTGCTGATCCTGCTGCTGATCCTCCTCCCCTGCCCCACCCCTCTCCTATTTTCCCTTCTGCCTCCTCTCCTGTTGCCATGCTGCTCGTTGAACCCCTTTCCCACTGATCCTCTTGTGCTCATATCCTGTCACCCTCCTAGCAGGACACCTATGATGGTCTCATCCCTCTGAAACACCCCCCACAAACCTCCTCCCCCCTTCCACCCATAACTCCTTCCCCCCCTTTGTTTAATGATGCTAATGATGATCTTCCTGCATCAGATTGGTCACTCATGGTGGACATTGAAGACCCTGATGCCCCTACCTGTTATGTCACGGTAGGGACATTCACCTGACGTGGGTTAAGTCATTCTACTGAGACACTGCACTAAGGGTCTGGTTCTGGTTGTCAAGGGAAGTTCTGAGGAGGAACTTCAGTGAAGATGTATGAGTTGAAGAGTCAGCCTAAGCCAATAGTGGAACTTGGGATTCTTCAGTGAAAGGAGAGTTCGGTGAGAGATGGAGTATTCACAGGTCTTCAATTGCTTGAGTACTATAGAGTACAAAAAGTCAAGTCTAAGGCTACAAGCTACCTAGCAAGCCTGACTTTATAGTAAATAGGGATCCTAGTACTGAGTCATAATGGCGTACTAGGATTGAGTCATCTGAACAATAAGTAACTGTGGCGCAGTCCGCAGTATGTATGAAACGAGTCTGAAACAAAAGATATAAGCCCCTTGACAATGGGCTAGAGTCACTATGACTCGTATGAGAACGATAATTTAAAGAGTCACTATGACTCTTGTGAGAACGATCATGTGAGACAAAGAAAGATAAACAAAGGAGAAAATGAATCGTATCGTAACACAGCCCCCCGTTTAGGCACAAAGTTACTCCGGACTTTGCCTTACAAGCCCATCGGGTCGTCATTCCAGTAGAGGTCATAGTCGACCTCGTTGTTGTCCCAATTCTTCTTTTCTTCATCATCACCCATCTTGGTGCACCTGTGACGCTTGACGAACCCCCAGCTACCCATGTGGCGACAAGCGGGGCACTGTTTATAAAGGGGGCATTCGAGCTCACCATGGTGCGTCCCGACCTTCCCACACTTCCTGCACGACTCCAGGGTCCACTCCTCTCTGTCCATCAGCCCGATATGCTCCAAGAGCGTTATCTTCTTCTGGCTGCTCAGTCTGACTTCGACACGGGGCTCCGGGGTCTGCTCCCTTTTGTCCGATTCATGTTGGACCATGGAGGTGGTAATGCAGATGCGAAGGGCCCCTCTCTCCTCTCTCTTCTGCTGCTGCTTGTGCTTCTTGGGGCACTCCTGGACTTTGTGCCTGTGCTTCTTGCAGTGGTAACACTTGGGCAACAACTTGCCCTCTTCGTCATGGAGGATGGGCATCTCAGCCTGGCGGGAGGTGCATGGGTCAACAGGGAGTGGTTTGGGGGAGTAACGGTAGCGGGTTGGGAGGTGGTACTCATGGTTGAAGGATGCGTGGATGATGCGACAGGCATCAGCCATCTCCAACCTGGTCTTGCAAGCTTCGTACTTGTGCTCCACCAGGACTAGCTCCCTCATGATCTCGCTGACCTTGTGCTGGGCGTCACGCAACAGGCCATTGAGCATGTTCTTTAGCTCCTGCTTTGCCCTAAAGCGGTTGATTTCCCCAGTCAGGCGGGGGTCGTCGATTTCTTGGAGGGTGTGGTTCACCACAAACTCCGTTTCATGGTTCTGCGCCAACTGTCGTGATCCGGCTCACTGTGGACTTTCTTTTCTTTTACTACTTCACTTTGACATACACTCGGACTTCCTCGGAGTACTAACTTGTTGACTCATTACCATGTACGCCTTCCTACTCCGATTCCCCTTTTATTCCTTTCTCCTTCTACGCTTCCCCTTGTTCCCTATTCTACCTCTTCCCCATTTGCGTCTCCTATTGTCCCCTATTAGTACCCTCCTCATGGGACGGACCTGGAGTAACTACCTATATAAGCTTGACCATGTATACGCTTATTCCCCAGTCTTGTCTTCGTTTATCATACTAGCGAATACCAGACCTGTCCACTCCTCTCTGTGTGCTCCCTTCTCGTCGTCTCATCACCATTGTCGGTCTTCCCTTAGTTGGGAGCCACCTCGAAGCTTTGCGCTTGTGCTATAACAACACGCACACACAGACCCTAAGTCGCTCGACTTAGTCCCTCGTACTTCGGCCATCTGACCGAAGCCCCTTGTACCTCGTCACTAAGTCTATTGACTTACCCCTCGAACTCTTGCTCCTTGGTCGTCCCTCACGGACCTTCGTCTCTCAGAACTCCCTCGGCCTTGGTTACCATTTACCAAGCACCTTGTCCTTGTACCCTGTCCTTGTCCCCCTCGTACCCTCGGTGCACGTCGCACAGCAAGGCCCCGCTAGGCCTTAACATAAGACAAGACTCTTCTACCTTGTTGCAGTAACTCCGCTTGCTGCTCCCCCGTACCCATCGACCCACAGCACCCTGAAAACACCGTGGCTAGTCTATTCATCACCTTAGACCCCGTTCACCCCACCAGAGTACCCTGTCGCCTCAGAGCAGATCTCCCTGCCCATGTTGTTGGCTCCGCCTACTGGTCTACCTTCCCTAGCGACCCACAAGGAGGATATTACCTTAATCACGACGGAAAAGCAGTTCCGGTTGAATTCATCAACCACCATTGGCACCCACTCACCAGAGAAGGTGCAAACTTCTTTGCCTCTCCGGCACATGCTGTCCCAGCAGACCCAGCAGAACACGACCTAGGACTTGGTTGGTACTTACCCACCGACCCCAATAACCCAGACAACGCACTTCCCACCATCGAACCACCAGCTCTTCCCTCTATTCCACGCGTCCCTACTCCTGTCACAGCACCTACTGCCACCACTCCACCTGTGCCACCCATAACCACCGCACCAGCCTCTGTCCCTACCACCATGACCACCCGCACCATCACATCAGGAGCACTCCGATCAGTCGCTCCAAACACCTTCACTGGCGACCGCACCCTCAGCGGCACCTTCCTTAGCCAGTTCCATCGCTACTGGGCCCTCAATGACAACATCGACATCATGGCGCAACCTTACCTGCGTGTCCTCACCGCCCTGTCTTATATCCAGGGACCCCTCGTCGCTGACTGGGTGGAGGCCCAAGAAAAAGGCCTCATCGCTAAAGTCAAACACTCCACCACCCCCATTGCCCGCACAGACGAAGTTCTATGGGACGCCTTTGAGGCGGACTTCAAGAGTGCCTGGGCCGACTCCACCCACGCCCAATCAGCCTACCAGAAACTTATGAACCTTCGCATGAAGGACCTCGACATTGATACCTACATCGCCACCTTCGAGCGGCTCACCACCGCTGCTGAATGGGAACCCACTGCCAAGGGCACCATCGCCCAGTTCAAAGCCGGACTCGAAGAGTCCATCCACCGTCGTGTCCTCTATAGGGATACCTGGCCTGTTACCATGGACAAATGGAAGAATGCAGCACGAAGGGAAGTAGAGCGAACGCGCGAGCTGCGCAACTCCAACCTCCTCCTTAGCAAAAAAAGAATCCCGTTCCAGTCCACTTCGCACACCACACAGCCCCGTCACACCCAGTCCCACAACCATGGCGTCGTCCCCATGGATGTAGATGCCACCACCAGCACCCCCCAAAAGCTCAAGAAGCTCACCCCAGAAGAACGCGAGAAGCTAGCAAAAGAAGGACGCTGCTTCCGTTGTCGTCGTCAGGGACACATGTCCCGTGAATGCCCCCAGTGCCAGAGCACCTCCAGTGCTCGCACCACCTCTACTTCGTCCACCACTGCACCCTCTACCACCGCTTCCACCACCGCTTCCACCACTCCCTCTACTAGCGTCCCCAAGAAAACCAAGGCTCAACAGATTGCGGCTATCATAGCCAGCATGACCGAAGAAGAGCGAGGAGAATACCTGGATGACCAGGATTTTCACGATGCCGAACTCTAACAGCCGAGAGCAAGGCAACCATTAGCACCATGTATAGTACGAAGAACGATTCAATGACAATCCCCGTTCAAATTTACATGTGGCACGGAAAGGCTGAAGTAGAAGTCCTCCTTGATAGTGGGGCAACCAACAACTTCATCGACACCCGCACCGTCTCAAAGTTACACCTTGGGACACAAGAACTACGCACCCCCCGCCTCGTCCACAATGTGGACGGAACCCTCAACCAAGCGGGCTCCATTACCCACCTCACCTACCTCGTCATCAACCAAGGGACACAAGCAGTAAGAATGCCCTTATACATCGCCAACCTCGGACACGACCGCCTCATCCTAGGCCACCCATGGTTCAAACGCTTCAACCCCAGAATCGACTGGACTACCAACACCCTCGAAGGAGGGGACCTCACACTCCACTCCGTCTCTTATCACAAACGCGTCCACCCCCAGATCAACAGCATTGCGCAGAAATGGGCTGAGAAGGCTATCGCCTCTAAAACCCCACCAGTAACCGACATCCCCTCCGAATACCAGCGCCATGCCACAGTCTTCTCCGAGAAAGCTGCACAACGCTTCCCCCTGCCAGAGAAGATGACCATGCCATCACCCTCAAACCAGACGCTCCCGCCACCATCAATTGCAAGGTATACCCCCTCACCCCGGTCGAAGAAGAAGTCACCAAGGAGTTCATTAAGGAACACTTGGAGAAAGGCTACATCGTCGAATCTAACTCCCCCTATGCCTCCTCCTTCTTCTTCGTGAAAAAGAAGGATGGCAAGCTACGCCCCACTCAAGACTACAAACCCCTTAACTCATGGACCATCCGCGACACGTACCCTCTCCCACTGATTAACACCATCCTCGAACAGCTCCAGGGGAAGAAGATCTTCACCAAGTTCGACATCCGCTGGGGCTATAACAATATCCGCATCAAAGAAGAAGACCAGTGGAAGGCCGCGTTCAAGACACCCTTCGGCCTCTTCCAACCTCGTGTCATGTTCTTCGGCCTCACCAATTCCCCCGCTACCTTTTCCCGCACCATGAACCATATGTTCCGCCACCTCAAGGACAAATACCCCAAGGAACTCTTCATCTACATGGATGACATCCTCATCGCTACTCATGACGACCTATCACGCCACCGCACCATTGTCCATGAAGTCCTCGACCTCCTAGAGATCGAATCCTATTTCCTCAAACCCTCCAAGTGTGCCTTCGAACAACCCCGCATTGAATACCTCGGCATCATCGTAGATGGTGACCAGATCAAGATTGACCCTGTCAAAGCAGATGGCCTCCGCGACTGGCCACGCGACCTCAAAACCCTCAAGGAGGTCAGAAGCATATTGGGTGTCTTAGGATACCAACGCCCCTTCATCCCGAACTTTGCCAACATCGCCCGCCCTATTACCGCACTCCTGAAGAAGGAGACCCCATTCCAATGGACTCCCGAATGTCACCACGCCCTCGACACCCTCATCTCCCACGTACTCTCCGATCCTGCCCTTTCCCAGCCAGATATGTCAAAACCCTTCCAACTAGAAGTCGACGCCTCCGCATTTGCCACTGGGGCGATCCTTTCTCAGAAGGACCATAGGGGGAAATCCCGCGCCATCGGCTTCCACTCAAAGACGTTCACTGAGGCAGAGCGGAACTATGACATCCATGACAGAGAACTCCTGGCCGTCGTTCGTGGCCTGGAGAACTGGCGTCACCTCCTCGCAGGATCCCCTCACCTCATCACCGTCCTCACTGATCACAAGAACCTCCAATACTACCGTAACCCCCAACGCATTAATCGTCGCGTCGCCAGATACCTCCCCAAACTGGCAGATTACCACTTCACACTCATTCACCAACCTGGAGCCTCCAATAAGGCCAACGCTCTTTCCAGGCGCCCCGACTTCTATGATGGCTCAGCGGACAATGACCAGGTCACTGTCCTCCCCCCTTCGCTCTTTGTCAATGCTGCCCTCTCCTCCTCCCTTGATGATCGTGCACGAGCCCACCAACTCAAACAGCCAGACCTTCTCTCTAGATGGACACTCTCTCACAACCTCACTCAGAAAGAGGGCTTTCTCTGGAACGGCTCACGCCTTGTCATCGTGGAAAATGACAATCTAAGGAGGGGGGTAATTTCCCTATATCACAACTCTCTCACAGCCGGACACCCCGGAATTTCCAAGACCCTTTGGGCCATTTCACGCGATTACTGGTGGCCAAACATGAAAATCTCTGTCACCAATTACATCAAGGGCTGCGCCACCTGTCAATCACGCAAAAACAACCCTACCAACCCAAAGCCACCGCTCTACCCCATTGCCACAGACCCCCACTCCCTTCCTTTCGAAACCATTGCTTTGGACTTCATCACAAAGCTCCCCCTATCCTCCAACTACGATACTATACTTACAATTACGGACCACGACTGCTCCAAAGCCTCCATATTCATCCCCTGCAACGAAACCATAGACGCTGAGAAAACAGCATTACTTTACGCTACTTACGTACTTCCCCATTACGGACTTCCCAAACGCATCATTTCGGACAGAGATGCTCGTTTCACTTCCGCATTTACCAAAGAACTTTGCAAATTACTTCACATCGATCAGAACATTAGTACCGCTTACCACCCCCAAACTGACGGCCAATCGGAACGCACTAACCAATGGCTGGAACAGTATCTCCGCATCTTCACCAATTACAAACAGGACGACTGGGCGTCCTGGCTCCCCCTTGCACAATTCGCACACAACTCCTGGCCCAGTTCTACCACCAAGAAGACCCCCTTCGACCTTCTCATGGGACACACCCCACATGTTCACCAAACCTTCCGCTTCTCCACTGTCCCCTCTGTTGACCAGCGCATGCAGCAGATAAAGGAAGCACGCCAGCAGGCACAAGACGCTATCAAGCGCTCACAGGACCTCATGACTAGGTCTCACACTCGTTTCACCCCTTACTGTGTCGGAGATAGAGTCTGGCTCGAGGCCAGGAACCTTCACACCACCCATCCATCGGCCAAACTATCCCCAAGGCGTTACGGCCCCTTCCTAGTCACCGCTGCCATTTCACACACCTCTTACCGTCTCAAGCTCCCTCCACAATGGAAGATACATAACGTCTTCCATGCTTCCCTTCTTACCCCTTTCAAGGAAACACCCGAGCATGGTCCAAACTTCACGGAACCTTCCCCTGACCTGATTGATGGGGAACCGGAGTGGGAAGTGGAACAAATTCTAGGGTCACGACGCAGGTGCAACCAACTGCAGTATTTGGTCAGATGGAAGGGCTTCTCCGAGGCCCATGACTCATGGGAACCCTCAGCTCACATTCATGCCGACCAACTCGTCACCAACTTCCATCGGCAAAATCCTAGCTCCATCCGCTCCCTTTGGGACGAACCCAAAGTAACTCCATACTTAAACCCTGCCTTCTCCCCCACTCCGCTCATCATCCATTCTATCACTCTATCACCCATCACTACTTGTCTTGCCACCATGTCCACCTCCCCTGCTACCACCAACGACCGCTCTCTTGCTGACCGCATCGGCTTGCATGCCACATCCCCTGTCCCTTCTGAGGGAACCTTTGGTGCTCCTGGGTCTCCTCTAGGCAACCCCCTTCCGCTGGCCGATTGCATCCAGTCTCCGGCACCATCCCCTGAGCCTCTTCCTGTCCCCCCTCGCACCAACTCCCCTGCTTATCTCCATCTCCGTACCCCTGAGCCTCGTCGCCCCCTCACACCGTTCTCGCACCCCCCATCACCTGCCTCTTCCATCGATCTGGGCAATGACAGGTCCGACGACGACCCCCCTGCCGGCTTCATGATCTACGACTCACGACGAGCCAACCATGCTCGTTATGCCTTCTCCATCACCGGGCTGGACGGTACCCCCAAACGCCCCCATTACATTCGCTATGAATGGGACCGCGAGGGCCACAACCACTACGTCTTAGAACGCCGCAGGGACACTGGCCGCTACCAGGACTATGGAGCTCCCCTCACTGCTGCCCCCTTCCACGGACCCCCCCCTGCCTACCCTGATAATGCCGACCTCTCCCCCTTCCACACCGACCACCCTGACAAGGAGGCTGTTGAAACCAGCCTCAGGGTCCTCAACGATGTTGGGGTCAATGCTGATATAGACAGGTACCGATTCCTGGAGGAGGAACACTGCGTCCTACTGGAGCGGGAGAGGGACTTGGCGGATGCCTGGAACGACTGGAGGAGGAGGTCAGGGGTTATCCGGCAGAGGCTGGTCACATCACAGGCGCGCACGCGCCTTCATCCTTATCTTATGGGGAACGCTTACATTCCTCACCCACGCTACACCGATGACGCAATGGCGTCCTCTGGTATTCCCATCAGGGAGTATTTGGAGGACCAACACCCAGGAGGGGAGCGTTACACCCGCTTCCCCATGCCATGGCTTCATGATGAAGAGAAGCCAGGCATGTCCCGCTGGATCCTGACCCAGGGTCGCGAGTCCCATGCCTCCCAGAAGGCCCCCCTTCCCAATCCTCAGCCTGTCCGCCCCTCCGTCCTCAAGTGCACCAAGTGCCGCGTCCCCAACGTCACCCACTCCGCCAAGAACTGCCCTATGTGGCAGCGCTGCTTCTACTGTGACAACGTAGGCCACCCAGCATACAAGTGCTTCTACCCGCACTCCAGGTGCTTCGATGGAGAGAGGTGCCGCGTTCCCCCCAAGCACAAGCACTTCAAGGGTGGTTGTGAGTGGTACTTCAAGTCGTGGCAATCCTTCTATGGGAACGACACTCATGACAACGACTACGATGCCTACGACGACGTCAATTGGGAGGCAGAGGATCGAGGTGATTGATGCGTGGAAGCATCTACCAAGAGCAGGGGTGATGTCGTGATCCGGCTCACTGTGGACTTTCTTTTCTTTTACTACTTCACTTTGACATACACTCGGACTTCCTCGGAGTACTAACTTGTTGACTCATTACCATGTACGCCTTCCTACTCCGATTCCCCTTTTATTCCTTTCTCCTTCTACGCTTCCCCTTGTTCCCTATTCTACCTCTTCCCCATTTGCGTCTCCTATTGTCCCCTATTAGTACCCTCCTCATGGGACGGACCTGGAGTAACTACCTATATAAGCTTGACCATGTATACGCTTATTCCCCAGTCTTGTCTTCGTTTATCATACTAGCGAATACCAGACCTGTCCACTCCTCTCTGTGTGCTCCCTTCTCGTCGTCTCATCACCATTGTCGGTCTTCCCTTAGTTGGGAGCCACCTCGAAGCTTTGCGCTTGTGCTATAACAACACGCACACACAGACCCTAAGTCGCTCGACTTAGTCCCTCGTACTTCGGCCGTCTGACCGAAGCCCCTTGTACCTCGTCACTAAGTCTATTGACTTACCCCTCGAACTCTTGCTCCTTGGTCATCCCTCGCGGACCTTCGTCTCTCAGAACTCCCTCGGCCTTGGTTACCATTTACCAAGCACCTTGTCCTTGTACCCTGTCCTTGTCCCCCTCATACCCTCGGTGCACGTCGCACAGCAAGGCCCCGCTAGGCCTTAACACCAACTGCCTCCAAAGGGCCTCTGTCATGAGCCCGTAGTTCTTCGCCCTCCTCCCTACCTGCACTTCTATTGTGCGCTTCTCCTGTCCTTCCCCAAGAGTCCCTGTCACCATTGTTTCATCTGGTGAGTAGGTGATGAAAGTAGCCAAGACTATTCTTGGCTCCATGCAGTCCAACCTGAAATGTGGGTTGGCGACATAAATGGGGTAAAAGAGATGGGAGTGGGGGTCATTATGGATGTAGCCAAGGGGAGGAGTATACTCAGCTTCCTTGACTGGAAGCTCAGGGAGTTCGGTGGCTCCATCATCACTGTGCTCCATGATTGGAACACTCCAGATAGCCAGCTGAGGAGTAAGAGGGACGGTGCCCTCAGAGCGGGTGTCCATGACCAATGTGGGAGGCAATGAGGCAGGCAACTGGAGTGTTGGCACAAGGCTGGCGGGAGCAGATGTAGTAGACATAGCATATAGATGTGAAGCAGGATGGGAATGGTGAGGTCCCTCTGTCGTTTTTGCCCATCTTATATACGTTTTATGGGCTTTTGACTTGTTTGTCCCCTTCCTGGCTTTGAACTCCGCTATCAGTTCTTCTGTGTGGACATCTTCTGCTTTCTCCCATGAACTGTCACTCATGGGATAGCCCTTCCACTTGATTAGGTAGTGGAGCTTGTGCCCTTTTCCACATTGCTGCGCATCTAGAATCTTCTCGACTTCATACTCGGGTTCTTCATTGATGATATCAGGAGGCGGCCGGGTATAGTTCGGCCCGTGGAACTCCATTTCCTTATAAGGTGTTAGAAGGTTCACATGAAACACGTTATGAATTTTCCACTGTCTTGGCAGTTCCACGCGGTACACCGCTTCTGATAGCTGTTTCATCACTTTGAAAGGCCCGTGCTGTTTCAGCCCGAGTTTAGCCGCTGGGTACAGGGTCTTCAAGTTGGTTCCCTCAATCCACACTTGGTCCCCCTCTTTATACAGTTGGAACTTCCTGTTCCCTTGGTGCGCAATGGCCATCATCTTCTGAGCCTTGATGATATTTTCGTGGCTGTCTGTTCGCACCTTTTCTATGGCTGTAAGCCTTTTCTCCACTGAGGGGACCTTGCTTTTGGTTGTGAATTCTGGTCTCGGTGTATACCCTATGAGCATTTCATAGGGGGTCTTTCGGGTGGTGGAATTCAGCCACTGGTTATGTGCGAATTCCGCCATTGGCAGATACTTGTGCCAATTGTCTTGCCTTTCATCGCACCAGAATTGAAGGTACTGTTCAAGCCATTGGTTTGTCCTTTCTGACTGGCCATCAGTTCTTGGGTGGTATGCTGTGCTGATGTTCTGGTGTATCTTCAACGCTTCGCACAGGCCTTTGGCGAAGTGTGACGTAAATTGGGTATCTCGGTCAGAGATAATCTTCTCTGGGACACTGAATCGTGTGTACACGTGTTTCAGGTAGAGTTCTGCTACCCCTTCCACAGTAATTGTCTCTTGGCAGGGTATAAATACTGCCGCTTTACTGCAATCGTGATCCGTAACTGTAAGGATTGTGTTGTATTCACCCAAAAGTGGCAACTTCGTGATGAAGTCCATGGCGACTGTCTCGAATGGTAAAGAATTTTCTGGAGCGATGGGGATCATAGCTGGTTTAAGCGGCTGTGTGTTGATTTTGTTTGCTTGGCACACTGCGCATCCCTTTACGTATTGCTCCACATCTTCTTTCATCCTTGGCCACCAGAAGTCCCACTTTGTCAGGGCGTATGTGTTTGTGATTCCTGGGTGTCTGGCTGATGGGGTATCATGGTAAAAGTGAATTACCCCCCTCTTCAGATCGTTGTCTCCAGCAATGACAATCCGGTCTGTGTCGTTTTTGATCTTCCACCAAATTCCGACTAATTTAGTGAGAGTGTAGGTGTTTGACCATTTCTTGAGCACTTCCTGGCTCCTTTTGTTCTTTTGTTGGTCTTCTTCCACCTGGTCTTGAAGGGACTGGTACTTGCAATGGTTTATCGTCGTGCTATAGTGCTCCCTTTCCTTCTGGTTGCTGGGGTTATAATATTCAGACCCCATCATTCATGCGAAGCTGAACAAGCTAGGGGGTAGGACCACCAATGCCTTGTTATCTTCTTCGCCATGTTTATAGTCCGGGCATCGTGACATCGTGTCTGCCCAACCATTCTTCTTCCCAGCTATATGAACCAATTCGAAGTCATATTCCATGAGTTCCGCATGCCATCTTGCCACTCTTCTATTGTGGTCGCCTGGATCCTTCCAGTACAATAGATTGGCGTGATCCATATGCACCTTTACTTTGAATGCTGGTTGGTGCAGGAAATGTCTCCAATGTCTGAACATTTCCACAAGGGCTAGGAGCTCCTTGTTATATACATCATAGTTTCTTTGGGCATCGTTCATGGTTTTCGAAAAGAATGCTACCAGGTGGAGCACTCCTTGTTCGTTTCATTGCATTAGGACAGCTCCCATTGCATAATTTGATGCATCAACTTTGACTTTGAATGGTTTCTTCTGGTCCGGTTGTATCAAGACCGGTTCTTCACATATTTGCTTCTTCAGCGTTTCAAAAGCACTTTCTTCCTTTGGCCCCCAGTTCCATTGAATGCCTTTCTTTAGTTGGTCATTTAGTGCCTTCGCAATAAAGGAAAAACCACGGATAAATCACCTATAGAAGTTGCAGAATCCAAGGAAAGCCTGAATATCTTTTGTGGTTTTCGGCGTTTTCCATTCCGCAACTCCAGCAACTTTTACTGGATCCATGGTGACGGTTCCTTTCTCTAGGATTACTCCTAGAAATTCAATGCGTTCTACTTCAAAAAGGCACTTGCTGGGCTTTAAGTAAAGGTCCAGCTTTTGAAGGCACTCAAGGACTTTGCTAACCAACTTGTGGTGTTCTTCTTCATCCTTCTTCGTTGCAATAAGGATGTTGTCCATATAGATGATTACTTGACCGGTTGCTGTAAGGTCATTAAACTGTGTATTCATCATTCGTTGGAACACTGTGGGGGCATTTTTCAGCCCGAATGGCATTACTGTTGGTTCAAAAAGTCCTAGGTTTGTTTTGAAGGTGGCTTTTGGCTCATCGCCTTCTCGGAAGCGAATATTGTTATATCCTGCTCATACGTCCATTTTGGTGAACAACCTGGCATCCTTCACTTTATCCACTAGTTCCTGTATTAGAGGCAATGGGTATCGGTCGGGGATTGTGAAGGAGTTCAGTTTTCGGTAGTCCACTACTGGACGAAGTTTTCCGTCTTTCTTTCCAACAAAAAAGAATGGTGATGAGTATTGTGATTTTGATGGACAAATATAGCCCTTGTCTAAGTTATCTTTGATGTATTCGTCGAGCTTTTCTTGCTCTCCTTTAGATAATGGGTATATTTTGCAATCTAGCATTTTCGGGGCATCCTCTGTAAAATCAATAGCAATATCCCAAGGTTGATGTTCTGGATATTGCTTTGCCTCTTCTTCGGAAAAGACCTTCTTCCACCTGTGGTAGTGTTTTGGGACTACCTGGTCCCAGGTTTTCTCTTCTTTTGGCAGCGCCTTTACTGCCATTTCAGTTGATGTTGAGCTTCTTTTGAGGATTTCTTCGTCCATTCAGTGGACAAAGAGTTCTTCCCCAGGGGTGCATAATGATGCAGCCTTCTTGATCCACGCATCTCATATGCAGATCACTTCTGCATCTGTTGTATATAAAAGGGTCTTAATGACAAGTGGTTGCATGCTTTCATCAAGGGTCACACTTCTCCAATCGATCAATGGCTGGAAGGCAGCGAGCCACGGGTACCCTAACACCATCTCGTCATCTCCTAAATTGGTGACGAGGAATCTCATGTTCTGTTTCTTCTCCCCAGTCTGGACTTGCAGGTCAACGTAGTACTTGATGATTCCTGACTTATTCTAGGTCCCGTCAATGTTCCACACAATGCAGGGTCGTGGCAGCTTTAGTTTGCCAATCTTCATTCTTTTCAGGAGCTTGAAGTCGATAAAGTTGTCTGTGGCTCCTGAATCCACGAGAACTTTTCTTTTGGCCGTTGTGTGTGAAGTTTATATCAGAGTTGGGATTTGGAGACTTTGATATTTACAAACAAACACATCTTTAAACTGTAATGCACGTGCCATGGCCACTAGGTTTGTGCATTTTAAAAATCCTTCCCGTGCTCTTCTACCCAAGCCTCTTTTATCATTGCGTATTTTTCCTTGGTTGAGAGGCTTTTGATGAGGGAAGATCGCACATTGGTAGGGGTGGATTCAGTTTTGGACTCTTCTTCCAATTCTTCCTCAGGTTCACTTTCTTCGGCCTTGGCTTTGCAAGCTTTCTGAGGTGGTTTCTTGTCCTTCTGCTTGTCTGGACAGTTGCGGGAGAGATGTCCTTGTTTGTTGCACATGTAGCAACGGCCTTCTTTCTTCTGGACTTCAATGTCTGGGTTCTCTTTTGCAGTGGTTGCCGCTGCTCTTCCTCAGGTTCCTTTTTTATAGTTGGAATGAGAGCGGTTGGCATGTGTGTCCATTGCATCTGAAGCAGGGGCTGGCATTTTAATGCTCAGCATCTTTGCCAATTGGGCGGGGTTCATCTTTCCTGCTCCCTTCTTCCTTGGAGTTTCTTCGTAAATCCCCCTAATGTTCTGGACTGCGGTGTTGTCTGAGTGGTACTGGTGCACTCCGTTGGCCCATCCTCTGAAATCCAGAGGGTGTACCACTTTATAGACATGGTCCATCATAGGGTAAGGAAGTTTGGATGCAAATAAGGAGAGTGTCGACTGAGCATCCAGGGGGTATGTTGCTTCTGCAGCAAGGGATTCAAACTGGGCGATAAATGCATCCACCTCATTTGGTATGAATGAGAGGTGGCGCAGTTTATCTTCTGCCCGTTCCCTTGCTCCTGTATCCTGGAATGCTTGTTCAAAGCCTTGAGACACTGCTATCCAGTAGAATTCATCATTTGGGAGTCTTCCATTGTTCATTTCCGCAAGGATCCAGGTGGTCCATCTCTTGACCCAGTCCTTTACGTTTGGTCCTTTTATGAAACCGAGTAGCAGGGCCGCTCGTTTCATAGGTATCACCATTTGTTCAGCATCCAAATTCGTGATGTGATATAGGTTGAATTCCTGCATGAATTGGTCCACAAGTGATCGGGTACCATCAAAGTTGGTTGGGGGGTTTCCTCCAAGTTTGCTGTTTGCCACTCCTGGGCCTGGGCCGGCACCTGCCCCGCCTCCAGCAGGGGTGCCACTGGGAGGGGGTCCTCCGCCTCTGGGTGTGCCTCCGCCTGCTGGGGCACCTCCGCCTCCAGGTGCACCCCCACCTCCTGGGGGGCCACCTCCTGGTGGTCCGCTTCCTCCTGGTGGTCCTGAGGGCCACCTCCGGAGGGACCACTTCCTGCTGCCGTAGTGCCAGCAGGGGGGTTTCTGCTTCCTGTTCCTGTCCCCTTTGTGAAGAATGTTTGTACTGTGGATGGGGGAACAGCCGTTGTTGTTATGGTTGCAGCTGTGGTGGTCGTCTGTGTTGCCATTGGAGAACTTTTTGTATCACGTCTCTTAGCGGTTGGCACGGTATGCTGGCCTGCCTTCAACGGTGTATCGTCTGGTGGAATCGCTGATACTGTCGTTGGTCTGATCAATCTTCTTCCCAGGTTATACAGGGAGGGGACTGGTTGAGTAGCTGTCCAATGCCTAGTCCTGCTGTCTCGCTGTATGAAGTACCACTGCTTGGTACTTTCTTCATATTCGATGGCGAGGTATACTGCACTGAGTATGTCGTATACCCAATAACCTTCTTCGCCATCAATTTCCTGCCAAAGGGCTGCTCCTTTTACGTGGCCAGGAACATCGTCGTCTGTTCTCCTCTCGATGGGAAACAGTTTGAATCTGAGGACTGATCAGGATTCAGAAATTCTTCGTCCCTTAGCCAGAGTGGCAATAGGTTTGATAGACTTGACTTAATGTTATGTCATGGTAGGGATGTTCACCCAATGTGGGTTAAGTCATTCTACTGAGACACTGCACTAAGGGTCTGGTTCTGGTTGTCAAGGGAAGTTCTGAGGAGGAACTTCAGTGAAGATGTACGAGTTGAAGAGTCAGCCTAAGCCAATAGTGGAACTTAGGATTCTTCAGTGAAAGGAGAGTTCGGTGAGAGATGGAGTATTCACAGATCTTCAATTGCTCGAGTACCGTAGAGTACAAAAAGTCAAGTCTAAGGCTACTACTACCTGGTGAGCCAGTATTTATAGTAAAGTAAGAGGTATCCTAGGATAGAATGATAATGGCATCCTAGGATTGAGTCATCAAGCAATCACAATAGAAACAATAAGAACTGCGGCGCACAGCCTGCAGTAATCACATGTAGGATGTGAAACAATAGATATAAGTGAAACAAAGATGTGTATGAAACACATAGCCCCTTAGCAACGGGCAAGAGTCGTCATGACTCACAAGGGAAAATAAGTAAAGAGTCCTCATGACTCTTATGAGAATGACCATGTGATGAGAAAGTGAAAAGGGGTGTCATGTGTCCTAAGGTGTACAAAGAGGAAAAGGGATTGAAATAGGCAGTGTCATAACACTGGGTGTCCGTAAGCCAGTAAGTCGTGATGGTCATGAAATATTCGTCTCTTATCATGTATGCCTCTGATCACTACCCTTTGTGCATCTTTGTACCAGATGCCTTCTATTTTCTTGAGTTGATGCGCATTGTCACGGATCGGACTTTATGCTTACTATCAGGTTCTGACTACGATAGTAAGCTTGTGATTGTTTACATTAGTCAGGGACTCTTTCACATGTTATCAGTCAGCAGTAGTATCACATGTTACTTATTGCTTACTGATTACTAGGATAGCGATACTAGGGTTCGAGCTAGATACGCTATAGGCCAACATCATTCAGGAGGCGCTTTAAAGCCCTCCATCATCGTGTATAAGTAGTAGTCGCAGAAGACCAAGGATTGCCATCTTGGTCTTCTTGAATCATCGGTTTCGAGTCTTCCCTTCGTCTCTCCATCGTGTCCAACGAAGAAGGAAGTGCACTGCATAAGGTTCGCCTTGAAGACACCTTCCCAGTTGCAGAGATTGTCGTCGTGTTGAGACCAGAAGACTCCACGTTCGACTTAGCCGAATCTAGAGCTGAGTACTCGCGCCTTATCGTTGCCTAAAGCAAGGCACACGCTTACCGAAGCGTAACACGCATCTACCCAGGACTTAAGGGTTGCTTCGTTTTGTTGGTACACCAGGTCTGGAAGGGTTGTGTCTTCTGTGGTAAGGTAGTCCTTGTGCGTTTGTACCTCTTCCATCCAGGCACCACATACAAACACTTTGTCCAGCAGTACCGTGATGTTGTCATTATCTCCCTCTCCCTGGTTGTAGTCTGGTCTTCATGATAGTGCATCCACTCAGCCGTTTGCTGATCCTTTGATATGGTGAATTTCAAAATTGTATTCTGACAACTCAAGCACTTCCCTGGCTACTTGTTGGCTGATTTTCTGTGGACTTCTCCAATACTGTAGGTTCATGTGGTCAGAGAAGACCTTGGTCCAATGTGGTGATCCTGCTAGTAATGGTCACCAGTGTCAGAAGGCCTTGATGATTGCTAGCAGTTCCAGGTTGTAGATGTCGTAGTTCTATTTGGCCTCATTGAGTGTGGTTGAGAAGTAGCCAATTGGGTGTCACTTTCCATCCTCCTTCCATTGTAGTAACACTGCTCCTATTGCAAAACCCAAAGCGTCAACTTCCAATTCAAAAGGTTTACTCAACTGTGGGTGTGCCAGTACTGGTTCCGAGGTTACGAGTCTTTTGAGGTTATTGAAGGTGTCATGTTCTGAGCCTGTCCATTTCCATTCAGCTCCCTTCTTCATTAGTTGGTTCAGTGGTTTTGCATGGTGTGAAAAGTTTCAAATAAAAGTGTGGTAGAAGTTGCAAAAACCCCAGAAATGATCAAACATCCTTAACTTTTGTGGGTGTTGGCCAGTCTTTGATGCCAGAAATTTTGACAGGGTCCATGCATGTCACCCCCTTTTCAAGGATTACCCTCAGGTAATTCATACGTGGCACATGGAATAAACATTTTTCCAACTTATAATAGAGGTCGTGCTTAGCTGATATTTCTAACATGTCCTTGACTGCTGCGATGTGGTCATCCATGTTGCATCCTATGTGTGTTGCAATTCCAATATTCTCCATGTATACCTATATCATTGTTCCCCTAAGTTCATGTTTAGTGATAATATCCTGACATATGTGATTCATCATTGTCTGGAAGGTTGCTGGGGAGTTTGTGAGTCCAAAGAACATTATGGTTGGTTCAAACAGGCCATATCAGGTTTTGAAGGCTGCCTTCTCTTTGTCTCCCTTTTTGATTCGTATGTTGTTGTAACCCCACCATATGTCAAGCTTGGTGTATATGTGGGCATTACTGAGGTCTGTGATGAGGTCTGTGATAAGGGGTAGTGGATACTGGTTGCGTATTATAAATGAATTGATGCGCCTGTAATCCTGTACTAGTCATAACTTGCCATCCTTCTTCTTGACAAAGAAAAATGGCAATGCGTAGGGTGACTTAGACGGTCATATATATCCTTTGCCAAGTTGCTCCTTCAGGAACTCCTTGAGTCCTGAGTCTTCTTCCTGTGTGAGGGGGTAGACTTTACAGTCAATCACTTCTGGTGTTCCCTTTTTGAACTGTATTTCGTGATCCCACACCCTTGCAGGCGGGAATTGGTGTGATGCTTCTTCGTTGAACAGTTGCTGGTACTAGGAGTAACAGGGTGGTAACTCAGCTTTTGTTGTATATTGCTTGGCTTGAATTGCCAACTCCGTAGATGTGGTCCTTCCTTCAACGAATTCTTCTTGCTCTAGTTGTTGGACGATTTCGTCCTTCTGTGTTTCAGTAATGGTGACTGTGATGGTTGGTTGAATATAGAGAATTCATGGATTTACTGTTTGGAGCACTACTGGTAGTGCATCCTCCTTTATGACTACGTGTCTCCAGCTGAATGTAGGTTCATAAGTGGCCAGCCAGGGGTACCTGAATACAATATCCTCGTTGCCAATATTAGTGATGAGGAATCTCATTTCTTTGTGGATTCCCTTGGTTTGTACATCCAGGTCTACATAGTGCGTGATTAGTCCAGCTCAATTCTCGGTATTATTGATATTCCATATCTTTTTAGGTCATTCCAGCGACTTCATCCCAATTCCCATCTGCTTTACAAAAGTGGGTCGAAGAAAGTTATCGGTGGCTCCTGAGTCCACTAATGCTCTGATGTCGGCCATGGCATAATTCATGCAAATCGATACTGGAATTCTCATAGAACAGTAGCAAGTTATGATCACAGAATTACATTTAACCACCCTTACCCAGGCCAATGGGTTCAGGTGCTTCAAAAATCCTCCCATTTCCACAGGTCTTGTAGTATGAGGTCTTTCACCTCATCTTCCTCTGCTGCTACTCCTTTCATCCAGAGGTCGGCTCTTTGCTGTGGTGTCTCGGTTCTGGAGATTCTTGTCTCCTCTTCCTGTTCGTCACAATCTGTATCAGTCCTCTGGTGTTACGTCACGGTAGGGACGTTCACCTGACGTGGGTTAAGTCGGTCTACTGAGACACTGCACTAAGGGGTCTGGTTCTGGTTGTTAAGGGAAGTTCCGAGGAGGAACTTCAGTGAAGATGTACAAGTTGAAGAGTCAGCCTAAGCCAATAGTGGAACTTAGGATTCTTCAATGAGAGGAGAGGGTTCGTTTGGTGAGAGATGGAGTATTCAGAGGTCTTCGATTGCTCGAGTACCGTAGAGTACAAAAAGTCAAGTCTAAGGCTACAAGCTACCTAGCAAGCCTGACTTTATAGTAAGTAGGGATCCTAGGATTGAGTTACAATAGCATCCTAGGATCGAGTTAGAAACGATAAGTAACTGCAGAGTGCAGTCCGCAGTAATCACAGGCCGAGTCCTGAAACAAAAGATATAAGCCCCTTAGCAATGGGCTAGAGTCACTGTGACTCATATGAGACAGTAAAGGAATAGGAAGCGAAAATGAGTTGTATCGTAACATCTGGTTGTTACTTGGTTGATTGTAGGTGTGCTGTGGGCAATTGCGACTGAAGTGTCCTTTGTGCCCACAGGTATAACACGTTACTTCCCTCATGTTATGTCTGCCTCTCCCTCGTCCTATGGCTCCTCCTCTTGGTGGTGGATTTTGGGGATGGGCCCTATCCCAGTTTCCTTATATCTCCTCAGCTCCTGTAAGCCTCCCTCATACCCTATCAGCCAATGTGCCCATGGTGTTCGGGTCATGAAGGATGTTGCGTGGGGGGCCCCATCCAGTTCCTTGTGTGTTTCTCCAATTTCCTCTGCTACTATTGCCCCCTTGTGACCCTCAGTTGGAAAGTCCTTGGTGCTGTTCTAGTTGAGCCTTCATGTGAATGTACTGTTGCTGTCTTTGGATGACGACATCTTTCCATTCTTGGAAGGTTTGCAGGTTGTTGTAGGTGTAGACCTTTTTGTATAGGTCTCAGGGGAGTCCATCCATAAATAGGTCCAGTGTGAGGGATAAGTCCAATCGGTAGTTAGCTTGTCTTGCTAACTGCTTGAACTGTGTGACATATGCATCTATGTCCCCTCCTGTCATTTTGAGTCCTCTTTTTAATAATGCTTGAGCTTGTTCTTTCTCAAGTGTGTTGGCGAACTATTGGTTGAACACCATGATAACCTCAATCCAGAGTCAAGGGTTGTTGTCTGCAATCCCAGTGGTTACTTGCCAGTTAAGCCACCTGCTAGTCTTGGTGATCCAGTTGTTAACATCTTTCCCCTGAATGTACATGAGGAACAACATAGCTTGTCGGTAGGCATTGGCCATGATAGGTTATTGTTGTTAATCCCCCAGTATAGTTCCCACTGTGTGAGGAACTCTTCTGTCCTATGTCTATCCCCTCTGAATATTTCTGGGGCATTTCTAGCAAATTTGTCAGAATGGTGGCCTCCTCCTGGTATTCCTAGTAGGCCTCCTCCTCCCCCTGGTGGGCCTCTGCCTCTTCCTGGTGGGCCTTCACCTCCTGGTGGACCTCCTCCTCCTGGTGGGCCTCCTCCCCTGGGTATATTCCTCAGCAGAGATCCTCCTGGTGGTAGGTCTGGTTGGTCTGGTCCTATGGCATGGAATAGAGCCGCATTGTTGGCTGTCATAGTGTGTCCTATCTTGGGATTGATGGGGAAGGTTACTTCCCTCATTTCTGTCAGTGTAGTCATTGGTGGATGGATTGTTATATGCTCAGCTTATTCAAGAAACCCAGGTTCCAGTAGTTCAAGCATTGTTCTTGGTTCATTTTCTTTGTCCATGCTTAGGGGTTCTGATCTTTCTGTTGGTGTGGACATGCTTTGGTTGTCCTCCCTATCAATAGTTCCCCAATCATTTCTTGCAACTACTTCTTTGTAAATGTTGCACCCATATCTGTAAGGGAGAGTGTCAATGACTCTCCACTTGTCATCCTCTTGGTCAACTCTACACTAGCATGTATGTTCAAAATTGAACTCAACTGGTCATGGCCTGTGGGCTCCTCTGATGATATATCCTTTGATCCCATTGATACTGCTCCAATGGGCTTCTTTAAGGTATCTTGTGGGTACATTTCTAGCTCCCCTTCATGGGATTTTGTAGGATTGGAATCCTTCATGGGTCCAAAGTTCTCTTGTTGATACTCGCACCACAATGAAGATCTTGGTCTTAATGTTACACCTCAGTAAGCATGGGCCTTGCTTTAGGCAATGACGAGACGCGAGTACTTAGCTTCATGTGACCCGTGACTTCTTTGGGGATCGGACTTGGTGATTTGATGGGACTTCACAATAATAGATTAGCAACTGGGAAAGCCTCTTGGTGGCTTTATGCAGTGTGCTTCCATACTTTGGAGATCTCTGCAAGAGACTTAAGGAAGATATGAACACCAATGATTCAAGAAGACCAAGATGGCAATTCTTAGTCTTCCTTGTCCACTACTTATACATGATAATGAAGGGCTTTAAAGTGCCTCCCAAATAATACTTGGCCTATAGCGTATCTAGCTCAAACCCTAGTACCACTATCCTAGTGATCAGTAAGCATATAGTAGCATGTGATACTACTGCTGACTGATAACACATGAAAAACAACTGTCCCTAACTAATGTACACAATCACATGCCTACTACCATAGTCAGAACCTGATAGTAAGTGTTCATAAGTCTGAACCGTAACATTGGGGATGTATGTTAAGGCCTAGTGGGGCCTTACTATGCGACGTGCATCAAGGGTACAAGGGACAAGTTACAAGGGCAAGGGGTTCGATGAAGTGCCAAGGGATCAAACGAGGACAAGGTGACAAGGGCCCATGAGGGGTGACTTAGGGAGTGAGGTTTCAAGGGGCTAAGTCAAAAGGCTTAGCAACAAAGTACAAGGTGTTCGGTCAGAAGACCAAAGTACAAGGGGCTAAGTCGAATGACTTAGGTTCTGTGTATGTGCGTTGTTATAGCACAAGTGCAAAGCTTTAAGGTGGCTCCCAACTAAGGGAAGACCAACAGTGGTGGTGAGACGATAAGAAGAGCACACAGTTTAAGAGGATGAACAAGTCTGGTATTCGCTAATATGATAAACAAAGACAAGACTAGGGAATAAGTGTACAAGTGGACAAGCTTATATAAGTAGCTACTCCATGTCCGTCCCATAAAGGGGGTACTAATAGAGAACAATAGGAGGCACAAATGGGGAAGGGGATAGAATAGGGAACAATAGGAAGCACAGATGGGGAAGGGGATAGAAGGGGACTCAGAGTGGGGAAGCGTACATGGTAGTGAGTCAACAGGTTAGTACTCCAAGGAAGTCTGAGAATGAGTTGAAGTAATATAGTAGAAAGGAAAAATAAGTCCATAGTGAGCCAGATTATGACAATGTAAGCATTCCTCATCAAGTAAGGATAAAGGTGCGTGCATGCCTGTGACTGGACTAAATTGTTCCTAATAACCCCTGACCTCCTCCTCCAATCATTCCAAGCATCAGCCAGGTCCCTCTCCTGCTCCAACAGTATGCAGTGTTTATCCTCCAGGAAGCAGTACCTGTTGATGTCAGCATTGACTCCAACATTGTTGAGGACCTGAAGACCCACTTCTACTGCTGCCTTATCTGGGTGGTCGGAGTGGAAGGGGGAAAGGTCACTGTTGTCGGGGTAGTGTTATGTTTGCACCGAATGTCTAGCATGGCTTGTGCTAGGGGTTCTCAGAATGCTTGTATTGCACATGATAACCAAGGCAAAACCACTGCAATAGTGGTTGCAACTGAGAAGGAAAGGAAAATCAAAGGGGAATGGCTTGCTAAGAAGCAGCACAACAAGATGACGTCTAAGGGTTTGATAGAGAAGACCAACTAAGGCCCTTAGGAAGCAGAGGGGAGACTAGAGTGCGATTCAGGAAGAGGGGTGCAGATTTCTACAAATCTCAAGATAGAGAATACATGCAAAGACAAGCTAGTACTTATACTACTAGTATATAAGGTTTAGACTCAGCGCGAACCTTAAGTCCTTATCTCCAGCCAATAGCCATAAGGGCTCCAGCTCCACAGGCTGAAACACAAAGGGGAAACATAATTGGACTGGCCTATCAAGGCACTGACATCCATCAAACATGAGGCAGTGCCCATACAGTACATGAGGCATTTGTTAGAAAGTCCATTAGAAACAAGGCACAAAGGCCTAGTCCATGTCATCACCAACTGGATAACCAACTGCAGCATACCCAATGCACACACACTCGGGTGATCCTTCATGTGATACATCACGTGACTCTCCCTTATACAGGAAGTAGCAGGTGTGTGTGCTATTCATGCATTCTTCATCATTGCATTCTTCAATAGAAGGGGAGGGGCACTCAGCTGTTCGGGGTTCAGGATGTAATGTCCACATGCTCAAATCTCCTTTCCTCATTAAGGCCTCTCTTAATGCCTCAGAATCCAGGGTTCACTCATAGTTGTTCAATGCGGGCTGGCTTGGGCAGCTTGGTGGCATGCTTTCTTGGGAGCTCAAATGCTCGATTGTAACAGGTAGGGAGGAGGGGGTCCATGGAAAGGAGTGGCAACAAGTAGGGCCCCATAGTCCTAGTAGTGACCAGTATCCCTGTTACGCTTCGGTAAGCATGGGCCTTGCTTTAGGCGATGATATGACACAAGTACTCAGCTATACGATTTGTATGGTCGCACATGGGATCCTAAGTCCTATCACGTTGACGTTCTGCAACTGGGAAGGCACTCTTGGTAAGCCTTATGCAGTGCACTCTTCTCCGTATTCTCCTAAGGCGTAAGGAAGAGGAGACGAAGAGGGATCTGAGAAACCGATGATTCAAGAAGACCAAGATGGCGATCCTTGGTCTTCTGCGACTACTACTTATACATGATGGTAGAGGGCTTTAAAGCGCCTCTCGAATGATGTTGCCCTATAGCGTATCTAGCTCGAACCCTAGTACCGCTATCCTAGTTATCAGTAAGCATATAGTAACATGTGATACTACTGCTGACTGATAACACGTGAATGATAAAGTCCCTGACTAATGTAAACAATCACAAGCCTACTACTGTAGTCAGAACCTAGTAGTAAGCGTCCAAGTCCGGTCCGTAACATCACCCCCTTTTCAGGAGCAACGTCCCCGGAGCCCGGGCGGTCCCATCCATCCCACCTGTACGTCTTCAATTTGCTGCATTGCCTGTGCCTGCTCCAACCTACTGATGCACAATGCCTTGTCCGTTGCCAACCACCCCCACGTCTCCTGTAACTCCCTTATCCTGGTCTCCAGGTGTCCCAACTCCACCCCGAGCGCTCGGTACTGCCTGATCTCTGTGGCGAGACTTACGTCCTTGCACTCCGCGACAGCCCTGTTGATGGCCCCGACGGTGTCATACCCATTGTCAAAGAGGAACAAGTCCTCCTGTGCATACTTGATATGGGTGTCGGGGTGCGCCATGTACTAGGGGGTGGCGCGTCACGCCATCGGGGGTGGTGATGGGGAAAGAAATAAAATCGGGTCCTCTATTGACCCAGAACCCATGAGGCGCATGGGTGTTGGCGATGCTGGAGACGGTGTGGTCGGTGAGCTGGGGATAGATATGACCCCGGTAGAGGGGGGTCCCATCGGTGGCGAGGGCGTGTCGTGTTGTATGAGGTGGAGCATTAGCTTCTCTGCCATAGTGAATGTGTGGGTGCTCAGCTGGGTACCGCTCGTCCTCACTGTCCGTGACTTCTCCCTCCTCTCTCTCATCTCCCTCATGCGGCGTTGGGCTGTTCGTAACTGTTCTTCCCTCCAGTCGTTGGTCACCTCCTTCCATGACTTCTTCGGCTTCATTGCTGCTTCGTACTGCTCCCTGGCATGCACGGATGTCTGCACCGCGGTCGAGAGCTTGCCGAAAGTCATTGACTTTGGCGGTGGTGAAGGGGTGGTCGGAGATGGGTTCTCCGGTTGCTGTGTGGAGGATGTGCCAGAGCGCGGGCTGGCCATCGACGTCTGGGGACAGTTGGGCGCTGACTGCTCCACGTCCTTGAGCGGGGAACTGTTTGAGGGTGCTGTTGAACTCAGCTTCGGTAATGGGTCCCTCGGACCCGGCTCTGTCTCTCGTAGCCACGACGACCTCCTCAGTGTCAGCAGGGGTTGCTGGTGCCCGCTCTTCCTCCAGCTTGCAGGCAAAAATCCTCTCGGGGGTTCCGAGGTAGTACGAAGACATCGAGAGGGCGGCATTAGGGGTGAAGGGCATTGATCAGTGGCAAGTAGTAGTGATGATGGTAAGTGGGGAGAATGAGATATTGTCGCGGGTTCTTCCACTCCTTATAAGTGTTCCAGGTGTGGTCTTCAAATGTTGGTACTCTGCAAGTGCTTCATCAGCGAATAAATCTTCCCGGTTGACCCACTGATTTTCCGAGTCAGGGTAGCCCTTCCATTTGATTAGGTACTGCTTCTTCCGTTTCCTGCCGAAATGCCATTCATCTAGAACCTTCTCAACTTTGTATTCTTCCTCTCCATCTACCAAATCGGGTGGTGGCCGTTGGTAGTTTTTCCCATGGAGTGGGGTCTCGTGGTACTTGGTGAGAAGGTCTACATGGAACACTGTGTGAATTTTCCATTGCAGGGGGAGGTTGAGCCGGTAGTTAACAGGGGACATCACCTGTTCGATTGTGAAGGGCCCGTGCCTTCAGGGCGCAAGTTTCGCCGTTGGTTGGTGAGTGCGCAGGTGACGCCCTTCTAGCCACACGAGATCTCCGAGTTGGAATTTCGGACCATCTTTAGCTTTGACCCATGACTGCTGCGCTTTGATGATCAATTCTTGAGCGCGTTTCTGCGCTTCTCGGAACTGTTCGGTCCTGAGTGTTACTTGGGGTATGGGTGATGGTTTATCCATCCAGTCAGCGCGTGGGTTATACCCCATAAGGAGGTTGAAGGGTGACTCTCGCATGTATTCATGTGGCCAGTTATTATGTGCAAATTCCGCAAGGGGCAGATATCCGCACCAATTATCCTGTCGTTCGTTTGTCCAGAAACGCAGATATTGTTCTACCCATTGGTTTGTTCGCTCTGATTGTCCGTCGGTTCGTGGGTGGTATGCTGTGGAGATGTTCTGCTTGATGTCCAGTATCCTGCAAAGTTCCCTCGTGAATCTGCTAGCAAACCAGGGGTCACGGTCACTTATGATTTTCGTGGGGAGTCTGAAACGGATGAAGACATGTTTCAGGTACAAGTTGGCGACTCCTTCTGCGCTGATTTCTTCGTTACATGGTATGAAGATTGCAGCTTTACTGCAATCGTGGTCCGTGATCGTTAGTATGGTGTCGTAACCTTGAGATATGGGCAACTTAGTTATGAAATCGAGGGCTATTGTTTCAAATGGCATCACTTCCGGTTTGGGGTATATGGGATTGAGGGGTGCTTTGTTTCGTCCATGTTGAACTTTAATACGTTGGCATTCGGCGCATCCTTTGACGTATTCCAGCGCGTCCCTTGCCAATCCTGGCCACCAGTAGGCACGTCCTGCCAGTTGGGCGGTCCTTTTGATTCCTGGATGTCCGTGAGCAGGAAGGTCATGATGGTCATGCAGTATATGTCGCTTATCATGTATTCCCCCGGTCACTACCCGTCGTGCATCTTTGTACCAAATCCCATCTATTTTCTTGAGGCGGTGGGCATCTATCCATGGTTTCAGAACGGTTTCGTTTTGTTCGTATACGAGATCTTCTAGTGCTACATCCTGAGGGTCGAGATGATCCTTGGCAGTTCGGATTCTTTCTACGTGGGTGCCTCGTATGAAGATCTTGTCCAGTAGCACCGTGACGTTGCTATTGTCCTCTTCTCCTTGATCATAGTCCGGTCTTCGCGACAGCGCGTCCACCCTGCCGTTGGCCGACCCCTTGATATGGTGAATCTCGAAATCGTATTCTGATAGTTCAAGCACTTCCCTTGCTACCCTTCGACTGATCTTCTGAGGGCTTCTCCAGTACTGTAGGTTCATATGATCCAAGAAGACCTTCATTCAATGCGGTGATCCTGCAAGTAGCGGTTGCCAGTGTCGGAAGGCTTTGACTATTGCCAGTAGTTCTAAGTCGTAGATGTTGTAATTCCGTTCTGCTTCGTTGAGGGTGGTTGAGAAATAGCCGATGGGGTGTCGCTTTCTGTCGTCCTTTCGTTGTAGTAATACCACTCCTATTGTGAACCCTGATGCATTGACTTCTAGTTCGAATGGTTTACTCAACTGTGGGTGTGCTAGTACTGGTTCCGATGTAATGAGTCCTTTGAGTTTATTGAATGCGTCGTGTTCCGTTCCCGTCCATCTCCACTCTGCTCCTTTCTTGGTTAATTGGTTTAGCGGCTTTGCATGATGTGAAAAGTTTTGAATGAATGCGTGATAGAAATTGCAAAAGCCTAAAAATGATCAGACATCCTTGACTTTCATGGGGGTTGGCCAGTCTTTGATACCGGAAATTTTGACAGGGTCCATGCGTGTCACCCCCTTTTCAAGGATTACCCCCAGGTAATCCATACGTGGTGCATGGAATAAGCATTTCTCTAGCTTATAATAGAGATCATGCTTAGCTGATATTTCCAGTACGTCTTTGACTGCCGCGATGTGGTCGTCCATACTTTTCCCTATATGTGTTGCAATACCGATGTCATCCATGTATACCCTGATGGTTGTCCCTCTAAGTTCGTGTTTGGCAATGATATCCCGACATATGTGGTTCATCATAGTCTGAAATGTTGCGGGGGAGTTTGTCAGTCCGAAGAACATTACCGTGGGTTCGAACAGGCCATATTTAGTTTTGAATGCCGCTTTCTCCTTGTCTCCTTCCCGAATCCGTATATTGTTGTAGCCCCATCGTACGTCGAGCTTGGTGTAGATGTGGGCGTTACTGAGGTCCGTGATAAGGTCGGTGATGAGGGGTAAGGGGTACTGGTTGCGTATTGTAAACGAGTTGAGGCATCTGTAATCTTGTACGGGTTGTAACTTCCCATCCTTCTTCTTGACGAAGAAGAATGGTGACGCATATGGGGATTTGGATGGTCATATGTATCCTTTGCCAAGTTGTTCCGTTAGAAAGGCTTGGAGGGCTTGGTCTTCCTCTTGTGTGAGCGGATAGACTTTACAATCTATTGCTTCGGGTGCTCCTTTCTTGAGTTGTATTTCGTGGTCCCATACCCACGAGGGTGGGAACCGGTGTGACGCTTCTTCGTTAAAGAGTTGGTGGTACTTGGCATAGTGGGACGGCAACTCAGCTTTCGTAGTATACTGTTTTGCCTGGATTGCTAGCTCCATAGAAGTGGTTCTTCCTTCCACGAATTCTTCTTCTTCTAGTTGTGCAACGATTTGGTCCTTCTGGGTTTCAGTGATTGCCTTTGCGATCGTCGGTCGTATGATTCTAGGGTTGACGGTTCTGAGGACGACTGGTAATGTGTCTTCTTTGATTACCATGTGCCTCCAGCTGAAGGTTGGTTCGTATGTGGCCAGCCAGGGATATCCAAATACTATATCTTCATTACCGATGTCCGTGATGAGGAACCTCATCTCCTTATGGATCCCTTTGGTTTGTACGTCCAGGTCTACATAATGAGTGATTAGTGCTGCTTTATTTTCGGTATTGTCGATATTCCATATCTTTTTGGGCCGGTCCAGCGGCTTCATTCCGATTTTCATCCGCTTTACAAAAGCGGGTCATAGAAAGTTATTGGTAGCTCCCGAGTCTACCAATGCTCTGATGTCGGCCATAGTGTAATTTGTGCGAATCAATACTGGAATTCTCATAGAACAGTAGCGAGTTATGATCACAGAATTACACTTTACTGCCCTTACCCAGGCCCATGGGTTCAGGCACTTCGAAAATCCTCCCTCTTCCACAAATCTTGTAGTATGAGGTCTTTTACCTCATCTTCTTCTGCGGCTACTCCTTTCATCCACTGGTCGGCGCGTTGCTGTGGGGTCTCTGCCCTTGCTGCCCTCACGGGTTCTTCCTCCCTTTCGTTGTGGTAGGTGTTGGTCCTTCGGCTGTTACTGGCTTGGTTATAGGTGTGCTGCGGACAATTTCGACTGAAGTGTCCCTTCTGTCCACAGGTGTAACAAGTTACTTCCCTCATGTCGCGTCGGCCTCCTCATCCTCGCCCCGTGAATCCTCCTCTTGGTGGTGGATTTTGGGGGTGGGCTCAGTCCCAATTACCTTGAATTTCCTTGGCCCCTGTGAGCCTCCCTTGTACTCGGTCAGCCGACGTATCCATCGTGTTTGGATCTCGTAGTATGTTGCGAGGGGGGCCCCATCTGGTACCTCTTGTATTTCTCCAGGTTGTGCTGCCTCCACCCTGGGGTTTTGTTTGGTTAGCTAGGCCACGATGTTGCTTGAGTTGGGCCTTCATGTGTATGTACTGCTGTTGCCTCCTGATGACCGCTTCCTTCCATTCCTGGAAGGTCTGTGGGTTGTCGTATGTGTATGCCTTCTTATAGAGGTCGCGGGGTAACCCATCTGTGAATAGATCCATCATAAGCGGTGAATCCAGTCAGTAATTAGCTTGTCTTGCTAGTTGTTCAAATTGTGTGACATATGCGTCGATATCTCCGCCCATCATCCTGATCCCTCTTTTCAGCATTGCTTGTGCTTGCTCTTTCTCGAGTGTGTTAGAGAACCTCCTATTGAAGGCGATGATAACTTCGGTCCACAGCCATGTGTCGGTGTCCGCGATTCTGGTGGTGACTTGTCGGTTGAGCCATCTGCTAGTCTCCGTGATCCAGTTGTTAACGTCTTTTCCTTGGATGTATGTGAGAAATAACATAGCTCATCGGCATGCGTTGGCCATGATAGGGTTGTTATTGTTAATACCCCAGTACAACTCCCACTGGGTGAGGAATTCCTCTATTTTGTGTCGGTCCCCTTTGAATACTTCTGGAGCGTTTCCAGCGAATTTGTTGGAGTGATGTCCTGCGGGTATTCCGACTGGTCCTATTCCAGGTATTCCTCCACCCAGGGGTCCCCCCCCTCCTGGAGGTCCTCCTCCAGGTGGTCCTCTGTGTGGGGATCCTCCTCTGTATGGTGGTCCCCCTGGGAGTCCCCCATTTCCTGCTGGTGGGTCGGGTTGATCGGGTCTGATTGCTCAGAATAACGCGGCGTCATCTGCCGTCATAATGTGCCCTGTTTCAGGGTGTATGGGAAGCGTTACTTCCTGGATTTCTGTTAACGTAGCCATTGGGGGATGAATTGTGATCTGCTCAGCTCGTTCGATAAGTTCTGGCTCCAATGGTTCTAATGTTTGTTCGGGTTCTCCATCCGATTCGTTGTCTGATGTGTTGGGTCCTTCTGAGGGTGCAGAGGTGCTTTGAGTCTCCCCGTCAATGAGTCCCCAGTCATTTCTTGCGACTACCTCTTCTTCGTAGATATTGCACCCATATCTGTAAGGTAGAGTGTCGATGACTCTCCACTCCTCGTCTTCTCGGTCGACTCTGCACCAGCAAGTTCATTCAAAGTTAAACTCAACTGGTTGTGGTCCGTGTGCCCCTCTGATCAGGTACCCTTCGATTCCGTTGATACTACCCCAGCTGGCTTCTTTGAGATATCAGGTTGGTACGTTCCTTGCTCCCCTTCTCGGGATCTCGTAGGAGCGGAACCCTTCTCGGATCCAAAGTTCTCTTGTGGATACTCGCGCCATGATGATAAGATCTTGGTCTTAATGTTACGCTTCGGTAAGCGTGGGCCTTGCTTTAGGCGATGATATGATGTGAGTACTCAGCTATACGATTTGTATGGTCGCATGTGGGATCCTAAGTCCTATCACGTTGACGTTCTGCAACTGGGAAGGCACTCTTGGTAAGCCTTATGCAGTGCGCTCTTCTCCGTATTCTCCTAAGGCGTAAGGAAGAGGAGACGAAGAGGGATCTGAGAAACCGATGATTCAAGAAGACCAAGATGGCGATCCTTGGTCTTCTGCGACTACTACTTATACACGATGGTAGAGTGTTACGGCCGAGACCCCGAGCTCCCGAGAGAGCATGCCGCCGAGCTGCCCGAGCTGGCCCACATTGGACAACTACGAGCAAACTCTGGATTCTGAGGCATTAAGAGAGGCCTTGATGAGGAAGGGAGACCTGAGCATGTGGACATTACGTCCCGAACCAGCTAAGTCCCGCACTCCTGTTGAGAGCAGCGACGAAGAAGCTGATGATCCCTACGAGCAAGACGAAGCTCACGCGCGCGCCATGTACGCGCACTTTTACGGGCGTGACAGCCCAGAGTCACGTGACTCATCACGTGAGGCATCACCTGAGCGTGTGTGCCTCGGGTATGCCGCAGCCGGTTACCCGGTTGATGACGACATGGACTAGGCCTTCGTGCCTGCTTTCTGATGGACTTTCTGACGGACGCCTCATGTACTGTATGGGCACAGCCTCGTGTCTGATGGATGTCGGTGCCTTTAGAGGCCGGTCCAATTATGTTTCTCCTTTGTGTTTCAGCTTGTGGAGCCGGAGCCCTTATGGCTATTGGCTAGAGATAAGGACTTAAGGTTCGTGCTGAGGCCAAACCTTACCTACTAGTAGTATAAGTACTAGCTTGTCTTCGCATGTATTCCCTATCTTGAGTTTTTCAACAATCCGCATCACAGTTCCCTCCTGCTTTCCTAAGGACCTTAGTTGGTCTTCTTCACCACAACCCTTAGACATTGTCTTGTTGTGCCGCTTCTTAGCGAGCCGTTCCCCGAGGTTTCCCCTTCGTCTCTCAGTTGCAACCACTATTGCAGTGGTTTTGCCTTGGTTGTCGCGTGCAATACAAGCGTTCTGAGAACCCCAGTTCAAGTCGAACTAGACGGCCGGTGTGACCGTAACATAGAGGGCTTTAAAGCGCCTCTCGAATGATGTTGCCCTATAGCATATCTAGCTCGAACCCTAGTAACGCTATCCTAGTTATCAGTAAGCGTATAGTAACATGTGATACTACTGCTGACTGATAACACGTGAATGATAAAGTCCCTGACTAATGTAAACAATCACAAGCCTACTACTGTAGTCAGAACCTAGTAGTAAGCGTCCAAGTCCGGTCCGTAACAATCCCTGTGGCATTCTAAGATATAGTGGTTGTGGCCCTCATGGTCCCACTCATAATGAATATAATGGGGACACTTGGGGGTGCCATCCAGGCCAGTGATGGGGAAGGAGTAGCGGGCATGGTTGGCCTGGTGCAAGTCATAGATCATGAAGTTCTGGGGGGGGTTATCCTCGAACCTGTTATTGCCTAGATCAATAGAGGACACAGGGGAGTTGGGGCAAGAGAATGGTGTGAGGGGGCAGCAAGGTTCAGGGATGCAAAGGGGGACAGGGAGAGGGTCAGGTGAGGGAGTGGCGGACAGGATGCAATCTACCAGAGAGAGTGGGTTGCCCAGAGGGGATCCAGGAGTGTCAAAGGTTCCCTCAGTGGGGATAGGAGAAGTGGCACAAGAGCCAATGTGATCAGCTAGAGAGCGGTCATTGGTGGTGGCAGGAGAGGCAGACATAGTGGTTGGACAAGTAGTGGTGGTGGAAGACAGAGTAATAGAGCAAATGATGAGAGGAGTGAAGGAAGAGGTGGGGTTATATAGGGCAATACTCCATGTCCATCCCATGGAGGTGCCTATGGACTGTGGGTGTTGCCAATGGAAATTTGTAATGAGCTGGTCAGTGTGGATATGAGCCATAAGTTCCTATAAGTCATGGGCCTTGGAGAAGCCCTTCCATCTAACCAAATACTGCAGTTGGTTGCACCTGTGTCATGACCCTAGAATTTGCTCCACTTCCCACTCCAGTTCCCCATCAATCAGGTCAGGGGAAGGTTCCATAAAGTTTGGACCATGCTTAGGTGTTTCCTTGTAAGGGGTGGAAGGGAAGCATGGAAGATGTTATGTACCTTCCATTGCAGAGGGAGCTTGAGGCAGTAGGAGGTGTGTGAAATGGCAGCAGTGACTAGGAAGGGGCCATAATGCTATGAGGATAGTTTGACAGATGGATGGGTGGTGTGAAGGTTCTTGGCCTCAAGCCAGACTCTATCTCCAATGCAGTAGGGGGTGAAACAAGTGTGTGACCTTGTCATAAGGTCCTGTGAGTGCTTGATAGCATCTTGTGCCTGCTGGCATGCTTCTTTGATCTGCTGCATACATTGATCAACAGAGGGGATAGTGGAGAAGCAGAAGGTCTGGTGAATGTGTGGGGTGTGTCCCATGAGGAGGTTGAAGGGGGTCTTTTTCATGGTGGAGCTGGGCCAGGAGTTGTGTGCAAATTGTGCAAGGGGGAGCCAAGATGCACAGTTGTCTTGCTTGTAATTGGTGAATATGCGGAGGTACTGTTCCAACCATTGGTTAGTACATTCCAATTGGCCATCAGTTTGGGGGTGGTAAGCGGTGCTAATGTTCTGATTGATGTGAAGTAATTTGCAAAGTTCTTTGGTGAATGCAGAGGTAAAATGAGGGTCTCTATCAGAAATGATGCATTTGGGAAGTCTGTAATGGGGGAGTACATAAGTAGTGTAAAGTAATGTAGTTTTCTCAGTGTCTATGGTTTCATTACAGGGGATGAAGATGGAGGCTTTAGAACAGTCATGGTCTGTAATTGTAAGTATGGTATCATAGTTGGAAGATAGGGGGAGTTTTGTAATAGAGTCTAAGGCAATGGTTTCAAAAGGAAGGGAATGGGGTCTGTGGTAATGGGGTAAAGTGGTGGTTTTAGGTTGGTAGGGTTGTTTTTGTGCAATTGACAGGTGGCACAGCCCTTAATGTAATTGGTGATGGAAAGTTTCATGTTGGGCCACCAGTAATCACATGAAATTGCCCAGAGAGTCTTGGAAATTCTGGGGTGTCCAGCCATGAGTGAGTCATGATACAGGGAAATTACCCCCCTCCTTAGATTGTTATCTTCCACAATGACAAGCCATGAGCTGTTCCAAAAGAAGCCCTCCTTCTGAGTGAGCTTATGAGAGTGTGTCCATTTAGTGAGTAGGTCTGGCTGTTTGAGCTGATGGGCACATGCATGATCATTGAGGGAGGAGAGGGCAGTGTTGATGAAGAGTGAAGGGGGAAGGACAGTGACTTGGTCATTGTTAGCTGAGCCATCATAGAAGTCAGGGCACCTGGAAAGAGCATCAGCCTTGTTAGAGGTCTCAGGCTGATGGATGAGGGTGAAATGGTAGTCAGCCAGTTTGGGGAGGTATCTAGTGATGTGACAATTAATGTGTTGGGGGTTGCAGTAGTATTGGAGGTTCTTATAATCAGTGAGGATGGCGATAGGATGAGGGGAGCCTGCAAGGAGGTGACGCCAGTTCTCCAGGCCACAAACAATGGCCAGGAGTTCCCTGTCATGGATATCATAGTTCCATTCCACCTCAGTGAACATTTTGGAGTGGAAGCTGATGGCACAGGATTTACCCTGAGGGTCTTTCTGGGATAGTATAGCTCCAGTGGCAAAGGCAGAAGCATCTACTTCCAATTGGAAGGGTTTGGACATATCTGGCTGGGAGAGGGCAGGGTTGGAGAGGATGTGGGAGATAAGGGTATCAAGGGCATGATGACATTTAGGAGTCCACCAAAATGGGGTCTCCTTCTTTAGGAGTGTGATGATGGGGCGTGCAATGTTGGCAAAGTTCGGGATGAAGGGGCATTGGTATCCTAGGACACCCAATGTGCTTTGAACCTCTTTAAGGGTTTTGAGGTTGTGTGGCCAGTCACGGAGGCCATCTGCTTTAACAGGGTCAATCTTGATCTGATCACCATCTACAATGATACTAAGGTGTTCTATGTGGGGCTGTTCAAAGGTGCACTTGGAAGGTTTGAGGAAGTAGGATTCGACTTCTAGGAGGTCAAGGACTTCATGGACAATGGTGCGGTGGCATGATAAGTCGTCATGGGTGGCAATGGGGATATCATCCATGTAGATAAAGAGTTCTTTGGGGTACTTGTCCTTGAGGTGACAGAACATGTAATTCATGGTACAGGAAAAGGTAGCAGGAGAGTTGGTGAGGCCAAAGAACATGACATGGGGTTGGAAGAGGCCAAAGGGCATTTTGAATGCTGCCTTCCATTGATCTCCTTCCTTGATACAGATATTGTTGTAGCCCTAGTGGATATCAAACTTGGTGAAGATCTTTTTCCCCTAGAGCTGTTCGAGGATGGTGTTGATCAGGGGAAGGGGGTATGTGTCACAAATGGTCCATGAGTTAAGGGGTTTGTAGTCCTGAGTGGGGTGTGGTTTGCCATCCTTCTTCTTTACATAGAAAAAGGAGGAGGCATAGGGGGAGTTGGATTTGACAATGTAACCTTTCTCCAAGTGTTCCTTGATAAACTCCTTGGTGACTTCTTCTTCGGCCAGGGTGAGGGGGTATACCTTGCAGTTTATGGTGGCAGGGGCATCTGGTTTGAGGGAAATGGTGTGGTTGTCTTCTCTGGCAGGGGGAAAGCATTGTGCAGCTTTCTCAGAGAAGACAGTGGCATGGTGTTGGTATTCAGAGGGGATGTCAGTTACTGGTGTGATCTTGGAGGCAATAGCCTTCTCAGCCCATTTCTGGGCGATGCTGTTGACCTGAGGGTGGATGCGTTTGTGATAGGAGACAGAGTGAAGGGTGAGGTCCCCTCCTTCAAGGGTGTTGGTGATCCAATCAATTCTGGGGTTGAAGCATTTGAACCATGGGTGGCCTAAAATAAGGCAGTCATGTCCAAGGTTGGTGATGTACAAGGGCATTCTTACAGCTTATGTTCCTTGGTTAATGATAAGGTAGGTGAGATGGGTGATGGAGCCCGCCTGGTTGAGGGTTCCATCCACATTATGAATGAGATAGGGGGAGCGTAGTTCTTATGTTCCAAGGTGTAACTTGGAGACAGTGCAGGTGTTAATGAAATTGTTGGTTGCCCCACTATCTAGAAGGACTTCTACTTTAGCCTTTCCGTGCCACATGTACGTTTAAACAGGGATTGTCATTGAATCAGTCTTCGTACTATACATGGTGCTAATGGTTGCCTTGCTCTCAGCTGCTAGAGTTTGGCATCATGAAAATCCTGGTCTTCCAGGTATTCTCCATGCTCTTCTTCAGTCATGCTGGCAATGATAGCTGCAATTTGTTGGGCTTTGGTTTTCTTAGGAATGCTGGTGGCAGGTGTGGTGGAAGCGGTAGTGGAGGGTGCAGGGGTGGATGAGGTGGAGGTAGTGTGAGCACTGGAGTTGCTTGGGTACTGGGTGCAATCGCGAGACATGTGGTCTTGGCAGTAGCAGTGGAAGCAGTGTCCTTCTTTGGCTAATTTTTTGCATTCTTCGGGTGTGAGCTTTTTGAGCTTCTGAGGGGTACTGGTGGTGGCATCTACATCCATGGGGACTACACCATGGTTGTGGGACTGGGTGTGATGGGGCTGGGTGGTGTGCGAGGTGGACTGGAACTGGGTTTTCTTTTTGTTGTTAAAGAGGAGGTTAGAATTGTGCAACTTGTGCACTTGCTCTACTTCTCTACATGTTGTGCTCTTCCACTCATCTATGATGATAGGCCAGGTCTCTCTGAAGAGGATGTGATGGTGGATGGACTCTTCAAGTCCAGCTTTGAACTAGGTGATGGTGCCCTTGGTGGTGGGTTCCCACTTAGCAGCTATGGCAAACCACTCAAAGGTGGTGATGTAGTTGTCAATGTTGAGATCCTTCATGTGAAGGTTCATGAGCTTTTGGTAGGCTGATTGGATGCGGGTGGTATTGGCCCAGGCACTCTTGAAGTCGGCCTTGAAGGTGGTCCAGAGGGCATCTTCTGTGCAGGCAGTGGGGGCAGTGGGGTGGTTGACTTTAGCAATAAGGGCCTTCTCTTTGGTCTCCACCCAGTCAGCAATGAGGGGTCCCTGAATATAGGACAGGGCAGTGAGGATGCACAGGTACAGTTGTGCCATGATGTCAATGTTGTCATTGAGGGCCCAGTAGTGATGGAACTGGCTGAGGAAGGTGCCGCTAAGAGTGCGGTCACCAGTGAAGATGTTTGGGGAAACTCCTTGGAGTGCTCCAAATGTGATGGTGCGGGTAGTCATGGTAGTAGGTGCAGTGGCTGGTGTGGTCATGGTTGGGGTCTGTGTATGAGTGGCAGGGGTAATAGTAATGGTAGGTGTTGCAATAGGAGTGGGAATACATGGGACAAAGGGAAGAGCAGGTGGCTCAGTGGTGGGGAGTACATTGTCTAGGTTGCCTGGATTAGTGGGTAGGTACCAGCCAAGTCCTAGTCCATGGTCTGCTAGGTCTGCTGGGGCAGCATGTAGTGGAGAGGTGAAGAAATTTGTGCCTTCCCTGGTGAGTTCATGCCACTGGTGGTTGATAAATTCAACTAGGACTGCTTTTCCTTCAGTGTTAAGGTAGTAACCGCCTTGTTGGTAGTTAGAGAATGTAGTCCAGTAGGCAGTACTAATGATGTAGGCAGTGTTACAATCAAGCATTTGAGCTCCCAAGAAAGCATGCCACCGAGCTGCCCAAGCCAGCCCGTGTTGGACAACTATGAGTGAACCCTGGATTCCAAGGCATTAAGAGAGGCCTTAATAAGGAAAGGAGATTTGAGCATGTGGACATTACATCCTAAACCCCGAACAGCTGAGTGCCCCTCCCCTTCTATTGAAGAATGCAATGATAAAGAATGCATGAATAGTGCATACACCCGCTACTTCCTGTATAAGGGAGAGTCATGTGACATATCATGTGAAGGATCACCCAAGCATGTGTGTATCAGGTATGCTGCAGCTGGTTATCTAGTTGGTGACAACATGGACTAGGCCTTCATGCCTTGTTTCTGATGGACTTTCTAACGAACGCCTTGTGTACTGTATGGGTGCTGCCTCATGTTTGATGGATGTCAGTGCCTTGATAGGCCAGTCCAATTATGTTTCCCCTTTGTGTTTCAGCCTGTGGAGCTGGAGCCCTTATGGCTATTGGCTAGAGATAAGGACTTAAGGTTCGTGCTGAGTCTGAACCTTATATACTAGTAGTATAAGTACTAGCTTTTCTTTGCATGTATTCTCTATCTTGAGATTTGTAGAAATCTGCACCCCTCTTCCTGAATCACACTCTAGTCTCCCCTCTGCTTCCTAAGGGCCTTAGTTGGTCTTCTCTACCAAACCCTTAGACATCATCTTGTTGTGCCACTTCTTAGCGAGCCATTCCCCTTTGATTTTCCTTTCCTTCTCAGTTGCAACCACTATTGCAGTGGTTTTGCCTTGGTTGTCATGTGCAATACAAGCATTCTGAGAACCCCTAGCACAAGCCGTGCTAGACATTCGGTGTGAACATAACAGGCAGGGAGGTCTGCTTTTAAGCAATGGGGTACTAGGGTGGGACAGTCAGGGTCTAAAGTGATGGATAAACTAGCCACAGTGTTTCAAGGTACTGGGGATCAATGGGTACAAGGGGTAGCAAACGGAGTTACTGCAGTGGGGTAGAAGAGTCTTGTCTTATATTAAGGCCTAGCAGGGCCTAATGTGTGCCAAGGGTACAAGTGACAAGGTGATAAGGACAAGGTATAAGGGGATGAGGGTCTTTAGAAGGATGATGAGATATGAGTTGATGAGGTTTCTAAGAGGATGACAAGATTCAAGGTGAGGGTCTTAGAGGTGACAAGGTAATGAGGGTCCACAAGGGACAACAAGGTACAAGGGACTAAGCCAAAGACTTAGGGACAAGGTACAGTGTAAGTCAACTTAGAGTTGATGTTCTATATGTGCATGTTGTTATAGCACAAGTGCAAAGCTTCGAGATGGTTCCTAGCTAAGGGAGGACCGACAAAGGTGGTGAGATGATGAGAAGGGGGCACACAGATAGAGGAGGACAAGGCTTTGTATTCGCTAGTAGTAAAGATGAAGACAAGACTGGAGAATAAGCATACAATGGTCAGGCTTATATAGGTAGCTACTCCATGTCTGTCCCATGAAGGGGGTACAAAAAGGGAACAAAGGGAAATGTAGAAGGGGAAAGTACAAGGGGAATTGGAGTAGGGAAACATACATGGAGATGAGTCAACAGGTTAGTACTCCAAGATAGTCTGAGGACAAGGGAAAGCAATAAGGTAAAAAGAAAAATAAGTCTGTGGTGAGCCAGATCATGACATAGATTGTACAGGGAACCTGACTTCCAGGGGAGTGCAAGATTCCAGTGCCAGGATCCCATTAGGACCAGACCAGGCTGGTTGCCTAGGGGGTGCATCTTGTCTTAGCATAAGCAACTTCAAAGACTAATTTTTGGACCTGGCCTTTGGCCATATAACTCAATATACCCCCCTTCTTTGCTTGTTAATTTGGTGTGTTACTAGGAGACATTTCTGGATCAAGCACAAGCCTGCCAAGCTCAGAATCACAAGAGTGGTGTTCTGTTCCCTTTACCCCTTGCTACCTTGATGTTAAGCCTTGCTATAGTGCACACTTAACTTGAGCATATCTTTCTAAGGCGAGGTAACCATGAGCACATCAAGGTTAAATATAGAGGCAACTTCCTCAATATAACAATGGGGCTAGCAATGGATCTTCCTAAGTCACATTGGCCCAAATAGATCAACTTGTCTTCAAATATGAAGCACCAGATGTCGAACAACAATCACACTAAGACAGATAAGCAAAGAGAGAAGGGGATGATAAGAGAAATCAATGCCAATTGAAGAAGACCAAGATGGTGTTTCTTGGTCTTCACCAACTCCTACTTATACAGCTACATGAGGGTTTTAAAGTGCCTCTTTAACTACATGATCCAACAGCATAAGTAACTTAAACCCTACTACACCAATCCTAGGAATCACTCAGCAATCACATGTGATTGCTAAGTGCTGACTGATACTATGAGTCCATGACTAATTACTACTTACTACTGTAGTCATAACCAGTGAGTAAGAGTCCATGTGACATAACAACACCACTACTATGATAGTTTGATGGCCCAAAGGCCCAACCGTGACACTCAATTACCCTTTGTCACACCCCATTGTTGGCTTCACATCTCATTTATAGTATTATGTGATTGTGTAGGTGTCATACTATACCAATTCTGCCCTTATCCACCTTCATTTTCATATCATATGCATATGTCTTAGTTTCAAATGTCTTGTGATTATTTCAAGTACTATTTACAAATTACAGTACCACATAGTATAAATTGTACTCTTCTTGGGCTGTAAATCAATATCCATTGTTCTCAAAACTGTCTGCTCACTCTAAGTTCCTTCACACTCTCTTTATTTTGCTCGACTTCACCCTTTCACCCTTTGCTTAGGCATACACATCACTCTTCGTCATGTGTCACACTCCATGTTACCACAATGTCACCTTGTTACATCATCACTAATAATGATAGTTGCATACTTTCCACAAAGATTCCACAGTCTGGACCAGGTGCGTACTTTTTGCATGATTTCCACACCGCAGACCACTCTGGACCGACATCAAAGTTTGGTCTCCACCCCAAACACCATTTTTACTGCTTACTCAAGCAAAGAATTTCCTTACTATTAGCTAATATACAAAATTACAAATGCACAAACACACAAATTTTAAGTCTATACTTAACAAAAGAAAATATATTTATTAGCTAATACAATTTACACCTTTTTTTCCAAGTCAATCTAGCTAGGAGAACGTGGCAGTGGTCATGTGCCCCTCCTGTCACATCCCACCAGTTTGCACAAGAAGGGGGAGGGGGGAAAAAGGGGAGAGGGTGTACCTCTCCGTGTCCACGCGCTCCACTTACATATAAACGGGAGTGGGGGACACAGGGGGGGGGGGGCTTGTCCCATGTGTGCCCCATTGCAGCTTAAATGGGGGCTGTGCCACCCTCCTGTCCACGTGTTAATGAGTGCAGAGGTGCATAGGGGGGGGGTGCCTTGCCCTGCATGGCCCCATGTTCACATGTCCTACTTGCATGGGAACAGGGGGGCACAACAAAAAAAATGGGAGGGGGGGGTGTACCTTTCCCATGCCCCCATTGCATGCAAACAGGGGCTGGGGGGGGGCAAAAGAGGGGCATGCCCATTCTTGCGCAGTCCCCTATTCTGTAACGTTTCAGTATCCGATCATTGATAAGTGACATAGGTTCTAGCACTGTACGAATAGCCATGACATCATAGGTGACGTAGTAGTAGTATGATGTCATTATGACATAGTAGGAGTCACGCAACTGACTCCAGTTGCAGTTGCAACTCATACTGATTCAACTTGGTATAAGTCATAGTAGTTATCATGTACATATAAAAAGACTTGTATGTGTAGGAGCAAAGACCTTAAGTCTGAGCTCTTCTAAATCTCAGCCCTTGTTCCTATCCTCTCTAGTTAGCCTTGAGTGTGAATGTTTTCACTTGTGCTTAGCTAATCCCTGATTTCCTTTCTGGGTGAAAGACCCCACGAACCTCTGACTTTCCAAATCATGATCCCGATAATCACATGACTTTTGACTTAGTCATGAAAACAAGTCTTGAGCTCATGTCAAGCTGATAACGCTGCTGAGCATTACATTAGCTCAGACTTCTACTGAACATCATTGCATCTGAATATACATATGACTATCTCCTCGCTGACAGGGAGTTCAAAACCTACTTTGTTGACAACAGAGGAGAACAAAACATTCCAACCAGATACCTCAAAGCGGCTTACTGGGCCGAAAGAGGAGATCGTACCAGGTACTTTGCTAAGTTACCTAACTTAGATCAGGAAATCGAAGTTGAACTCGAACACCGAAACAACACAGTTCATTGGGTACAACTTACTTACTCATCCCACAAAAGACAATACTACACTTCACATATCGTACCAGTCAAATACGGCCTACACATTTGGCAAGAAGAAATCGTTGATCGAACCAATGAAGGTCCCCTTGATGGACAACCAGAATCCTCCAAGTCTGATCATGTACCTGATAACGACACTCCAAATGACGACTCATTAATCGTTGATCCACCCGATTTCCAAGAAGTACTCCCATTCATAGAAAAGGACAGTAAAGACAACGAACTTGCTGAGCAAATCACACATATTAGACTATGCTCCGATTTAGATCCTCTACTCAATACCATGTCAACAACTGCAACTACAACAGCAGCACCCGCCATGCTACCCACCCTCCTTCAAGCACTTAATATGCCTGTTGCTGTACCAGCCGGAGGACCACTGGCAGGTGGAGGCAGTGGAGGCGGTGGAGGAGGTGGAGGCAGTCCTGCAGGAGGTGCCCCAGCTCCTGGAGGAGGTGGAGGTGGACCTCCCCCAGGAGGTGGAGGCGGCGGAGCTGTGGCAGGAGGAGCCACAGGTGGAGCACCAGGAGGAGCCTCATTGAAGATGTACGGAAAGGAACCCTCTCTGTTTGACAGAACACGTTCCAAATCCAAAGAATTTTTGCTTGACTTTCAACTATATTGGGCCATGAATGCCCAGCATGACATTATGGCATCCCTGTTCTCCCATGCAGTGCTATTCCTGTCCTACATCAAAGGCCCATTAGTCACAAACTGGGTACGACAAAATATTACCTGGTTATCCAAACAAGTCACGGCACATGGACACGCCCGTACCAAAGAATGGCTGTGGACATCCATAGAAAATCGATTCTTGAGTGCCTATATGGACACAGCAGCTGAAACCAAGGCATGCCATGAAATCACGAAGTTGAAGATGGAAAAAGGAGACCTCAACAACTATATTGCTAAATTCAAAGAATTGGCAAGGCTGGTGCACTATAATCTTGACACGCTGGCGGTTCTTAAATGGTTCATGGATGGATTGCCGCAACAACTGGTCACTAACATTGTAAATATGGCCAACCCAGTGGACTGGGGTGACTGGACATGGGAAGCACGAAGATACTACCAAAATTTCATATTCCTGCAGAACTGTTACGTCATGGTAGGGACATTCACCCGATGTGGGTTAAGTCGATCTACTGAGACGCTGCACTAAGGGGTCTGGTTCTGGTTGTCAAGGGAAGTTCCAAAGAGGAACTTCAGTGAAGATGTACGAGTTGAAGAATCAGCCTAAGCCAATAGTGGCACTTAGGATTCTTCAGTGAGAGGAGAGGGTTCGTGAGAGATGGAGTATCGAAAGGTCTTTGGATTGCTCTGAGTACCGTAGGATATAAGAAGTCAAGTCTAAGGCTACTACTACCTGGTGAGCCTGTATTTATAGTAAAGTAATAGGGCATCCTAGGATAGAATGATAATGGCACCCTAGGATCAAGTCATCGAGCAATCACAATAGAAACAATAAGAACTGCGGCACGCAGCCCACAGTAATCACATGTAAGATGTGAAACAATAGATATAAGTGAAACAAAGATGTGAGTGAAACCCATATAGCCTCCTAGCAACAGGCGGAAGTCGTCATGACTCACATGAGAAACAAAGATATAAATAAAAGTAAAGAGTCACCATGACTCATATGAGAATGACCACATGATGAGAAAGTAAAAGGTTGTCACGTGTCCTAAGGCGGTTAAGAGAAAAGGAATTAAAATAGGCAGTGTCATAACAAGAACCGATTCCGAAAACCCAATAACCTCAATCTGGGTAACAGTCTCCCATGGTGGCGCAACCAGCAACAAAATCAATCTCGTGATCCTAACGCAATGGACACTTCAGCCGGTGATCGAACACGTGCACGTGTTCTTACTATGGACGAATGAACACACCTCATGAGCGAAGGCAAATGTTTTTATTGCAAGGAAAAAGGACATATGAGCCGAGCATGTCTGAAGAAACCAACCCGAGTCGTGTCCAGTTCCACTTCTGACTCCACTCCTTCCCAGAATGGGAATGGAGCCACTTCAAATCAAACTCCTCCTAAAGTTCAAACCCCAACAAATGTGATCTGTGGCATGACCACAGAAGAAGCTATCAACCTCATACAGGAGCAATCTGATAGTTGAAAGGATGAATTCATAAGAAAGGCCTTCATGGATAAGTCGGATTTTTCACAAGCCTGAACCCATCAGCCTGGGCTAGGGCAATAGGTGTCTCTACTGTGTACTATAGCAAATACAAGTCAATGAAAATTCCAGTTTCATTTCGTACCAAGAGCACCATGGCTAACCGACGCATCTTAGTGGACTCTGGAGCCACTGATAATTTCATAACCCCCCAATTCACCGCTTGCTTAGGACTTGCGTCTCTTCCATTTGACAAGCCTCATTAAATATGGAATATAGACAGCACTACAAATAAAGATAGGTTCCTCACATATTATACTGACCTTGAGGTACAAACCAAAGGACAAACAAAAATCATGCGATTTCTGCTTACCAATCTAGGACCCGAAGAAATGGTCTTAGGATACCCATAGCTCACAGGTTTTGAACCAAAATTCAGCTGGGAAACTGGAACAATAGAGGTGGAAGCCCTTCCCATCGTTATTTGATCAATCAATTGGTGAGATCTGAAGTTGAGAACAATTACCAGTGACAGCTGGGAGGATAGCAACCAACTATTCATGGGTATCAGAACGATATCAACAGACTTGGCAATCCAACAAGGGAACAAGGACATTATTGTTCCTGAAGAATATCAACAACATGCTAAAGTCTTCTCCGAGGAAGAATCTAATAAATTCCCTCCCTCACGACCATGGGATCATGCCATTGATTTCAAAGCTGATACTCCTGATACAATAGATTGTAAAATCTATCCCCTTACCCAAACAGAAGACCTAGCCCTTGCCAAATTTATTGAATAACATCTCCAGAAGCAATACATACGACCCTCAAAGTCCTCATACACGTCTCCATTTTTCTTTATCAAGAAAAAGGATGGAAAACTCCATCCAGTTCAGGATTATCACAAGATCAATCAATATACCATCAAGAATTGATATCCATTACCACTTATCCCCGATCTCATCACTCAGGTACAGGATGCCCATATATTTACCAAATTTGATATTCGATAGGGGTACAATAACATCCATATTAAGGAAGGCGATGAAGGAAAAGCGGCCTTTAAGACCAAATATGGCCTTTTTGAACCACATGTTATGTTCTTTGGTCTTACTAATTCTCCCAGTACATTCCAAACGATGATGAATCACCTATTCCATCCATTGCAATTGGAATTCTCGCCTCTTGGCATGGAGATTGTTGTCTATATGGATGATATTTTAATTGCTACCAAGACCAACCTTTCCGATCATCGACATGCAGTCCACGCAGTCTTGCGACTTCTTGATGAAAATGATCTCTACCTCAAGCCTTCGAAGTGCACTTTCGAATCCCCTTGTGTCGATTACCTGGGGGTAATCCTTGAAAAGGGGGTGATCCGCATGGACCTGGTCAAAATTGACGGCATTTTTTCTTGGCCTATTCCTCAAACAGTCAAAGACGTTCAATCCTTCCTGGGATTCTGCAATTTCTACCGAGCATTCATATGCAGATTCGCCCAGATAGCCAGACCCTTGAATACACTTACAAAGAAGGAACACATATGGGAATGGACAAAGGACTATCAACAAGCATTCGAAGAACTGAAACGACGTGTGACCAGCGATCCCATTCTCCAACAACCTGATATATCCAGACAATTCATCCTTAAAGTAGACGCCTCAGGATTCGCTACAGGTGCTATACTCCTACAACTTGGCGCTGATCAAAAGAAACATCCCGTTGTGTACTACTTGGCTACCTTTACAGAAGCTGAAAGAAATTATGACATATACGACAGGGAACTCTTGGCAATTGTCAAAGCACTTCAAAACTGGCACCATCTGCTAGCAGGATCTCATCACAAGATAATTATCTACACTGATCATTCCAATCTCCAATATTGGAAACAACCTCACAATGTCACGGAACGGACTTTGATGCTTACTACTAGGTTCTGACTACGGTAGTAAGCTTGTGATTCTTTACATTAGTCAGGGACATTCTCTTTCATGTGTTATCAGTCAGCAGTAGTATCACATGGTACTGTACGCTTACTGATTACTAGGATAGCGATACTAGGGTTTAAGCTAGATACGCTATAGGTCAACATCATTCAGGAGGCGCTTCAAAGCCCTCCATCATTGTGTATAAGTAGTAGTAGTGGAAGACCAAGGATCGCCATCTTGGTCTTCTTGAATCATCGGTTTCTCAACTCCTCTCTTGTCTTTGCCTGAAGACTTCTTAGACCAAGAAGTGCACTGCATAAGGCCTACCAAGAAGCCTTCCCAGTTGTGGATCATTGTTGTGTTGAGTCTGAGTACTCCACATTTGACTTAGTGATATTCAATATGTCCAGAGCTGAGTATTCACACCTTACTATCACCTAAAGCAAGGCCCACGCTTACTGAAGCATAACATTAAGACCAAGATCCCCATTGTTGTCATGGACCGGACTTGAACGCTTACTACTAGTGTCGTGATCCGGCTCACCACGGACTTATTTTTCCTTTTACTATATCGCTTTGACTCATACTTACTTCCCCTCGGAGTACTAACCTGTTGACTCATTACCATGTACGCTTCCTTACTCCGAGTCCCCTTCCTAACCCTTCCCCATCTACGCTTTCCCTTGTTCCCTTTTCTTCTCCTTCCCCATTCGCGTTCCCTATTGTTCTCCTTTAGTATCCCCTCATGGGACGGACACGGAGTAGCAACCTATATAAGCTTGACCACTTGTGTGCTTATTCCTTAGTCTTGTCTTCGTTTATCATACTAGCGAATACCAGACCTGCTTACCCCTCCAACTGTGTGCCCCCTTCTCGTCGTCTTATCACCGCTGTCGGCCTTCCCTTAGTTGGGAGTCATCTCGAAGCTTTGCGCTTGTGCTATAACAACGCGCACACACAAACCCTAAGTCGCTTGACTTAGTCCCTCGCACTTCGGCCATCTGACCGAAGTCCCTTGTACCTCGTCACTAAGTCCATCGACTTACCCTCCGAACCCTCGCTCCTTGGTCGTCCCTCGCGGACCTTCGTCTCTTAGAACTCCCTCGGCCTTGGTTACTATTTACCAAGCACCTTGTCCTTGTACCCTGTCCTTGTCCCCCTCGTACCCTCAGTGCACGTCGCACTGTAAGGCCCCGCTAGGCCTTAACAACTAGGTTCTGACTACAGTAGTAGGCTTGTGATTCTTACATTAGTCAGGGACTTATACTTTCACATGTTATCAGTCAGCAGTAGTATCACATGTTACTATACGCTTACTGATCACTAGGATAGCGGTACTAGGGTTCAAGCTAGATACGCTATAGGCCAACAGCATTCGAGAGGCGCTTTAAAGCCCTCTATCTTTGTGTATAAATAGTTGTCGCGGAAGACCAAGAGTTGCTATCTTGGTCTTCTTAAATCATCGGTTTCAAGTCTTCCCTTTGTCTTTCTATCGCATCCAACCGATAAGGAAGTGCACTGCATAAGGCTCATGGTGAAGACGCCTTCCCAGTTGCAGAGTTGTCGTCGTGTTGAGACTGAAAGCTCCACGTTCAACTTAGCAGAATTCAGAGCTGAGTACTCACGCCTCATCATTGCCTAAAGCAAGGCACACGCTTACTGAAGCATAACATTAAGACCAAGATATTACCATCGTGGCGCAAGTATCCACAAGAGAACTTTGGATCCGAGAAGGGTTCCGCTCTTACAAAATCCCAAGAAGAGGAGCAAGGAACGTACCAATCCGATATCTCAAGGAAGCCAGTTGGGGTAGCATCAATGGGATTGAAGGGTACCTAATCAGAGGGACACATGGACCACGACCAGTTGAGTTTAATTTTGAACGAACTTGCTGGTGCAGAGTCGACTGAGAAGACGAGGAGTGGAGAGTCATCGACACTCTCCCTTACAGATACGGGTGCGACATTTATGAAGAAGAAGTAGTCGCAAGAAACGACTGGGGACCCATCGACGGAGAAGCACAAAGCGCTTCCACACCTTCAGAGACCAATACATCAGACAGCGAATCAGACAGAGAACCCGAACAAGCATTGGAGCCATTAGAACCAGAACTCATTGAAAGAGCTGAGCAGATCACAATCTATCCCCCAATGGCTACGTTAACCGAAACCCAGGAGGTAACACTCCCCATACACCCCGAAACAGGACACGTTATGACAGCAGATGATGCCGCACTATTCCGAGCAATTGGACCTGATCAACCCGACCCACCAACAGGAAATGGAGAGCTCCTAGGAAGATTACCACACAGAGAAGGATCTCCACATGGAGGACCTCCAGGAGGAGGAGGAGGACCTCCAGGGGGAGGAGGAGGACCCCCGGGCGGAGGAATACCCGGAATAGGACCAGTCGGAATACCTGGAGGACACCACTCTGATAAATTCGCCAGAAACGCCCCAGAAGTATTCAAAGGAGACAGACACAAAACAGAGGAATTCCTCACCCAATGGGAGTTGTACTGGGGCATCAATAACAACAATCCCATCATGGCCAACGCATACCGACGAGCTATGTTATTTCTCATGTATATCCAAGGAAAGGATGTTAACAATTGGATCACGGAGACTAGCAGATGGCTCAACCAGCAAGTCACCGCCGGAATCCACGACACCGACCCACGGCTATGGACCAAGGTCATCATCGCCTTCAATAGGCGATTCTCGAACACGCTTGAGAAAGAACAAGCACAAGCAATGCTGAAAAGAGGGATTAGAATGACGGGCGGGGATATCGATGCGTACGTCACGCAATTCGAACAGTTAGCAAGACAAGCTAACTATCGACTGGATTCACCGCTCACGATGGATCTATTCACGGATGGGCTACCCCGTGATCTATACGAGAAAGCATACACATACGACAACCCGCAGACCTTCCAGGAATGGAAAGAAGCGGTCATCAGAAGGCAGCAGCAATATATACACATGAAGGCCCGACTCGAGCAACACCGAGGCCTTGCGAACCAACCAAAGCCCCAGGGAGGCAGTAACACAACTTGGAGGAACATGAGGGGTACTGGATGGGGACCCCCTCGTAACATACTACAAGATCCAAACACCATGGATACGTCGGCAGATTGGGTACGAGGAAGGCTCACGGGGGCCGAAGAAATCCAAAGCAATTGGGACCGAGCGCACCCCCGAAATCCACCACCAAGAGGAGGATTTGTAGGAAGGGGGCGAGGCAGCCGACATGACATGAGGGAAGTAACCTGTTATACCTGCGGACAGAAGGGACACTTCAGTCGGAATTGCCCACAGCACACCTACAACCAACCCAGCAATAGCCGAAGGACCGACGCCTACCACGATGAAAGAGAAGAAGAGCCCATCAGGGCAGCTAAGGCAGAAACCCCACAGCAACGTGCCGACCAGTGGATGAAAGGAGTAGCCGTGGAAGAAGACGAGGTAAAGGACCTCATACTACAGGATCTGTGGAAAAGAGAGGATTTTTGAAGTGCCTGAACCCATCGGCCTGGGTAAGGGCAGTAAAATGTAATTCTGTGATCATAACTCGCTACCGTTCTATGAGAATTCCAGTATCGATTCGCACAAATTACGCCATGGCCGATATCAGAGCGTTGGTGGACTCAGGAGCCACCGACAACTTTCTACGACCCGCCTTCATAAAGCAGATGAAAATCGGAATGAAGCCGCTGGACCGGCCCAAAAAGATATGGAATATCGACAATACCGAAAATAAAGCAGGACTAATCACTCATTACGTAGATCTGGACGTACAGACAAAAGGAATCCACAAAGAGATGAGGTTCCTCATTACAGACATCAGCAATGAAGACATTGTACTCGGATATCCCTGGCTGGCCACATATGAACCAACCTTCAGCTGGAGGCATGCAGTAATCAAGGAAGACGCACTACCGGTCGTTCTTCGAACTGTTAACCCCAGAATCACGTGACCTATGATCGCAAAAGCAATCACCGAAACCCAAAAGAATCAAATCGTCACACAACTAGAGGAGGAAGAATTCGTAGAAGGAAGGACCACTTCTACAGAATTAGCGATCCAGGCGAAACAGTATACCATAAAAGCTGAGTTACCATCCCACTACGCAGCATACCACCAACTTTTCAACGAAGAAGCATCACATCAGTTCCCACCTTCGTGGGTCTGGGATCATGAGATAGAACTCAAGAAAGGAGCACCCGAAGCGATGGATTGCAAAGTCTATCCGCTCACGCAGGAGGAAGACCAAGCCCTCCAAGCCTTTCTAACGGAACAACTCAGCAAAGGATACATATGACCCTCTAAATCCCCCTATGCGTCACCATTCTTCTTCGTCAAAAAGAAGGATGGGAAGTTACGACCAGTTCAAGATTACAGATGCCTCAACTCGTTCACAATATGCAACCAATACCCCTTACCCCTCATTACAGACCTCATTACGGACCTCAGTAACGCCCACATTTACACCAAACTCGAGGTAAGATGGGGCTACAACAACATACGTATCCGGGAAGGGGATGAGGAAAAAGCGGCATTCAAAACCAAATATGGCCTGTTTGAACCTACGGTAATGTTCTTCGGATTGACAAACTCCCCCACAACATTTCAGACAATGATGAACCACATATGTCGGGACATCATTGCCAAACACGAACTTCGAGGGACGACCATCAGGGTATACATGGACGACATCGGTATTGCAACACACATAGGAAAGAGTATGGATGACCACATAGCAGCAGTCGAGGATGTACTGAAAATATCAGCTAAGCATGACCTCTATTACAAGCTAGAGAAATGCTTATTCCATGCACCTCGTATGGATTACCTGGGGGTAATCCTTGAAAAGGGGGTGACACGCATGGACCCCATCAAAATCTCCGGTATCAAAGATTGGCCAACCCCCACGAAAGTCAAGGATGTTCGGTCATTCCTGGGCTTTTGCAACTTCTATCGCGCATTCATTCGAAACTTTTCACATCACGCAAGACCACTAAACCAACTAACCAAGAAAGGAGCAGAGTGGAAATGGACAGGAACGGAGCACGATGCATTCAATAAACTCAAAACACTCGTAACATCGGAACCAGTACTGGCGCACCCACAGCTGAGTAAACCATTCAAACTAGAAGTTGATGCATCAGGATTCGCAATAGGGCAGTACTACTACAATGAAAAGACGATGGAAAGCGACACCCCATCGGCTACTTCTCGACTACCCTCAACGAAGCAGAACGGAACTACGACATCTACGACCTGGAACTACTAGCAATTGTCAAAGCCTTCCGACACTGGCGACCGCTGCTTGCAGGATCACTGCATCGAATGAAGGTCTTCTCGGACCATATGAACCTACAATATTGGAGAAGCCCGCAAAAGATTAGTCGAAGGGTAGCACGGGAAGTACTTGAATTATTGGAGTATGATTTCGAAATTCACCACATCAAGGGATCAGCCAACGGCAGAGCAGATGCGCTATCGCGAAGACCAGACTACGACCAAGGGGAGGAGGACAATAGCAACATCACAGTATTGCCGGACAAGATCTTCGTACGGGGAGCCCACGTAGAAAGAATCCAGACCGCCAAGGATCACCTCAATCCCCAGGACATAACACTAGACGACCCCGTGTACAAGCAAAACGAAACCATCCTGAAACCATGGATAGACACCCACCACCTTAAACAGATAGATGGGATTTGGTACAAGGATGCACGACGAGTAGTAACCGGGGGAATACATGATAAGCGACGTATATTGCATGACCATCATGATCTTCCCGCTCACGGACATCCAGGAATCAAAAGAACCGCCCAATTGACAGGGCGTGCCTACTGGTGGCCGGGATTAGCAAAGGATGCACTGGAATATGTCAAAGGGTGCGCTGAATGCCAACGCATTAAAGTTCAACATGGACGGAACAGAGCACCTCTCAACCCCATATACCCCAAGCCAGAAGCAATGCCGTTCGAAACAATAGCCCTTGATTTCATAACTAAGTTGCCCATATCTCAAGGGTACAACACCATACTGACGATCACGGACCACGATTGCAGTAAAGTGGCAATCTTCATACCATGCAATGAAGAAATAAGCGCGGAAGGAGTCACCAACTTGTACCTGAAACACGTTTTCGTCTGTTTCGGACTCCCTATGAAAATCATAAGTGACAGAGATCCTCAGTTCGCTAGCAGATTCACAAGAGAACTCTGCAAGGTACTAGACATTAAACAAAACATTTCTACGGCATACCATCCCCAAACCGACGGACAGTCAGAACAAACCAACCAATGGGTAGAACAGTACCTACGCTTCTGGGCAAACAAACGACAGGATAATTGGTGCAGATATTTACCCCTCACAGAGTTTGCCCATAATAACTGGCCACACGAATACACACGGGAGTCACCCTTCAATCTCCTTATGGGGTATAACCCACGCGCCGACTGGACGGACAAGCCATCACCCATACCACAAGTAATGCTCAGAACCGAACAGTTCCAAGAAGTGCGGAAATGCGCCCAAGAACTGATTATCAAAGCGCAGCAGTCATGGGTCAAGGCCAAGGATGGGCCAAAATTCCGAGTCGGAGACCTTGTATGGCTAGAAGGACGTCACTTGCATACACACCAACCAACGGCGAAACTCGTGCCCCGAAGGCACGGACCCTTCACAATTGAACAGGTGATGTCCCCTGTCAATTACCGGCTCAACCTACCTCCGCAATGGAAAATTCACACAGTGTTCCATGTGAACCTTCTCACCAAGTACCACGAGACCCCACTCCATGGGAAAAACTACCAGCGGCCACCACCCGATTTGGTAGACGGAGAAGAAGAATACGAAGTCGAGAAGGTTCTAGACGAACGGCATTTCGGGAGGAAACGGAAGAAGCAGTATCTAATCAAATGGAGGGGTTACCCCGACTCGGAGAATCAGTGGGTCAACCGGGAGGATCTATTTGCCGATGAAGCGCTCGCGGAATACCAACATTCAAAGACTGCATCAACGACGCTTATAAGGAATGGGAGAACCCGCGACAATACCTCATTCTCCCCACATACCTCTATCACCACTACTCCCCACTCGTCAATGCCCTTCACCCCAAATGCCGCCCTCTCGACGCCTTCGTACTACCTCGGAACCCCCGAGAGGATTTTTGCCTGTGAGCTGGAGGAAGAGCGGGCATCAACAACCCCTGCCAACGACGAGGAGGTCGTCATGGCTGCGGGAGACAGAGCCGGGTCCGAGGGACCCATCACCGAAGCTGAGTTCCACAGCACCCTCGAACAATTCCCTGCTCAAGGACGAGGAGCCAATAGCGGCCGACTGTCGCCTGACGTTGATGGCCAGCCCACCCTCTGGCACATCCTCCATGCCGCCACCGGAGAACCCATCTCCGACCGCCCCTTCACCACCGCTGAAGTCGACGACTTTCGGCGAGCTCTCAACCGCGGTGAAGACGACCGCGCACGCCAGGGAGCAATACGAAGCGGCGATGAAGCCAAAGAAGTCGTGGAAAGAGGTGACCGACGATTGGAGGGAAGAACAGCTACGAACAGCCCAACGCCGCATGAGGGAGATGAGGGAGAAGAGGGAGAAGTCACGGACAGCAAGGACGAGCGGTACCCAGCTGAGCACCCACACATTCTCTATGGCAGAGAAGCTAATGCTCCACCTCATATGACCCGACACGCCCTCGCCACCGACGGAACCCCCCTCTACCGAGGTCATATCCGTCCCCAGCTCGCCGACCGCGCCATCTCCAGCGTCGCCAACGCCCGTGCACCTCACGGGTTCTGGGTCAATCAAGGACCCAATTTCATTTCATTCCCCATCACCACCCACGACGGCGTGATGCACCAGGCCAAATACGTCCAGGCCATCATGAGCAATGATCCCATCGTGCTCGGCCTGATCGACGAGTCCAACAGGGTCTTCCCGAAGCCCCTGTACGCCGCACCCCAGTACATGGTACACCCCGACACCCACATCAAGTACGCCCAGGAGGACTTGTTCCTCTTCGACAACGGGTACGACGCCGTCGGGGCTATCAACAGGGCCGTCGCAGAGTGCAAGGACGTAAGTCTGGCCGCGGAGATCAGGCAATACCGGGCACTCGGGGCAGAGTTGGGACGTTTGGAGCAGAGGATAAGGGAGCTACAGGAGACGTGGGGGCGACTTGCAACGGACAAGGCCCTGTGCATCAGCAGGTTGGAGCAAGCACGGGCCATGCAGAGGATAGAGGACGTACAGGCAAGTTGGATGGGACCACCCGGGCTCCATGGGCGTCGCTCCTGAAAAGGGGGTGATGTCATGGACCGGACTTGAACGCTTACTACTAGGTTCTGACTACAGTAGTAGGCTTGTGATTCTTACATTAGTCAGGGACTTATACTTTCACATGTTATCAGTCAGCAGTAGTATCACATGTTACTATACGCTTACTGATCACTAGGATAGCGGTACTAGGGTTCAAGCTAGATACGCTATAGGCCAACAGCATTCGAGAGGCGCTTTAAAGCCCTCTATCTTTGTGTATAAATAGTTGTCGCGGAAGACCAAGAGTTGCTATCTTGGTCTTCTTAAATCATCGGTTTCAAGTCTTCCCTTTGTCTTTCTATTGCATCCAACCGATAAGGAAGTGCACTGCATAAGGCTCACGGTGAAGACACCTTCCCAGTTGCAGAGTTGTCGTCGTGTTGAGACTGAAAGCTCCACGTTCAACTTAGCAGAATTCAGAGCTGAGTACTCGCACCTCATCATTGCCTAAAGCAAGGCACATGCTTACCGAAGTGTAACAATTGTGGCATGAGTATCTACAAGAGAACTTTGGATTCAGGAAGGATTCCATTCCTATGAGATCCCATGAAGAGGAACCAGAAACGTACCAACCAGATACCTCAAAGAGGCTCATTGGGGTAACATCAATGGAGTAGAAGGATATATCATCAGAGGGGCACACAGACCTCAACCAGTTGAGTTCAATTTCGAACGAACCTGTTGGTGCAGAGTCGACCAAGAAGACGACAAGTGGAGAGTCATCGACACTCTTCCCTATAGATACGGTTGTGACATCTACAAGGAAGAAGTGGTTGCAAGAAACGACTGGGGACCTATCAACGGAGAAGAAAACCAAAGCGCCTCTGCACCTTCCAAACACACTGACCATTCAGAATCCGAATCAGACGAGGAGCCCGAACACACACTAGAACCATTGGAGCAAGGGTTCATTGAAAGGGCTGAGCAAATCACCATTTACCCTCCTATGGCTACGTTAACCAAAACACAGGAAGTAGAGCTTCCTATCCACCCCAAAACAGGACATGTGATGATAGCAGACAATGCTGCCTTATTCCAAGCAATCGGACCAGACCAGCCCGACCCGCCACCAGAGAATGGAGGAATACATGGGGGAGGACCACCAGGGGGAGGAGGACTGCCAGGAGGAGGAGGACCACCAGGAGGAGGAGGACCCCTGGGTGGAGGGATACCTGGAGGAGGACCAATAGGTGGAGGAGTACCAGGACCAGGAGGAGGACACCACTCTGACAAATTCGCAGGGAATGCCCCAGAAGTATTCAAAGGGGACCGACACAAAACAGAAGAATTCCTCATGCAGTGGGAACTGTACTGGGGCATCAACAATAACAACCCTATCATGGCCAATGCATACAGACGAGCTATGTTATTCCTCACTTACATCCAAGGAAAAGACATTAACAACTGGATCACAGAAACCAGTAGATGGCTCAACCGACAGGTCACCACTGGAATCGCAGACAGTGACCCACGCCTATGGATTGAAGTCATCATGGCCTTCAACCGAAGGTTTTCAAATACACTAGAAAAGGAGCAAGCTCAGGCAATGCTCAAAAAGGGGATTAGAATGACAGGAGGAGATATCGATGCGTACGTCATGCAGTTCGAACAGTTGGCAAGACAAGCTAACTATTGATTGGATTCACCTCTTACGATGGATCTATTCACGGATGGACTACCCCATGACCAATACGAAAAGGCCTACACCTACAACAACCCCCAGACCTTCCAGGAATGGAAGGAGGTGGTCATCAGAAGACAACAACAATATATACACATGAAGGCCTGACTAGAACAACACTGGGGCCTTATGAACCCAGGAAGGCAACAGAACAACAGCAGAGGAACATGGAGAAACACATGTGGTACAGGATGGGGTCCCCCTTGCAATATTCTCAGGGACCCAAACACGATGGACATGTCCACAGACTGGGTCTGGGGAAGACTCACTGGGGCTGAAGAAATCCAAGGTAATTGGGACTGGGCACACCCTAGGAATCCCCCACCCAGAGGAGGATTTATGGGACAAGGATAGGGGCGATGTGATATGAGAGAAGTAACCTGCTACACTTGTGGACAGAAGGGGCACTTCAGTCAAAACTGCCCACAGCATACCTATAACCAGCCCAGCAGCAGTCAAAGGACCAACGCCTATCATGATGACGTAGAAGAAGAGCCCGTCAGAGCGGCGAAAGCCAAGACCCCTCAACAATGAGCAGACCAATGGATGAAGGGGGTAGCAGCCAAAGAAGATGAGGTAAAAGACCTCATACTACAGGATCTGTGGAAGAGAGAGGATTTTTGAAGTGCCTGAACCCATCGGCCTGGGTAAGGGCAGTAAAATGTAATTCTGTGATCATAACTCACTACCGTTCTATGAGAATTCCAGTATCAATTCGCACAAATTATGCCATGGCTGACATCAGAGCATTGGTGGACTCAGGAGCCACCAACAACTTCCTACGACCCACTTTTGTAAAGTAGATGGGGATTGGAATGAAGCCGCTGGAATGGCCAAAAAAGATATGGAATATTGACAATATGGAAAACAGGGCAGGACTAATCACACACTATGTAGATCTGGATGTACAAACAAAGGGAATCCACAAAGAAATGAGATTCCTTGTCACAGATATCGGCAGTGAAGACATAGTATTCAGATATCCCTGGCTGGCCACGTACAAACCAACCTTCAGCTGGAGGAAGAAGAGTTCATAGAAGGAAGAACCATGTCCACGGAACTGGCAATCCAGGTGAGACAATATACTACAAAAGCTGAGTTGCCACCTTGTTACTCCACATACCACCAACTATTCAATGAAGAAGCATCACATCAATTCCCACCCTCATGGGTATGGGATCACGAAATCCAGCTCAAGAAAGAAGCACCTGAAGCAATAGACTGCAAAGTGTACCCACTTATGCAAGAGGAGGACCAAGCCCTCCAGGCATTTCTAATGGAACAACTCAGCAAAGGATACATATGACCATCCAAATCTCCCTACGCTTCACTGTTCTTCTTCGTCAAAAAGAAGGACGGTAAACTACAACCTGTACAGGACTACCAATGCCTCAATTCATTCACCATACGCAACCAGTATCCTCTACCTCTCATCACTGACCTCATAACAGACCTTAGCAATGCCCATATATACACCAAGCTGGATATACGGTGGGGCTACAACAACATACGGATCAAGGAAGGTGACAAAGAGAAAGCAGCATTTAAGACAAAATACGGCCTATTCGAACCAACGGTGATGTTCTTCGGACTGACAAATTCCCCCGCAACATTTCAGACGATAATGAACCACATATGTCGGGACATCATTGCCAGACACGAACTCAGAGGAACCACCATACGGGTATACATGAACGACATTGGAATCGCAACACACATCAGGAAGAGTATGGATGATCACATCACGGCCATCAAAGATGTACTGGAAATATCAGCTAAGCACGACCTCTATTACAAGCTAGAAAAGTGCTTATTCCATGTGCCTCATATGGATTACCTGGGGGTAATCCTTGAAAAGGGGGTGACACACATGGACCCCGTCAAAATTTCTGGTATCAAAGACTGGCTGACGCCCACCAAAGTCAAAGACGTCTGATCATTTTTAGGCTTCTGCAACTTTTACCATGTGTTTATTCGAAACTTTTCACATCATGCAAAGCCCCTGAACCAACTAACAAAGAAAGGAGCTGACTGGAAATGGACGGGAATGGAACAGGACGTGTTCAATAAACTCAAGGGGCTCATTACATCAGAACTGGTATTGGCACACCCGCAGCTGAGTAAACTATTCGAACTAGAGGTTGATGCATCAGGGTTCGCAATAGGAGCGGTACTGTTACAATGAAAGGATGACAGAAAACGACACCCTATCAGCTATTTCTCAACTACACTCAACGAAGCCAAACAAAACTATGACATTTACGACCTAGAACTGTTAGCAATAGTCAAGGCATTCCAACACTGGTGGCCACTACTTGCAGGATCACCACACTGAACCAAAGTTTTCTCTAACCACATGAACCTGCAGTACTGGAGAAGCCCTCAGAAAAACAGCCGGAGAGTGGCAAGGGAAGTACTTGAACTATCGGAATATAACTTCGAAATTCACCACATCAAAGGGTCCACAAATGGATGAGCGGACGCATTATCATGAAGACCAGACTACGACCAGGGAGAAGGGGACAACAACAACATCACAGTACAACCAGACAAGGTCTTCATACGGGGCACCAACATTCAAGAAATACAAACTGACAAGGACCACCTGACCCCTAGGGACACCACTCCAGAAGACCCTGTATACGAACAAAACGAGGCCATTCTTAAAACCTGGGTGGACGCACACCGACTCAAAAAAATAGAAGGCATCTGGTACAAGGATGCGCGATGAGTAGTAACCGGGGGCATTCACGATAAGCGACGTATACTGCATGACCATCATGACCTCCCCACTTACGGACATCCAGGAATTAAGAGAACCGCCCAACTTATAGGGCGTGCATACTGGTGGCTGAGACTAACCAAGGACACCTTAGAATATGTCAAGGGATGCGCTGAATGTCAGCGCATCAAGGTTCAACATAGACGTGACAAGGCGTCTCTCAATCCCATATACCCCAGACCGGAAGCTATGCCATTTGAAACAATAGCCCTCAATTTCATAACTAAGTTACCCCAATCGCAGAGGTATGATACAATACTAACAATAACGGACCATGACTGTAGCAAAGCAGCCATCTTTATACCCTGTAATGAAGAAATCAGTGCGGAAGGAGTCGCCAATCTGTATCTGAAGCATGTTTTCACTCGCTTCAGACTTCCTACGAAGATCATAAGTGATTGTGACCCTCACTTCGCCAGTCGATTCACAAGAGAGCTCTGCAGAATCCTAGACATCAAACAAAATATCTCCACCACATACCACCCACAAACCGACGGACAATCGGAACGAACAAATCAATGGGTGGAACAATACCTCCGTTTCTGGGCAAACAAACAGCAGGACAACTGGCATGGGTACCTACCCCTCGCAGAATTCGCACACAATAATTGGCCACATGTTACGTCATGGTAGGGATGTTCACCCGACGTGGGTTAAGTTGATCTACTGAGACGCTGCACTAAGGGGTCTGGTTCTGGTTGTCAAGGGAAGTTCTGAAGAGGAACTTCAGTGAAGATGTACAAGTTGAAGAGTCTGCCTAAGCCAATAGTGGAACTTAGGATTCTTCAGTGAGAGGAGAGGGTTCATGAGAGATGGAGTATCAATAGGTCTTCGGATTGCTCTGAGTACCGTAAGATACAAGAAGTCAAGTCTAAGGCTACAAGCTACCTAGCAAGCCTGACTTTATAGTAAATGGGGATCCTAGGATTGAGTCATAATAGCATCCTAGGATTGAGTCAGAGACAATAAGTAACTATGGAGTGCAGTCCACAGTAATCACAAGCCGAGTCCTGAAACAAAAGATATAAGCCCCTTGACAATGGGCTAGAGTCACTATGACTTGTATGAGAACGTAAGTAAATGGAGGCAAAAATGAGTCATATCGTAACAGGGCAGTGGGGGTAGCGGAGTGTTTTACTTTAGCAATGAGGGCTTTTTCTTGGGCCTCCACCCAGTCAGCAATGAGGGGTCCCTGGATGTAAGATAGGGCAGTGAGGATGCGCAGGTAAGGTTGTGCCATGATGTTGATGTTGTCATTGAGGGCCCAGTAACGATGGAACTGGCTAAGGAAGGTGCTGCTGAGGGTGCAGTCACCAGTGAAGATGTTTGGAGCAACTGAGTGGAGTGCTCCTGATGTGATGGTGTGGGTGGTCATGGTGGCAGGGACTGTGACTGGTGCAGTGGTTATAGGTGCTGTGACAGGAGTGGGGACACGTGGAACAGAGGGGAGAGTAGGTGGTTCGATGGTGGGGAGTGGATTGTCTGGGTTACTGGGGTTGGCAGGTAAATACCAGCCAAGTCCTAGTCCATGTTCTGCTGGGTCTGCTGGGGCAGTGTGTGCTGGAGAGGTGAAGAAATTTGTGCCTTCTCTGGTGAGTTGGTGCCACTGATGGTTGATGAATTCAACCGGAACTGCTTTTCCTTCGTTATTAAGGTAATACCCTCCTTGTGGATCGTTAGGGAATGTAGACCAGTAGGTAGAGCCAACGATATGGGTCGAGAGATCTGCTCTTAAGCGATGGGGTACTAGGGTGGGGTGGATGGGATCTAAGGGGATGGATAAACTAGCTATGGTGTTTTCAGAGTGCTGTGGGTCGATAGGTACAGGGGAGCAGCAAACAGAGTTACTGCGACGAGGTAGAAGAGTCTTGTCTTATGTTAAGGCCTAGCAGGGCCTTGCTGTGCGATGTGCACCAGGGATACAAGGGGCAAGGATACTGGGAGCAAGGTATGAAGATAAGGTGCTCGGTGAGAGCATACAGGGACTAAGAGAGGTTGAGGTGACAAGGGTCCATGAAGGGCGACAGGGGAGCAAGGTCCTGAGGGACTAAGTTGATGGACTTAGCGGCGAGGTACAAGGGGTTCAGTCAGAAGGCCGAAGTACAAGGGACTAAGTCGAATGACTTAGGGTCTATGTGTGTATGCATTGTTATAGCACAAGTGCAAAGCTTCGAGGTGGCTCCCAACTAAGGGAAGACCAATGGTGTGTTACGTCATGGTAGGGACGTTCACCCAACGTGGGTTAAGTCGATCTACTGAGATGCTGCACTAAGGGTCTGGTTCTGGTTGTCAAGGGAAGTTCCGACAAGGAACTTCAGTGAAGATGTATGAGTTGAAGAGTCAGCCTAAGCCAATAGTGGAACTTAGGATTCTTCAGTGAGAGGAGAGTTCGGTGAGAGATGGAGTATTCACAGTCTTCGATTGCTCGAGTACCGTAGAGTACAAAAAGTCAAGTCTAAAGCTACAAGCTACCTAGCAAGCTTGACTTTATAGTAAATGGGGATCCTAGTACTGAGTCATAACGGCGTACTAGGATTGAGTCATCCGAACAATAAGTAACTGCGGCGCAGTCTGCAGTATGTATGAAACGAGTCTGAAACAAAAGATATAAGCCCCTTGACAACGGGCTAGAGTCACTATGACTCGTATGAGAAGTAAATAAAGAGTCACTATGACTCTTGTGAGATCAGTCACGTGAGACAGAGAGAGACAAAAGGAAAAGAATTGAGTCGTATCGTAACATGGTGGTGGTGAGACGACAAGAAGGGCACACAGTTGGAGGATGAACAAGTCTGGTATTTGCTAGTATGGTAAATGAAGACAAGACTAAGGAATTGTTGTAAAGTAGAGAGGCTTATATAGGTAGCTACTCCATGTCCATCCCATGAAGGGGTACTAAAAGGGAACAAAAGGAAATGCAAGAGGGGAAAGAATAGAAGGGGAATCGGAGTAGGAAGGCATACATGATAATGAGTCAACAAGTTAGTACTCCAAGGAAGTCCGAGAACATGTCAAAGCGAAGTAGTAAAAAGGAAAAGAAAGTCCGAGGTGATCCAGATCACGACAAAGAGGGCTGGCTGTCTGTCCACATCTGGTGACAGATGGGTGCTGTTGGCTCCTCGTCCTTGAGTGGGGAACTGGGCGATGGTGCTGTGGAACTCAGCTTGGGTGATGGGTCCCTCGGACCTGGCTCGCTCTCCCTCAGCCATGACGACCTCCAAGGTATCACCAGTGGCTGCTGATGCGCATTCTTTGTCGTGATCCGGCTCACCATAGACTTTCTTTTTCTTTTACCACTTCGCTTTGACATACACTCGGACTTCCTCAGAGTACTAACTTGCTGACTCATTACCATGTACGCCTTCCTACTCCGATTCCCCTTCTATTCCTTTCCCCTTTTACACTTCCCCTTGTTCCCCATTCTACCTCTCCCCATTTGCGTCTCCTATTGTTCTCTATTAGTACCCTCTTCATGGGACGGACCCTGAGTAGCTACCTATATAAGCTTGACCATGTATACGCTTATCCTCCAGTCTTGTCTTCGTTCATTATACTAGCGAATACCAGACCTGTCTACTCTTCCACTGTGTGCTTCCTTCTCGTCGTCTCATCACCACTGTCGGTCTCTCCTTAGTTGGGAGCCACCTCGAAGCTTTGCGCTTGTGCTATAACAACGCACACACACAGACCCTAAGTCGCTTGACTTAGTCCCTCGTACTTCGGCCATCTGACTGAAGCCCCTTGTACCTCGTCACTAAGTCCATCGACTTACCCTTGAACCCTTGCTCCTTGGTCGCCCTTCGTGGACCTTCGTCTCCTAGAACTCCCTCGGCCTCGGTTACCATCTACCAGGCACCTCGTCCTTGTACCCTGTCCTTGTCCCCCTCGTACCCTCGGTGCACGTCACACTGTAAGGCCCCGCTAGGCCTTAACATTCTTCCTCCAGCTTGGCGGCATAAATCCTCTCAGGGGTTCTGAGGTAATACAAAGATGTCGAGAGGGCGGCATTGGGCGTGAAGGGCATAGGTGACGTTGGAGGTAGTAGTGGAATGGGAGTGGGGGAGAATGAGAGATCATCTTCGGTTCTCCCACCTCTTATAAGTGTTTGTGGAGCGGTCTTCGAACGTTGATACTCTGCAAGAGCCTCATCGGTGAATAAGTCTTCCCGGTTGACCCACCGATTTTCCAAGTCGGGGTAGCCCTTCCATTTGATCAGGTATTGCTTCTTCCGTCCCCTGCCGAAATGCCGTTCGTCTAGAACCTTCTCAACTTCGTATTCTTCTTCTCCATCCACCAAATCAGGTGGCAGGTGCTGGTAATTTCTCCCATGGAGTGGAGTCTCATGGTATTTGGTGAGAAGATCCACATGGAACACTGTGTGAATTTTCCATTGCGGGGGAAGGTTGAGCCGATAGTTGACAGGGGACATCACCTGTTCAATCTTAGAGGGGCCATGCCATCACGGAGTGAGTTTCGCTGTTGGCTGGTGGGTGTGCAGGTGACGTCCCTCCAACCACACAAGGTCCCCTTGTTTGAATTTTGGCCCTGTCTTACTTGCAACCCATGACTGCTGCGCCTTCTTGATAAGTTCCTGTGCCCGTCTCCATGCTTCCCAGAACTGTTTGGTCCTGAGCGCTACCTGTGGAATGGGTGATGATTTATCCATCCAATCAGCGCATGGGTTATACCCCATAAGGAGATTGAAGGGTGACTCCCATGTGTATTCATGTGGTGTTATGACACTGCCTATTTTACTCCCTTTATTTTGCCTTAGGACACATGACACCTTTTACTTCTTATCACATGGTCATTCTCATATGAGTCATGGTGACTCATTACCTTGTTTGGTTCCATAAGAGTCATGATGACTCTAGCCCATTGCTAAGGGGCACTTTGTTTCATGTATATCTTGTTTCACATCTTACATGTGATTACTGTGGGCTGCATGCCGCAGTTCTTATTGTGATTGCTCAGTGACCAGATCCTAGGATGCCATTATCATTCTATCCTAGGATACCTCTTTACTTACTATAAATACAGGCTCACCAGGTAGTAGTAGCCTTAGACTTGACTTTTTGTACTCTATGGTACTCGAGCAATCGAAGACCTTGAATACTCCATATCTCACTGAACGAACCCTCTCCTCTCACCGAAGAATCCTAAGTTCCACTATTGGCTTAGGCAGACTCTTCAACTTGTACATCTTCACTGAAGTTCCTCTTCAGAACTTCCCTTGACAACCAGAACCAGACCCCTTAGTGCAGCGTCTCAGTAGATCAACTTAACCCACGTTGGGTGAACGTCCCTACCGTGACATAACATTAAGTCAAGTCTATCGAACCTATTGCCACTCTGGCTAAGGGACGAAGAATCTCTGAATCCAGATCAGTTGCCGGATTCAAACCATTTCCCATCGAGAGGAGAACAGATGACGATGTTCCTGCCCATGTAAAAGGAGCAGCCCTTTGGCAGGAAATAGATGGCAAAGAAGGTTTCTGGGTATACAACATACTCAGCGCAGTATACCTTGCCATCGAATATGAAGAAAGTACCAAGCAGTGGTACTTTATACAACGAGACAGCAGGACTAGAAAGTGGATTGCAATCCAACCAGTCCCCTCCTTGTATAACCTGGGAAGAAGATCGATCAGACCAACAACAGTGACAGCAATTCCACCAGACAACACTCCGTTGAAGGCAGGCCAGCATACCATGCCAACCACTAAGAGATGTGATACAAAAAGTTCTCCAATGGCAACACAAACAACCACTACAACCACAGCAACAGCAACCATGATGGCCATTCCACCGTCCACAGTACAAACGTTCTTCATGAAGACAGGAACAGGAACAGGAGGAAGTGGAAACCCCCCTGCTACGACAGCAGGAAGTGGTTCCTCTGGAGGTGGGCCCCCAGGACCACCAGGAGGAAGCAGACCGCCAGGAGGTGGCCCCCCAGCAGGCGGGGGGTGCACCTGGAGGCAGAGGTCCCACCGTGGGCGGGGGCGCACCTGGAGGAGGTCCTCCAGGGGGTGGCATCCCAGCAGGCGGGGGCGCAGGTCCCAGTGCAGGTCCCAGAGGGGCAAACGGCAAACTTGGAGGAAATCCCCCAACCGACTTTGATGGCACCTGATCGCTTGCAGACCAGTTCATGCAGGAATTCAACCTGTATCGTATCACGAACTTGGATGCTGAACAAATGGTGATACCAATGAAACGAGCGGCCCTGCTACTTGGATTCATAAAAGGGCCAAACGTAAAGGACTGGGTCAAGCGATGGACTAACTGGATCTTGGGCGAAATGAACAATGGAAGGCTCCCAAACGACGAATATTACTGGACAGCAGTGTCTCATGGCTTCGAACAAGCATTTCAAGATACTGGAGCAAGAGAAAGGGGTGAAGATAAATTGCGCCACTTGGCCTTTATACCAAATGAAGTGGATGCATTTATCGCTCAATTTGAATCTCTTGCTGCCAAAGCAATGTATCCTCTAGATGCTCAGTCGACACTCTCCCTATTTGCATCAAAACTTCCTTATCGCATGATGGATCACATCTATAAAGTGGTACACCCCCTCGATTTCAGAGGATGGGCCAATGGAGTACGCCAGTACCACTCGGACAACACTGCAGTCCAGAATATTCGGGGGATTTACAAAGAAACTCCAAAGAAGAAGGGCACGGGCAAGATGAACCCCATGCAATTGGCAAAGATGCTAGGCATCAAAATGCCAGCCCCAGCTTCAGATGCAATGGATACTTGGGCAGACCGCTCCCGTTCCAACTTCAATTGTAAAGGAACAAAAGGGAGAGCAGCTGCAACCACGGCAGACAAGCCAGATGTTGAAGTTCAAAAGAAAGAAGGCCGTTGTTTCAACTGTAACAAGCAAGGACACCTCTCGCGAAATTGTCTGGACAAAGTAAAGGACAAGAAACCTCCTCAGAAGGCTCACAAGGCTAAAGCCGAAGAAAGCGAACATGAGGAAGAATCGGAAGAGGAACAGTCTGAAACTGAATCCACCCCTACCGATATGCAATCTTCCCTTATTAAAAGCCTTTCAACAAAGGAAAAATATGAAATGTTGAAGCAGGCTTGGGATGCTGAGCATGGGAAGGATTTTTAAAACGCACAACCCCTCCGGTCTGGGCGCGTGCATTACAGTTTAAAGGCATGTTTGTTTGTAAATATTGAAGTCTCCAAATCCCAACTCTGATACAAACTTCACACACAATGGCTGAAAGAAAAGTTCTCGTGGATTCAGGAGCCACTGACAACTTTATAGACTTCAAACTCCTGAAAAGAATGAAGATTGGTAAACTAAAGCTACCATGACCCTGTATTGTGTGGAACATTGACGGGACCCAGAACAAGTCAGGAATCATCAAGTACTATATTGACCTGCAAGTCCGAACTGGGGAAAAGAAACAGAATATGCGATTCTTCGTCACCAATCTAGGAGATGACGAGATGGTGTTAGGGTACCCTTGGCTCGCAGCCTTCCTGTTGTGATCCGGCTCACCATGGACTTTCTTTTCTTTTTTACTACTTCACATTGTTACGTCATGGTAGGGACGTTCACCCGACATGGGTTAAGTCGGTCTACTGAGACACTGCACTAAGGGGTCTGGTTCTGGTTGTTAAGGGGAAGTTCCGAGGAGGAACTTCAGTGAAGATGTATGAGTTGAAGAGTCAGCCTAAGCCAATAGTGGAACTTAGGATTCTTCAGTGAGAGGAGAGTTCGGTCGAGAGATGGAGTATTCACAGTCTTCAATTGCTCGAGTACCGTAGGATACAAAAAGTCAAGTCTAAGGCTACAAGCTATCTAGTATGCCTGACTTTATAGTATCTACAAGGGATCCTAGGATGGAGTCACAATAGTATCCTAGGATCTAGTCATCATGTCTCCAAGACAATGAAACAAATAAGTAACTGTGGCGCAGCCCGCAGTAATCACAAGCTAAGGTATGAAATGAAAGATATACTCCTTAGCAACAGGTTAGAGTCACTATGACTCTTATGGAACCAAACAAGGTAATGAGTCACCATGACTCATATGAGAATGACCACGTGATAAGAAGTAAAAGGGTCACGTGTCCTAAGGCAAAATAAAGGGAGTAAAATAGGCAGTGTCATAACACAGCCCCCCTTTCAAGCACAAAGTTGCCTCGGCTTTGCCAAACTAAGAGCCCCCTTGGTCCAATTGAGGGTCTCTGGTTTCTTTGTCATCTTCAGTCCTTCTGTCTTCTGCAATCCAGCTTCTATCTTGGTTCTTCTGAGTGGTCCCCCTCCCTCTTCCTGTTTGACCGTCTTGGTGACCCAAATCTCAATTTGGGGTACCTGTCTCCAGGATCTGTTGGCGAAGGGGTGAAGATGGCAGGTATGTTTGCTATCTCCCACTAATAGGCCAGCTGATGGGTAGCACCTCTCTTTGCTGCGGCTATTAGTGTCTGGGTTCTTGTGTCTTGAAGCTGGTTGCTCTTCCTCTAAGTTACTGTCTTCAACAGTAACACATCTCCCACTCCTCTTGTCATCCCATCCTCCAGCGTATGTGGTCTGGGAATTCTTGTTCGCACCCACTGCAGTATTTCTTGCCAGCAGCGATCTCAGCTTTCTTGAGAGCCTGCCTGGCACCGTTTCTGAATCGGTTATGTGTGGGGTTGAGAATTTGGTCTCTACTGTGGGGAGGATGGCCTGTGATCGAATGTGCGCGTCTCGCCAAGGGAAGAGGACAGGTGGGTGCCTCTTGGTCTTTGAGGGCTTCTGAATAGAGGTGCAAGTCATAGCTTGGGATTGGAAAGGAGTGCATTGCATATGACTGGTGGGAGGAGATGGAGGAGCTATGATAGCAGTGGAGGGAGCAGATGTAGTGGACTTGATAGTAGTGGAGGGAGTATGGTGAAGGGAATGATGAGTTGCATCTGTCGTCCTGTGTTACGCTACGGTAAGCGCGGGCCTTGCTTTAGGCGACAGTAAGACGCGAGTACTCAGCTCTACGATGTCTAAGTCGAACGTGGGACTTGTCGTGTCCTAACACGCCGATAACTCACAACTGGGAAGGCTTCTTGGTAAGCCTTATGCAGTGCGCTTCTCTTGATGTCCTAATACTTCACAAAGGAAGGAGGGATGAGGAACCAATGATTCAAGAAGACCAAGATGGCGATCCTTGGTCTTCTGTGACTACTACTTATACAAGAAGACAGAGGGCTTTAAAGCGCCTCTTAGATGATGTTGGCCTATAGCGTATCTAGCTCGAACCCTAGTACTGCTATCCTAGTAATCAGTAAGCGTATAGTAACATGTGATACTACTGCTGACTGATAACACGTGAAAGATAGAGTCCCTGACTAATGTAAGAAATCACGAGCCTACTACTGTAGTCAGAACCTAGTAGTAAGCGTCCGAGTCCGGTCCGTGACATCCTGGCCCATCTTATATACATTTTGTGGCCTTTGGACTTGTTTGGTCCCTTCTTTGCTTTAAACTCCACTATCAAGTCGTCCATGTGGACATCTTCTGCTTTCTCCCACGAACTGTCACTCGTGGGATAACCTTTCCACTTGATTAGGTAGTAGAGCTTGCGCCCTTTCCCATGTTGCTGCGCATCTAGAATCTTCTCGACCTCGTACTCGGGTTCTTCGTTGATGATCTCTGGTGGTGGTCGGGTATAGTTTGGTCTGTGGAGCTCCGTTTCTTTATATGGAGTTATTAGATTCGCATGAAACACATTGTGAATCTTCCATTGTCTTGGCAGCTCCACACGATATACTACCTCCGATAGTCGTTTCAGAACCTTAAAAGGTCCATGCCGTTTCGGCCCGAGTTTAGCCGTTGGGTACAGGGTCTTGAGGTGTGTTCCTTCAATCCAAACTTGATCCCCTTCATTGTACGGTTGGAACCTCTTGTTCCCTTTGTGTGCGATGGCCATCATTTTTTGTGCTTTGATGATATTTTCATGGCCATCCGTTCTTGCCTTCTCTATGGCTGTAAGCCTTTCTTCAACCGAAGGGACTTTGCTCTTGGTTACAATTTCAATCTTTGGTGTATACCCTATGAGCATTTCGTAGGGGGTCCTTTTGGTTGTGGCATTCGGCCACTGGTTGTGCGCAAATTCTGCCATTGGCAAATATTTGTGCCAGTCATCTTGTCTTTCGTCGCACCAAAATCGAAGGTACTGTTCGAGCCATTGGTTTGTCCTTTCCGACTGGCCATCAGTTCTTGGATGATATGCCGTACTGATGTTTTGGTGTATCTTCAGTGCTTCACACAGGCCTTTGGTGAAGTGTGATGTAAATTGGGTATCTCGGTCAGAGATAATCTTCTTAGGGGCACCGAATCAGGTGTACACGTGTTTCAGGTAGAGTTCTGCTACCCCTTCTGCAGTAATTGTCTCTTGGCAGGGTATAAATACCACCACTTTACTGCAATCATGATCCGTAACTGTGAGGATCGTGTCGTATTTGCCCGAAAGTGGCAACTTTGTGATGAAGTCCATGGCAACTGTCTTGAATGGCAAAGAGTTTTCTGGAGCTATAGGGATCATAGCTGGTTTTAGTGGCTGCGTGTTGATTTTGTTTGCTTGGCACACTGCGCATCCCTTTACGTATTGCTCCACATCTTCTTTCATCTTTGGCCACCAGAAGTCCCGTTTTGCCAGGGCGTACGTGTTTGTGATTCCTGGGTGTCCGGCTGATGGGGTATTGTGGTAAAAGTGAATTACCCCCCTCTTCAGATCGTTGTCTCCAGCAACGATGATCCGGTCTGTGTTGTTTTCAATTTTCCACCAAATTCTGACTAATTTGGTGAGCGCATAGGTGTTTGACCATTTTCTGAGCTGTTTCTGGCTCTTTTTGTTTGTTTGTTGGTCTTCTTCCACCTGGTTCTGGAGGGATTGATACTTGCGGTGGTTTATGGTTCCGCTATAGTGTTCCCTTTCTTTCTGGTTCGAGGGATTATAATATTCTGATCCCATCATTCATGTGAAACTGAACAAGATAGGTGGTAGAACCACCAGTGCCTTGTTATCGTTTTCGCCTTGTTCGTAGTCAGGGCGTCTTGACATTGTGTCCACCCGACCATTCTTCTTCCCGGCTATATGGACTAACTCAAAGTCGTATTCCATGAGCTCCGCATGCCATCTTGCTACTCTTCTGTTATGGTCACCTGGATTCTTCCAGTATAACAGATTAGTGTGATCTATATGCACCTTCACTTTGAAAGCAGGTTGGTGTAGGAAATGTCTCCAATGTTTGAACATTTCCACAAGGGCTAGAAGCTCCTTGTTATACACATCGTAGTTTCTTTGGGCATCGTTCATGGTTTTCAAGAAGAATGCTACTGGGTGGAGCACTCCTTCTTTGTTTCGTTGCATTAGGACAGCTCCCATTGCATAGTTTGAGGCATCAACTTCGACCTCAAACGGTTTTTCTTGGTCCGGTTGTATCAAGACCGGTTCTTCACATATTCGCTTTTTTAGTGTTTCAAAAGTGCTTTGTTCTCTTGGCCCCCAGTTCCATTGAACACCTTTCTTTAGTTGGTCGTTCAATGCCTTTGCAATGAAGGAAAATCCATGGATAAATCGCCTGTAGAAGCTGCAGAATCCTAGGAAAGCCCGAATGTCTTTAGTGGTTTTCGGTGCTTTCCATTCTGCCACTCTGGCGACTTTAACCGGATCCATGGTGACGGTTCCTTTTTCCAAGATTACTCCTAGAAATTCAATGCGTTCTACCTTGAAAAGGCATTTGCTGGGCTTTAGGTAGAGATCTAGCTTTTGAAGTTGTTCGAGGACTTTGTTAACCAAATTGCGGTGTTCTTCTTCATCCTTCTTTGTTGCTATAAGGATGTCGTCCATGTAGATGATTACTTGACCTGTTGCTGTAAGGTCATTGAATTGCATATTCATCATCCGCTGGAAGACTGCGGGGGCATTTTTCAGCCCAAATGGCATCACTGTTGGTTCAAAAAGTCCTAAGTTCGTTTTGAAGGTGGCTTTTGGCTCATCGCCTTCTCGGAAGCAAATATTGTTGTATCCTGCTCGTACATCCATTTTGGTGAATAACCTGGCATTCTTCACCTTGTCGACTAGTTCCTGTATTAGAGGCAATGGGTATCGGTCGGGGATTGTGAATGAGTTTAATTTTCGGTAGTCCACCACTGGACAAAGTTTTCCATCTTTCTTTCCAATAAAGAAGAAGGGTGACGAGTATTGTGATTTTGATGGGCGAATATAACCCTTATCCAAGTTATCTTTGATGTATTCGTCGAGCTTTTCTTGCTCGCCTTTAGATAATGGGTATATTTTGCAGTCTAGAGTTTTTGGGGTGTCCTCTGTAAAATCAATAGCAATATCCCATGGTTGGTGTACTGGATATTGCTTTGCTTCTTCTTCAGAAAAGACCTTCTTCCACTTGTGGTAGTGTTTCGGGACTACCTGGTCCCAGGTTTTCTCTTCTTTTGGCAGCGCTTTTACTGCCATCTCAGTTGATGTCGAGTTTCTTTTGAGACTTTCTTCATCCATTCGGTGGATAAAGAGTTCTTCTCCAGGGGTGCATAACGATGCAGCCTTCTTGGTCCACGCATCTTGTATGCGTACCACTTCTGCATCCATTGTATATGAGAGGGTCTTGATGACAAGTGGTTGCATGCTTTCATCAAGGGTCGCACTTCTCCAATCGATCAATGGCTGGAAGGCTGCAAGCCAAGGGTACCCTAACACCATCTCGTCATCTCCTAGATTGGTGACGAGGAATCACATATTCTGTTTCTTTTCCCCAGTTTGGACTTGCAGGTCAATGTAGTACTTGATGATTCCTGACTTGTTCTGGGTCCCGTCAATGTTCCACACAATGCGGGGTCGTGGCAGCTTTAGTTTGCCAATCTTCATTCTTTTCAGGAGCTTGAAGTCGATAAAGTTGTCAGTGGCTCCTGAATCCATGAGAACTTTTCTTTCAGCCATTGTGTGTGAAGTTTGTATCAGAGTTGGGATTTGGAGACTTCAATATTTACAAACAAACACATCTTTAAACTGTAATGCACGCGCCCAGACCAGAGGGGTTGTGTGTTTTAAAAATCCTTCCCATGCTCAGCATCCCAAGCCTGCTTCAACATTTCATATTTTTCCTTTGTTGAAAGGTTTTTAATAAGGGAAGATTGCATATCGGTAGGGGTGGATTCAGTTTCAGACTGTTCCTCTTCTGGTTCTTCCTCCTGTTCGCTTTCTTCGGCTGTAGCCTTGTGAGCCTTCTGAGGAGGTTTCTTGTCCTTTACCTTGTCCGGACAATTTTATGAGAGGTGTCCTTGTTTGTTGCAGTTAAAGCAACAGCCTTCTTTCTTCTGGACTTCAACATCTGGTTTATCCGCAGTGGTTGCAGCCACCCTCCCTTTTGTTCCTTTATGATTAAAGTTGGAACGAGAATGGTCTGCCTGAGTATCCATTGCGTCTGAGGCTGGGGCTGGCATTTTGATGCCTAGCATTTTTGCCAATTGCGTGGGGTTCATCTTGCCCGTGCTCTTTTTCCTTGGAGTTTCTTCGTAAATCCCCTGAATATTCTGGACTGCAGTGTTGTCTGAGTGGTACTGGCGTACTCCATTGGCCCATCCTCTGAAATCAAGGGGGCGTACCACTTTGTAGACGTGATCCATCATGCGATAGGGAAGTTTAGACGCAAATAGGGAGAGTGTTGACTGAGCACTTAGAGGATACGTTGCTTCAGCAGCAAGAGATTCAAATTGAGCGATAAACGCGTCCACTTCATTTGGTATGAAGGCCAAGTGGCGCAGTTTATCTTCAGCTCTTTCTCTTGCTCCAGTATCTTGGAATGCTTGTTCAAAGCCTTGAGACACTGCTGTCCAATAATATTCGTCGTTTGGGAGTCTTACGTTATTCATTTCGCCTAGGATCCAGTTGGTCCACCTTTTTACCCAGTCCTTTACGTTTGGCCCTTTTATGAATCCGAGTAGCAGGGCCGCTCGTTTCATTGGTATCGCCATTTGTTCAGCATCCAAGTTCGTGATACGATACAGGTTGAACTCCTGCATGAACTGGTCTGCGAGCGATCGGGTGCCATCAAAGTCAGTTGGGGGATTTCCTCCAAGTTTGCCGTTTGCCCCTCCGGGGCCTGCACCGGCACCTGCACCCCCACCTGCAGGAACGCCACCCCCTGGAGGACCTCCTCTGGGTGCGCCCCCACCTGCGGCGGGACCTCCGCCTCCAGGTGCACCCCCACCTGCTGGGGGGCCACCTCCTGGCGGTCTGCTTCCTCCTGGTGGTCCTGGGGGCCCACCTCCAGAGGAACCACTTCCTGCTGTCGTAGCAGGGGGGTTTCCACTTCCTCCTGTTCCTGTTCCTGTTTTTGTAAAAAATGTCTGTACTATGGACGGTGGAATGGCCGTCGTGGTTGCTGCTGCGGTTGTAGTGGTTGTCTGTGTTGCCATTGGAGAACTTTTTGTATCACGTCTCTTAGCGGTTGGCACGGTATGCTGGCCTGCCTTCAACAGTGTATCGTCTGGTGGAATCGCTGATACTGTCATTGGTCTGATCGATCTTCTTCCCAGGTTATACAGGGAGGGGACTGGTTGAGTAGCTGTCCAACGCCTAGTCCTGCTGTCTTGCTGTATGAAGTACCACTGCTCGGTACTTTCTTCGTATTCGATGGCGAGGTATGCTGCGCTGAGTATGTCATATACCCAATAACCTTCTTCGCCTTCAATTTCCTGCCAAAGGGCTGCTCCTTTTACGTGGCCAGAAACTTTGTCTTCTGTTCTCCTCTCGATGGGAAATGGTTTGAATCTGAGGATTGATCTGGATTCAGAAATTCTTCGTTCCTTAGCCAGAGTGGCAATAGGTTCGATAGACTTGACTTAATGTTACGTCACGGTAGGGATGTTCACCCGACGTGGGTTAAGTCGGTCTACTGAGACACTGCACTAAGGGGTCTGGTTCTGGTTGTTAAGGGGAAGTTCCGAGGAGGAACTTCAGTGAGGATGTACAAGTTGAAGAGTCAGCCTAAGCCAATAGTGGAACTTAGGATTCTTCAGTGAGAGGAGAGTTCGGTCAAGAGATGGAGTATTCACAGTCTTCAATTGCTCGAGTACCGTAGGATACAAAAAGTCAAGTCTAAGGCTACAAGCTACCTAGCAAGCCTAACTTTATAGTAAGTAGGGATCCTAGGATTGAGTCACAATAGCATCCTAGGATCGAGTCAGAAATGATAAGTAACTGCGGAGCACAGTCCACAGTAATCACAGGCCGAGTCCTGAAACAAAAGATATAAGCCCCTTAGCAACGGGCTAGAGTCACTGTGACTCATATGAGAAGGTAAAGGAATAGGAAGCGAAAATGAGTCGTATCGTAACACCCATCGCCACAGACCCCCATTCCCTTCCTTTCGAAACCATTGCCTTGGATTTCATCACAAAGCTCCCCCTATCCTCCAACTACAATACTATACTTACAATTATGGACCACAACTGCTCTAAAGCCTCCATCTTTATCCCCTGCAACGAAACCATAGACGCTGAGAAAACTGCATTACTTTACGCTACTTATGTACTTCCCCATTACAGACTTCCCAAACGCATCATTTTGGACAGAGACCCTTGTTTTACTTCCGCATTTACCAAAGAACTTTGCAAATTACTTCACATCGATCAGAACATTAGTACCGCTTACCACCCCCAAACTGACGGCCAATTGGAACACACTAACCAATGGCTGGAACAGTATCTCCGCATCTTCACTAATTACAAACAGGACGACTGGGCATCTTGGCTCCCCCTTGCACAATTCGCACACAACTCCTGGCCCAGTTCTACCACGAAAAAGACTCCCTTTGACCTCCTCATGGGACACACCCCACGCGTTCACCAAACCTTCCGCTTCTCCACTGTCCCCTCTGTTGACCAGCACATGCAGCAGATCAAGGAAGCACGCCAACAGGCACAAGACACTATCAAGCGCTCACAGGACCTCATGACTAGGTCACACACTCGCTTCACCCCCTACTGTGTCGGAGATAGAGTCTGGCTCAAGGCCAGGAACCTTCACACCACCCATCCATCTGCCAAACTATCCCCACGACATTATGGCCCCTTCCTAATCACTGCTGCCATTTCACATACCTCTTACCGTCTCAAGCTCCCTCCGCAATGGAAGATACATAATGTCTTTCATGCTTCCCTTCTCACCCCTTTCAAGGAAACACCCGAGCATGATCCAAACTTTACGGAACCTTCCCCTGACCTGATTGATGGGGAACTGGAGTGGGAAGTGGAGCAAATTCTAGGGTCACAATGCAGGCGCAACCAACTGCAGTATTTGGTCAGATGGAAGGGCTTCTCCGAGGCCCATGACTCATAGGAACCCTCAGCTCACATTCATGCCGACCAACTTGTTACCAACTTCCATCGGCAAAACCCTAGCTCCATCCGCTCCCTTTGGGACGGACCCGGAGTAACCCCATATTTAAACCCTGCCTTCTCCCCCACTCCACTCATCATCTGCTCTATCACTCTGTCCCCTGCCACTACTTGTCCTACTGCCACTACTGCTACTATATCTGCATCCCCTGCTACCACCAACGATCGCTCTCTTGCTGACTGCATTGGTTTGCATGCCGCATCCCCTGTCCCCACTGAGGGAACTTTCGGCACCTCGGGGTCTCCTCTAGGCAATCCACTCCCACTGGCTGATCACATCCAGTCTCCGACCCCATCTCCAGAGCCTCTCCCTATTCCCCCTCGTTCCCCTGCTTATCTCCGCCTCCACACCCCTGAGCCTAACCGCCCCCTCACGCCATTCTCCCACTCCCCATCACCGGCTTCTTCCATCGACTTGGGCAACAATAGGTCCGATGATGACCCCCCTGCGGGCTTCATGATCTATGACTCATGACGAGCCAACCATGCTCGTTACTCTTTCCCCATCACTGGACTGGACGGCACTCCCAAGCATCCCCATTACATTCGCTATGAATGGGACCATGAGGGCCACAACCACTTTGTCTTAGAGCATCGCAGGGACACTGGCCACTACCAGGACTATGGAGCTCCTCTCACCGCTGCCCCCTTCCACGGACCCCCCCCTGCCTACCCCAATAACACTGACCTCTCCCCCTTCCACACCAACCACCCTGACAAGGAGGCCATTGAAACAGGTCTAAGGGTCCTCAATGATGTTAGGGTCAATGCTGACATCGACAGGTACCACTTCCTGGAAGAGGAGCACCACATCCTACTGGAATGGGAGAGGGACCTGGCAGATGCCTGGAACGACTGGAGGAGGAGGTCAGGAGCCATCTGGCAGAGGCTGGTTACATCACAGGCGCGCACGCGCCTTCACCCTTATCTTATGGGGAATGCTTACATTCCTCACCCATGCTACACTGACGACGCAATGGTGTCCTCTAGTATTCCCATCCGGGAGTATCTGGAGGATCAACACCCAGGGGGGGAGTGTTACACCCGCTTCCCCATGCCTTGGCTTCACGATGAAGAGAAGCCAGGTGTGTCTCACTGGATCCTATCCCAGGGTCATGAGTCCCATGCCTCCCAGAAGGCCCCCCTTCCCAATCCTCAGCCCGTCCGCCCCTCCATCCTCAAGTGCACCAAGTGCTGCGTCCCCAACGTCACCCACTCAGCCAAGAACTGCCCCATGTGGCAGCGCTGCTTCTACTGCGACAATGTGGGTCACCCAGCATACAAGTGCTTCTACCCGCACTCCAGGTGTTTTGATGGAGAGAGGTGCCGCATTCCCCCCAAGCACAAACACTTCAAGGGTGGTTGTGAGTGGTACTTCAAGTCGTGGCAGTCCTTCTATGGGAACGACACTTATGACAACGACTACAATGCTTATGATGACGTCAACTGGGAGGTGGAGGATCGGGGTGATTAATGCGTGGAAGCATCCACCAAGAGCAGGGGTGATGTCGTGATCTGGCTCACCACAGACTTTCTTTTCTTTTTTACTACTTCACATTGACATATTCTCGGACTTCCTCGGAGTACTAACTTGTTGACTCATTATCATGTATGCTTCCCTACTCCGATTCCCCTTCTATTCTTTCCCCTCTTGCGTTTCCCTTTGTTCCCTTTTAATACCTCTTCATGGGATGGACCCGGAGTAGCTACCTATATAAGCCTCTCCACTTTACGATGATTCCTTAGTCTTGTCTTCGTTTATCGTACTAGCGAATACCAGACTTGTCTACTCCTCTCTGTGTGCCTCCTTCTCGTCGTCTCACCACCACTGTCAGTCTTCCTTTAGTTAGGAGCCACTTCGAAGCTTTGCGCTTGTGCTATAACAACGTGCACACACAGACCCTAAGTCATCCGACTTAGTCCCTCGTACCTCGGCCCTCTGACCAAACCCCCTTGTACCTTGTCACTATGTCCTTTGACTTAGCCCCTTGAAACCTTGCCCCTTGGTCATCCTTCATGGGCCTCTGTCACCTCGAAGCACCCCTCTCGGTCCTTGTCACTTTTACTAAGTACCTTGTTCTCGAACTCTGTCCTTGTCCCCTCGTACCCTTGGTGCACATCACACAGTAAGGCCCCGCTAGGCCTTAATGTTAAGGCCTAGCGGGGCCTTGCAGTGCGACGTGCACCGAGGGTACGAGGGGGACAAGGACAGGGTACAAGGACAAGGTACTTGGGGATGGTGACCAAGGCCGAGGGGGGTTCTAAGAGACGAAGGTCCGCAAGGGACGACCAAGGAGCAAGGGTTCGAAGGGTAAGTCGATGGACTTAGTGACGAGGTACAAGGGGCTTTGGTCAGACGGCCGAAGTACGAGGGACTAAGTTGAGCGACTTAGGGTCTGTGTGTGCGCGTTGTTATAGCACAAGTGCAAAGCTTCGAGGTGGCTCCCAACTAAGGGAAGACCGACAGTGGTGATGAGACGACGAGAAGGGAGCACACAGTGGAGGAGTAAACAAGTCTTGGTATTCGCTAGTATAATAAACGAAGACAAGACTGGGGAATAAGCACACAAGTGGTCGAGCTTATATATGCAGCTACTCCGTGTCTGTCCCGTGAAGGGGATACTATAATGGAGAACAAAGACAACGCGAATGGGGAAGAGGGTAGAATAGGGAACAATAGGAAATGCAAAAGGGGAAGAGGGAAGAAGGGGAATCGGAGTAAGAGGGCGTACATAGTGATGAGTCAACAGGTTAGTACTCCGAGGGGAAGTAGGAATGAGTCAAAGCAATATAGTAAAGAGAAAATAAGTCCGCGGGGAGCCAGATCACGACACTTAACACTTCCAGCCATTGATCGATTGGAGAAGTGCGACCCTTGATGAAAGCATGCAACCACTTGTCATCAAGACCCTCTCATATACAACGGATGCAGAAGTGGTACGCATATGAGATGCATGGACCAAAAAGGCTGCATCGTTATGCACCCCTGGGGAAGAACTCTTTATCTACCAAATGGATGAAGAAAACCTCAAAAGAAACTCAACATCAACCAAAATGGCAGTAAAGGCACTGCCAAAAGAAGAGAAAACCTGGGATCAGATAGTCCCAAAACACTACCACAAATGGAAAAAGGTCTTTTCTGAAGAAGAGGCAAAGCGATATCCAGTACACCAACCATGGGATATTGCTATTGATTTTATAGAGGACACCCCAAAAACTCTAGACTGCAAAATATACCTGTTATCTAAAGGCGAGCAAGAAAAGCTCGATGAATACATCAAAGATAACTTGGATAAGGGTTATATTCGTCCATCAAAATCACAATACTCGTCACCCTTCTTTGTTGGAAAGAAAGATGGAAAACTTTGTCCAGTAGTGGACTACTGAAGACTAAATTCCTTCACAATCCCTGACCGATACCCATTGCCTCTAATACAGGAACTAGTCGACAAGGTGAAGAGCGCCATGTTATTCACCAAAATGGATGTATGAGCAGGATACAACAATATTCACTTCCGAGAAGGCAATGAACCAAAAGCCACCTTCAAAATGAACTTGGGACTTTTTGAACCAACAGTGATGCCATTTGGGCTGAAAAATGCCCCCACAGTCTTCCAGCAGATGATGAATACGCAATTCAATGACCTTACAGCAACAGGTCAAGTAATCATCTACATGGACGACATCCTTATAGCAACAAAGAAGGATGAAGAAGAACACCGCAATTTGGTTAACAAAGTCCTCGAACAACTTCAAAAGCTAGATCTCTACCTAAAGCCTAGCAAGTGCCTCTTCGAGGTAGAATGCATCAAATTTCTAGGAGTAATCTTGGAAAAAGGAACCGTTACCATGGATCTGGTTAAAGTCGCCAGAGTTGCAGAATGGAAAACACCAAAAACCACTAAAGACATTCGGGCTTTCCTAGGATTCTGCAACTTCTATAGGTGATTTATCCGTGGATTTTCCTTCATTGCAAAGGCATTGAACGACCAACTAAAGAAAGGTGTTCAATGGAACTGGGGGCCAAGAGAACAAAGCACTTTTGAAACACTAAAAAAGCGAATATGTGAAGAACCGGTTTTGATACAACTGGACCAAGAAAAACCATTTGAGGTTGAAGTTGATGCCTCAAACTATGCAATGGGAGCTGTCCTAATGCAACGAAATAAAGGAGTGCTCCACCCGGTAGCATTCTTCTTGAAGACCATGAACGATGCTCAAAGGAACTACAATGTGTATAACAAGGAGCTTCTAGCCCTTGTGGAAATGTTCAGACATTGGAGACATTTCCTGCACCAACCCACTTTCAAAGTGAAGGTGCATACAGATCACGCTAACCTGTTATACTGGAAGAACCCAGGCGACCATAACAGAAGAGTAGCAAGATGGCATGCGGAACTCATAGAATATGACTTTGAGTTGGTCCATATAGCCAGGAAGAAGAATGGTTGGGCGGACATGTTGTCACAACGCCCTGACTATGAACAAGGCAAAAACGATAACAAGGCACTGGTGGTTCTACCACCTATCTTGTTCAGTTTTGCATGAATGATGGGATCAGAATATTATAATCCCTTAATGTTAAGGCCTAGCGGGGCCTTGCTGTGCGACGTGCACCGAGGGTACAAGGGGACAAAGACAGAGTACGAGAACAAGGTGCTTGGTAAAGCCAACAAGGGTTGGGGGAGTTCTAGGAGACAAAGGTCCATGAAGGATGACCAAGGAACAAGGGTTCAAAAGGGGGTAAGTCAATGGACTTAGTGACGAGGTACAAGGGGCTTCAGCCAGAAGGCCAAGGTACGAGGGACTAAGTCAAATGACTTAGGGTCTGTGTGTGCACGTTGTTATAGCACAAGCGCAAAGCTTCGATGTGGCTTTCAACTAAGGGAAGACCGACAGTGGTGGTGAGACGACGAGAAGGAGGCACACAGAGAGGAGTAGACAAGTCTGGTATTCACTAGTATGATAAATGAAGACAAGACTGAGGAATAAGTGTATACATGGTCAAGCTTATATAGGTATCTGCTCCAGGTTCGTCCCATGAAGGGGATACTAAGAGGGAACAAAGGGAACGTAAAAAGGGGAAAGAGATAGAAGGGGAATCGGAGTAGAGAAGCGTACATGGTAATGAGTCAACAAGTTAGTACTCTGAGGAAGTCCGAGAAGATGTCAAAGCGAAGTAGTAAAAGAAAAAGAAAAAGAAAAAGAAAGTCCAAGGTGAGCCAGATCACGACACTTAAACCAGAAAGAAAGGGAACACTATAGCGGAACTATAAACCATTGCAAGTATCAATCCCTCCAGAACCAGGTGGAAGAAGACCAACAAACAAACGAAAAGAGCCAGAAGCAGCTCAGAAAATGGTCGAACACCTATGCACTCACCAAACTAGTCGGAATTTGGTGGAAAATCAAAGGCGACACTGACCGGATCGTCGTTGCCAGAGACAATGACCTGAAGAGGGGGGTAATTCACTTTTACCATGATACCCCATCCGCCAGACACCCAGGAATTACAAATACCTACACCCTGGCAAAACGAGACTTCTGGTGGCCAAAGATGAAGGAAGATGTGGAGCAATATGTGAAGGGATGTGGAGCATGCCAAGCTAACAAAATTAATATGCAGCCACTCAAACCAGCAATGATCCCAATCACTCCAACCAATTCCTTGCCATTCGAAACAATCGCAATGGACTTCATCACGAAATTACCATTGTCAGGCAAATACAACACGATCCTTACAATCACAGATCATGATTGCAGCAAAGCGGCAGTATTCATACCATGCCAAGAAACAATTACTGCGGAAGGGGTAGCGGAACTCTACCTGAAACACGTATACACCTGGTTTGGCGTCCCAAAGAAAATTATCTCAGACTGAGATACCCAATTTACATCACACTTTGCCAAAGGCCTGTGCAAAGCACTGAAGATACACCAAAACATCAGTATGGCATATCATCCAAGAACTGATGGCCAGTCGGAAAGGACAAACCAATGGCTTGAGCAGTACCTTCGATTTTGGTGCAATGAAAGACAAGATGACTGGCACAAATATTTGCCAATGGCAGAATTTGCGCACAACCAGTGACTGAATGCCACAACCTAAAGGACCCCCTACGAAATGCTCATAGGGTATACACCAAAGATTGAAATTGTGACCAAGAGCAAGGTCCCTTCGGTTGAAGAAAGGCTTACAGCCATAGAGAAGGCAAGAACGGATGGCCATGAAAATATCATCAAAGCACAAAAAATGATGGCCATCGCACACAAAGGGAACAAGAGGTTCCAACTGTACAAAGAAGGGGATCAAGTGTGGATTGAAGGAACACACCTCAAGACCCTGTACCCAGTGGCTAAACTCGGGCTGAAATGACATGGACCTTTTAAGGTTCTGTAATGACTATTGGAGGCAGTATATTGTGTGGAGCTGCCAAGACAATGGAAGATTCACAATGTGTTTCATGCGAATCTAATAACTCCATATAAAGAAACAGAGCTCCATGGACCAAACTATACCTGACCGCCACCGGAGATCATCAATGAAGAACCCGAGTATGAGGTCGAGAAGATTCTAGATGTGCAGCAATGTGGGAAAGGATGCAAACTGCACTACCTTATCAAGTGGAAAGGTTATCCCACGAGTGACAGTTCATGGGAAAAAGCAGAAGATGTCCATGTGGACAAACTGATAGCAGAGTTTAAAGCAAGAAAGGAACCAAACAAGTCCAAAGGTCGTAAAATGTATATAAGATGGGCCAGGATGACAGATGCAACCCATTCCTTTCTTCACCATACTCCTTCCACTACTATCATGTCCACTACATCTGCTCCTGCCAGCCTTGTCCCAACGCTCCAGCTGCCTTCCTCACTGGCTCCCATATCAATCGCTGAGACTCACAGTGAGCCCATTGGCATTATTGCTCCTCAGCTAGCTATCCGGAGTGTTCCAATTGTGGAGCATGGTGATGATGCAACCACCAAGCGTCCTGGATCTGAAGCTGAGGAAGAGAACTATCTTCCACCCACTGGCTATGTCCATAATGACCCCCATTCCCAACTCTTTTACCCTATCTATGTTGCCAACCCTAGGTTCAGACTAGATCGAACTGAGCTAAGAATAGTCTTGGCCAAGTTCATCACTTATACTCCCGACTACACCACTGTCACGGGAACCTTGGGTATAGGACAGGAGAAGTGCACCATCGAGGTGCATGTTGGGAGATGGGCACGTATGTATGCCCACATCACCGAGGAGATGTGGAAACAGTTGTCCCGCCACCACCAGAGCGAGTTTGTAGTAAACCGGGCTCTTAACGAAATAGGTGACCCCCGCCTTCACGCCAAGGTCAACAAGTTCCGTGGAAAGAGGGAACTGAAGAGCATGCTGGAGAGCCTTCTTCGTGATGCACAAAAGAAGGTTGATGAAATTATGAAGGAACTGGTGGTTACTGACCAGGAGTACAAGGTGTGCCGCACCAGGTTGGAGATGGCAGACACGTATGGGGAGATTCACCAGGCCTTTAACAGGTCATATGGCTTCACCTCACTCCCTGTTCCTTCCCCCGACCCCCTTCCTGTCAACCCCTACTTATCCCGCCATGTGGAGATGCCTATCTTACAAGACACGGAGACCAAGAGGCCAGTAAAGTGTTACCACTACTGCAAATATGGTCACAAAGTACAAGAGTGCCCGAAGAAGAAGAAGGGAGGCAAGTGATCAGCCACCCCTAGCCCACCAGCAGACACCGAAGAAGAAGTCACCCCTAGGGTCAAAGTGGGGCCTAGCAGCAAGGTCAAGATGATGCTCCTAGAGCGTATCTCACTGTTGGACAGGGAGGAGTGGACCCCAGAGGTGTGTAACAAATGTGGAAAGGTGAATGCCAAGCACTCAGAATTGGAGTGCCCCCTTTACGAACAGTGCCCATTCTGCCACCATACGGGCAGTTGGGGTTTTGTTCACCGTCACCACTGCACCAAGATGGGTAATGAAGAAGAAGAAAAGGAGAACTGGGACGTAAACGAGGTGGACTATGACCTTTACTGGTCTAATGCAGATGAGGGTAATCTTGACATGTAGGCAAAGTCAAGGCGACTTTGTGCCTAAAAGGGGGGCTATGTTATGATACAACTCATTTTTGCCTCCGTTTACTTACGTTCTCATACGAGTCATAGTGACTCTAGCCCATTGTCAAGGGGCTTATATCTTTTGTTTCAGGACTTGGCTTGTGATTACTGTGGACTGCACTCCACAGTTACTTATTGTCTCTGACTCAATCCTAGGATGCTATTATGACTCAATCCTAGGATCCCCATTTACTATAAAGTCAGGCTTGCTAGGTAGCTTGTAGCCTTAGACTTGACTTCTTGTATCTTATGGTACTCAGAGCAATCTGAAGACCTATTGATACTCCATCTCTCACGAACCCTCTCCTCTCACTGAAGAATCCTAAGTTCCACTATTGGCTTAGGCAGACTCTTCAACTCGTACATCTTCACTGAAGTTCCTCTTCGGAACTTCCCTTGACAACCAGAACCAGACCCCTTAGTGCAGCGTCTCAGTAGATCAACTTAACCCACGTTGGGTGAACATCCCTACCATGACATAACATGCCTGCACAGACAAAGTCCTATGGGACACCTTTGAGGCCAACTTCAAGAGTGCCTGGGCTGATACCACCCGTGTCCAATCAGCCTATCAAAAGCTCATGAACCTTTGCATGAAGGACCTCAACATTGACAACTACATCGCCACCTTCGAGTGGCTTGCCACAGCTGCTGAACGGGAACCCACCACCAAGGGCACCATCACCCAGTTCAAAGCCAGACTTGAAGAGTCCATCCACCGTCATGTCCTCTTCAGAGAGACCTGGCCCGTCACCATGGACGAGTGGAAGAATGCAGCACGAAGAGAAGTAGAGCGAGTGCACAAGCTGCACAACTCCAACCTCCTCTTCAATAAGAAGAAAACCCAGTTCCAGTCCACCTCACACACCACACAGCCCTGTCACACCCAGTCCCACAACCATGGTGTCATCCTAATGGATGTAGATGCCACCACCAGTACCCCCCAAAAGCTTAAGAAGCTCACCCCAGAAGAACACAAGAAGCTAGCAAAAGAAGGATGCTGCTTCTGCTGTTGTCGTCAGGGACACATGTCTCGCGACTGCCCCCAGAACCAGAGCACATCTAGTGCTCGCACCACCTCCACTTCGTCCACCACTGCACCCTCCACCACTGCTTCCACCACTCCTACCACCAGCGCCCTTAAGAAAACCAAGGCTCAACAGATTGCAGCCATTATTGCCAGCATGACTGAAGAAGAACAAGGAGAATACCTGGATGACCAGGATTTTCACAATGCTGAACTCTAACAGCTGAGAGCAAGGCAACCATTAGCACCATGTACAGTACGAAGAATGATTCAATAACAATCCCCATTCAGATTTACATGTGGCACGGAAAGGCTGAAGTAGAAGTCCTCCTTGATAGTGGGGCAACCAATAACTTCATCGACACTCGCACCGTCTCCAAGTTACACCTTGGGACACAAGAACTCCGCACCCCCCCGCCTTGTCCATAATGTGGACAGAACTCTCAACCAGGCAGGATCCATCACCCACCTCACCTACCTTGTCATCAACCAAGGGACACAAGCCGTAAGAATGCCCTTATATATCGCCAACCTTAGGCATGACCGCCTCATCCTAGGCCACCCTTGGTTCAAACGCTTCAACCCCAGAATTGACTGGACCACCAACACACTTGAAGGAGGGAACCTCACCCTCCATTCCATCTCCTATCACAAATGTGTCCACCCCCAGATCAACAGCATCGCCCAGAAACGGGCTGAGAAAGCTATCGCCTCCAAAACCCCACCAGTAGCCAACATCCCCTCCAAATACCAACACCATGCCACTGTCTTCTCTGAGAAAGCCGCACAACGCTTTCCCCCTGCCAGAGAAGATGACCACGCCATTACCCTCAAACCAGACGCTCCCACCACTATCAACTGCAAAGTATATCCCCTCACCCTGGCCGAAGAAGAAGTCACCAAGGAGTTCATCAAAGAACACTTGGAGAAAGGTTACATCATTGAATCCAATTCCCCCTACGCCTCCTCCTTCTTCTTCACGAAGAAGAAGGATGGCAAACTACGCCCCACTCAAGACTACAAACCCCTTAACTCATGGACCATCCGCGACACGTACCCCCTTCCACTGATCAACACCATCCTCAAACAGCTCCAGGGGAAGAAGATCTTCACCAAGTTTGACATCCACTGGGGCTATAACAATATCCGCATCAAGGAAGAAGATCAATGGAAAGCCACATTCAAAACACCCTTCAGCCTCTTCCAACCTTGTGTCATGTTCTTCGGCCTCACCAATTTGTTACGGTCGACCCTTCGGACTTGTACGCGTAATAGTGATAGTGTGATTCGGAGTTTCGGACTCTTACTTACCAGTTGTGGCTATGGTAGTAAGTAGTAATTAGTCACGGACTCGTGTCTCAGTCAGCACTCAGCAATCGCATGTGATTGCTGAGTGATTCCTAGGATTGGTGTAGTAGGGTTCGAGCTACATACGCCATAGGATAGTTCTATTCAAGAGGCGCTTTAAAGCCCTCGCGTATCTGTATAAGTAGTAGTCGGTGAAGACCAAGACACGCCATCTTGGTCTTCTTCAATTGCTATTGAGTTCTCACATCGCGTCTTCTACTCCCTCCTCATCTCTCTCAGCGTTGTGTGTAGTTGTCACCTTGTCCGGCGCATACACCGGCAAGTCGGAGTTCACTTGGGCCAACGTGACTCAGAAGATCCGTTGCTAGCCCCGTCATTGTATTGAGGAAGTAGCCTCTACGTTCGACTCGCGTTGCATTTACTGTTCTCTCGCCTAGAAACCTGTTCAAGTCGAACGAACGCTATGGCAAGGCGTAACATTAAGACCAAGATCCATCCACCGTGGCGAGAGTAACAACCCAAGAACAGTGGGAAATCGACGGATTCCATCCGTACAACCTATTACGACGAGGCAGTCGTAACGTTCCAATCCGATACCTAAGAAACGCTTACTGGAGCAACCCTAGCGGCGTAGAAGGATACGTCATCGAGACGCGAAGGGGAGAACGCCCAGTTGAGTTCAGCTTCGACCGTTTGTGTTGGTGCGCGGTCGACTACATTCTAGACCGGTGGCAGGTTATTGCCCCACTACGACCACATCACCGCTGTGACATATACACCGACGAAGTAATCCCACGATCAGATTGGGGGCCTATTGACAGAGAAGAAAATACAAGTCACTCCGAGAATACTCACGAAGTATCAGAAGACGTTTCTGATAACGAACCACCCCAATCTCCTTCACCATTGAATCAAGCAGAGGTCAACCTTATCGAACAAGCTGAGTCTATTACCATCCTACCACCCATGACCACTATGACTGAGGAACCCTGGGGCCTAGTACAAATGCCTATGAACCCTGTTACTGGAGAACCCCTGACCGCCGACGACGCAGCTATCATGAGAGCTATAGGGCCAGACCATCCAGACCCACCGGGAGGAGGAAGCCCGGGAGGAGGAGGACCACCCGGAGGAGGACCACCCAGAGGAGGACCACCCGGAGGGGAGCTACCAGGCGGAGGACCACCGTTCGGGGGAGTACCACCAGTCGGATCTCCTCCTGGACAAGGTCACTCTGACAAATTCGCAGGAAACGCTCCCGAAGTCTTCAAAGGCGACCGACATAAGTCAGAGGAGTTCCTCACGCAGTGGGAACTGTATTGGGGGATTAACAACAACAACCCCATCATGGCTAACGCTTACAGGCGTTCTATGTTCTTCCTCACGTATATCCAGGGGAAGGACGTCAATGAATGGATTACCCACACGAGCCGATGGCTCAATAGACAGGTTACGGGAGGAATCAGCGACTCCGATCCACGCCTTTGGCACGAGGTTATTAGCGCATTCACAAGACGCTTCTCCAACACCCTTGAACGGGAGCAGGCCCAAGCAGCACTGAAGAAAGGGATACGAATGACTGCGGAGGATATCGACACGTACGTAACCAACTTCGAAACTTTGGCACGACAAGCTGGCTATTGCCTAGATTCCCCGTTAACACTCGACATCTTCACAAACGGGTTGCCACGCGACCTCTATGAAAAGGTCTTCACCATGGACGACCCTCAAACATTTGACGACTGGAAGGCTGCGGTCATGAAGAGACAGCAGCAGTACATCCACATGAGGGCCCGCCTCGAACAGCATCGAGGGGCGATGGGGGGATCGACCCCGAACCGCGGTAATCAACCACAGCGAGGAGGCGGAGGAGGGGGGCCCAGATGGAACCTCGCGAGGGACCCGAACACCATGGATACCTCTGCAGACCGCATCCGAGGACGACTCGCCGACGCAGAAGAAGTACTGGAGCAATACCGCGCCAAACAACGGCCGCGTGGGGGGTTCATGGATCGTTGAGGAGGACGAAGGGACTTTTCCCAAGTTACGTGTTATACTTGTGGAAAGAAAGGTCATATCAGCAGGCAATGCTCACAGCACACCTATAATCGACGCACCGAAGCCGACCGATACGAGCCAGAGGAACAACCCATTCAAGCTTCTCGGGCTCAAACTCCACGTGAGCGAGCCACCAACTGGATGACAGGAGTAGCGGCGGAACCTGATGAAGTGAAAGACATGATCCTAAAGGATCTCTGGAAACAAGAGGGTTTTCAGGACGCCTGAACCCATCGGCCTGGGTGAGGGCAGTCAATTGTAATTCGGTTATTATCACGCGCTATCGTTCTATGAGAATCCCAGTTTCGATCCACACGAATTACGCTATGGCTGACATAAAAGCATTGGTGGACTCTGGGGCCACCGATAACTTCATACGTCCCGCATTTGCCAAACGAATGCGCCTGGGCATACAAGCCCTTGAACGACCAAAAAAGATATGGAACATTGACAATACGGAGAATAAAGCGGGACTCATTACCCACTTTATAGATCTAGACGTCCAAACAAAAGGCATACACCGGACCCTTCAATTCCTCCTCACCAACATTGGAAACGAAGACATCGTACTAGGGTACCCCTGGCTCGCCACCTACGAACCTCAAATGTCATGGAGGTTCGCCACCATCAAGGAGGACGCACTCCCCATCATCCTACGATCAATTAAGCCACCAGAACCCTCCAGGATACAAACCCTATTCACTACGGAGGAGAAGGAAGCAGCCGTCCAGCAACTAGAAGAAGAAGGACCAGTCGCGCTTCGCACCACGTCTACCGACTTGGCTATCAAGGCGCACCAATACACCACAAAAGCGGTGCTACCACCCGAATACACATCCTTCACAAAACTTTTTGATGAAGAAGCCTCCCATCGGTTTCCTCCTGCACGAGCCTGGGATCATGCCATCGACTTCAAACCCACGGCACCTGACGCTCTCGATTGCAAAGTCTACCCACTAACGCAGGACGAAGATAAGGCGTTACAGGCATTCCTCACTGAGCAGTTACAAAAAGGGTACATCCGTCCCTCCAAATCGCAGTACGCCTCTCCTTTCTTCTTCGTTAAAAAGAAGGACGGAAAACTACGCCCTGTACAGGACTACCGACGTATCAACAACTTCACGATTCGCAACCAATACCCCCTCCCACTCATTACCGACCTCATCACGGAACTAAGCAATGCCCATATCTATACAAAACTCGACGTGCGATGGGGCTACAATAACGTCCGGATCAAGGAGGGGGACGAGGGGAAGGCGGCCTTCAAAACGAAATACGGCCTCTTTGAACCCACGGTCATGTTCTTCGGCCTCACCAACTCACCTGCCACCTTCCAAACCATGATGAATCATATCTGCCGGGACGTCATCGCAAAACATGAGCGGTTGGGCACCACGATACGTGTCTATATGGACAATATTGGTATTGCCACTCACATTGGCCATAGTCTTGCTGACCACGTCGCTGCCGTCACAGATATCCTTACACTCTCCGCCGAACATGACCTCTACTACAAACTGGAGAAGTGCCTTTTCCATGCGCCCCATATGGATTACCTGGGGGTAATCCTTGAAAAGGGGGTGACACGCATGGACCCTGTCAAAATCGCGGGCATCAAAGACTGGCCAACACCCACCAAAGTCAAGGATGTCCGCTCCTTCCTTGGCTTCTGCAATTTTTACCGAACATTCATCCGCAATTTTGCCTCCCACGCCAAACCGCTCAATCACCTAACAAAGAAAGACACCGAGTGGTGATGGGGAACAGATGAAGACAAGGCCTTTCAGACGCTCAAAAACCTTGTAACATCGGAACCGGTACTGGCACACCCCGAGCTGAGTAAACCTTTTGAACTAGAAGTCGACGCTTCAGGGTTTGCAACAGGAGCTGTACTCCTGCAACGAAAAGAGGACAACAAGAAACATCCCATCGGTTACTACTCGTCCACGCTCAACACCGCCGAATGAAACTACGACATATACGACTTGGAACTACTCGCCATCATCAAGGCCTTCCGACACTGGCGCCCCCTACTCGCAGGATCCCCTCACCGTACCAAAGTTTTCTCCGACCACCTGAACCTGCAGTATTGGCGATCGCCACAAAAGATTAGTCAGCGAGTAGCGAGGGAAGTATTGGAACTTTCTGAGTATGACTTCGAGATTCATCACATTAAAGGAAAGGCAAATGGGAGAGCCGATGCCTTGTCACGACGACCGGACTATGACCAAGGAGAATCAGACAACGAAGGCGTCATAGTCCTACCTGACAAAGTCTTCGCATGGGCTTTGACAACATTGCAAATCACTAATGCTGGGCAATGAGACCAGCAGGATGAAGCCACGCTCCGACCATGGGTAGACGGACACAACCTTAAGAAGGTGTCGGGAACCTGGTACAAGGATGGACGTCAACAGGTCATTACCGGCGGGTTGGAAGACAAGAGAAGTGTCATCCGCACCTTTCACGACTCTCCTGTTCACGGACACCCAGGGATACGACGAACGGGCCATCTAGTGGAACGACAGTACTGGTGGCCAGGACTGCGAAGGGACGTCATGGACTACGTGAAGGGATGTGCAGAATGCCAACGGATTAAAGTCAACACCCGACCTACACGAGCTCCCCTTCAACCTATATACCCCAAAATTGACACCCTTCCGTTCGAGACCGTTGCCATGGACTTCATTACTAAGCTCCCCTTATCGCAGGGATATGATTCGATACTGACAATCACCGACCACGACTGCAGCAAGGCGACGATATTCATACCCTGCGTGGAGGAAATCACGTCCGAAGAAACCGCGGGACTGTATGCCAGATATGTATTCCCTCGATTCGGACTGCCCACTACTATCATCAGTGACAGAGATCCTCGGTTTGCGAGCAAATTCACGAGAGAGTTGTGCAAAACCCTGGGGATCACCCAGAACATCTCAACGGCCTATCACCCACGAATGGACGGGCAGTCCGAACGGACCAATCAATGGCTGGAACAGTATCTACGCTTCTGGGCAAATGAGCAGCAAGACAACTGGTACCACTATCTGCCAATGGCAGAATTTGCGCACAATAATTGGCCCCACGAAGCCACGAAAATGACACCTTTTGAACTCCTTATGGGGTACCACCCGCGGGCTGATTGGACCGATAAGCCATCCTCCCTACCACACATAATGTCCCGCACTAATCAACTAAAAGAAGCGCGACAACAAACACGGGACCTTATCGTGAAGGTGCAGCATTCATGGGCGCGTGCCAAGACAGCGCCCAAGTATCAGGTGGGGGATCAGGTGTGGTTGGAAGGACGTCATCTCCGGACCCACCAGCCAACGGCGAAATTGGCCGCAAGACGCCACGGACCATTCCATGTCATAAAGGTGATGTCACCTGTGAACTATCAGCTGGAACTTCCCACACAGTGGCAGATACACCCCGTATTTCACACTGACCTTCTCACGCCTTATCGCGAGGCACCCATGCATGGACCCAATTACACACAGCCGCCACCAGACTTGATTGAGGGGGAAGAAGAATACGAGGTCTCGAAGATTCTGGACCACCAGCACCACGGCAGAAGACGAAAACTGCAGTACCTCGTGGCCTGGAAGGGATATCCGGACTCCGATAATCAATGGGTTAACAAGGAAGACGTATTCGCCGAAGAAGCCATGGCGGAGTATGAACAGGGACGATGGAAGGATAAAAGGCCCCTCCAACGCGGCGAGTCCTCCCATCTCCCTTCCTCTCGAATACTGTCCACCTACACCCAGATCCCATCCTATATGCCCTTCACACCCGATGCCTCCCTCTCGCAGCTCAACCAGTACTACCATGGCACCCCCGAAAGGATTTTTGCCGTCGAGCTGGAAGAAGAGCGCGCACAAGGTGCCCGAGAAAGTACCAACCAAGCCGTCATGGCTGCAGAAGACCGAGGGGGACGTGAAACCCCCATCACCCGAGCTGAGTTCACAGCCGCCATCGAATGTTTCCCCGCTCAAGCCACCACAGCCAATGCTGCCCATCTGTCAGACGACGATGGAGGTCCCCTCTGGGACATCCTCGACGCCGATGGTCTTCCCACCTCTCCGGTCCCTTTCACTACCTGCGAGATCCAACTTCTCGGGGACGCACTGGACCGAGGAGCCGAGGTTCGCGCAGCTCGCGACGGTGATGGATGGGCCGAGTCCCCACCTCTCCCAATACCTCCGAGGACTGGGACCGACCAGGCCCTGGCGGGAGGTGGTAGCCGACTGGAGGGATCAACAGCTGTTGGAAGCGAAGGCCTGACGACAGGAGATGATGGTGAGGAGGGAGAGGTTGAGAGCGACGACGAGGTCGAGTGGTACTCAGATGCGCACGACCACATTTCCTACGGACGAGATGCTGACGCCCCATCCAACACCACATGTCACGCCCTCACCACCGCCGGCAACCCCGTCTACCGAGGGGACATTCGTCCCCAGCTCGACGACCGGGCCGTCTCCACCGTCCACACCACTCACTGCCCACACGGGTTCAGGGTCAATCGAGGACCCGATTATGTTCACTTCCCCATCACCACCTCCGACGGCGTGACGCGCCCTGCCAAATACGTCCAGGTCATCTCCGGACCTAACCCCATCGTCCTTGGGCTCATCGACGAGTCCGACCACGTCTTCCCAAAGCCCCTGTACGCGCGTCCGTACCGCTTCGGTCCCCACGAAGAGCGCCCCTCCTATTCGCGTGAGGATCTCATGATCCTTGATGCTGGATACGACGAGGCCGCGCGGGTCAACCGCGCCCTTCGCGAGTGCAAGAACATCTCGCTTACGGCGGAGGTCCAGCGATACCACGTGATTCGGTCCGCGATCACCAGGATCGAGCAACGCATGGGGGAGTTGGAGCAGGAGTGGGGCCGGCTAAGTACTGAGGAGTTGGGAGCTATACACCGCATGGAGAACGCTAATCTGATGGACAAGGTTGAGAAACGTATGGGCAGATGGATCAGGTTGGGTCAGGGTACGAGGAACTGGCCACGGTTGACTTAGCTGCAACGTGGGCATTGCCCCTTGAAAAGGGGGTGATGTTACGGTCGACCCTTCGGACTTGTACGCGTAATAGTGATAGTGTGATTCGGAGTTTCAGACTCTTACTTACCAGTTGTGGCTACGGTAGTAAGTAGTAATTAGTCACGGACTCGTGTCTCAGTCAGCACTCAGCAATCGCATGTGATTGCTGAGTGATTCCTAGGATTGGTGTAGTAGGGTTCGAGCTACATACGCCATAGGATAGTTCTATTCAAGAGGCGCTTTAAAGCCCTCACGTATCTGTATAAGTAGTAGTCGGTGAAGACCAAGACACGCCATCTTGGTCTTCTTCAATTGCCATTGAGTTCTCACATCGCGTCTTCTACTCCCTCCTCATCTCTCTCAGCGTTGTGTGTAGTTGTCACCTTGTCCGGCGCATACACCGGCAAGTCGGAGTTCACTTGGGCCAACGTGACTCAGAAGATCCGTTGCTAGCCCCGTCGTCATATTGAGGAAGTAGCCTCTACGTTCGACTCGCGTTGCATTTACTGTTCTCTCGCCTAGAAACCTGTTCAAGTCGAACGAACGCTACGGCAAGGCGTAATAAATTCCCCCGCTACATTCTCTCATACCATGAACCACATGTTCTGCCACCTCAAGGACAAATACCCAAAGGAACTCTTCATCTACATGGATGACATTCTCATCGCTACCCATGATGATCTATCACACCACCACACCATTGTCCACAAAGTTCTGGACCTCCTAGAAGTCAAATCCTACTTCCTTAAACCCTCCAAATGCGCCTTTGAACAACCCCGCATCGAATACCTCAGCATCATCGTAGATGGTGACCAGATCAAAATTGACCCTGTCAAAGCAGATGGCCTCTGTGACTGGCCACACGACCTCAAAACCCTCAAGGAGGTCCGAAGCACGTTGGGTGTCCTCGGATACCAACGCCCCTTCATCCCCAATTTTGCTAACATTGCACGCCCTATCACCACACTCCTAAAGAAGGAGACCCCATTCCGATGGACTCCAGAGTGTCACCACACCCTCAATACCCTCATTTCCCATGTCCTCTCTGATCCTGCCCTTTCCCAGCCAGATATGTCCAAACCCTTCCAACTGGAAGTCGATGCCTCCGCCTTCGCCACTGGAGCGATCCTTTCTCAGAAGGACCCTAGGGGGAAATCCTGTGCCATTGGCTTCCACTCCAAAACATTCACTGAGGCGGAACGAAACTATGATATCCATGACAGAGAACTCCTGGCCGTCGTTCATGGTCTGGAAAACTGGCATCACCTCCTAGCGGGCTCCCCCCATCCCATCACCGTACTCACCAATCACAAAAATCTTCAATACTATCATAACCCCCAATGCATTAATTGTCGTGTTGCCAGATACCTCCCCAAACTGGCTAACTATCATTTCACCCTCATCCACCAGCCTGGGGCCTCTAACAAGGCTGATGCTCTTTTCAGGCGCCCCAATTTCTATGATGGCTCAGTGGACAATGTCCAAGTCACTGTCCTCCCCCCTTCGCTCTTCGTCAATGCTGCCCTCTCCTCCTCCCTCGATGACCGTGCACGTGCCCACCAACTCAAACAGCTGGACCTTCTCTCTAGATGGACACACTCTCATAACCTCACTCAGAAGGAGGGCTTCTTCTGGAACGGCTCACATCTTGTCATCATGGAAGATAAAAATCTAAGGAGGGGGGTAATTTCCCTATATCACGACTCACTCACAGCCGGACACCCTGGAATTTCCAAGACCCTTTGGGCTATCTCACGCGATTACTGGTGGCCCAACATGAAAATCTCTGTCACTAATTACATTAAGGGTTGCGCCACCTGTCAATCGCACAAAAATAACCCTACCAACCCGAAACCACCGCTCTACCCTATTACCACAGACCCCCATTCCCTTCCCTTTGAAACCATTGCCTTAGACTTCATTACAAAGCTCCCCTTATCTTCCAACTACGATACCATACTGACAATTACAGACCATGACTGCTCCAAAGCATCCATCTTCATCCCCTGCAATGAGACCATAGACGCTGAGAAAACCGCACTACTTTACACTACATACGTACTCCCCCATTACGGACTTCCCAAACGCATCATTTCAGACAGAGACCCTCATTTTACCTCCGTATTTACCAAGGAACTTTGCAAATTACTTCACATTGACCAGAACATTAGTACCGCTTACCACCCTCAAACTGACGGCCAATTGGAACACACTAACCAATGGCTGGAACAGTATCTCCACATATTCACCAATTACAAGCAGGATGACTGGGCATCTTGGCTCCCCCTTGCACAATTCGCACACAACTCCTGGCCCAGCTCCACTACCAAGAAGACCCCCTTTGACCTCCTCATGGGACATACTCCACGTGTCCATCAAACCTTCTGCTTCTCCACCATCCCCTCTGTTGATCAGCACATGCAGCAGATCAAGGAAGCACGCCAACAGGCACAGGACACTATCAAGCGCTCACAGGACCTCATGACCAGGTCACACACTCGTTTTACCCCTTATTGCATCGGAGATAGAGTCTGGCTTGAGGCTAAGAACCTCCACACCACCCATCCATCTGTCAAACTATCCCCATGGCGTTATGGCCCCTTCCTAGTCACCACTGCCATTTCACACACTTCTTACCACCTCAAGCTCCCTCCGCAATGGAAGATACATAATGTCTTCCATGCTTCCCTTCTCACCCCTTTCAAGGAAACACCCGAGCATGGTCCAAACTTTACGGAACCTTCCCCTAACCTGATTGATGGGGAACTGGAGTGGGAAGTGGAGCAAATTCTAGGGTCACGACACAGGCGCAACCAACTGCAGTATTTGGTCAGATGGAAGGGCTTCTCTGAGGCCCATGACTCATGGGAACCCTCGGCTCACATTCATGCTGACCAACTTGTTACCAACTTCCATCAGCAAAACCCTAGCTCCATCTGCTCCCTCTGGGACGGACATGGAGTAACCCCATATTTAAATCCTGCCTTCTCCCCCACTCCACTCATCATCCGTTCTATTACTCTGTCCCCCACCACTACTTGTCCTGCCACTATGTCTACCTCTCCTGCCACCACCAACGACTGCTCCCTTGCTAACCGCATTGGCTCTCGTGCGGCTTCACCTGTCCCTACTGAGGGAACCTTTGGTGCTCCTGGGTCTCCCTGTTATGACACTGCCTATTTCAATCCCTTTCCTCTTTGTACACCTTAGGACACGTGACACCCCTTTTTACTTTCTCATCACATGATCGTTCTCATAGGAGTCATGGGGACTCTTTACTTATTTTCCCTTGTAAGTCATGACGACTCTTGCCCATTGCTAAGGGGCTATGTGTTTCATACACATCTTTGTTTCACTTATATCTATTGTTTCACATCCTACATGTGATTACTGTGGGCTGCACGCCACAGTTCTTATTGTTTCTATTGTGATTGCTCGATGACTCAATCCTAGGATGCCATTATCATTCTATCCTAGGATACCTCTTACTTTACTATAAATACAGGCTCACCAGGTAGTAGTAGCCTTAGACTTGACTTTTTGTACTCTACGGTACTCGAGCAATTGAAGACCTGTGAATACTCCATCTCTCACCGAACTCTCCTTTCACTGAAGAATCCTAAGTTCCACTATTGGCTTAGGCTGACTCTTCAACTCGTACATCTTCACTGAAGTTCCTCCTTGGAACTTCCCTTGACAACCAGAACCAGACCCTTAGTGCAGTGTCTCAGTAGAACGACTTAACCCATGTCAGGTGAACGTCCCTACCGTGATGTAACACTCCCCTAGGCAACCCCCTCCCACTGGCTGATCGTATCCAGTCTCCAACCCCATCTCCAGAGCCTCTCCCTGTCCCACCTCGTTCCCCTGCTTACCTCCGCCTCCGTACCCCTGAGCCTCGTCGCCCCCTCACGCCATTCTCCCACTCCCCATCGCCTGCTTCTTCTATCGACCTGGGCAATGACAGGTCCGATGATGACCCCCCTGCGGGTTTCAAAATCTATGACCCATGATGAGCCAACCATGCTCGTTACTCCTTCCCCATCACTGGGCTGGACAGCACCCCCAAGCATCCCCATTACATTCACTATGAATGGGACCATAAGGGCCACAACCACTTTATCCTGGAGCATTGCAGGGACACTGGCCACTACCAGGACTATGGAGCCCCACTCACTGCTGCTCCTTTCCATGGACCCCCCCCTTCCTACCCCAACAACGCCAACCTTTCCCCCTTTCACACCGACCACCCTGACAAGGAGGCCATTGAAACCAGCCTAAGGGTCCTCAATGATGTGGGGATCAACGCTGACATTGACAGGTACCGCTTCCTGGAAGAGGAGCACCGTGTCCTGCTAGAACAGGAGAGGGACCTGGCGGATGCTTGGAACGACTGGAGGAGGAGGTCAGGAGTCATCCAGCAGAGGCTAGTCACATCACAGGCGTGCACGCACCTTCATCCTTACCTCATGGGGAATGCTTACATCCCTCACCCACACCACACCGACGACACAATGGCGTCCTCTGGTATTCCCATCCAGGAGTATCTGGAGGATGAACACCCAGGAGGGGAGTGTTACACCCGCTTCCCCATGCCTTGGCTTCACGATGAAGAGAAGCCAGGTGTGTCTTGCTGGATCCTATCCCAGGGTCACGAGTCCCATGCCTCCCAGAAGGCTCCCCTTCCTAATCCCCAGCCCATCCGCCCCTCTGTCCTCAAGTGCACCAAGTGCCGTGTCCCTAATGTCACCCACTCCGCCAAGAACTGTCCCATGTGGCAGCGCTGTTTCTACTGCAACAACGTAGGCCACCCAGCCTACAAGTGCTTCTATCTGCACTCCAGGTGCTTCGATGGGGAGAGGTGCCGTGTCCCTCCCAAGCACAAGCACTTCAAGGGTGGTTGTGAGTGGTATTTCAAGTCCTGGCAGTCCTTCTATGGGAACAACACCTATGACAACGACTATGACACCTACGACAATGTCAACTGGGAGGCGGAGGATCGAGGTGATTGATACGTGGAGCATCTACCAAGAGGAGGGGTGATGTTGTGATCCGGATCACCTCGGACTTTCTTTTCCTTTTTACTACTTCGTGTTACGATATGATTCAATTTCCTTATTTCTTTGTCTCTTTGTGTCCACGTGACCATTCTCACAAGAGTCATAGTGACTCTTTACTTATTTTCTCATACGAGTCATAGTGACTCTAGCCCGTTGTTAAGGGGCTTATATCTTTTGTTTCAGGACTCGTTTCATATATACTGCAGACTGCGCCGCAGTTACTTATTGTTTGGATGACTCGATCCTAGTACGCCGTTATGACTCAGTACTAGGATCCCTATTTACTATAAAGTCAGGCTTGCTAGGTAGCTTGTAGCCTTAGACTTGACTTTTTGTACTCTACGGTACTCGAGCAATCAAAGACTGTTGAATACTCTATCTCTCACCGAACTCTCCTTTCACTGAAGAATCCTAAGTTCCACTATTGGCTTAGGCTGACTCTTCAACTTGTACATCTTCACTAAAGTTTCTCCTCGAAACTTCCCTTGACAACCAGAACCAGACCCCTTAGTGCAGCGTCTCAGTAGATCAACTTAACCCATGTCGGGTGAACGTCCCTACCATGACGTAACACTTCGCTTTGACATGTTCTCGGACTTCCTTGGAGTACTAACTTGTTGACTCATTATCATGTATGCCTTCCTACTCTGATTCCCCATTGATTCTTTCCCCTCTTGTGTTTCCTTTTGTTCCCTTTTAGTACCCCTTCATGGGACAGACATGGAGTAGCTACCTATATAAGCCTCTCTACTTTACAACAATTCCTTAGTCTTGTCTTCATTTACCATACTAGCAAATACCAGACTTGTTCGTCCTCCAACTGTGTGCCCTTCTCATCGTCTCACCACCACCATTGGTCTTCCCTTAGTTGGGAGCCACCTTGAAGCTTTGCGCTTGTGCTATAACAATGCATACACACACAGACCCTAAGTCATTTGACTTAGTCCCTCGTACTTTGGCCTTCTGACCGAACCCCTTGTACCTCACCGCTAAGTCCATCAACTTAGTCCCTTAGGACCTTGCTCCCCTGTCGCCCTTTATGGACCCTTGTTGTTACGCTTCGGTAAGCGTGGGCCTTGCTTTAGGCGATGGTAAGGTGCGAGTACTCAGCTTGGGATGACATGAAGTCAAATGCGAAGCCTAGATGCTAAGTCGCAACGACAATCAGCAACTGGGAAGGCCACTTGGTAAGCCTTATGCAGTGCACTTCCTAATCTCGATGATCTCCGCAGGAGATAAGAGATGATGGATAACCAATGATTCAAGAAGACCAAGATAGAGACTCTTGGTCTTCCCACACTACTATTTATACATGGTGACAGAGGGCTTTGAAGCGCCTCCCGAATAGCTATTGACCAGTAGCAGTACTAGCTCAAACCCTAGTACCGCTATCCTAGGAATCAGTAAGCATACAGTAACATGTGATACTACTGCTGACTGATAACATGTGAAAGTAAAAGTCCCTGACTAATGTAAAGAATCACGAGCTTACTACTGTAGTCAGAACCTAGTAGTAAGCGTACAAGTCCGAACCATGACACTTGTCACCTCGACCTCTCTTAGCCCCTGTACGCTCTCACCGAGCACCTTATCTTCATACCTTGCTCCCAGTATCCTTGCCCCTCGTATCCCTGGTGCACGTCACACAGCAAGGCCCTGCTAGGCCTTAACATACATAAACAGGAGGGGGGGTGCAAAAGGGGGAGAGGGGGGCTCATCCCATGTGGACCCATGTTCACATGAGGCACGAGCAAAGGGGGCAGGACGCAAAGGGGAGGGGGGGCTTGTCCTGTGCATGCCCCATTGCAGTGCAAATGGGGGTGGGCACACCCTTTCCCACACCATCCCCCCCCTCCCCCACCCATGCCCCATTGTGGCTTAAACAGAGGGCAGGCTTGCCTCTTCCTGTACCACCCTCCTGCTCACATGTTAATGAATGCAGAGGCACAAAGGGGGGTCCCTTTCCCTGTGCTGCCCCACGTTTGCATGTCCTATTCACATGCAAAGAGGGGGGTGCCAAAAAAAAAAGGGTGGGGGCATACCTTTTCCACACCCTGTGCTCCCACACCCCCCTTGCATGCAAATGGGGGCTGAGGGGCAGAAGGGGGGGGCACACTCTTGCACAGTCCCCTGCTCCCATGTGAATGGGGGGATGGTGCAAAGGGGCGGGGGCCTCATCCCATGCAACCCCACATCTGGGTGCCTCCCCACGCTACCTCATTCATACATAAACAGGGTGGGGGAGGAGGGGGAGGAAAGAGGAGAGGGGGGGCACAGGTAAACAGGGGGGGGCACACCAGCTGGAGGGGAGCATGCACAAGGCAGGGGTGCCACAGTAATTGGGGGAGGGGGGCATGCAAATTGTTATGCCTTGCTACAGCATCTGTTCAACTTGAATGGTTTTCTGGGCGAGAGGGCCATGAGTGTGATATAAGTCAAATGTAGAGATCACTTCCTCAATACAACAACAGGGCAAGCAATGGATCAACTAAGTCACATTGGCCCGAATAGTCTCTGACCTGCCTCTTGTTACGATACAACTCAATTTCTTTTCTCTTTATTTTTCCTTTTATCTCATGTGACCGTTCTCACAAGAGTCATTGTGACTCTTTCTTTATTTTCGCATATGAGTCATAGTAACTCTAGCCCGTTGTCAAGGGGCTTACATCTTTTGTTTCAGACTCGTTTCATATATACTGTGGACTGTGCCGCAGTTACTTATTGTTCAGATGACTCGATCCTAGTACGCTGTTATGACTCAGTACTAGGATCCCTACTTACTATAAAGTCAGGCTTGCTAGGTAGCTTGTAGTCTTAGACTTGACTTCTTGTATCTTATGGTACTCAGAGCAATCCGAAGACCATTGATACTCCATCTCTCATGAACCCTCTCCTCTCACTGAAGAATCCTAAGTTCCACTATTGGCTTAGGCGGACTCTTCAACTCGTACATCTTTACTGAAGTTCCTCTTTGGAACTTCCCTTGACAACCAGAACCAGGCCCCTTAGTGCAGCATCTCAGTAGATCGACTTAACCCATGTCAGGTGAATGTTCCTACTGTTACGGACCAGACTTGGACGCTTACTACTAGGTTCTGACTACGGTAGTAGGCTTGTGATTGTTTATATTAGTCAGGGACTTTATCATTCATGTGTTATCAGTCAGCGGTAGTATCACATGTTACTTACAGCTTACTGATTACTAGGATAGTGATACTAGGGTTTGAGCTAGATATGCTATAGGTCAATATCGTTCAGGAGGCGCTTTAAAGCCCTCTATCGTTGTGTATAAATAGTGGTGCGGGAAGACCAAGAATCACCATCTTGGTCTTCTTGAATCATCGGTTTCTCATCTCTCTCCTTTCCTTGCGAAGTATTAGGACTGCAAGGATGCACTGCATAAGGCTCACCAAGAGGCCTTCCCAGTTGCAAGTTATTGGCGTGTTAGGACTTAAAGGATCCCACACTCGACTTCGACATCGTACAGCTGAGTACTCGCGTCTTACTATCACCTAAAGCAAGGCCTACACTTACCGAAGCGTAACATTAAGACCAAGATCCTAACATCGTGGCGCGAGTATCCACAAGAGAACTCTGGGTCCGAGAGGGATTCCATTCCTACGAGATCCCACAAAGGGGAACAAGAAACGTACCAACCCGCTACCTCAAAGAAGCCAGTTGGGGAAGTATCAACGGGATAGAAGGGTATCTGATCAGAGGGGCACATGGACCACGACCAGTTGAGTTCAACTTTGAATGAACTTGCTGGTGCAGAGTCGACTGAGAGGACAACGAGTGGAGGGTCATCGACACTCTACCCTACAGATATGGGTGCAACATCTACGAAGAAGAAGTAGTTGCAAGAAACGACTGGGGACCCATCGACGGAGACAATCAAAGTATCTCGGCACCATCAGAAGGCCCCAAAGCGTCAAATAGCAAATCAGAAGATGAACCTGCCCAGGCACTAGAACCATTGGAACCAGAACTCATTGAAAGAGCTAAGCAGATCACGATTCATCCTCCAATGGCTACGTTAACAGAAACACAGGAAGTCACGCTTCCTATTCACCCAAAAACCGGACATGTTATGTCAGCAGACGACGCCACATTATTCCATGCAATCAGACCAGACCAACCGGATCCCCCAACAGGTGGTGGAGGACCACCGCGTAGACTACCCGGAGGAAGTCCACCACCAGGAGGAGGACCGCCAGGAGGAGGACCGCCAGGAGGAGGACCGCTTGGAGGAATACCCGGAGTGGGACCAATTGGAGTACCAGGAGGACACCATTCAGACAAATTTGCAGGGAACGCCCCAGAAGTATTCAAGGGGGACCAACACAAGACCAAGGAGTTCCTCACACAGTGGGAACTCTACTGGGGTATTAATAACAACAACCCCATCATGGCCAACGCCTACTGACGAGCTATGTTATTCCTCACCTACATCCAAGGGAAGGACGTTAACAACTGGATCACGGAGACCAGCAGATGGCTCAACTGGCAGGTTTCAGCTGGAATCGTGGATAACGATCCATGCCTATGGATTGAAGTCATCATGGCCTTCAACAGAAGGTTTTCAAACACATTAGAGAAAGAGCAGGCCCAAGCTATGCTCAAAAGAGGGATCAGGATGACAGGAGGGGACATTGACGTGTACATCACGCAGTTTGAACAGTTGGCACGCCAAGCTAACTATCGATTGGATTCACCACTCACGATGGATCTGTTCACAGATGGGCTACCCCGCAATCTGTACGAGAAAGCGTACACATACAACAACCCACAAACCTTCCAGGAATGGAAGGAAGCGGTCATCAGGAGGCAACAACAATATATACACATGAAGGCCCAGTTGGAGCAACACCGAGGCCTCAGTAACCAAGTAAGGCCACAAGGAGGTGGTAACACAACATGGAGGAACACCAAGAACACGGGATAGGGACCCCCTCGTAACATATTACAAGACCCGAATGCCATGGATACATCAGCAGACCGAGTATGAGGAAGACTTACAGGAGCCGAGGAGATCCAAGGTAATTGGGACTGAGCCCATCCCCGGAATCCACCACCAAGAGGAGGATTTATGGGGCGAGGACAAGGAGGCCGACAGGACATAAGGGAAGTGACCTGTTATACGTGCGGGCAAAAAGGGCACTTCAGTCGCAATTGCCCACAGCATACCTATAACCAGCCAAGTAGCAGCCAAAGGACCGACACCTACCACAAAGAAAGAGAAGAAGAACCTGTCCACGCAGCAAGGGCAGAAACCCCGCAACAGCGAGCCAACCAATGGATGAAAGGAGTAGCCGCCGAAGAAGACAAGGTAAAAGACCTCATACTACAGGATCTATGGAAGAGGGAGGATTTTCGAAGTGCCTGAACCCATCGGCCTGGGTAAGGGCAGTAAAGTGTAATTCTGTGATCATAACTCGCTACCGTTCTATGAGAATTCCAGTATTGATTCGCATGAATTACGCCATGGCCGACATTAGAGCATTAGTGGACTCAGGAGCCACAGACAACTTTCTATGACCCGCTTTCGTAAAGCGGATGGGGATTGGGATGAAGCCGCTGGAACGGCCCAAAAAGATATGGAATATCGATAACACCGAAAATAGGGCAGGACTAATCACCCATTATGTAGACCTAGACGTACAAACAAAGGGGATCCACAAGGAAATGAGATTCCTCATCACCGACATAGGAAGCAAAGATATTGTCTTTGGATACCCATGGCTGGCCACATACGAACCAACCTTTAGCTGGAGACACACCATAATCAAAGAGGACACACTACCAGTGGTCCTCAGAACCGTCAACCCCAGAATCACATGACCAATAATTGCAAAGGCAATGACCGAAAGTCAGAAGGAGCATATCACTGCTCAACTAGAAGAAGAAGAATTCGTAGAAGGAAGGACCACTTCTACAGAATTAGCAATCAAGGCAAAGCAGTATACTACGAAAGCTGAGTTACCATCCATCTATTCTGCGTATCACCAACTATTCAATGAAGAAGCATCACACCGATTCCCACCTTCGCGGGTATGGGATCATGAAATTCAACTCAAGAAAGGAGCACCCGAGGCAATAGACTGCAAGGTCTATCCGCTCACGCAGGAAGAGGACCAAGCTCTTCAAGCCTTTCTCATGGAACAACTCGGCAAAGGATACATACAACCATCAAAATCCCCATACGCATCACCATTCTTCTTCGTCAAGAAGAAGGATGGCAAATTATGACTGGTACAGGATTATAGACGTCTCAATGCGCTCACAATACGGAACCAATACCCCTTACCCCTCATCACCGACCTCATAACGGACCTCAGTAATGCCCACATATACACCAAGCTCGACGTATGGTGGGGCTACAACAACATATGAATCAAGGAGGGGGACAAAGAAAAGGCCGCATTTAAAACTGTCATGATCCGGCTCACCTCAGACTTTCTTTTCATTTACTACTTCGCTTTGACATACACTCGGACTTCCTCGGAGTACTAACCTGTTGACTCGCTACCATGTACGCCTCCTTACTCCGAGTCCCCTTCTTTACCCTTCCCCTTCGGGGCTTCCCCTTATTCCCTTTTCTTCTCCTTCCCCATTCGCGTTGTCTATTGTTCTCTTCTTAGTATCCCCTCATGGGATGGACATAGAGTAGCGACCTATATAAACCTAGCCACTTTGTACGCTCACTCTCCAGTCTTGTCTTCGTTTATTACTAGCGAATACCAGACCTGTTTGCTCCCCACTGTGTGCCCCCTTCTCGTCGTCTCATCACCACTGTCGATCTTCCCTTAGTTGGGAGTCACCTCGAAGCTTTGCGCTTGTGCTATAACAACACGCACACACAGACCCTAAGTCGCTCAACTTAGTCCCTCGTACTTCGGCCGTCTGACCAAAGCCCCTTGTACCTCGTCACTAAGTCCACCAACTTGCCCCTCGAACCCTTGCTCCTTGGTCGTCCCTCGCGGACCTTCGTCTCTTAGAACTCCTCGGCTTGGTTACCGTTTACCAAGCACCTCGCCCTTGTACCCTGTCCCCTCGTACCCTCGGTGCACGTCGCACTGTAAGGCCCCGCTAGGCCTTAACAAAAACTAAATATGGCCTGTTCGAACCAACGGTAATGTTCTTCGGACTGACAAACTCCCCCGCAACATTCCAGACAATGATGAACCATATATATCAGGACATCATCGCTAAACACGAACTCAGAGGAACAACAATTAGGGTATATATGGACGACATTGGCATCGCAACACACATAGGACACAGTATGGACGACCACATCGCAGCAGTCAAAGACGTACTGGAAATATCAGCTAAGCATGACCTCTACTACAAACTAGAAAAGTGCTTATTCCATGCGCCTTGTATGGATTACCTGGGGGTAATCCTTGAAAAGGGGGTGACATGCATGGATCCCGTTAAAATTTCCGGCATCAAGGACTGGCCAACACCCACCAAAGTCAAAGACGTCCGATCATTTTTAGGCTTTTGCAATTTCTATCGCATGTTCATTCGAAACTTTTCACATCACGCGAAACCCCTGAACCAACTAACCAAGAAAGGAGCCCAGTGGAAATGGACGGGAACAGAACATGACGCGTTCAACAAGCTCAAAGGACTCATTACATCAGAACCGGTATTGGCACACCCACAGCTGAGTAAACCATTCGAACTAGAAGTTGATGCATCAGGGTTTGCAATAGGAGTGGTATTACTACAATGGAAGGATGACGGGAAAAGACACCCCATTGGCTACTTCTCCACCACACTTAACGAAGCAGAACGAAACTATGACATTTATGACCTGGAACTACTGGTGATAGTCAAGGCATTCCGACACTGGCGACCGCTGCTCGCAGGATCGCCACACCGCACGAAAGTCTTCTTGGATCACATGAACCTGCAATATTGGAGAAGTCCCCAGAAGATCAGCCAGAGGGTGGCAAGGGAAGTACTGGAACTATCAGAATATGACTTCGAAATTCACCACATCAAAGGATCAGCAAACGGCCAAGCAGATGCACTATCACGAAGACCAGACTACGACCAAGGGGAAGAGGACAACGAAAACATTATGGTACTACCAGACAAAGTTTTCATATGTGGTACCCACGTAGAAAAAATACGGACCAACAAGGATCACCTCAATCCCGAAGATACCGCACTGGAAGACCCCATATACGAACAAAATGAAGGTATTCTGAAACCGTGGGTAGACGCACACCGCCTCAAAAAAATAAACGGGATCTGGTACAAAGACGCACAACGGGTTGTAACTGGGGGTATTCACGATAAGCGATGTATACTACATGATCATCATGATCTTCCCGCTCATGGACATCCAGGAATTAAAAGGACCGCCCAATTAGCAGGATGTACCTACTGGTGGCCGGGACTGGCCAAGGATGCTTTAGAATACGTCAAAGGATGTGCCAAATGTCAACGCATCAAGGTTCAACATGGACGAAATAAAGCATCCCTCAACCCCATATATCCCAAACCGGAAGCAATGCCATTTGAAACTATATCCCTCGATTTCATAACTAAGTTACCTCCATCCCAAGGATACGACACGATACTGACAATCATGGACCATGATTGCAGTAAAGCAGCAATATTCATACCCTGTAGCGAAGAAATCAGCGCAGAAGGGGTTGCCAACCTATACCTGAAACATGTCTTTAGCCGCTTCAGACTCCCCACGAAAATCATAAGTGACCACAACCCCCATTTTGCCAGCAGATTTACGAGGGAACTTTGCAGGGTATTGGACATTAAGCAAAATATATCCACCGCATACCACCCCCAGACCGATGGGCAGTCGGAACGAACGAATCAATGGGTGGAACAATACCTACGATTTTGGGCAAACAAAAGGCAGGACAATTGGTGTGGGTATCTACCTCTCACAGAATTTGCGCATAATAATTGGCCACATGAATACACATGGGAGTCACCCTTCAACCTCCTCATGGGGTACAACCCACAAGCGGACTGGATGGAGAAACCATCACCAATCCCACAAGTGACACTAAGGGCAGAACAATTCCGAGAAGCGCGGAAACGCGCCCAGGAACTAATCATCAAAGCGCAGCAGTCATGGGTTAAAGCTAAGTGTTAAGGCCTAGCGGGGCCTTACAGTGCGACGTGCACCGAGGATACAAGGGGATAAGGACAGGGTACAAGGACAAGGTGCTTGGTAAACAGTAACCAAGGCCGAGGGAGTTCTAAGAGACGACCAAAGGGCAAGGGTTCGAGGGGTAAGTCAACGGACTTAGTAACGAGGTACAAGGAGCTTCGGTCAGACGGCCAAAGTACGAGGGACTAAGTCGAGCGACTTAGGGTCTGTGTGTGCGCGTTGTTATAGCACAAGTGCAAAGCTTTGAGGTGGCTCCCAACTAAGGGAAGACCGACAGTGGTGATGAGATGACGAGAAGGGAGCACACAGTTGGAGGAGTAAGCAGGTCTGGTATTCGCTAGTATGATAAACGAAGACAAGACTGAGGAATAAGCGTATACATGGTCAAGCTTATATAGGTATCTACTCCAGGTCCGTCCCATGAAGGGGATACTGAAAGGGAACAAAGGGAACGCAAAAGGGGAAAGGGGGAGAAGGGGGAATCAAAGGAGAACAATAAGAGACGCAAAAGGGGAGAGAGATAGAAGGAGAATCGGAGTAGGAAGGCGTACATGATAATGAGTCAACAAGTTAGTACTCTGAGGAAGTCCGAGCATATGTCAAAGCGAAGTAGTAGAAAGAAAAAGAAAGTCCGTGGTGAGCCGGATCACGACACTAAGGATGGCCCAAAGTTCCGACCCAGAGATCTCGTGTGGCTAGAAGGACGTCACCTCTGTACCCACCAACCAACAGCGAAACTCGCTCCTCAAAGGCACGGACCCTTCACAATAGAACAGGTGATGTCCCCTGTCAACTACCGGCTCAACCTCCCTCCGCAATGGAAAATTCACACAGTGTTCCACATGGATCTTCTCACGAAATACCACAAGACTCCACTCCATGGGAAGAACTACCAATGACCACCGCCTGATTTGGTAGACGGAGAAGAAGAATACGAAATTGAGAAGGTTCTAGATGAGTGGCACTTCGGCAGAGGACATAAGAAGCAGTACTTGGTCAAATGGAAGGGCTACTCCGATTCGGAAAACCAGTGGGTCAACCAGGAGGACCTATTTGCCAATGAAGCCCTTGCTGTTACGGTCGCACCGGCCGTCTAGCTCGACTTGAGCTGGGGTTCTCAGAATGCTTGTATTGCACACGACAACCAAGGCAAAACCACTGCAATAGTGGTTGCAACTGAGAGACGAAGGGAGACCAAAGGGAAACAGCTCGCTAAGAAGCGGCACAACAAGATGACGTCTAAGGGTTTGGTAGAGAAGACCAACTAAGGCCCTTAGGAAAGCAGGAGAGAACTGTGATGCGGATTGTTGAAAAACTCAAGATGGGGAATACATGCGAAGACAAGCTAGTACTTATACTACTAGTAGATAAGGTTCGGACTCAGCACGAACCTTAAGTCCTTATCTCTAGCCAATAGCCATAAGGGCTCCGGCTCCACAAGCTGAAACACAAAGGAGAAACATAATTGGACCGGCCTATAAAGGCACCGACACCCATCAGACACGAGGCTGCACCCATACAGTACACGAGGCGTCCATCAGAAAGTCCATCAGAAGGCAGGCACAAAGGCCTAGTCCATGTCGTCATCAACCGGGTAACCGGCTGCAGCATACCCAAGGCACACACGCTCAGGTGATGCCTCACGTGATGAGTCACGTGACTCTGGGCCATCATGCCCGTAGAAGTGCGCGTACATGGCGCGTGCACGAGCTTCATCTTGCTCGTAGGGATCATCAGCTTCTTCGTCACTGCTCTCAACGGGAGTGCGGGACTTAGCTGGTTCGGGACGCAATGTCCACATGCTCAGGTCGCCCTTTCTCATCAAGGCCTCTCTTAATGCCTCGGAATCCAGGGTTCGCTCGTAGTTGTCCAACGCGGGCCAGCTCAGGCAGCTCGGCGGCGTGCTTTCTCGAGAGCTCAGAATCTCAGCTGTAACACTTGCGGAGTACCAACATTTGAAGACCGCCATACCAATGCTTATAAGGAGCGGGAGGACCTACGACAATATCTCATCCTCTCCTCATACCATTACCACTACCATCCACCAACACTCTATGCCATCCACACCCAATGCCGCCCTCACGTTGTCTTCGTACTACCTCGGAACCCCTGAGAGGATTTTTGCCTGCGAGCTGGAGGAAGAGCAGGCACCAACAAGCTCTGCCAACACCAAGGAGGTCGTCATGGCTGAGAGAGACAGAGCCGGGTCCGAAGGACCCATCACCAAAGCTGAGTTCAACAGCACCCTCGCCCAGTTCCCTGCTCAAGGACGTGGAGCAGGCAGTGCCCGACTGTCCCCCGACGTCGACAGGCAGCCCACTTTGTGGCACATTCTCCACGCCGACACCGGACTGCCCATCGCAGACCGGCCCTTCACCACCGCAGAAGTCGACGACTTTTGGCAAGCTCTCAACCATGGTGCAGACGTCCGTGCACGCCAGGGAGCGGTACGAGCAGTTGACGAAGCCAAAGAAGTCGTGGAAGGAGGTGACCGACGACTGGAGGGACGAACAGCTACAAACAGCCTAGCGCCGCATGCGGGAGATGAGAGAGAAGAGGGAGAAGTCATGGACAGCAAGGACGAGTGGTACCCAGCTGAGCACCCACACATTCACTATGGCAGAGAGGCTGATGTACCACCTCATACAACCCGACATGCCCTCGCCACCAACGGGACCCCCCTCTACCAGGGTCATATCTGTCCCCAGCTCGCCGATCAGGCTGTCTCTAGCGTCGCCAGCGCACGTGCGCCTCACAGGTTCCAGGTCAATCGAGGACCCGATTTCATTTCCTTCCCCATCACCACCCCCGACGGTGTGACGCGCCAGGCAAAATACGTCCAGGCTATCATGAGCAATGACCCCATCATGCTCGGTCTGATTGATGAGTCCAACAGGGTGTTCCCGAAACCCCTGTACGCCACACCACAGTACGTGGTGCACCCCGAGACCCACATCAAATACGCTCAGGAGGACTTGTTCCTCTTTGATGCGGGGTACGACACCGTCGGGGCCATCAACTGGGCCATTGCTGAATGCAAGGATGTGAGCCTCGCCGCGGAGGTCAGGCGGTACAGGGCACTCGGGGCTGAGCTAGGGTGGCTGGAGGCGAGGGTCAAGGAGTTACAGGAAACGTGGGGGCGACTGGCAACGGACAAGGCGCTGTGCATCAGTAGGTTGGAGCAGGCACAGGCGATGCAGCGGATAGAGGATGTACAGGCGGGATGGATGGGACCGCCCGGGCTCTGGGGACATCGCTCCTGAAAAGGGGGTGATGTTACGGACCGGACTTGGACGCTTACTACTAGGTTCTGACTACGGTAGTAGGCTTGTGATTGTTTACATTAGTCAGGGACTTTATCATTCACATGTTATCAGTCAGCGGTAGTATCACATGTTACTTACAGCTTACTGATTACTAGGATAGCGATACTAGGGTTTGAGCTAGATATGCTATAGGTCAATATCGTTCAGGAGGCGCTTTAAAGCCCTCTATCGTTGTGTATAAATAGTGGTGCGGGAAGACCAAGAATCACCATCTTGGTCTTCTTGAATCATCGGTTTCTCATCTCTCTCCTTTCCTTGCGAAGTATTAGGACTGCAAGGATGCACTGCATAAGGCTCACCAAGAGGCCTTCCCAGTTGCAAGTTATTGGCGTGTTAGGACTTAAAGGATCCCACGCTCGACTTCGACATCGTACAGCTGAGTACTCGTGTCTTACTATCGCCTAAAGCAAGGCCTACGCTTACCGAAGCATAACACCTACCGTGATGTAACACCTCTGCACATGGAGGGCCAGGTGTCATGAACACAAGACAATGAGAGAGATAAAGAGAGAGAAGAGAATGCGATATGGGAGATCAATGGCAATTGAAGAAGACCAAGATGGCATATCTTGGTCTTCAGCTACCACTACTTATACAGGTACATGAGGGCTTTGAAGCACCTCTCAAACTGAACTATCCTATGGCGTAAGTAGCTCGAACCCTACTACGCCAATCCTAGGACTCACTCAGCAATCACATGCGATTGCTGAGTGCTGACTGATACAACTAGTTCGTGACTAATTACTACTTACTACCATAGCCACAACCGGTAAGTAAGAGTCCGAGACTCCGAATCACATCATCACTACTACATTTTATAAGTCTGAAGGGTCAACTGTAACATGAATGCCACTTCTACACCACCCCTGTTCGCATGCCCCATTTGTATGCAAAGGAGGGGAGCACGAACAGCGTGTGAGAATAGGGGAGGGGGGCAAACAGCAAACAGCACCTAAGGGGTCTCTCATGCATCCAATGATAGGACACATTGTTTCCATGTTATTTACTTCTATTTTTATTGTAATTTACTAATTTTTACTGTAATTACTTTGCATAAATAAAATATAAAAGAGAAAAAAGAAAAAGAAAAGAAAGCTGAGTTTGAATTCGAGTGGCTGAAAAACAGGCACAGTGGTCCAGACCGTGGAATCTTTGCGGGAAGTGACTAATACACCACCAAGAAGGCGACGCGTCCTGGGGACGATTAGCCCTATTTTAAACTGGTTATTAAAATAAATCAAATTAGGGACCATAATCGCAAGTAAATGAGGTTAAATTCAATGTGAAATCTGTATGATTTGGGTCAAACCACTGGACCAACCTGACCGTTGCCAGACTTCTCCCGTTGCATAGTGGCAGGGTTACCAACCAACCTGTCATCCGAACCTATCCGATGCATCCTCAGGATGTGTCAGCCATGTCCTCAGGTTAATTGTCCCCTTGCCCGGCATTGTCTGTGCTCAGATACCATGTGCCGGTTGAAAAGTACCAAGGTTTCTCCCTTAGGCAGCCTAAGGTGAATGACTCAGTGAGCCGAGGCTTACAATAGCAACCATCCTCTGGGTGTGACTGCCATGCCCAAGACTCACGCCGTCTATGTCCGCCACCTCAATTGAAATCCCTCTGTCGGCTCCAGTAGTTGGGGACTGTGTGTGTGTTATCATAGTATTTGGCCTACTGATTGGCTAACCTCAGGCTAGGTTGGCGGCTCGTTGAACCAGGGAAGTGGACTTGTGAAATTTGTAAAGACAGCAAACCATGTTCCCAGCGGCACTTGAAAAAACACCTCTCCACTGCGACCCACAAGAGGTCCATTGAATACTCCACATATGCTCATTGGGCCACATCTGAGCTGCCCAACGATGGTGACCATCAAAGTACCCCACTGCAAGCCCCATGTGCACCTGATCGAGTCGATGATATCGACTTTGACATTGATGCGTCATCCAACCTGATTGATATTTCAGTGGATGTACGATTAGGGCCGATATGTGTGTGGTGTTCTGCTAACCCTCTGTGAAGGATGGGGTACCGTCTGATATGAACGATTGGCTTACGGATGTATGATCCTGGCCAATATGTGTGATGGATTGCTAACACTGCTCACATAGGGTGAACCATGGTTTGGGGTTGTCGATGGCGGGGGTGGGTCAGCCAATGGGGTCGTGGATTCATTGTGTCCCAGCCAGGGAGGTGCATCAATCCTCACTCAGTATTTTAGGATCAGCTGATAGATGGCAAATGATCTCAAAGATAATGAATGGCTCGAAAGTTCAATGCCTACCCAATGTCCCGCATCAGACGAATGGTACCCATGGCGCAGCAGAACCGTAAGTCACATTAGGAGTTTACTTGCACGTTCTCTAAGCCATTTCTCCTTAGGCATCAACAGTTGATCTCATCACAAATCTCCCCCGCTCCAGTTTTTCAACACAACAGATCGACACAATGCTCTGGCACCTGAGGGTAAATGGTGTTCCCCAGGTACCGTCAGCAAAGACGATCCGTGCACACAACACCGCTCTACACAATATGTGTGGTATTCACACACTGCAATATAATGGTGCGTTTGGCAATACCTTTTTTGTAAACTCACTCGCAGACATAATATCTCAGGTAAGAGCACTTTCGTCGTGGTCGCGTACGTGTGCTACTTTACCTCTTTGTCTAGGAGATGGCCAACCCATGTGTTTGTCCGCACCTCCGCTTCTACCCCGAAGATGCTGGAAAATCAAGAAGTGAATATTGGCATGCAGAGCACTGGTATGAGAGTGCCGATCCAGATCTTGTAACACCCCTAGTGTCAATAAACGGCCGCTCTTTCTTCGTCTACAAACCTTCCTTGCTTGCCGATTGTTATGCTTCGGTAACCGTGTGCCTTGCTTTAGGCGGTGATAGGACGCGAGTACTTAGCTCTGAATTCTGCTAAGTCGAACGTGGAGCCTTTAGCCTCAACACGACGACAACTTCTGCAACTGGGAAGGCGTCTTCAAGGTGAGCCTTATGCAGTGCACTTCCCTCTTCGTGGGTTACGCTTGAAGGGACGAAGGGAAGACTCGAAACCGATGATTCAAGAAGACCAAGATGGCGATCCTTGGTCTCCTGCGACTACTACTTATACACGATGATGGAGGGCTTTAAAGCGCCTCCCGAATGATGTTGACCTATAGCGTATCTAGCTCGAACCCTAGTACCACTATCCTAGTAATCAGTAAGCGTATAGTAACATGTGATACTACTGCTGACTGATAACACGTGAAACTGATTGTCCCTGACTAATGTACACAATCACGAGCTTACTACCGTAGTCAGAACCTGATAGTAAGCAATGAAGTCCGTTCCGTGACACCGATGGCCATGTGGTCATACCTTACCATTGGTTTAAGCATGATAACAATATTATAGCGCGCGCCTGGCCACTTCGTGTTGTCAAACGCAGTAATGACGATGTAGGCTGGATCGTAGAGGAGTTTCAGACAGTTGTTGTCACCCAATATGATTTCCTGGTCCCATTCGGGGCTTGGTCGACCAGCCATCTAACAAGCTGCTTGCCCAGTGCAGCATGCATTGTCGGTACGTCGTTATTATCCCCTTCCCCTGGATTCAGAGTTAGTCAACTTACTACTTGAACTTGAAGGTTCTGTACTGGAACCAAATGGCGACATCGTCCCTTGGAAATGGACCGTCCCTGGGATTGGGAACCGTTGGCATACACTCTCTGCCAGGGCACATGTCGTTTCGTTCCCTCTATGGCTATACTGCGACAATGTCTCGGGAAATCAGTCCAAGAAGTGGAACAAGCACTATTCGTTCTTGGTGTCACCGGCTGGTCTCCCTCGGGCACTCTTTCAACAAGAATATAATATTCACTTCCTTTGCACGTCCAATCTCGCACCTGCACTCGAGATGATGGACAAGATTGTTGAACAACTTGAGTACGTCGCGTTTTTGGTTACTATGAGGCCACATGTACACTTATGACTTGCAATCCTACAGGGAAGCATGGGCCTCAGGGATCTGGGCTTGGGATTGTGTCACTGAGGACCGCGTCCTTGTCATCCCTTTTGTTGCCGCACTCCTTGGTGACAATCTGATGCAGAGCGAATTCGCTTGTCACCTTGGTCAAGGTGGCAAATTCTTTTGCCGAATGTGTAGTGTGAAGGGGTTGGATCCTGCCTCAGGTATGTGCCAAGTACCAATCTCACACTTTACTGAGCATATCCAGGGCCACAGACATCTGAGCCCGTACAAGGAGATCACGCTGTCGGAACTAGTGGTGGCTCATCTGCAGAGGACACTCAATCGGCCACTCGTGGATGAAGAAAACGCGTGGAATCAATGCAGGAAATGGTCGACCATGTAACTCATTTTATTCACATTTGTATATGTGCCACTGCATTCCTAACAACTGAATGTAATTGATGTGCATTCAGACTGGCACACCACGATCAAGTGCCAACACGCTTCATGAGCTTCATGCGATTGTCGATGAAGCAGGACAAGTTGGAAATCTAAGTAAGATTAAAAACCACAAGACTACCACATGTTAAGGCCTAGCGGGGCCTTACTGTGCGACATGCACCGAGGGTACGAGGGGGACAAGGACAGAGTATGAGGACGAGGTGCTTGGTAAATGGTAACCAAGGCCAAGGGAGTTCTAAGAGGCGAAGGTCCACAAAGGACGACCAAGGAGCGAGGGTTCGAAGTGTAAGTCAATGGACTTAGTGACGAGGTACAAGGTGTCGTGATCTGGCTCCCTGCGGACTTATTTTCTCTTTACTATATCGCTTTGACTCATTCCTACTTCCCCTCGGAGTACTAACCTGTTGACTCATCACTATGTACGCCCTCTTACTCCGATTCCCCTTCTTCCCTCTTCCCCTTTTGCATTTCCTATTGTTCCCTATTCTACCCTCTTCCCCATTCGCGTTGTCTTTGTTCTCCATTATAGTATCCCCTTCACGGGACAGACACGGAGTAGCTACATATATAAGCTCGACCACTTGTGTGCTTATTCCCCAGTCTTGTCTTCGTTTATTATACTAGCGAATACCAAGACTTGTTTACTCCTCCACTGTGTGCTCCCTTCTCGTCGTCTCATCACCACTGTCGGTCTTCCCTTAGTTGGGAGCCACCTCGAAGCTTTGCGCTTGTGCTATAACAACGTGCACACACAGACCCTAAGTCGCTCGACTTAGTCCCTCGTACTTCAGCCGTCTGACCGAAGCCCCTTGTACCTTGTCACTAAGTCCATCGACTTACCCTTCGAACCCTTGCTCCTTGGTCGTCCCTTGCGGACCTTCGTCTCTTAGAACCCCCCTCGGCCTTGGTCACCATCCCCAAGTACCTTGTCCTTGTACCCTGTCCTTGTCCCCCTCGTACCCTCAGTGCACGTCGCACTGCAAGGCCCCGCTAGGCCTTAACACAAGGGGCTTCGGTCAGACGGCTGAAGTACGAGGGACTAAGTCGAACGACTTAGGGTCTGTGTGTGCGCATTGTTATAGCACAAGCGCAAAGCTTTGAGGTGGCTCCCAACTAAGGGAAGACCGACAGTGGTGATGAGATGACGAGAAGGAGGCACACAGTTGAGGAGTGAACAAGCCTGGTATTCGCTAGTAGGATAAATGAAGACAAGACTAAGGAATCATTGTAAAGTGGAGAGGCTTATATAGGTAGCTACTCCGGGTCCGTCCCATGAAGGGGTACTAAAAGAGAACAAAAGGAAACGCGAAAGGGGAAAGGATAGAAGGGGAATCGGAGTAGGGAAGCGTACATGGTAATGAGTCAACAGGTTAGTACTCCGAGGAAGTCCGAGAAGATGTCAAAGTGAAGTAGTAAAAATAAAGAAAAAGTCCGAGGTGAGTCAGATCATGACACCACAGGCATCAAAGATACATTTCTGGAAGTATACCTCGCGCGTATGTATCTCTCATACAAGGACAAGGCTAGCAGATTCGAGAAGCAGCTGTCCCTTGATAATTTCAAGGTGACGCTGCCTGCGAATATCTTCAGCCCTGTGTGGCGGATCAGAGGTAAGATCCGCGTTCCCGATACCATGTACTTCACGAAAGTGATTTCACCAGGTCTCGATCCCCACATGGACACACCCGTCGAGATCCTACACACAGTACTGCTGGGTTTTGTAAAGTACTTCTGGAGAGACGTTATACACAATCAACTGAGCAGCAATCATCAGAAGGATCTGCTCAAGATGCGGCTTAATTCCCTTGACATATCAGGCCTTCTGATCAGACAACGCCTTGCCAGAAATACTCTTGTCCAGTATGCTGGTTCTCTGACTGGGCAGGACTTCCGTATTATTTCTCAGATTGCCCCATTTGTGCTGTATGACTTGGTGCCTACGGCATGTTTTGATGCATGGGTCTTATTATCAAAACTTGTACCCCTTATCTGGCAGCCACAGATCGACGATATTGATGAATACATTGTAAGTACTTACATCTTTGACTTTAGCGGCCCCTGATGTGATCGCATTTTCAGCCGCGTCTCGAATCTGCAATCCAAGAGTTTCTGTTCCATACGATCTGCTGGACTCCACGCTGGTTCAATAAACCTAAATTTCATCTTATTCTCCACCTGCCTGCTCACATCCTGCGCTTTGGTCCCGCTGTTCTATTCGCTACAGAATCGTTTGAGTCTTTCAATGCTGTTATCCACGCCAAGAGTGTGCATTCAAATCGCCTTACACCATCACGTGACATCGCATATGCGTTTGCACACAACAACCGTGTGCGCCATTTACTCAGTGGAGGGCGACACTTCTTCCGAGATAGTGAACAATCTCAGAAGTACTTCGATGCCTTCAGGTCCCTGGCTGCTGATACTGACAAAATCTCCATTTGTGCTGGCAAGGCAGGGATCTGGTGACTGGTGTCCACTGCGACCCTTTCACTGATCAATAACAGATCTCCCATCGCTAGGTACATGTGTCTCGTTGATAAGGACGATCACACCATTGGTAGGTACGATTTTGGATTTTTTATGAGGGGTACTGACGGGTATGAAGGCATATGTAACCTCAATAAGCGAGATCCATGTCCATATGATCACACAAGGACAGCCTCACATTTCCCCGCCCTCATTTCCCCAGCAACGTTGCCCTGCCGGATGGGTACATCCATAGTACTGATGAATGGTGACATCTGTAATATAGGCAGCTGGGTACTATTCAAGTCCAGCGCAAATGGTGCAGCGGAACCTGCACTTGGGCGTGTCCACGAGATCGTATCCTTAAGCGCTGCTGGAGTGCAGGAGCCCACACATCCAGTCATCTTACTGCAATATGCAGACATTGCTGCGTGCGCCAAGCCCTACCAGATGCCAGCTATCCACCTCAACAACAACTGGGTGATAGGAGACCTATCAGTGAGTAGTTCTCAGATGTCATGATAATGTGCTCATCCCCCCACAGCGTATTATTTGTACCGCAAACGTCCAACACCGGTGCCATGATCACCACTGTGCCGCATCAGGATTGGAGTGGATCTATCAGGAACGGCAGGTATCTGACCAAACTCGGCCGGTTATTCTGCACCACGCCCCAGATAGTCTGGTCCTCAACACTGCACAAATGCGCGACGCCAGACATTTTGATCAGCTACGTGTGTACACGTGTCCCGATCCTCCAGATCTCTCCTCGGCAATTCTCCGTGGTGTGCAGCTAGAAGTTGATGGGCGCAAATGGCAAACGAACCAAACTGGTGGGGGGCTTCAACAAAGGCATCGCATTGGCAGCTCATTAGGGTCCGGCCGTGCTAGTTCACCAAGCCAGTATGGGTCTGCAGAATGATACAATGTATTTCGGTCTGCAATTCGTCTGCGTTCAAGTGCGTCCCTGTGAGTGCGTCCATGCTGTGATCGACTGGCTTGACTGCACCTGACTCTATTAAACCGCGCCCGACTTTCGCTCACTGTGAGCTAGTGTGAAGCATCGCCCGTATTGTGTCTATTGGTAGTTATTTCCCCTTCCCCTATATTCTATCTAACTCTCAGGGGGAAGTCCACATGAACACCGGAGGTGTTGCTACTGTCCGGCCTCCCTGCGTGCCCGAACACAGATCCGACAGTCGCAATAAAAACCCGTCGGAAATCGCAGCTTGGTAAACTGAATGATTTTCTATAATCACAGGTTAAAATGTGTGAGTGCAATGTGTTATGTACCTTGTCTGTGAGTACATTACCTCATGCGTTTCATCATCCATACCCTCCACAACAAACCCTTTATCCTCCAGGTTTTGGACCCTCTCCATCGCACTGTATATGAGCTTGCGACAGTTTCAATCGTATTCGGTCTGTTCCGGTATCAGGGAGGGCTTGCGCTCGACTGTTGCAGGTGGTTTTGTATGCTGAGGACGCATTTTCGCGATGCGCTGGGACACCCGCTTTTGCACCATGCCCCGAGACCTTCACAATAAATGTAAGTCTTTATGCGCATGAATATATTCACATACTTACACCACTTGTTTTCTCTCTTTCTTTCTCAGTTTTGGTGACCATTGAGCGACCATGGATTTCGACGCGGGAAAAAAGACAATGAAAATAAAATGTATGGGCATTTATCAGGGTGCGAAAACCTGTATATTTCGCTTTTGTTTTCTCGGACCTGAATCGGGCTTCCCCTTCAACCCTGGCAGAACCCAAGCATCTCCCTTCCAACCTGCCCCCTACATTCACATGGCCTGCATCTGGGTAAGTTTTTCCTTCTCACTGAATACGCACCCTACGCATCTCCCTTCCAACCCGCCCCCCACGTTCACATGGCCCATGAAATACCTGCATGTAACTGTAGATACTTTTTTCTCTACGTACGGCCTTGTATTAGGTACTGCCCCAGTATAAAAATGGCTCAAAAAAAAAAAGGCGCATCCACCCAATCGCGCAAACTCATAACCACCATTTCCACAAAAGGAAAAGAAGAGATGTAAACGTACAATAAATTCGTATACAATTTCCTGATTTCCTGACAAAATTATGCCATTTTCGCTTTATACTTATCCATATTAGGATGATAATAATAAATTTTCTATTGGTGACCATAAAATAAAAATTAGTTTGGCAATTGCTGAGTGTCATTTTTTCAGCAAACAGCAACACACTTAGCTGTAACTTGATCACCGCAAGCTCGCGAGGCCAACACACATGACTTCTCAGTATAACTTTGATTCTCTTTCTTCCGCCCCATCAAATGTCGACAGAACCAATCCTACTAGCTTGCTAACCACGAGTGGTTTTCCTGGGTCTCCACAGCAGCTCCACGTTCGACGCAGGCAAGTCTCAGCTCAACCAATGACGCCGACTCCTGCCAGACATTCTCAATGTGCATACCATCGCTTGTCTTTAAACTAAAAAATGTACATTGACATGTCACCGCTGTCAGCTTCTGAGCAAGTCAACCCCACACAGCATCAACCTGCTCAGTCACTGACATCGCCACCTGTCAGACACTCTCCATGTGAGTTTTCTCTTTTTTTTTGGATGTGCCAAACTCAAAACTACATGTTGGCATGTCACCGCCATCAGCTTCCACCATGCCCACTCCCGCATGGCCCCAACCTACTCAACAACTGACACTGCCATTTGTCAGATGCACCCCACGTGAGTCTTCAATTTTATTTTATTTTGGATGCGCCGGACTCAGACCTATGCGCCGATGCGCCACCCCCAGCCCCTGAGCACGCCACTGCATCGGCTCCTGCACGACCTCAATTTCAACAACTAGCACCGTCACCCATGTACCCTGGATCTCCCAATAACACGCAAGACCCTGATTTTGACATGGACGTTGAGCCTGAGGTCCATCCCAGATTCATCAAAGAGGTTGGCCGTTCAATGGGGTTTGTGGCAGCGGATGATGAGTATCGAGATAGCCTTCACACCATCCCGAAGGCATTTATATTCACTACACCGTGTTATATCAAACGCTGACATGTGGTCAGATGGGGAAGGGAACACCTAAAGGGCAGATGCAAACTAATATTTTCCAGATTGGCCTCCTCTTTGCATTACTAAAAGAGTGCCGCTCCATCTCTGAATCCCTCCACATGAACTGTGTAATGATGGCCAACATCCACGCCCGCCTTGAGGAGACGTTCTCCCTCACAATGGAACATAAAGTAAGTTCTTGGTTCATAACTTAGCTGACAGTCGACTGACACATGCAGATGAATATACGCCTTGTTGCCGGGGAAATACTGCTAGATCACAATCGCGTGTTGTACATGAAGATGCATGTCAACGTAGAGGTAAGTTAAACATGTTCATTCAATGCACAGCCAGTTGTGTTGACACTTGCTGCGTGCAGGAGAGGCTTCGCAAAAAACAGACGGAGCTACGCTTTGTTAATATATTTGGCAACTTATCCCAACAACAACTACTAGGAGTGGTAGTTTGGCGTACTTGTTCCAGCTTGCGAAACGTGTACCGGGAGATGGTAAGGACGGCTTTTAAACCTGGAAATCTATTGACATGCTCCAAGCTGCGTGATAGCGTGATCTGTACCAACACTTTGCTGTTAGACGACTTTGCAGGCAATGTGGTTAACCGATTTGGAACTGGTCGGGTCCCCATTGGACGTTCAATCGTCAACCACATTGCTCTGTTGGTGAGTATATGATTACCATACTGAAACTAATCTGATGTTACTATGCAGCGCCAGTTTGCCTTCAAAAACCCCTATCTCCTGGATCGCGAGGGCGAAGACGAGGATGATGACGAAGACTCTCAGAGCTTCAGCCGGGGTACAAACACACCATCAGAGATCATCGACCCTGAAGAGATCTCGCGACCACCCAGTGCATTGTCGGCCGCTCCCCCACGTCATAAGAAATGCAAGCGCACTGCGCACACACCTTCTGTTGCTGTGTCACACAAGGGCAGCGACTTTTGGTCCATGGTCGATAAGTGGTTCATCGCTCGCATGCAACCAGATCAATTGGGAACTCCATGGTCGTCGCCAGGGTGGATAAAGTAAGTATTATCATCATGAGATAATATCTGGCTCTCAGTGACATTACCACCACAACAGTTACATTGACGAAACTATAGAACGTGACCGCGCAAAATTCAAGCCCACTCCAAATGTAAATCCCTTCCTTGACAACAACCCAGCAAACGATGTGGGCGATTATACTGGCAGAGGCGTGGTTGGGAATACCTCAGTCTGTTACGGATCGCACTTACTGAACGCTTACTACTAGGTTCTGACTACGGTAGTAGGCTTGTGATTGTTTACATTAGTCAGGGACATTCTCTTTCACGTGTTATCAGTCAGCAGTAGTATCACATGTTACTTACAGCTTACTGATTACTAGGATAGCGGTACTAGGGTTCGAGCTAGATACGCTATAGGTCAACATCATTCGGGAGGCGCTTTAAAGCCCTCTATCATTGTGTATAAGTAGTAGTCGCAGAAGACCAAGGATCGTCATCTTGGTCTTCTTGAATCATCGGTTCTCTCTTCATCTCGTCTTGTCTTTTCTTCCACTCTACGAGGACTACCAAGAAGGGTGCACTGCATAAGGTTTACCAAGAGTACCTTCCCAGTTGCAAGAACGTCAACGTGTTAGGACTTAGGATCCCACGTTTGACTTTAACAAGTCACGAAGCTGAGTACTCGTGCCATACTTCCGCCTAAAGCAAGGCCCACGCTTACCGAAGCGTAACACAGTCCCTGCGATCGGTAGCACAGTAGGGTTTCTCGACTACATGTAATCGCATCGTTATTTTTGTTTGGATACCAAATACACACATTTCTGGATATCATGGTGTGACAATATTGGGCCAAAACGTACTGTAAACATCACATGAGATATCTGCGACCCTGGTTGCAGGACACAGCCAGGAGGTCCCCCAGAACGCAGAATGTGCATCCTGGGGCCATTCAACGCCTTGTCCCCTGTGTGCCTGCTGCTGCTATCAGTTCCCACGACAGGGCCAGCCTGCAGAGACACCAGAATATACCCCCCAATATCCAATACACCTTGTCCCCTGTGTGTTTGCTGCTGCTATCGGTTCCCACCGCATGGCCAGCCTGTGGAGACACCAGAACATACCCCCAATATCCAATACCAGTACCAAGGGATTGGGGTATAATAGCCGGCGGTAATTCCCTTTTAAGACCGAGTGCAGACTCACAGCATGCCGAGGGCAGACGCAGTGCAACCTCAGGATGCTTCAGCTCCTGTTACCAGGAGGACTTAAGGACATTGCCGTGGTTCCATTGAGTCTGTCCACCAGACGTGACATACATACTGACCCACTTCATGTTTCACTGGTTTCCGGGCAAATTTTGGAGTATATTCAGGGTCAGTGTCTGGCCACGCCAGGACGCACTCAGTAATTAACTCAGTTTATGGACACTAAGTACGGTGGCCGGCCTGCTCATTTTGAATTCATTCCCACTTTTGGTGCAGCCGGCACACTGTCATAGCCGAGCTGTCCTTAGGATACTCAGATTTCCTGGCAGTGTAATGATGCAGGAACATGATACAATCATGTTAGGAAAACTCAACGTATACTAGCATTGTTAGCTAGCATTGTTTCTCTAGACTTCCAAATAATATCCAAATATTGTGGTGCAATGCGAGCCTACGTGATGGTCACAGACTTGCTGCCAGACAAGTCACGAGATTCGTGATCGGTCGTTGTTTTCAACGTTAAACGTTAAGCACGCGGAGGACGGGTTTCGACTTGCGACTTGACACCACCTCGCTAATGGCTCCACTTGGTTTCTCTTTGCACCCTAATGTCGCGCTAAATGCATGAAACCTTGACAACCCCTGGTCCAGTAGCGGGGGGAATCAAATGCTGGCGCGCGCTAGACTTTGCCCGTCTGACGGACGTGACGTAACGTAAAAAAGCCTGGCCCTGAGGCTGCTATAGCGCTATTTCAATTTCTCAACTCGGGCAATACTGGGAACTGTAATAAAGCAAGTCGAGTCCTGCGGGCAACTCGAACGGAAACGAATATTGGGACCAGAACGCGCCTCGCAGACAATACTGGTTCTTTCCACATTCTCACAATTGGAAAGCCCAAGCGGATTGTGTCAGAGCTAACTTAGCCTCACCGACCGACCGCCACGATGAGGATCTCCGAGTGACTCGGGGATGGGTTGCGACGGTCTGGGTGTGGGTGTTGTGGCCCCAGATTAACCGAACCAAACCAATAATGCCATCCACGACTACGGGGACTCGTCTATCTATCTTGGCGCCTGCCCGTCACCTGATCAGGCTCTAGATACGTACCCAGGTCAGTATGTTGCCCTCTTCCACCACTCACTCTTCTCGGTCTCTTTCTTAAAGGATCGCTCGGGGAAACGACGCGTCAATGGGAAGCACGTACAGTAACGTACGCCTCGGGAAAACGGGACCCAATGCAGTATAGACTCCTTTCGCACGCGGTCCGCTAACTGTGAGCCGGTGACGTTAATTAAGGGTCTCGGGTTTCCACATCCTCGTAAGTTATGGGGGGGGGAGGTGTGTACAGAGGCACGACCCCTTCGTTCACTCCTTTTAGACTTTTTGACCTTGCAGGGTCCCATGCACCAAACACACTTTTTCCGTGTTCCGCACCAGCCAGCCACATTCCACCCACAATCGAGCTCCTCTCTCCTCCGGGAGCCACAATGCTGCTTGCTCGTATATTAGCCTGAAGGAGTCTGTGAATCGCCGTTTCTGCCTTCTCTCTGTGAATATCCAGCAGCAGGCTGCTTCGTCGACCGGAAAACGAAAACCCTCTCACGCACACACATCGCTCTCTCTCAAAAAAAACAAACAAACATGTCTGGTACCGTGTTCTTCTCTGTCGCATTGCTCCCTGCTCACGCCCAACATCCTCAGTCTTTTCGCGCGCCGCGTCAAGGGTCCCGCAGGCAACCCTCGTCCTCTCCTTATCCATCCTGACCCTCCTCCCGCACCTCCCCAGCGCGAACGCAGCGCCCACGCCAGATCCCCTGTGAGCAGCACCCACCCTCTCCTATGCCGTCTCACTCACTCACTCACTCACTCACTCCACAGCACCAGCTCCACCACCCCGCATTTCGACAAACGCGCCGACCAACGCACGCCGCGAACCGGCCTCTCAGTCCCCGCGCTCCTAACCATAGTCGCCGTATCCCGTACGTGCCCTCCTTATTCCTCCCACCCCCATCCTCACGCACGCACGCACGCACACACCACAGTCTTCCTCCTCCTCCTCGGCAGCACCTTAGCGTACATGTACGTGCGCCGCCGACGCGTGCGCCAGAAGCGCGCGGACCACCGCAGACGCACAGCGCAGTTCCAGGAGATGCATCGCGCCGGCGCGCGTCCGCACTACACGGGCAACAGCAGCAGCAACAACAGCAGTAGCGCGTCCATCCCCGCGTCACTGTCTTTCTCTAAGGAGCCGGCGCCGGCGGGCGGAAAGGGGGAGAAGGCGGGGCCGCGGTACCCGATCAAGGCGTACGTCGTGTAAAGGGGCCGAGGGCGCGTCCACGACGCTCCCGTTCATCGTCTCTCTTCTCGTCTCATTTTATTATTATTGATTATTCGGTTGTAAGTATTGGTTGGTGGGAGAGCGCGATCATTTTTTTCAACGTTGTGCGTGGTTGTACGATCTCTGTATTGTGATTTTAGCGGCAAGGAGCCGTGGGAAATGTTTGAAATGTTTGTTAGAGAGCGATCGTCCCTGGATGAGACCTGCCTCACTATTGACCACATTGAGGTCGTCCGTTTCGTCTGTCATCGCTCCAGTAGCTGTAAGCTTCAAGTTGACGCAAACACGAATGGCTGTGTCGAACCTATCATTAACATACGTACTGACTACACAAGCAAGAGCCGAAAAGCCAACGAATGAGCGGGTACAAACACAAAAGAGTAGACCTCCGAGTTCAGGTAAGGGTAGGGAATATATATATATATCATGTACAGTACACCCTTCTGTACGTACTATGTAAGTGCGCATGAGAATGTGGGGGCTGAGATGGATATCGACAGAGACCCAAGTGAAATTACCACGCGACCCAAGCAAGGAAACTGCTGGGGTATTTGCGCACGATAAGCTTGCGCGTCTCGTCGAGGCTGCAAAGTAGGAGTATCCGACCCATCAGCGCTGGGCTTGGGAAGAAAGCACGATAAAATTTATTCAACTTACACGAGGAGTGCCAGGGCGAAGGTCAACGGGATGAAGAAGTGCTTCGCAGGGATGTTGCTTGTTTGGAAGACGTGGTGGCTAAAAAAAACGCGAACGAGTGTCAGCGCACCGATCGGCATTGTAGGTGGATGACAGGTGGGGCGGGTGCAGGAGGGAGGGAGGGAGAGGGGACGTACAAGACGGGAACGTAGCAGAAGAAGATGCCGATGAGGAGAGCGCAGATCGCCGAGGGGATCACGGCGCGGTTCACACCCCACGTCGGCGGCTGCTGGAAGATACTCGAGCGGCGCGTGCGCGTCGAGAGCAAGTTGCTGTGCGAAAGAAAAGACTTTTGTCAGATCCTCTTCCACCTTGAGCGACGGACACAAAAACGTACCCCCACTGCATCACGACGAGAGTGAAGAAGTACACGCTCTGGGCTTCGTACAGCAGGTCGTTCGTCAGCGCGTCGGGGTAGTTGCCAAACTTCCCCGCGATCGACGAGAAGGGCACGCCATTGGCCTGGAGATACCAGAATGACCTGCACGCAGCAAACCAAACGACGAGCGTCAGAAAAAAAGGGGGCGTGAGACGACGACAGATGGAGATAGAAGACGGACATGGACATGGCGCAGAGCGACTCTAGGATGCCGAGGAAGCCGTACGCGTGCAACAACAAGCGGCCGTTGGCGAGGCGGTCCTTGCGTACGTTACGTGGCGGGCGGGCAAGCAGTCCACTCTCTGGGGGCTCGAAGCACATGCTGAGGGCGGGAAGGACATCGGTCTGTGTGGGGATGCGGAGCGTGAGCGAGCGCCACCGAGTCATACAGAGTTGCACGCACACTGACGCAAATCAAGATCATCTGGATGTTGCTGAGCATTTGCGGGACGCCGAGGACAACGTTCAGAAGGATGGGCATGAGCTCAGAGAAACTAGCGTCGTCAGAACGTCAGAGCCAACTCGGATGAAGAAAAAAAAGGAAAGCCCACCTGCCGGCAGGAAGGAGGTACAAAGTCGTCTTCTTCAGGTTGTCGAACACCAAGCGGCCTGTATGGGCGAGGAAACGATCAGACGATCGGACGACGGGAAATCGCGAGACGTGACGCACCATACTCCAGCGCGACGACGATCGCGGAAAAGTCCTCGAGGAGCACCATGTCCGCCGCCTCGCGCGCGACGTCTGATCCATTACCCATCGCAATACCGCAGTCCGCTGCGCGCAGGGCGGGCGCATCGTTGACACCGTCACCCGTGACGGCGACGACGCCACCGCGGGCTTGCATGGAGCGGACGATGCGGAGCTTCTGCTCGGGCGTGGTGCGCGCAAAAACGATCTCCTGGTACGAGCAGAGGATCTCCTCTTGGTCTGGCGATAGCGTCTCAAGCTCCGCGCCGGTGACGACGATGCTCTGTGGCGGGTCGCTCGGGTCATTCGGTTCTGCTACATCGACGTTCTCCTTGTCCTTGAATGAGCTCTGCTCCAGCAGGTCCGAGACGTGGTGCACTGCGGCCGGGTTCGAGATGATGCCTGCTTGTGCGGCGATGGCGACGGCGGTAGCGGGATGGTCACCAGTGACGACGAAGAAGCGGATTCCAGCACCACGACATGTACTGAGGGAGTGCAACCGCAAACAAGTCAGCGGGGACACGGTTCATGTGCAAGCGGGCCATTACATACCGAACGGTGTCCGGGATATCGGGCTTCAGAGGGTCGATCAGGCCCACCATGCCGACGATGATCAAATCCGAGTTCAAGCCGTCGACGAGTTCGTTAAAGTCTTCTGAATACGGGTCGATTTCCTTAGGCAGAGCATCACGTGGAACCACACGGCGAGCAAGGAGGAGTACACGGCGACCTTGTGCGGCCCACTGCTCCTGGATCGCAACGATGCGTTGGCGCGCGGCATAGGTGAGGAATAGGGGTTTGTCAGCGCCGGAAGGGATGACATGAGAGCAACGTCCAAGGAGGATCTCTGGAGCACCCTTGACGCAGAGCAGGAGATCACCGGGTGCGAAAGAATCCCAGGAGGCGAGTGGCGAGGGGAGAGGACCTTCGTTGTTTGTGGGAGGGATCGCCTCGGAGAGCGTGAGCATGAATTTTGTCTGGAGATGGTGTCATGGGCGTTCGTTTACCGCTGGTAGACGAGACAACGCACCTTGGAGTTGAAAGCCATTTTGTGGACGTGCCTCCAGCGCCCGCGCACCGCGTCGACGGAGGCAAGGAGGAAATCCGCGAATTTCAAGAGTGCGGAGTCTAGGACATCATGAGAGAGGAAGGAGGAATTGAAACCGGGTTTACTCACCAGTAGCATCGCCGTTTATTTTACGATTTGAGCCTGAGGGAGAACCCTCGAATGAGGCGGCGTTGCAGAGGGCAGCGACGGTGGCGAGCTGACGTTGGTTCTCAAGGATGGCGTGCGGGGCCGAATCCAGCGAGTCGCGCAAGGAAGACAAAGAGTATGTGACGTCATAGACCGCGGCATCTTCCACGTGCATTTTGTTCTGAGTTAGCGTGCCTGTTTTGTCCTAAATAAACCAACACGTATAAACATCCGTAAATTCGGGACTAGACTTCCTCTTCCAACTTACCGAACACAAAACGTTGACGGAGCCGAGAGTCTCGACGATAGATAGCGACCTGTCGGAAGTTAATTAAAAAAATGCCAACACGAGACCGCGGTAGTGAGACCCACTTGCACAGCACCTTGTGCTTGCTCAGGGTGTTCGCGACCTTGGCCAAAGACAGAGTAACCGCAATCGGAAGTCCCTCTGGGATGAAAGCGACTAAATGAAAATGAAAGAAGTGCGTCATTCATCTACGGAAAGGAGGTGATCGAGTGGTGCAGAAATTTACCCATGACGGAGACGACATCGATAAGGAGCCCCGAAGTGTTGATGTAGTCGGGGAAGCTGTGGCGTAACCTGTGCTGAAGCCTGAGCCGCGCTACAATGTTGGAAGGGACGGGTTACCCCTCACCATGCAGCCCACAAGATAACGATGAGGATAGCGACCATGGTGGCGAGGCTAGCGATGATGACGACAAAGCGGAGAATCTCGCGTTGCAACGTTGTCATCGACGCCTGTGCGGCCGAGGACAGTTTGGCGATGCGTCCGCTGTGGGTGACTCGTGTGAGACAAATCGCCTTTGGTGAGGCTGAGATAGAGAGAATCGGGGACGCACAAGACAGTGTTGTCACCAATCTGGAAGACGAGACCGAGGCCAGATCCGCTGATGCAGAGTGTCCCTTGCAGCGCGATGTTCTTCGTCTAAAAGAAAAGACACAGCCCCGTCAGTCAAGAAGCTGGCTCCCCACCGTGGAGCACCGTGCATACCTCGAGGATGTTGTCGTTTGTCTTTTCCAAGCGCCCTGCAACCGGTTCGCTCTAGAAAAAAAAAAAAGGAAAAAACCCAATGTCAGCGCCAAAAAAAAGGGAGAGGACTGTGCCGCGTCCCGGACATACCTCGCCGGTGAGCACGCTACGGTCGAACATGATATCACCAGTGACGTCGATCAGTTTGACATCTGCGGGAACCTTCTGGCCCATGGAAATATGTACGAGGTCACCGGGGACGAGCGCCGCGGCGGGCACGGTGATCTGCTTGCCGTCGCGGAGGACGACGACGTCGGCGGGGAGCATGTTCTGGATAGAGGACATCACGCGCGACGTGGAGAAGTCCTGCCACGCGTTGAAGATTGCCTGCAGCACGACGACGACAAGGAGCACGACCGCGAGCGCGAGGTTAGACGCTTGCGGGTTCGGTTCACCCAATGGTTTCCTGTGCGTGTGTGCGTGTTAGGCGAAACGAAACGCGAAAAAAAGGGGAGGGGATGAGGGGGACTTTGGAACTTACCAGGCGAGGAAACAGACGACGCTAGCGGCGAGCAGCAGACTACCAAAGCCGCCAAAAACCCACCCAAGCACTTTACGCAGCATACGGCTCGGCTGCGGCGAAATCTGGTTCGGCCCATAATGTGCAGCGCGACGCTGCACCTGCGGGGTGTCGATGCCGGTTTTCGGTGAGGCATTAAGACGGCGGAGTGCCTCATCGATAGACACGTGGTGCCAGTCGAGGTCAGACAAATCTGTGGTAGAGGTGAGAAAAGTAACAGTAGGGGGGGGACACCAAATGTACCTTTGACCGTGTTTTTGCCATTGTTGGTCGGAAGAGCCCTTCCAGATTCTATCTGCACGCTCAAGGTGCGGAACTCGACCGGGAGGCGTGCGGAGTTCTGGCCATCGGGGGCCTGGATGGACAGTGTCCTGCGAGCCGTAAGCGCGAGGCCGGGATCGGTAGGAGGAGGATCGCGGTTCAAAACGGGCACGTTGGTGATCCTCTGATTCTCGACGTCGGTCGACATGCCGCAGAACCGCACGAAAGTGGTAATGAGGCTGCTAAGGGGGCACGAGGTTGAGGGGAAGGAAAGGAGGGTGTCTCATTTTAGAGGGTATTTAAAGCTTGGAGCACCAGGGGCAATGGCTGTAAAAGGCGGCATGATTGACACAGACATTGGTTTCCGGCAACGGAGACGGTATTTCCCAGTTCCGCAACGGATCTGGCATGTTGCGAACAGTTGAGTTGTTTAAGCCATTGGCACGCCGAGACGAGAGATATTCGCCAAAAGGCGATCACTCACAGCAGTTGGAGCGACAGTGATGCCCCGTTTGCCCCTTGTTACGTAGAGAGCTGTAAACGATCGCTGATTGCACGCATTGCTGAACTTTGATCAGTGAGTGAGAGGGAATTTCGCCCGCCCTGTCTTACTTTAAGACACAGAAAACCGCTGTTTCTCAGTTCCATCGCTTGGCCCGTGACGAGAGTACGTACGGAATCCCCGTCTGGTAAACCCAGTCACCAGATGCGTATGCGAGAGCGAGAGGGGTATCAAGATGTGGTCCCTGCGACATCTGCCAAGGACACTGCAGCCGAGAGGCGGCTCTTCTATGTTTCACGAATGACCGCCAACAAGGCAAGCTTATGCATATAGTCTGTGGGAACGTCACGGGTCACGGTCTAAGTCAATGTAGGGCATATGGTACTCACAGCGTGTCAAGATTATTCCCTACTCTCTCACGATCGGACGTTGCCTGCACCCCCGAATCGACTCGGCGTGATATAGTCGTGCAGCTGCGGTATGGTGAAACCAAAGATAGTGCCAAAATGACTACACCCGCCGTTGTTTGGCACCCAGACTCTATCAAAATTGGACCCATCCTTCTCAGCGCGCTTCTTTGACACGGCTTCGACAACGGCTTGCTTGATGGGCGGCCCCTGACACGTGAGTGGCGTTAAAACCCATTTCGATCTTATCTTATCTTGATCCATACAAGGACAAGGACAGACACCTACTATACCCAGCCCCCCCCGGATACATGAAGGACCGGCTAATGGAATGTAGGCGATCCGCGGGAGGCGTGGGCGTTCCATTTGGGCGCCGCGCCTCATGTTGACAGAAACGTGGCCTAAAGGCAGTTGCCTTTCCACGATGGGCACCCCTCCGTTGTCACTTGCCGTGTGTTTTCACACACCCACATCACGTGGGTAGTGCCAGTGGTGCCCGATGCCCCCGACAAGAACTTACGAGTAGAAGCAGAGTTAGTTCATCCATCTCCCGCATGATTGATGGGGGTTGACATGCGTTGACAAGGGGAGAACTTGTGGGGTAAATGAATAACGTACTCGGTATTGCGTGCTCAATCACTCTGATGCCGCTTTCCCGCAGAATAATTCTTTGTGGCGTATATCCGGTTTCGGTACACGTGGCACAACACACCAGTTATAGATACGTGACCCGGATTGCAGACGAAATGACTCAGGGGTACTCCAGTGGGTAAGCCGACAAGTTCTAGAGTAGGCCATACGTAATTGGCAACAGCAGGGACAGAAGAGGTTCTGCGCGCTTGTCTCCCGGAGAGACTGCTCATGGCGGCCGCCAGTGACGACGCATAAATTCGATCCAAGTTCCACAATAAAACAAGGAAGCGGGTGATGGATAAATGGACAGATAGATAGGAGAAACGCTACCCGATCTCGTGCTCTGCCAACAACTAAGCGAGGGGCATCAGATAGATGACGCTTGTGGCGAACAGAGCGGTGCCCGCATAAAACGCGTACCATATTCGGAATTCCGTTCGAGATGGGGTAGACGTGTCCACAGTTTGGGCACGTCATGGAGCCTTCGTCGACGTGAATCTGTGCGTGCGTAATTTGAGAAAGACTGGGTGCGGGTTGCAACGACGGGAAATTGCACAGACCTCGAGGAGCACATGGTGTAGCAGTTTCAAGAGGTCGTCGTCGGGCATCTCTGGCCGCTCGAGCGGTAGCGACATATCTCCGATCTTAAATCAAAAAAGACCCTCATGTTGATATAGGCGTGGAGGAGCCACTTGTTTTTATTTTACCTCACGAGAAGCAAGAACAAGCGCGTCCCACTCGATTCTGGGAAGAAAGCCGAGAAGAAAGTCGGAGTTGAAGTCGGCCTCGCGCAGAGCGAGCTTTACATTACTGAACTTGAGAGGAAAGTTGTTTGTCGTACAGCCTTTGGCGTGGCAGGCGAGGAGGTTGTGTGTGATAAGACGGACCATGGAGAGATAAAAAAAAAAAAGATGGAGGCGGGCCGGCTGACCGGGGATGGTGTGGCGCAAAAGTGGCGCGGGGAGGCGCCAGCTCAACCTTGGATCGTTCCTAGTCTCTCGTTATCGTCTCTAGTCTTGACATTGACAACCACTGCACTGTGATGCGCGTGATATTTTGGGTCGCACGGTGTGCTCTGCTTCCATGGCTGACGTCTGTGTGAAAATGGTAAAATGGGGCCGAGTATGGTTTTACTTATTCGCGGTACCCCCGCGAAATCGCATCTGGAGCGCACCGATCGACATGCTAAATTTAGACCGGCCGTGGGCCAAGTGAAGTAGCCAAGACATGACATGGATGCGCTCCACTATGCTTCATGTTCTCAGGCCTGAGCTCTGTGTCTTGATCATCAACCACCCACCGACATGTCTCTCTCTTGGATTACCCTCTCGGCTCTGTTTTTGGTCTGCGTGTCGGCGCAGGGCCTCACGAGCCGTCAAGTCGACACTGTGAGCCAACGTCTCGCAGAGGGTGCGACCAAAAGGTCAGCTGTTCCCTACCTATCTGGCGTATATTCGTCTCGTCTCACACGCCCCAACTCCCATCAGTTGGGAGCTCGGCACCCGCGCCCAAGCTCTCCTCGAGCTCTCCGCTCCCCCCTTCTCTGTGCTCACCCCCTCTGCGCCGCTCCCCCCTCCTACGTCCCTGGACTCTTCCATGAATGATACCCTCGCCGATGTCTTCACAATCGCGCGAAACGCCGTCGCGACACTGCCCCCTCCACCGAGTAATGGCACCGGCCAGCCCCTCATACTGGGGGACGGCAGCGCGGGTGACCCAGCCAGCATCGGAATAGCCGTCCTGATTGCCAACTGGACTAATCTTCGCGGCGAGTTTTACGCCGCGGCGGCCACCGCCCAGGTCCAATATCTATTAGGCCCGGCGGTGCCTAAAACTCCAGACGGTGCCATCTCGCACCGCGTTTCGCAGGTGCAGCTCTGGTAACGCTGGCTCTCTGCGTCTATACCCTTTTGCCGTGCCTAACGTGCTGCTCATTGCGACAGGAGCGACTCGGTGTACATGGTACCCCCCTTCCTCGCATATTACGGCATAACGACGGCAAACCGGTCGATGCTAGACGAAGCATACAATCAGGTGCGTTTGTGTTTCCCGACCTTCCCTCAGACGAGAAACGTCTCCGAACGGCAAGCGAATAGGTTAAACTGTACCGTAACTACCTCCGGGACAAGTCGGCAGGCGGATTGTGGCGGCACATTGTCTTGGGTGCGAATGGCACAGACCCAGGACACTGGTCGACCGGTGCGTAGCGGCATCTCACACTCACCGGCAATATGACCAATGTGGGTAAGCGCAGGCAACGCGTGGGCAGCAGCTGGGATGTTGCGCGTGCTTGGGACGCTAAAAAGTTCATCCTATTCTCGGAACTTTAAGGGTCAGATCAAGGACCTTGGTAACTGGGTCGCGGAGATTCACAGCGCGATGTACCCACACCTCGTACGTCTCCTTCAACCACCTGTATGCTAAACCCGCCGCGTCTCCTCATACGTGTGTGCGCCCGCCCACAGCAAGCCAACGGTCTATTCAAGAACTACGCAGACGAGGACTGCCCTAACAACTTCGACGACGCGGCGAGCAGCGCGCTGCTCGCCGCGACCGTCTACCGTCTCGCGGTTCTCACCGGCAACATGAAATTTGTCCGAGAAGCAGAGCGCACGCGTGCGGCGCTCTTTGCCGCGAATGGCACATCTGCTACCCCATCGGGCGTCTCCGTGATCACGCCCTCGTCGACATCCTCGACACCACGGCCCTCAAACACGACATCCTCAACATCGCGGCCCTCAAACACGACATCCTCAACACCGCGGTCCTCAAGCACGACACCCTCTTCTGCGGCGTCCGCGCCAGGGTCGGCGGCCACGGCCGCGTCGGATACGTTCTCGGACACACCACACTTTACGGTCGACGGCTGGCTCTCGCCCGTCGTCGACCCCCTTAACTATGTCGCCGCAGGCGCGCAGAGCCCTGAGGCCCAAGCCTTCACGTTGATGCTCCAATCCGCGTGGCGAGATTGGTCCGCCGCTGGTAGCCCCGGTGCGAACGCGGCGCCGCCGGGTGCGCGCGTGGGCCTTAGCACCGTGATACTAGGCGCGATGGGCCTAGTCGTGGCTTGTACGACGACGATGATGGACGGGAGGGCCGTCCTGTTTTCGATCTAGGGGACTACTCTACTGCATATATACCCTTTGGATGTTTGGATTGCATTGCACCACTTTCACCGTCATTACTGTTGTATATTGTCCCGTACACCATGCCGTACCGCTCATAATAAGGACTTCCACGTTTTGCTTGTTCACCGCACCTCGACGTTTTTACGCGCCCAGTCCTCGCGCACGCGCACGTCCAACCACATCTCGAGCTCGCGCGCGCGCCGCGCCGCGATCTCCACGGCGCCAATGAGCGTCTCCGGCGCGAGCGGGAGCCCGCCGACCTTATGCACAACGGCAAGTTCGCGCTGCGCCGTGAGCGCAAGGACTAGCACGCCGTGCGCAAGGCGCAGCTCCAAGCCCGCGGGGTCGAGCAGCATGCGGACCTTAGGCTGCTCCGCGTCCTGCGGTGCCTTCCCCTCCTTCCCCTCAGAGTAGAACGCAAAGGAGACGCAGAAGGGCGTGTGGTGCAGCGCGAGCGGGACCGGCGCGCGCACGGACGGCGCGTACACCGTCACCTCGCCCGAGCCGTGCACCTCCACCTCCGCGCGCCGGAAGTGCCGCAGCGCCGCGGCGCACGCCAGGCTCGCGCAGTCCAGCAGGCCCCCGCCGCCCCCCGCAGCAGCTGCCACGTCGGAGGAGGACGAGGAGGAGGCCGCGGAGAGCACGTGCACGGAGAGCCGCAGGTGCCAGACGCGCTCGCCTGCGAGCACGCAGAGCGCCTCACGGTCGATCGCGTCGCTGCGTCGGAAGATCTTGTCGAGGTGCCGCGCGAGCGCCGTTTCCTCTTCACTGGGTCTGTGGGGCGGGTGAGTGACGAAGTGCAAGTGTGGGGGGGGGGGGGCACGCACCGGCCGGGCTCGTACTCGGCCCCTGCCATCGGAGAGAGCTCGCAGTGGATGCTGATGAGCCCCTCGAACGGCCGCTGGGGCTCCGGGCGCACCATTTTGGCGTCTACGTGCGCCAGCACGCTGTTTCACGCGTAAGTATGTGAGTGTGAGCGTGAGTGTGTGAGTCCCCAGGGGGTTCGGGGACGGACCGGGTTTTGCCTAGGGAACAATCGACATGGCCCAGCTCGGCGCCGAAGGAAAGATCGAGAGGACGGGCCTCGAGGAAGGCGCGGCCATCGAGACGCGCGCTCTGGTCGAGCGCGGCGAAGAAAAAGTCCTTCTCTGGGATCGAGGGTGATGGCGGGCGCATCGTCGTCTCGTCGTCTTCTTACGGCCCGGACACACTCAGCCACAGCTGCAGCCACAGCCGCAGCCGCAGCCTCAGCCTCAGCCCGCCGTCCCAAACTGTTCGCCCTTCGCTGCTGTTCGACTCGCACCCGGTGCGAGCTTGTGCTGGCACTACCCCAGGCCCGTCTTGGCAGGACCCCGATGCCCGGAGACTGCCACCAGGACCGGCACCATCGTCCTGCCGACTATTATTATTCCCGGGGCCTCTTCTCCTTCAGTACCAGTGCTCCTCTCAACCTCGGCGACCCGTACACACATACCTCCTCTGACGGCCCGCACTACGATCATGACGATGATCGCCACCCTCCCCCTCTCCCCCCTTCCCCAGCTGCCGTGCGCTCAAGCACCCTCACCCCCCACTCGTCACCCCCCTTTATAGTCCCTCCATCGCTTCCATCTCTTCCTCGCTCGCGCTCACCATCACCACCGCCTCCTCCCAAGCACGCCCCATCCGAGTCATACCTCGCCTTTTCCTGCGTGCCCTCGACGACGCTCTCCTCCCCAACACGCAAGCTCCTCGTGCTCGACCTAAACGGCACGCTCCTCCTACGCTCCCCGCGAATCCCGCGCTCCGCCCGCGGCCAGCACCACCTAGGCCCTGCGCCGCGCCGCGTGATGCCACGCCCGTACCTCCCTGCGCTCCGTGCGTACCTCTTTGCGCCCCGCACGCGCGCATGGCTCGACGTCATGGTCTGGAGCTCCGCGCAGCCGCACAGCGTCGATGACATGATCCTGCATACGTTTGGGAATGACCGCGTGGGGCTCGTCGCTGTGTGGGCGCGGGACACGCTTGGGCTTGCCGAAGACCATTATCGTACGTCCCTGCTCCCTTTCTCCCCAATCAATTTTTATCCTTCGGGTGATTACAAATGTCTAGCCAATTTTGAGTGTAGTAACCGTGATAGCAGAATGCATGAATTATGACTTTCCCCTTTTTGCTTTTAGCTTCTTTTGGTGTGTCAGATCTTCGCTAATCAACGCCGACAGATCGTAAAGTGCAAACGATCAAAGACCTCGAAAAGCCCTGGGCGGCTCTTGCTCCACCCGACGAGCAGAGCCGCGCCTCACCATCCTCAATTGCATCCTCCGCCCATGCCTCCCCAGAGCCGACCTCCCCAGAGCCGACCTGGCCCAGCCACTCGGCCGCCACGACGATCCTGCTGGACGACTCGCACGCCAAGGCGGCGCTCCAGCCACACAACCACCTATGCGTGCGCGAGTACACCCGTGCACAGCGTAACGCGGACCTCGCCGCGCTTGGGGTCGGCCACCACCATCGTCCCCAGCGCGCACCACCACCCGCCCTTGAGGAGGCTGCTGCCGCGCACCATCCGGAGAAAAGACTCAAACGCAAGCGTGGCGATGAACCGCAGGAGCAAAGGGAGGAGGAGGAGGAGGAGGAGGGAGAAGGGCTCGACGAGACGATGCTCGCCATCATCGGCATCTTGCATGCCGCTCGCCTGCAGAGTAGCATCGCTGGCTGGCTACGCGCCGGCGCACTCGTCCAGCCCCGGCCCAGATCGGAACGCGGCATAGAGTGGTTCGACGATCCCGCGCTGATGCATGTGTGGGCGCGGCGTGGGCGCGAGGCGATGCGTGAGCTCGGACTGGGGGTCGAGCATGGCGTCGTGGCTTGAGACCTGGGGCCTGAGGGCCTTTCGGAGCTCCTCGGTTCCGCGTATCTTTTCACAAATACATCCAAAATGCGTGGATTATCATCTTGCGTTCTGCACATGCGTGGTCTAAATATGCAGCGTGCGTGCGTGCGTGTGTGTGCAGTCGCGTGTATACCGGATGACTGGTGTTACGCTATGTTTATGCTATGCTAGCTGATAAGAGTTGCCACCAAGTACCGCCGTTTCACCCCGCGTGCGTGATTGGCTGCGAGACGGACACGATCCAGCCGAAGACGACGACGTATCACGCTCCTCGAGAACGTGAATGTCAAATGTTGGCGGCTGGCCCTGTGGGATCTGAAATACTGAGCTTCCAAAAACCAAAAACCAAAAAAAATAAAATAAAGCATCCACTCACGGCCCGCACAAAGGCTATCAGTCGCTCGCCGTCCGTCAGCACCATCGAGTACTCCTTCCCAGGCGCGTGCACGCGCCTCTCGACGAACGGCAGCGCCGACGCGACGTCCTGCGCAAAGCACGTTGACCCGCCGCGGATGTCCGTCTGCGCCGGCGGCAGCACAGACGCGCTGCCCGCCGCGCCCGCGCCCTCCTCTCCGGCGCCACGCTCGTCGCTCCCCTGCCGTGCCGCGGCGAGGGCGCGCCGCACACGTATGGCGCTAAAGTCCCGGATCACCAGCTGGTCCCCTTCGAGCGAGAGCCAGCGCTGTCCCGCGTGCGCCGTGATCCACTGGAACGACGACGGCGCGATGACGCGCGCCGCGCGGGGGCCCCACTCTTCCCACGGTACGACGTGCCCGCCACTCCCGCCCTCGCCTCCTCCGTCATCGTCCTCGTCAACACCATCGACACCATCTCCGTCCTCAGCCGCGAGTGCAAAGAGCGCACGGTGGCTGATCGTCGTGACCACCTTCTTCCATATCGTCTGCGGCCCGCGCTGGCGGAGGAGGAACGTGATCCCGACGACCATGTCGTCCGGCGCGCTGTGAAACGGCAGGGGCGACTGCGGGCGCTGCGGCAGCGCACCACGCCGCTGCTCGCTGTGGCGGTCCGTCTGCATGTACGCCGTGTGCACGAGGTAGTCTGCGTGGAACTGCGGCAGCGCGAGCGTGCGCACCACCCGCAGGCTCGGCGGCGCCTGCGCCGTACCACGCGTCACGCGGCAGAGCTCGATCGAGGGCGCCTCGCGCTTGAGGAAGAGCACGAGCTCCGGCGAGAGCACTGAGAGCGCGCCCTCGTACGTCCCGTTCGGCGCGCGGTGGACCTGCCGACACACGCGCGTATAAACAAGTGTCAGAAATGCGGAGCGGGGCAGAGGTTCCCCCCAGGACCGGGGCGTAGGGCGATGGGGTATTTTGGGCGACGGGGCGGGCGACGAGGACGTGGACGTACCAGCGACATTAGTCCCTGCTTCCAATCGACGAGGTAGATCGCGTCGCTCTCCGGGGCTTCGGTCCGCAGGTCGACCAGGACGAGCACAATCTGGTCCCCGATAACGTCTGCTCGCACGTCGAGGAGGCTCACGGGGAGCTGTGTGTCGAGTTGGAGGTCGGGGAGCCTCGCCAGTGGATGTGCGCCGCCCGTCTCAAGGCTCATGAACCGCAGCACGGTCGTCGTGGGCGCGCCGTCTACGCGCGGCAAGCTGACATGGATGAGTTGAGAAAAAAAAGGGAAAAAACGCTGGTGTGCCGAGTCTGCGGTGTTCACCTGAGGACCGAAACGACAAGGTCATCCTCCTCTATGGAAAACGCCTGTGTGATCGCGATCGATCCAGGTGGATAGTCGATCTGCTTCCAGCGGTGTTGGTTGGTGCGGAGTGCGTCGCGCAGATCGACGTACAACAGCGCGGGTTGTCGGAGGCCGGTCGGGTTGCCCTGCCAGTCCACTGCGAAGAGATAGTCGTCGCAGAGGAAGAAGGGACCAAACAAGTCCCGCTCGGCGGGAATCTCGAGCCGGGGTGTCGCCAAGTACTTTCCTATGTCGTTCCACGACGCTTCCCACCGCTCGAGCGTCTGCAAGCGGTCGAAAATGGAGCAGCCAGGCAGGTCCCATAACGGATCGTACACGCCTGCCTGCTCCATCCGATATAGGTACTGCAGCAGAAGGGACCCTTCTATTATGTGGTGTATTCGCCTGCAGCATATCCGGAGCACTGCAATATCTTGCGCTCGCAAGTAAGAAGTGATCTTCTCAATGAGCTCAGTCGAGAGAGAGAGAAACGACATGTTCGTGTCTCCGTAAACCGTGAACGCGCTGCGGCGCTAATGCCACCCCGCACGACCAACCCTGCACGGCGACTGCCGAGGGGTGCCAGCCTCGTGGGGCACACTGGGCACACTTCAGTTGTACTTGGGAAGGCGACGAGGAGGTGACGCCTGACGGCCTGACGTCCTAGATAGCTATAGCTAAGCGACAACTTGAGGGTAATCTGCACGTCACACCGTGACTCTACATACATTATGTAGGCACCGACTACTGTAATATTGACACCACCGACCTATCAACGGTCCTAGATACACCAGGGTCTAAATTTGTGCTGAATTACAGCGGCTAGACGAGAGGACGTTGTGCAGACAAGTGCGCACGACCGGATTCCCAAATACTGCAGCACCTGGGCTGCTGGATTTAATCCGAATGGAGTGTGTGGAAGCATGGCTGGGGAAAAGGTACCCTTAAGGAATCTAGGTCCAGGGCGCGACTGTGCCCTGAGTCGCGCGCTCAACATACATGCGGCTTCAACGAGGCGCAGTGTCTACCAACAAAGATCGTTAGTAGATACTGTAGTTCTCTACTCTACCTCAGTCCGAGGATCGGACGAACGTAGCGGTGATGGGTGAAGCCGACGGTGACGGTGACGGTGACGGTCGTGGGTCCGATCCGCGTGAGGCCGGCCCGCAGATGAAAAGTAGCGCCAACGAACCTCGCCGTGTTTGGTCTCACCAGGCCTTACGACCCGTCTTCAGGCTCTCCGCCTTGGCCATGTCTCGCCTCCGCCCTTCGCCGACGCCAACTCTTCCACCTTCAACGCGTCCTCTACGCGTCGTCGCCGTGGGGACCCTCTTCTTGACCCACACACTCTCCCTGCCGGCACATCCGGGCCCCTCGCAGACCACACGCGCTCACGAATACGTGCGCTCTCGTGGGGGCAGCGCGCCCTCCATCCTTTGCGTGCTCTCTAAATTTCACGCCGATAAGTGCTGGCTAGTCGCGAGTCTGGGCGGCGCGCAGGAGGCACGCGTCGTCACGGGTGAGCTCGAGATCGAAGGCGTGAGCACGCGGTACTGCAAGGTCTGGGACGGGGCGGGTGTGCCAGCTGCATGGGTCCTCCACGCCGGTGAGTACCCATACGTTTTTTCGACTGACGTTGGCGTCTCTGGTTGGTTGTTGGTTTGAGTCTTGCATAGCGAGGAGCCAAGCTCGACTGCAGTCCTATCATTTCTCTCACACGCCTCGAGGAAGGAGACTCATGTTTTTTCCCTCTCTCATCAGGCGACACGAATGGCCAGTCCGTCATCAATCACAACCCACTTCCAGACATTCCACACGAGGAGTTTGTCTCGCTAATGGGACCCCTGCTTGTCCCTGAGCACTATCCCTCTCCAGAGTCACCCTTGGCCTCCCCTCCCCTTTCCCCGGCTCCACTCTCGCCGAACAACGGCGCACCGTTTGAGTGGATACACTTTGAGGGACGTTCCGTCAAGACGACATTAAGCAACCTCCAAGGGTTAGACGGTCTTGCACGCGAGCGACGCTGGCGTTCACAGTGCGTGTTCAGCGTAGACATCGGTCGCCGTGCGAAACAAGGAATCGAAGCGGTGCGCACCCTTCTCTCCGAGCGCCTCTCCCTGTCCGTCCAAGTGACTCCTCACCTGCGCAGCTCATCCCCCATGCCGACGTGCTCTTCCTCAACCGACACTATGCGCAAACGCAGTCCCCCGCGTACGCCAGCGCCCCGCGTGCTTTCCTGCTCGCAATGACGCGCCTCGCTCCGCCCCACGCGCTGCTCGTCGCCTACTGGGGCGCCGACGGTGCCGCTGCGCTCTCCGTCCCGACGCGGGAGTACTTCCAGTCTTCAGGGTGGTCGGCGCCGCCCACGCCCATCGCGAGCACCTCCCCTCCCTCCTCGTCGCTCTCCACCACGACGACCCCATCCACGACGACGCGGCACCACCCTCGCGTGGGAGAGGAGGCACAGAGCGTGCGCAGCGGGAGCGGCTTCTGGGCGGCGGGGCACGACAGCAGCCAGGGCAGCAGCGCATTCTCCGCCTCGCAGCTGCGGCAGCTCGCAGAGCGCTCCGCGTCCGCAGCCGTGTCCACCCCACAGCAGCAGCTGCAGCAGCAACCGCACGCGGCGGACAACGACTCGGGTGACGACTCGGACGGCACGGAGATCGCTGGTGGTTCCAGCAACGATGGGTCGCGCGCACAGGGCCCCAATGGACAGGCGGCTGCGCTAGGCGCCAGGAGCAAGCAGCAGGCCTCGAAGCACCGCGCGGACGACGTTGGCGCGCAGGATGCGTTCATCGCGGGCATGATCTACGCGCTCACTCGCCGGCTCCTGCCTGGCGCGCCGTACGTCCCGGGCCTGGCGGGCGACGCAGAGGCGCAGAGGACCGAGGGCGGGCGGTGGAAGCTGGATGAGTGCCTGAGGTGCGCGTGGTTTCGCTCGACGCCGTGCGGCGTTAGGCGTCCGCTGATCTGACTGTTACTCGTGAATCCCCAGGTTCGCGACGGAGCTCGCAGGGCGCAAGGCCCGTCGGCGTACATGGGACGGCCTGAGCGAGGAGATGGCCCGCGCGGGTTGGTTCGACGCGTGATGGATGATGTGACCCCCTGCCACACAGATGAAAATGGAGCAAAAATCAAAACAGAGTGAGGAAGCGAGGCTCGCCAGCACTGGCGAAGACGCAGCCCCCCAGTTCGCCCGGCGGCGCATATATATGAACACCCCCGCCTTCCTGCTCGCCTGCTCACGACTAAGTACGACTTTTTAATAACGTGACGACATTCTATCTCTTTCTTCTCGGTTTTGGCGTACCACTAGTGCATAATATACATATACCCAATACCCATATACACGATATAAATTTTTCCCTGCCCCGTAGGGGTAGGACGGGGCGACGATGCGGATGCAAGGGGTGAAGACCATAGCGCGGGTGTGGGCCGCGTAAGGCCGTCCTTGTTGCTTTGGCTACACACAGCTAGCGGACGATGGTGAAACACCGTCGTACATGTCGCTGCCTGGTACTTTGCGTGGTCGGTATGCTAATTGGGATCCTGGCAACACTGTGGTGGTAGTATGCGCTAGCGCACAGTCGCCACTATCCAGGCCGCACGGATCCACGGTGAAGTCGGCGTGCCCCAAGGAAATGTGACCTGGAGGGACCTGAGGCGAGGAGTTGCAAAAGAGCACGTCGTCTGGTAAGGTTAATGAACATTGGGACCGACTGCTGCACTGTGGGACGCGCTCCCGATTACTACGTGGTGTAAGGGTCACCATTGGTCTACGCTGGACCTCGCCCAACGCCAACAAGCCAGCGACTGACAAACGCCGTCGCAGCGCCTATACGCCACGAACCTCAACATATATCACAGGAGGGCACACCTTGAATCCCTACAACGTAGATAATTTGTATATAAGCCCCAAGGCCTAAGGCCTGAACTCGTTAAGACATTAGCCTGCCGCTGGTCATTTCCCCTCTCTTGCTCCGTGTGCCGCTCCGACGTCTCGTATCCGTACTATCCGCTTGAGACTGTCTCGCTGACTCGTCATCTTATCTAATCTAGGTTTTACTTGAACTCGCACTTGGCGTCTTCGCCTCGTCACAGTGGAATGGAGAACAAATCCGTATAGCAGTCGCATATGAGTAAGATATGGAGTAGGGCAGGGGCAGCGTCGTGCAACAAAGGCAGCGGCGCCAATGCATAGCGTGACGAATGCATAAAAGTATTGTCGCAACTCAAGGTGCGTCCGGGCCACGACCCTCGCGACTTGGTTGCTAGTAAGCCTGTGACCACCGTCGAGTAGGCTCGCATTGCACCACGATATTCGGAATCTTATTTTGAAAGTCTGACAAAACAGTGCTAAACTATGCTAGAATAATACGTTGAGTTTTTCGATCATGATTGTATCATGCTCCTGCATCATCACCGCATGCGGTACTACCCCTGTGGGCCATGCAATCTGACCAGAGTCGCTGAGAAGGGCCAGGTATTGTGATTGACCATTTTGACCAACCCATTCAAAATCGGTCAGCAAAGCACACTCGTGGCCATCTGCCCTATTGGTGTCAATGACAATGTTGGAGCAGCATAGGTCTCTGAATACTAAGCCAGAACGATGCAGTTTCTCCACTGCTTTTTTCACATCAGATAAGATCCTCAGGGGCAGCTCCCAATGACTGAAACAACAATATGCATCCCAACCAGTGATGAACTTCATGATGACCATTGTAACCCCACCTTGAATCTTTTCACAGAAGAATAGCCATGGTGCATAACCAGCATTGGCAACTAAAATATGGCCCTCCTCATGGTATTGTTTGCAGAACTTGATGAGGACCTCCTGGCCTTTGTAAGTAGCATGGAACAACAACTGATGGTAGTCACCCGACTCTTGTCCCTCATATTTGAACCAGGATTTGAAGGAAAGCCTTGACCAGGGCATCTTGTTGGTGAAATAAGTAGGGTTAGGAAACAGTTGATCCAAATTGGGTGAATCTTTCAGCTTGAGATCTAGGTAAAATTGCCCCAGGTGGTTGAATGCCTGGGCAACAGCGGCAAACATCTGGGCATAGCAAATGATTTGCTCCTGGGCATAGGGGTCCCCACCTAGGTAGTGGTACCCTGTAAACCATTCTATAGTGGATACTTGCACAGACCTAGAGCATTCTGGACTTCACAATCTCCCCCAACCCCTAGCTCATTCTTGACAGCAATAAAGCCAATGACCACTTCCTCTTTCTCTCCCTGCTCAGTCACATCCTCAATTGTTGAACTTAGATGCATTCTGTGCTCATACGCGTAGATCTTGAGTAAGATCCCTGCAGATCAGGGACTGAGATGTGCTTGAAGCACCATTGTTGTGATCATCTCGACTATGGTAGTTTAGGATGATTCCAGTAGTTACAATCATTTGTAGATGATCAGGAGCAATCCTGATTTAGCACAATCCTTAGTATACATTTCATATTCAATCTGATGAAGTGCGGGTATCCGCACTCTTATTTCACATGTATTTACAAGTCCCTACGATGTATTTAAGTACACATAGTGTACGCCTGGTACCCCAGTCATTCTGACAAGTGTACCAGGCAAGTAGTATTATTATTATTCTAACTAATACAGTCGTTCTGACAAGTGTACCAGACTGTCCAAAAGCACACTTGTCATGATCTGGCTCACCTCGGACTTTCTTTTTCTTTTTACCTTATCACTTTGACTCGTCTTGGACTTCCTCGGAGTACTAACCTGTTGACTCACTACCATGTACGCTTCCTTACTCCAAGTCCCCTTTGTAAGAGCCTAGCTGAGACTGTGACATGGGCGTGATGCAGATGTTTTGGCATTACAATACATAAACAACCTACGTATATCAGATCGTACGATACCACGACATCTCCTCAGTTTGTTCTGTCCAACACGCTGAGGAGGTAAGCTAGAGCCCGCTGCTTGCAACAATTGTCCACTTACTCACACTGTACCCAGAGAATCTTTTAGGTTTGTACAAGAATAAAGTTTGTTCTGTCCAACGTGCTGAGGAGAGAATCTTTTAGATCTTAAAGGTTATGGGCCCTGCGGCTGCTAATTGAAAGCTTCCCACCTATACTCTCTCTTTGGTGACACAATTGACAAGCAATCTCATTGGATCCTCCTGTTCTCATCATTCATCGCACCGTCTCTTCGTGTATCTCAACTTCCGAGCTTGTCTCTTTGTCTCCACTTATCGTTATAAATCGCCTTCTGTCTTTCAGGACCATCGTCCTCTATCATCTGTCGTCTTATCATTAATCTTTTATGTCTTCAATCCCGAGCGACCTTACACCCCTGTCTGAGTTGGAACGTGCAATGGTGGCTGACAAGAGCACTTCCAGAAATCCATTCATCACACCCCGCAACATATCTGCTGCGACCGGGAGATCCTCACAACAAGAGCCCCTGCATTCTCGCCAGCCACAACAACCATCTATCAATGCCCCTGGCAATGATCCCTTTTCCTCGGACTCATTGTCTCCTCCACCACTGCGCCGCCCAACACATGCACACAGGCGTAGCGCACACCTGCTGCCATTAATGCATACAATCAGAGAAAAGACAATGGCCAGTGTACCTCCATGGCCAGCTGACCTTAAGCTGTCCCTCAACGCCAATAACTGGCTGGAATGGTCACAACAATTACTCACATCACTGGAAATGGGGCAACTTGACGAGTACCCACTTGGCCTTCTCAAATGTCCTGACTATCACTCGGACCCCTCTGGGAATTGTAACTGGCACGGAAATGACCGTATGATACTTGGATACATGCGGGCTCACATATACTCCTCTGAGATTCAACACATTGCTAGCTGTGACACCTCTGCCGGCGCTTTTGGCACACTTCGCTGGTGACATGAAAAATGCAGTGGATTAATGCAAATTCAACTCATTCAGAAGATGATGAACATCCGTTTTGACAATAGTCCCGTAACTTGCAACACCACCATGGCATACCTATGTGACCTCATCTACCAGGCCGAACAGATTGGCCATGTAGACATTACCAGGCTTGCTTTACTGTTCACGCTTATGAACCTATGGTCCACCCACCCTTCTGTCCATGAAGCTCTGGCCCCAGCCCTCATGGATGGGTTGATCACCCTGGAGGCTCTTGAGAACAGACTCCACTACTTCTATGAAATGCAAGCCACTCACAGTCTGGACCAGCTCGCATTCCCTTCCATGTCTTCTGTGCATATGTCACACATTCACCCAGCTCCTATGGCTCTGCTGCATGCCACACACCCCATGGTTTACCACCCCTATACTACGCTACCTGTCCTTCAGTCGCAAGCTCCTGGTCCTATCGCGTCACCTTACGTTCCACCAAGTCATCCTCTGCCACCTGCTCTGGCAATGCCGGCGAACATTCCCCTGCAGGCCACACTATGCCCAAACTGCAAAAGGCTTGGTCATACGATTGAATTTTGCATCTCACCTGGAGGCAAAATGGCAGGTCAGTCCACCACGGATGCCATCGCTCACCAGCAGGCGGCATGGGATGCCTTTCACACCCGGTGGGATCACACAGGCACTCCTGGCCATCCCCCAAATGTGTCGAACACCCTTCTAAAAATAAATGACGATGGCATGGTATGCATTGGGGGCATGTGATACAGGCCTGAGCCAGAACCAGCCAAAGCTGCTATCGCCGATGTTGGCCATGTTATGACCGCCGCTGACCAGGGGGAGTACACTGACTGGTGTGTCGATGACACCACCTTGGGATGGGGCTCTGAGGCTGGTGATCCCTTTGTGGACACAGCAGCTCTGCTCTTGGCTTCTGTCGACACTGCTCTGCTTGCACAAAAGCCTACAGACCTGCCGATCTATTTGGACTCGGGAGCTTCCTCACATATCTCGTGTGTCGCCTCAGATTTCTCTGACCTCACCCCTATTCCCCTGCGTCCGATAATGGGTGTTGGTAACTCATCGGTCTCAGCCACTGGGATTGGCACCGTTGATGTCCTTCTACCTGGCACCAATGCACGCCTTGCCCTCCATGATGTTCTTTTTGCTCCCGATGCTAGAGTCCATCTCGTCTCCATCAGCTGCCTTGATGACTCGGGCTGCCGCCTTCAATTTGACAATGGACTGTGTACCATTGTTGATCACGACTCTGGCACCACCCTGGCTGTATGCACCTGAAACTCGTCACATCTCTATGCCCTCCCTAGCTCCTGCATCGCTCTGCTCTCTTGTGCACCCCCTTCCCTTTCCCCTCCCCAGCCTCTCTGCACTGCCTACTCTCGAAACTTGGCACCACCACCTGGGTCATGCCAATGTCCATACTATTCTTGACATGGCTCATGATGGTGTTGTCTTAGGTATGCCTGCCGATATGTCCCACATGCCGCAAGCTTGTGACCCTTGCATTTGTGGAAAACAGATGCACCAACCTGTTGTTATGACACTGCCTATTTAAATTCCTTTTCTCTAACTGCCTTAGGACACGTGACACCTTTTACCTTCTCATCATGTGGTCATTCTCACAAGAGTCATGACGACTCTTTTACTTTATTTATATCTTTGTTTCCCATGTGAGTCATGATGACTTCTGCCCATTGCTAGGGGGCTATATGTGTTTCACTCACATCTTGGTTTCACTTATATCTTTTGTTTCACATCTTACATGTGATTACTGTGAGCTGCACTCCACAGTTCTTATAGTTTCTATTGTGATTGCTCGATGACTTGATCCTAGGATGCCATTACCATTCTATCCTAGGATGCCCTATTGCTTTACTATAAATACAGGCTCACCAGGTAGTAGTAGCCTTAGACTTGACTTTTTGTACTCTACGGTACTCGAGCAATCGAAGACCTGTGAATACTCCATATCTCACCGAACCCTCTCCTCTCACTGAAGAATCCTAAGTTCCACTATTGGCTTAGGCTGACTCTTCAACTCATACATCTTCACTGAAGTTCCTCTTCGGAACTTCCCTTGACAACCAGAACCAGACCCCTTAGTGCAGCGTCTCAGTAGATCAACTTAACCCACATCGGGTGAACGTCCCTACCGTGACGTAACACCTGTGCCTAAGTTTTGCGAGGGAATTAGAGCAGATCGGCAGCTAGGTCGGGTCTATGTGGACCTCTGTGGTCCACAGTCTGTCACATCTAAGTCTGGTTTTCTCTACATTATGAATATCATTGATGATTACTCAGGCTATCACTGGACCCGTCTCCTGAAGCTTAAGTCTGACGCCCTGCGCACCCTCCGTGATTGGCTTATGGCTGTTGAGCTGCAATGCAATGAAAAGCTTTGCTTCCTAGTCACCGACAATGGCCACTGGTGCACTGAATGTGGTATCACCCACCAATTCACCGCACTGCATACCTCCACCCATAATGGCCGTGTTGAACACTTGCACCATACGCTAATGAACAAGGCCCGTGCGATGCACCTCGCCTGTGATGCTCCCTTGCATCTCTGGGACGAGTTCATCCACACAGCCTGCTATCTCTCTATGTTGACAGGGTTGAAAGCGCTGAGTGGGCGCACTCCTCACGAACTCTGGTTTGGGACGCGCCCCTCCCTTTCGCACCTCCACAAAATTGGGTGCCATGCATATGTCCTTCTGCATGGCAATAACCCCAAAATTGCGGCCAGGTCTGTGGAATGCGTCTTGATCGGATATACACCTAATGCCAAGGCCTACCAATGCTGGCACCGGGGGAGCACACGAATTGTTGATGCGCATCACATCATGTTCATTGAGCATCTCAACGACCAAGCGTGCACACTCCACCCTGAGACTATTGTTGACACGGTGTCACCAGATGACGAGGAATGCACCATGCCTCCTCCGGTGGCCAGCGGTCTCCCACCTGTCCATGACACTGAGGCGCCCCTTAGACAGTCTACCCAGCAGTGGACTTTGGTCCCCTCCCATGAAGCCTCTAATGACGGCCTCATCCCCGGTGCCCACACTGTGCACGCCCTGGAGCAGGTTCATTCTGCAGCCTCAAATTGTGCCTCTGCGGCTGTGGCTGAGGGGGAGTCTACCACTAATGCAACCACTGCCACTGAAGCTGCCCCCGAATCGGACGATGAGGCCACTGCACTCATTGAAACTGCAACCTCCCTACTCATGGATGTTGAAGATCCAGATGCGCCAAGCTGGTCAGAAGCACTTGCCTTGGCAGAACGTGACATGTGGTTGGAGGGTGCCAGAGCCGAGCTCAACAGCCTCCAGGACATGGAGGTATATCAACTCATTCCACGCTCTGAAGTACCCCCAAGCCGCAGCGTCATGCGGGGCAAATTCGTATGTCGCCTGAAGCGTGACGAGAATGGCAACCCTGTGCGTCACAAGGTGCGATGGGTGGCAAAAGGTTTCCAGCAGGTGTGGGGGCGTGACTTTAGCAAAATGACATCCCCCACAGCGCGGCTTGAATCGATGCGTACCATCCTTCACATCTGTTACGCTTCGGTAAGCGTGTGCCTTGCTTTAGGCGATAGTAAGACGTGAGTACTCAGCTCTGAAATCTGCTAAGTCGAACGTGGAGCTTCTAGCCTCAACACGACGACTAATCCTGCAACTGGGAAGGCGTCTTCAAGGTGAGCCTTATGCAGTGCACTTCCCTCTTCGTAGAGTAGGCTTTGAAGGGACGAAGGGAAGACTCGAAACCGATGATTCAAGAAGACCAAGATGGCGATCCTTGGTCTTCTGTGACTACTACTTATACACGATGATGGAGGGCTTTAAAGCGCCTCCTGAATGATGTTGGCCTATAGCGTATCTAGCTCGAACCCTAGTACCGCTATCCTAGTAATCAGTAAGCTGCAAGTAACATGTGATACTACTGCTGACTGATAACACGTGAAAGATAAAGTCCCTGACTAATGTAGAGAATCACAAGCTTACTATCGTAGTCAGAACCTGATAGTAAGCAACGAAAGTCCGCTCCGTGACAACATCGCAGCATCCAATGACTGGCATATCCAGCAATATGACATGAAGACGGCCTTTCTAAATGGAGTGCTGCCAAAGGATGAGGTTCAGTATATGGAACAGCCACCTGGGTTCATGATGTTGGGCAAGGAGATGCACGTATGGCAGCTGCTCCATGGCCTTTATGGGATGCGGCAGTCCTCACACATTTGGAACCGAGCCCTCCATGCATCGTTCCTTGGATGGGGCTTCCAGCACGCAGAATGCGAATGGTGCGTGTACTCACGCCACTCGGATAATGGCGAGGTTAGCATCGTCGTCATCCATGTGGATGACATGCTGGCGGTATCATCAAGTGTGCGTGAAGCCGAAAAGTTCAAGTCTGAGCTGAAAGCCACCTGGCAGATCAGCGCCTTGGGGGAGGTGAAACTAGTGGTGGGGATCGCATTATGCCAGAACTGGGGGACCAAGACCATCTCTCTCAGCCAGATAGCATTGATAAACAAAATAGTGGCGACATTCAGCCAGAGCGACGCCAGACCTGCGAGCACCCCAATGGCCCACAGTGCCCAACTTCTCAAGTCAGAACCACACATCACCCTTGACAAAGCGGAACGCGAGCGCCTGGCCCACATTCCTTACCGATCACTGGTCAGCTTGCTCATATATGTGGCCACGGGGACCTGACCCGACATTATGTTTGCGGTCAGCAAGCTATCACAATTCCTTGACTGCTATCGTGAGTCCCACTGGCTAGCTGCGATTCGGGTTGTGCGCTACTTGAAGGGGACACGGGAGCTTGGTTTGCGTCTTGGCAGACCATCACCCACACCATCCCTGCTAGGCTATAGTGACTCAGACTATGCCAGTGAATCTGGGCTTGAGGGACATCGCTCCATCGGGGGTTATTGCTTCACACTGGGCAGCGGCGTCGTATCCTGGTCGTCAAGAAAGCAAGGCTCAGTAGCAGACTCAACCTGCGCCACAGAATACATGGCCACATCTGAGTCCGGTCGAGAGCTTGTGTGGCTACGCACTCTACTACATGAATTAGGCTATGGACCAGGACAGGCCTCTCCACTATTCTGCGATAATTCCACCACTGTGCTCCTCTGCACTGATTAGTCTTTCCATAATCGCGCCAAACATCTGGACATTCGGTTCCACTGGATCTGGGAGCGCGTAGAGCGGGGCAAAATTCTCATTGGCCAAATTGCTACCCATGACAACATTGCCGATGCATTCATAAAGGCACTGCCCGGCCCACGTTTCGTTAGCCTATGCGACTACTTGGGGGTGTTGCCGATTGAAGCAGCTGGCTTGTAGTCAGCACTGAATGTTGAACCTCGTGTTGAACGCAGCACTAACTTAGCAGATAAAGGTTAGCGTGAAAGGCTAAGACAAGCAAGTTAACTTCAGAGGTGAAGGGAACTCTATAGCGCGTAGCTACACACCTAAGACAAGCAAGTTACTACAGAAGTTGTTAGCTATAAGGTATAGAAGAAGAGGGAACGGCACTTACACTTCAGAGGTGAAGGGAACTCTGAAGTGTGAAGGCGTAAACAACCATCCTTATAAACAAGAAGGAATGGTCTGTGCGCACATTGTGTTTAGGACACGTGTGACACGACAATGGGTCCAAGAAGGGATATGATTGGACGAATATAAAATGGTGCCACTTTCAAGTGAGTCACCGAACGGTATCTAAACAATAGAAGGAAGAAATAATAAAGATAAACAAAAGGTGATCCGGTCCGTAGGAAGTCCGGAATAAGTCCATATCAAGCTATTGCCCATAAGGGGCCAGATACCGTATATGTCCATGAGATGACTCAAGCATCTCCCACGAAGCATGTGACTCTTAACTCAGATCACACTTCAACATCCCTCCATGATTGAGGCGTCTTATGTGAGCATAGATAAGATATAGTAGATAAGTTGGATCAAAACTCTCGCAATTCTCATGAGAGAAATTGGTTGCAGAGAGATGAAGCTGGAAGCTCTAAAGCCCCAGAATTGAGCCCATGAGAGCCCTTGTATTGGGATCATGGACGCTCAGTGGCATTTTCCAACTATCTTGTATCTTTTTACTCAAACCCTAGACCTTCGACTAGATTGTCGAAAGATGCTTTTGGCAGTGACTTTGTAAGGCCATCTGCCAGCATCTCGCCTGTGGGAGTTCGCACAAGGCCTATAGCCCCGGCTTCAACGTACTCCCTAACAGCATGGTACTTTGTTGAACGCAGCACTGACTTAGCAGGAAAGGTTAGCGTGAAAGGCTAAAGACAAGCAAGTAACTTCAGAGGTTGAAGGAACTCTAATAGCACTATGGCTACACACCTAAAGACAAGCAAGTACTACGGAAGTGTCAGCTATAAGGTGTGGAGAAAGAGGAGGGCGCACTTACACTTCAGAGGTTGAAGGAACTCTGAAGTGTGAAGGCGTAAACAACCACCCTTATAAACAAGAAGGGATGGTCTGTGCGCACTTTGTGTTTAGGACACGTGTGACACGACAATGGGTCCAAGAAGGGATATGATTGGACGAATATAAAATGGTGCCACTTTCAAGTGAGTCACCGAACGGTATCTAAACTATAGAAGGAAGAATAATAAAGATAAACAAAAGGTGATCCGGTCCGTATAGAGTCCGGAATAAGTCCATATCAAGCTATTGCCCATAAGGGGCCAGATACCGTATATGTCCATGAGATGACTCAAGCATCTCCCACGAAGCATGTGACTCTTAACTCAGATCACGCTTCAACATACTTTATGGGTATATGCTTAGACCGCCTTCCAGTGACAGGGTTTAATGCCAAATCCACGGCACCCTTATTGTCACAGTGAAGAGGTATGGGGGAGGTAACCTCGTACCCCAATTCCTCCAGGAACGTCCTGTACCACATTGCCTGATTTGAAGCCTCTGCTAGGCTCATATATTCGGCTTCCGTGGTTGACTGGGCGACTGTCTTCTGCTTACGCAAACACCAGGAGATGGCGGCGTTAGCAAGTAAAAAGACATAGCCCGACGTTGAGTGCGAGTCCTCTTGATCTCCCCAAGAGGAGTCGCAGTAGCCATGAAGGCCTGCATCTCCATTCCCTCCAGCGTAGCTTAACGAGTAGTCCTTTGTCGTATTGAGATATTGTAGGACATACTTAGCGAGACGCAAATGTTGAGGGGTCGGATTTGAAGCATATTGGCTAAGGTGCGCGACAGCGTAGGAGATATCAGGTCTGCTTCCAATCTGCGCATACAGCAGAGACCCGATTATCTGTTGATACCCCTTTATTTCAGAGGTAGAGGCCTGGTCTTCATTCTTGACCAAATGGACCTCCGCGCCAGTAGGCAGAGGGGTGTATACTGGGTTGGCATCTGACATGCCAAAGCGCTCCACAATGCCTGAGACATAATCTGTCTGGTTAATCATCATCGTCCTGTTTTTACGATTCCTGGTGATTTTCACACCAAGATAGGACTCGATTTCACCAAGATCGGTCATCTCATAGCGACTTGCTAGAGATACCTTCAGATCTTGTACTCTGGACTTGGAAGCCCCAAGTATAGTAATGTCATCTACATATAAGATAACGAAAAGTGGATCCCCCTCTTGGAGATGAACATATACTCCTGCATCAGAGTACGTCCGCGTGAAGCCGAGTTCAAGGAGAACTCCATGGAATTGCAAGTTCCATGCGCGGGAGGCCTGCTTCAGGCCATAGAGAGCCTTCTGCAGTCTGCACACTTTGTGCGATTGTCCAGCAACGACGAAACCTTGTGGTTGCTCCATGTAAATTTCCTCATCCAGTTCGCCATGTAGGAACGCTGACTTGACGTCCATCTGATGGATTTCCCAATCCTCTAGCGTGGCTAACACTAGTAACAGGCGGAGTGACTCAAAACGAGCAACTGGAGAGAAGGTTTCATCAAAGTCCACCCCCTCTAGTTGGGTGAACCCTTTTGCCACGAGCCGTGCACAAAAGCGACCATCTGCTTTCTTCTTAAAGACCCATTTGGACTTTACCGCCTTTCGACCTTGGGGCAGGTCTTCCAGGCGCCAGACACCAAGCTTGGCGAGGGCATCCATTTCATATTGGCATGCCTCGATCCACTGCTCGGCGTCGGCAGACTCCATTGCCTCTTTATAGGTGTATGGATCCCTGTAGGGGGCATCCGCAGCATGAAGTAGCTGCACAACACCGAGGCGACTGCTACCTGCTTCCGCATTATCCTCATTGAAGTATCGAGGATTTGCTCGACGATCCCGGCCACTGCGCCTTGGCTGGTTAGGCGACAAGGGCTGCTGGTTACCACGTCCCGACTGCCTTTGTTGAAATACAGGCAGAGGGATGGGTTGAATGGCACGGGGTTGTCGGCGAAGGCGCGCGGCGCGACGCCTTCCTGGCAGAGAGGTAGCTGGTATATTGGAGGGGGGAGTCTGGTAAATTGATTGGTCTAGAGGGGTCTGTCCCTGTGGAGAGGGAGTGCGCGGCTGAGGGTCCGCAGGAGCGCTAGGCTCATCCGCCTGTGGTGTGGTTGCAGCCTCTGTTTGTTGAGGCGCAGGAGGCGGGGGCATGGCTTGCGGAACCGGTGGCATTGGAGGTGCTGGAGGCGGCTGGGACTGCGCGCCTTGTATCACTGGTGGCAGCCCACCAGGAGCGACATCAATAAAAAAGGGTTGCCCCTGATTGACTGGAATGGAAAGTGAGGAGGGTGGCATCTGCTTTCCCAAGGCAGGACGGGACGGAAAGGATCCTTCATCAAATGTAACATCTCGTGAAGAGATGAAGGACCGGGTACTGCTGTCCCACAGCTTGTACCCCTTGGAAAGGGGTTCATACCCGACAAACACGGCTTCCCTTGATTTAGGGTCTAATTTATGCCGGCTGCCCTCTGGCACATGGTAGTAGGCTTTGCAGCCAAAAACTTTAAAGTAAGAAACGTCGGGTATGTGCCCGTTCCAACGTTCCAGCGGGGTCATCCACTCATTAGATCGGGAAGGGGTGCGATTATAGATGTGCACTGCGGTCGCGACCGCACATTCCCAAAAGCCGAGTGATAGGCCAGCATGATGAAGCATGCTAGTGCCTTTCTCCATTATAGTGCGATTAAATCGCTCGGCTCTCCCGTTCTGCTGAGGGGAATAGGGCATCGTGAGTTTATGCTCTATCCCAGCTTCCTCTAAGATGCGCTTGAGGTCGTTGTTCACGTATTCGCCACCGCGATCTGAGTGCAAGCATTTGATGGGGCAATTTAGTTGTTTTTCTGCCCACACCTTATAGTGCAAAAAGGCATGCTTGAACTGATCTTTAGATTTCATGTAGACGATTACTACTGATTTCGAGAAATCGTCTAGGAAGGTGGCGAAGTATCGGTTTCCTTGAATGGAATTGCTCTGCAGCGGACCAACTAAATCACTGTGAACAACCTCTGATGGCGCACTTGCACATTTGGAGGAAGGGGGAAATGGTAGACGAGAGCTTTTTCCAAGCTCACACCCATGACAGGGTCCTTCTTCAGAAGGGTCTGTGTTGATTTTAAGACCTTTTACAGAGTCTTGAGCATATCTCTTGAGCGTGTCTTTGGACAAATGTCCAAAACGCTGATGCCAGGTATCCAGGCTGGCCGATGCAGAGGTGGAGGCAGAACTTATATTTTGCTGCCCCTGAAGCCAATAAAGACTCCCAGCCTGGAATCCTTCCGCAATAGTTTTTTCTCCTTTGCGAATGGAGAAACCAGAACCGTCAAATAAGACTAGAGCACCCTTTTTAGCCAGGGCACTGGTGGACATGATGCGTGAATGTGATTTTGGTAGATGGATCACATCAGATAGCGTCATATCGTATCCCCAGTTTGTCCTTATGGTAACAGTGCCAATACCAGCACTTTTGATGACAGAGCCATCACCAAGGACGACTTCTACACCTGAGTTTTGTGAATAGGTGGTGAAGTCTTCTAAGTGGGGGGTGAAATGTGCTGAGGCACCACTGTCCATCATCCAAGACGAGTTATGGTTCTCATCTCCCATCGCATACAGAGAAATTTGAGGGGCGTCTGCCACCTCCTGAATTCGTCCCCGTCCGTTAACTACGTGGTACATGTTATTATTTATAGGGGCGGGCCCCTGTTGCTGTTGCTGTTGCGAGGTGTTCAACCTCCTTTGCCCCTCCTTGCCCTTCCAGGCATTTTCTTGGTCCTTCTTCTTTTTTCGGCACTCATTTGCTTTGTGCCCTTTGTTGTTACAGTAGTAACATGTCACTTCTCCTGGACTATGAGAAGATGACTGCGAAGAGGTAGAGGGGGCCACATGGTGTGGCTTGCCCAAAGACTTGATTGGGGCCACCTTATTCAAGGCGGCCGAAGAAGGACCAATGTTTCTCTGCTCCTCATTGATGAACCTCTGAACGAGGTCTTGAGGAGCGAGGCCTGCGGGAGGCCCAGAGGCAAGGATTGTCCCTGCAATGGTGCTGTAGGAGGGGGGGAGGGCGTCTAGTAGAATGAAGGACATTTGCATGTCCGAGACAGCCATCCCATTCTCCCCAAGGGTGTTCCGTGCATCCAGCATTTTCTGGAGCTGTGGAAGGAAGGGCAAACCTTCTTGTAGCTTGGTATTCACCAAGCCCACCCAAAGATTGAACGTGGACATAGAGCCCACGGCACCATACAGGGTCTCCAGCTGTACATATTTAGTGTGGAGGGAGTCGAACACCGCGTCCGATGAGACCTGGGAGTACACCTCCGAGGTCACGTTGAGGAACAAGAGGCCTATAAGGACCTCTTCCTCGACATCCCACTGTGCTTGAACATCAGCGGGAGCGGGCTGGACGCCAGCAGGGAAAGCATGGGTGGTGTGGCAACGACACCCATTTACCCTCATGAGGGCAGACCACGTGGCAGACCATTGCTGCCAGTTGGTTCCATCCAGCTTGGAGAAGCTGGTGGAAGGGGGAAAGGTAATGGTGAAGCAAGGAGCGGCCATTTGAGATGTTTGAGTTTCTGGTTCCGAGGAGCAGTCAGAACCAGTCCAGATCTTTTAGAATGGTGGATGGGGATTCCTGCCATAGGAGCGCTATAACTCCATAACACCTAGGTGTCATGCCTCAAGTTGTGCGACTTGTACTAATGCTTAGATAGTATATAGTATTAAACCCTTCATATCCTTTTTATAGCCTCGACGGGCAGCGATGTTGTCACTTGACTAAGGTTGTCTCTTGTGTATTGTAGGTGGGTTTCAAGCGGAGCAGTGATGTGCATTTAGGTGGTGAAACCTCAGCAGGGATCTGTCCTAGTCCACTTCCGCAACAGAGCTGCCTACGCGGCAGTTTTACGAACCATACAGTACTTGTGAACAAGATACCAGGATGTGTAAGGGTACCGTGTTAAAGAGAAGCCAACCACGAATTCCAGGTTAGATGAGGTAGGTCAACCCTATCAACAATCTAGGTCCTGTCGTCGGTGGAGTCTTTAAACCAGACCATTAAGGGTCTTCACGGTAATGTAGACTAGAGCCAGTGAGACATGCTATGCAGCGAATCCTGCACAAAGGGAGCGAATGCTTCTCCTAGCAGAGGTCTAGCCTAGCTACGTGTACTAATAGTTATTTATCTAGAGCGGCCTAGTTGTATCAGAGGGAAGGACTTCTGGGTTTGACTATTAACCAGGCCTTCACACCCCTTAAAGTGACCCAGGTATTAACCGAGTATCACCCAACCATTAACCGGTCCTATAGCCACAAGGGTCTTCCCCTCTTGGCCTATGAAAGCACTTCCAGACGAAAAACGGGAAAAGAAGTCTACTAAGTAACTGCGCACTAGAGGAACTCAAGGTCGCGTCTGCTCACTTAAGAGCTCCCTAGCGCCTCTCGCGAGAACTCCCTTAAGGAGCTAGCCAAAATGGCAGTGCTACTGAGACCGAAGTCTGTTCGCACCTTGGAAGGAAGGGGAGTGTCGATAGAAAATTAATGCTCACATAGATGGGAAGAGTGACGACGACGAGAGGTAAAAATGTGGCAACGACACAAGGTAGATCTGAGGAGGAACCCAGAGAAAGAGCAAGTCAGTTTGAGTTGCGGGCAGGGCTCATAACCTGTTGAACGCAGCACTGACTTAGCAGATAAAGGTTAGCGTGAAAGGCTAAGACAAGCAAGTTAACTTCAGAGGTGAAGGGAACTCTATAGCGCGTAGCTACACACCTAAGACAAGCAAGTTACTACAGAAGTTGTTAGCTATAAGGTATGGAAGAAGAGGGAACGGCACTTACACTTCAGAGGTGAAGGGAACTCTGAAGTGTGAAGGCGTAAACAACCATCCTTATAAACAAGAAGGAATGGTCTGTGCGCACATTGTGTTTAGGACACGTGTGACACGACAATGGGTCCAAGAAGGGATATGATTGGACGAATATAAAATGGTGCCACTTTCAAGTGAGTCACCGAACGGTATCTAAACAATAGAAGGAAGAAATAATAAAGATAAACAAAAGGTGATCCGGTCCGTAGGAAGTCCGGAATAAGTCCATATCAAGCTATTGCCCATAAGGGGCCAGATACCGTATATGTCCATGAGATGACTCAAGCATCTCCCACGAAGCATGTGACTCTTAACTCAGATCACGCTTCAACACCTCGGTCTGCGCTGAGGGGGAGTGTAAGAGCCCAGCTGAGACTGTGACCCAGGCATGACGCAGATGTTTTGGCATTACAATACATAAACAACCTACATATATCAGATTGTACGATACCACGACATCTCCTCAGTTCGTTCTGTCCAACATGCTGAGGAGGTAAGCTAGAGCCCACCGCTTGCAACAATTGTCTGCTTACTCACACTGTACCCAGAGAATCTTTTAGGTTTGTACAAGAATAAAGTTTGTTCTGTCCAACATGCTGAGGAGAGAATCTTTTAGATCTTAAACCCTTCTATCTCTTTCCCCTTCTGCATTCCCTTTGTTCCCTTTCAGTATCCCCTTCATGGGACAGACCCGGAGTAGCTACCTATATAAGCTTGACCATGTATCCGCTTATTCTCCAGTCTTATCTTCATTTATCATACTAGCGAATACCAGACTTGTCCATCCTCTAGACCTGTGTGCCCTTCTCCTCGTCTCACCACCACTGTCAGTCTTCCCTTAGTTGGGAGCCACTTCGAAGCCTTGCACTTGTGCTATAACAACGCGCACACACAGACCCTAAGTCATTCAACTTAGTTCCTCATACTTCAGCCTTCTGACCAAATCCCTTGTACCTCGTCACTAAGTCTCTTGACTTAGCCCCTCAGAACCTTGCTCCCTTGTCGTCTTTCACGGACCCTTGTCACCTCGACTTCTCTCAGTCCTTGATCGCTCTCACTGAGCACCTTGCCCTCGTACCTTGTCCCCAGTACCCTTGCCCCCTGTACCTCTGGTGCACGTTGCACAGTAAGGCCCCACTAGGCCTTAACAACACTGTTGCTTCATCAATATCTTCAACAGCAATGGCAGATGGTCGAAACACCTTGTGAACCTTGCACTTTGTGATAAAGGATATACCCAGGAGTCTCTGCAGATGGGGGACAATTGCATTGTAACGCTGGTCCTCATTGTCATAAATATCAGTCACTGCAAGGAAAAGGTTTGCTGTATCATTCACTCATTTTTCTTCAGCCCTATCAATCACCTTTGTAGGATCCTGCAAGGCATCTTTGAGTTCAGCGAAGGCACTGTGATAGATAGTGACAGGAGGGCCTCTTCTTCCAGCTGGATGTCCATTATAAATAGGGCATTCAGCCTGTTCAACCTTGAACTCCTCAGCACTCCTTGAGATGGCTGATGGATCAGGAGCATCCTTTGAATTGTTAATAGCATTCATGTGTGCTACAATAGGTTAGCATAGGATGGGGAAGAAAGACTCCAATACACACCACGCTCCTCATTTCTTCCTATTTCTCTTCAGTGATATTTATTCGACCCAACAGCTATGGCCTATATAAGAATGCAGCCAATGGTAGAACATGTGACATACCAGGTAGTTGTAAGAGCAGGGTCTGACCATCTGAGAGTCCAAGGTTTGCCACCTGTGCATGCGGGCTAAGCTTCTCAATGGTACCCCTGTCGTCGACCCTGATCTCCCTGAGTATAGCCTTCAAGCGTTCTTCGGAAGTTGATTCGTTGATAACCTTTGTGCCCTTCGTCTTCCATATGAAGAGATCAGCGGGGTCAATATTGGCACGGGAGAAAATTGTTGGCATCTCCTCCCTGGCCATATTCCTCAAGTCATTTATATAGTCTTCATTGGAAGTCCAAACCGGGAAACTGTCCCCAAGGGCCTGGAACTCGTGATCAACGAAAAGAAGACAAGTCCTTGGAGAATTCATGATAAATGATGGAGATCGTAACATGGGAGTGGGTAAGAGGGCTTTTCCCCTAACCTTCAGACTGATGGGAGCCTGATGTAATACCTGTCCCTCGCCGGCATTCATTCAACATGGCACCTTCCAGGACCTGGCTGCTTTCCGTTGGACATAAGTTCTGGTCCATTGGAGCTTGTTTCCCGGTTCGGGTTCAGACTTCCGACAACATATACAACTTGAAGGTGACGTTCAAGGAGAGGATGCAAGACATCCTGACCTACATTGATGCGGCGAGGCTCACCGTGTGGAGATGCACGGACCCGACGATTTCCTTCGACACAGGGGACCACGAAATGTTGGGGCGTCAAGTCAGCGACATCTTCTCCGACCAGAAAATCAAGCAACTCGACCCAAGCCAGACGATAGCAGAACTAAATATCTTAGAGCGAGAGATACTGCTTGTAGAGCTGCCCTGTCAAGTCGTGTGCAATAGTTCGTCACGTGGTTCTATCTCTCATACCGGCCATGGCCGTTACATTGAATGAAGATCGCCCTGTGGAGGCCGCGTCACGTCCCAGGTGGCCCGGGAATATGAAGGTGCCATTCTTCGAGCGGCCGGTGAAGGGGAAATTACGAAATACGATGTCGACGAGAATGATATAGAGAATGCGGCCGGGTACTCGATTCCAGAATTTGTCCGGGATGGGCCGAAGGCGAAAGGTGGTTGATAGTGTTCGTCGTCTTCGTATCTCATCGTGTTTTCGACTTCTGAGAGATGAGGCCAGCTGCGCGCAGAAGCCGATATATTGGTCGGTGAAGCGACTCGCAACGAGTACTTTGATTATTCGACGGCGAATGTCTCTGTGTCCATTCCCATTGTCGATCAACTCGAGCTTAACCACCTTGCCTACATTTCGTCCGCCCACGGGGATCGTTTCTGGGTGAAGCACGCAGACGTGACGCGTTTCGACGAAGACCATGCAAACTTGCTCTTTTTCTACCCAATCGCGGACCACCTTGAATCATCTGGAACGGCAAAAATCACCGTTAAACTGTGAGAGTCAGCGCATTTGTAATCTCCTTTTGATCTAACACCCTCAAACAGAAGCCAAGAACCCTGGCCATTCCTGCTTATCGTCCGAGTTGAGAATGACTATTACAGGTACAGACCTATCAGCAATCTCCTCGTTTTGAGGTCTGGCCTTCCACGATTGGCTGTGGTGGTCCAATTTGTGGATTATTATCGCCTGATGCTTCAGGGTGCCGGCATCGTTCGATACGCGAACAAATTCCTAGATACGTACAAGAGGAAGAAGAATTTCATTTTCGTGGCCATACATTTCCTCCCTGACGGACGGACAGAACGTTGCCTTCTATACCAGAGGGAGGGTTCCAAGAGGGTACACACACATACGCTGTGTATCATTAAAATCCTATACTGAAACGCCGTAGGTTGATCGCGTGAGACAGTTGTTTAGAATCAAAACCGTGTTAGGTTTGTACTCGAATTGTACAATATCTCTTCTGCATTGAACGACGAGAACGAGGACGGAGATACAGAAAGAAAGGTCGAGAAACTCGCAGCCAGTATCGATAAACTTACCAGGGATTTCGAGCTGCCGATACTCACCATCAGGCCTCCCGCCAGCGGTGATGAATCTGAACCCAATGTCCGTCCGACGGGTGAGGATGGAGACACAATTGAACAGCTCCAAGCCTGCGGATATAAAGTGGTGCCTGAAGTGTTTGAGGCGGCCGGCGGTACCTGGGAATTGCTCAGTAACAGGGTACAGCACATAACGGTCCGCAACGTCAGCCTGAGTCTGACTGACTATTGTCTTGCAGCTACCACCTCACCTCCGCACGGTGTATAGACGGAGCGATCCTGACAATACCGAATTAATTGCAAAGCTGGTCCGCGAGGGATCGAACGAGCTGGACATCCTCAAGTACCTCCATGCGATACGACCGCGGTCTGTGCACGTTATCTCGTTGATAAAGACTATTGGCAGAGAATGACTCATTTTATCGAAGCTTTACTCCGTCGGCGACCGACACTTCATGAACAGTCGCGGCTTCTCTGGCCGTGTCGAGCTCGCCTGGGGCCTCATCATGGGCTCGCATATGTGCACGAGCACAAAGTGGCACACCGAGACATCAAGCCCTCCAATCTTGTCCGTGACGATGATTTTCTGTTGCGAATCATCGAAGTCGAGGACGAGAACACGGAGACCGACGAATTTTGTGGCACCAAGGACTGGATAGCGCCTGAGATAGGAGACCAAGATGGACCGACGCGGGTTTATAGCCCCATCAAGGCGGATAGATGGTCATGTGGGCGCGTCATTTGATGGTCGGGAGAGAAATGCTGTTGAAGTTTGCTGAGCAGCTGATGTCGGACGATCCGCAACAGCGACCATCGCTGGTTGAATGGGAAAAGTGGTTCGCCACAGCGTCCTCCGACGTGGCCAAGGCAGAGGTGCCCCGAGGTCGGCAAGACACGGTAGAAGTCGATGGAGAGCTGCCAAATGCCAAGAAGCCCCAGGCTTGATTGAGCGGGGTGATGAGCCAGAGCTGTACGGACTACGGGCATCTCGACCGAAGTGTATGAAGAATACTATGTGGATCCCGGTGCACGCTTGCGATCCGACTGCATAAGTGGACGAAGCTGCAACGAGTGAACCATATGCTGATGGAGTCGTCACAGTCCCAGGAGGTCGACAACCAACACGATCTTGCTCAGACGAGGACACCACCCTGGAAAAAAAAATCACGAGTGTCTGTGCTCGTCCTCAGAGGGCAACTTTAAGGCGGGCCAAAATCTACGGACGGCGACATTGTTAACACAAAAAGTGCTCCCGCGATTGGCGACTCTTCTCCCTTTGAACTCTTTTCGCACTCTTTGCGCCGTACCCCCGCTTCTGTCTTCGCTCTCCATTTTGGAGTCCTAGCGCACACTAGTGCATTCGGCAACGTAAGACCCGCCTGGGGTCTGTTGTATTTCGGCACACTCGACCCGGCCGACCCGAGCGTTACTCAAGAACGCACCCGGACAAGATCGCAACCGCCGCGCATGTTCGCGGCCACTATCGGAGGAATAGAAAGCATTTTCGGATGAGTTCTAGACTTTTATTTTCTATTACATTCTTATTTCCGAGTTCCATATCGTTTCAAGCGCACCATTCCGTACCAACTCATACAGGGGCCTCGCGCACCCCTTTTTCCCCCATTCGCTACATCGCTTCACACCGCCTCGCGTTCCAGACCCTTCGGTACCATTTCGACTCGTATGTATCTCTACTGTATCCGATATTTACTACTTTGTTTCTCTTTGCGACCGTTATTCATAAAACGTAGATAAACTGTATTTAAAGTCTCTTTGTACTCCAATATCATTATCCTGTTCTCGAAAATCTTTCCCGTGTGCTCTTTTATTCCCTCTCAAAAAAGCGAGCTTCAATTCGCTTTACTCGTCTCTCGCGCTCAACTTCTACCCCCGAACGACTTCGCGTTTCTTTGCCGACCGAACCGGCTACTCGGATCCCTGACCGGTTATATCATACCGGCTCTTGACTCTACGCAATCTCACCAGGGTCGCGTCTATCCCTTCAGTTACCGCATCTACGGAACCCCCTTCAACTTCACTGGCACGCTGGTTCTACTGACGATGGCCCCAAGCTCGCGTCCGCACCCCTTCTGCACCTTCGACATCCTAGGCTCTTTCCTCTCCCTGCGCACTCAGCTCGAGCCTGCGTTAAAGTCTCTGATCGCTGCGACGCTTGACCTGCCTCAGCGTGCTCTACCCCCCCCCCCCACCTTAGTCGTCTGTTTGGGATCGTGCGCTATCGACCTAAACGTTTTGACCCGCTGCCTGCCGTCTTCCCTGCGTCTAGGGAATTGCCGTCCAAGTTGCCATTTCTTGCGCTTGGTGACCTTGAGCTTAAGTCTGCCCCTGCGCCCTTTCATCTCGCCGAGCTCCCAAGAGTCCCCCCTTTGTCACCGCTAAGGCATAAAAACCAATCCTGCCTTGCCCGCTCCGCCACTTGGACCCTCGCTAGGCGCGCTCATTTCACCCCGCTCGCCGTCACGGCAACAACCAACCACCCCCGGAGTCACGCTCGCCTGAGATTGCTCCAGCCCCCGCGTCGCCGACGGCTCCATACATTCTGCAGCAAGTCCCAGACTCTCCAATTCCAGTGTCTGCTGTTAATATCTGGTCCCCTCAACTGCTCGGATGGCAAGAAAATCTTTTTGATCTACGAAGCCTCGTCAACGCTTGCGCCTCATCTCTCACACTCGCCACTACTAACCGTCTTGCTCTAGTTTAGAGCCCCCGCCCCGAAATTAATTAAGAGGTCTAGATTCGTGTATATTACTAATCGCGTTTCGTGGTCACAGTCACGACACTAAAGAAACGGGGTATTTTCATTGCCTCCGCTTGATAGGGCCGCTCCGTGATCTTCCATTCGCGCACAGCAAATTTACCCCCGCACATAGGCGGGGCAAATTTTTTTTTTTTTTGTTTGGCAGGTGCGTCGTGGGGGGCAACGCGTGCACCGAAACTGAACATGCCCCCACATGCTTGTTTACGCGGGCCTACCGTTTCGGATCTTGCAGTAGTCTCCCAGTCTTCTTATTGAAGTGAGTGACGATGCGGCGAGGGCGGACTTTATTTGAACTTTGGCGACTGCGGACACCCCACATGCTGTGCTGAGTAAAGTTAGTACGCGCCACCTCCACATTGGCACATTGGTATGAATGATTACAGTAAGCAACCAAAAAAAAAAAAAAAAAGCAAATCCCAAAAATCATGCCTCTTGCACGGCACGGCGCCGCAATGCCGCGCGGCGCCAGTGGTCCCACACGCACGTGGACACGAACAGATCGAAGCCGCTTTTTTGCTCCAACGGAGATAGTACGGGGTAGTATGGGAGGGGGAGATAGAGAGCAGGATGTTTTCCATTAATTTTCTACCGTACAACAAAGTAACGACCGCGCGCGCACGCACGCACGTGCAAACCCCATCAACACGAAATCCCAAAACAGCAAGTCCGCTGCGACAAATAGGTTTGTGGGAGCACCGGCATCTAGCTGCTGCTATTACCAGCTTGTAGGGCCGAACGTTTGGCCCTTCGCGAGAGGTCTGTCCGGAACGCCGGCGGCGTCGCCAGTGTTCAGGTACACTGAGTTGCCCCACCACGCCTGGATGCTGTCGAGGCCAATGGTGCCGTTCTTCGGATATTGAAGAGCGAAGAAGATGATAATCAGACCGACAGCGTAACCCGCGTCCAGACCAGCGGACAGCACATCTATGATATCAAGTGTGTCAGGAATTGGCATGGTCGGCCGAGAGGTCAAAAACAAAGGGAGAGGTCTCACAGTTGTACTTTGACCACCAGCCGAAGTGGCGACGACGGATGACATAGTTGAACAAGAAGCAGATGAGGACCCAGGGTACATAGTTGAGGGGCGTTGCGGGCGGCATGTTACCCGTGCCGGTGAAAATAAGTGGGAAGTTGAGATACTTGAGGAATCCAATGTTGAACTTCTTGTGCAGTACCCATTGGATAAGCGGTAAAATAGCACCGGCCAAGAAGAAGTACACGAGGCCGTAGTACATCTTGCCTTGCGAGAAGAGGCGCCCCGGGCCAATGACACCCCACTGCGTCGGCGATGTTAGCAATAGGGGATGGCACCGACTAAACCAAAGTACGTACGATGATGGATGCGGTGCCGAAAACAGTGGTGCTTGGGCAGATAAAGCCGTCTGGCTGGTCAGGGCTGCAAAGATCCTCAATATTGGAGAACAGCCAAGACTGCACACCAAGCTGCACTGTGCCGGCAATCATGGTTGCGACGACTTGGCAGAAGAACATGGGGCGGTGCGGGATCTTCATATAGTGACCGAGCTTGAAATCGCTGGTAAACTGTAAAGCTTGGGTCATGGTGATGTAACCCCAGGTCTTGAACATCATCATCGCAATTGGACGGCCAGGGAGGGCAAAGCCGATGATAAGCTCAGTGATGACGTTGAGACCGACTTGCTGGTTGGTGATAGCCTGAATGACGCCGACTGGGACAGTGTACACGAATGCTGGATGGGGAGGAGGCGTATCAGCTGATATAAATACCCAGCAGGTATCTGAAGACGCACATATGATGAGGGCGAGGACGAAAGCCCAGACAGGGAACTGTGTGTCCCAGACCTCGATAGCAACAACACCGAATACAAACATGGCGACTGCAAAGGATATTAGTGCCTGTTACACCCAAGTCTCGCTGTTCTAATGAACGCACAAAATATGGAAATGTACCACCAATCAGGGACCTCCTTGTATACCGACATAAGGCGAGCGTGGATATCAGGCTGCTCGGAGAGCGAGCGACGAGCCTGGGTCCAGATTTGCTTACGGTAGTAGAGGAAGGTGTGGGTGAGGGTGGCCGTGATCGAAGCGAACGAGAGACCATAGGAAATGGCGAAGGACGCAGAAATGAACAGGGGACTGTAAGCCTCGTAAGCCGCGAGGTTGAAGGAAGCATCGTCGTTGATAATGCGGGTGACATTGTAGGACTTGCCCCTGTTGTCGAAGGAGTGCGAGGAGACCAAGGGCAAGAAGCCGGTGTACCAAACATTGGTGTACTGCGGGAGAATGGTTAGTTTTTCTTTAAAAAAAGAGACAGGGCACGACGGAACTCACGTAAAGAATGGGAACAAGGAACCAGTAGAAGAAGAGGACGGTGATACCAATGTTAGCAGCCGCCCACCACGGGACGGGAAGAGGAGAACCGTTGTAGGTGATTTGGCCCCAGTCAAAGGTGAGGAGACCCATAGCCATACCGTGGGAGACGCCGAACATTTGGTTAATCTTGGCGTTATTAGGCGCGATCCAGCAGACCCAAGAGAAGCTGGATAGGGCAGTGAAGAGGTAAGACGGCAGGAAATCTAGGAGAAGCGAGTCAGAACTAAAAAAAATAAACCGGGGGTGAGGGTGTAAATGCTAACTGTAGAAGAAGTAGCCGATAAAGACGTAGGTGAAGAAGCGCTCGCGGGAGATGCCACCACGAGCCTGAGTACCGGCTGTCTCTTGAGCATGCAAGGTGTTGAAGAGGGCGGCGGTGACGAGGTTGACGGGCCAAATCATTGAGGGAGGAGCCACGAGGAAACGCTTGCAGATGCCACCGATCGAGAAGCCAATCAGTTGGGTCGACATGACAAGGAGCCACTGGTCTGAAAACGGAAAGACCGGATCAATAATGGACGGAAGCTTAAGTTACCCGCCACTTACATCCAAAGTTGGTATGCTGGTTGTAGAAGACCTTTTGGACAGCGACAATGTCGGTCTAAATGCGGAGTGAGAAATATCCCAATTAACCTCAGTACTCAGTACTCACGGCGTAAGCGGATTGAGCTCCGACACCAGCCATGATCGTAACGATGACGTGTTCTTTAATCGTGAACGGACCAGGGTTGACTTCAAACCCGAAGAGCTTAACATTAGGAACGTAGCGTGCCCAGGCTTTGCAGATCGGGAAACTCAATAGCTGAGGTACGATCTGTTCACGCATAGTTCAACTCGGTGCGGGGAACCTCAATGCAGTCATGAAACACAAACCTGTGTGATGGTAACCGATGGGTATCGGAAGAAGAAGAATTGGTTGACACCGGGGATAAGGATAGCCCACATGATGCCGATAACCCAAGCGCGGAAAGTGGAGGAAGGCATGGTAGGATCGTCTGTGTTGGCCACGGCGGACCGGACTTCTGGGTACGGAGACTCATCTTCCAACACAACGGCGGTTGGGTCGAAGTTGGGATCCTCAAAATCGTCGTCGACGCCCTATGGTTGTACCAGGTGGGTGAGCCGCCATATGAAGAGATAGAACAAGACTGACGTGGACGCCACCGAGGTGCTCGGAGACGCGCTTCTCGAGGTCGGACCTCTTCTCGTCGTCGGAGAAAGACATGGCTAACTAGTTGTGTGGATCGCTACGGAGAGCAGTCACAACTAGCAAACTGGTCTGGCTCAACCCACGGGGTAAGGAAGGGAGCAGAAGGACGGAGGAGGGGGACCATGGGACTTATTACGGGGATTTATACTCAAGGGAAGCGAAGCCACATGGACAGGTCGTAGCCTCTATGGCGAAGGGAAGCATATGTCAGGGCCAACCGGTGGGCACACTAGCCTGATCTTCTGACAGGGATCTCTAAGATAAGCAAACGAAAAAAATAATAATTCCATGAGTCGGTTGCCTCAAACGTGGACCATCATCGAAGCATTCCGTACCTCTCCCCTGGTCAATACACCCGCCCACTCCAGCTCCAGCAATCTGGTTCCTGACAGAACACTGCCCATGTGCTTCTTCTACAACCAGCGAGGGAGAACGCTTAGTCCGTCTGATATGACACGAGTCTAGCATGGCCGTGGCACTCTAAGCCCCCCTCACAGACGATCACAGGCCCAACAGGTCTCGGGGCATCAGCACAAGCAGAATAGAATCTTTTCGTTGTGTCAAAGTCCTCTCTCTGATGCACGGCGATTATGTGTGGGGCGTTCTGTTACGCGGTTCTGCATAGAGAGATGAGACGTGAGAACAAATACGTCCCCCACTATGGTGGGATGGGAAGCGCGGAACAAGTGTTACCGGGTTTGGCATGAATTGAATTAGGGTCTAGACGCTCGCAGATGCTTTTCGCACATGTCCGAGCTCCGACGACTCAGGCCTGCCAATTTTGGCCATCGTTCCCGGCTGTGGTCGGGGTCATCTGACGTAACCCACAACCCAATCGGGTAAGAAGTTGACCTCCGTCACGGGGTACACATGGTCACACATAGCATACGATGGGATGGGGAAGCGTCGAGTCCGCGCGGTCCTGTCAAGACGATAAGCCTAAACACCAATGGGACCTTCCCATATGGTCCCCGATGCTCCAGATCCGACTCGATCTCCATTGTCATGCGACTCTTTGTCGCCCTTCGTCGCGTATCCGGCAAACCAGACCCACCAGCCCACGAAACCCGACTGATTGCGACCGAAACCCCATTCCCATGCGACATCTCAGGCCTCTGGCATCGGTCACCCCGGAGAAGAACAGAGAAAATGTATCGTCGCACCCCTCAAGTTCTTTCCATTGGTTGCTTCTGAAAGAGAGAGAATTCCTGTTCGTGCGTCTCAGGAGTACTCGTGAGGCTACTAATAATACGACAGATGTGTGCCCATCCTGGTGCTGGGATCCCTTATTTCTCATGTGGGACCTCGACGGCGCGAAGATCAGAAGCTCAACGGGATCTTCGTTTCGCTCGACGAGGCAGAGATGTCGTCCACTTCCAGGAACAGTCAAAGGAGTATCATCGCTGTAGCAACGCGACTTCCCAAGAGTGGTGAGGGGGCGGCGGCGGCGGCGGCGACAGCGGATTACTGTATCCAACGGTGTGATTACTGGCCTCCATTCGACCAGGGTAAAAGCGTGGACACGACTCATCATTCACCCCTCCAGGCGGCTCGTGCCGCAGAAAGACCACTCTGCCTGTCAGCCCGCCTGCCTCAAGCCGGTGTTTGGTCTGATGATAAAATGACAATCGCCATACTCCCACCTTGTGCTATGATCCTTTTGACTGCGCAACTCCGCCGGATTCTCTCTTGCACACTCCTCCACCCCACCCCCACCCCCAAGATCAAGCTGGCGCCGTCCCTTCAAACAGCGCCTGGGCGGGGGGAGACTCGACTTGTATATGACCTAACCCACGACCAAAGTGGCAATTAATTATTATGCAAAAACCCACTCTGGCCTTGTCTCGTGCGAACGAAGTGAAAGAAGAACATGTGCCCAGGCCCCATCGACATTATCACCACACGCCCGACTTCCGGCGCAACGAACGGTGCGAACCATCGGGTGCTGTCCTCGTTTCCACGTGGTTCTGTGGGGACTATTTTTGCGCTTTGCGATAAGATACGGAACGGCACGATGACGAGGCGTAATGGCTCCTGCTGCTTTTGCTCCTTTCGCCGAGGCAGAGCGCGCAGCCGTTCTCCCTCCCCCTCCCCTTCCTATTCGGACCTGCGCCGTCATTGAGGCAAACTGTAAAATGTAGCTTGATTTCAGAAACGGTCACTCCTGCCCGGGGTCCCCGTTTCAGTGTTCCACCTCCCTGTTTCGACCTTGTGTGATAGATGCTATTCCCACTCCCCTGGCGGGGTCGGGTCCTGTTCTTGCGTTTCTATTGACACCCCCATGTCATGTCTAAGGTCACAGTGCCGTGAGGCGGGGGCCGGTGTCTGCCAAACAGGCGCGATCCCGCTCGTTCTCTCTCAATTCCCCTCTTCTCCATTCGAGCGGAGGGCGTATAGTACTAAGACCGCGAGTACAACGACCATGTGGGCGGGCGTGAGACACCTGCACCGGGGATAAAGGCAGACAGACTGCAAACGTACGTACATATGCGGGTCGTGGGATGTTGCTCCCTAAAATGAGGTGATAATGATGATGGACAACGATACGAGCGCAGAGGAAAAGAAGGTGGCGTGAGGGGTCCACTTACGAAAACGTGTGCTGAATGGATGTGGGAGCCCGTGAATCAGATCAGAGTGCGCCACACGCAGTCAGAATCGCACAGACATACACAACTTCTTTCACACATTTTCTTTTTCTCATGTCGTGCTCTCCCACCATTCGCACGCACACCACCCTTCAGCTGGCATGCCCTGACTTGGACCATAGAGCCCTGGAGCGATGAGAGTAACCCCTCGTCCCACTCAGGCACTCCAGGGGCCTACGAGCAACAGTACATCCTGTCATCGATAGGGGAGCGAATTAAGGGCAACAGTAAGGGCAAGGACACCCATCGTACATATGGTAGATCAGGGTCAATATCTTATCCATGGGGACCTTCCCAGAAAACAAAAATCAGAGTTTCAGCCTTCTCTTTTCTTCCTTCTGCAAGAAGAAGCAACACAGGTGAAAGGGGGGGGTTGTGCGGGTGCAAAAAGGGAGCCACAGCCAATCGCAGAGACAGGGGGATATGGCCCGGTCCGCAGTGCCCAAACAGAGTACCGGCACCTTTTGTACCTTCGCATTAACATAACACGACCAGACTCGGAGGTGGGGATGAGGGAAATATGCGTGTTGTTCCAGATGGTGCAAGAGAGCGCTTGGTGGCATCATCACGTAGTGTCTGCGACGGCACGACTCTGCCAGTCCGCCGTGAAGGACACCCACACGATGACCCGTGAAGCTTGAAGGCCCGGACAGAGAATAGGGTAAAGCAGAAGAGAAGAACCGAACATCTCTACAGGAGTTGTCAAGAGAACCCTCGGGAGTAGGACCGTACAACCACGAGGGCTCGCGTGCCGTATGGTTGTTTGATCCTTAACCAGTGACAAATTCGTAGTTTGTTAAAAAAAAAACGGGGAGTTGAAGAGACCTCGGCGGCATAGCATGTCGTAGTGTATCTGACAGGGCCATGCGTACATTCAGTGGGTCAGCGAACTTGGCCGCTGGGACAAGCACGGAGTTAGGGACATACTCGAGCGGTGCTACGAAGACTTGAAGATGGAATGAAAGAGGTGCGGGATGACCCGATGACGTCGAGAAGCATCATGGCAGGTATCTATCTGGTTAGAAGCCCTGCCACATTTACAGCGTATAGTATGTGTGACGAGCGGTCTAGCCGCTCCGCTGTCCCTGGGATCCAAAGCCCCTACCAGGTATGTAGGATGCTGAGCAGCTGCATAGTAGAACTCGAGAAGTAGGCCACGAACTCGAGCCCAAAGAACCTTCTGCCTTTGCCACTGAGGGAAGGAGACGCAAAAGCGACGTCATCGTGGTTTAGTAGGGCACTCGGAGCAAAGCGAGGTATTGATATCTGAGTGAAACGCGAGGACGGAAGAAGCGGCATGCAAAATCCGAGCAACGGAAGAGAAGAGTGATACAGTGCAACTACGCGGGAACACGTCCAGTCGCACGCTGTCATAGCAGGTGATCATTGGCACCGCATGGTCACAAAGCTTCGACACCACAAACCCGTGAACAGATTTCAAAGGCAGAGTCATATGGCGCAAGAACAGGACGTCCATATCCGAGGATGATGAAAGTGTTGATACGTGGTCGTACGATACCACTCCTTAGTCAATCCATACTGTATTTCGATACAGTAAATCAAGAACCTTTTCGGCTTTCTGCAACATTCCGGCATGGGCGATCGGGGCGAAGGCTGGGTTGCTAGGAGAGGGAAAGAACGTATGTAGTTTCCGAAGGCTTCGCCTGTTTAAATCTGTGAAGAAAGAAAGAGTCGTCATCGATCTCGTTACACTGTCCGATCCAGATCCAAGTCTCGAGACTTTTGTCCACGTGGCCTGCTGCCGTGCGCGCTTTGCCCGTCTTGCTCTCCAATATCCCATTACAACCCGCCGCCCGTGCGTTCCTTCGCGACCGAACGGCCAACAGAAAACCACACCTGAGTGACATTGTTTTCGGGGGTCTCCATGGTTCGTCTGTTCTCACAGCTCATTCCAGCTAGGCTCGAACTGACCCCCCCACCACCACCACACGTGCAGTCTGCGCTTTTCAATTTCCAGTCTCTCCTGCTCGTCATCCTCCTGCTCATTTGCACTTGCGCGTACATCCGCGCTGTCGCACCGCGGCTCATCGATAGCAACAAGCAAGGGTGGGTCTTCTGTTTTTTCGGGCCTCCACAATGCGCACGCGCACAATTCCCTTGCCCCTTCTTTCACCCTTCGACAACCCCACTCCTTCCACCCATTCCTTTGGGTTCTCTCGTGCTCTCACATGTGTATTCGCGCCAAATACTAAAGTTCCACGCTCCAGCTTCTTGGGTATATTCTTCATGTCCGCGCGAATCGGTACGTTGCGCCTCCAAAAGCTTATTTCGAGACCTAATTATTCCCTCATCCCCGCTGTATGGGAATTCCGTCCTATATGTATACAGGAGAGCGGCTATCACCATACGTCGCATTGGCGTGCGTTGCAATGGCCGTGCGGATGATACTTTCATGACGAAAACTCTTGCTGTATTGCTGGCTGGAGGTCGGCGCAGACTCCGGAACGGCCCGGCCGGAAGAGACGTACACCGGAGCGCCCGACGTTCCCGTGCATCCATGGTCGCGTGAGCTCGCTTCACCATTGGATATGTCCACTTCCCTCCTTTCACCCCATAAACTCTTTCGGGCCTTTCCTCATTTCCTATCGACCTCCTTTGAAATCTCCTTCTAGTAGCTACGCACGGAATCGCGTGTATGTAAAGACCATTTTCCGACCCCGAAATAGTCATCCTTGCTATGCCTTAGACGCTGTCACTCCCCCGTCCCAAATGGTCCCGTTTTGCCTCCGCGTTTTCCCTAAGGACGGTCTTTGTCTTGAGGCCTCAGATGTTCAATCGAGTCACCGTGTTGTCTCGCTTCTATATCCAGGGTTTGAACCTCCTCTCGCTCTTCTATTCTGCTTGCTTGACACACTCTCTACCTTTCCCCCCTCCTCTCTCTGTACATCATAATTCCACCTCGGAACTCACGCGGGATCCTATCCTTTTCGGTGTCTGTGTTTGATTTCATCCCTCCCCTAGCCGGTATTCTCGCCCGATAACCACCTATCTCGGATCACATATCTCTTCGCATGTTCTCGTATGATCGTCCTGTTTCTAGATTTTATGTCTACGTGTCGGGGCCTTATACACCCTGATTTGGTTCTATGTCCGAGGAGCCCGTAGATGAGGCACCAGCTGGCTGAAACCAGATCTAGAGGTGTTTTTTTTAAATATCAAAGCCAGAGTACAGGTCGCTAAGATCCGAATAGATCTGATATGTAGTCCCAATGCATACGCGCCCTGATATCCCTGGCTGTCAATTGGGCAGCCAAGATAAGATGTCTTGGCTAGCGGTAAATGCCTACCGGCGGATGCACCTTCCTCTCTGTCACCTATCTATCTGTCACACATATGCGCCAGTAGTTCACCAGTTCGCGCTATTGCTCGCCCCTTTCCAAGCTGGCAGGGGCATTTCAATTTTTTGGTGAAGCGGACTTGGACGGAGCGACACATGGAGTTGCCTTATCCCCAGCGGGCCATGATCGGGTTCAAGGGGCAACCGTGACTATACCTTTCCCGAAAACCTCATTGCATGTATCAGCAGCGCTCGTACGGAGTTGGCGTTAGGCACGTGTATTTCTGTCAAGCGTTGCAACAGGAGGTACCTAGCAAGCAGTAGCGTGCTGACGACGATAAATGTAGATCCGCAGACAGCATGCTCTGACATGTGTCAAGGTCCCGCCGCCCAATGTGTTCCGCCGCGATCGTCCACGGCCAGGCTCTCGAGCGTCAAGGGATCTGGCACTGGCCAGGGCCAGGGAGGTTGCGGAGAATACGAATATGCGATTTTTTTATCATCCACACCCCCGCCGTCCTTGAGAGAAGCACATGACATGACCCTGACTGCACGAGCACTTCAGATCCACCTGGGCTTATTGTAAACGCCGGCGCCTGCAGCACCGAGTTGGCCGAGTCGCTCGCGCTGTCCCCGCTTCCCGCCAGCCAAGAACGCGACCCAATAGCTAATGAGGGATTCGGAGCGTGTGGAGTAAGAGTGTGGTTTCCCAGGTCGTCCGGACGGGCAGCGGCACATTCCCGGTTCCGAAGTCGCATGCCTTCCCTGGGGGGTTCCCACTTGCACTATAGACCGAGTTCCGAAGGATTCTTGGCGTGTAGAAGGTTGTTCGTGCAGGGGCACCAGGGGGGGGGGGGGAGGGGGGGGCGTTGGTGACCGCATGAGCGCGAGCTCTTGGCATTGGAGATCAGGCACTATCGTATTTGTATATTTCGTTGTGTACTCGCCCGCGTGGGTGTGTGTTAGTGGCGGGCACTTCTTTGGTGAAGGGGTACAGAAGTGGCTGGTGAAGGACCTGGCAATGCAGTATGCACGTACGTGAATGTGACATCTTATCTCCCTGCTGCCAATGCGAAACGCATGGGCAGCTCACAGGCTTCCCACGTTCCCATATCGCATATCGTCAGGCGTGCAACCTTGTCAAGGGAGCAAGGTACCCCAAGAGAGGATGACCCGAGGAAGGTGCATGTAATCAACTTTCAGTGATGTAGTAGGCTAGAAACTTGGCCAGAGCGGATGCAGAGGAATAGGCCATCCCTTTTTTTTTTTTTTGAACGGAACGCTCTGTATGAATGCGCTGTGTGCACGACAGACGGCAAAATCACCTGCTTCAAGTTGGATGCTACCAAGTTCTCAGTAGTCCGTCTGCAGAGGACAAGGGAAGTAACCTGAGCAACATTTGCCAGACACCGATGTGTTGAAGGTAGGTAGCATCGAAAATAGGGGCGTAATCTCAAGGTGGTATGTGGTATAGGCTGGTCGATGTCAAGGCACCATTGTGCGAGTCACGTGGATTGACAAGATCTTCCAACTCTACCAACCATTTACTTGTCGAGTTCATCAGCAAATCTGGGTAGCGCATCGAGCAGCGCCTCACTTGTCCTACGAGAAGACAACTCACCACGGGTCCTGCACAAAGCTTTCATACATTCAGAAAACGTAGCAGAGGTTCGCATCCTCGCGACTTTATGGGGTCACATTCTTGATTATCCTTCATGATAGATGTTTGTCGCTTGACTTAGGCAATCGGGTACGCAACGGAAGCAGGGCCACTCTTTCTCAGTCTACTATCAAACCAAGTTGTCACAACAACGTCGAGCACTGCCTTTGGAGTCATGCGGCCCTCTCGTTTTAGGCTGGGGCATCTTCTCGGAAGGCAGCCGGCCATAGAGACGGAGGGTACCACGAGGAGAGAGCCGCACGAGGCGTGTACGAACGAAAGGGGATATCTAGAAGTTACGAGCGTGAGTGAGTGGAATGTCATATGGGAATTCGAAGAACAGTGGGCTGGACCTCATTGCACATTTTCTGTCCAGATTCCGACGAACAGTACCATACGACGCAATCTTCCAATAGTCTGTCTGTCTGTCTTTCGTAAGCGTAGCCTCCATGTAGCTTGACACATTCCCTCCGCCTCGAACGCATCCACGAATTTGACACGGGACGCAGCGTAACCCTCTGGGCGTATCGCAGGTGACAGGAGTAGACTGCGTCTTTTCTGGCTATAGGATGGATTGAACTTGAACTTGAAGACGGATAATACGAAGGCAGCATCGTCCCAAGTCGGCTTCAGCACGTCGTCCAAACAAACAAAGATAGCCGAATTAAACATATCGCTGCGCCGCACAACGTCTATATGCTAAGACTTGACGCCTTAGGGGTCAGGGGGTGGAGGTATTCTTTCGAACGAAAATCGCAGATTGACCAGGCTTTTGGTACGCAGTGTTCGGAATCCCAAGGCAAAAAAGGGGCTCCTGGACCCTCCATTCTTCGTAAAGTTGGCACACATCGTACATTCATTGGTACATTCCGCAATATATGATAGGGCCAAAGACGTGGTCATAGACGGGATTGCGAACAGATAAACCACAGAATATGGGGAGCGATGGCTGATTTGATGGTTTGGCTTTTTCGGTTGCACCATAGATGCGATGACAACGGCTTTGTCCTCCGAGTCCAAGCGGCTGTGCCTCCGCAGTCGTGGGCTCAGGCCTTGGCACCTGAATTAGCTCAGCCGCCTGTCCGTACAGTACGTCTCGCAGCGAGCGTTGGCGCTTTCACCACCTTGGCGGGTAGGCTGTGCAGCTGCTGGATCTCAAGGACATTGGGAAGACAATGGTTACAAGTTAATAATTAAGGCTGGATCGACTAATTACCATGTCAACACCGAAGTTATGAGATGCTTTGTGTAATTGTGGTATTGAACCTGCGGGTGCCTGCACCTCTGGCCACTGTACGGGGCCCGCGTGATTGGTAAGGATGACACCGGCATGCCCGGGCGGCAAGGACCGTTGCATCGCCTCAGTGTTTACAACAGCGTGACTTGGTATGGATCCTCGGCGCTGACTTATTAACTTTCTTTCTTTCTTTCCCTCACATCGCACTACTCCACCTCCCCACCATTCTATCTTAACCCGTCTGACCATGACAGGTGCTTTCCTATTTATTTTCGTCGTCTCGTCGTTTCTGTGTACTCACCCACTTTTCACCTCGCGTGGCTCCTCCGCAGTCGGACACACATTGGGCTTCAGCGCGGCGCAGACCCGCATTATAGCCACCATTCTGCTCGCTGGGCTCCTCCCTGGTGTCAAGGCAGACTGCTGGATCGATTCGTACGCCTACCGCTGATCAGATTCCCCCCCCCTATACTATACCGACAATGCTTCTCTCACAGGTTCGGACGTGAACACTGCGACCGCCTAAGCGCAGCAGCACGTGCAGGAATTGGCATCGGTTTCTGTGCGCACAGCCCCCTCTTCCTCCCCTCCTCTGTTCACATCACTCAAACACACACACACACTTTCGCGCATAGTCCTCCTTTTCCTCGCGCTGATATTTTCATTGGTCACCTTTCGCCGCCGCCGCGCCGCACGGGCCCACCTCGCCTATGTACAGCAGAGCCAGCAGGGCGGTGGGAGCGCATATAATACCTACGGCGGCCAGCCGCCCTACGCACCCCAGTACCCGCCGCAGGCGCATGGTGGCCCCGACGGCACCCAGCCCTACGCGTACAACCCCAACGCAGGATTCGTCCCGGTTCGTCCGACTCGTCTCTCCCACTCCTCCCCCTGACCACTGACGTTGACATTCTTAGCCCGCTGGCTCACCGCCGCAGTATTACCCGCCCCCGCCAGGCGCGCCACCAATCGAGCAGAAGGGGGGATATCATGTTTGATACGTTATCGCAAGGGATCTCTCCCCATCTAGAACAATGGAACTACACGCCATCTTGGGTCACACACCTATGCTGGCTGTTGTACTTGTACTTTCATACGGATCTGTTATGTCTGATTGTGTTGTGCTAAATCTTTACCCCAACCTTATCGATTTATCTGCAAAAGGGTGTGAACCAATGGCCCTTTGCGCGCGTGCTGGCTGGCAACGCCTTCATACACCACAGCATACTACTGCAGCCGAGACAGGGGATAGTCGTGACGATCCCGTGCTCCGGGTGTCTCGGGTCTCGAAGAGCAGATGGGTCAGAGTTGGCTCTGTTAGTCAGTCCGGTTCAACACAGGTCTACCAGTCCATTACGTGCCTCTATAGGATACAAGGTATACAGAGATGTTAGGGTACACTCGACAACAAAAAGAAAGTGACAGCAGAAGGTGTCGTCCATACAAAACAACACGACGCGCCATGTCCCTCATCACGATCCAGCCGCTATTCCCCGCCGTGCATTCCGCTGGCGACCACTTGGCGCCGCGCTCACCGCCTCCTCACGCTCAGCGTGATACAGGTTCGACGCGCTGCGCTGGGCGGTGCGCTCGACGATGCTGGTGCCGTCGCGGAAGCGGGTGCGAAAGAGGACGTTGGCGTTGGTGAAGAGGCCCTCCTTGAGGGAGACGACGATGAACTGTGCGCCGCGGAAGCGGGTGCGGAAGAGCGTGCCGATGTGCTGGGTGTGCGAGAGGTCGAGCGCGGCGTCGATCTCGTCGAGGATGTACATCGGCGCGGGCTTGAACTGCAGCAACGCCATGATCAGCGACAGCGCGATCAGCGACCGCTGGCCCCCGCTCAGCTCCGTCAGGCTCTGCTTCCACACGCTCCCAAGCTGCACCTTGATCTCCAGCCCGTCCATCAGGTCCTGCCCGTCTGGCGGCTGCAGCTTGGCGAAGTTCCCCGGGAGCAGCTCCGCAAAGATCCCGCCAAAGTCCCTGCGCAATGGGATATTTATCGTCAGTTGTTTTTTTTAGGGGCTGGGGACGGCGGGGCGACGTGCGTACCCGTTGACCTTCTCCCACGTCGTCTTCAGGGCGTCACGCTTGTACCGGTCCAACTCCTCGATCGTCTGCTCGATTTTTTCCTTGTCCTTCAGCACTGTGCCCAGCATCTTTTTCAGGCTCGACTCCCGCTTCTCGACGCTGAACCAGTGTCAGTGTGTCATGTTTTCCATATAGGGAACTGGGGGGGGGGGGGCAACACGCACGTATCGATCATGTTCATCGCCTTTGGGTTCACCTTTTTCTTCATGCCGCGCTGCTGTTCCTCCAGATCTCGGGCCCTGTCCTTCAGCTGGGCAATATCGAGCTTGCTGAAATCGTACTGCGACCCCGGCTCGCCGAACAAACTGCGGACGGGCGCGTTGCTCAGTTTTACAGCAACAGCGACAGCGGCGTTTGCAGCCTGTTCGACGGCGACTCACTGGCTCTCCTCTTTGATCCACTCGTGTTGCTTCTCGAGGTTCGTCGCGCCAGTGACATGGCCCGCCTTTTCTTTCGCGAGGAGCTGCACATCGTGCTCGAGCTTCTTGATCGCAAGCTCGGCATCAGCCGCCTCCTGTTTCTTCGCCTTGATCACCTCGTCCAGGTCGCGCAGCTCCGTGTCGAACCGCGTCAGCGTCGCGCGCTCTTCCTGCAGACGACGCTCCGCCTCCCCGAGCTCCGCCTGCAATGAGAGCATTGAGTGGGCGGGAGGCGATCAGACGGGCACACGTGTGACGCACCTCGCTCTTTGTCACTTTATCCACGAGCGACTTGAGGTCCTTGCGCATCTTGTCGACGCCTCCTGAAGCATTGGCGAGCGTCTCGCGCGCCTCGGCAATATCCGCCTCGATTTGTTCTGCAATACGTACTTAGCGAAAAAAAGGAGTCATGCGACGGGAAATGGATGCACGGACCGAGCTCCAGCATTGCGGTCTGCATCTCCTTCTGTTGCGTCTTCACGCTCACGGCCTGCTTCTGCAGCGCCGCCTTTTGCTTCTGTATGCTCGCCTATGTGAGGAAAACCGTTAGTGCGGGCGCCAAACACGCAGGCAGAGACGGAAGGACCTTGAGTTCCCCCGTCTTGCCCTCCTTGTTGTTCTTGAACTCGTCCATGTCCTTCTCAAGCTTCTTAACCTCCGTTTTCGCCACCGCCTGCTTCTCCTGCGCAGCCTTCACGGCTATTTCCATCTCTCTGATAGACTGCCGGAGCTGTTCGACTTGCGTACCGATCTAATAGAAAAACATTTGGGGGGGGGGGGGGGGGGTTTCTGTTACAAAGAAAACTCCAATTCAAAGAAACGAAGAGGCACGCACCCGCGCAGCATTACTGCTCCCAACTTGCTCTTCCAGCAGGCGCAACTCGTGCCCCTTGATGTCCAGCTCGCGTGTGCGCACCCTCCATGCGTCTCTCCCAGGGCGTGCGGCCGCCTCCTCGCGTTCTAGCGCTTCGAGCGTCTTGCGCGCCTGCGCAACGCGCTCCTCGGCCACGCGAAGCTCCTGTGCGCGCACGAGCACGCCAGACCCGCTTGGCGCGGCGCCGCCGGACATCGTCCCGCTCGGATCGTAAACGTCACCTTCGACCGTGACGCTGCGCACGCCAACGTTCCGTGCGAACGTCACCGCCTGCGCGGACTTGGCGTCGTCGCAGATCAGCGTGTCGCTGAACACGAACGCGATCGCCTCGGCGACCTCCTCTGGGTACCCGACGAGCGAGAGCGCAGGTCGTACCTTTCCCGGGGCGAGGTGGTTCGCGTTTTGCAGTTTCTGTTGTGAGGCGCCATGGGATTAAGTGCTGCGATACAGAGAGTGGGGGCAATGTGGGAGAGGGACGCACCTCTGCGGAGAGCTTGAATGCGCGGATCTTGTTCAACGGTATGAGTGTCACGCGCTTCTTGATGCCGCCGCGCTCGAGCAGGTCCTTGCCCACGCGCTCGTCCTCGACGACAACGTTGTACAGCTTGCCCCCCGCGGCGATCTCGAGCGCGGTGCTCTTCCCGTGGTCCTCGGGCTTCAGCGCGAGCAGCGACGCTACGAGGCCCTTGACCTTGCGTGTGTCAAAACCCGGGGGCGGGGTATAGTTAAAATCGAGTTGCGATAGCCTCGAGCCCACCGCGTCGCGCTCCTGTGTGTCTAAAAATTAAGCGCGCCGTTCTCCAAGAGAGCAGGCCACGCACCTGCGTGCAACGCAACGCATCGTCCTTCGCCTTACGCAGCGCCTCCTCGCTCGCGCGCTCCTTCTCGGCGCTCCACCCCGTCGCGTCCACCTTCTTGTGCAGCATCTCGACTTCAGTCCGCATCTTCTTGATGTCGCGCTCGCCCTGGCCGGCCTCACGTTCCACCGCCTTCCAGCGCTTCTCGAGGTCGGCGAGCTCATGCCTGCTCATGTCCACCCGCACGCGAAGCTGCTCCTCCTCCGTGGCCGCCTGCGCCAACCGCGCACGTGCGTCGGCAATCTGGCCCATGTAACCCCCACCGCCGGAGGTCTGCGCAGAGTTGCCGGCGAGGCCGGTGAGCAGTGTCTGCAAGAGGTCCTCAGCAGAGGCGAGCGCCGTCTGTGTCGCGGTGTGCTTTTCCTTGACGGTGTTGTACTCGGCGGTGACGGTATCCACCTGCGCCTTTTTCGTCGCTAGCGCAGCTTCGAGCTGGTCCGTACATCAGCCACGAAAAAAAAAAAAACAGAGGGAAGTGCGCACGTCGCTGAGCTCACGGGCGGACGCATCGCGCGCGACCTCTTCGTCTTTGATGGTTCCTTCCTTGATCTCCGCTTGTGTGCGCAGCTTGACGACGACCTTCTCGAGCTCCTTCGCCTCTTCCTCCATGCGTGTGATTTTCCCGCCCTTCTTCAGCTCGCGATCACGCTGTGTCTGGACGTCCACCCGGTTCGCCTCTGCAACGCCGGCCTCGCGCGTCGCGCGCTCTTTATCGTGGCGCGCCTGCGCGACCTCGCGCTCGCGCTCGGCGATCTGCGCGTCCTTGCGCGCCGCCTTGGCTCGGTGGTCGTTCCACTCGTACGCTCGGAGGACGCGGGCGAGGCGCTCGAGCTCCGCGCCGGCTTTCTGGTACTGCATGTAGGCACGCCGTTCTGTGCGGAGCGTGTCCAGTTTCGGCGTTATTTCCTCGGCGAGCAGCGCGGTGATCTCGTCTACGCGCTTTTCCTTCTTCCCCATCGTCTTTTTGGCTTTGTCTTTCCGCTCTTCGAACATGCGCGTGCCGGCTGCCTCTTCGACCATGCCGAGGATCTCTTTCGGGCGCATGTTGAGCACCTATGAGGCGATGAACAAATGACGACATGACGGAGAAGAGAGCGAAGGGGAGGCGCAGACTTTGGTGATGCGGCCTTGCATGATGAGGAAGTTAGGGTTGTTGATGTTGAGCTGGACACTTTGGAAGATAGTCTGGATAATGTTTTGTTGTGCTTTGTGGCCGTTCAATAGATACTTGGAGATATTTGGAAGAGCGATCTGATGAGAGATATCAGGAGGCCGAAGCAAAGAGTGGGGCAACAAAGTGATAGGATGCAATGTGGGAGTAAGTGAGCCCACCTGTCTTGTCACTGTTATCTGTGCGTAATTCTCCATTCCAGGGGGGCTGTTTTCCCTGTCCGAATTGTCAAAGACGATGGTGACAGAGGCCTTTGTGATGCCAGCCTGTCCTCGCTTGTAAATGAGATCCTGTTGATTCTGCGCTCGCATCTGCGAAAGAAACGGGTTTATACACGCCGTGGAACGTATTCGAACCACGCACCGATGACATGTTAGTGAGACCGAGGACGAAACAGATGGCATCGAGGATGTTTGACTTTCCAGATCCATTGAGGCCGGTGATGGCATTGAAGGATGGGTCCCATCCTGTGATTTGTGTCCTCACTGGGTAAGATTTGAATCCCTCGAGGATGAGCTCCTCGATACGCATGTTCTCGTTCTCGCTGTTGCTTGGTCCGTCGTCCGTTCGCCTGTCGCGATGTGTCCAGACGCGACCACGTGAGCATAGCGTGACCATTCCCCTCGTTGATTTATTTTTCCCACGGAACTATCCAATAAGGCCGGTGGTCACTGCACCCGGACATTGTTCGAATTATCATTGACATTGTCATAGCTTCCCTCCAGCAACGTGTTTCGAAAGAGCCGGGCCATTCGTCGAAAAAAGAAATCTTGGCGTGAGATTCGGCACTTCCTCCAAGACTTCTACTCTCAGGCTTTTGGGGGGCCAGAACATTTTACGTAATTGGCGGAGATTGGAGGAAACATGTGAGTCAGTCGACTTGCTTCATGCACGACGCACTGCACAGCACCCTTTGCACTGACCACCCTCGACATGTCCTTCTCTGACTTTTATCCGTCAGATCTCTCAGATATCACCTCTTCATCTGAAGAGGATGCACCCCCCGCAAAAGTCAAAAAGTCAAGCGTTAAAAGACTCAGGCCTGATCAGAGGCCGCCCTACACTATCACGCAGGCACTTAGGCCACCACGCTCGACCTCCTACTCCGTAAGATCGCTATACGGTAATCCATCCATTCATTTCTCCCTGTACGTTTCTCACTCACAGTGCCCAGAACAAATTGTCGATGGGGGGATCAATCTAGATCCAGACTACCAAAGAGGCACACATCTCTCTCTCGTCTTTTCCGATGGAATCTTATGCCCGCCTAGATGTCGTGTGGACAGAATCAAAGCAGATTGGTCTCATAGATTCTGTTTTTCGGAACTACTATATCCCTCCTCTCATCTTCGGTGAGTCAACTCTAAGTACCCGTCCTGCATCTTGAACCTCTCAAATATGCTCGAAAGCTGTTTCCACTTCCCAAGACGGGAGTGAAACCCGCGTTTGCATTGATGGAAAGCAACGTTTGACCTCGATACAAAAGTGTGTTTCCTGTGCGACTTTACATCTGTACTGCCTCTTACTGCATGCCAGGTTCATGGATGGACTTGTAAGTGATTATTTTTATATGCCGGTAAAGGTCTGGGGGGGCGCCAAGTGTCAAACTCCTCCGGTGGTGGGCAACCCATGGGATCTCGGTCCCGTTGGTCCTACCTGCGGTGTTGTTTGCCATTTTGGTGTCCGTGTCGTTTTTACTGATTTCAGCATGGTCACATGTAGATTCCACGTACGTCTTTCTCTCTCTGTTAGTTATGCTTACTATCCAGTTCTGAGCGGCCCTTGCAGATAGAGACCAGCGAGTACCTACCCCTTTGAATTTCTTTTGAATTCTGATTTATGTGCAGCATCACCGCAAAACGTTTCTGGTGGAAGAAACACGGGCCCAATACAAAGGCCGTTCTACCAAAGTCGTTGCAGCAAGCTTTTGCGAATAAACAGATAGTATGCGTCGAGTATGATGGCTTGACAAGTGAACAAGAGCGTGAAATTTTCCAAGTTTGTTTTCCGCTGTGCCTTATCCGTCCTCGTTCACTAACAAGTACCCTCAGCGTGTCCAACTTGGTGTGGCGCTTACGCCTGCAGGCATGTAGCTAACAATACGCTCCGCCTACCAATCTAACAGACAGCAGAGCGTATGCAAGCCGTCTCGGGTCCTTGGCCTAGCTTTATCCGTGAAATCCAGTCACAAGTCCTGGGCGACGATGGCTTTGGTCACTCCTTCGATTGGGGTCGTGCCCGTGGGAAGGACTTTCACGGGCTAGCTTCTATCGTCTACCTCATCGAACAACTTCCGGCGTGCAAAATACCCCCTACCTCGACCACTATGGACAGGTGGCTGACGCGCATAACTCCGGTACCCCACAAACTGCGCACTGGCGTTCTTGACACGTTTCGCGTGTACCTCTCCCTTGTACGGGAAAAGGACTACAAGAAACCCTTCGCCCAGCGCGTCTCGCCTGTTGAGTTTGTTATGATCGGAGTGATGATATACGTGAAACGTGAAACACTGAGCCTGACTCAGCTCAGCCACGCGGTGGAGAAGCTGCGCGATGATGTACGTTCGACGGAAAGGGACGTGCGCACCAACGGAAGGACTACCAGACTGCTGTTCAAGTTCATCATGGAAAAACTGCCAAAGCTCGTCTTGCGCAGTGACGGGCAAGGAGACAAGAGCGCGCAGTCGGTGCTTCCCCCACTCCCCCGTGCGTTGGCTTCGACATCGGCCTCCGCACCCCTTGCGGGAAGTGCGTCTCAAGCAGATGTATCTATTGCACGGGCGACCACACCTGGATCGGCTTCTGTACCGCCTAAACCAAAGAAACGCAAACGTCAGGTGGAAGATAACGACAGCGACGACAACTCTGAGCCTGACGGGGGCGACGAGGACGAGTACGTCCCTTCACGACGGCGTTACGCACGCCGCGCGCCGGACAAAGCCGGGCTCCGACCCTCCCCGTCTGCCTCCTCTGATGTAGCTCCAGCTCCAGCGCATGTGTCCGGGTCCACATCTCAGTTCCCTGTCAACGCGCCAAATACGTCAAATACGCCGACCCCATCACTGATTGAGCCGGGGTCCGCACTACCGCGTACATCGCTGGAACACCTTACCACGATGCGCGCCGGGTCAACCGCCGCGCCCTCTGCTTCTACCTCCGCATCTGTGCCGCCGACCCCAGTTGTGCCCACACAGACGTTGCCCCTGGTTGGGATCAGGCAACCTGGCGACTCGCCGCACCCTCTGTCGCATGTGGTGCAGTCGGATCAGCCTGATCTCGGCAGCGCCGTTGCGCCGATCGACCTCGATGCGCTGGACAAGCTGCAGCAGATCCTCGCGTTCTCAGCTGGCGTTAATGCCGTTTCGAACAAGGCCCAACAGCAGCAGCAGCAGCAGCAAATACAACAGACTTTGCAGCAGCAATACCAGACTCAGCCACAATTGGCACAATTGACGTCAATGCGGCAGTTCCAGCTACCTCAGGCACAGTTGCAGTCAGAACAGCAAGACCAGAACAACTTCGGGAGGGTGATGGCGTTGCAACAATTGCAGTCCCTTCTCGCGGTACAGCCTCCACAGCAGCTTCAACAACTGCAACACCTAGCTCAGCAACAAGGGCAAGCGCTCCCTTTTCCTGGCCCACTGCCGCATTCCCCGCGCCCGGCCATAAAAACGGAGTACATAGAGCCTAGCCTCTCGTCCCCGCGCGCGTGGCCACCGGTGCGGCCCCCGCACCGCGTTGACTATCACAGCCGCCGATCGCGATCGCGCTCGCGCTCACGGGAACGTGATTATGACCGTCGTGGTGACAATGACAGAGGTAGAGAGTGGCGAGAATACCCCCGCCACGGCCCTTCGTACACGCGATCTCGCTCCAGGTCTCGCTCCAGATCCGAATCGAGATCACGCCGAGCACGCTCGCCCTCCCGCTCGCGCCTCGATCTGCGCTCACGCATTCGCTCGCGTTCACGGTCACGTTCGCCGGACCGCGGGTACCACAACACCATGAGAAACGGGAACCCCTCCCATCGTGGATGGAACCACCAGCAGCCTCGTGGTGTTCCCAGCGGTCCCAATCCCAATCATAACCCCAACCCCAATCCCCATACCGGTTTTGGTCCCGGTCCTGGTGGGGGCAGCGTTCCGAACGGTGTTGGGAGGAGACCTAGTAGTCCCTCCATGCTTGTCTCTGCATCAGCCCCGGCTGGCATCGCTCGAAAATTTGAATTCAACCGACGTGAGCAGTTCGGGGGATTCGGGGGTGAGCAGCGACTACCTGGCATTCAAGGTGTTCGTGGTCGCGGTCGTGGTCGTGGCCGTGGCCGTGGTCGTGGCGTGTTTAGAGGGAATGTGCCGAGTGTGCCTTGACATGCACGTATGTGTGAGCTTGTGCGTTCCTTCCATTTTTACTTCTCTCTACAGCTGGGGAGGCGATTGACTATCTCTGTGCAGCGAGCGGTGTAATCTTACTCTTACCCAAAACTGTTCACTTTTTCAACCAACCCTCATGCTCTTTGTGCAGCTATTGATATGCCTGCATGTGTATGTGAATTCCTTGTACGTCCTTTCCATTTTTACTTTTTAAAGACGATAGGGTAATTGACTCTTCGTGCAGCAAACCATGTATTTTTCATTCGCTCAATGTCTGTGTTACTTTCTTTTAACCACCTCGCCCCCACACTTGTTGTGCAACCTCTGTTATAATTGCACTGGTAGGACCATTCAATTTGTTTGCAACACATATCTCGCTCTCACCCGATATATGTCACAGTTTGTTTCTGTTCTGTTTTTCTGCCCCCCTCCCATTTCCCGTGCTTCTCGTTTTCAAGGGCCAAAAAAAATAAGAGTACAATACGCCCATACCTTCATCAAGCCAGTGATCAACTCACCGTGATGTGCCAGTCTCAACGGGTATTTGATTACTGTAACTTTATGACACCCGTTCTTTGTATCCGACCTATATGCGAGTTCCTTTCGAGCCACACAAGATAGAAAGGAAAGCGATCAAAGAGGTACCATTCAGGTATGGCAAAGTGGAAACGACAACCGTTGGATGCATAAGAAACAGGAAAAGATCGAAGACGGGGTCATTCCTAGTTTTATTGCACAAGACGGACAAATTAGCTAAGTTGGTAACTGAAAGCAGGAGGGAGAAGGGAGAAGCAACAAAGAAAGTAAAGAGCGAGCTGAGATATTATCACGCCATAAATAATACTATGGCATAGGTACCATGGGTGCAAGTCCTAGTCAGTCCGTCTATTATGAGTGCTTAGTGGTCCTCGCCTAAAAGCATCGTCCTGGTGGTGCAAGGTCCTCATGCACTTCAAGTATTTGTAGTCGGGGTGGACAACGACAGTTGTAGGGCCAACCTTCTAAGCTCAGAACGAACCTATAACCCAAATCCGACCCAATTAGCACCACAAACGAAGAGAGGATCGTCAATTCACTATGAGCAGAAATTGTAAGAGTGTGTGGCACGAACCGAGCGGGACATCCGGATTGTGCTCTACACCGGTCCACATTCCGTGACGCTATTGCCGAGCCGTGCCCGTCGAGTTGCACACCCTCATTAACCATCTCGCTGACCCACTCGCCCTGTCCGTCCTCACGAGAGAATAGCTGCCCACGCGTCAGCTAGCTTCCACAAAACGGGCTCGAGATAATATACCATGCAAGAGGGTCCAGCGCACATCGCCCGAGGCGACCATCTCCATCGCCCAGCGCTAGGTCAGAGAATCGTTGGGCGAGCGGTTGGCGCCTTCAGTGGAGTGGCACAGACGGAGAGGACACACGTCGATGACTAGGGAACCCCGGCGTAGAGTACGGGCGTAGGCCCTCAAGGCTAAGCAGAGCACGCCGGATGTTGGGCTGGGCCATGAGCACGTCGCATAGGCTGAGTTCGATCACCTGTCGCGCGGCTGCGACCCACGCCCAGTCAAAGCGCAGCTGATCCCCAGGAACTGACGATGGCCTAGATATATATAAAAAACAGGCGCCCTCGTCCTAGTTGCTGCCCTGGCCTGGTGAAAAATCGTCATCGTCACCGTTATCATAGCCGGGATTGAAGAACGGGTCCGGAAAAAAGGTAGAGTCTGTGATTGGCGGCACGCGGGGGAGTATCGGTTGACGATGGCCCCATCTCCGCCCTGGTCTTCCTCCCCATAGGCAAAGAACCCTGTGCTCTAACTTGGCCCTGAAGGACGATCGCCAAAATGAAGGGCCCAAAGGCGCGAGACGGGTGCAAGTATCTAGTGTCGTACACGCGAATCCATGCGAGGCTGCCCAGCGAGGTCATCGCCGGGGTTGCGACAGAGCCGAGCACCTCATCGCTGTCCATCTCACACATTCCCTCGTCATCGCCCTCGTTCGTACTCTCGTCTTGGTTTGAAATCATGACGGCTCCTGGGTCCAACGGCAATAGGGTCGTCATCACAGTAACAGTCGTCACCTTCGCTTCCAATGTCCTCTTCAACAGGCGGTCCTGCAATATCGGTGACTTCTGCGGTGATGCCCTCTCCGTTATTTTTACCGTTCGACGCCGAAGGAGGCGAAATAAGCGGGGAAATGGCTGTGGTTCGGGGTGGCTGCTTCTCAACGGAAAGCCTGGTAGATCGGTACAAGCCGACCTGTGCGACGAGCTTCACGAACAAGCTACCCCACTCGACGGGTCGCTTTGTATATCGACCCCGCGGTTCTCGTCGAACAGTCAGACGCGCCATGAGAACGTGGGGTAGGCCGAGCACTAGGGTAATACGTGCAAGGCAGGTGGTGTTGCGTGAGCAGAGAACGAGGGTGGGGTACATGTGGGCAGTGACGAAAGGGGGTGGGGGTATATTGAGCAAGGGGGCAGAGGGTGAGACGGATAGCAATGGGGCACCATGCACGCAAGCGCGTCGTATGGGAGCGGTGGCGTTGTCGGGATTACGCGGAGAAGCGTTTGCAAAGCAATGTGTACCTCGACAACAGAGGGGGGTAAATCCGAGAAGGAAGAATCCTGGGGAGGTCAGGTGCGTCGCAGGATAAAGGATTTTATCTAGAGACGCCGCTTGTACCCAGCCCGCTCGTCCGTGGGTGCGCACATCGTACACAATGAATGTATTGTCAAAGACAACGAGGAACATCTCGTGCCAGAGATGCTTGCTAAACTGGTGATAGATGAGGGCACGAAATGGGCGAGATGTTTGAGAAAGAATAACTGCCGTACGGGTGTTTCCAATAAAAGTAGTGACAACGATAATATTCTTGATTAGTATAAAAGGGAGCGAAGGGAGGGAGGGCTGGAAGAGTGCCATCCTACCAGCTTGCGTTTAAAGAGGAAAGAGGAGTGGGCGTCAGCACAGAAAACCAGTTGCTGCCACCGCCACGCTCCCAGAAAGGAAGGCGCCAAGTAAGTCACGAGGAGGACTTTTCGCGACGCGACATTCCCACGAAGCGGTCTTGTTTCACCGTTTCTCCGCTACTCAGATTCAATCTCCGCTTTCTTCTTGCTCTCCATGATTTATTCCAACAGTGATACTATTATGAGAACCAGTCTGATGGCTGATGTCACTAGGTTGGGCAAGAATAGTGTGAGGACAATGATGTATTGGTTAGGAGCAAGAGAAGGTGTAGTTCTGGAGTGCAGCAGAAATGTATTTGAGGGATAGTACATAGAGTGTGAGAATGTGAGAGTAGAATATAAGTGGAGGCTCTTATTAATTCTATGGCAACTTGCATATTTATATGCATACTTTGCTTTATTAATATATTACCATTATTGGCTTCAGATGTATCCTAACAGAAGGTGAAGATGTATACAAGATGTATATAAGAGGGGGAAAAGGGGGAAAAGGAGACTAGGGTATCTGGTAGGCAATAGACACCCCTTTTAAGCCAGTCTCTAAGCCCTAGGAATGCATGCAGTGGCTTTCCTAAAAGGACTCTTTTATAGCCATTTTCTAAATGATTGTTATGATACAATTTATTCCTCCTCTTACTTCTCATTTCCTTCTCATGGATCATGTACTGATTCTCATAAGAGTCATGATGACTCTTTACTTTATTTTCTCACATGAGTCATAGCGACTCTTGCCCATTGCTAAGGGGCTATTGTTTCAAGTATATCTTTTGTTTCATAACTTACTTGTGATTACTGTGGACTGTGCTCCGCAGTTCTTATTGTTTCAGACTCAATGACTTGATCCTAGGATGCTATTGTAACTTAATCCTAGGATCTCTCATACTTACTATAAAGTCAGGCTTGCTAAGTAGCTTGTAGCCTTAGACTTGACTTCTTGTATCTTATGGTACTCAGAGCAATCTGGAGACCTTTGATACTCCATCTCTCATGAACCCTCTCCTCTCACTGAAAGATCCTAAGTTTCACTATTGGCTTAGGCTGACCTTTCAACTTGTACATCTTCACTGAAGTTCCTCTTCGGAACTTCCCTTGACAACCAGAACCAGACCCTTAGTGTAGCATCTCAGTAGATCGACTTAACCCACGTCAGGTGAGCGTCCCTACTGTGACGTAACAATGATAGAGCTGATAAGGTTAAGGATGATCAGCTGAGGTCTGTAAAGGTAACCACATGTGGATGACCACAAGTATATGAGAATATGAGAGGTAGGTGTGAACACAAGGGGTTTTTTCAAATTAGAGTTATTCACCCTATACTATGGAGCCTATTCCAGGCTTTGTTATATAGATACAAGTACACTAATATCATTCAATTTTCAAAACACTTTTTTCAAATATAAGTAAGAAGCTTCAGGCAATCATATAGTACATCAGGTATAAGACCAAGATGGATACAAGTTGTGCTTGCCTCTGATTTGAGGAAGCAATTTGTCCTTTAGATGAAATCAAATATGTATAGGAACATTTGAGAAATAAAGTTATATCAGTAATATTCATACATCACACTGACCATGTTGGACACTTCTATGACTGAGAATTGAAACACATAGAACTTAATCATATGGATATGCACTAGCCCCTGAGGGGTGAGGTCCAAAAATTAGTTTGAGATAAGCCTCTAAGGCCAAATGTGGTTTGCATGTCTACAACCCCTGTTTGAGCCTTCAGCAGAATAAACATCTGCCACTCCCCTACAAGTGTGACTCAAGCTGAGAGAGGCAATGTAGAAATGAGCCTTTCATTTTGGAAGGGCTTTTGTTAGTATATCAGCAGTCATGTCATCTATTGGGCAGTACACCAGCTCAAGTGCACCAGTAGCAGTTACTTGATGAATAAAATGATAATGCAGATCAATGTGTTTGGTCCTCACATGGTAGTTGTCATCTGATATGAGTTGAAGTGCTGCCTAGTTATTGTAATAAAGTGTGGTTGGCATTTTGAGAGTGGGAAATAGCTTAAATATGAGCTTGTAAAGCTAGATAGCTTCTTTTGCCACATATGTTGTAGCAATGTATTCAGCTTCAGCTGTTGAGAGTGTAATGAGTTCCTGTTTTCAAGAACTCTAGGAGATCATGCTGCCATCCATAAGAAAAGTATAACCAGAGATGGTGTGCCTATGCTCTTGAGCCACCCTATCAGCATCTGTATACCCTATAAGGTCATGGCACTTGCTGCTATATGTTAGCTCAAAATCTTGAGTTCCTGATAAATACCTAAAGATGTGCTTCACTGCTTCCCAGTATGCACTGCCTGGGTTATTAAGGAAGTGAGAGAGCATTGATATGGTGTAGCTTATGTTGGGTTGGGTTGCAATGGAGGCATACATTGGGCTGCTAATAGCCTCTCTGTATGGTGTTTTCTTTATTGTAGCTTCTTTGGCAGGGTTTAAGGGGGAATCATTTTGAGTATACATAACTCCTAGTACAATAGGAGTGGCATAGGGCTTTGCATTGACAAGAGTGAACTGGGTAAGAATGGAATTGATATAGGATTTCTGGGAGAGGGAAATGGTTCATGCTAAACAATTTTGTGTAACTTTGATACCTAGTAACCAGTGAACTGGTCTTAGATTGGTGAGCACATAACAATTATTCAGTTTTGATTTGTACTCAGCAATTAACTTTATTGAGTCTCCCATAAACACACAATCATCAACATGGGTAGTGAGAATGAGGGAATGGTTCTTCACCTGAGCATAAAAGACTCCTGGATCCACCTGTGAGGTGCAAAAACTGAGGTCAGCAAGTGCTTGGATGAGAGTATTGTACCATCACCTCCCTGCACTTCATATTCTAAAGCTTCCTCCCCAAGTCAATCAACAAGTTTCTGGTGCATCCTTCAAAAATCTTTTTTAACTTATCCCAAATTGACTTTGCATTAGCACCATCTTTGATGCAGTTGAAGATGCTATTGGGGACAGATGTAATAATAAGTTGCTGAATGGCACCTTTATTGTTCTTCCAATGCTGTTTGGGTTTGACATTTGCAATATCACCAGCATCTTTATACACCTATATGACTGCATCCTTCTCCAAGTGCTTAGATGTTATGATATGACTTGTTTTTCTCTTTTCTTCTTATATGACCATTCTCACAAGAGTCATAGTGACTCTTTATTTATTTCTCTCATATGAGTCATTCTAACTCTAGCTGTTGTCAAGGGCCTATTGTTTCACTTATATCTTTTGTTCCATGACTTACTTATGATTACTGCAGACTGCACTCCACAGTTCTTATTGTCTTAGTGATGTGTTGACTTGATCCTAGTATGCTATTGTGACTCAGTACTAGGATCCCCATTTACTATAAAGTCAGGCATGCTAGGTAGCTTGTAGCCTTAGACTTGACTTTTTGTACTCTACAGTACTTGAACAATCAAAGACCATTGAATACTCCATCTCTTACACCAAAGAACCTCTCCTCTTACTGAAGAACTCTAAGTGCCACTATTGGCTTAGATGTTGCTTCAACTCACCCATCCTTAACTGAAGTTCCTCCTTGGAACTTCCCTTGAAACTAGACTCTGACAGAAGACCCCTTAGTGCAGCATCCTAGTAGATCAACTTAACCCATGTTAGGTGAACATCCCTACCGTGACATAACATTAAGTCAAGTCTATCAAACCTACTGCCACTCTGGCTAAGGGATGAAGAATCTCTGAGTCCAGATCAACCCTTAGATTCAAACCATTTAGCATCAAAAGGAGAACAGATGATGACGTTCCTGGCTATGTAAAAGGAGCAGCCCTTTGGCAGGAAATTGACAGTGAAGAAGGTTACTGGGTATACAATATTGTTATGTCATGGTAGGGATGTTCACCTGACATGGGTTAAGTCGATCTACTGAGATGCTGCACTAAGGGGTCTGGTTCTGGTTGTCAAGGGAAGTTCTGAAGAGGAACTTTAGTGAAGATATACAAGTTGAAGAGTCCACCTAAGCCAATAGTGGAACTTAGGATTCTTCAGTGAGAGGAGAGGGTTCGTTCGGTGAGATATGGAGTATTCAAGGTCTTCGATTGCTTGAGTACCATAGAGTACAAAAAGTCAAGTCTAAGGCTACTACTACCTGGTGAGCCTGTATTTATAGTAAGTAAAGAGGTATCCTAGGATAGAATGATAATGGCATCCTAGGATCTGGTCACTGAGCAATCACAATAAGAACTGCGGCACGCAGCCCACAGTAATCACATGTAAGATGTGAAACAAGATGTACATGAAACAAAGTGCCCCTTAGCAATGGGCTAGAGTCATCATGACTCTTATGGAACCAAACAAGGTAATGAGTCACCATGACTCATATGAGAATGACCACGTGATAAGAAGTAAAAGGTGTCACATGTCCTAAGGCGAAATAAAGGGAGTAAAATAGGCAGTGTCATAACACAGCCCCCCTTTCAAGTGCAAAGTCACCTCGGCTTTGCCAAACTGAGAGCCCCCTTGATCCAATTGAGGGTTGTTGGTTCCTTCATCATCTCCAGCTCTTTCAATCCTTCGAGCCCTTCTAGTTCTTCTAGTTCTTTCAATCCAGCTTCAATCTTGGTTCTTCTAAGTGGTCCCCCTCCCTCTTCCTGTTTGACCATCTTGGTGACCCAAATCTCAATTTGGGGCATCTTCTGGGGCCTTCAGGACCTGTTAGCAAAGGGGTGAAGGAAGCCAGTATGTCAGCATCCTTCAACAAATAGGCCAGCCGATGGGTAGCACCTCTCTTTGCTGTGGCTATTTGTTTCTGGTTTCTTATACTTTGAAGCTGGGTGTTCTTCCTCCAAGTTACTGTCTTCAACAGTAACACATCTCCCACTCCTCTTGTCGTCCCATCCTCCAGCATATGTGGTCTGGGAATTTGCCCCCACACCAATTGCAGTGCTTGTGACCAGTGGCAATGGCAGCCTTTTTAAGTGCATGCCTGGCTCCATTCCTGAGTCGTTCAAAAGTGGGGTTATGAATCTTGCTGGTGCTGTAGGGAAGACAGCCTGTGATCAAATGTGCACATCACGCCAGGGTATGGTGACAGGTGGGTGCCTCATTGTCTTTGAGGACTTCTGAGTAGAGGTGTAAGTCATAGCTTGGGATTGGAAAGGAGTGCATGGCATATGACTGGTGGGAGTGGAGGGAGTAGATGTAGTGGACGTGATAGTAGAGGGGAGAGTATGTTGGATGGAATGGGTTGTGTCTGTCGTTTTGGCCCATCTTATATATATTTTGCGGCCTTTTGACTTGTTTGGTCCCTTCCTTGCTTTAAACTCTGCTATCAGTTTGTCCACATGTAGATCTTCTGCTTTTTCCCATGAACTGTCACTCGTGGGATAGCCTTTCCACTTGATTAGGTAGTGGAGCTTGTGCCCTTTCCCATGTTGCTGTGCATCTAGAATCTTCTCGACTTCGTACTCAGGTTCTTCATTGATGATATCAGGAGGCGGCTGGGTATAGTTTGGCCCATGGAACTCCATTTCCTTATAGGGTGTTAGAAGGTTCGCATGAAACACGTTATGAATCTTCCACTGTCTTGGCAGTTCCATGTGGTATACCACTTCTGATAACTGTTTCATCACTTTGAAGGGCCCGTGCCGCTTCGGCCCGAGTTTAGCCACTGGGTACAGGGTCTTCAGGTTGGTTCCCTTGATCCACACTTGATCCCCTTCTTTGTACGGTTGGAACCTCTTGTTCCCTTTGTGCACAATAGCCATCATTTTCTGAGCCTTGATGATATTTTCATGGCCGTCTGTTCATGCCTTTTCTATGGCTGTAAGCCTTTCTTCAACTGAGGGGACCTTGCTTTTGGTCACGATTTCAATCCTCAGTGTATACCCTATGAGCATTTTGTAGGGGGTCTTTCAGGTGGTGGAGTTTGGCCATTGGTTATGTGTGAATTCCGCCATTGGCAGGTACTTGTGCCAATCGTCTTGCCTTTCATCGCATCAGAATCGAAGGTATTGTTCGAGCCATTGGTTTGTCCTTTCTGACTAGCCATCAGTTCTTGGGTGGTATGCCGTACTGATGTTCTGGTGTATCTTCAATGCTTCGCACAGGCCTTTGGCAAAGTGTGATGTAAATTGGGTATCTCGGTTGGAGATAATCTTCTTCAAGGCACCGAATCATGTGTACATGTATTTCAGGTAGAGTTCTGCTACCCCTTCTGCAGTAATTGTTTCTTGGCAGGGTATAAATACCACCGCTTTACTGCAATCGTGATCTGTAACTGTAAGGATCGTGTCATATTTGCCCAAAAGTGGCAACTTCGTGATGAAGTCCATAGCGACTGTCTCGAATGGCAAAGAATTTTCGGGAGTGATTGGGATCATTGCTGGTTTGAGCGGCTGCATGTTGATTTTATTTGCCTGACACGCTGTGCATCCCTTTACGTATTGCTCCACATCTTCTTTCATCTTTGGCCACCAGAAGTCTCATTTTGCCAGGGCATACGTGTTCGTGATTCCTGGGTGTCCAGCTGATGGGGTGTCATGGTAAAAGCGAATTACCCCCCTCTTCAGATCATTGTCTCCGGCAACGACGATCCAGTCTGTATCGTTTTCGATCTTCTACCAAATTCCAACTAGTTTGGTGAGAGCATAGGTGTTTGACCATTTTCTGAGCACTTCCTGGCTCTTTTTGTTCATTTGCTGGTCTTCTTCCACCTGGTTCTGAAGGGACTGGTACTTGCTCTGATTTATCATTGCACTATAGTGCTCCCTTTCTTTCTGATTGCTGGGGTTATAATATTCTGACCCCATCATTCGTGCAAAGCTGAACAAGATAGGGGGTAGGACCACCAATGCCTTGTTATCTTCTTTGCCGTGTTTATAGTCCAGGCGTCGTGACAATGTGTCCACCCGACCATTCTTCTTCCTGGCTATATGAACCAATTTGAAGTCATATTCCATGAGTTCCGCATGCCATCTTGCCACTCTTCTATTGTGGTCACCTGGATTTTTCCAGTATAAAAGATTGGCGTGATCCATATGCACCTTTACTTTGAAAGCTGGTTGGTGTAGGAAATGTCTCCAATGTTGAAACATTTCCACAAGGGCTAGGAGCTCCTTGTTATATATGTCATAATTTCTTTGGGCATTGTTCATGGTTTTCGAAAAGAATGCTACCGGGTGGAGCACTCCTTGTTTATTTCATTGCATTAGGACAGCTCCCATTGCATAATTTAACACGTCAACTTCGACTTTGAATGGTTTCTTCTGGTCCAGTTGTATCAAAACCGGTTCTTCACATATTCACTTCTTTAGCGTTTCAAAAGCGCTTTCTTCTTTTGGCCCCCAGTTCCATTAAACACCTTTCTTTAGTTGGTCGTTCAGTGCCTTTGCAATAAAGGAAAATCCATGGATGAATCGCCTATAGAAGTTGCAGAATCCAAGGAAAGCCCGAATATCTTTTGTGGTTTTTGGCATTTTCCATTCGGCAACTCCAGCGACTTTGACTGGATCCATGGTGACGGTTCCTTTTTCCAGGATTACTCCTAGGAATTCGATGCGTTCTACTTCAAAAAGGCATTTGCTGGGCTTTAAGTAGAGATCTAGTTTTTGAAGGCGCTCGAGGACTTTGCTAACCAACTTGCGGTGTTCTTCCTTATCCTTCTTTGTAGCAATAAGGATGTCATCCATGTAGATGATTACTTGACCAGTTGCTGTAAGGTCGTTAAACTGTGTATTCATCATTCGTTGGAAAACTGTGGGGGCATTTTTCAGCCCGAATGGCATTACTGTTGGTTCAAAAAGTCCTAGGTTTGTCTTGAAGGCAGCTTTCGGCTCATCGCCTTCTCGGAAGCAAATATTATTGTATCCTGCTCGTACGTCCATTTTGGTGAATAACCTGGCATCCTTCACCTTGTCCACTAGTTCCTGTATTAGAGGCAACGGGTATTGGTTGGGGATTGTGAAGGAGTTCAATTTCTGGTAATCCACTACTGGATGAAGTTTTCTGTCTTTCTTTCCAACGAAGAAGAAAGGTGATGAGTATTGTGATTTTGATGGACGGATATAGCCCTTATCTAAATTATCCTTGATGTATTCATCGAGCTTTTCTTGCTCGCCTTTAGATAATGGGTATATTTTGCAGTCTAGCGTTTTTGGGGCATCCTCTGTAAAATCAATAGCAATATCCCAAGGTTGGTGTTCCAGATATTGCTTCACTTCTTCTTCAGAAAAGACCTTCTTCCATTTGTGGTAGTGTTTCGGGACTACCTGGTCCCAGGTTTTCTCTTCTTTTGGCAGCACTTTTACTGCCATTTTGGTTGACATTGAGCTTCTTTTGAGGATCTCTTCATCCATTCGGTGGACAAAGAGTTCTTCCCCAGGGGTGCATAACGATGCAGCCTTCTTGATCCACACATCTCATATGTGGATCACTTCTGCGTCCATTGTATATGAAAGGGTCTTGATGACAAGTGGTTGCATGCTTTCATCAAGGGTCACGCTTCTCCAATCGATCAATGGCTGGAAGGCAGCGAGCCACGGGTACCCTAACACCATCTCGTCATCTCCTAGATTAGTGACGAGGAATCGCATATTCTGTTTCTTCTCCCCAGTTTGGACTTGCAGGTCAACGTAGTACTTGATGATTCCTAACTTATTCTGGGTCCCGTCAATGTTCCACACAATGCAGGGTCGTGGCAGCTTTAGTTTGCCAATCTTCATTCTTTTCAGGAGCTTGAAGTTGATAAAGTTGTCCGTGGCTCCTGAATCCATGAGAACTTTTCTTTCAGCCATTGTGTGTGAAGTTTGTATCAGAGTTGGGATTTGGAGACTTCGATATTTACAAACAAACACGTCTTTAAACTGTAACACATGCGCCATGGCCGTTAGGTTTGTGCATTTTAAAAATCCTTCCCATGCTCTTCAACCTAAGCTTCTTTCAACATTGCGTATTTCTCCTTGGTTGAAAGGCTTTTGATTAGGGAAGATTGCACATCAGTAGGGGTGGATTCAGTTTCGGACTGTTCCTCTTCTGATTCTTCCTCAGGTTTGCTTTCTTCGGCTTTAGCCTTGTGAGCCTTCTGAGGAGGTTTCTTGTCCTTTACTTTGTCCGGACAATTTTGTGAGAGGTGTCCTTGCTTGTTACAGTTGAAACAACGGCCTTCTTTCTTCTAGACTTCAACATCTTGCTTGTCCACAGTGGTTGCAGCTGCTCTCCCTTTTGTTCCTTTACGATTGAAGTTGGAATGAGAGTGGTCTGCCTGAGTATCCATTGTGTCTGAATCCGGGGCTGGCATTTTGATACCTAGCATCTTTGCCAATTGCGCAGGGCTCATCTTGCCCGTGCCCTTCTTCCTTGGAGTTTCTTCATAAATCCCCTGAATATTCTGGACTGCAGTGTTGTCCGAGTGGTACTGGCATACTCCATTGGCCCATCCTCTGAAATGGAGGGGGCGTACCACTTTATAGACGTGATCCATCATGTGATAAGGAAGTTTTGACGTGAATAGGGAAAGTGTCGACTGAGCGTCCAGAGGATACGTTGCTTCGGCAGCAAGAGATTCAAATTGGGCGATAAATGCATCCACTTCATTTGGTATAAAGGCCAAGTGGCGCAATTTATCTTCAGCCCTTTCTCTTGCTCCAGTATCTTGAAATGCTTGTTCGAGGCCATGAGACACTGCTGTCCAGTAATATTCGTCGTTTGGGAGCCTTCCATTGTTCATTTCACCCAAGATCCAGTTGGTCCATCGCTTGACTGTTACGTCACGGTAGGGACGTTCACCCGACATGGGTTAAGTCGATCTACTGAGACGCTGCACTAAGGGGTCTGGTTCTGGTTGTCAAGGGAAGTTCCGAGGAGGAACTTCAGTGAAGATGTACGAGTTGAAGAGTCAGCCTAAGCCAATAGTGGAACTTAGGATTCTTCAGTGAGAGGAGAGTTCAGCGAGAGATGGAGTATTCACAGTCTTCGATTGCTTGAGTACCGTAGGATACAAAAAGTCAAGTCTAAGGCTACTACTACCTGGTGAGCCTGTATTTATAGTAAAGTAAGTGGGCATCCTAGGATAGAATGATAATGGCATCCTAGGATCAAGTCATCGAGCAATCATAGTACGAACTGCGGCGCAGCCAGCAGTAATCACATGTAGGATGTGAAACAATAGATATAAGTGAAACTGATATATCCGAAACAGTAGCCCCTTCGCAACGGGCAAGAGTCGTCATGACTCACAAGGGAAATCAGTAAGAGTCTCCATGACTCTTATGGATCCAAATAAGGTAATGAGTCCTCTTGACTCATATGAGAAAGACCACGTGATGAGAAAGTGAAAAGGGTCACGTGTCCTATAGGCGAAATAAGGGGAATAAAATAAGCAGTGTCATAACAGAAGACCAATGGAAATTTGAAGAAGACCAAGATAGCAAGTCTTGGTCTTCCGCAGCTACTACTTATACAGTTACATGAGGGCTTTAAAGTGCCTCTTGAATAAGACCTATCCTATGGCATAAGTAGCTCAAACCCTACTACACCGATCCTAGGAATCACTTAGCAATCACATGCGATCGCTGACTGCTGACTGATACAACAAGTCCATGACTAATTACTACTTACTACCATAGCCACAACTGGTAAGTAAGAGTCTGAAACTCCAAATCACGACATCACTATTACTTCTGAACAGTCTGAGGGGCCAATCGTAACATCACCCCCTTTTCAAGGGGCAACACCCACATTGCTCTCAAGTCAACCATGACCAATTCCTCGGACCTTGTCCAAGCCCAATCCATCCCCCCATGCGCTTCTCTACTTCGTCCATCAAGTTAGCATTCTCCATGCAGTGTATGACTCCCAACTCCTCGGTACTAAGTTGGCCCCACTCCTGCTCCAACTTGTCACGGTCGGACTTTCGGGCCATCAGGAGGATCAGAATCAGAGTCGAAGTAGTAGTCGAAATCTCGTGAGTGTCGTGGACTCTTACTTACCAGTTGTGGCTATGGAAGTAAGCAGTAACTAGTCACGGACATAGTAGCATCAGTCAGCAGTAGTCATAGCATATTACTGTTGCTTATAGATTCCTAGGATTGTGGTAGTAGGGTTCAAGCTACTTATGCGTTAGGACAGTCATTTTAAAGAGGCACTTTAAAGCCCTCATGTATCTGTATAAATGATAGTCGATGAAGACCAAGACTCGCTATCTTGGTCTTCTTCAGTTGCCATTGGTCTATCACATCAGATCCTCTTCTCCCTTGTTGTCTCCTGTTGGGTCCTTGTGACTCGACATCTCTTATTGTACCTACAAGAAGTCGCTTCTTGTAACTTTGGGCCAGTGTGACCAAGACTCCACTGTTATTGCCCATCGATACAACTATAGGGAAGTCCCCTTTGTATTCGACTTAGTCCCTACATTCACTCTTGTCATCAAGTGTGCTAAAGTCTAGCACACGTCAAGGCAAGACATAACATTAAGACCAAGATCTACCATCGTGGTGAGAGTAACCACCTGAGAACAGTGGGACATCGACGGTTTCCACCCATACAATCTATCTTGATGAGGAAGTCACAACGTACCTGTTCATTACCTAAAGAATGCTTATTGGAGTAGTATCAACGGGGCTGAGGGGTATCTTATCGAAACCCAACACAGGGAATGCCCAGTTGAGTTCAGTTTCAACCATTTGTGCTGGTGCCAGGTCAACTACATCCTAGACTGGTGGCAGGTTATTGCTCCACTACAAGCCCATCACCACTGTGATATATACACCAATGAAGTACTCCCACGATCAGACTGGGGTCCCATTGATGGAGAAGCTGAAGCAAGCCAATCCGAAAATACACATGAAGTCTCTGAAGAATCCTCAGAAGAAGGAGGAGAATCCCAAGAACCCCTGAATGAACAAGAAACTGCTCTTATAGAGCAAGCTGAGTCTATCACTATACAACCACCCATAACTACAATCACCAAAGAACTACATACCTTGGTACAGATGCCACTTGACCCCATCACAGGAAATCCTCTTAATGCAGATGACACGGCCATTATGAGGGCCATAGGACCAGATCAACCAGACCCACCATCTAGCCCAGGACAAGGGCCACCTGAAGGAGGAGGATTCCCCGGAGGTGGAGGATTCCCTGATGGAGGGGGATTCCCAGGTGGTGGAGGACCACCTGGAGGCACTGGGGGAGTACCCCCTGCTGGTACACCTGGACATGCTCACCAGAATGACAAACTTGTAGGAAACGCCCCCAAAATCTTCCAGGGGGACCAACAGAAGGCAGAAGAATTCCTCACTCAGTGGGAATTATACTGGGGAATCAACAACAATAACCCCATCATAACCAACACCTACCGACGTGCAATGTTTTTCCTAACCTATATTCAAGGGAAGGACATAAATGAATGGATTATGCATACCAGTCGATGGTTGAACAGGCAAGTCACGGGGGGGATAAACGATAACGACCCTTGCCTTTGGCTTGAAGTCATCAGTGCCTTCAATTGACGATTCTCAAACACCTTGGAAAAGGAGCAAGCTCAAGCGGCCCTTAAAAAGGGAGTACGAATGATAGGAGGAGATATTGACATGTATGTCACCAATTTTGAGACATTGGCATGACAAGCTGGCTATTGCCTAGACTCCCCTCTCACTATTGACATCTTCACCAACGGACTTCCCAAAGAGCTATATAAGAAGGTGTTCACAATGGATGACCCCCAAACATTTGACGATTGGAAGACCACGGTCATGAAGCGACAACAACAGTACATCCACATGAAAGCCCAACTAGAACAACATCGCAGGGCAAGTAGTGGAGGGAGACAGCAAACCCAGTGAAGAGGAAGCTATGGACCAGGATGGAATCTTGCAAGAGATCCAAATGTCATGGACACTTCAGCCAATCAAGCCTAAGGACGACTAGTGGGAGCCAAAGAAGTCTTAGACAATTGGAGGCGCACTCACCCTCCAAGACCTCCTAGGGGGGGATTCATCCAGAGAGGTGGACAAAGGTGTTCCAACCTTTCCAAAGTTACGTGTTACACTTGTGGAAGGAAGGGGCATATCAGTCAATACTGCTCACAAAACACATCGCATTCTACCCTACCAGAATCTTCCAATAGTTGGTGAACGGAAGCAGATTGGTACGAACCTGAAGAAGAACCCATCTGTGCCTCCAGAGTGCAAACCCCTCAAGAAAGGGCCAGGGGATGGATGACGAAAGTGGCAGAAGAAGATGACAAAGTAAAGGACTTGATCCTCCAAGATTTGTGGAAACAGGAGGGTTTTCAGGATGCCTGAACCCATCGGCCTGGGTGAGGGCAGTCAATTGTAACTCGGTTATCATTACGCGCTACCGATCTATGCAAATTCCAGTTTCTGTGCGAACCAGTTACACAATGGCTGATATCAGAGTGTTGGTGGACTCCAGAGCCACCAACAATTTCATATGACCTGCATTTGCAAAACAAATGGGGATAGGGATTCAATGACTAGAGAGACCCAAAAAGATATGGAACATTGATAATACTGAGAATAAATCAGGACTAATCACCCACTATCTCAATCTAGATGTCCGTACCAATGGAATTCGCAAACAAATGCGATTCCTTCTCACCAACATTGGGATAGAAGATGTCGTACTAGGGTACCCCTGGCTTGCTACATTCGAGCCTAGAATGAGCTGGCAACATGCCACTATCCATGTGGATATGCTACCCATCGTCCTCAGTTCTTTACATCCTCGCTTCATGAAATCTACTATCATGCAAGCTTTGACTATCAAAGCAAAGGAAGAGATCATAGAACATCTTGACAATGAAATGGACCTCTATCATTGAACTACGGCCACTGAGCTAGCTATACAAGCTCAACAGTATACTACAAAAGCTGAGTTACCCACCACATACACCGACTTCCACAAACTTTTCAACGAAGTAGCCTCACATTGCTTTCCACCGGCATGAGCATGGGACCACAAAATCACATTCAAAAAAGGGGCACCCAACTCACTTGACTGCAAAGTCTATCCCCTTACGCAGGAAGAAGATAAAGCACTTCAAACTTTCCTCATTGTTAAGGCCTAGCGGGGCCTTACTGTGCGACGTGCACCGAGGGTACGAGGGGAACAAGGACAGGGTACAAGGACGAGGTACTTGGTAAACGATGACCAAGGCCGAGGGAGTTCTAAGTGACGAAGGTCCGTGAGGGACGACCAAGGAGCAAGGGTTCAAGGGTAAGTCGACGGACTTAGTGACGAGGTACAAGGGGGGCTTCGGTCAGATGGCCGAAGTACGAGGGACTAAGTCGAGCAACTTAGGGTCTGTGTGTGCGCGTTGTTATAGCACAAGCGCAAAGCTTCGAGGTGGCTCCCAACTAAGGGAAGACCGACAGTGGTGATGAGACGACGAGAAGGGAGCACACAGAGGGGAGTGGACAGGTCTGGTATTCGCTAGTATGATAAATGAAGACAAGACTAGAGAATAAGCGTATACATGGTCAAGCTTATATAGGTAGCTACTCCAGGTCCGTCCCATGAAGAGGGTACTAATAGAGAACAAAAGGAGACGCAAATGGGGAAGGGATAGAATAGGGGAATCGGAGTAGGAAGGCATACATGGTAATGAGTCAACAAGTTAGTACTCCGAGGAAGTCCGAATGTAAGTCAAAGCGAATTAGTAAAAGGAAAAGAAAGTCTATGGTGAGCCGGATCACAACACTCATGGAGCAGCTGGAGAAGGGGTACATACGCCCGTCAAAGTCGCCATACACATCTCCTTTCTTCTTCGTCAAAAAGAAAGATGGCAAACTCCAACCGGTACAAGACTATTGACGAATCAATGAGTTGACAATCTGGAACCAATACCCACTTCCCCTCATATTGGACCTCATCACAGACCTTAGTAATGCTTACCTTTACACCAAACTCGATGTCCACTGGGGGTATAACAATGTTCGCATTCATGCAGGAGACGAAGAAAAGGCAGTGTTCAAGACCAAGTATGGTCTCTTTGAACCTACTGTTATGTTTTTTGGACTAACAAATTCCCTGGCTACCTTCCAAACCATGATGAATCATATTTGCTGGGACATCATTGACAAACACGAACACCATGGAACGATTATCCGTGTCTACATGGATGACATTGGCATTGCCACCCACACTGGACACTCCCTTGACAACCATATCGCTGCCGTACACAATGTTCTCACCATCTCTGCCAAGCACAACCTCTACTACAAACTCGAAAAATGCCTTTTCCATGCACCCCGGATGGATTACCTGGGGGTAATCCTTGAAAAGGGGGTGATACGCATGGACCCCGTCAAAATTTCTGGCATCAAAGACTGGCCCACACCAACAAAAGTCAAAGATGTTCACTCCTTCCTAGGCTTCTGCAATTTTTACCGCACTTTCATTCGCAACTTCTCCCACCATGCACGGCCACTTAACAGACTTACAAAGAAGAACACAGACTGGACATGGACAAACGAAGAAGAAAAGGCATTTCAAACCCTTAAAACTCTCGTGACCAGCGATCCAGTCCTGGTGTCACAGAACGGACTTTCATGCTTACTATCAGGTTCTGACTACAGTAGTAAGCTTGTGATTTGTTACATTAGTCAGGGACTCTATCTTTCATGTGTTATCAGTCAGCAGAAGTATCACATGTTACTTTAGCAGCTGATTACTAGGATAGCAATACTAGGGTTCAAGCTAGTATCACTATAGGTCAATAGCTATTCAGGAGGCACTTTAAAGCCCTCCAACATTGTGTATAAATAGTAGAACAGGAAGACCAAGAGTTGCTATCTTAGTCTTCTTGAATCATTGGTTCTAACTCCTTCTCTTATCTCTTGCAGAGATCCTAGTCTAGAAGGAGTGCACTGCATAAGGTCTGCCAAGTGACCTTCCTAGTTGCCGACTGTCGTTGTGTTATAGCTTTAACGCTTCACATTTGACTTAGTGATAATACAAGCTAAGTACTCACACCCTACCGTCGCCTAAAGCAAGGCCCACACTTACTGAAGTGTAACATTAAGACCAAGATCCCCACCGTGGTGTGAGTATCTACAAGAGAACTTTGGCTCCGAGAAGGATTCCATTCCTACAAAATTCCAAGAAGAGGAGCCAGAAACATACCAACCCAATACCTCAAAGAGGCTCAGTGGGGCACCATCAATGGAATAGAAGGGTACATCATCAGAGGAGCACACAGACCTCGACCAGTTGAGTTCAACTTTGAACGTACTTGCTGGTGCAGGGCCGATTGAGAAGACGACAAGTGGAGAATCATTGACACTCTCCCTTACAGATACGGGTGTGACATATATGAAGAGGAAGTAGTCGCAAGGTACGATTGGGGACCTATTGACGGTGAAGAGACACAAAGCACCTCCACACCCTCGGAATGTGCCAACTCCCCCAAAACTGAATCAGACAAAGAACCCATATGAACATTGGAACCGCTAGAACAAGGATTCATCGAAAGAGTGGAGCAGATCACCATTCATCCCCCCATGGCTACGTTAACAGAGACACAGGAAGTTACGCTTCCCATTCACCCCAAAACAGGACATGTTATGATGGCAGACGATGCCGCATTATTCTGAGCAATTGGACCAGATTGACCTGACCCACCAACAGGAGGAGGGCCACCAAATGGAGGAGCGCCAGGAGGAGGACCACCCAGTGGAGGAATACCAGGAGGAGGACCACCAGGCGGAGGAATACATGGAGGAGGACATCATTCCAACAAATTCGCCGGAAACACCCCAGAAGTATTCAAGGGGGATTGACACAAGACAGAAGAATTCCTTATGCAATGGGAATTGTACTGGGGGATCAATAACAATAACCCCATCATGGCCAATGCCTACCGACAAGCTATGTTATTCCTTACTTACATCCAAGGAAAGGACATTAACAACTGGATCACAGAGACAAGCAGGTGGCTTAACCAACAAGTCTCTGCCAGAATCGCGGATAACAATCTGCGCTTATGGGTCAAAGTCATCACCACCTTTAATCAGTGGTTCGCAAATACCCTGGAAAAGGAACAAGCCCAAGCGCTATTAAAAAAGGGAATTAGGATGACGGGAGGAGATATTGATGTGTATGTGACACAATTCAAACAGTTGGCAAGTGTCATGGAACAGACTTGGATGCTTACTATCAGGTTCTGACTACGGTAGTAAGCTTGTGATTGTTTACATTAGTCAGGGACATTCTCTTTCACGTGTTATCAGTCAGCAGTAGTATCACATGTTACTATACGCTTACTGATTACTAGGATAGCAGTACTAGGGTTCGAGCTAGTATTGCTATAGGGCAACATCATTTGGGAGGCGCTTTAAAGCCCTCTACCATCTTGTATAAGTAGTAGTCACGGAAGACCAAGGATCGCCATCTTGGTCTTCTTGAATCATTGGTTTCACATCCTACCTTTCCCTTGCAAACGTACGGAAGACTGCAAGAAGGAACGCACTGCATAAGGCTTACCAAGAAGCCTTCCCAGTTGCGAGTTACCAGTGTGTTAGGACTTAGGATCCCACATTTGGTCTTCACACCGTAGAGCTGAGTACTCGCGTCATACTATCGCCTAAAGCAAGGCCCACGCTTACCGAAGCGTAACAGCAAGACAAGCTAACTATCGGCTGGATTCATCTCTCATGATGGATCTATTCACGGATGGACTACCCCGTGACCTCTACGAAAAGGTCTACACCTACGATAATCCGCAGATGTTCCAGGACTGGAAAGATGCGGTTATCAGACGACAACAACAGTACATACACATGAAAGCTCGACTGGAGCAACACCGAGGTCTTGCAAATCAAGCAAGACCACAAGGAAGCAGTAATGCAACATGGAGGAATACAAGAGGCACGGGATGGGGACCACCTCGCAACATACTACGAGACCCAAATGCCATGGACACCTCCGTGGACAGGGTCCGAGGTAGACTCACAGGGGCTGAAGAAATCCAGGGAAACTGGGACCGGGCCCACCAAAGAAATTCACAACCACCACCGAGAGGAGGAGCCATGGGATGAGGAAGGGGGCGGCGTGACATAAGGGAAGTCACCTGTTATACCTGTGGTTATAAAGGACACTTCAGTCGCAATTGCCTGCAGCACATCTATAACCAACCCAGCAATAGCAGAAGATCCGACACGGGGCCATACGACCTCAAAGCAGAACCAGTACAGGCAGAAAGAGCTGAAACCGCACAACAATGAGCCAACACCTGGATGAAGGGAGTAGTGGCCAAAGAAGACAAGGTCAAGGACCTCATTCTGCAGGACCTGTGGAAGAGGGAGGATTTTCGAAGCGCCTAAACCCATCAGCCTGGGTAAGGGCAGTAAAATGTAATTCTGTGATCATAACTCGCTACTGTTCTATGAGAATTCCAGTATCGATTCGCACAAATTACACCATGGCCGACATCAGAGCATTAGTGAACTCTGGAGCCACTGATAACTTCCTACGACCCGCTTTTGTAAAGTGAATGGGGATTGGAATGAAGTTGCTGGAACAACCCAAAAAGATATGGAATATCGATAATACTGAAAATAAAGCCAGACTAATCACGCACTATGTAGATCTGGACCTACAAACAAAGGGGATTCACAAGGAAATGAGATTCCTTATAACCAATATAGGGAACGAGGATATTGTGTTCGGTTATCTATGGCTGGCCACGTACAAACCAACTTTCAGCTGGAGGCATGCGGTCATCAAAGAAGATGCGCTACCCATAGTACTGCGAACAGTAAACCCTCGAATCAACAGGATGCAACCCACTATCGCGACCATCACAACAGAACAGAAGGAGGACATAGTACAACAACTCGAAGATGAAGAATTCATACAAGGAAGGATCACGTCCACCGAGTTGGCTATTCAAGCAAAACAATATACCGTCAAAGCTGAGTTACCATCTTGTTACACCAAATACCACCAACTGTTTGACGAAGAGGCATCACATAGGTTTCCACCAACCCAGGTCTGGGATCACAAAATACAGTTCAAGAAAGGAACCCTGGAAGCTATAGACTGCAAAGTCTACCTATTAACACAAGAAGAAGACATAGCCCTCAAAGCCTTCTTAACGGAACAACTTGGCAAAGGATACATACGACCCTCGAAATCCCCATACGCGTCACCATTCTTCTTCATCAAAAAGAAGGATGGTAAACTACACCCGGTACAAGATTATCAATGCATCAACGCCTTTACAATACGCAACCAATACCCACTACCCCTCATATCTGACCTTATCACAGACCTTAGTAACACACACATATATACCAAACTCGACGTACAATGGGGATATAACAACATACGCATCAAAGAGGGAGATGAGGAGAAGGCCGCCTTTAAAATGAGATACGGACTATTCAAACCCACAGTCATGTTCTTTGGACTGACCAACTCACCAGCGACATTCCAAACTATGATGAACCACATATGTCAAGATGTCATAGCAAAACATGAATTAAAAGGAGCTACAATACGGGTATATATGGACGACATTGGCATAGCAACAAGGGTAGGACATGACATGACGGACCACATAGCAGCAGTCCAAGACATACTAGAAGTCTTGGCCAGACATGACCTCTATTACAAACTAGAGAAGTGTTTGTTCCATGCGCCAAGTATGGATTACCTGGGGGTAATCCTTGAAAAGGGGGTGACACACATGGACCCCATCAAAATTTCTGGTATCAAGGACTGGCCAACACCCACAAAAGTCAAAGACATCCGATCATTCCTGGGGTTTTGTAATTTTTACCGCGCATTCATCCATAATTTCTCGCATCATGCAAAACCTCTAAACCAGCTTACAAAGAAAGGGGCGGACTGGAAATGGACAGGCATGGAACATAACACCTTCAACAACTTGAAGAGACTCGTTATATCAGAACCAGTACTGGCACACCCACAGTTGAGTAAACCATTTGAACTAGAGGTTGACGCATCAGGCTTTGCAATTGGAGCAGTATTACTACAATGACAAGACAACAGCAAATGACACCCAATCAGCTACTTTTCAACCACCCTCAACGAAGCTGAAAGGAATTACGACATTTACGACTTGGAACTACTAGCAATTGTAAGAGCATTCTGACACTGGCAACCACTACTGGCAGGATCACCACATAAGACGAAAGTATTCTCCGACCACATGAACCTACAATACTGGAGGAGCCCCCAAAAAATAAGCCGAAGAGTCGCCAGGGAAGTACTCGAACTATCAGAATACGACTTCAAGATTCACCACATTAAAGGAACGGCGAATGGAAGAGCAGATGCCCTATCAAGACAACCGGACTACTGTTACGTCACGGTAGGGACGTTCACCCGACGTGGGTTAAGTTGATCTACTGAGACACTGCACTAAGGGGTCTGGTTCTGGTTGTCAAGGGAAGTTCCAAAGAGGAACTTTAGTGAAGATGTAAGAGTTGAAGAGTCAGCCTAAGCCAATAGTGGAACTTAGGATTCTTCAGTGAGAGGAGAGGGTTCGTGAGAGATGGAGTATCAAAGGTCTTCGGATTGCTCTGAGTACCATAGGATACAAGAAGTCAAGTCTAAGGCTACTACTACCTGGTGAGCCTGTATTTATAGTAAAGTAAGAGGTATCCTAGGATAGAATGATAATGGCATCCTAGGATCGAGTCATCGAGCAATCACAATAGAAACAATAAGAACTGCAGAGCACAGCTCGCAGTAATCACATGTAGGATGTGAAACAAAAGATATAAGTGAAACAAAGATGTGAGTGAAACACATATAGCCCCCTAGCAATGGGCAGAAGTTGTTATAACTCACATGAGAAACAAAGATATAAATAAAAGTAAAGAGTCACCATGACTCATATGAGAACGACTATGTAATGGGAAAGTAAAAGGTTGTCACATGTCCTAAGGCGGTTAGAGAAAAGGAATTAAAATAGGCAGTGTCATAACAACTACGACCAAGGGGAAGAAGACAACAAAAACATCACCGTACTACCAGATAAAATGTTCATACAAGGCGCTCAAATAGAAGAAACACAAACGGACAAAGACCACTTCACACAAGACGACGTCACACTACCTGATCCAATATACGAACAAAGAGAATCTATTCTCATGCCATGGGTAGATGCACACCAACTCAAGAAAATAGAAGGCATTTGGTACAAAGACGGATGGCAAGTAGTCACTGGAGGGACCCACGATAAATGACGTATATTTCATGACCACCATGACCTACCAGCTCATGGACACCCAGGCATCAAACAAACAGCACAACTTGTAGGGCATGCCTACTGGTGGCCTGGAATGACCAAAGATGCACTAGAGTACGTCAAAGGGTGTGCCGAATGCCAACGCATTAAAGTATAACACGGACGTGACAAAGCCCCTCTTAATCCCATCTACCCCAAACCAGAAGCATTACCTTTTGAGACGATAGCGCTTGACTTCATAACTAAGTTACCATGCTCACAAGGGTATAACACCATACTAACTATAACTGATCACGATTGTAGCAAGGCGGTGGTGTTCATCCCCTATAACGAGGAAATCGATGCAGAAGAAGTCGTGGCCCTATATTTAAAACATGTCTTCACATGATTTGGACTCCCCTTGAAGATAATAAGTGATCGAGATCTGCAATTCGCCAGTTGCTTCACGAGAGAACTTTGCAGAGTACTAGGCATCCGACAAAACATTTCCATGGCATACCACCCGCAAATGGATGGCCAATCTGAACAAACCAATCAATGGGTGGAACAATACCTTCGTTTCTGGGTGAATGAAAGACAAGACAATTGGTGTGGATACCTACCCCTTGCCGAATTTGCACACAATAACTGGCCCCATGAGTACACACGGATGTCACCCTTCAACCTCCTCATGGGGTATAACCCACGGGCCGACCAGATGGATAGGCCATCACCCATCCCATAGGTGGTGCTCAGGGCAGAATAGTTCCGAGAAGCATGGAAACGTGCCCAGGAACTGATTGTAAAAGCGCAGCAGTTATGGGTTAAGGCCAAGAACAGCCCCAAGTTCCAACGTGGAGATCTCGTGTGGCTAGAAGGACGCCACTTACACACCCACCAACCAACAGCGAAACTCATGCCCCAACAGCATGGACCCTTCACAATAGAACAGGTGATGTCCCCTGTCAATTACCAGCTCAACCTTCCCCCGCAATGGAAAATTCACATGGTGTTCCACGCAGACCTCCTCACTAAATACCATGAAACTCCGCTTCATGGGAAAAACTACCAGCAGCCACCACCCAATTTGGTAGACGGAGAAGAAGAATACAAAATTGAGAAGGTTCTAGACAAGCGGCACTTTGGCAGAGGACAAAAGAAGCAGTACCTGATCAAATGGAAGGGCTACCCTGACTCAGAGAATCAGTGGGTCAACTGGGAGGATCTATTTGCTGATGAGGCCCTTGCGGAGTATCAACATTCAAAAACCACTTCGAGAATGCTTATAAGGAGCGGGAGGACCCAAGACGACATCTCATTCTCCCCCACTACTACCACCTCTCCTACTCCCACCTCATACATGCTTTTACACCCAATGCCGCCCTCTCGACGTCTTCGTACTACCTTGGAACCCCTGAAAGGATTTTTGCCACTGAGTTGGAAGAAGAGCAGGCATCAGCACGCCCTGCTGATGACATGGAGGTCATCATGGCTGAGAGAGACAGAGCTGGGTCCAAGGGACCCATCACCCCAGCTGAGTTCCATAGCACCCTCAGCCAGTTCCCCACTTAAGGACAAGATAGAAACAGTGCTCAATTGTCACCCGATGTTGACGGGCAACCCGCCCTCTGGCACATCCTCCACACCGACACTGGTGTACCCATCACTGACTGACCTTTCACCACCGTGGAAGTCAACGACTTTCACCAAGCTCTCGACCACAATGCGGACATCCGAGCATGCCAAGGAACAGTACAAGGCGATGATGAAGCCAGTGAGGTCGTGGAAGGAGATCACCGATGATTGGAGGGATGAACAGCTACAAACAGCCCAGCACCGCATGACAGAGATGAGAGAGAAGCGGGAGAGGTCACAGACAGCGAGGACGAGAGCTACCCCGCTGAGCACCCACACATTCACTATGGCTGAGAAACTGATGTACCACCTCATACAACCTGACACACCCTCGCCACTGATGGGACCCCCCTCTACTGGGGTCATATCTGTCCCCAGCTCGCCGACCGGGCCATCAGCTCCATCACCAACACCTGTGCACCTCATGGGTTCCGGGTCAATAGGGGACCTGATTACATTAACTTCCCCATCACCACCCCCAATGGTGTGACATGCCTGGCCAAATACGTCCAGGCCATCATGAGCAATGACCCCATCGTGCTCAGCCTGATTGATGAGTCCGACAGGGTGTTTCTGAAACCCCTGTACATGGCACCCCAGTATGTGGTGCACCCTGCCTCCCACCTCAAGTACACGCAAGAGGATCTAATCCTCTTCGACGGGGGGTATGACAATGCTGTGGCCATCAACCGAGCCGTCCTTAAATGTAAGGACATAAGCCTCGTTGCTGAGATCTGATGGTACCGGGCCTTAGGGGCGGAGATGGGGCGGTTGGAGGCGTGCATAGTGGAGTTGCAGGACATGAGGGGATGGTTGGCAACAGACAAGGCAAGGTGCATCAGTAGGTTGGAGTGCGCACGAGCGATGCAGAGGATAGAGGATGTAAGGGCAGGATGGATGGGACCACCCGGGCTCCGTGGGCGTCGCTCCTGAAAAGGGGGTGATGTCACAGAATGGACTTTCATGCTTACTATCAGGTTCTGACTATGGTAGTAAGCTCGTGATTTGTTATATTAGTCAGGGACTCTATCTTTCATGTGTTATCAGTCAGCAGAAGTATCACATGTTACTTTAGCAGCTGATTACTAGGATAGCAATACTAGGGTTCAAGCTAGTATCACTATAGGTCAATAGCTATTCAGGAGGTGCTTTAAAGCCGTTCAACATTGTGTATAAATAGTAGAACAGGAAGACCAAGAGTTGCTATCTTAGTCTTCTTGAATCATTGGTTCTAACTCCTTCTCTTATCTCTTGTGGAGATCCTAGTCTAGAAGGAGTGCACTGCATAAGGTCTGCCAAGTGACCTTCCCAGTTGCCGACTGTCGTTGTGTTATAGCTTTAACGCTTCACATTTGACTTAGTGATAATACAAGCTAAGTACTCATGCCCTACTGTCGCCTAAAGCAAGGCCCATGCTTACCAAAGCGTAACACCTGGCACATGCACAGCTGAGTGACCCATTTGAGTTAGAAGTCGATGCCTCAGGATATGCAGTAGGAGCAGTGCTACTACAACGAAAAGAAGATGGGAAGAAACATCCCATCGGCTATTATTCATCCACCTTGAACCCTGCAGAGCGGAACTATGATATCTACGACCTCAAACTACTTGCCATTGTAAAAGTGTTTCACCATTGGTGTCCCCTACTCACAGGATCACCCTATACAACGAAGGTCTTCTCTGACCATCTCAACCTCCAATACTGGTGATCACCACAAAAAGTCAGTAGATGCGTAGCAAGGGAAGTACTCAAGTTGTCCGAATATAAGTTTGAAATTCACCACATCAAAGGAACCTCCGATGGACGAGCTGATGCACTATCTCAACGACCGGACTACGATCAAGGAGAGTTTGACAACGAAGGAGTCATGGTCTTGCCGGAACACCTCTTTGTAAGAGTGGCCAACACTGCAATAGTCATTGAAAACCAAGTGACATTCCCACAAAATGAAGACATACTATGACCATGGGTGGATGGACATAAACTCAAGAAGATACAAAGTGACTGGTACAAGGACAGACGAAAGGTCATCACAGGAGATCTACAACAAAAACAAAGTATCATTCGTGCTCACCATGATGCACCCACTTATGGACATCCAGGAATCAAGCGAACAGCGAGAATGGTGGAACGCCACTACTGGTGGCCTCACCTTCAAAATGACGTTCAGGACTACATGAAAGGATGTGCGGAGTGTCAGCGCATGAAGGTCAACACCCGGCTGACGCGCACACCATTAGAACCAATATACCCCCGTCCAGGAGCAACACCATTTGAAGTAGTAACCCTCAACTTCATCACGAAGCTCCCTATCTCAGGAGGGTATGACTTGATACTCACCATCACCAATCACGATTGTAGCAAAGCAACGATTTTCATACCATGCAACAAAGAGGTTACCGGAGAAGAAGTAGCAGGGCTTTACATGAGATACGTATTCCTACGGTTCGGTCTCCCTTCGGTCCTTATAAGCGACAGAGACCCCAGGTTCACAAGCAAGTTCACATGAGGATTGTGCCAATCCTTAGGAATCACGCAAAATATTTCCATGGCTTATCACCCATGAACAGATGGGCAGTCTGAACGGACCAATCAGTGGCTCAAACAATATCTGCGGTTCTGGACCAATGAGTGGCAAGATAACTGGAGCACTTATCTTCCACTCGCAGAATTCGCTCACAATAGTTGGCCTCATGAATACACATGCAGGTCACCATTTGAACTCCTCATGGGATACATCCCGCAAGCCGATTGGACCGATAAGCCATCCCCTATCCCACAAGTCATGATGCGGATGGAACAACTAAAAGAAGAACAGTGTAGGGTGCAGGAGCTTATCGCACAGGCACAGAAGTCATGGGTCCACAACAAGGATACCCCACAATACAAGACAGGAGACCAAGTATGGCTAGAAGGGCGTCACCTGCGCACACACCAACCAGCTGCGAAGCTAGCAGCATGGCGCCACGGACCATTTACGGTCGTCCAGGTGATGTCTCCTATAAACTATCGACTCCAACTTCCCACGCAATGGCAGATCCACCTGGTGTTTCACATAGACCTTCTCATGCCTTATTGTGAGACACTTACACACGGACCAAACTACACATGGCCACCTCCAGATTTGGTAGAAGGAGAAGAGGAATATGAAATCAAGAAGATTCTAGACCACTGGTTATATGGCAGAAGATGTCAGAAGCAGTACCTCATGTCGTGGAAGGGGTACCCAGACTCAGAGAATCAGTGGGTCAACAAGAATGACATCTTTGCCAATAACACCATAGCGGAGTATGAACAGTCATGAACAGTGCATATAAGGCGAGCAACTATCAGCGACCTTCCCCTATCCTCTCCTCTCACAAACACCCCATGCACCCTTCTGCCGATGCCACCCTCTCGCAAGTCCTCGCATACTACCAAGGAAACCCTGAGCAGGTTTTTGCAGCCGAGCTGGAAGAAGAGCGTGCATCTGCTTGAGGAGAAGGTGCCAACCAAGACGTCATGGCTGAAGACAACCGAGGGTGTCGTGATCTGGCTCACCACGGACTTATTTTCTTTTTACCTTATCACTTTGACTTTCTCTCGGACTTCCTCGGAGTACTAACCTGTTGACTCACTACCATGTACGCTTCTTTACTCCGATTCTCCTTCTAGCTCTTTCCCCTTTTGTGTCTCCTATTGTTCTCCTTTGATTCCCCCTTCCCCCTTCTGCGTTCCCTTTGTTCCTGTTATGGACCGGACTTGAGTGCTTACTACTAGGTTCTGACTACGGTAGTAGGCATATGATTCTTTACATTAGTCAGGGACTCTATCATTTTCACGTGTTATCAGTAGTATCACATGGTACTTTACTGATCTCTAGGATAGCGGTACTAGGGTTCGAGCTAGATACGCTATAGGTCAACATCATTCGGGAGGCGCTTTAAAGCCCTCCGTCATCGTGTATAAATAGTAGTGCGGGAAGACCAAGAGTCGCTATCTTGGTCTTCTTGAATCATCGGTTCTCTCTTCATCTCCTCTTATCTCTTTCGCATCTCAAGGGAGTATCAAGAACGGTGCACTGCATAAGGTCTACCAAGAGCACCTTCCCAGTTGCAAGACGTCGGCGTGTTAGGACTTAGGATCCCACGTCTGACTTGACAAGTCGTAAAGCTGAGTACTTGCGTCATACTTTCGCCTAAAGCAAAGCCCACACTTACTGAAGCGTAACATTAAGACCAAGATATTATCATCGTGGCGCGAGTATCCACAAGAGAACTTTGGATCTGAGAAGGGTTCCGCTCTTATGAAATCCCAAGAAGAGGAGCAAGGAATGTACCAACCCGATATCTCAAAGAAGCCACTTGGGGCAGTATCAATGGGATCGAGGGATACCTAATCAGGGGGGCACACGGACCATGACCAGTTGAGTTTAACTTCGAACGAACTTGCTGGTGCAGAGTCAACCGAGAAGACGAAGAGTGGAGAGTCATCGACACTCTACCTTATAGATACGGGTGCGACATCTACGAGGAAGAAGTAGTCGCAAGAAATGACTGGGGACCCATCGACGGAGAAACCCAAAGCGCCTCCGCACCTTCAGAAAGACCCGACACATCAGACGACGAATCAGACGGAGAACCCGAACAAGCATTAGAACCATTAGAACCAGAACTCATTGAACGAGCTGAGCAGATTACGATCCATCCCTCAATGGCTACGTTAACAGAGATTCAGGAAGTGACACTTCCCATACACCCTGAAACAGGACACGTTATGACGGCAGATGACACCGCACTATTCCGAGCAATCGGACCCGATCAACCCGACCCACCAACAGGAAACGGGGGACTCCCCAGAGGACTACCACACGGAGGGGGATCCCCACCCGGAGGACTTCCGGGAGGAGGAGGAGGACCCCCAGGAGGAGGAGGAGGACCCCTGGGTGGAGGAGTCCCAGGAATAGGGCCAGTCGGAATACCCGGAGGACACCACTCCGACAAATTCGTGGGAAACGCCCCAGAAGTATTCAAAGGGGATCAACACAAAACAGAGGAATTCCTCACCCAATGGGAGTTGTACTGGGGCATTAATAACAACAACCCCATCATGGCCAACGCATACCGACGAGCTATGTTATTTCTCACATATATCCAGGGAAAAGATGTTAACAACTGGATCACGGAGACTAGCAGGTGGCTTAACCGGCAAGTCACCGCCGGAATCCATGACACCGACCCGCGACTATGGACCGAGGTCATCATTGCCTTCAACAGGCGGTTCTCGAACATGCTCAAGAAAGAACAAGCACAGGCTATGTTGAAAAGAGGAATTAGAATAACAGGCGGGGACATTGACACATACATCACGCAATTCGAACAGTTGGCAAGACAAGCTAACTACCAACTGGATTCACCACTCACAATGGACCTGTTCATGGATGGGTTACCCCGCGATCTATACGAGAAAGCATACACATACGACAACCCGCAGACCTTCCAGGAATGGAAGGAAGCAGTCATCAGGAGGCAGCAACAGTACATACACATGAAGGCCCGACTCGAGCAACACTGTGGTCTTGCTAATCAAACAAGGCCCCAGGGAAGCGGCAACACAACCTGGAAAAACACGAGGGGTACTGGATGGGGACCCCCTCACAACATACTACAAGATCCAAATGCCATGGATACGTCGGCAGATCGAGTACGAGGAAGACTCACAGGAGCCGAGGAAATCCAAGGCAATTGGGACCGAGCTCATCCCCGAAACCCACCACCGAGAGGAGGGTTCATAGGGCAAGGACGAGGAGGTCGACGTGATATGAGGGAAGTGACCTGTTACACTTGTGGACAGAAAGGACACTTCAGTCAAAATTGCCCACAGCACACCTATAACCAGCCCAGAAACAGCTAAAGAACCGACACCTACGAAAGAGAGGAAGAGCCTGTCAGGGCAGCCAAGGCAGAAACCCCACAGCAACGTGCCGACCAGTGGATGAACGGAGTAGCCACAGAAGAAGACGAGGTAAAAGACCTCATACTACAGGATCTGTGGAAGAGGGAGGATTTTCAAAGTGCCTGAACCCATCGGCCTGGGTAAGGGCAGTAAAATGTAATTCTGTGATCATAACTCGCTACCGTTCCATGCGAATTCCAGTATCGATTCGCACGAATTACGCCATGGCCGACATCAGAGCATTGGTGGACTCAGGAGCCACCGATAACTTCCTACGACCCGCTTTCGTAAAGCGGATGAAAATCGGGATGAAGCCGCTGGATCAGCCCAAAAAGATATGGAATATCGACAATACCGAAAATAAAGCAGGACTAATCACTCATTACGTAGATCTGGACGTCCAGACAAAAGGGATCCACAAGGAAATGAGATTCCTCATCACAGACATTGGCAATAAAGACATAGTATTTGGGTATCCCTGGCTGGCCACATACGAACCAACCTTCAGCTGGAGGCATGCAGTAATCAAGGAAGACGCACTACCGGTCGTTCTCCGAACCATCAACCCCAGGATCACACGACCTATGATCGCAAAAGCGATCACCGAGACCCAAAAGAATCAGATCATTGCACGACTAGAGGAGGAAGAATTCGTGGAAGGAAGGACCACTTCCACAGAACTAGCAATCCAGGCAAAACAATATACCATGAAAGCTGAGTTACCATCACACTACACCGCGTACCATTAGCTTTTTAAAGAAGAAGCTTCACATCGGTTCCCACCTTCACGGGTCTGGGATCATGAAATACAACTCAAGAAAGGAGCACCCGAAGCGATAGACTGCAAAGTCTATCCACTTACACAAGAGGAAGACCAAGCCCTCCAAGCCTTTCTAACGGAACAACTCGGCAAAGGATATATAAGACCGTCTAAATCCCCATATGCGTCACCATTCTTCTTCGTCAAAAAGAAGGATGGGAAGTTACGACTGGTGCAAGACTACAGACGCCTCAATTCGTTCACAATACGCAACCAGTACCCCTTACCCCTCATCACGGACCTCATCACGGACCTCATCACGGACCTCAGTAACGCTCACATCTACACCAAACTCGACGTACGATGGGGCTACAACAACATACGAATCCGGGAAGGGGACGAGGAAAAAGCGGCATTCAAAACCAAATACGGCCTGTTTGAACCTACGGTAATGTTCTTCGGACTAACAAACTCCCCCGCAACATTCCAGACAATGATGAACCACATATGTCAGGACATCATTGCCAAACACGAACTTCGAGGGACGACCATCAGGGTATACATGGATGACATCGGTATTGCAACACATATAGGGAAAAGCATGGACGACCACATCGCGGCAGTCAAAGACGTACTAGAAATATCAGCTAAGCATGATCTCTATTATAAGCTGGAGAAATGCTTATTCCATGCACCTCATGTGGATTACCTGGGGGTAATCCTTGAAAAGGGGGTGACACGCATGGACCCTGTCAAAATTTCCGGTATCAAAGACTGGCCAACCCCCACGAAAGTCAAGGACATTAGATCATTCTTGGGCTTCTGCAATTTTTATCATGCATTCATTTGAAACTTTTCGCATCACACAAAACCACTAAACCAACTAACCAAGAAAGGAGCAGAGTGGAGATGGACAGGAACGGAGCACGACACATTCAATAAACTCAAAGGACTCGTAACATCGGAGCCAGTATTGGCGCACCCACAGCTGAGTAAACCATTCAAACTAGAGGTTATGCATCAGGATTCGCAATAGGGGCGGTACTACTACAACGGAAAGATGACAGAAAGCGACACCCCATCGGCTACTTCTCAACCACCCTCAACGAAGCAGAACGGAATTATGACATTTACGACTTAGAACTACTGGCAATCGTCAAAGCATTCCGACACTGGCGACCACTACTCGCAGGATCGCCACATTGAACGAAGGTCTTCTTGGACCATATGAACCTACAGTACTGGAGAAGCCTGCAGAAGATTAGTTGAAGAGTAGCAAGGGAAGTACTCGAGTTATTGGAATACAATTTCGAAATTCACCATATCAAGGGATCGGCCAACGGCAGAGCCGACGCGCTGTCGCGAAGACCAGACTACGATCAAGGGGAAGAGGACAACAGCAATGTCACGGTACTTCCGGACAAGATCTTCATATGGGGTGCCCATGTAGAAAGGATCCAGACCACCAAGGATCATCTTAACCCCCAAGACACAGCATTAGACGACCCCGTATACCAGCAAAATGAAACGATTCTGAAACCATGGGTAGACGCCCATCGTCTTAAAAAGATAGACGGGATCTGGTACAAGGATGCACGACAAGTAGTAACCGGGGGAATACACAATAAGCGACGCATATTACATGACCATCACGACCTTCCCACTCACGGACATCCAGGGATCAAAAGAACCGCTCAGCTGACGGGATGTGCCTACTGGTGGCTGGGATTAGCGAGGGACGCGCTGGAATACGTTAAAGGATGTGCTGAATGTCAACGTATTAAAGTTCAACATGGACGAAATAAAGTGCCTCTCAACCCCATATACCCCAAACCAGAAGCGATGCCATTTGAAACAATAGCCCTTGATTTCATAACTAAGTTACCCATATCTCGAGGTTACAACACCATACTGACGATCATGGACTATGATTGCAGTAAAGCGGCAATCTTCATCCCCTGCAATGAGGAAATCAGCACGGAAGGAGTTGCCCACCTGTACCTGAAACACATTTTCGTCCGCTTCGGACTTCCTATGAAGATCATAAGTGACCGAGACCCTCGGTTCGCTAGCAGATTCACAAGAGAACTGTGCAGAATATTGGACATCAAACAAAATATCTCCATGGCGTATCATCCACGAACCGACGGACAATCAGAAAGAACAAACCAATGGGTAGAACAGTATCTACGCTTCTGGGCGAACGAAAGACAGGACAACTGGTGCGGATATTTACCCCTTGCGGAGTTTGCACATAATAACTGGCCACATGAATACACATGGGAGTCACCCTTCAACCTTCTCATGGGGTATAACCCACGCGCCGATTGGACAGACAAGCCATCACCCATACCACAAGTAACACTCAGGACCAAACAATTCTGAGAAGCGTGGAAACGCGCTCAAGAATTGATCATCAAAGCGCAGCAATCATGGGTCAAAAACAAAGATGGGCCAAAATTCTGACTCGGAGATCTCGTATGGTTAGAAGGGCGTCACTTGCGTACTCACCAACCAACAGCAAAACTCGTGCCCCGAAGGCATGGACCCTTCACAATTGAACAGGTGATGTCTCCCATCAACTACCGGCTCAACCTACCTCCGCAATGGAAAATTCACACAGTGTTCCATGTGGATCTTCTCACCAAGTACCACGAGACCCCACTCCATGGGAAAAACTACCAATGGCTACCACCCGATTTGGTAGACGGAGAGGAAGAATACGAAGTCGAGAAGGTTCTAGACGAACGGCATTTCGGCAGGAAACGGAAGAAGCAATATCTAATCAAATGGAAGGGCTACCCCGACTTGGAGAATCAGTGGGTCAACCAGGAAGACTTATTTGCTGATGAAGCGCTTGCGGAGTACCAACGTTCAAAGACCGCACCAGAAATGCTTATAAGGAGTGGGAGGACCAGCGACAACATCTCATTCTCCCCACATACCACCACCACTTCCATTCCTCACCAGTCAATGCCCTTCACCCCTAATGCCGCCCTCTCGACACCTTCGTACTACCTCGGAACCCCTGAGAGGATTTTTGCCTGCGAGCTGGAGGAAGAGCGGGCATCAGCAACCCCTGCCGACGCCGAGGAGGTCGTCGTGGCTATGAGAGACAGAGCCGGGTCCGAGGGACCCATCACCGAAGCTGAGTTCCACAGCACCATTGAACAATTCCCCGCTCAAGGACACGGAGCAGCTAGCGGCCGACTGTCGCCCGACGTCGACGGCCAGCCCACGCTCTGGCATATCCTCCATGCCGCCACTGGAGAACCTATCTCCAATCGCCCCTTCACCACCACCGAAGTCGACGACTTTCAGCGAGCTCTCGACCGTGGTGCGGACATCCACGCACGCCAGGGAGCAGTACGAGGCGACGATGAAGCCGAAGAACTCGTGGAAGGAGGTGACCGACAATTGGAGGGAAGAACAGTTATGGACAGCCCAACGCCGCATGAGGGAGATGCGAGAGAGGAGGGAGAAGTCATGGACAGCGAGGACGAGCGGTACCCAGCTGAGCACCCACACATTCTCTATGGCAGAGAAACTAATGCTCCACCTCATACAACCCGACACGCCCTCGCCACGGACGGGACCCCCCTCTACCAGGGTCATATCCGTCCCCAGCTCGCCGACCGCACCGTCTCCAGCATCACCAACACCCCGTACGCCTCACAGGTTCCAGGTCAATAGAGGACCCGATTTCATTTCATTCCCCATCACCACCCCCGACGGTGTGACGCGCCAGGCCAAATACGTCCAAGCCATCATGAGCAACGATCCTATCGTGCTCAGCTTGATCAACGAGTCCGACAGGGTCTTCCCAAAGCCCCTGTACGCCGCGCCCCAGTATGTGGTGCACCCCGACACCCACATCAAGTACGCACAAGAGGACCTGTTCCTCTTCGACAACGGGTACGATGCCGTTGGGGCCATCAACAGGGCCGTCGCGGAGTGTAAGGACGTAAGTCTCGCCACGGAGATCAGGCGGTACCGGGCACTCGGGGCAGAGCTGGGGCGTTTGGAGGCCAGGATAAAGGAACTACAGGAGACATGGGGGCGGTTGGCAACGGACAAGGCATTGTGTATTAGTCGTTTAGAGCAAGCGCGAGCGATGCAGAGGATCGAAGAAGTGCAGGCAGGTTGGATGGGACCGCCCAGGCTCCGGGGACGTCGCTCCTGAAAAGGGGGTGATGTTACAGACCGGACTTGGATGCTTACTACTAGGTTCTGACTACGGTAGTAGGCATGTGATTCTTTACATTAGTCAGGGACTTTATCATTTCACATGTTATCAGTAGTATCACATGGTACTTTACTGATTTCTAGGATAGCGGTACTAGGGTTCGAGCTAGATACGCTATAGGTCAACATCATTCGGGAGGCGCTTTAAAGCCCTCCGTCATCGTGTATAAATAGTAGTGCGGGAAGACCAAGAGTCGCTATCTTGGTCTTCTTGAATCATCGGTTTTCTCTTCATCTTCTCTTATCTCTTTCGCGTCTCAGAGAAGTATCAAGAACGGTGCACTGCATAAGGTCTATCAAGAGCACCTTCCCAGTTGCAAGACGTCGGCGTGTTAGGACTTAGGATCCCACGTTTGACTTGACAAGTCGTAAAGCTGAGTACTTGCGTCATACTTTCGCCTAAAGCAAGGCCCGCGCTTACCAAAGCGTAACACATACTCTAGTATGGGAGATGCTTGCCAAATTGTGACAGGCATCACTAGGAAGGGTGCTGAAATGGTAATCTGGTATTGGATCTAGCAGAGTGGCTTGAAACAGCCTAAAGAATTAAAGTCACAAGTGGAGGGGAGACAAGACTGGGCATATCTCACTGCACATATGAGAAAAAGATCTTCCCGCACAGTGCAGATTAACTAACATGTACCTAACAGAAACCAGTTCTGATAATTGTTATTGTCACATGCAGCCTAGCAATCCTCTTGGCTGCAACACAATGGGATCGGATTGTGGTGTCCACCAATTGGGCCAAAGGTTGGATTGGATTTGCGAAGACTAACTAGTCTGCAACCAGTCAAATCATAATTACCATAGTTGTCCAAGTCCTGCCAGTGTTGTAACATGTCCTCCATTACTGACTACAATTATGCGCAATTGGGTTAGACTTTCACATGGTAATTGTGATGGTTTGAGCATGTGAGCTCCTCAAGGACTTAATTTATGATGCCTTATCAGCATTTTCATATCCTCTCATGTTAACTCGGCTTTGCCCGGTCTTGCAAAAGAGGCGACATACCCTTGCACAAAGCACGGCTTTCACACACTAGTGGCAACAATGGGAGTGGCTCCTGCATAGTCACATCTGTCAATAGCAGTGTCGGCAATATCGGTCGAGAAACTGATGTTCGAACCATGTTCCAAGTGAGGGACAAAAAATTGTTAACCAAAAACAAATGGAAATTTATTTATTTATTTCTTTTATCTCTACAAAGTAAGTGCTTGCTACATCAAGAAGTCATATAGGGACTAATTTGATTGGTACATGTGTTACTGCTAAAAGAAAAGAGTAGCTTGTGTGAAGGCAGAGAGACATAGGTAGCAACTAGAAAGAATCACAGCTGCTTGTGGTGAATTCAGGGCAGAAACAATGATAGACTGGTGAAGGTGGGTCAACCATGGAGAGGGGGAAATGGTAAGTCCACCTAAAGCAGCCAGACAACACGTCAAGGCTGTTTGAGATGGTATTTGTGTGGAAGTGCAAACCCAGAAGAAAGGGTATGGGAGCAAGATGTGATGTCGCCCACCTCCATGTGATGGTGTGACGGTAGTGACAATCTGGTAGTGGCAGAGGGAAGGCAAGAGAGAACTCTGGGGGGAGTTCTCTTTACTGAATTTTGGCAGATTAAATACATGGTCATACTACTACCCACTTGTGTGTCATGCTAATGCAGCCTTCTTTTCGTACAAGACTTTTTATCTCAAACATATCTCGGTTTACTCACATCGTACACCCCTTTTCGCTTTCCATAAGTCACGAGGTCATGCTGACTCATACCATTTACAAACAAAGATATTGAAAGGGACATCAGAAAGACAACCCTGTCGCAACTTGCGACAGAATCAGAAACGGCCCAGGTCCCACTGGCTGATGTTCTGTTTCGGGTTAAGTTATCACCACCATCCAAGTTCCCATCTGTCACCACCGCCACACCACCCCTCATGCTCACCCATCTCATCTTGCCCTCCTCTTCTTCTGGGCCGCCCTCAGCGTGTCCCAGATATCCTTTCCACCTTCTTATCACCACACCCTTCTTGAGTAACCTTGATGTGCCATCTGGTTGCCTCGGTGGGAGTGTATGTTGCCCTCCCTGCTCCCTCTTACCTATGTCCGTGACCTTCAATCTCCTCAAGTGTTTCTGGTCATTTCTCATTCATTCCACATGACACCCTTCTCGAGTAATTTTGACACACCATCTGGTTACTTTGGTAGGAGTGCTCATTGGCCCCCTCCCTCCTGGCAACAGGTAACACCTATGATTCATCTGATCAGTGTTGGACACTTCTACAGGCCTGCCTCACTTTATTTTCGAGGGGCAGCACTCTGTGTATCTTTCTAGATGAGTATCCATGTTTTTATTTTATTTTTTCGATATGGTCTATGTGTCACCCTTCTCTCCACGCCAGACCTCGTTGGGATTGGACTCATGGCTCTCTATGCTGGAGGACCTTGGAGTGCTACTCCATGCCTCCCCCTCCACCGTTGCCCATTGATGACCTTAGGCCACTGCCCCCTACTGCTGTCATGGAGGTGCACCATGATGAGCCGTGTTTGGGAGCCTTTGGCACCGGCACGTGCGTTTGCTGGGTCAATTTCATTAGGGCCAGTCCTGCTGCCCCCCAGTGGGCAACCATGAGCCCTCGCCATCTCTGGGAGGCGGTCAACCCCAACCTGTCACCATTATGGGATGTCAGGTTGGGCAAGAGGAAAGTGGGGCAGGGCGGGAGTGGCAAGCCTGTCCTTCTGTCAGGTCCTGGCTGTTGGGCAAAGCTCTCTCTTTGTTTGCTGGTGTCAAGTTGAGTGCCATTTCCGCCTTTCCGGTCACTCTTAACAGCTCCTAACTTCTCTCTAGTCACCTCCATTTGGCAGTCCTCATCTCTAGATTGAAAGTCATGGGGCAATGCTCCCATCCTTCCCCTCCACCATTGCACCTTGATGACCTTAAGCCACCTTCTCCTGTTGCCATTGCGGAGGTTCAGATGTCTTTGGCACCAATGCACATTGCTCGGTCAATATCATTGTGGCTGGTCCTGCTGCCCCTAGTAGGTGACCACAAGCTCTTGCTCTTTGAGAGTGGGCTCAACCCCAGACTGGCATCATTGGGAGGTGTCGGGCCTGTGGCAAGAGGAATACATGGCAGAGCGGGAGGTAAGCTACCCACCCTTGTGGGTCTACTGCTGCGAGCGGACAGTCCATGGTGTGTAAGTGTTGTATGTATTTCTCTAATGATCTTAGGTCTCACAAATACATCACCAGGAGCCAAAGCAGCAGAAGGGTATGTGAAGCTGATGGGCACACCAGAGCAGGTATCTGTGTTCACTTCAGAGGATTGTCCCTTCTACAATCATGTTGTCCTTTGACCCCTACAATTGTCGAATATTGGACCTCTGGTCTGTTCCTTTACAGGAATTTCTCATTCTGTTTATGGTTTATGCAATCTTCCCTGGGTCATTTGCCAATATACCATGTGAGGACATGGGGCAGCAACACATTTGAATGGTGCATTTTCATCTGTATTCTGCTTCAATCTTTCAACTCACACTTGCACCTTTGTTTCAGGAACACTGCTGATACAAGATGCTTAGATGAAGCAAGTCTGTTGTGTAATAGATATCATTCGCTATCTCAGAGTTGTTAGTAATGCATCTTCAGTGTGTCAAAACTTGCGTGTTGAGATTATGAGGTATGGGTCTTGATGTTTTGAGATATCAACTTGTAACATCCGATGTTAGTGGAGGTTGTGAGTCATGTGTTGGGATTTCAATGTCTTGAGTCTTATTGTCTTGAGTCATTGACTTGTGATGTTATGATGTCAGATGTCGGGCCGAATATCCCCTTGATGAAATCTGAGAAGAAATAGGGATTATATTGGGAATATGTAATGCTATGTCATTAGGGTGAATGTGTTGAATTCATTAACAATGAACATGGGGAGCACATTGAAAATTTAATGGTAATTATATTGTAAATATATTCACAATGTATCTGGTGGCATAACTATTTCTTCATTGTAGAGTATATTGTTAATAGGTTCACACTATTTTGTACAATGTTATTTTAGACATTTCTGGAGTATCTTTCTCATAAAATCAACATAAAAGTCTGTTTAACATTGAACAATGCCCATAGTGAAAGCATGAAGGAAAGGGTGTTGAAAAGAATGGGGAATAGTCGAATGGTAAAAGGGGGTGAGGCACTTGAGGCTGTCGTTATTGCAGTTGGGAGTGGAGGATCTCAGGGCGTTGGTCCACGAAATGCAAGGTACAACGATCGAGGGTCATCCAACAAGGGCAGTAGGGGTGAGCATTCAAGGGGAAGGAGCAATGAATATTGAGATGAGGTGGGGGAAAGAGAAGAGGAGTACATGAGGTGAGTCGAATCGATACAAGATTGATGTGGGGAAAGTGTGAGTTGGTGGTGTGGGGACTGATGGCTAAGTTACGTGGTTGTTGCTCTGGGTGGCTGGTTGGTCTGAGACTGGACAAATATAGATGATTTCATGGCTAAGGGCCAAGCTGCCCTTACACCATCATCTTTGTGAAGAATGTTTGGATAGTCGCCAGGGGTATGGCTATCATGGTTGCTGTTGCAGCTGTGGTAGTGGTCTGTGTTGCCATTGGAGAACTTTTTGTATCATGTCTCTTAGTGGTTGGCATAGTTTGCTGGCCTGCCTTCAACAGTGTGTCATCTGGTGGAATTGCTGACACAGATGTTGGTCTGATTGATCTTCTTCCCAGGTTATACAGGGAGGGGACTGGTTGAGTAGCTGTCCAATGCCTAGTCCTGCTGTCTCACTATATGAAGTACCACTGCTTGGTACTTTCTTCATATCCAATGGTGAGGTAAACTGCACTGAGTATATCGTATACCCAATAACCCTCTTCGCCATCGATTTCCTGCCAAAGGGCTGCTCCTTTTATATGGCCAGAAATGTCATCGTCTGTTCTCCTCTTGATGTTAAATGGTTTGAATCCAAGGGTTGAACAGGATTCAGAAATTCTTCGTCCTTTAGCCAGAGTGGCAGTAGGTTCAAGAGACTTGACTTAATGTTACGTCATGGTAGGGACATTCACCCAATGTGGGTTAAGTCAATCTACTGAGACTCTCCACTAAGAGTCTTCTATCAGAGTCTGGTTTCAAGGGAAGTTCCAAGGAGGAACTTCAGTAATAGATGTAAGAGTTGAAGCAATGTCTAAGCTAATAGTGGTACTTAGAGTTCTTCAGTGAGAGGAGAGGGTTCATTTGGTGAGATATGGTGTATTTAGCAGTCTTCAATTGCTTGAGTACCATAGAGTACAAAAAATCAAGTCTAAGGCTACAAGCTACCTAGCAAGCCTAACTTTATAGTAAATAAGAGGATCCTAGTACTGAGTCACAATAGTGTACTAGGATCAAGTCTCCAAGTCTCCAAGACAATAGAACAATAAGAACTGTGGAGCGCAGTCTGCAGTAATCACGAGTAAGTCATGAAACAAAAGATATAAGTGAAACAAAAGGCCCTTAGCAATGGCCAGAGTCAGAGTGACTCATATGAGAGATATGAATAAAGAGTCACTATGACTCTTGTAAGAAACAATCATATGAGAAAAGAAGAAAATAGAGTCATATTGTAACACTAGATTCTTACAATCTAGGGTACTAGTTAGTCATGTAGAGAAGTGTAGCAAATATAAGTACATACCCCTCAGTCAATGTAGAATGCAAGAGACTAAGGGGTATGTTTGTATACCAAAGTGTTGTATATACTGTGGGTTACATGTGCATATGATATGGTGTAGTGTTGTACTGATGTCAGCATCAGCAAAAAACTAAAATAATTATAAGTGCTTATAAGATATTATTTTTGCCATAAGTACTTCAAACTTTTGCCAAGAATCATAAGGTCTTATTCAGTCACATAAATTGGTAATTCATTGCTAATCTACACAATTATTTCAGTGGTTTGTAATCACTTGTAATTGCATTCAGTGATTTGTAATCACTCTTAAAAATTATAATTGTTTTGATGGATTTAGAGCACTTTCAATTGGTTTTACAAGTGTCATATGCTTCTATGCCTTATATTCACATTTCTGACACAATTCACTAGGTGTTGACTTTTGTTAATGAATTCCTTACTTAGACTTTGAATGCATGGGTAATTCTTATTTTTTTTTCAAACTTAAGGGGCCCAACATATATATTCAGAAATATATGAACAATTAAGTAATATAGGAAAAGTTGCCAGGTGGGGAGTTGAACCCACAACTACTAGATGTTGTAACATAACACCAGCAACAGCTTTACCACTAAACTACCTAGCCTGTGAGTTATATTCCTCAAAGTATATATATAAGTTACAAAAGCACATCTCAAAATGGCTTATGGCATATGAAAATCAAACATTAGGGGTGCATTCAGGGGCCTAGTGCAATGTAATGGTGTGTGACACCATGGTAACACTGGAGTGACATGTGACACAGTTGTGACATGCAAGCCCAAGCAAAGTGGGGAAATAGAGTCAAGAAATGGATGGTGAGATTAAGGGCTTGAGTGAAGGTTAAGCAAGTGAAAAGGAGTGAATTCAGAGAGCATGCAAAACGATGAGCGGGAGTGTGACAATCAGTTACATTGCTCAGAAGCTCATTTTTGAGCTTATAACTACTTGTACAGTACAGTATCGTAGCAAAACTAGTAACTATGATGTAAAGTAATAGGAGACTTGATGTAGCGGATGCGTCATTTTGCCGAAACGTGATAAGGTGGATAGCGGATGAGCTTGAAACAGTAAGCATAAGTAACAACAGGTTCGATTGGCCATATGAGGACAAAGGTCATCCAGGAAAAAGATCAGCGCATTAAGCGCATGATGGAAATTCCACCACACCCCCGCAAGCTTGACACAGTCTGAGGGTGTTCATGTGTGTCACTACCTTCCACTTTGGTAGTGCTTTTGTAAGAATATCTGCGACCATGTCATTAGTTGGGCAGTAGATAAGTTTAAGGGCACCGCTAGCGATGGTGTGTTGTATAAAATGATAGTGAAGGTCGATGTGCTTCGTACATGCATGATAATTATCATCTGTCGCTAGCTTCAAAGCTGCTTGATTGTCTGAATACAGAGGAGTTGGAACAAGTAAGTTAGGAAAAAGTTCGCTGAGGAACTTGCGCAGCCAAATAGCCTCCTTGGCTGTGTGTGTTGCTGCAATGTATTCCACCTCCACTGTAGATAAAGTGATGAGTTCTTTCTTTCTTGAACTCCAGCATATTGCGCCACTGTCGATGAGAAAAGTATACCCCGAAATAGTGTGATGGTGCTCCTGCGTAGCACCGTCTGCATCGGTAAAGCCCTCCAGACCATGCCGTTCACCGCCATAAGTCAGTTCATAAGTTTTTGTTCCGGCGAGGTAATGAAAAACTCGCTTCACTGCTTCCCAGTGAGCGATGCCGGGATTGCTAAGGAACTGGGAAAGGGTGGATACGGCAAAAGCGATGTCCGGATGAGTAGCAACTGCAGCATACATAAGACTACCAATAGCCTCTCAGTACAGAGTCTTCTGCATGCGCACTGCTTCTTCAGGGGTACTAGGCAAATGGTCCTTGGAATAGATAAAACCAGGGATCATCGGGCTACCGTATGGCTTAGCATCAGTGAGGGAGAAATGAGCAAGAATAGCATCAATGTACGATGCTTGCGACAATGATATGGTGTGAGCAGCTCAGTCACATATGATCTTTATGCCCAAAAGCCAGTATATAGGCCCCAAGTCCGTCAGAGCATAGCAGGCATTAATCTTCTGCTTATATTGCGCAATAAGCTCCTTAGAGCTGCTGGTAAAGACACAGTTGTCGACGTGAACTGCCAGAATCAGCACATGCCTGTCAAAGCGAGCATAGAAGACCCCCAGGTCTGCTTGACTAACAGAAAAGCGGAGGTGAGCAAGAGCGTGCGAAAGGGTGTCATACCACTTTTGCCCTGCTTGCTTCAACCCATAAAGCAATTTGCAGAGTCGTTTGACAAAATTTGTGTCACTGTTGTAGTGTTGCGCTTCGGTAAGTGTGGGCCTTGCTTTAGGCGGTAATACGGCGCGAGTACTCAGCTTGGGATTCTGCTAAGTTGAACGTGGAGCCTTCTAGCCTCAACACGACGATGATCTCTTGCAACTGGGAAGGCGTCTCTAAAATGAGCCTTATGCAGTGCACTTCCCTCTTCGTGGGATATTCTTGAAGAGATGAAAGAAAGACGAAAGGGAAGACTTGGAAACCGATGATTCAAGAAGACCAAGATGGTGATCCTTGGTCTCCTACGACTACTACTTATACACGATGATGGAGGGCTTTAAAGCGCCTCCCAAACGATGTTGACCTATAGCGTATCTAGCTCGAACCCTAGTACTGCTATCCTAGTTATCAGCTGCTAAAGTACCATGTGATACTACTGCTGACTGATAACACGTGAATGATAAAGTCCCTGACTAATGTAAATAATCACGAGCCTACTACCATAGTCAGAACCTAGTAGTAAGCGTCCAAGTCCGGTCCATAACATCACCCCCTTTTCAGGAGCAACGCCCACGGAGCCCGGGTGGTCCCATCCATCCTGCCCTTACCTCTTCTATCCTTTGCATGGCCCTTGCCCACTCCAACCGACTGACGCACCTGGCCTTGTCCATCGCCAATCGTCCCCGTTTCTCCTGTAATTCCGCTATGCGTGCCTCCAACCACCCCATCTCCGCCCCTAGGGCCTGATATCGTCGGACCTCGGCGACGAGGCTTATATCCTTGCACTCAAGGATGGCTCGGTTGACGGCCGTGGTGTCGTCGTAGCCCCCGTCAAAGAGGACCAGGTCCTCCTGGGCATACCGGAGGTGGGAGTCGGTGTTACGGTCACACCGGCCGTCTAGTTCGACTTGAACTGGGTTCCTCAGAACGCTTGTATTGCACGCGACAACCAAGGCAAAACCACTGCAATAGCGGTTGCAACTGAGAGATGAAGGGAAAACTGAAGGGAAACGGCTCGCTAAGAAGCGGCACAACAAGACAATGTCTAAGGGTTTGGTGAAGAAGACCAACTAAGGCCCTTAGGAAAGCAGGAGGGAACTGTGATGCGGATTGTTGAAAAACTCAAGATGGGGAATACATGCGAAGACAAGCTAGTACTTATACTACTAGTATATAGGGTTCGGACTCAGCACGAACCTTAAGTCCTTATCTCTAGCCAATAGCCATAAGGGCTCCGGCTCCACAAGCTGAAACACGAAGGAGAAACATAATTGGACCGGCCTATAAAGGCACCAACATCCATCAGACATGAGGCTGCGCCCATACAGTACATGAGGCGTCCATCAGAAATCAGGCACAAAGGCCTAGTCCATGTCGTCATCAACCGGGTAACCGGCTGCAGCATACCCAAGGCACACACGCTCAGGTGATGCCTCACGTGATGAGTCACGTGACTCTGGGCTGTCACACCCGTAGAAGTGCACGTACATGGCGCACGCGCGAGCTTCATCTTGCTCGTAGGGATCATCAGCTTCTTCATCGCTGCTCTCAACGGGAGTGCGGGACTTAGCTGGTTCGGGATGCAATGTCCACATGCTTAGGTCACCCTTTCTCATCAAGGCCTCTCTCAATGCCTCGGAATCCAGGGTTCGCTCATAGTTGTCCAACGCGGGCCAGCTCGGGCAGCTCGGCGGCGTGCTTTCTCGGGAGCTCGAAATCTCGGCCGTAACAGTCGGGGTGCACCACGTACTGGGGTGCTGCGTACAGGGGCTTGGGGAAGACCCTGTCAGACTCGTCGATCAGGCCGAGCACGATAGGATCGTTGCTCATGACGGCCTGGACATATTTGGCCTGGCGCGTCACGCCATCGGCGGTGGTGATGGGGAAATGAATGTAATCGGGTCCCCTATTGACCCGGAACCCATGAGGCGCACGGGCGTTGGCAACGGAGCCGACGGCTCGGTCGGCGAGCTGGGGACGGATATGACCCCGGTAGAGGGGGGTCCCGTCGGTGGTGAGGGTGTGGCGGGTTGTATGAGGTGGTACATCAACTTCTCGGCCATAGAGAATGTGTGGGTGCTCAGCTGGGTACCGCTCGTCCTCGCTGTCCGTGACTTCTCCCTCCTCTCCCTCATCTCCACCATGCGCCGTTGGGCTATTCGTAGCTGTTCTTCCCTCCAGTCGTCGGTCACCTCCTTCCACGACCTCGCGGGCTTCATCGCCGTCTCGTACCTCTCCCTGGCGTGCTTGGACTTCTGCACCACGGTCGAGAGCTCGGCGAAAGTCGTCAACTTCTGCGGTGGTGAAGGGTCGGTCGGCGATGGGGAGGCCAGTGTCGGCGTGGAGGATGTGCCACAGGGCAGGCTGTCCGTCGATGTCGGGTGACAGTCGGGCGCTGCAGGCTCCTCGTCCTTGAGCGGGGAACTGCTCGAGGGTGCTGTGGAACTCAGCTTGGGTGATGGGCCCCTCGGACCTGGCTCTGTCTCTCTTAGCCATGACGACCTCCGTGTCGTTGGGAAGGGTTGTTGATGCCCACTCTTCTTCCAACTTGGCGGCAAAAATCCTCTCGGGGGTTCCAAGGTAATACGAAGACGACGAGAGGGTGGCATTGGGGGTGAAGGGCATGGAGTTGTGGTTGTTGGTGATGATGGTGGTAGTGGGAGAGAATGGAGTGTTGTCATGGGTTCTCCCACTCCTTATAAGTGTTTGTGACGCGGTCTTTGAATTTTGATACTCCGCAAGGGCTTCGTCGGCGAATAGGTCTTCCCGGTTGACCCACTGATTCTCCGAGTCAGGGTAGCCCTTCCATTTGATCAGGTACTGCCGCTTCCGCCCTCTGCCGAAGTGCTGCTCGTCTAGAACTTTCTCGACTTTGTATTCTTCTTCCCCATCGACCAAATCGGGTGGTGGCCACTGGTAGTTTTTCCCATGAAGTGGAGTCTCATGATATTTGGTGTTACACTTCGGTAAGCGTGGGCCTTGCTTTAGGCGAAAGTGTGGCGTGAGTACTCAGCTTCATGACTTGTCAAAGTCAAACGTGAGATCTTAAGTCTTAGCACGTTGACGTTCTTGCAACTGGGAAGGTACTATTGGTAGTCCTTATGCAGTGCACCCCTCTGACGGTCCCTTGAGGCGGGAGAAAGATAAGATGAGATGGAGGGGAAACCGATGATTCAAGAAGACCAAGATGGCGATCCTTGGTCTTCTGCGACTACTATTTATACACGATGATGGAGGGCTTTAAAGCGCCTCCCGAACAATGTTGGCCTATAGCGTATCTAGCTCGAACCCTAGTATCGCTATCCTAGTAATCAGTAAGCTGTAAGTAACATGTGATACTACTGCTGACTGATAACACGTGAAATATAATGTCCCTGACTAATGTACTTAATCACGAGCTTACTACCGTAGTCAGAACCTGATAGTAAGCGTTCAAGTCCGGTCTGTAACATCACCCCCTTTTCAGGAGCGACGCCCACGGAGCCCGGGCGGTCCCATCCAACCCGCCTGTACGTCCTCTATCCTCTGCATGGCCCGCGCCTGCTCCAACCTACTGATACTTAACGCCTTGTCCATTGCCAACCGCCCCCATGTTTCCTGTAGCTCCCTGATCCTCGCGTCCAGCCGTCCCAACTCCGCTCCGAGGGCCTGGTACCGCCTGACCTCTGCAGCCAGACTCACGTCCTTGCACTCCGCGATGGCCCTATTGATGACCCCAACGGCGTCGTACCCGTTGTCGAAGAGGATCAGATCCTCCTGGGCGTACTTGATGTGGGTGTCGGGGTGCACCACGTACTGGGGTGCGGCGTACAGGGGCTTTGGGAAGACCCTGTCTGACTCGTCGATCAGGCCGAGCACGATGGGATCGTTGCTCATGATGGCCTGGACGTATTTAGCCTGGCATGTCACGCCGTCGGGGGTGGTGATGGGGAATGAAATGAAATCGGGTCCTCGATTGACCCAGAACCCGTGAGGCGCATGGGCGTTGGCGACACTGGAGACGGCGCGGTCGGTGAGCTGGGGACGGATATGACCCCGATAGAGGGGGGTCCTGTCGGTGGCGAGTGCGTGTCGGGTTGTATGAGGTGGAGCATTAGCTTCTCTGCCATAGAGAATGTGTGGGTGCTCAGCTGGGTACCGCTCGTCCTCGCTGTCCGTGACCTCTCCCTCTTCTCTCTCATCTCCCTCATCCGGCGTTGGGCTGTTTGCAGCTGTTCTTCCCTCCAGTCGTCGGTCACCTCCTTCCACGACTTCTTTGGTCTCATGGCTGCTTCGTACCGCTCCCTGGCGTGCGTGGATGTCTTCACCACGGTCGAGAGCTCGCCGAAAGTCGTCGACTTCGGCGGTGGTGAAGGGGCGGTCGGAGATGGGCTCTCCGGTAGTGGCGTGGAGGATGTGCCAGAGCGTGGGCTGGCCGTCGACGTCGGGTGACAGTTGGGCGCTGGTGGCTCCGTGTCCTTGAGCGGGGAACCGTTCGATGGTGCTGTGGAACTCAGCTTCGGTAATGGGTCCCTCGGACCCGGCTCTGTCTCCCGCAGCCATGACGACCTCCTCGTTGTTGGCAGGGCTTGTTGGTGTTCGCTCTTCCTCCAGCTCGCAGGCAAAAATCCTCTCGGGGGTTCCGAGGTAGTACGAAGACGTCGAGAGGGCGGCATTCGGGGTAGAGGGCATTGACGAGTGGAGAGTAGTAGTGGGAGATGTATGTGGGGAAACTGAGGTATTGTCGTGAGTTCTCCCACTCCTTATAAGTGTTACCGAAGCGGTCTTTGAATGTTGGTATTCTGCCAGCGCTTCATTGGCGAACAGATCCTCCCGATTGACCCACTGATTCTCTGAGTCGGGGTAACCCTTCCATTTGATTAAGTATTGCTTCTTCCGGTTCCTGCCGAAGTGCCGTTCATCTAGAACCTTCTCGACTTCGTATTCTTCCTCTCCATCTACCAAATCGGGTGGTGGCTGTTGATAGTTTTTCCCATGGAGTGGGGTCTCGTGGTACTTGGTGAGGAGGTCCACATGGAACACTGTGTGAATTTTCCATTGCGGAGGTAGGTTGAGCCGGTAGTTGACAGGGGACATCACCTGTTCAATTGTGAAGGGTCCATGCCTTCGGGGCGCGAGTTTCGCCGTTGGTTGGTGCGTACGCAAGTGATGTCCTTCTAACCATACAAGGTCTCCGATTTGGAATTTTGGCCCATCCTTGGCCTTGACCCACGACTGCTGTGCTTTGATAATCAGTTCATGAGCGCGTTTCCGCGCTTCTTGAAATTGTTCGGTCCTGAGCGTTACTTGCGGTATGGGTGATGGCTTATCCGTCCAATCGGTGCGTGGGTTGTACCCCATAAGGAGATTGAAGGGTGACTCCCGTGTGTATTCATGCGGCCAGTTATTATAGGCAAATTCTGCGAGGGGTAGATATCCACACCAGTTGTCCTGTCGCTCGTTTGCCCAGAAGCGTAGGTACTGTTCTACCCATTGGTTCGTTCGTTCCGACTGTCCATCGGTTCGGGGATGGTATGCCGTAGAGATGTTCTGTTTGATGTCCAATGTTTTGCAGAGTTCCCTTGTGAATCTGCTGGCGAACCGAGGGTCTCTGTCACTTATGATTTTCATGGGAAGTCCGAAACGGACGAAGACGTGTTTCAGGTATAAGCTGGCGACTCCTTCTGCGCTTATTTCTTCATTGCATGGTATGAAGATTGCCGCTTTACTGCAATCGTGGTCCGTGATCGTCAGTATGGTGTCGTACCCCTGAGATATGGGCAACTTAGTTATGAAATCGAGGGCTATTGTCTCGAATGGCATTGCTTCTGGTTTGGGGTATATGGGATTGAGAGGTGCTTTATTCTGTCCGTGTTGCACCTTAATGCGTTGACATTCAGCGCATCCTTTGACGTATTCCAGTGCATCCTTTGTCAGTCCAGGCCACCAGTAGGCACGCCCTGTCAGTTGGGCGGTCCTTTTAATTCCTGGGTGTCCGTGAGCGGGAAGATCGTGATGGTCATGCAGTATACGTCGCTTATCATGTATCCCTCCGGTTACTACTCATCGTGCATCCTTGTACCAGATTCCGTCTATCTTTTTGAGGTGATGGGCGTCTACCCATGGTTTCAGGGTGGTTTCGTTTTGCGTGTATACGGGGTCGTCTAATGTTATGTCTTGGGGTTTGAGGTGATCTTTGGTGGTCCGGATTCTTTCTACCTGGGCGCCTCATATGAAGATTTTGTCTGGCAACACCGTGATGTTACTGTTGTCCTCTTCCCCTTGGTCGTAGTCTGGTCTTCGTGATAGCGCATCTGCTCTGCCATTGGCCGATCCCTTGATGTGATGAATTTCAAAATCATATTCCGATAGTTCGAGTACTTCCCGTGCTACCCTTCGACTGATCTTTTGCGGGCTTCTCCAATATTGTAGGTTCATATGGTCCAAGAAGACCTTCGTTCGATGTGGTGATCCTGCGAGTAACGGTCGCCAGTGTCAGAAGGCTTTGACAATTGCCAGTAGTTCCAGGTTGTAGATGTCGTAGTTTCGTTCTGCTTCGTTGAGGGTAGTCAAAAAGTAGCCGATGGGGTGTCACTTTCCATCATCTTTTCGTTGTAGTAATACTGCTCTTATTGCGAATCCTGATGCATCAACTTCTAGTTCGAATGGTTTACTCAGCTGTGGGTGCGCCAGTACTGGTTCCGATGTAACGAGTCCCTTGAGTTTGTTGAATGCATCGTGTTCCGTTCCTGTCCATTTCCATTCTGCTCCTTTCTTGGTTAGTTGGTTTAGTGGTTTTGCGTAATGTGAAAAGTTTTGGATGAATGCGCGATAAAAGTTGCAAAAGCCTAGGAATGATCGGACGTCCTTGACTTTTGTGGGGGTTGGCCAATCTTTGATACCGGAAATTTTGATGGGGTCCATGCATGTCACCCCCTTTTCAAGGATTACCCCCAGGTAATCCATACGATGTGCATGGAATAAGCATTTCTCTAGCTTGTAATAGAGGTTGTGCTTAGCTGATACTTCCAGTACGTCCTTGACTGCCGCTATGTGGTCCTCCATACTTTTTCCTATATGCGTAGCAATACCGATGTCGTCCATGTATACCCTGATGGTTGTTCCTCTAAGTTCATGTTTGGCAATGATGTCCCGACATATGTGGTTCATTATCGTCTGGAATGTCGCGGGGGAGTTTGTCAGTCCAAAGAACATTACCGTAGGTTCGAACAGGCCATATTTGGTTTTGAATGCCGCTTTTTCCTCATCCCCTTCCCAGATACGTATGTTGTTGTAGCCCCATCTTACGTCGAGTTTGGTGTAGATATGGGCGTTACTGAGGTTGGTAATGAGGTCGATAATGAGGGGTAAGGGGTATTGATTGCGTATTGTGAACGAGTTGAGGCGTCTGTAATCTTGCACCGGTCGTAACTTCCCATCCTTCTTCTTGACGAAGAAGAATGGTGACGCGTAGGGGGATTTAGATGGTTGTATGTATCCTTTGCCGAGTTGTTCCGTTAGAAAGGCTTGGAGGGCTTGATCTTCCTCCTGTGTGAGCGGATAGACTTTGCAGTCTATCGCTTCAGGTGCTCCTTTCTTGAGTTCTATTTCATGATCCCAAACCCACGAGGGTGGGAACTGATGTGACGCTTCTTTGTTGAAAAGTTGGTGGTATGCTGTGTAATGGGATGGTAACTCAGCTTTCGTAGTATATTGTTTTGCCTGGATTGCTAATTCGGTGGAAGTGGTCCTTCCTTCAACGAATTCTTCCTCCTCCAGTTGTGCGATGATTTGATTCTTCTGGGTCTCAGTGATCGCTTTCGCGATTGTGGGTCGTATGATCCTGGGGTTCACAGTTCAAAGAACGACCGGTAGTGCGTCTTCCTTGATTACTGCATGCCTCCAGCTGAAGGTTGGTTCGTATGTGGCCAGCCAGGGATATCCGAGTACTATGTCTTCGTTGCCAATGTCCGTAATGAGGAATCGCATCTCCTTGTGGATTCCTTTTGTCTGTACGTCCAGGTCTACATAGTGAGTGATTAGTCCTGCTTTATTCTCGGTATTGTCGATATTCCATATCTTTTTGGGCCGGTCCAGCAGCTTCATTCCGATTTTCATCTGCTTTACGAAAGCGGGTCGTAGAAAGTTGTCGGTGGCTCCCGAGTCCACCAATGCTCTGATGTCAGCCATGGCGTAATTTGTGCGAATCGATACTGGAATTCTCATAGAACGGTAGCGAGTTATGATCACAGAATTACATTTTACTGCCCTTACCCAGGCCGATGGGTTCAGGCACTTCGAAAATCCTCCCTTTTCCACAGATCCTGTAGTATGAGGTCTTTTACCTTGTCTTCTTCCGCGGCTACTCCTTTCATCCACTGGTCGGCACGTTGCTGCGGGGTTTCTGCTCTGGCTGCCCTGACGGGCTCTTCTTCCCTTTCATCGTGGTAGGCATCGGTCCTTCGGCTGCTGCTGGGTTGGTTGTAGGTGTGCTGTGGGCAATTCCAACTGAAATGTCCTTTCTGTCCACAGGTGTAACAAGTTACTTCCCTCATGTCGTGTCGACCGCCTCGCCCTCTTCCTATGAATCCTCCTCTTGGGTTTCGGGGATGAGTTCGGTCCCAATTGCCTTGGATTTCTTCCGCTCCCGTGAGCCTTCCTCGCACCCGATCTGCTGACGTATCCATGGTGTTTGGATCCCGTAGTATATTACGAGGGGGTCCCCATCCTGTACCCCTTGTGTTCCTCCACGTTGTGTTGTTGCCTCCCTGGGGCTTTGGTTGGTTTGCGAGGCCTCGGTGTTGCTCGAGTCGGGCCTTCATGTGTATGTACTGCTGTTGCCTTCTGATGACCGCTTCCTTCCATTCCTGGAAGGTCTGCGGGTTGTCGTATGTGTATGCTTTCTCGTATAGATCGCGGGGCAGTCCATCCGTGAATAGATCCATCGTGAGCGGTGAATCCAGCTGATAGTTAGCTTGTCTTGCTAACTGTTCGAATTGTGTGACGTACGCATTGATATCCCCGCCCGTCATTCTGATCCCTCTTTTCAGCATCGCCTGTGCTTGTTCCTTTTCGAGCGTGTTTGAGAATCGCCTGTTAAAGGCGATGATGACCTTGGTCCATAGCCGTGGGTCGGTGTCGTTGATCCCGGCGGTGACTTGCCGGTTGAGCCATCTGCTGGTCTCCATGATCCAATTGTTAACGTCCTTTCCTTGGATGTATGTGAGAAACAACATAGCTCGTCGGTATGCGTTGGCCATGATAGGATTGTTGTTATTGATGCCCCAGTACAACTCCCACTGGGTGAGGAATTCCTCTGTTTTGTGTCTGTCTCCTTTGAATACTTCTGGTGCGTTTCCGGCGAATTTATCAGAGTGGTGTCCTCCGGGTATGCCGACTGGTCCTATTCCGGGTACTTCTCCACCCGGGAGTCCTCCTCCTCCTGGGGGTCCTCCTCCTCCTCCTGGAGGTCCTCCATGTGGAGATCCGTCTCTGCGTGGTAGTCTTCCTAGGAGTTCTCCGTTTCCTGTTGGTGGGTCGGGCTGATCAGGTCCGATTGCTCGGAATAGTGCAGCATCATCTGCCGTCATGACGTGTCCTGTTTCGGGGTGTATGGGGAGTGTTACCTCCTGTGTTTCGGTTAACGTAGCCATTGGGGGATGAATTGTGATCTGCTCAGCTCTTTCGATGAATTCTGGCTCTAGTGGCTCTAGTGCCCGTTCGGGTTCTCTGTCTGATTTGTTATCTGATGTATCGGTTTCTGAGGGTGCGGAAGCGCTTTGTGCTTCTCCGTCGATGGGTCCCCAGTCGTTTCTTGCAACTACTTCTTCGTAAATGTCACACCCGTATCTGTAAGGTAGAGTGTCGATGACTCTCCACTCCTCGTCTTCTCGGTCGACTCTGCACCAGCAAGTTCGTTCAAAATTAAACTCAACTGGTCGGGGTCCGTGCGATCCTCTGATTATGTATCCTTCGATCCCGTTGATGCTACCCCAGCTGGCTGCTTTGAGATATCGGATTGGTACGTTCCTTGTTCCCCTTCTTGGGATTTCGTACGAGCAGAACCCTTCTCGGATCCAAAGTTCTCTTGTGGATACTCGCGCCACGATGGTGAGATCTTGGTCTTAATGTTATGCTTCGGTAAGCGTGGGCCTTGCTTTAGGCGAAAGTGTGGCATGAGTACTCAGCTTCGTGACTTGTCAAAGTCAAACGTGAGATCTTAAGTCTTAGCACGTTGACGTTCTTGCAACTGGGAAGGTACTATTGGTAGTCCTTATGCAGTGCACCCCTCTGACGGTCCCTTGAGGCGGGAGAAAGATAAGATGAGATGGAGGGGAAACCGATGATTCAAGAAGACCAAGATGGCGATCCTTGGTCTTCTGTGACTACTATTTATACATGATGATGGAGGGCTTTAAAGCGCCTCCCGAACAATGTTGGCCTATAGCGTATCTAGCTCGAACCCTAGTATCGCTATCCTAGTAATCAGTAAGCTGTAAGTAACATGTGATACTACTGCTGACTGATAACACGTGAAATATAATGTCCCTGACTAATGTACTTAATCACGAGCTTACTACCGTAGTCAGAACCTGATAGTAAGCGTTCAAGTCCGGTCTGTAACATTTGGTGAGGAGATCCACATGGAACACTGTGTGAATTTTCCACTGCGGGGGAAGATTGAGCCGGTAGTTGACAGGGGACATCACCTGTTCTATGACGAAGGGCCCATGTCTTTGGGGCGCGAGTTTTGCCGTTGGTTGGTGAGTGCGTAGGTGGCGTCCTTCTAGCCACACAAGATCTCCTTGTTGGAACTTTGGACCATTCTTGGCTTTGACCCATGACTGTTGTGCCCTTATGATCAGTTCTTGAGCGTGTTTCCGTGCTTCTCGGAATTGTTCTGCCCTGAGCGTCACTTGGGGGATGGGTGATGGTTTATCTGTCCAATCGGCTCTCGGGTTATACCCCATGAGGAGGTTGAAGGGTGATTTCCGCATGTATTCGTGTGGCCAGTTATTATGTGCAAACTCCGCGAGTGGCAAATATCCGCACCAGTTATCCTGCCTTTCATTTGTCCAGAAACGAAGGTATTGTTCTACCCACTGGTTCGTTCTTTCTGACTGTCCGTCCGTTCGCGGGTGGTATGCCGTGGAAATGTTCTGTTGGATTCCCAAGACTCTGCACAATTCCCTGGTGAAGCGGCTGGCGAATCGCGGATCCCGATCGCTTATTATCTTTGAAGGAAGTCCGAACCGTGTGAAGACGTGTTTTAGGTACAAGGCTGCGACCTCTTCCGTGCTGATTTCTTCGTTACAGGGTATGAACACCACGGCTTTACTGCAATCGTGGTCCGTGATGGTCAATATGGTGTCGTGCCCTTGTGAACACGGTAACTTAGTTATGAAGTCGAGTGATATTGTTTCGAAGGGTAGTGCTTCCGGTTTCGGGTAAATGGGATTCAGAGGGGCTTTGTCATGTCCATGTTGTACCTTGATGCGTTGGCACTCGGTGCATCCTTTGACGTATTCTAGTGCGTCTTTGGTCATTCCAGGCCACCAGTAAGCTCGTCCTACTAGTTGTGCTGTTCGTTTAATGCCTGGATGTCCATGAGCTGGTAGGTCATGATGATCGTGGAATATGCATCTCTTATTGTGCATTCCTCCGGTGACCACTCGTCGTCCATCTTTGTACCATATACCTTCTATTTTCTTGAGTTGATGGGCATCTATCCATGGCGTGAGGACCACTTCTCTTTGTTCATATATTGGGTCTGGTAGTGTGGCGTCGTCCGGCGTAATGTTGTCCTTGTTCGTCCGGATCTGTTCAATTCGGGCGCCCCTTACAAATATTTTGTCGGGTAGTACCGTGACGTCCCGGTTATCCTCCTCCCCTTGGTCGTAGTCCGGCCGTCTTGATAGAGCATCCGCCCTTCCGTTTGCTGATCCTTTGATGTGGTGAATTTCAAAATCATATTCTGATAGTTCGAGTACTTCCCTGGCGACTCGTCGGCTTATCTTTTGGGGGCTTCTCCAGTATTGTAGGTTCATGTGGTCAGAGAAGACTTTCATCTTGTGTGGTGATCCTGCCAATAGTGGTCGCCAGTGTCGGAAGGCCCTTACAATCGCTAGTAGTTCCAGGTCGTAAATATCGTAATTTCTTTCAGCTTCGTTGAGGGTAGTGGAGAAGTAGCTGATCGGGTGTCGTTTGCCGTTGTCTTGTCGTTGTAGTAGCACTGCTCCAATTGCGAATCCTGATGCATCGACTTCTAATTCGAAAGGTTTACTCAGCTGTGGATGTGCCAGTACTGGTTCGGAGGTGACGAGTCCTTTGAGTTTATTGAATGCGTCGTGTTCCATCCCCGTCCATTTCCAGTCGGTTCCCTTCTTTGTCAATTGGTTTAGTGGCTTTGCGTGGTGTGAAAAGTTTTGGATGAATGTGCGATAGAAATTGCAGAAGCCCAGAAATGATCGAACGTCCTTGACTTTTGTAGGGGTTGGCCAGTCTTTGATGCCAGAAATTTTGACGGGGTCCATGCGTGTCACCCCCTTTTCAAGGATTACCCCCAGGTAATCCATTCGAGGTGCATGGAACAGACACTTTTCCAATTTGTAGTAGAGGTCGTGTTTTGCCGAGATCTCTAGTATATCTCGGACTGCCGCTATGTGGTCCATCATGTTATGTCCTACCCTTGTTGCTATACCAATGTCGTCCATGTATACCCGTATTGTAGTTCCTCGTAGTTCGTGTTTTGCTATAACGTCTCGACATATGTGATTCATCATAGTCTGAAATGTTGCTGGTGAGTTAGTTAGTCCGAAGAACATGACCGTGGGTTCAAATAGTCCATATCTTGTTTTGAAGGCGGCCTTCTCTTCGTCCCCCTCCTTGATACGTATGTTGTTGTAGCCCCATCGTACGTCGAGTTTGGTATAGATATGGGCGTTGCTGAGGTCCGTGATTAGGTCGGATATGAGAGGTAGGGGGTATTGATTGCATATTGTGAATGCGTTAATCCGTCGATAGTCTTGCACCAGTCGTAATTTTCCATCCTTCTTTTTGACGAAGAAGAATGGTGATGCGTATGGGGATTTCGAGGGTCATATGTATCCTTTGCCGAGTTGTTCCATTAGAAAAGCCTTGAGGGCTATGTCTTCCTCTTGTGTTAGTGGGTAGACTTTGCAGTCTATGGCTTCGGGGGTTCCTTTCTTGAATTGTATCTCATGATCCCATACCCACGCCGGCGGGAATCGGTGTGACGCTTCCTCGTTGAATAGTTGGTGGTACTTGGTATAACAAGATGGCAACTCAGCTTTGACGGTGTATTGTTTTGCTTGGATTGCTAGCTCGGTGGACGTGATCCTTCCTTGTACGAATTCTTCATCCTCGAGCTGTTGTACTATGTCCTCCTTTTGTTCTGTTGTGATGGCCGCGATAGTGGGTCGTATCCTGTTGATTCGGGGGTTTACCGTTCGTAGCACTACAGGTAGTGCATCTTCCTTGATAACTGCATGTCGCCAACTGAAGGTAGGCTCGTATGTGGCCAGCCACGGATAGCCGAAGACGATGTCTTCGTTGCCTATGTCGGTTATGAGGAATCTCATTTCCTTGTGGATTCCTTTTGTTTGTACGTCCAGATCTACGTAGTGTGTGATTAGTCCAGCTTTATTTTCCGTGTTATCGATATTCCATATCTTTTTGGGTCTGTCCAGCGGTTTCATTCCGATTCCCATCCGCTTTACAAAAGCGGGTCGTAAGAAGTTGTCGGTGGCTCCGGAGTCCACCAATGCTCTGATGTCAGCCATGGCGTAATTTGTGCGAATCGATACTGGAATTCTCATAGAATGGTAGCGAGTTATGATCACAGAATTACATTTTACTGCCCTTACCCAGGCCGATGGGTTCAGGCGCTTCAAAAATCCTCCCTCTTCCATAGGTCCTGCAAAATGAGGTCCTTGACCTCATCTTCTTCGGCCGCTACCCCTTTCATCCAGGCATCAGCTCGTTGTTGCATGGTTTCGGCTCTCGCCGCTTGTGCTGGTTCGGGTTCGTAGGACCCTGTGTCCGTCCTTCTGGTGTTACTGGGTTGATTGTAGGTGTGCTGAGGGCAGTTGCGACTGAAGTGTCCTTTTTGTCCGCAAGTGTAGCAGACTACTTCCCTCATGTCCCGACGTCCTCCTCTTCCTCGTCCCATGTATCCTCCTCTTGGAGGAGGGTTTCGGGGGTGAGCTCGATCCCAATTGCCTTGGATTTCCTCAGCTCCCGTAAGTCTCCCTCGTACTCGGTCGGCGGATGTGTCCATGGCGTTTGGGTCTCTGAGAATGTTACGGGGTGGTCCCCATCCAGTGCTGCGCGTGTTCCCCCATCCTCCTTTGTTGCTACTTCCCTGTTGCCTTCCTGGATTTGTAAGGCCGCGGTGTTGCTCCAGCCGGGCCTTCATGTGTATGTATTGCTGTTGCCTTCTAATGACCGCTTCCTTCCATTCCTGGAAGGTTTGTGGATTGTCATATGTGTACGCTTTCTCGTACAGGTCACAGGGTAGTCCATCCGTGAAGAGATCCATCGTGAGGGGTGAATCCAATCGATAATCAGCCTGGCGTGCTAATTGTTCGAATTGGGTGACATACGCGTCAATATCCCCTCCAATCATTTTGATTCCTCTTTTGAGCATTGCTTGGGCCTGTTCCTTTTCTAGGGTGTTTGAGAATCGCCTGTTGAAGGCCATAATGACCTCGATCCATAGGCATGGGTCGTTGTCGGCGATTCCTGCGCTGACTTGTCGGTTGAGCCATCTGCTGGTCTCTGTAATCCAGTTGTTAACGTCCTTTCCCTGGATGTATGTGAGGAATAACATAGCTCGTCTATAGGCGTTGGCCATGATGGGGTTGTTGTTATTGATGCCCCAATATAGTTCCCACTGAGTGAGAAACTCCTCCGTTCGGTGTCGGTCTCCCTGGAATATTTCCAGTGCATTTCCGGCGAACTTGTCAGAGTGGTGTCCTCCGGGTATTCCTACTGGTCCCGCTCCGAACACCCCTCCGGGTGGTCCTCCTCCGGGTGGTCCTCCTCCAGGTGGCCCTCCTTCGGGTGGCCCTCCTCTTGGTGGTCCTCCCCCGGGTAATCCTCCGTGTGGTGGTCTTCCGCCTCCTGATGGCGGGTCTGGTTGATCTGGTCCGATGGCTCGGAATAGGGCAGCATCATCTGCTGTCATTACATGTCCTGTTTCTGGGTGGATGGGAAGTGTCACTTCCTGTGTCTCGGTTAATGTAGCCATCGGGGGGTAGATGGTAATTTGCTCAGCCCTTTCAATGAGCTCTGGTTCTAGGGGTTCCAACGCTTAGGTGGGTTCTTCGTCCGATTCACTATCGGAGGCTTCGGGGGCTTCGGATGATGCTGAGGCGTCCTGATTTTCTCCGTCGATGGTTCCCCAGTCATTTCTTGCGACTACTTCGTCCTCATAGATGTCGCACCTGTATCTATAGGGTAGAGTGTCGATGACTCTCCACTCGTCCTCTTCTAGGTCAACTCTGCACCAGCAAGTTTGTTCGAAGTTGAACTCAACTGGTCGTGGTCCGTGTGATCCTCTGATCAGGTATCCCTCTACTCCGTTGATAGTTCCCCAGCGGGCCTCCTTGAGGTATCGGACTGGTACATTTCTGGCCCCTCTTCGTGGGATCTCATAGGATCGGAATCCCTCTTGGGTCCAAAGTTCTCTCATAGATACTCGCACCACGATGGTGGATCTTGGTCTTAATGTTGCACTTCGGTAAGCGTGGGCCTTGCTTTAGGCGGTAATACGGCGCGAGTACTCAGCTTGGGATTCTGCTAAGTCGAACGTGGAGCCTTCTAGCCTCAACACGACGATAATCTCTTGCAACTGGGAAGGCGTCTCCAAGATGAGCCTTATGCAGTGCACTTCCCTCTTCGTGGGATATTCTTGAAGAGACGAAAGAAAGACGAAAGGGAAGACTTGGAAACCGATGATTCAAGAAGACCAAGATGGCGATCCTTGGTCTCCTACGACTACTACTTATACAAGATGATGGAGGGCTTTAAAGCGCCTCCCGAACGATGTTAACCTATAGCGTATCTAGCTCGAACCCTAGTACTGCTATCCTAGTTATCAGCTGCTAAAGTACCATGTGATACTACTGCTGACTGATAACACGTGAATGATAAAGTCCCTGACTAATGTAAACAATCACGAGCCTACTACCATAGTCAGAACCTAGTAGTAAGCGTCCAAGTCCGGTCCGTAACAATAAGTCCCATGTCCGGTGCATGCAACGCATCGCGCAACAGCACTTTGGTTGACTTCACACCGTTCAGGACTTGAACCTCCAGGTCTCCCATGCCAATAGCATAGAAGACTTGATTATTGGCTGCAGTAATAGGGCAAGCAGGGATTTCTCGGTATGTGACAAAATGCTCACGGAATGGTGACATATGCCATGACGCTCCCAAATCATAGAGCTCTGCCTCTGCGCCGATACGTTCTTTGGCTGCCATTACAGGAACTTGAGGTACCTCTTCTATCACAACCCATGCCTCAATGTCTGCTCCTCCCTGGTCTCCTGCTTGCTCGGCTCCGGCAGCAGCATCACCTTTGCCACCGCCTCCTTTGCCATCATTATCTTTCTTGTTGCCGCCACCTCGCCTCTTCGGTCCTTGCCCCTCTTTGCCCCCACCTTTCGCCCAGCATTTGGTCTTCATATGACCTTTCTTGTGGCAATTGAAACACTTGACATCGCGCCTCTTGCCTTTCTTACGGGCGTCTGCAGCAAAAGCTTCATCAGGAGCTTTACCTCCCTTTAAGGTGCGTTGATCATATTCATCAGTAGCTAGCTTGATGACTATTGCAGGAGTCGGGGTTGTGCCGCTCATTTCAGTGGCCACCGATATGGTGCTCAGGGTAGCCTGGTATGATGACAGTAGCGATCCCATTAGGATCAACCTGTACTTATCATTGGGCACAGTCTTGCCCATGGCTGCAAGTTGCTGGCGCAAATCAGCCAGCCAATCAAAATGTTCATGTAAGTTGTCTTCCTCTCCACAATGCATTGTCTGAAGTCGCCTCCCCAGATCCACTAGGATAAGAGTGGTGCGCCCTTCGTACAACTTTTTCAAAGTGTCCCACACACCTTTGGCGCTCAAACCCGATTTGATATTGTTAAACACAGTGTCAGGCACCAATGAACTGATAAGCTGCTTCACTGTGGCTTCATCAAGATTCCACCGCATCTGCAGCTCCAAGATGCCGACTTTTCCTGCACCAATATAGGTTTGAGTCATGGTGGAGGAGGATAGATGTTCGGACAGGCCGCGTGAGTCCACGGCCCATAGCATCCTGTCGCGGTAAGTCACCCAGTTGGAACCATCTGCAATCAGCCTTGCTACAACAGTTTTTTGGTCGTCTCCCATCTCATATAGGTCAAAAATAAGCATGCACTCAGCAAAAATAGATAGGGGTTTATAATAGGGGCTTCGCTAATAGACGATGAACTTCTGATGAGTTAATTAACAGCACCAGGGCCCATAACCTGATGAGATTAAGGGCTTGAGCGAAGGTTAAGCAAGTGAAAAGGAGTGAATTTGGAGAGCATGCGAAACAATGAGCAGGAGTGTGACAATCAGTTACATTGCTCAGAAGCTCATTTTTGAGCTTATAACTACTTGTACAGTACAGTATCGTAGCAAAACTAGTAACTATGATGTAAAGTAATAGGAGACTTGATGCAATGGATGTGTCATTTTGCCGAAACGCGATAAGGCAGATAGCGGACAAGCTTGAAACGGTAAGCATAAGTAACAACAGGTTCAATTGGCCATACAAGGACAAAGGCTGTCCGAGAAAAAGATCAGCGTGTTAAGCATGTGATGGAAATTCCACCAATGGAGCACCTAAGAGATCCTGAGCATTCAGACAGGTTTCAAGAACAAATGGATAAAATTTACTCAGGACTGGACTGTAAATGGTCACTCAGTTGTGCTATTCTCCAAATTCCCCATCCATGTACTCAAACTCTTTCTCATTTTTGACTTGACTCAATTTCTTACATCTCACTTCAACCAGCCCAGATCACATGACTTACTCTCATCACATGTCACTTCATCACCATAATGTCACAAAGTCACAAGTAAGTGCTTACAAATTGGTCATTATATTATTGGCAAATTGTAAGAGCTTATAAACCAGCTGTGAGAGTAATTACAAAATTATAAGCATTTGCAATAAGTCCACAATATTATCTAGGTGTTGTGACTGCCTATAAACAGTTATGAGAATTGTGCCCCAGCTGTAAGCCATTGTCATACATTATAATTCATGTAAATAAATTTTGCAGTTGGCAAGTGCCACAATTTTTATTTATTTTTGCTGATGAGTCTGTCTCTTACAATCTTTGGTAGGAATAATGCGTGTATTGACTTCTTCCTGTTGTGAATGCCGGTTCAGATGACTTTGAGACACTGCTTTGTTTCGGGCTCTATGATGCTGACTTCTGCTGAAGTGAGATGCAAGATGCTCTTATACACTTGAGATCTTGCATAAGTTCTCAGCAAATCAGGACCACTCGGATCTGCTCGAAGCACGATCGTCAAGACTACTCTCGGACTCATAGTTTACGATGTAGTTAGTAGTTACAGTCTCTTATAGATGATTAGGAATAATCCTGATATAGCACACAATATTTTGCTATCTGTTTTGTATGTGCTCTAACGGATTGCAGGGCTCCGTGGCCACTATATTCCACATGAATTTATGAGTCTTTACTGTGTAATTAAGCACGCATTATGCACACCTGGTGCCTCAGTCGTTGTGTTTACATCTGCTGTGTCAGGCAAGTACTTTCATTATCTCTACCTAATACAGTCGTTGTGCCAACGTCTGGTGTTCTAGGTCGCCTTCCCTCGCGCCGCTGCAACAACTTACAGCTTCTCGAATAAGATAACTGTAGTGTGGGTGTTTGTGTAGGACGGTGAGATAATCTCAGCGATGCTTTGGTTTAATGATCGCTTCAGGATTGCGTTGTGGGAAGCGTTCGATGAGGGCGTTGTTATGAATCGGAGCTTTAAAGGATCATGTCGAAGATATTCGGCAACCTTGACCGCCATCTATCGTACTCTGATGAGCTCAGTTACCCCTTATTTGAATAATAGGACATTAGTACTGTGTCATATGTCTGCTTTTTGCTTAGCATCAGACTGAACTCAGGACCATCGGAATTAGCCGTGGGCCGGAAGGTAATCATCACGCGATTTTGCAAGAAGTCATAGAACTGGATAGGACTTGAGTGAAGGCTCTGGATCTCAAGATCATGTATCCTGGAATATATTAGACGAAACATAAACGATTGTATCAAAAACTTACTCTTTCTCGGAGAGGCCCGCTTGGAAACATATCACGTCGCCATCCTGAATTTCGCTCTGGGAGAACGTGAGCCTGGGTTTCATAAGTTCAATCATTCCCGGCTTGATCTCTTCGTAAAGCTTTAGCGGGGTTCCCAGAATCCACCGCATTCTCTCGTTGATAGTAGGGACAAGGTCGCTGATTTTGGCATTACGTTGCGCGTAGCATTTCCCAATACCATGTAGTGTCTGCTTTGACGCATCGAAGTGCTTCAAGAAAACCATGACTGTTCCTTGAGGAAGCTCCGGCTTCCCAGAGACGTTAGAGGGGGCGCGGCTGTAGATTAGGAAGGTACCTTGCTCGGATCTGGGATGATATCCAAGTAAAGGCGGAGGTCTGTTTGACTTGAAGCCATGTTATTACGGATGACACCAACCGCTGCATAGTGCATTAGAGATGTAATTATATACGAACATCACACTACGCACTCAGTGTGGGCTCATTTTCGGGTATGTGAGTGTCTGCTCGGAATGTTTTGTTTTGTCGGTTTACCACCACCCATAAGCGGATCTGATTCTGGTGGTATTTGAAATGTTGGGCTACTCGTGCCTTGAAAACGCTGTAGGTCTCAGTTTTGAGCACGCGGAACGTTGGAAGTTCTGATGTTGGCCAATTTTTCTCATCAAAACTTGCGAGGTCAAAGCCCTCATGACGGGAGAAAGTCTCGTCGGTGACGACCTGGATTCAAAACCCCAAGATCTAGTGCCTCCAAGAACGACGATGCAGCCTTACCTTCGCCGTGAGGAAGAGGTGCTGTTCTTCGCGTTCCGGACGCTTCGCCTCCACCTGGAGGCCCTCCCCCAGGCGACTTTCTGATACAAATTTGTTAGCGACGGGAACAGGGGGAACGATCCCCCTTACTAAGATGGGCGGGCGTATCCTCCTCCTTGAGCTGTGGTAGCACTTCGTCCACGAGAGCCTCACGTATGTATACCAACACGTATGCATTTGAGAACCTCTTCGTCAAGGAAACTTGATCGCGCTGGAATGTCGGAGGAACGCCATTGAGTACTTCTCCCCCGTAATTAAGGACCTCACGGTCAGTCACGGGTGTGACTCGGTCGTCGTCAAACTTGAGCCATCGACTGGCTGCATCAGGTTTAATACAAGCGAAGTATTGACCCCCGAGGACATCCCCCGAGTGAACGACCACACTGTGTAACTGGTAGACCCAAGACTGTGACTTGTCAACAGTTTCGTCTAAAAATTTGGCGAGGTCAAGCTTAAAGGGAAATCCATGCCGGTCATTGATCTGCGAATTACCAATTGGCTGCGGTTGACTGGCATCAGACGCTAAGCTTACCTTGACCATAGCGTCTTGTCGAAAATCGTACTCAAAGCGCCTGAGTTGAAGGCGAAGAACGGGAGGGAAAGACTGGAAAATAATTCCCATTCTTGCATCTTGTAGACCATACTCCCCAGCTGGGTATTTGTTCTCACCACCAAGCGTCGTAACGGCGACATAATTTCGAAATGAGTCGTAGAGGTTTTTCATCCCTTTGACTTTAAGTTTCAGGTCTGTAAACCCGTTTATGAGCGTCGGATTTCACTGTACCGATGAGACGTACCATTGAATTCCTCGATTCGTGAAGATTCAAAATCGACGTCGATACATTTGATGTATCTTTTCATCCTTCCAACGAAGAGCTTGGTAATAGCACCCTCCCCTTTCGTGCCCTACAAAACCATTAGTTGCCGATTTCCCGAAGAGAATAGATGTACCTTCATCTTGGGTTCTAACTTATCCTGAAAGACGCGATTAAATTCTTGCGCATCATGCTGCAAGAAAGAGTCTAGTGGAGTCCATCCGAATGATTTCGTCAATTCGGTAGTACCTGCGGCAATGGTAAACAGGTAGTGGATTGAAACCGAGAACAAAGGAACGCACCGACGGGCTGATCTGATGTCTGCAAGAGGTAGAAGACACGCTGAAGAGCCAAGGTGACACTCTCTGTCGGGCGCTCTCCTTCTGTGGGGATATTATAGACAGCCTAAAGGGCAGCGGATTCACGTTATTCGACATTTGAACAATTAAGGGAATCACCTTGCGGAAAGATCGTATGTAGAACAGAGACTGGAGGATTGCGTTCATGTAACCTGTTGCGCCTTGATTTTTCAGACCAACATAGCCAGTCTCTTTCTTTGAATCATAACTACAGGGATTGGCGTAAATGGTTAGTCAACTGAGATGATGAAGCCCAAAGTTCGCACTTCACGGAATTGTGCCATAGCACACCCGTCGGGTCTTCTAGTACGCGAACGAATACTGAAACATCGGCGCATTCATCTTCGATTGTCGGTCTACTGTGGCCCTCTTGAACGGTAAACAATTTGCTCAGCTTGCTGAAACGAGTGAAGCCCCAGTCACACTCCTCGGCGATGAAGCGGTGGTGTGCATCTAGAAGAGGATCACAAGGCGTATTAAACGTTGGTCTTTGACATCCGCCAAGTACGTACGGCTAACAGTATAAATGGTGGGGTCATGAGGATTGGAGATGACGAAGGCGATTTGAGCGCATACGTGCCACCCCTCGGGGGCTCGTTTTGGATTGGCGTAATCAAGATAGACAGAGACAGAGTCACCCGGATGGGAATTCGTATTACCAGACGGAAAGAGTAGCATGCGCCTTCACCGTTCCAATGGTGAGGGTGGGGTGCATAAAACAGGGCGTGGGAGGCACTTACCAGCGATGTCCGCCACATTCGAACTCTGGACTAGTTAGCTTTTTCTCAAGCATTTTCCAGCCAGTGAGTTTCCATGTGAAGACTCTAAACGCCTTGACATCATGACCCAGATCTGGCATGTGTTTGGCGGCAAAGGCTTCATCTGTGGGACCGATAATGAAAAGACAAGAGGACGAAAGTATCGGTACGCACTATCTCTGACAAACGGTGGTTTATAGGTACCAATTGGACGTGCACCGTAAACCATCTCGTCTAACGTTTCCATGTCGCTCTGCGACGCGGAAAGGAGAGATCAGTCATCCCGGCAGGTTGCATTCACCTAGAGATTGACACACCATGCCCAGACGGTATGATTGAACGTTATCTGAGGGGAGTCCGTTGATAAAATATTGGGAATGATTGATTGAAAGCGCAAGGTAAGGTTACGGCGAAGCAGTTGCAGTGAGATAGAGATAGAAAGGTCAAGCCCCGGGAGTTATTGGAATTTCCCATTCCAGAGTGCTTGGAATTTCTCAGAAACACGTGACGTCCTCGGGAGGGAAGACTTGAAGAGGCGCTAGACCGGTGACCGTCTGTATATGAGGCTATGAAGGGCAAACCTGCGATACACCGATTATCATATACTAGTACAGGCTGGGCACGAGCCCAAAGAGGTGCGTTTTAATCGCACATTTCTCACGCTTCAACGCGTGCCGGTCCGCTCTACCGTTGGACTCAAATTGTCTCCGACTAGAGTCACTTCCATCCTTGCCAAAGAGTATCACATCCTAGTGGTGCCTGGTCCTCCACAACACAATCAACTATGATATTTGTCTTGACAGGGAAAGGGCGAGGGCAGGTGGCCAGTACTATTTTGTAACCGGGGTAAATTAATACCCTGACCCCTCTTCTCCGCCTCCGCCTCCAACTCCATCACTAGCACTACCACCCGCAACGCGGTTGGAAATATGACAACCATCCTGGATATCATATCGTAGCAGTGACGACAGCAGTCGCAGGGCCGACCTTCCAGGCCCAAAACGGACCTATAGCCCAACCCGCACCCCCCAAAGAGAGAATCATCAATTCACTGCGGGGCAGGGGGAAGTGTTGCACGAACCGAGCGGGTCAGACGCCTCATGCTCCGCACCGGTCCACAGCCCAATAACACCCATCGCCGAACCACGCCCACCGAGCTGCACGCCCTCGCTGACCCATTGGCCGTCTCCGTCCTCGCGAATGGATGTCTGCCTGAGCGTCAGCCGCCGCAAATCGCAAATCGTAAATCGCAAATGGGCCACGCACGAGGGTCCAGCGCACATCGCCCGAGCCGGTCATCTCCACCGTCCCGTGCATGCGTGTGAACGCCGTCGGCGTCATCGCGGTGTGATATTCGCCGACGACGTGGATCGTCGGGCGGCCCGGCCACGCGGCGGGGGCGCGTGTGTAGTGCGAGATGCGGAGCGTCAATGGAATGATCCGCATCACTTCGTACAGCGCTGGGTTGGAGAATCGTTGGGCGGGCGGTCGCGACTGTCGTCCCGCGTCTCTTCATCAGAGTGAAGCGACACAGACAGAGAAGAGGAAGACACACAGCGTTGCCTAACGGTTGGAGGGGTGGCAATGGTTGGGTTTTGGTCAGTCAAAGAAAAAACGCGGCCAAGTTGTGCGCACACGTACAGAGCAAATCATGATAGTCCAACCAACACACACACCGCCTGACAGCGCACCAAATCGCCGTCAATATGAAACGGGCATCGTCATGTTAATCACGTACCTCCACTGTCCCTCCACGCCCGCCCAGTCCCACCCCTCGCCGTCCCTATAATGCCTACCGTCCCCGCCGCCGGAACCCTCGCCCTCCGCCGCAGCCGACCACCCTGGCGCCGCGAGCGGGAACCCTGGCGCAGAGCACGGGCGTAGGCCTTCAAGGCTGAGCAAAGCACGCAAGACGTCGGGGTGCCGGGTCATGAGCAGGTCGCGTAGGTTGAGTTCGATCACCTGTCGTGCGGCTGCAATCCACGCCCAGTCAAAGCGCAGCTGATCCCCGGGAACTAGCGATGGCCTAGATAAAAAGGCATCCCCGTCTTCGTCATCGCGCTGGCTTGGCGAAAAAGTGTCATCGTCATCGTAGTCGGGATCGAAGAACGGGCTCAGAGAAAGCGTAGAGTCTGGGATTGGTGGCACGGGAGGAATACCGGTTGGCGACGACCCTCCCTCTGCTCCCTGGTCTTCCTCCCCATCGGCAAAGAACCCCATGCTGCAGCTCGGCTGTGAAGAACGACCGTCAATGGGGAGGAAGGGCCCAAAGGCGCGAGACAGGTGCAAGTACGGCATGTCGTACACGCGGAGTCGTGCAAGGCGGCGCACGCCATCCAATGGGGTCGTTGCCGAGGTTGCAACAGAGCCGAGCACCTCATCGCCGTTGATCTCACTCATTTCCTCACCATCGATCTCACCCATTCCCTCACCATCGCTCTCGCTACTCTCGCTCTCAGGCTGGAAGTCTGAGTCGTCACTGGACAACGACGGATCCATGTCGTGCGGCTCCTGACTCCGAAGGTCACCCTGAGCTATAGGGTCATCATCATTATCACCACCGCCATCTTCGCTTCCGATGCCCACTTCGACAGGCGGTGCCGCAATATCTGTGACTTCTGCGGTGACACCCTTCCCATTATTATCACTGTTCGGCGTTGATGTAAGTGAAGTAAGTGGGGGGAGGGCCATGGCGCAAGGTGGCTGCTTCTCAGCGGGGTGCGTAGCACCAATTAATGTCGTCAAGCCGATTTGTGCGACGAGCTTCGCGAGCAAGCCGTCCCACGTGACGGGTCGCTTCTGTAGATCGACCCCGCCGTGCTCGTCGAACACGGTCAGACGTCCCATGAGCTCGCGGGGCAGGCCGTGCGCTAGGACACGCGCAAGCCAGGTGGTGTTGCGCGAGCCGAGAACGAGGGCGGGGTGCAGGTGGGCAGTGACGAAGAGCGGGGGGCATATCGGGTGCGAGCGCGTCGTATGGGACGGATGGGGCGCTATGCACGCAAGCGCATCGTATGGGAGCGGTGGGGCGGTCGAGACGACGCGGAGGAGTGTCTGCAAAGCATTGTGTACCTCGACGTCGGAAGTGGGTAAATTGGAGAAGGTAAAGTCCTGGGGAGGTCGGGTGCGTCGGAGGATAAATGATTCTGTCCAGATACGCCGCTTGTACTCATCTTCCCAGTGGAAAACACCTTCAGAAGGGCAGCTCCTGGATTTACCTTTACTCAGGTCTAAATGGGGTAGTGGCGCTCGTCCGTGGGTGCGCACATCGCGCGCTAGGAATGGGTTGTCAAAGACAACGAGGAACATCTCGCGCCAGAGATGCTTGCTAAATTGGTTATAGATGAAGGCACGAAAAGAGCGACATGTCTGAGAAAGGGCAGCCGCCGCACGGGTGTCTCCAAGGAGAGTAGTGAATACGATAATCTCCTCGACTAGTTCAAAAGGGAGCGAGTGAAGGGAGGGCTGGAGGAGTGGCATCCTACAGTCTAAAGGGCGACAATGTACCGTCAGGTAGAAGGAGAAGACTTGAAGACTGACCTGCTTTTGGACAGGCTAGACGGCCTGACGTGGCGCGGTACAATCATCTAACTAATGGAAGTACGGAACGACGTGTGGATCCCCGGGCCAGTGTGGATCGATCGATCGATTTTCTTGAGTGGATCTCTCCACTCGTGGCAATCTCTTACTAAGCAACATCATCCCATCAACACCACGGTACCGCTCAAGTGTGCTGCAATGGCCCAACCGGCACACTCCCTCGTCCCCGGTCTTACGGAAACACCCACTATAAGATGTAAGACATGCAAAGTTCCCCTCCCAGATGCTACGAGAAAAAACTGCGAGCGCTGCCGTCGAAATAGGACGGAGAGTTACAACCGCTGGAAGAAATCTGTAGAGGCAAGAAAGAACGTCCTCTCTTTCCCCACACCAGCGACCCACTCTTCATCCGCGCCACCATCGAAACTAAACATAAGGTGGACGAAGCCTGCGACCGCATCGGCAGCGAGACCTCATTCCCCATACCGATCTCACTTAGGATCTGACACACCAGCGCAGTTTCCCAGTGCCGTCGCATCCACTAGCACTGTTCCCCTAGATCACAACTTGAACGAGCGTGACCACCATAGACACCAAACAGCAAGCTCGCAGCTCCCCAGAGACGCAGCTGGGTCGGTGTCTTCATTGCCACACGGCGTCACCGTCCCCGAATACCAATGGGGCGACGAACTGGTTGACGCGCTCTTGGTCCTGCCCACACGTACCAACTTCTTCGGACAGTTCTCCGTCATTGCCGATCCCGACGTGGACAATTCCAAGCGGGCGCAGATGTTCGTGGATCAATTGCGCTCCAAGGGCCTCCCCATGTCGTACGTAGCAGTAGCCCCGTTTAGCCTTTAATTCGTAGACGCTCACCCGCTCTCTCTTCTCTTCCTTTTTACATGGGCAGGAAAACACAGAACCCTATCTCTCCCAACCCGACCGCGGCCCGCGTGCACGCTATCGGATTCTACTGTAGATGCGAGCCTGGGTGTCAAGGCAGGTTCGTCGTCTCGGTCGACGACGACACCACTCACGTGCACAGCGTGCCTGGTCAACGCATTGGCGTTGCACTTTTACACACCTCTTCCTCTGGATAAGAATACACTATGGTGCTCCCCCACCCCCATCACGTACGCTGTTACGTGATGACACGCATATCTGTGTGCATCGTGCTTTGCCCTTTCTCTGTCCCGGAGTTGCACGCATGTGCTTGTACATATCCCGGGTCCTGGCGCCCAATGCAGATCTGGTCGGTACTGCTACCATCCCCTACACTATGTCCGGACATGACCCTATGGTCTGACACTTCGAATATATCGCTCATTCCATATCCAATTACTACAAATTTAATAGAATGGGGACTGTCTGTCACGCCAAACCGTCTCTACTTGGCGCGTTCGAACGCCTACGACGACTCGGCCATATCGGCCCCGATACCATGCCCGTGTTTGGTGTATGCCTTACGTTCACTGTATTCCTATTGTGTTTGCTTATCCATTGTATATTTTCCCATCTGTGTCCTGTGGCTCGCTCACCATGTATCCATTCCCCCGGCCTGTCTCGAATATATTTTTCGAATCCATTTTTGTGCGCTTGAGGGCAAAGTACCCTATGTAGCACTAGAATTTATACATTGTATTTACTCGTCCTGTTCCTAACTAGATGAATCTTGAATGTTAATCCCTCTTCTGCTGTTCTCGAAAGGCCTTTTGTCTGATTTTCTCGTGTGAACGTCGACTCGTATTTCGACGACCCACACAGATTCTAGCCCTACGTTCCCGCGCCCACACCTCACCTCGCCTTCCTGCTTTCTTGTCTTCCTGTCTACGTCTTCCCTTGGGTCGACAGCTCCCACAACTCGCACCACACCTTCAGCAGATGAAGCATTTATATAGCCCGATTAAGCAATCCTATTTATGCAGATGGGAGTAACACGGGTCAGCGCGAGAAGGACAATGGGTGATGGGTGAGTGCCAGGGAGTAGCATGTTGGGTGGAACAGCAGCAGCACCATAATGGTGATGCACGACAGCAGGGAGCACGTACACATGGGAGGTTGAGTGAAGAGAATCGGAGTGTAGAATGGCGTGTGGAATGGAAGACATACGCGACATGTTCCTCCTCCGCGGAGACGGCGTGCCTTGTGTTGGTGTTGGTGCTGCTGCTGCTGCCGGCTGTTCACCTGCACTGCAGGGTTCAGCGCAACTACAATATTCGTTTGGTGTGATTGTTTTGTTTTGTTTTTGGTAGTTCGATTACACTCAGCCCGTCGCCCCCGCGATCAAATAGAGAACATGCTACGCACTCATCTGGATGGCCTGCTGGGGCTGGGACGCAACGGGCTGGGTGGACGACTTGAAGGCGGTTTCCATCTTGGAGGCGCTATGAGGTGGGACTCTGGGAGAAGGGACTGAGGACCCATGACTCCATGAAGCTGGTACAGTCAACTCCCTGATAACCCATACCCCCTCGGGAAAGGCCTGGAGCTATGGGTTACTGGGTTTATGGGTTACCGTAGAGATTTGAAATAGGTCCACATTGGGAAAATTTTGACTAATTCACTTACTGTAAAGCCCTCACTACGTTTCAGCCTCAGGTTTTCTATCTGATAAACGGATTGGACTCAAATGTACTCATTGAAAATTGTGGTCTTGAAAACTCCCAGTCTGCGCATACTCTCGTTTATTTCGCATTAAAACTCGACTCCACATTATCCGGCCCGGGTCACACAAACTACTCACATCACGCGTAACTTTGTCACAACCAAGTCACAAAGTCACTAGGGCACACAAATTGTATTGATACCAGTGCCACTGGCAGTGTTGCCACAGGCAAAAGCGGCGTAGCGTGGCGTCGCACATATCATGCCAGATATCCAGCAAAATATCCTAATATGGTTACATTAGGCGCACAAAACCCATGGTTATCGGCCCCAAAACTATGGACTATGAGTTATGGATTATACTAAAAAATCCCCGCATTCCAACCTGGGAAATGGAAAAACCTATGGGTTATGAGCTTTATGGGTTTTGAGGGGTAGGGGTTAGCAGGGAGACGACTGTATCGGCAAAGTAAATGGAACAAATTATTGGCAACAATGATAGCTGGTTAGTTAAATGGGATTACAGTAGTTTGGGGTTACAAAGTAACAACTGGGGGGATCCGCTGAATAAGGCCTCGCCACACTTTCACCCGAATCGTTGTTCATGACTTCGTCGTTGGGGCCTCTCCTCGGTGCTGTACAAGCACAAAGTATGTTTGTTCCACTGTCGTCTTTGCCCCATTGACCTTAGCTGCCGTGTGTTGCTTTCAACACCTGTAAGTGGATACCTTCCCATTTCTAGCGCTTGGGTTGCAGGTCTTCGGCGCACTCTCCCTGGCGACAGCCATTTCGGGAACTCTCTCGTTCGCCTTTTCCAACTTTGTCCGCCCAGGAGTAAGCGTGCGTAGCGAGATTCCTCCTTATTCGTGCCCATTCACGCGCTGAATCAACCCATAGCTCAAAAAATTCGGTGCGAACAAAGGCGCGTGGGCAGGTGAGAGTTTTAACCCCTCCCCGCCCCCCTCAGCTCGATACACGTCATTGACGCGAGCCTTCTAGTCGTTACTGGCGCGTCGGATGGCATCGGACGCGAGTTTGCGATTCAGCTGGCCAGAGCGGGCTTTAATGTTCTCCTCGCCGCGCGAAACCAGGCCAAGCTCGACGCTGTCGTGGCCGATATCGGTTCGTATTTCATTGCACCCATGGCCGTTTCTCCTAAAATTCAAGTGCGTGTATGCGTTTGCCTTTGTTGTGCGTGCAGTCAAGGGGGGCAGCGGAGCGCAGACCAAGACGTTCGTAATCGACTTTGCGTCTGCGGACGATGCGAAGTGGGAGGCGCTCCTCGACGAACTCAAGCCGATTGAGGTCGGCGTGCTCGGTGCGTTTCGTCCATCTAGGCAACCCCTTGCGTGAAATTGACGACGAATACAGTCAACTCTGTCGGCGTCTCTCACGAGTTCCCGACCGACTTTGTCGATACCTCGGAAGAAGAGCTGAACACGATCGTCGACGTCAACGTCTCCGCGACACTTCGCATCACCAGCCTCATCGCACCCGCCATGGTGTCTCGGTGCGTTTCCCACCTCTCCCACCTTTTGTTTTTTTTATTCCCGTCGCGTGCTCACACTATCGGGTTCCCTCGTATAGCAAAAAGGGCCTCATTTTGAACATGGGCTCATTCGCCGGGGCCTCACCCACCCCCATGCTCGCCGTCTATTCGGGCAGCAAGGCCTTCCTCCGCACTTGGTCTGATGCACTCACGGCTGAGCTGACGCCCAAGGGTGTCACGGTCGAGCACGTAAACACGTACTTTGTTGTACGTCTCTTCTCTTTTGTTAGCTTCTCGGATTAAGTTAACGCGTCCCCTCGTTCCTGTAGACTTCGGCCATGTCTAAAATTCGCCGCCCGTCGCTGTTCATCCCGACCCCGAAGGCCTTCGTGCGCTCCGTGCTTACGAAGCTCGCCCCGGGTACCATTACACCCTACTGGACCCACGCCTTGGTCGCTGCAGCCATGGCGCTCGTGCCCCCCAAGGTGATGCTAGCATACGTGCACTCACTGCAGAAGGACACTAGGAGGCGTGCTCTCGCGAAACAGGCGAGGCTTGCGAAGCAAGAGTAAAAAAAGGAGGAACATTTTTCTCTGAGTCCTGTGCATTTGTTTGGCCTGTGCCTGTGGGCCATTGCTAGTATGTGGTTACCACCATCCGATTTGTTGCGGATGCAATAGTAGGCCGAAAAGCTATTATACAGTATAACATGACCGTAACACGTGTGACGATCGACTCAGCGCGCATTGGATTTCTTCTTCGGTACCTTTGCGGATCCTGCCCCCCTGGCATTCTTTCCAGTCTGTTTCTTCAACAGGCGCTGCAGTGCCTGCTTCGCTTCGCCGTTCGGGAATGATGCCAGATCATAGTAATTTGCGGCGAGCTCGAGCAGCCACTCTGCGCGGATCTCCGTCACAGTACGGATGTACGGTCGCGTCGTGAGCACGAATTCATTGAAGAGAACCCACTCAGGCTGGGTATCGAGACCGCACGAGGGGTGCAGCGATACCACCTGATCAGAAGAGAAAACATAATAACGTCAGTGAAGGGCTCAAATGTATCGCCGAGCGGTATGGGGATCATACCTGGTTGTCCTTAATGGTGAGATAACCTCCTTTCTCCCCCTCCTTGTGTGCAACCTGCATAAAGTATCCGCACACAAGCGACTTCCGAATGTTCATGTAATGCCTTGTCTGGTCATCGTATGATTTGGTCACAAGGTCGATCCCCAGGCGTTCCATGATCTGTAGCAACTGGGAGCGGACTTTGGCCGCCTCAGAGAGGGAGCGGGCCGAAAGATAATTATTCCATGCCCAGTTACGATCGTGTGAGTCTGCACGAGTGGAACTCCATCAGCCATAGCGAGAAAACAGGGTCAAAACAATACTAACTATTTTGATACTCATTGAAGACATTGAGGAGAGTGAGATGGTCCCCATCAGGAACCGTCAGCAGCTGCTTTGCAGTATCGGCTTCTTTCTGGCGACTTTTTGGTCGTACCCAAACATGGGGGACTGGAGATTGGGATGAATTCTATCAGTGGCGAAATTCGATGAAATGCAAAGAAGATGCCACCCACCAGAAAGCATTGCGACAATGGTCACAATTTCTTGACTGCAATGAAACCCAGGACTGACTATGATCATCTTGGACATCTGCCCACACGAATAAGCATTCGCGATACGAATTGCAGACGAAAAAACAAGGTGCCTGAGGGTCCAACGGGAACTCCGACATCATGCTTCCCATAGGTGTTAAGATTCCATCGTCATCGAGTGCGGCAAGGTAATTCAACAGCTCCAGCGCTCGCATCAACGTCTCCGGCGCTGGAGCATCCACGTAGTCGAATCGGGTAAGGTCCTTAATTCCTGCCTTCACAAGCTCGAGGACTGTGTTCGCCAGATTACTCTTCAGGATCTCGGGGTGCGTCTGCTCCTCGAGCTCCTTCTTGAAGTCCTTCTCTGTGTATAGTCGGAAGCACTTCCCGGGCCGGGTCCGACCAGCACGTCCTGCTCGCTGTTGTGCAGAGGCCTTCGAAATCGGAGATACTAGGAGTGACTCTACCCGGAGGCGCGGGTTGTAAAACTTTTGCTTGGAGAAACCTGGGTCCACAACATACACAATCCCGTCTATCGTGAGCGATGTCTCCGCAATATTCGTCGATACGATAACCTTCCGCCCAGGTGGACCATCTGGGACACGCGGTGAAGGAGCGGGGTCGAATATGCGTTGCTGTTGCTGAGGTGGGAGTGATGAATATAGCGGGACGCAGGAGAGTGGCCCGACAGTATCCGGGTCTTGGGCAATAAGATCATCGGCCTCGATCTTGATCTTACGACATGCATCCTCGATTTCTTCCTCTCCGGTGAGAAAAAGGAGGATATCACCTGGCTCTTCGGCACGATGAATCATGAGAACAGTACGAGTGGCAGCCTCTACGTAATCTGGTTCAGGTTCTTGTGTATAGAAGATCTCCACAGGGTGTGTGCGGCCAGGAACCTTGAAAAGTGGGGCAGGTTCGCCAATAGTGAAATACTTTTGGAATTTGAGTGCGTCTAGAGTAGCAGACATTATGATGATCTTGAGGTCCTTGCGCCGCTTCGCCAGCGCTTTGAGAAGACCCATAAGGATATCAGTGGCAAGAGTACGCTCGTGTGCTTCATCGAGGATAATGGTGGAATACCGTTGAAGATCGGGATCGTGCATGGCTTCACGCAGGAGCATACCATCAGTCATGTATTTCAAGAACGTCGTTCCTGGTTCCGTCATGTCCTCGAAGCGGATAGAATATCCGACCTGCTTCCCAAGCTGAACTGGGACGAAATGAGGAGGAGAGATCTAGAAGTCAGAGCACGCACCATCCATCTCGTCAGCTACGCGCTTCGCTACGGACATTGCGGCCACCCTCCGAGGTTGTGTGCACGCAACAATTTTGTTTTTTGTCTGCGGCATGTCAGAGTAGACGACGAATTGCGGTATTCTTATGATACCGATCTCAAGTTGCGTTATGAAACATGAGATCGATGGGCATACTGGGTAGTCTTTCCAGAACCTGTCTCTCCAGCCATAACAATGATCTGGCGTTTAGTAAACTGGACGGGGGCATTAGCCACACATGGCCTTGGCTCCAGGGGCGCGCGCTCTATCGCCCTCATCAATGAAGGGTAGAGCAGGACTCACTATTTTATAGAATGCATCTATTTGCGCGAAGACTGGTAATTTTTTACGAGCCTCGAGAATCTTATGATATTGAGGTGAATGTGGCAAACGGGTGAAAGGATTTTCGTTGCCCTCCTGCAAGGTTGTCCAAGATAAGCTGTACCCGAGACACAAGACGACGACCGCATACCATAACACCCAGCACCTGTTTTGCGGTCACATTTCGCGGTAAAAAACCGAACAAAGGATGTTTAGTCGAACTGGCCATGTTCAAGATCGACCGCAGCCACTTTGAGTGAATTGAGCGGATCGTGACAGCTCCGGAACGCTGGAGTTGCCATTTTCCACCGAGCGCAAGGAATCACGCTCTCAAGGAGTCAAGCTAGTCAAGCCCAGCGGGAAATCAGGTGAATCGGGTAGAACACAAGCAAATACGGCAAATACAAATGGAGATCATTCTCGTCTAATGACGTAGGGACTACAGTACCTCACCGTGGGTCATTAGGGATACGGGCTAAGAGAGAGCCGACTGTATATCGATAACCGGTTCCGAGTCAAAATACGCCGACCCTAGTACGCGTCGCCTTCTTGGCGGTGTAGTGGATACCATCCTAGATCTGCTACTTCGGTCGCAGGTCTTCCATTCAGGAACTCTCTCGTTCACCTTTTCTGCCTTCGTTCACCCAGTAAGCAAGGTCCCTCCTCGTTCGTACCCGTTTGCGCGTTGAAAATTATTCACCTACAGCTTACGGTAACAAATTTTGTGTGAAAAAGGCGCGTGGGGAGGTGAGTGTTTACCCCTTCCCCCACCATTTCGGCTTGGTACATGCCAATGATGCAAGGCTCACGGTTCTAGTTGTTATTGGCGCGTCGGATAGCATCGGAGGCGAGTTTGCGATTCAGCTGGCCAGAGCGGGCTTTTATGTCCTTGCCGCATGAAGCCAGGCCAAGCTCGACGTTGTCATGACCAACATTGGTTCATTTCTTTTTAGCTCGTTGCACCTGTGGCCGCTTCCTAGGAACTCATGTACGTGTATGTGTCGCTTTAGTGTGTGTATGCAGCCAGGGCGGCCAGCGGAGTTCAGACGAAGACCGTCGTGATCGATATTGCGTCAGACGACGCGAGTTCGTATGGTTATATTTGCCATTTACGGGGACAACCGAGATCCACATTGAAGTTGTTACGATTCACAGAATTCCCACTTGCCAATGACCTTGCTTGGCAAGCAAGGTGAGTCTGATCTATATCAGGACTATCTAACGCACTGGAGTGGGCTGCAAGGCTCGAAGGGAAGGGCAAGGGTAAAATGCGTTTATGCACACCCCTGGTGGACTCAAATGTCGGGTCGTCCCTGTGTCTTCCTATGCACCAAAAATCTCCTAATGTATCCAGTCATCTAGAAGTCCGCTGTGTTGTGCCCATTACTATATTTGTTCCATCCCTTTATGTTTGATCGGATGGCCTACTGACGGCCCACTGGATGGTCAGGTTCCGGTTCTCCGGCTCTAATCGGTCGTGTACCACCCCTTGTGGATCGTGTAAGTAAGATTCTCTTCCCATGGATAACACGACTAGACACCTTAACATGCCGTTGGAGGACCAGGTGGAGTCCCTAGCGACACAATGGATGAGTGTCAAGCAACTTGAGGAAGTGGTTAGGTTTGGTCTGTCTCATTTCAGGGACGATTCTGAACTGCAAGCAATCAGGAATTCTTTGTCGCAAGGGTCCGTTCACAAAAGAGGAGATACAAAAAGTTCATGACGCGATTCAAGTGTATCAGAAGGTATGTAGGACATCCAAGACTGGTAACTTTTTTTTTAAATCTGCCTGCGTATCTCTGTCCAGGAAAATAACTTAGATGACGAGCGATTGGATGATTCGACCCATTATTTTGAGCGTGCTAATGGACTATGGAGGTATGTTGGTCTGCGTTTATTTGGCTCGTGCTGGCTTCCTTACTGATATGTGTCTCAGCCCTTGCCGTGCCCCAGAGGGGGGGTAAAATTAGTCTTTTATCATGTTCGGGGTGCGTATGACTCCCTTGGAAAGGCGGGGAAGTGGTGCCTGGCGGAGGACGAACAATTGCGACAGTAAGTACATCCTGCCGACCCGACGTATGCTATAGTCTGACCCTCCAAACTAGAGCTATCCAGATGCATGGAAAGGACTGGGCCGTTATTGCAGACTTAGTGCAGCGTACAGCTGCCGATTGTAGTGATCGGTTCCGTCAGCATGTTCAAAATAAAGAAACTAGACAGAGAGGTGTGTCTTCAAGACAGCATTGCTGACTTTACTCCTTATGCATTGTCCGACGCTGCACATATTCAAAAGAGGCCTGGTCATCAGAGAAGGAAGGCCAACTCTTACACGCAATTAAGGGATTGGCTCGGGATGGTAAATCGGATGTGTCAACTCGAGGATTTTGGGTTTCCGTGTCAAAGGCAATGATTGCGATACGGACACCAAAGCAATGCCAGAGTAAATGGTGTGTTCTTCACTCATTTATAATATCTCCATGTCTATGCAATTTTCTGCAGGCCCAGCATCCTCGAAGGGAAGGCACGAAATGAAGATGAGGCGCGGCATTGAAACGAAGATGACAGCTACATTCTCATTTGCAAGTGCGTGTCATGTGCTGTTGATTTCGTGTTGGCTAACCACCAAGTCCACAGGATCACTTCTCATGATGTCGACGATCAAAATGACATTGATTGGAACTCCCTCAGCGATCCTGCGTGGGACATGTGGTGTCGTCGTTTCCTTCAGCAAAAATCGGGGACATCTGAAAGCCTCTTGCAATGCCAATGGTATTATTTGTCGTCGTCGTGAGTACATGATAATCCTGGTTCACTTTTTTTGAATCCTTCATTGTGCGCCTGGGGCAGATTACCCCACGTAGCACTTCACTTCCTATACATGCCGTCTTTGTTGTACTCTAGTGTGCCGTAGTTCCCTTCTCCGATATCTTAAGTCCCCCCCCCCCCCCACGCCTGTATGTAGGCATGGCTTAGCTTCCCGTCAGGCGTTGAGAGTTGCGGGGCGAGTGTGTCTCGCCATAGTGCGCGGTGCTTGTCGTCATCGTGCCTTGACCTGTGTTTCCGCGTAAGCGTCCGGCGTCGACCGCTTCTCTCAGCGTGTCCTGAGTGGGTCCATGGCGGATCCGGCGAGTTGTGGGGATGTGTATGTTGTGCGGGGTTGAGTGTTGGGTGGGTATGTCGTGTGTGTCGTGTGTGTGAAGAGATGTTGGGACTTGTACGCTTTTATGTGTGTCCCTTGCGTGCTGCCTTCCCCCTGTGTATCTTTTCCTCTGTGCGTGTCCTTCCATCTATGTGCCTTAGGTCCTTCCATTCGTCTCTCCATACCAGTTGCTGTAGCTTCTCCCTGTCTGCGATTATATTCTTGTGTAAATATTCCAATGGCGTTGATAAGGTTGACCAACGCTATCGCGTTTTTCGGGTCTCCGGTAAGTTTGGCGTACGCTTTTTCCCCGGGTCGCCTTCATACTGTTAGCGTCCACCTTTCATGTGCGTATGATGGACAGTCCATTATAAAGTGTTGAGGGTTCCGGCGTCTTACACGCAGGTGAGGCGATGCGCCCAAGTTACGTTATCACTAGTTTGGGTCGACTATCAAATAAATGAGGAATAGCGATCCAAACATCTTCCAAGAAACTGATCAACGACAGTCAGTCCACCCTTAGGGAAGGTGTACCGTATTCTAGAGTTGCTGGTGGATTTCCATAGAAGGATTGGCGATGCTGGGTCTGTACTCCATCATAGTGATATAGGCGGTGACAAAGCTGGCTGGGATGCGGTAGAACGCCTTCGGACGTGTTGAACCCTAAGAGCCTGCACGTATCGAGACCTTCTCTGTATTGTCGTAACAGAAGTTCTGATTTGTGTGGCGGTTGAAGTACAATCCTAAGTGCGAACAGCCGTCAGACTTGCAATGTACAAGGCCAACACTAGGAGGCAGACGAGCAGCGGGAAAACCGTCGCCGAGAGTAATTAATACGCCCTCGGAAGCAGATCCAGAGTTGTTCTGAGACCCCAAGCTGTCAGTTACTGGGGCTACGGCAGGGAGTTTGGACGGCTCAACTCTTCTGGATGATCCATAGACGAGGCAGGGGCAAGTGGCGTTGGTTCGGGACTCGACTCGCTGACTGGCGAAGAAGACTCCCAGTTGACGCCACTAATTTTACCAGACGTCTTAGGTTCACCCGTGGAGGTGAGGGTGCAAGTGCGAACGTGCTTGTCACGACGACGAGAGTTTTTGAAGCTCTTGTTGCAGGTGGAGCACCTAAGCCTTTCGGCTTGGGCGGTTGCGATTTGGGGTTTTTTGGTCTTTTGACCTTTGGTTACTGCATCAGCAGCTTATGTCGCATCTTTGGTAGCCTTAACATCAGCACGTATACGTTCCCTCTTCGCGGCACGAGCGCGCTTGCGTGCAAGACGCTTCTTCTGGCGGTGCGCATTGTCGGCCTGGGATTGACCACGCTGAAGCTGGAAAAATAAATTCCTAGCATCATCGTTGGGAAGCTCTAAAAGAAAAACAAAAATAGACCGCTTGGCTATCAGCGTGGAAGCCGAGGTAAGGGCAGGCAGCATGGCAAGCCCAGATTTCACCAAATAGGCGTGGAACTCCGGAGAGAAGTCCACCCAAACGATCGAGCCATCCTCATCCTTTTGTGCTGAACGGACACGGCTCACGAGCTCACCTCGAGAGATGAACCAGCGCCTCCAAAAGGCATTAAGGATGTCGAAGCAGGATAAATCCTCCTTCTTGAGGTTAGGCGTAGAACATTTTATTGTCCTCGTAGGTTGGAGCACTCCTGCTTGCTTCTTTTGGACCTGCAGTGAAGCGGAAGAAACAGAGGTACGCTTCTCACCTTTGAGGGCTGATGGCTTCTCCCCCTTGGTCGCTGCTGCTTGTAAGGCAGAGGGACCGTTGGTAGGGGCGTCATGAATTGTTGATGTCGAAGACATGTAGAATAACAAAATAGTGCAAAAGTGCAAAAGATGGATAATCCAGCAAAGAAGCAAGATAAAAGTCGGTATTAGCGTGTGACCAGTTTTTCCACCTAATATTCTTGATAGACGTTGTACATCACCTCGTAACCAGTTCTTCGCGATGAGACAAATCTCTCCGCTCCCTATAGCAGGCTTGTCTACACCTCCGTCAGCGTCCACTTTCTCCAACGCTTGAGGGGGTCTTTAGGGGTGCGAGTTGCGGACACAAGCCTAAGTAGTCGTTCTTCCTTGATACACGCTAGCACTTTTGGGCGTCCGAGGGTGCGTATACCAACTCTTGGGTAGAGTACCTCGGTTCACATTTGATGCGCCCTTGATCTAGATCTGTTTCCTACTTTGTATCTAAGTTTTCTTATTCCGCAAATACAATACGCAGCTCTCAGAACTCACTACAGGAGGACACTATGGGGCGTGCCCTCGGGAAACAGGCGGGCTCGCGAAGCAAGAGTAATGGGAAAAGGATTGTTCTCTATCTGACCCGTGCATGAGTTTGGCCTGTATGTTGCTCATACCAGATCCAAAAACAATCATACACACTATATTTGGATGGCCTGTATACCCCTGATTATCCTGAAGCCCTTTTCGCGAAATTTTTAGGCAAAACCGGGTTTCTGGGTAAAATAGCGCATGGAATCATGCAGAAGGACGTGCTCATTCCTCTACGGAAAAAAAGACAACGAACACAAGCACAGTAAGATATCGTGACCACCCAGTAGACCTAGACTACTTTAAAACGTATGGCCCATAAATCTACAACATGACCGTAACATGGGTGACGATCGACTCAGCCCGTCTTGACTTTCTTCTTCGGTGGCCTGTCCTTGTCGGATCCTACTGCCTTGGCATTCTTCCCTATCTGTTTCTTCAACACGCGCTGCAGTGCCTGCTTCGCTTCGCCGTTCGGGAACGACGCCAGATCATAGTAATTTGCGGTCAGCTCGAGCAGCCACTCTGCGCGGATCTCCGTCACAGTACGGATGTACGGTCGCGTCGTGAGCACGAATTCATTGAAGAGAACCCACTCAGGCTGGGTATCGAGACCGCACGAGGGGTGCAGCGATACCACCTGATCAGAAGAGAAAACATAATAACGTCAGTGGAGGGCTCAAATGTATCGCCGAGCGGTATGGGGATCATACCTGGTTGTCCTTAATGGTGAGATAACCTCCTTTCTCCCCCTCCTTGTGTGCGACCTGCATAAAGTACCCGCACACAAGCGACTTCCGAATGTTCATGTAATGTTTTGTCTGGTCGTCGTATGATTTGGTCACGAGGTCGATCTCTAGGCGTTCCATGATCCGTAGCAGCTGCGAACGGACGTTGTCTGCCTGAGAAAGGGCGCGAGCCGAAAGGTAATTATTCCATGCCCAGTTACGATCGTGCGTGTCTGCACAAGTAGAACACCATCAACCATAGTGAGCAAACAAGGTCAAAACAATACTTACTATTTTGATACTCATTGAAGACATTGAGGAGAGTGAGATGGTCCCCATCAGGAACCGTCAGCAGCTGTTTTGCAGCATCAGCTTCTTTCCGGTGATTGTTTGGTCGTAACCAAACATTGGGGACTGGGGCATTAAATTTTATCAGCAATGAGGCCTGAGGCGTAAAGAAACCACCCACCAGAGAGCATAGCGACAATGGTCAAGATTTCTTGACTACAAGAAAACTCAGGACTGACAACGAGCATCTTGGACATCTGCCCATGAAAATAAGCATTCGTGGTACGGATTGCGGACAAATAAAAAAAGCACCTGAGGGTCCAACGGGAACTCCGACATCATGCTTCCCATAGGTGTTAAGCCTCCATCGTCATCGAGTGCGGCAAGGTAATTCAACAGCTCCAGCGCTCGCATCAACGTCTCCGGCGCTGGAGCATCCACGTAGTCGAATCGAACAAGGTCCTTAATCCCTGCCTTCACAAGCTCGAGGACTGTGTTCGCCAGATTACTCCTCAGGATCTCGGGGTGCGTCTGCTCCTCGAGCTCCTTCATAAAGTCCTTCTCTGTGTATAGTCGGAAGCACTTCCCGGGCCGGGTCCGACCAGCACGTCCTGCTCGCTGTTGTGCGGAGGCCTTCGAAATCGGAGATACTAAAAGTGACTCTACCCGGATCCGTGGGTTGTATAGCTTTTGCTTGGAGAAACCTGGGTCCACGACGTACACAATCCCGTCTATCGTGAGCGATGTCTCCGCAATATTCGTCGATACGATAACCTTCCGCCCAGGTGGACCATCTGGGACACGCGGTGAAGGAGCGGGGTCGAATATGCGCTGCTGTTGTTGAGGTGGGAGTGATGAATATAGTGGGACGCAGGTGAGTGGCCCGACAGTATCCGGGTCTTGGGCAATAAGATCATCGGCCTCGATCTTGATCTTACGACACGCGTCCTCGATTTCTTCCTCTCCAGTGAGAAAAAGGAGGATATCACCTGGCTCCTCGGCACGGTGGATCATGAGAACAGTACGAATGGCAGCCTCTACGTAATCTGGTTCAGGTTCTTGTGTATAGAAGATCTCCACAGGATGTGTACGGCCAGGAACCTTGAAAAGTGGGGCAGGTTCGCCAATAGTGAAATACTTTTGGAATTTGAGTGCGTCTAGAGTAGCAGACATTATGATGATCTTGAGGTCCTTGCGCCGCTTCACCAACGCTTTGAGAAGACCCATAAGGATATCAGTGGCAAGAGTACGCTCGTGTGCTTCATCGAGGATGATCGTGGAATACCGTTGAAGATCGGGATCGTGCATGGCTTCACGCAGGAGCATACCATCAGTCATGTATTTCAAGAACGTCGTTCCTGGTTCCGTCATGTCCTCGAAGCGGATAGAATATCCGACCTGCTTCCCAAGCTGAACTGGGACGAAATGAGGAGGAGAAGAGATCTAGAAGTCAGAGCACGCACCATCCATCTCGTCGGCTACGCGCTTCGCTACGGACATTGCGGCCACTCTCCGAGGTTGTGTGCACGCAACAATTTTGTTTTTTGTCTGCGGCATGTCCGAGTAGACGACGAATTGCGGTATCCTGATGTGATGTTAGTCTCGAGTCGCGTTACGAAGCTAGCGATAAGCATACTGAGTGGTCTTTCCTGAGCCTGTCTCTCCAACCATAACAATGATCTGGTGTTTAGTAAACTTGGCTGGGGCATTAGCGACACATGGCCTTGGTTCCAGGAGCGACCTGGGGCGCGGGTTCTATTGCCCCCTCACAAACGAATGGTAGAGCAGAACTCACTATTTTATAGAATTCTTCCATTTGCGCGAAGACTGGCAATTTTTTACGAGCCTCGAGAATCTTATGATATTGAGGTGAATGTGGCAAACGGGTGAAAGGATTTTCGTTGCCCTCCTGCAAGGACGTCAAAGGTCGGTTGTACCAAGATATAAGTCGACCACATACCACGACACCCTGCACCTGTTTCGCGGTCACATTTCGCGGTAAAAAACCGAACAAAGGATGTTTAGTCAAACTGGCCATGTCGTTCAGGATTGAGATATTGAGACCTGCAGAGACACTCTCAGCAAGGTGAGCGAACCGTGACGGCTACCGTGACTCGTTTGATCACGTGTCTCACACGCGCCTGCTAAACGCGCCGGGAACTTGGCTCTACTATCAGGCCAGAGGAGTGCTGAGCGCTAGCGCTGAGTGGTTGCAAAGACAATAACCTGGCCAGGTTCATAACCAAGCCGTCTTTAACATGCCCACAGGTGCCTCGCTCCCCGTTTTCTATTCTTTTACCCCCTTTGTTTTTCCCTACTTGTTTTATTCTTTCTCGCTCGGTTCCTTCTCGCTTTTGTCCGCTAACTGTCAAGTCATCACCAGTGTACACTTCTCATGGCCGGCGCCGATCTAGGGCGTGTTGAGCCCCCGAATCTGAGACGAAAATCCACGGCTGCGATAGAGTGGAGGACAATTCCGCCGACTATCAAGGTCAGGCATAAGAAACGTCCGCCGCCAATAACAATTCAGTGCGCTCCACCTCCGCGCTCCGCAGAATAACCTGAACTCTTCTATCCCCATCAGTTCAAAACGATCGTTCGAGCAGCTCGTCTGGACACCAGGTCCCCACAGCACCTCGACCTCCGCAACGACTGCGACAACTGCATCTTCCGTATCCATATCCACACCTCTGACGTCTTCTGCTCCAACGAGCATACTTGTAAGGGGGTCTTCCGAGAGCGCCGGCGTGGGGCAGGAACCCCGCGCGTTTTACTATGCTATTCCTGGTTTTCAGCAATCTCCAGACGGGCCAGATGATATCAAAGTACCGCCTTGGCCCATGTCCCCCAGTAACATCGCACTCTCCCCGCAGGTCGGGAAAACTGCACTGGATGCAGTATCTGAGTTGGAATATATCCCCCCTGGGAACGAAAGTAAGTCTCTACCGGCAAGGTAATCGAGGTCCGAGCTCCCGTCTCATAACTCTTGCAGTTCCATTGCCACCGCTATCTCCCCTTGTCTACTTGACCTTGCATCCTTGGTCACTCCCTGAATACCTGCTACTCTTGTCGATAATTCCTCTCTGCAGCAAAGGAGAAGATGCGGACTGGGAGGAAACTGCAGCTAAACTTAACGCGGCTACAAATTATCAACCCCGCAGCGCCTGGGACTGTTGGCACCGCTGGGCTGTCCCTTGGTGTCGCCTGCAACAACAGGCAGAACCGAGAGCATATACGTACCCCCATGCGCCAGGCGTGCAGCACGAGTACGATTTCTTGGACCTCGAGGGTCTCGTCGAATTGTGGACAACTTTAACAAGCGCCCTGGGGGGTTACGGATCGCCGTCTCCGGTTGTCTTCCCGGGTCTTACGATAGCAATGGCGCAAACCGATCACCCCAAGGGGTGCACACACCACCCATGTGCGCGCCCCGCATATTTTAATCTCGTTCGCGGTCTTCTCACGAGCGGTGTAGCCTATCCGTCACCCTCTGCAGCCCCAAATGTCCCTGCGCGCAGCCTGGGTGATGTGCGCGACCGCGGGTTAGCTGCATGGTTCACTATGAGTGTGATTAACACATCGGTATTGCATCGTGTGCTGGAAAGCCAGCCCGAGCGTACAGACGACTGGCACCCTGTGCACTTACGCGGACGTATGGTCCCGCCACCCCCACCGACCATATATGGCGACGCCAGACACCCGCTGATGAGGTCGAGGAAGCGCTGAGTCCTGTAATTTGGAATCTACTTATTGTTATTGCATCAGAGTGATGAGCCAAGTTACGTGCGTGGAATTAGCGCCCCCCTTTTTGTCGATCTGAGTTTGTACTACCTGTCCACGTGAAAATGTAATTGTTTACATGCAAGGCTATACCGAAGGTACGGCGAGAAGTAGAAGTCACGAGCGGCGTAATATCAGGAAAGCGACGGCGAGAAGGGGCATATGTAGATTTTTTTTAGTATTCCTTGCTTGGGAGCTACGAGTCTAGGGGACATTGCGTTTTTACCCTTCCGTGTGAACGGTCGTTATTCTCAATATAATGTCAATGCCCCACATCTTAGCAATGGAGGAGCGGAAGCATCTATGATCCCAGAACCCGTCACGCCGTATTCAGTCTAAAGGGTTATCAGTGGTGCCATTTGACGCTGGGGTGTCCCAAGAGAATGCGTCGAGAGAGCCCCCCTGGATAGTACACGGACCCATTCCTGCAAACACCAACAATACCGTAATACGGGTAAACTGGCGTCCATATGTCCATCGCGAACTACCTTGTTAGGCAAAAGTGCATGGGAATGGATGGGAGATAAAGAACCTAACGAGACCAGATCAATACCCCAGTAGAGAACGTCTCTGGCACCCTAGATCGGAATTGCATCGCTAGTCAATGCGCTAAGCACGGTGCTTCCAGATACAGTAGTGGGTCCGATCGCGGATGAACATCGTGACGTTGGATGTCTTGGGTTGTTAGAGGTGGTACGGACGAAGAGCCACCCAACGGCCCAGGTGCAAGTTCATCCTCGACCCCAGAGAAGGGAAGATAACTACCTACATCACGGTTATAGAGGTCAAAACCATCGGAATTTGATGCGGAGCAGATACGAAAGCCTTCTACATGCCCGAGAAAAGTAGCGAGATGTGTGGAACAGATGACAGAGAGGCTGGGGGCCCAACGACCACTGTAACGAAACCAGCGAACCGGTTGCGAAGGGGGGGGGGGCTGTATCCAATCCGACAAAACATTTTAACCTTTGTACGTCGTGCCCCCCATATCACTGGCAGAAGGACCTATATAACCATCAAGCAGTATGAGGTCTGAGCTGTCCATGCAAGACCTACCATTATGCAGCACAATGAGCTTGATCTTGAGAACTGAGTAATAAATCAGTGCAAGGGATAGTAGTGGTAGACCAATGTATATTCAATGGAATTGCATTTTTTTTTTCTGAATTGCGTGGAGGCGCAGTATACTTCCATGTTTGTACGGGTACCTCTGCAACTTTTTATCACGACGTCACACTCGCTGGCATTCGGCAAGTCCGGAAGCATACAGAGCCTCGGAAATTTGCGCCTTCTTTGTCCCATTTTGCTGACAAACCAGTGGCGTTTGGGAGTTTGAGAACCTCCTACATGTCACCCTCAGGAGCCTCTATGAAAGATCTCGTTCTGCAACCCAATCGCAAAGGTTCAATGACCCCAAACTGGTCATATATGGTCTCTGTTGTGCATTATAACGCCCTATACATGCAGACTTCTGTGATACTGACAAGGTCTGTGGGATCTCAGGATGCGGATGCGTGCAAATCATGACGGCTCCAGTTTTTTGGTCTCACCATAGAACGTATATTTCCATTAATCCTCTTTTTTTATATGATTCCATAATCACATACCCTAATACGCGTACAGTAATTTTTGGGGGAAAGAAAGGATACCGGAAGAAAATGGTGATCGAGCATCATCTTCAAGATTTGCATGCAACAGATTGGCCAGGGACCGACAGCAGTGTCCGAGCCGGTTCACTGGCTTCACCGGGAAGAATGCCGTGCGTCACCGCGATCTTATCCTTCTCTTTATGTCTTCCCCTACATCACTGGGTGATAAAATGCTTCTGCCTGTACGGACTAGCATTGCAAATACATAATTTGAGGCTCGTTGGCATCAGCTGCGAAGGTAGTGACATTGCACGCGGGGCCCTTATCAGATCGGCGGCTCTGGTCTCGTTGGGGGCCTCGTCCTTGCGAAACTGACACTAGGAAAGTATCGGGAATAATGAAAGGCATATTCTCGCCCTGTGTCGTGGGACACTAGTAACAGGGACAACTTGAACCGGAACACGGGGCAAAGTATTGCTTCAACCCGACAAGAGGTTGGACACCAGTGAGAGTCAATAGCTTTGATAGACGGCAGTGGTCTCGGGGTGCTAGGTACCAGAAAGGTCCCCATCAGCACGATATTTGCGACTAGGTGTTCCGAGCTAGACCAGTGACCCAAGAGAGTGCCCCAAATACCTACACATCTGGCCCATGACGAGTTCCACATGATGTAGCTCATAGTGATGTGCTACATAGGGTCCAAGGGGCACGTTAATGGATTATTTTTTTTTTAAAAAACTCAAAGGCAGCCTGCTACAGTAGCGAACAACGTCGCCACTGTTAAATGAAGGCGGTTATGAGATCCTGGAGCTAGAAGCTAGAAGATATTCTTCGGTTCCGCCCGATATCATTTGCGCATCGCCGATTGTAGTCCTCACAAAAGCCGTGGGGATGTCCGGATTTTGTCCCTGCATCCTATGCAGAGCCAAGTGATTTTCGTGGGTAAATGACCTTACGTAGCAGCATTAGATTGCTATCGTTACTGTAAGGAGTTCCGCCAATCAAATGATTGTTAACATCAACGTGATCGCGGGATCGCTTATGTCATGAAGCTTATCGGGTTTACGAACGCGCAAGCGCGTCGAAAGAACGCTTCATTGGCATTGACAGTGACCTAGCGACCCTCAAAACTGTTTGCGTCACACCGTATTCACTTGCAACATCATGGACCACTTTCCAACGAACTGGGGACGCCCTGTGAGTCCATAGACACCCAGTCGAGCCCCACATTGAGTATTTGTGCAGAAATATGACGGCTTCGATACAAGCGCAACCTATCCTCTCCATAATCGCGGGCAGAACCAGTCGATGACATCTTCTGACGCCACGCAACACACACAGTACATTCTCTCTGTGCTATCTCTTTATTTCCAACCCTGAATCTCCGTGCAGGCAACCCATTGTCACTGGCACGTCTGTCCTTGCGATCAAATTCAAAGACGGGATTATGATGGCCGCGGACACCCTTGGTACGTTGTTCCCCACATCGATGCGTGCTCCTCATTTATCGACTGTCCGATTTAAGCCTCGTATGGCTCTCTTGCACGTTTCAAGGGTGTGCAGCGTCTACACCCCGTTGGCGATTACACTGTCGTCGGGGCTAGTGGTGACATGTCCGACTTCCAGTACCTTCAGCACATCCTTGACGGTCTCGTTATCTCCGAGGAAACCACTGCACAGGATGGACACACATTAGGTCCTGCAGAAATACACGAGTACTTGTCACAGGTGATGTACAGCAGGCGGTCCAAGATGAACCCGCTGTGGAATTCGCTACTTGTGGGGGGTGTTAAGGATGGGCAGCGGTGAGCTTCTATCTCCCACAATTAGCTACCGGCACTAAACTAACGCACGATGAAACAGATTCTTAGCATACGTAGACCTGTTGGGAGTGACGTACACCGCGTCTACTCTTGCTACCGGCTACGGTGCATACATTGCGCAACCGCTTTTGCGCAAAGCCGTTGAAGGCAGGGAGAATACGCTCACCGAACCTGAAGCGCGCGCAATACTCGAGAACGCCCTTCGCGTCTTATTCTATCGGGACGCCCGGTCAATTAACCAGGTAATGTGCCTCATATCGCCCATGATGGTCATGCTTAAACGCGCCGATCGTAGTACCAAATAGCGACAATAACCGCGAACGGCGCGGAAGTTTCTGGCTCTTTGAAGCTTGAAACGTCATGGGGCTTCGCAGAAGGAATAAGAGGATATGGTGCCCAGACGCAGTAGGAGATACATGTCACCTGCGGAAATTTGTATTATTTCACTCGTGCCGTTGCCCCGGTAAGATGTTGTGCACTCTTAAGGCCACTGTAGTCCGACGTAGTCATCCTGTTCCCGTGGCTTGTGAAGCATACCCCACTCGAAAAGGGACAATGAGTCGCCTAATTTTTCCGGTGCGTTCCGCTTCATTCGTTTCTGCCGGAGCCCGCTTCCACCGGAGCCGACCCTGGAACTTGAAAATTCACATTGCAATCTGCGAACTCCACACTTGCAGCCTTGAAGCTCTTTTCGGGTATTTTCACCATTCTGGGATAGTTCACGATCGATCGACTCCATGGATTCATTATTTGTGGAGGCCATTGGATTAGATAAAACAGAGACTTAAAGTAGATGTTTGGGACGTCTAAGCTACAGGATCTAGACACTTGAAATTTGAAAGTCAAATGGTGCAGGTTGTGGTGTGGTATGTGTAAAGATACGTTTGGTGAATGTAAAGATCAGTATTGAAATAAGTAAAGATGATTGTAGGACTTTGGTCAAGGCCGAGCCATGGTTTGAGGGAATACCGAAAAGGGGGCAGATGCAGCTGCTTGAGCCCGCAAGCACTCATCGTATGGTGGCGGAAGGTCGATCCGGGCATGCGCACCTCCATCGTGATGTTGCACAATATCGTATCCGTCCATTTCAATGCTAGTGATGGAATGAGCCCGGGACCGTCCTCTGCCTTGCGGGTACGACCGAATGTCTTCTGCGGAAACGACGGAACGGGCAAGTCGGCTGCGACGGCATGGACGGTTAGCCTCCTCGGCTTTCGCAGAGCGCGGCCGTGGCACACAGGGGGTCGTTGGTGGCGTCGGCAACGGGCGGACAGGTGAACGAGAAGACTGGGCTGGTGTGAGCGGACTCAAACGCGAGGTTGGGTTCGATGACGTGGCCAAGACATTTGTGTGGATACGCAGAGCCGGCGTACGAGGCGGGACCCGTGAGGGCACGTAGGGTTCTATCGGACCTGGAAGTGATAGTCTCCTAAAGGACGGGGATGGTGACGGGGATGGTGAAGACGGAAGCGGTGCACAGACGGCGTTTTCGATGCTAATATCCAATACGCTGGCTGACTTGTTCAACCGATTCGCCTCTGTGGACTGAGGGGATACGGGAACCGAAGACGCATTTTCTGCGCCAGTGAGGTCGAGACTCATCGACGGATGGTTCGCAACAACTTGGATATCGTGACCCCCTTGCGAGTCCGACACCCAGCTACGTGGGACCACATCTTGAACTTGGGCAGTAGCCGTGCGGAACCGGTGCCGCAGAAGGACCCAGAAGAGACCAATTCCAATGAGCAGAACACCCACAGCAGCACTGAGGCAGGCAGCGACGATAAGTCCAACACGGTGATGTACAGCCTTTGGGCTAGCCGAGGCGACTACAGGTGAGGTCGCACTGTCGTCAATATATCGTAGCAGCGGGAGTGGCGATACTGCTGACGACCGTAACAAGAGGGAGGGGGTCTCGCACACCCTCCGCATCGTCGATGTGACCTACGAACGCAGGCCGAAAGCTGAGCACCCAAAGCAAGCCAACGTTCAAGTTTGTGGGTGAGACTCACTGTGGATTGCCAATTAAATGCCGCCGCTTGGGAAAGGAGCAGGGAAGCAAGGGGGATTGAGAGGGGACGGGGCATGGGGATATGGACACGCTGGGTGTGGTCCCAAGAGAAGGGCGTGCAAAGAGCGGACCCTAGGTGCAAGTGTGGACATTAGTTATAACAAGCATAAACGCCCAGGGGACCTGCCGATCCGTAGCGCGCGCCATTCTTCTGGATTGCCGAGTCAACCAGTTGCAGTCATTGCATTGCAATTGGCGCGCCAACGGAGACCTTCAGTTCCCCCCCTCATGCCTCATGTCTTTATAATTGCCTGCTTTGACACAGTAGCAGTCAGTGGCACAGGTATCAACTATGCAACCATATATTGAGTGCATTCATATAAAGCTATGACATGGAGCATCGGGGATTTAACCACGTACTACCTTCCACCCCTTGCCCGGAGTGAACAAATACACTACTTGGATACCGGCGAGCCGCGTGGTCCTGTGGGTTCTGTGCCATGGCACTATAAGCGGAGCGCCGCCATTCCCGCCCTGAATGTGGCCGCTCTCCGTCTCAAGTCCCAAATAAGTGGAGTTCAGTGGATTCTGACCCACTGTACACCACAGCCAGGAGGGCTACTCTGTTTCAAAAAGTGATGCGGTTGGGGTGTGCCGGATCTCACGAGACATCTCATGTGAGTCACGGTGCGGCAAGTCGCGGATGTCGGTTGCTATATCAAGAAGTTTTTTTATTGCCAGTCGCCAGTCAATCCGCAGCTCCCAGCACTTGCTTGGCGGCTCAGATCTCAGACCGAGCAGTACGGGAATTTACTCTGGGCAAGATGCCGGCCGCTCCATAGTGTGTAAACTGTAGAACAACAAACCATCGGTCATTCTTACCACCGTTCTCTGATTTCAAAACGCGTCCGACAGTCCGTGCGAGTGGTCCGGTGACATTGCCGCACATGAGTCGAATAACATGCTGCGCACTTGCTAAAATGTAACACCGCTAAGCGACCTAGTCCGATTACAAAACCACAAACAGAGCGGCCCGCATAAAACTATAGTCGCGTCATACTGCCGCGTCAGAGCTGAGAGCAGCGAGGAGTGTCGTTTGCGTCGCACACCTACCTGCACCCTCCGGGACGATTGGACAGCTTGACTGTGAGTTCCTCATCACCACGAGAGCGTCGACATGAGGTCATTTTGTTAATACACTAGACAAGGATTTGTAATTCTACTGTAGTGTGGTAACCAAGTCAAAACCCATGGATACCTCCAATCGCGCTACTTACCTACGCAGTTGCTCGCGACCTTCTGGTCCACGTGCCTAGCGCCGGCGTACCGTGACAACACAGGAACATAAAAGTACGCAACTCTATTGTGTGCCCAGGAAAAAAAAAAAAAGAAAACCATGCAATACCTACCCACGTATTCCCTATACTTTTGTTAAAAAAAGAATAGCAGGCCGCACACCGTGGCGTTCCACCGCATATACTGCTTGAACCCAAGAGCGAGATACCCAATGTATGTAGTAGCAATGAGATAGCCGGGTGCAGCCAGAAGTACAAGTGCGGTCCAGATAAAGCAAGCACGAGGGTGAAAGATGAAGTTGGGAGGACGGAAAGTACTATCATTTGGCTAGTGATGCAACACCCGAACAACCAGAGTGATGTGACACAGCACTAACTGGCCTTCTTTGGCACTACGCACGAGAGAGCCTCAGATTAATAAGATCGGGAAAATTCACGTGTACTGTAGAATCATTACTTGATTTATGTATCATAAGTTGTGTACCTGTTCTGCAGCTCGAAAAGTGTAGAAAAAAACTCTTGATCCTTCGGAAGGGACACTCATCCAAGGGTAACACACATATTCATGATCAACCGGTGGACTGACATAGGATGAAATCGAAAGATAGGATGTGTTGAGCGTGACAGTCACGCACCGGAGCGAAGATACCTCTAGCCTTGCCAAATGAGGATACAGTACAGCAGTAGTCGATGGGCTGCGTCTTCGGAGTGAATGAATGCATGAACGTGCATGAACACTGGACCCAAAATAGATGTCGAAAAACATGGCTTCAGATTTCCCACGCGACCAGGTGTGAGAGTGAGTTACATCACCCTGCCAAGTTCGAACCCACCAAGATTCAACCGTCTGGTAGTTGACAATCACCACGTTTTGAATGATCCCGGGAACCACCTTGTAGCGGAGGGGGCAAACTTCCGAATGGCCAAATAAATTAAAAAATCAGATGTGCCAATGCGAAGCTGCAAACCTTGTTTGTTACAAGCACATCCATAAGAGTGTCGCATTACTGGCTAAGTAACCTCAATCGAAACAATATAAGGATGTTTTGATCCACTAATATCAAGAGACGGCAGTGTTTTGAAGGGCTAAAAGAGTGTACTCCTTAATGCATAATGGGGCCCAACGCGTAGAGGTAGAGGACGCCAACGGATCATGGTGTTGTAAGGACTTATCTCATCGATTACATAATATAAGCGATGGGAAGCGGCCGAAATAATTGCAGCTCCGAGGGGCGGTCACATCATCTAGGGCAATCCAAGCAGACCTTTGCTCGTCGTTCCAGGCGGCGGGCTCCATTTGTCATCATAACATCGCTTTCTCGCGTCCCAGTCCCTCCTGTTTCTCTGCCATTACCGCGACGTAGCTGGGAAACAACGATAAATTCATCTTAATTCTTGTATAAGATTCTTCTATTATACCTTCGTACCTCAGCTCCCCATGTCGACCGCAAGTCATACACCATCTCTCACATCCTCACGTTTACCCTCTCCACCATTGCCAATTGTCCAGCCTGACCATTTTTATGGCTCGGAGGGCGTTCAGTTTCCCCTATCGCCCAACTCAAACGGCAGGACGTGGCTTGAGCCTGATGACGACCCTCTTGCCTCGCGTGGTATACCGGTTTTCAAACCATCCATGGAGGAGTTCGAAGACTTTGAGGGGTACATGAACAGGATTGAAGGCTGGGGCATACGCAGTGGGATCGTAAAGGTTATCCCCCCCAAGCAATGGTGAGTCTTTCATGCGACTCGTGCTTCGTGTACGTGCGAGCTCTCAGTGTAGGACGGATGCCCTGCCCCCTTTAACAGACCAACTCGCTTCCGTGAAATTGAAGAACCCTATCGAACAGCACATGCTTGGACACGGTGGTCTCTTTCGGCAGCAGAACGTTGAGAAACGACGCGTCTTCAGCGTGAGGGAGTGGGCAGAACTCTGCAACAAGGACGATCGCCGTGCACCGGGTATCGACAGCATCGATCAGCGCCATGCACGGAGGGCGGCACCACCACCACCGCCCAAGTCACGGGCAAAGAGAGGAGAGAGAACGAGAGGAGACGCTACCAAAGCGGAATTGGCCGGACCGGTCCCTGTACCCGCAATTGATAAGACGGTATCGAGTAGCACCGTGCCCAAGTCTCCCAACACACCTCCACTCGATGGTGGTTCAAAGGCGTCTATTCCACCTGCGGACCCCTCCCCCGGTGATCCTCAATCTGAACAGCCAACCGATGTTGCTTCTCTCCCAACACCAGAATGTCCAAAAGAAGAGGAGGAGTCGGACGATGACGGGCAGGATAGTAAGCCTCAAAAGGTCAAGGCAAAGCGCAAGTGGCAAACACGAGAAATGAGAGAGGCCCACCTCGCAGAAAGAGCAGCCGCTGATGCGATCTTTCTCAAGTCATTCAACCCCAAAACTGATTGGCTGCCTCCAAACACACGGCCAGAGGACTACACCCCAGAATTCTGTAGAATGTTAGAAAGGCAGTATTGGAGAAATTGTGGATTTGGGATGCCAGCGATGTATGGCGCTGATTTGGAAGGTCGGATTCTTTCACAACACCATATCGTCTATTTGACGAAAGTTATCTATCATCAGGGTCCTTATTCACGGACGAAACCAAGTCTTGGAACGTTGCTCACCTACCATCTTTACTGAGTCGCCTTCTTCCCAGTTCAGCAAATGGACTGCCCGGAGTGAACACGCCATATCTCTACTTCGGCATGTGGCGGGCAACTTTTGCATGGCACGTCGAAGACATGGATTTGTTTAGCATCAATTACATTCACTTTGGCGCCGGAAAGTATTGGTATGCGGTCCCACAAGCTCGGGCGTCCGCTCTCGAGCAGACAATGAGAGGTATTGCCCACTCATTATGCTGCAACGTATTCTAATATTCCTCCCAGGTCATTTCCCCGAGCCCTCGAGGTGCCCGCAGTTCCTCAGGCACAAAAGTTACCTCGCATCACCTATGATGCTTGCTAAGACATCATGTCGTCCCAACACTCTCGTGCAGCACGCCGGAGAGTTTGTCATCACTTATCCAAGGGGATATCATGCGGGCTTTAACCTTGGCTTTAACTGCGCCGAAAGCGTCAATTTTGCACTTGATAGTTGGATCGAGCTTGGGCGGAAGGCGCAGGCTTGCAACTGTGTCAATTACAGGTGCTGTTTGCGTTGTACTCTAGACGAAGTGAAGCTCATATTCTCTGTAGTGTCCGCATTGATGTCGACGAGCTCCTTCGTAATCGAGAGCTTGAGCCAGGACCCATTGCAAAGGCCGACATGACCAAGTCCAAGTCTACTCACTCGTCGGGTCCTCGGAAACGCAAGCCCGACGAGAATGATACACCGCATCTAATGAAGAAGGCGAAGGTCTCGACACATATTCACGACGGTCCTCGGCCTAAGGTCACGATTAGATTGAAACTTGGTCCGCGACCACCTGAGCTTGAGCCATATCCATGCTGTCTCTGCGTCTCTGCGTCGCGTGATGGTCTACTTCCTGTTCACGACAGACCCCTCATACAACATCCAGCGTATGCAGACATCAAGGTGTGGATGGCGCACGAGAATTGTGCGCGTGTCTTGCCGGAGACCTGGTTAGACGAAATCGAATCCGGTCCGACTCTGGCAGACGGCACAACGAAGCGCGAGAAGATGGTGTTCGGCGTTGATGCTATAGTGAAAGATCGATGGAATTTGGTGAGTAACGTCCGACCTCGCGGGCTTTGTCGGTTCACTGATCACGTTGGCGTCCAAAGAAATGTTCGTCTTGTTCCAAGAATCGCCCAAAGATGCATGGCGCGCCAATTCAATGCACCAGGGGTAAATGCTCCAAAGCATTTCACGTATCCTGTGCACGCGAGGGAGCAGAACACGGAATAGTCTACAAGGAACTGGACGAAGTTGAAAAGGACGTCGTGCTTGTGGACGCGGGTCCCACTCCGACACCGTCTACACCGATTGACGTCAGTATCGATGGTGCTGTCTCACCGTCTCAGGACACCTCAGACGCGGTTGATTCCATGGCGTGCAACAAGCAGACAATCAAGGTCGTCAAGAAAGTGGAGTTTCAGCTTTTATGTCCCCAGCACAATCCTGTAGGTGGTGTCCGGTTTGAACTTGACGGTCCATTTTCTGAGCTTTTCCTAGCTCATGCTCGAAGCAAAGAAGGCAAACAAACAAGACAAAATCCGGAAGGACCTCCTCGCCCTTGAGCCGATGTCAAGAATCAAGATTCGCGTTAGTGCTGGCATATTTGAAGTTTCGCTCGTCAGAGTCATCGAGGAGTCCAGCTCAGTTGAAGTTTTGTGGGATCGTGGCATTAAGCGCGAGTTCAAATGGGGTAGTGTCGTCTTCGGTGATCTTGGGGGGCAGACAGTCGGACAAAAGCCTGCTGAGGCTGCACCAGAACCAGAGCGTGAGTACTTCGTCACATCTTGAAGACACTTTTGCCCTTAGTTATTTGTTGGTGCCGTTTAAAGTGTGCCAAGCTGGGCCTTCAGCCAAGCCATCTGCCACGACTGCCACAGAAGCCAGCGCAGCGTCACAAGCATACGCCTCCTACCAGCACCGCACGGGAGCATATCCTGCCTGGGGATATCACTACCCCTCGTATCCGACTGCGATTGCGGCCTCCTCGGTACTCCCTACTTCCAAGCATGGAGACTCCGTCACAAGTATCACCGCATCTGGCACGTTCGCCTACCCTTACACTGGCGTGCAGTACTCAACAGGGCAGTCTGCGTACGTTGCTCCTCCCATTAAGTATCCATATGGGGCTCCGGCGCTCCCCACCGCTGCGTCGTCGCCCTCTGTCGGGGCTAAATCGACCTTGTCCGGTGCGCAAACTCAATCGGAGCAGACGTACAACGGAATTCAGTGGAAACAACCTTATATAGGGCCACGCGACTCTTCCACCCCCGTAGAGTCGCAGGCTCAGAACGAGTCGTCGTCATCTGCGGACCGTCGAACACCGACACCAATCCCGGACGAAGTTGTGTCACCACTAGGTGATAATGGCGACCTAGCACCTTCTGGCGACAATTCTGTTTCCTCTTCCGTCTCGATGGAGCTTATGAGTTGAACGTTGAACCCGGATGATAGTATAGGACAAACACCTGATGGTTTTCGATACTTTTGCATATCTTTATCTCGTGTATTTTATGTGCCTCCAGGTGTCTCGTTGGTGTATCACGAACTCAGGGTATTCTTCTGATAATTCGTTCCGGTCAGCTTTTGCTCACTGCGGAGATGACTTTGCGTGATGCTTCAAGTATATTGCAAGCGATTCAATTTCGGGTTGTCTGCTATCAGACGGAACATTCACCGTTTGGGGGACGGGCGTTCTATTGGCAACCTCTGCGCGTACCCCCTTTTACTACGGTAGAGGTAGACATACGCAGGAATTGTGATTGAAATACGGAGCATCACGACCAATAGCGGAAGTGAAGACGATCGATGATCACTCCAACTCATCTCACTGCCTTCTATGTTTATGTTTATGTTTACGTTCGTGTTCGGGTCAGTGCGCGCCTCAAATCAAAGAGGATCCACTTGAACGCCGTCATCTTGGCCACCATAACTTCGATGTAACTGGTCTGGGATGTGGACTGTAACGTTCTAGAACTGCACATATTTCATCCGAGTCCTCCCAAGCCCCATTCCAGTTACGGGCTTACTTGTCGATCGTGTCTTCGTTCAAGGGAAAGACTGCCGCGATGCGCGCAATCCCAGGATAGGGAACCGCAGTAGTCAATTCCTCCATCCTTGGAGAGAGTCACGCGAAGGGTGCTTCCTCCTTATCACTGTCTCCGCCGTTTTGCACGCCAACTGCCTCCGAAGAGACGGGGTTGGTTCACAACAAACCACTTCTTCTATCACTAGGCGCAGACCGTGGCCATTTATAGGAGGATGGAATACCGCTGGTCATACGAAGGTCCCGGTATGCATAAGGGCCCTGGCTCAGTGCTTTCAAACCGCACGTTTGACTCCCATCGTATTAAGGGGATGCTAGGGCGAGGGTGTATCGTAGAGGTATGGACAGCAGTCCGGATTGGGTCCCGATTAAGAGCGAGAAGAGGAAAGAGGGATCGGTTGACATAATGTGCGGTCCAGCACATCACCGCCGCTATCGCACGTTATGCAAGGCCTTACTTTAGTAAGGACTAGGTATGGACAATATATTACTGACACTGCCGCATACCGTAATCGTAGCATTTCACTAATACGAATAGTGAGGCCAGTGAAGGCCCAAAAAAGAGAGAACCTGATACTGTGCTGTGGTTCCAGGAAGGTTCGAAGACTATATACTCAGTGGTACCCCGCCATGACAGCTACAGAAAAGGTCGAGGTCCTCTCAAACCGCTTACAGAATGCTTCGTTATAACGCCCATCAAAGGAAGGGGTCAAAGAATCATGGAAACCCGGGTCAAGAGCGCGAAGATCTTGCACGGCGTCTGCTGATCAAAATGCGCCCTTAGAATGATGGTCATTCGAGATTAGGGGGGCGTTTGGCCGATGTGCGGGTGTCGGGGTGCTTTCCTGATATAGACAGCACGGTATCCTGAACGGAATATTAAATGAATACGGACCCGACAACGCGAGAAACTCACTTCGCTCTTTCCCAGACTGAGAAGCTCAGAACGTATTTCCGAAGACTGTTTGTTAAGGAATGGAAGTAAGGCGGCGTGTAGGGTATCTCCGCGGTAAGGCGGATGAGCGACGAAGAAATCCGATTCAGGACTCCATCGGGGTCTCTGGCACCGATGGTGTCTCCCCAGACGCCTCAACCTGCTCTGAACTCTCAGGCTGTGGTCGCGAGATCTGGGATTCGCTTCCGCCTGAGCCATTCCCTTTCCCCCCGTTGCGACTCTGTGAAGTCGTGTTACTTGGATCGATGTTGCCGGTGATCAGGTCCACGACGTTAGCATCCCTACCATCTGCTTTCTGCTTTTTAAGTGCTCTCTTCCCCTTGCGACGGGTGGGCAGATCGGACGGCTCGGGAGGTGCACCTTTAGGGCGGACTTCGACCTGTTTAAAGCGGATACGCTGAGAGGTATTTGTGAGATGAGTTATTTTGCGGCCAGCTCGATCATGAAGGTCTGGCATATGCTGTCTGAGCGATGATATGCAATGCACGTAGACGAACTAACCTTTTTCTTCCGTGAAGAGAAGTTCAGTGCCGAGTAGTGACTGGTGGGTTCCCTGGAAGACTGTCCCAGAAAGCTGAAGAAACGGAGTTGGCGTGTCCAACCCCTACAGGAGCTTTTCTTAGCCACTGTGTGAGAGGATCATCTTTGTATTTCAACGCACGATGAGACGATATGTTGGAGTACTCGGAACAAGAGTAGGCTCGACTGCGCCAAGATCGAGGGTGACATAGGAGACCTCCTCCATGATTTCGCCGTGCTCGTTGCATTCGTAGAGACTATCAGAACCGAAAGCATCTACTTGGCGGAATCCAGGTGCGAGTCGCTCGTCGGGGCTCATCTTGATGGTCTGAGACGAGACGAGTGGGTGACGGGTGCTGTGGTCCTTCCTTTTTGGGAGCATAACAGCCTGCAAAAAAATGGCAACTAGCCAGCCAAGTCAGGGTGACCAACGACTCTCCGATACAATCACCTCCGTTTCCTAGTATATTTCCGATGGCAAACCCTTGACCCGTGGCATTGTTTATATCCTCCAAGCGTTTGGAAGGCGCTTGGTCTGACTTGACTTGACTTTTACTCATGGTGACTACCATATTTACTAACGCTCTCTGTCTCAGTGTCGTTGTCTATGTTGCGACCCTATGAGGGTTTCCATGTAATTTGAGGACTATTGTGTGTATGAGGCTCGGCTTCACTATGATAAAGATCTAGCAGATTCCACATCTGGTCCTCTCCAACATTGCATCTACACGGCTATTCTCGAAACAACTTCTTTTACCAATCCACTTTATTCATGGGGAAAGATCCCGATTGTACGTGCTCTCGATCATGCTGGCAGTTATAGATGATGACAATCTATGTTGTACTCCCTCAAGGTGTATATGTGTCCGAGTCAACCGCCGTGGGGTGAAGGCGGCTTGTTTAATCCTTGCGTTCAGGATTAGTGCTCGGATGGGTAAGTATACCTTGATGCTAGAGATTGGCCATGGGTTGGAACTCTGTTCGTACATACAGTATCACTTCAATAAAGTCAATTCGTTTGAAATATGATGCATATGATGGCTCTACCGGATCCAGTTCGGGCCGGCTACGGAAGAGTTTGTGGCACGTGTCAGGTGATGAGTCAGGTGATGCTATTAGGTTCCAACGTTGGTGCTGTGTACGACCGTGCCTGGTTCTACATTTATTAGTTTTCCCCAGGCTATTCAATGGCGCACTATGATATCTTTCGCGATCAGCTTGGAATAAAGTATCCTGCCCTCGGCCATGCCCTGTGGGAGCCAAACCCCGGAAGTCTGTACCCTCCTGTGGAGGTTGGCGACGTCGGCTACATCCGCGAAGGCAAATTCCACTGGCTATTTAATGCCCTGCTCCCCGCGGACCACCCATCTCATCAAAGATTTGGGGTACCAGAACACCATGAACCACTTCGGCCTGGCGTGGGGGTTCATCATGTTAACAGCGGTGTGCTGATTCCCAATGACTTCTGCTCGTATGGCGTCACCATGGCGTCTGGTGGACTAGATGTATTTGCCACCGAGTAAATCAAATAACACAGTTTATATTTTATTGCCGGCATATCACTGACAACCTGCTCAGGCCAATAGGCTCCGCAGACGTCTCGTTTTACTGCGCAAGGAAATGCGGTGCCGTATTATCACTCCCAGTGACAGCCCAACGTAAGGACACCATCGCCCGGGGAGATTTCGCAAAGTGGATAATTAGGCATATCGACACCTGGTTCGCGTTCACGCGACGCCTTGGACTGGGGATAGACCAGATGGAGGACATGGTCCTAGTCACTGGGCGTGATCGCACAAAATCCTGGACCAATGTTGCATTCTTCGAGGATCGAGCGGACGCACAGGTATCCTTTGGGGTTCAAGTCACCGGTGATGTCGGTGCCAGCGTCAACTGGCAAGTCTCGCGCAGGCATATCCAAGGAGCAATGATGAACCAAGGCCCAAGCGGCGGGGTATGTGGCGCAGAGTTATTGCAGGGGCCAACGAATACTGAAAGCTCCGACGTGCTCCGTTAGGGCTTACCTGAGGACCAATGCATATTTGTCCGAGGGTTTCGTGTGACACGTGCTTTTAAGCTATTCCCGAGACTCAGAGGAGCGGCGGGACACACTCAAGATCCAAGCGAGCACGACCGTGAACCAGATTTGGAAGTAGAATCGATACCAAGTTTTGCCAAGGTAATCTAACTCTTTCTGGACAATCCTAGCCCTTGCCCTCATCATAGCTTTGAAAGTACCGGGATCCTCTGCACGTATTATCAGAGTACATCGCTGAAGTGAGTGCTGCGAACCCATGTCGTTATGCCTTCGCCACGCGAGCATACGTGGTCCTAATGTGGATGCGTAGCGGGCTCCGGAGTGCGATTTTGTGCTCGTTCACGACGACGACCTAGACCGACTTCGTAGAATTGGCGATGGGACTGTGAGTTGGATCATGGATAAGCGTTGTTATTAACTCAGTTTCTATCTGTAGTCTCTGGAGGCTTTCCAAACAGGCGCAATAGTGGGTTGCCTCCAAAGGTCCGAGCCGGAGATCGCCCTTCTTGTGTATGGTGAGCACCCCAGGAATTACTATCCTCCCAATTTTTCCATAGTAAAGGACTCGCCCAAAAGATACGTCATCCGCCGAAAACAACGCGCCGAGAACAGATACGGGAGGCTCGACGGTGGCGCTATTTTCCGAAGAGCTCAGAAGTTGGGGTGAGCTCTTTTGCATTTCGGTGACGATATCGCTTAACCACGCTATTTCTCGCCTATAGCTAGAACAACTTCACCTGTGCGGCTACCGGCCTCCCTCACTCAACGATCCACAGGTAGGCAGTGTCACTTTGTCATTGATCTGCGCTAATTGTATATTTTGTAGAGTTGGACTCTGCACGCCTGGCCAACCCGTCCCAAACCTTGAGACACAGAGGTTACTTTATTCATGACGGGGATGTGACCTTCAGGGTGCGTGCGCCATGTCTACCGGTGGTGATTCCCTACTTGAATAGCCAACCACCTCTTGTTCAGGTCGAAAATTACATGTTCAGAGTGCACAAATATTTTTTAACCCGCGAGTCTGCCTTTTTTCGTAGGCTCCTTACGCCCTCCCCAATTCATGTTCAGAACCCACCAGGATCCTTGGAATCGAATCCGATCGTTTTAGATGCCCCGTACATAACAAGTGAGGTCTTTGCACGGTTTTTATGGGTCTTCTATAATCCGTAAGTCATCAGCCATTTATTTCCAGTTGAAAGTTTCACTGATGTCCTATAGAAAGTACTCGGTCTACGACGCGACCCTGGATCAGTGGTCGTCAATTCTATATTTGGCACAAAAATGGGGGTTCAAGGACGTTGAACATCTCTGCGTACGAGAACTGGAGAAACTGGATCTATCGCCAGTCAATAGGATCGATATCTATCAGCGATTCGGGCTCGAACCCGCGCTTCTTCTCGACTCTTACGCATCCCTGGTAACGCGCGAGTACCCTATTGGGCTCGAGGAGGGTCTCAAGCTCGGTCTCCAAACCAGCCTGCAGATTGCGGTGGCTCGAGAAAAGGCTCGTAGCCCCAACACGGGTGTTGGGCCGCGAAGTCCCTCTGCCGCCCAGCTTGCCGGCCCCGATTTGCACGATTTACTATCGGATATCTTTGGGCTCCCCAAGATTCTCGCGAACGAACGAACGAAGTGCCCCCACGCACGCACCACTCACTGCCCCCCATGAAAGCACTCTGATAAGACCAGCAGGGCACCCGCCCTTCGGCCGAAAGTGGAAGTAACAGTTGGTCGAGTGGACGAACATGAAGGCAGTGCAGTACGTCGTGGTGGCCCATGCAGTTCTAAGGGTTGTTACCCACAGATAAGCCATACTCGCTGTATCATGTGGGAGGTCGTAGCTCGCTTGTTACCTGTATTTGTGTCGTGCTGTTATCGTGGTCAAAATGTACTTATCGGTCTCACACGTAGACTAGCCGGCTATAGAAAAGCGCAATATTTTCGTGGCCGTTCATCGCGGGCCTATGTACTACTGTGCTGAGACGAAGTCGACCTCGACGCGGCCTCAAGGCCTCAAGCACTGTGGGAAGTCCATGGATTTGTTTGGCTCTGTACGATTACGTGTGCGCTTAAAATCCTCCTCATGCACACAACCACGGCGCGTTCAGCGGGCAAGTCTCTCTCACCTTCCTCGAAAAAGTGGCTCGCGCGTCATTTTGATGACCACTATGTTCGCCAGCGCCTCTCCCATCCCTCTCAATACCGTTCGCGCTCGGCCTTCAAGTTGCTCGAGATTGATGATCGCCACCGACGCTTTCTGCGCGCCCCCGATGTTCGCGCGGTGGTAGATCTTGGTGCTGCGCCTGGTGGGTGGAGTCAGGTTGTCGCAGGATTCATGGGGTGGCAGGGAGAGGCGTGGGCCCAGGCAAGGGAGAACCAAAGATCCGACCAGGGTGATGGACGCTGGGGGCTCAGCCTTGACGCGCCAAGTGGACACTGGAGTGAAGGTGCTGAGGACGCGAGCGTAGGTGCTGAGGGTAGAGGTGTTGTGATTGCCGTGGACAGGCTGAGGATGGCGCCGATTGCAGGTGTGCATACACTTCAAGCAGATTTTCTTGCACCTGAGACTGCGCCGATGGTGGAGGCTATCATACGTGGCCAAGCAAATCCTGATGGAAAGGCAGACGTAATACTGTCGGACATGGCGGCGAATGCAACTGGAAATCGCACACACGACACACAAGATTCGCTCGATATCTGTCACGCAGTCTGGGACTTCACGCAAAAGCACTTGAGGAGCGCGGAGAGTATCGGACGCAAAAGAGGGGGGGTTTTGCTGTGGGTGTATCGATTGTTCTATTTGAGATCAGACAATGTTGAACGACTGTGTAGGCTCAAACATTTTGAACATCCCGAGTTACAACAATTCCGCAACGTTCACCTAAACCCAAACTTCCACAATGTGCTATATATTAAACCGGACTCTAGCAGGTCTGCTTCCCGAGAGGGATACTGGTTGTGCTTTGGCTTCAAAGGCGCAACTTAGCGCATGGTGCGCGAGGGGAACTATATTCGGAGGGTTCGGGTGGGCCGGCTTGCAGACATGGAGTCATAGTAGAACCACTTAATTCAAGCAGAAAAAATATCGTATACATAGCTTCGATCTTTCGGAGAGTAGTACTGAGGGGCTAAACACGACCATGACCACTCACTGCGGACTATACGCCGCAGCGCCCCATATTCCGTTCGAGGCAAGGAAACGAGTCAAAAGGCTGACACAACATTTCAAGCGCCAAAGCCGTAGAGGGTACGCCCTGAACGTTTGAGGGCATAAACGACGTCAAGTGCGGTGACGGTTTTCCTGTTCAAAAGCTCATATAAGCAATAGCTTTCGACGACTGCGAAAAAAAAAACCTCTTGGCGTGTTCCGTGTATGTAACCGAGTCACGAATAACCTGTTAATAGCGTAGATATGTCAGCTCACTATGCGATGTCGGGCATTCTAGTACGCCATGCTCGCATTTTCCAAGAAGATTTTGAGAACACCGCGAGTCTCTTCGTAGATGAGTCCAGAGATACGCTTCACCCCACCACGGCGGGCGAGGCGGCGAATGGCCTAGTGAAGTTTGTTGAGACGAATACAGGGGGCGAAGATCATGAGGGGGGTGGCATACCGGCTTCGTGATACCTTGAATGTTGTCACGTAGAATCTTACGATGGCGCTTCGCACCGCCCCTGCAAGCAGGTCGTGAGTGATGCTATTGTATGTAAGAGATGGAGACGTACTTTCCGAGACCTTTTCCACCCTTTCCGCGTCCAGACATGATATCGACAGTGTTTGCTGGTGGGTGTGAGTGCTGTGGTTGTTAATGCCATGTTCGGTCGTTTCGGGCCGGTATATGGCCCCCGGAAGCTCTCGGAGATGGCCGGACTGTGACTCGAGTTGCGCGCATTTATGCAGTCTCACTTACTCTCCTGCCAAAGATCTACTGTTCGATCACGACGGCCAAACGATGTCACAGGCGACACCGGATGAAAAGTATCACTTAATAACGCGACGTTTACAGGAAGTTCTCGGTGGAGATGCGATCAAAGCTTTGCTCGATCAAGGCAAGACCCCCAAATGTTATTGGGGTATGTACCATACCACTGTCAATCGTATTGTAAAATGGCTGACCGTACTTCAGGAACCGCGCCGACGGGTAGACGTCAGTTATAGAATACCCTAACGCCGTTTGTGATGGCAACTGATTCTGGTGGTGTCTAGCACACGTCGGATATTTTGTTCCTCTGACCAAGATCGCGGACTTTCTAAGAGCAGACGTTGAGGTATATGCATCAGACATGACTTTCCATGCGATAGTATGCTGAACCTCAACCTGGGCAGGTCAAGATCTTGCTTGCGGGTGAGCATGTCTACGACGTTGTACGTAGCAAATCATAATGCACGTCCACAGATGTGCACGCCTTCCTTGATAATATGAAGGCCCCTCTTGAACTGGTCGGGCATCGTACCAAGTTCTACAAATTTGTCCTCCTTGCCGTCTTCGAGTCACTCGGCATTCCTACTTCAAAACTTACCTTCGTCGAAGGCTCGTCCTATCAGCTCACGAAGGAGTACAATCTCGACAACTACCGGTTGTGCGCGACGGTGACTGAACACGACGCAAAAAAGGCCGGAGCGGAAGTTGTGAAGCAGGTCGAGAGTCCGCTGCTGAGTGGCTTGCTCTATCCTGGTTTGCAGGCACTAGATGAACAGTATTTGGACGTGGACTTCCAATTCGGTGGTGTTGACCAGGTGCGCAAGTCCGTGAGTGTGCCAAAGTTTTCGCGTCCTGACGACGGTGGTGGATATATGCAGCGGAAAATTTTCACGTTCGCAGAGCTATACCTCCCACGCCTCGGCTATGCCAAACGTGCGCACCTCATGAACGCGATGGTTCCCGGCCTGGCAGGCGGAAAGATGTCCTCTTCCAATCCGGACTCGAAGATAGATTTCCTTGACCCACCCGATGCCGTGCGGCGCAAGATAAAGCACGCATTCTGTGAGGAGGGAAACGTCGAAGATAATGGTGTCCTTGCCTTCGTCGAGGCTGTACTCATTCCCATATCGGAGCTTCGACTCGAACGCGCAGTGGGAAAGACCGGCTCGAATCCTGAGGGCTCCGGAGCTAGTGAAGAGCAGCAGAAGCCGTTTGCGACCGAGGGTGCGCCAACGGGGACCGTATTCAGTATACCAAGGGACGAGAAGTATGGCGGCCCCATGCACTTCTCCACGTATGCTGCCCTCAGGGAAGCATTCGAGAAACGCGAGGTTCACCCGAAGGACTTGAAAGGCGCCGTGGCAGACGCCCTCGCGAGCCTGCTTGCACCAATTCGCGAGCGATTCGAAGAAAGTAAAGAATGGCAGGAGGTTGCCGAGTTGGCCTATCCGTCCCCGGTGCCAAAAAAGAAAACAAAAAAGGTGAGTGTCCCGTTAAAGATGACGTAACAAGGATGACTGAGGATAGTATAGGAGAAAGTCTACCACCCGCCTCCACCAGGGAAGGGAAAGAATGCTAACCCTGGGGCAGCGAAAAATGCGACGACGGACGCGCTGGCAGTTCAATCGGAAGACCAACGGCACCAGCCGCAAGTTAGTGAGGAAAACCATAATGGATAGATAGACACGCGGAACGTCCGCGCAGATCGTAGAAACTCCAATGAGGGATCATCCGAAACCCCACTGTTGTACCTCATTGCCTGATGCCTTTCTACCCGAGGATGATCATTCCAACGAGTAGGTGTAATCGTCCACCAGACAAGGAAATAGTGTGAGAATGAGATAAAATATATGCGTAGTCGTGGTATTGATTAGTATGGGCAAGAGCCCTGCGTCTAGTAAATGTACCGGCGTTTACTGGTTTTTCTTGCCCTCGGCCATACGCTCTACTTCTTTTTCTGCGGCGAAGCCTGCCTCCTCTTCCTCCGCAACAAGCTTTTCTTCAACGACTTTGCGCTGTGCCTCATCAAGACCCCTAGTGGCGGCACGAATTCGCTCGCGGTACACCCTGTACTTGTTATCCGTTCCGAGAATGCGGTCCCACCACCGGAATGAAGTGGAAAAGTTGTTCACGAACGCCATGTGGTGAAAATCGTGGTGCTCAGCCCCTGACCAGAACGGGACTATGTGCTGGAGCGACCAGGGGAAGTCTACACGAAAACCCATCAACGTGTGTAATGTATAGGTGTGCAAAATGTGAGCTTACCGTATCCGGAGTGCGCATCAATGGCCTGGAAGAGTCGGAGGGTGATCCAAATGTAAACCGTGACGATGTGCAGGTTTTGGGTGAACTTGCAGTACAGCAACGGTCCGAGAATCGTTCCTGTTCCGAGAATCATAACTTCGAGCGGATGCGCGTACTCCGCAGCAAGACCGAACGGGGCAGAGTATTTGTGGTGCAGCTTGTGGATGTGCTTATAGAGCAAGGGGGTGTGGAGGAGCTGGTGGGCTACAGGAATCGAAAGGTCAGTATGGCCCAACATGGTGGAGCTCATAATGTAACACGAACAGAAATAATGAAACATGTCTTCGAAAAAGAAGAAAAACGCCAACTGGGGAAGCATGGTTTGCCACGCAGGGAAAGGAACCTGCCAGGTACTCATGCCAAAGGTTTCAGCGATCGGGTGGAAGAGGAAGATCTTGAGTATTGACACGGTCAATAACTGCTGCGTCGACTAGACAACGGGACACTCACGGCCGGAGCTTCCACGGTGAAGTGGGAAAAGAGAACGAGCTTCGTACATTCCCACTGCTCCTGTGGTGTAGGGACTTTTGCAGGTTGTAACTTCCACTTGCGGAAGTATGGGATTGCATCAATGATGATCCATGGTACGCAGCGACCAAAATAAACGGTCTACACAGGGGATGAGTGTCCTTCACCAGACGGAAACCAATAAACATACCTCATGCAGGAGGAGAGAGGCAAGGCCAGTTGCGATTACAGGGTTACCAATCCACAGGTACCATGCCATCCATTGCCTTTCGAACCAGCTTAATTGGGTATAATCTACATGCAAGCCAGCGTAGAGCTGTGAGGCCGTAAGGGAGCCAACAGAGGTGGCGTTGAACGACATGGGGAGAGGCAGAAGAGAGGACCTGGGAGAGTCCCGGGTATAAAAGTAAGGGGAAGAGAGTAATTTCAAGTAAAAGTGGTCTGAGTTGCGGATAAAAACGCGTGACGTGACCTGGGTTGTCCGCGTGGCACGGATGGGTGCTTATGTGATAGACATTAGCACAAACCATTCATTTATTTGTTGTTGAGTACGTTGTACAGATACAAACATATAACGCAAGATGAAAGCGGACGATAGCCGTCGACGGTCATAAATTTAATCGCTTTTCGCCATTCTAACACGGTTTGCTTACTTGCCATTCACGGCGCCATTGACCTGCGACAGAGCTGCGTCTGCTTTGCGTAGGTCGCCTTCGCTCAGGGACTTGAACGGCCCACCACCAGGTGTACTGGCGCCAGACATGACAGATGAGGCACGAGAACGGACTTTCATCACTAGCGGGCTGCAGTCGTATGTCAACACCAAGCTAGAGCAAGATCGGCTAGGCACATACAACGGATAGCTGTCGTCTTCGTCCTCTTGCCCATGCGGCCACTGGAATCCTCCTCCACGATAATCGCTAGTAGTCAGTGCCTGCATCTATAGAACGATGTGGTTTGAGATAGCACTAAAAAAAGCAACTTTAAGAGACTTGCCTCTTCCGTCAAAGTTCCGATATCTCCTGGCGTGGCAAAGCCTGTCATCCTGAATCTCGGACTCGCTGGCGTGCTGATTGCCATCTTCTCTGGGCCAGAGGCGAAGTCAAACTCGTCTTCTGCCTCGCTATTGGAATAAAAGGCGTCTGGGTACGCGCGACGAAGCCCGAGCTGGCGCGCCTTAGAATACTCGATGCCCAGATTCTTCCAATCCAGTAAAGGAGACAACCTCTCCACGCGGTTACGTTGGTTGATCCGCTGTCGTCGTGTCTTTAGCGTAAACGAGAAGATGTACTCCGCAAGTTGGTTGACCGAATCTTCAGGGGACTTCATTCGCCTATCGACAATATAGCAACCTTCATCGTCCGGCCGCTCGATCATGTCTTGCATGAAACAACCGAAACCGGAGAGATTTGTTGTGATGGACGGGATACCCATCTACTCGTGATTGTTAGTCAATATGATTGGGAGCACAAAGAGTGCCAGTACATACGACGGTGCACTCAGCGGGCGTGTAACCCCATGGTTCGTAATAGCTGGGAAACACCCCGAGGTGGCACCCGCGGACAAACTCCTCATAGTCCATACCAAGGACCGGGTTATTCGCGTTGAGGAAGTCGGGATGAAAGACGACCTTGACCCGATCATGCGTGGAGTTGAATAGCCTCACACGTCGGATCTGACTCAGAATCGGGTCGTTCGGGTCATCTGCCATGTTGTGTGTTGTCACAGCTGGGAGAGAGTTGCGTTTGAGCGCGAAGATACGTCGCTTCAACTGGACCTTGTCCTCGTCAGATAGAAGGTGCTCTGGGGTGGGAAGCTTTGAAAAGTCGCTTACACATTCTGTGAGCGGAGACATCCCTCTAAGTGAGTGAAAGCATACCCATTCGATTTCACCGCCATATCAAACAGCCGTGCGCCAATCCGGTTCTGGATTTCTGTTACGGTATCCTTAAGCTGCTTGGTGACGGCTTGACCTTTCAACGAATCGATGGTGTACGAATGTGTTTGAGCTGGTGTGATTATAAACGCAACGATGGTAACGTTCGAACCCGACGATTGCAGCCGGTAATTAAGACGCGCAAGAGCCTCGATGAACATGTCAAGCCCCTTGTTTCGGTACTCGTAACGGCCGGCAGAAAATATGTAGAGCGTGTTGTCGAGGTCAAAGTCGACATGCCCGTAAAAGTGACCGCGTACGAACTCGTTGATCTTCTCCTTGGCTGTCGAGTGGAGATTCTGGAACTCGTGCATAGCTTGGAATTTGACGACGTTCAACCCATTCGGTAAAACACCGTCTGGCTTGCGCTTAAGGAGATGTTCTGCCTCATAGGCGGTAATGTGGGAGACGGTGGTAAAGACATCGGCGCAGTGGGCAGAAGAGCGTTCGACGCAATATCGGTGGTAGATACCACGCTTCCCCGCTTCGTGATCGACATCGAAGTATTGAAGATTGTTGTAAAAGTCGACAGAGCCAGCGCAGAGGTATCGGCCCAAGAGTGTGGCATGAGTTGTAAAGACGGTGGTGACATCGACGTGGCGCTTCCGGCAGAGAGGAATGGCAACCCCGGCCTGCCATTCGTGGAAGTGCGCAACCACCGCGGTATGAAGCTGACGAGAGAGATACTAGAGAAGAGTAGGATAAAAAGTTAGCACAGACTCGGGAGTGTTATAAAAAAAATTGGTGGGCATACCTCTCCAAGGAACCAGGCAACGACGTAGCCGAAAACAATACTCTCATTGGTTTCGTGATCGCTGGGTGGCGTGGGTATTCCTGCCAAGTTCCAGAGATCGCCTTTCCACTCATCGAGACGGTGATACTGGCTGCCGGTATCAAAGAGAAGGACATGGGGGTTGCCATCGATCAGCCAGCGACCATAAAGGCATTTCACTCCCTTTACACGCATCGACTCGAGGGTACCAGCGATGTGAGGGTCCTTAGGCTCCTCTGCCTCCACTTCCATGGGGGCTGATTTGTATGAGAGTGGGCCGATGAGCGTGTACCTGTCGCCAAACTCGGAGACGGTGACCGGGACCTTCGACTTAATGACGGTGTATATGCCGCCGACCTTGTTTGCGACCTCCCATGCGCACTCGAAGAGAATTGGGTTCCGGACGTCGCGCTTGTCGTCTGCCATTGGAGGAGTTGGCGAAGTGGGGGCCATCAGAAAAAGTCGAGGCTGGTGAATGCATTTGGTATAAACGTTACAGTTCTGTCTTGCGTCATAGTTCACACGGCGGTCACATTCGACTCTTTTGCGCTCATTTTGCCACCAATTTGCATCCGGGGCTTGTTCTGTCCAGTCCCGGCTTGAATGAGGCAGGTGCATCTATCTCTCCTACAGCTCATATCATCTGTCATCGGTGACCCTGGCGGAGCTGCTTGAGTCGGATCCTGTCGGCGTGTACGCATTAGCGGCGCGTTAGCCAAGTCGAGCTCGGATTGTCGACTTCTTTCCACCTTGTCTAGACCCGCCGCGGCCTCGTCATCTCTCGTTTCGGTTGATTTTCCACGGCGTAATCAGATCCCCGGACTGCCTAAACAACTTGGGGGCTCACTAGTATCTTCATAGACAGGAAGTTTGGAGCCCATGTCGTTCTATCGTTATGTTATCTCCGCCGCCATCTATACCTGGACTCGAAAGGTGGAGACATAGTACCCTCTCAATCACCTATGCATCTGTTTTGGGCCTCATCGATTCCCCCATCCACGGAAAGTCCCGCACCACTGTAACGTCGTTCTCGTATTTGCAACATTTCAGCAGTTTCTTTGCCGATCTCATTCCCAAGGCAGAGCCCGAACTGTTTGCGCCATATTCTTCGTCCCTTCCCCTGTTTCTTGAATGCCCGTGTAGTCAGTTCGCACTGTCAAGCCTGCAGCGGTTGTGCTTTCGGAGTTGAGCGCATTGTGATATAGTCCTGAGAATATCGAAGACGGGACTCTCATAGTGGGGTTTTCCGACCCTTTGCTATATTCAACATCTTCATTTCGAGCAACGGGGATGCTCATTATTGCCCTCCAACGAGTACGACGCTAAGCAACTAGTGTCCGATAAGGCTTCTGAGTTGAGCTCTGCTGTTACGACCTCGGCTGGCGCAAGAACCAGATGGCGATCCATCGTTATAATTGACTGTACCTCGGGTACACGTAAATCAAAGTAAGTTTGATCGTAATATTAATCAGTACGGTTTAATCCCGTGTCCGCTCATGGTACGTCAGCGACGACGGAACCTCTCTTCGACCTTTCGACTGTCTGGAAACCCTGTCTCGATGCATGGTGGTCCACTCGTTCATGCGTGGCTTTTGAGCACCAACTGCCCGATCCGACTTTCCGTTGGAGGCAATATGTATCTGGTTCGCCTTTAAATCAGAACATACTGGGTCTGGGTCTGCTGTGTTCTTCCCTGCTGACCTGACCTGCGCACAGCATGGTCAAACTTGGAGTTGCGAAGTCACCGATGTTGTTGCTTTCCGGGTTGCTGCTACTTCGAACAATCATCAGAGATAAAAGTTCCGCATCTCCCTGCAGTAGCATTCGTCGAGGTTGGTGCAATCTACGACTTTTAGATATTGTGTACGATACCTACAGCAGGACCTTATGTCCTCCCTCAACCAAGCAATTCACTTGGGCACGAAGCTGTAGTTATTCACCAGGTGATAACTTCAGATCCTCGCTGTAGTTTTTGGGTCGAGCGTTCAAGTTGACCAACAGCGCGCGGAGTGGACGCACTGGCATTAAACCCACGAAGAGGGTCGTGTTAATATCAAGCATGGGAGAGCGAAGAGCGAGATGGATGATGCATGTAACATGAAAAATACTGCGGCAACTCGTTATCCGCGGCTCGACCCCTTACGGCGGGGACCTCTCCTTTTTTCTTTTTTCAGGAAACCTCGCGTTTCTTGCCGCTGCGTTTACCAGCGATATCCCACTTGCCGAAAAGCAAACTAGGGGCCATAGTGAGCGTGTGGCGTGAGGGAAGGGAGTAGTGTGACGCACTCAAAGGCAGCCATGATTGTCCACTTGCGGTTGTCAGCTTCTGGGAACACAAGAGAACGTGGGCCGTAAAAGACCTGGGGTCAATGATGGCGTGAGTGAGGTGTCATAGAGGGGCCAGCAATGACTAGGAAGATACGAACCTCGTCGTCGACCTCGTGCTTCTTTCGAGGCAAGCAGTGCATGAACTTCCAATCGGGGTTGGCGCCACCCTCGCGGCAGAGCGCCTCTGTCACTTGGTAGCCCGCAAAGTCGCGCACGCGCTGCTCGTACTCTGCTTCTTGTCCCATTGAGACCCTGTTGCATGATGGAAATCAAGTTGAGTCAGTACCAAGATAAACGACTTTGAAACTAGAGTACCAAGTATCAGTCACAACCACGTCGGCACCTTGGACTGCCTCCCGCGGATCTGTGCCCCACCAGATTTTCTCGTCGCACTTGAGCTCCTTTACGCGGTCCCACACAGATGTCGGTGCTTGGTATGCTGGCTTTGGAGGTGTCGCAACCCGTAGGTTATGACCAAGTCGCGGGTAGGTCACTAACATGTCATTTAACACATTGGCGGAATCGCCAACGTAAGCAATCGTTAATGGTCGGAGTGTGGGAAGTACAGCGGTATGTGCCTTTACTGCGGGTGCAGGTGGAGGAGATGATGGGTCAAAGAGGTGGGCATGCTCGTGAAGTGTGAGAAGGTCTGCTAGAATTTGTGTCGGGTGCCAAAGTGAGGACAAAGCATTGAGTACAGGTACTGGTGAGTAACTCGCGAGCTCCTGGGTGTACATCAGTGTGGTCAGAATGCGCGCACGAAAAAATGGCAAGATGCCGCGTACTTCGATTTCGGAGTGGTCACCAACTCGGGCGAATATACCTTGGCACATTCCACCAATGACGCGAGCCGTGTCACGCGGTGACTCATTCACCCCAAGTTGTATGTCTTCTTTTCCCAGAAATAATGCACGACCACCGAGCAACAGCGATGCCGTCTCAGCAGCCACACGTGTGCGAGTGCTACGCTTTGAAAAAAGGAGGGCAATAGACTTGTTGAATAGGGACTGCGAGGGCATGCGAAGGCGGGGTTGCTTCCCTGAACTGATCTGGGGTGCGAGCCAGGGTGTGGAAAGCTGCTTGAGGGAGTATGCATGTGTGACAACGCGGAGAATTTGGGGGCCGGATAGATCGGCCAGTGTCATTAGATGAGGGACGACTGCCATGACACTTGCAACGCTGAATTAAACTGAAAATGAGGTGGTGTGGTTGGTTCAAGGCGTAAGAAAAGGCGTTAAATTACGCCCGGAATGCCGGGCCGGAACTTGTTTGGCGCGAAAAGGGGAACACGTTGACGACAACACACTTCTCCAGCATCGTAGCAAGACGAGGTGCGTTCGAGAGCTGCTGACATGGCATTTGGTTTCCGCCGACGAAACTTGACACGTATCTTTATCCTTATTGCTGCTGCCATCCTTATCCGTCTCGCCACTTCGCGTGGCCCATCCTCCTCCGACACCAAGCTACACGAGATACAGGGCCATGGGGTCCTCGACTTTGTCCACGGTTCAGAGAGCGTGTTGGACGCTCGAAGATATGGGTTCTTGCAGTCGCGGTTTGGGAGAGATGAGAGAGAGGATCTCATGAGCGATATCGTGGATAATGGAGTAGACGACTACTGGGAGCGTTTTCAAAAACCTTAGTGAGTCCTGTTCCCTTTCTTATTTCGCGTGTGTTAAGCTTTGCATAGCATCGTCGGCTCAGACACAGCGCAAATGGACATCCAGAGCGTCATGAGCTCTATTGAAACGCTCCTATCCCTCAACGGTTGGGTCGCTGCTCACTGTCCTACTCTCGTTCGCCCATTCGGCCAGAACAGTCACGAGCACGCATTCGACGATCTTATTGACAAGAATCACCTATATTTTGTTGGCATCGTTATCCATTCTGCCGACCACTTCCTCGTTGATCAACTCGCTGTCATCGTGCAACTCGTGAAGCGCTTCGGCCCTTCAAATATCTTCGTCTCGATGCTTGATTATGATTCGTCTGACTCCACCGCTACGCTCACGGATCTATCAGAAGCGGTGCTCACATTATTGGGGGTGCCATATAGGATCAGGCGTGTCTCCGGCATGACAGCTGATCCCGTCGCAGCATACTATCCCGCGGAGGAGGCTTACATGCGCAACCTCGCACTCGAGCCTCTCAAAGAGCTCTATGAACGGCGGAAGATCAAGTTCCATCGAGTGATTTGGCTTAAAGGTTTCACATGTCCCAACGACATTTTGGAGACCATCAAGGTCAGCGATGCAAATGACGCCGCTATGGTTTGCGGCATGGACTGGGCAGAGCATAACGGCCTTTTCATCTTCTCTGATCGGTACGTAGTAAATATATCGGCCTGTGGATCCTTGCCCAAGACCTTTCAGGTGGCGCACTCGGGATATAAATGGGGACCAGTTTCGGCAGTCGAAGTCATCCTCGAAACCTGATGCGGTCCCTCCGCGGGACGAGGTGGGTGCCACTCGGTATTCGCAGCACTTGCCTTTTCAAGTTTTCTGCTGCGAATCTGGGACTCACGTTGTCGATCCTGCTCAATCATACTACAATGGCATCACGTACCGCGCGGGTACAGATTTCCACAACGTGTCAACGACGAAGACTTCGCCAGAACGTGCACCGGATGCACCGTGCTTGGACAGCAGCCAGGCGTGGTTTTGTCGAGACCTTTGGCTTCAGAAGGCCCGCGAAGGCATCCAAGAGATGGACGCGAGAAACTCCGCTGCTCGTCGTAAGCGAGCGCTTGAGGATGAGATAAAGGAGGAAGTTGAAGTTGCCCATCGTTTGCCGAACGACGCTGATCCCGACGCCAATGCGGGATCCGACTACGATGCAATGCCTGATTCAGATGTGCCCGCTGAAGACGTGTCGACGTCAACGCGCTTGTCAGTTCCCAACTCTCTCTTTCGGCCCGCTCGGATCCTTGTCAATCCTCGCTGCGTAACCACGTATGCAGGCGTGAGCCATACGCAACTCGCACTAGATCTTTTTGGTACCGAGAGGGATGATCATGGCATCGGCGGGGCAGGGAAGTATGTCTTGGATGACTGGGAGGGCGCTCCGGATAGCTTTGTTTGCCAGGAGCAGAGGTAAGTGCTAATAAACATATGGGCTAAAGTTGAGTACTCATGCTATAATATAGGCAAACTGGTGGTCGAAAAGCTACTAAAACCCAAAGAAGGCTAGCCTACTCAATCCATGAGGATTTGCAGAAATATCTTTAATGTGATTGGCCTTAGAGGAAAGAATTTGATACACTTAGGGATATTAAGAGCAGTGTTAAGATCCTAAGTAAACAGTGTTTTAAAGTCTTATCTAACAAAACCTGCCTATACAATTCCCTCCCTTTGACTTATATTTTATGAGGATAGGCTAAGATATAGTCTAATGAGGTATTAAAACCAAAATAAATGCTGTTACACTCTATAGCTGTTTTCATATCTATAGATCACTCAACATAAATACCATGACTGTTATGGTATACCCTTGTGTAAGAAATGGACTGACATCAGTATGATGCTACACTATATGCACACGTGACACACAGTATATACAATGCTTTGGTATATGAACATGCCCCTCAGTCTCTTACGTTCTATGTTGACTGAGGGGTACGTACTTATATTCGCTACGCTTCTATACACAACTAACCTGTACCCTAGACGTGTCTAGGTACACCTAATATCAGTCTCTTATGTTCTATGTTGACTGAGGGACGTGTCTAGGTTCTAACAGGTTATGGGCCCTGAGGTCTAGAACTAAAACACCCCACTCAGTGAACATTGAGGCTCCTTGTCTTATCCCTCCCATCACTTAATAGCGCTTATCCATCCACTGCCCTGATGTTGGCTACTGGAACTCCATTAGGTGCCCCCAGCAGCCCTCCCAGCGGGGTGACTGCTGGTCCCCCCACAGGAAGCACCACTATGACCGTCCTGCCCACTGGAGGGACACCTTCCATTATTGCAACCATGGGGACCCCTATTACCGTCAAAGGGGACTATTACCTCAATCTCCTGAATTGCTCCCCTGATCTGACCTGGCCTGTGGACTTGGTGCTCGATTGCTCAAAATCTAACTGGGGGGTGTGGAATCAGTGGCTGAATCAGATCTGCGATCAGTGCCACTTCACCACCTACCTCAATTGTTGTGATCCGACTCACCACGGACTTACTTTTCTTTTTTACCTTATCACTTTCCTTACCCTCGGACTACCTTGGAGTACTAACCTGTTGACTCATTACCATGTACGCTCTCTTACTCCGATTCCCCTTCTTCCCCTTTCCCCTTTTGCGCTTCCTATTGTTCCCTGTTCTACCTTATTCCCCATTTGCATTGCCTTTTGTTCTCTATTATAGTATCCCCCTCATGGGACGGACACGGAGTAGCTACCTATATAAGCTCGACCACTTGTGTGCTTATTCCCTAGTCTTGTCTTCGTTTACCATACTAGCGAATACCAGACTTGTGTCACGGATCGGACTTTACTGCTTACTATCAGGTTCTGACTACGGTAGTAAGCTCGTGATTGTGTACATTAGTCAGGGACATTCTCTTTCACGTGTTATCAGCCAGCAGTAGTATCACATGGTACTTTAGCAGCTGATTACTAGGATAGCGATACTAGGGTTCGAGCTAGATACGCTATAGGTCAATACTGTTCGGGAGGCGCTTTAAAGCCCTCTATCATTGTGTATAAGTAGTAGTCGCAGAAGACCAAGGATCGCCATCTTAGTCTTCTTGAATCATTGGTTTCTCGACTCCACCCCTTCAGCAAGATACCCGAACTCCTTAGAAGGAGCGCACTGCATAAGGCTTACCAAGAAGGCCTTCCCAGTTGCAAGGTCACGACGTGTTTGGACTCAGAGGTCCCACGATCGACTTAGTATCATATCAGCTGAGTACTTGCGTCTTGCCATCGCCTAAAGCAAGGCTCGTGCTTACCGAAGCGTAACATTAAGACCAAGATCTACCACAGTGGCGCGAGTATCCACAAGAGAACTTTGGGTCCAAGAAGGATTCCGATCCTATGAAATCCCACGAAAGGGAACAAGAAACGTACCAGTCTGCTATCTCAAACAGGCCAGCTGGGGGGATATCAACGGAGTAGAGGGGTACTTGATCAGAGGAATACACGGACCACGACCAGTTGAGTTCAACTTCGAACGAACTTGCTGGTGCAGAGTCGACCGAGAAGACGACGAGTGGAGAGTCATCGACACTCTACCTCATAGATACGGGTGCGACATTTACAAAGAAGAAGTTGTCGCAAGAAACGACTGGGGGCCCATCGATGGAGAAAACCAAAGTATCTCGGCATCCTCAAACCCCGGAGCATCAGACAGTGAATCAGAAGGAGAAGAACCCGCTCAAGAACTAGAACCATTAGAGCCAGAACTCATCAAAAGAGCTGAGCAGATCACAATTTACCCTCCAATGGCTACTCTAACAGAAACGCAGGAAGTAGCACTTCCTATCAACCCAGAAACCGGACATGTCATGACAGCGGATGACACCGCCCTATTCCGAGCGATCGGACCAGATCAACCTGATCCCCCAACAGGCGGTGGCCGACCACCGGTTAGACTACCTGGAGGAAGCCCACCACCAGGAGGAGGACCACCGGGAGGAGGACTACCAGGAGGAGGACCACCAGGAGGAGGAATGCCCGGGGCAGGACCAATCGGAATACCAGGAGGGCACCACTCCGACAAATTCGCAGGGAACTCCCCGGAAGTATTCAAAGGGGATCGACACAAGACAGAAGAGTTCCTCACACAGTGGGAACTATACTGGGGCATCAACAACAATAACCCTATCATGGCCAACGCCTATAGACGAGCTATGTTATTCCTCATCTACATCCAAGGAAAGGATGTTAACAACTGGATTACGGAGACCAGCAGATGGCTCAACAGACAAGTTTCAGGCGGAATCGCCGATAACGACCCACGACTATGGATCGAAGTCATCACAGCCTTCAATAGGCGGTTCTCGAACACGCTGGAAAAAGAACAAGCCCAAGCCATGCTCAAAAGAGGAATCAGAATGACAGGAGGAGACATTGACGCGTACGTGACGCAATTCGAACAGTTAGCACGCCAGGCTAACTACCGACTGGACTCACCACTCACAATGGACCTGTTCACGGATGGGCTACCCCGCGATCTATACAAGAAAGCGTATATGTACGACAATCCACAAACCTTCCAGGAATGGAAGGAAGCGGTTATCAGGAGGCAACAACAATACATACACATGAAGGCCCGATTGGAGCAACATCGGGGTCTCAGCAATCAAGCAAAGCCACAAGGAGGCGGCAACACTACGTGGAGGAACACGAGGAACACCGGATGGGGACCTCCGCGCAACATACTCAGAGACCCAAACACCATGGACACGTCAGCAGACTGAGTACGAGGAAGACTCACAGGAGCTGAAGAAATCCAGGGCAATTGGGATCGAGCTCACCCTCGGAACCCACCACCAAGAGGGGGATTCTTAGGACGAGGAAGAGGGGGTCGACGGGACATAAGGGAAGTAACCTGCTACACTTGCGGGCAGAAAGGACACTTCAGTTGTAACTGCCCACAGCATACCTATAACCAACCAAGTAGCAGCCGAAGGACCGACGTCTACCACGACGACAGGGAGGAAGAACCCGTCCGTGCCACGAAAGCAGAAACCCCGCAACAGAGAGCCGACCAATGGATGAAGGGAGTGGCCGCCGAAGAAGATGAGGTCAAGGACCTCATACTGCAGGACCTATGGAAAAGAGAGGATTTTCGAAGCGCCTGAACCCATCGGCCTGGGTAAGGGCATTAAAATGTAATTCTGTGATCATAACTCGCTACCGTTCTATGAGAATTCCAGTATCGATTCGCACGAATTACGCCATGGCCGACATCAGAGCATTAGTGGACTCAGGAGCCACAGACAATTTCCTAAGACCCGCTTTTATAAAGCGGATGGGGATTGGAATGAAGCCACTGGAACGGCCCAAAAAGATATGGAACATTGACAATACCGAGAATCGAGCAGGACTAATCACCCACTACGTAGACCTGGACGTACAAACAAAAGGAATCCACAAGGAGATGAGATTCCTTGTCACTGACATAGGAAATGAAGACATCGTCTTTGGCTACCCGTGGCTAGCCACATACGAACCAACCTTCAGCTGGAGACACGCAGTAATCAAGGAAGACGCACTACCCGTAGTCCTAAGGACCGTTAATCCCAGGATTGCACGGTTAACACTCGCAAAAGCAATGACCGAGGATCAAAAGGAACAAGTCGTCACTCAACTAAAAGAGGAGGAATTCGTAGAGGGAAGGACCACTTCTACGGAGCTAGCGATCAAGGCGAAGCAGTATACTACCAAAGCTGAGTTACCGATCATCTACTCCACGTATCACCAACTATTCAATGAAGAGGCATCGCATCGATTCCCACCCTCACGGGTATGGGACCATGAAATTCAACTCAAGAAAGGAGCACCCGAATCGATAGACTGCAAGGTCTATCCACTTACGCAGGAGGAAGATCAAGCCCTCCAAGCCTTTCTCATGGAACAACTCGGCAAAGGATACATACGACCATCGAAATCTCCATATGCATCACCATTCTTCTTTGTCAAGAAGAAGGACGGCAAGCTACGACCGGTACAAGACTACAGATGGCTCAACGCGCTCACGATACGAAACCAATACCCATTACCTCTCATCACTGACCTCATAACGGATCTTAGTAACGCCCACATATACACCAAACTCGACGTATGGTGGGGTTACAACAACATACGGATCAAGGAAGGAGACGAAGAGAAGGCCGCATTCAAAACCAAATACGGCCTATTCGAACCAACGGTAATGTTCTTTGGACTAACAAATTCTCCCGCAACATTCCAGACGATGATGAACCACATATGTCGAGACATCATCACCAAACACGAACTCCGAGGAACAACGATAAGGGTATATATGGATGACATCGGCATCGCAACGCACACAGGACACAACATGGACGACCACATCGCAGCGGTCAAAGATGTATTGGAAATATCAGCTAAGCACGACCTCTACTACAAACTAGAAAAGTGCTTATTCCATGCGCCCCGTATGGATTACCTGGGGGTAATCCTTGAAAAGGGGGTGACACGCATGGATCCTGTTAAAATCTCCGGCATCAAAGACTGGCCAACACCCACCAAAGTCAAAGACGTCAGATCATTCCTAGGGTTTTGCAATTTTTATCGCGCGTTCATCCGAAATTTCTCACACCATGCAAAACCGTTAAATCAACTAACCAAGAAAGGAGCGGAATGGAAATGGACGGGGACAGAACACGATGCGTTCAACAAACTCAAAGGACTTGTCACATCGGAACTGGTATTGGCACACCCACAGCTGAGTAAACCATTTGAGTTAGAAGTTGATGCATCAGGATTCGCAACAGGAGCAGTATTACTACAACGGAAGGAAGACGGGAAGAGACATCCCATCGGCTACTTCTCCACTACACTCAACGAAGCAGAACGAAATTACGACATTTACGACCTGGAATTGCTAGCTATAGTCAAGGCCTTCTGACACTGGCGACCATTACTCGCAGGATCACCACACCGCACGAAGGTTTTCTCAGATCATATGAACCTGCAATACTGGAGAAGCCCACAGAAGATTAGCCGAAGGGTGGCAAGGGAAGTACTAGAACTATCAGAATACGACTTCGAAATTCACCACATCAAAGGATCAGCAAATGGCAGAGCGGACGCGCTATCATGGAGACCAGACTACGATCAAGGAGAAGAGGACAACGAGAATATTACGGTATTACCGGACAGACTCTTCATACGCGGTGCCCACGTGGAAAAAATACGGACCAACAAAAACCGCCTCACCTCCGAAGACACCACACTAGAGGATCCCATATACGAACAAAATGAGGACACTCTGAAACCGTGGGTAGATGCACACCGTCTCAAGAAGATAAACGGAGTTTGGTACAAAGACGCATGACGAGTAGTAACTGGGGGCATCCACGATAAGCGACGTATATTGCACGATCATCATGATCTCCCTGCTCACGGACACCCAGGAATTAAAAGGACCGCCCAATTGGCGGGACGTACATACTGGTGGCCAGGACTGGTCAAAGACGCTCTGGAATATGTCAAGGGGTGTGCCGAATGTCAACGCATCAAGGTCCAACATGGACGGAACAAAGCACCCCTCAACCCTATATACCCCAAACTGGAAGCAATGCCATTCGAAACCATAGCCCTTGACTTTATAACTAAGTTACCAATATCTCAAGGACACGACACGATACTGACGATCACGGACCACGATTGCAGTAAGGCGGCAATATTCATACCCTGCAATGAAGAAATTAGCGCAGAAGGAGTCGCCAATCTGTACCTCAAACATGTTTTCACCCGCTTTGGACTCCCCACAAAAATCATAAGTGACCGTGATCCTCGTTTTGCCAGTAGATTCACGAGGGAACTCTGCAGGATATTGGATATCAAGCAAAATATATCCACCGCATACCATCCCCGAACTGACGGACAATCGGAGTGGACGAACCAATGGGTGGAGCAGTACCTACGGTTCTGGACAAACGAGAGACAGGACAACTGGTGCGAATATCTACCACTTGCAGAATTCGCGCATAATAATTGGCCACATGAATACACTCGGGAATCACCCTTCAACCTCCTCATGGGGTACAACCCACGGGCCGATTGGACGGAGAAACCGTCGCCAATCCCACAAGTGACGCTGAGAGCAGAACAATTCCGAGAAGCGCGGAAACGCGCCCAGGAACTGATTGTCAAAGCACAACAATCATGGGTTAAAGCAAAAAATGGTCCAAAGTTCCAACTCGGAGACCTCGTGTGGTTAGAAGGACGCCATCTCCGCACTCACCAACCAACGGCGAAACTCGCTCCCCGAAGGCACGGACCCTTCACGATAGAACAGGTGATGTCCCCTGTCAATTACCGGCTCAACCTTCCTCCACAATGGAAAATTCACACAGTATTCCATGTGGACCTTCTCACCAAATATCATGAGACTCCACTCCATGGGAAAAACTACCAACGACCGCCGCCCGATCTGGTAGATGGGGAAGAAGAATATGAAATCGAGAAAATTCTAGATGAACGGCACTTCGGCAGAGGACGTAAAAAGCAGTACCTGGTCAAATGGAAGGGCTATCCCGACTCGGAGAACCAGTGGGTCAACCGGGAAGACTTATTTGCCGACGAAGCCCTTGCGGAGTACCAAAGTTCGAAGACCACATCACAAACACTTATAAGGAGTGGAAAAACCCACGATGACCTTCCATTCTCTCCCACTACTACCACCACTACTACCAACAACTCGTCAATGCCTTTTACCCCCAATGCCGCCCTCACGTCGTCTTTGTACTACCTCGGAACCCCTGAGAGGATTTTTGCCGTCGAGCTGGAGGAAGAGCGGGCATCTATAGCCCCTACTGACACCGCGGAGGTCGTCATGGCTGAGAGAGACAGAGCCAGGTCAGAGGGACCCATTACCGAAGCTGAGTTCAACAGCACCCTCGCCCAGTTCCCTGCTCAAGGACGAGGAGCAAACAGTGCACGACTGTCCCCCGACGTCGATGGGCAGCCCGCCCTGTGGCACATCCTCAACGCCGACACCGGACTGCCCATCGCAGACCGACCTTTCACCACCGCGGAAGTCGACGACTTTCGGCGAGCTCTCGACCGCGGTGCAGACGTCTGCGCACGCCAGGGAGCGGTACGAGGAGCTGACGAAACCAAAGAAGTCGTGGAAGGAGGTGACCGACAACTGGAGGGAAGAACAGCTACGAATAGCCCAACACCGCATGAAGGAGATGAGAGAGAAGAGGGAGAGATCACAGGCAGCGAGGATGAGCGGTATCCAGCTGAGCACCCACACATTCACTATGGGAGAGAAGCTAATGCTCCACCTCATACAACACGACACGCCCTCGCCACAGACGGAACCCCGCTGTACCGGGGTCATATCCGTCCCCAGCTCGCCGACCACGCCGTCTCCAGCGTCGCCAACGCCTGTGCGCCTCACGGGTTCCGGGTCAATCGGGGACCCGATTACATTCACTTCCCCATCACCACCCCCGACGGTGTGACGCGCCAGGCAAAATACGTCCAGGCCATCATGAGCAACAACCCCATGGTGCTCGGCCTGATCGACGAGTCCGACAGGGTGTTCCTGAAACCCCTGTACGCCGCCCCACAGTACGTGGTGCATCCTGAGACCCACTTCCAGTACGCGCAGGAGGACTTGTTCCTCTTCGACGCAGGGTACGACGCCACCGGGACCATCAACCGGGCCATCGCCGAGTGCAAGGACGTAAGCCTTGCCGCGGAAGTCAAGCGGTACCGGGCCCTCGGAGCGGAGTTGGGGCGGCTGGAGGCGAGGATCAAGGAGTTGCGGGAGACATGGGGGCGGTTGGCGACGGACAAGGCACTGTGCATTAGTAGGTTGGAGCAGGCACGGGCAATGCAGAGGATCGAGGATATACAGGCGGGGTGGATGGGACCCCCAGGGCTCCATGGGCATCGCTCCTGAAAAGGGGGTGATGTCACGGATCGGACTTTACTGCTTACTATCAGGTTCTGACTATGGTAGTAAGCTCGTGATTGTGTACATTAGTCAGGGACATTCTCTTTCACGTGTTATCAGCCAGCAGTAGTATCACATGGTACTTTAGCAGCTGATTACTAGGATAGCGATACTAGGGTTCGAGCTAGATATGCTATAGGTCAATACTGTTCGGGAGGTGCTTTAAAGCCCTCTATCATTGTGTATAAGTAGTAGTCGCAGAAGACCAAGGATCGCCATCTTGGTCTTCTTGAATCATCGGTTTCTCGACTCCACCCCTTCAGCAAGATACCCGAACTCCTTAGAAGGAGCGCACTGCATAAGGCTTACCAAGAAGGCCTTCCCAGTTGCAAGGTCACGACGTGTTTGGACTCAGAGGTCCCACGATCGACTTAGTATCATATCAGCTGAGTACTCGCGTCTTGCCATTGCCTAAAGCAAGGCTCGCGCTTACCGAAGCGTAACACTTGCCTACTCCTCCCACTGTGTGCTCCCTTCTCATCGTCTCATCCCCACTGTCGGTCTTCCCTTCGTTGGGAGCCACCTCGAAGCTTTGCGCTTGTGCTATAACAACGTGCATATACAGACCCTAAGTCGCTCGACTTAGTCCCTTGTACTTCGGTCGTCTGACCAAAGCCCCTTGTACCTCATCACTAAGTCCATCGACTTACCCCTCGAACCCTTGCTCCTTGGTCGTCCCTCGCGGACCTTCGTCTCTTAGAACTCTCTCGACCTTGGTTACTGCATACCAAGTACTTCGTCCTTGTACCCTGTCCCTATCCCCTCGTACCCTCGGTGCACGTCGCACTGTAAGGCCCCGCTAGGCCTTAACATAAGACAAGACTCTTCTACCTTGTTGCAGTAACTCCGCTTGCTGCTCCTTTGTACCCATCGACCCACAGCACCCTGAAAACACCGTGGCTAGTCTATTCATCACCTTAGATCCCGTTCACCCCACCCGAGTACCCCGCCGCCTCAGAGCAGATCTCCCGGCCCACATTGTTGGCTCCGCCTACTGGTCTACCTTCCCTAGCGATCCACAAGGAGGATATTACCTTAATCATGACGGAAAAGCAGTTCCAGTTGAATTCATCAACCACCATTGGTACCCACTCACCAGAGAAGGCACAAACTTCTTCGCCTCTCCAGCACACGCTGTCCCAGCAGACCCAGCAGAACACGACTTAGGACTTGGTTGGTATTTACCCACCGACCCCAATAACCCAGACAACGCACTCCCCACCATCGAACCACCGGCTCTTCCCTCTATTCCACGTGTCCCCACTCCTGTCACAGCACCCACTACCACCACTCCACCTGTGCCACCCATAACCACCGCACCAGTCACAGTTCCTACCACCATGACCACCCGCACCATCACATCGGGAGCACTCCGATCAGTCGCTCCAAACACCTTCACTGGTGACCGCACCCTCAGCGGCACCTTCCTGAGCCAGTTCCATCGCTACTGGGCCCTCAATGACAACATCGACATCATGGCGCAACCTTACCTGCGCATCCTCACCGCCCTGTCTTATATCCAGGGACCCCTCGTCGCTGACTGGGTGGAGGCCCAAGAGAAAGGCCTCATCGCTAAAGTCAAACACTCTACCACCCCCATTGCCCGCACTGACGAAGTTCTATGGGACGCCTTTGAGGCTGACTTCAAGAGTGCCTGGGCTGACTCCACCCGCGCCCAATCGGCCTACCAGAAACTTATGAACCTTCGCATGAAGGACCTCGACATTGATACGTATATCGCCACCTTCGAGCGGCTCACCACCGCTGCTGAATGGGAACCCACCGCCAAGGGCACCATCGCCCAGTTCAAAGCCGGACTTGAAGAGTCCATCCACCATCGTGTCCTCTATAGGGATACCTGGCCTGTCACCATGGACGAGTGGAAGAATGCAGCACGAAGAGAAGTAGAGCGAACGTGCGAGCTGCGCAACTCTAACCTCCTCCTCAACAAAAAGAGGACCCAGTTCCAGTCCACTACGCACACTACACAACCCCGTCACACCCAGTCCCACAACCATGGCGTCATCCCCATGGACGTAGACGCCACCACCAGCACCCCCCAAAAGCTCAAGAAGCTCACCCCCGAAGAACGCGAGAAGCTAACAAAAGAAGGACGCTGCTTCCGCTGTCGTCGTCAGGGACACATGTCCCGCGAATGCCCCCAGCGCCAGAGCACCTCCAGTGCTCGCACCACCTCCACCTCGCCCCCCACTGCACCCTCCACCACCGCTTCCACCACTCCCTCTACCAGTGTCCCCAAGAAAACCAAGGCTCAACAGATTGCGGCTATCATAGCCAGCATGACTGAAGAAGAGCGAGGAGAATACCTGGATGACCAGGATTTTCACGATGCCGAACTCTAACAGCCGAGAGCAAGGCAACCATTAGCACCATGTATAGTACGAAGAACGATTCAATGACAATCCCCGTTCAAATTCACATGTGGCACGGAAAGGCTGAAGTAGAAGTCCTCCTTGATAGTGGGGCAACCAACAATTTCATCGACACTCGCACCGTCTCAAAGTTACACCTTGGGACACAAGAACTACGCACCCCCCGCCTCGTCCACAACGTGGACAGAACCCTCAACCAAGCGGGCTCCATTACCCACCTCACCTACCTCGTCATCAACCAGGGGGCACAAGCAGTAAAAATGCCCTTATACATCGCCAACCTCGAACACGACCGCCTCATCTTAGGTCACCCATGGTTCAAACGATTCAACCCCAGAATCGACTGGACCACCAACACCCTCGAAGGAGGGGACCTCGCACTCCACTCCGTCTCTTATCACAAACGCGTCCACCTCCAGATCAACAGCATCGCTCAGAAATGGGCTGAGAAGGCCATCGCTTCTAAAACCCCACCAGCGACCGACATTCCCTCCGAGTACCAGCATCATGCCACAGTCTTCTCCGAGAAAGCTGCACAACGCTTCCCCCCTGCCAGAGAAGATGACCATGCCATCACCCTCAAGCCAGATGCCCCCACCACCATCAATTGTAAAGTATACCCCCTCACCCCGGTTGAAGAAGAAGTCACCAAGGAGTTCATTAAGGAACACTTGGAGAAAGGCTACATCGTCGAATCTAACTCCCCCTATGCCTCCTCCTTCTTCTTTGTGAAAAAGAAGGATGGCAAGCTATGCCCCACTCAAGACTACAAACCCCTTAACTCATGGACCATCCGCGACACGTACCCTCTCCCACTGATTAACACCATCCTCGAACAGCTCCAGGGGAAGAAGATCTTCACCAAGTTCGATATCCGCTGGGGCTATAACAACATCCGCATCAAAGAAGAAGACCAGTGGAAGGCCGCATTCAAAACACCCTTCGGCCTCTTTCAACCTCGTGTCATGTTCTTCGGCCTCACCAATTCCCCCGCTACCTTTTCCCGCACCATGAACCGCATGTTCCGCCACCTCAAGGACAAATACCCCAAGGAACTCTTCATCTACATGGATGACATCCTCATCGCTACTCATGACGACCTACCACGCCACCGCACCATTGTCCATGAAGTCCTTGACCTCCTAGAAGTCGAATCTTACTTCCTCAAACCCTCCAAGTGCGCCTTTGAACAACCCCGCATCGAATACCTCGGCATCATCGTAGATGGTGACCAGATCAAGATTGACCCTGTCAAAGCAGATGGCCTTTGTGACTGGCCACACGACCTCAAAACCCTCAAGGAGGTCAGAAGCACATTGGGTGTCTTAGGATACCAACGCCCCTTCATCCCGAACTTTGCCAACATCGCCCGCCCCATTACCGCACTCCTGAAGAAGGAGACCCCATTCCGATGGACTCCCGAATGTCACCACGCCCTCGACACCCTCATCTCCCACGTACTCTCCGATCCTGCCCTTTCTCAGCCAGATATGTCTAAACCCTTCCAACTAGAAGTCGACGCCTCCGCATTCGCCACTGGGGCGATCCTTTCTCAGAAGGACCATAGGGGGAAATCCCGCGCCATCGGCTTCCACTCAAAGACGTTCACTGAGGCAGAACGGAACTATGATATCCATGACAGAGAACTCCTGGCCGTCGTTCATGGCCTGGAGAACTGGCGCCACCTCCTAGCAGGATCTCCCCATCCCATCACCGTCCTCACTGATCACAAGAACCTCCAATACTACCGTAACCCCCAACACATTAATCGTCGCGTTGCCAGATACCTCCCCAAACTGGCAGATTACCATTTCACACTCGTTCACCAACCTGGAGCTTCCAATAAGGCCGATGCTCTTTCCAGGCGCCCCGACTTCTATGATGGCTCAGCGGATAATGACCAGGTCACTGTCCTCCCCCCTTCGCTCTTTGTCAATGCCGCCCTCTCCTCCTCCCTCGATGATCATGCACGAGCCCACCAACTCAAACAGCCGAACCTTCTCTCTAGATGGACGCTCTCTCACAACCTCACTCAGAAGGAGGGCTTTCTCTGGAACGGCTCACGCCTTGTCATCGTGGAAAATGACAGTCTAAGGAGGGGGGTAATTTCCCTATATCACGACTCTCTCACAGCCGGACACCCCGGAATTTCCAAGACCCTTTGGGCTATCTCACGCGATTACTGGTGGCCAAACATGAAAATCTCTGTCACCAACTACATCAAGGGCTGCGCCACCTGTCAATCACGCAAAAATAACCCTACCAACCCAAAGCCACCGCTCTACCCCATTGCCACAGACCCCCATTCCCTTCCTTTCGAAACCATTGCCTTGGACTTCATTACAAAGCTCCCCCTATCCTCCAACTACAATACTATACTTACAATTACGGACCACGACTGCTCCAAAGCCTCCATATTCATCCCCTACAACAAAACCATAGACGCTGAGAAAACAGCATTACTTTACGCTACTTACGTACTTCCCCATTATGGACTTCCCAAACGCATCATTTCGGACAGAGACCCCCGTTTTACTTCCGCATTTACCAAAGAACTTTGCAAATTACTTCACATCGATCAGAACATTAGTACCACTTACCACCCCCAAACTGACGGCCAATCGGAACGCACTAACCAATGGCTGGAACAGTATCTCCGCATCTTCACCAATTACAAACAGGACGACTGGGCGTCCTGGCTCCCCCTTGCACAATTCGCACACAACTCCTGGCCCAGCTCCACCACCAAGAAGACCCCATTTGACCTCCTTATGGGACACACCCCATGTGTTCACCAAACCTTCCGCTTCTCCACCGTCCCCTCTGTTGACCAGCGCATGCAACAGATAAAGGAAGCACGCCAACAGGCACAAGATGCTATCAAGTGCTCGCAAGACCTCATGACTAGGTCACACACTCGTTTCACCCCCTACTGTGTCGGAGATAGAGTTTGGCTCGAAGCCCGGAACCTTCACACCACCCATCCATCTGCCAAACTATCTCCACGGCGTTATGGCCCCTTCCTAGTCACCGCTGCCATTTCACATACCTCTTACCGTCTTAAGCTCCCTCTGCAATGGAAGATACATAACGTCTTCCATGCTTCCCTTCTCACCCCTTTCAAGGAAACACCCAAGCATGGTCCGAACTTCACGGAACCTTCCCCTGACCTGATTGATGGGGAACCGGAATGGGAAGTGGAGCAAATTCTAGGGTCACGACGCAGGCGCAACCAACTGCAGTATTTGGTCAGATGGAAGGGCTTCTCCAAGGCCCATGACTCATGGGAGCCCTCGGCTCACATTCATGCCGACCAACTTGTTACCAACTTCCGTCGGCAAAACCCTAGCTCCATCCGCTCCCTCTGGGACGGACATGGAGTAACTCCATATTTAAACCCTGCCTTCTCCCCCACTCCGCTCATCATCCGTTCCATCACTCTATCCCCCACTACTGCCACTACTGCCACCATGTCTGCCTCCCCTGCTACCACCAACGACCGCTCTCTTGCTGACCGCATCGGTTCACGTGCTGCATCCCCTATCCCTTCTGAGGGAACCTTTGGTGCTCCTGGGTCTCCTCTAGGCAACCCCCTTCCGCTAGCTGACCGTATCCAGTCCCCCGTTCCATCCCCTGAGCCTCTTCCTGTCCCCCCTCGCACCAACTCCCCTGCCTACCTCCGTCTCCACACCCCTGAGCCTCGTCGCCCCCTCACACCGTTCTCCCACTCCCCATCGCCTGCCTCTTTTATCGACCTGGGCAATGACAGGTCCGATGACGACCCCCCTGCCGGCTTCAAAATCTATGATGCACGACGAGCCAACCACGCTCATTACTCCTTCCTAGTCACTGGGCTGGATGGCACCCCCAAGCGTCCCCACTACATTCGCTACGAGTGGGACCGCGAAGGACACAACCACTACATCCTAGAACGCTGTAGGGACACAGGCCTCTACCAAGACTACGGAGCCCCACTTGTAGCAGCTCCTTTCCATGGACCTCCCCCTTCCTTTCCTGATAACAGCGACCTCTCCCCCTTCCACACCGACCACCCTGACAAAGAGGCTGTTGAAACAGGCTTGAGAGTCCTCAATGACGTTGGGGTTAATGCTGATATTGATAGGTACCGCTTCTTGGAGGAGGAGCACCGCGTCTTGCTAGAAAGAGAAAGGGACCTGGCAGATGCTTGGAACGACTGGAGGAGGAGGTCAGGGATCATCCGGCAGAGGCTGGTCACATCGCAGGCGCGCACGCGCCTTCATCCTTATCTTATGGGGAACGCTTACATTCCTCACCCACGCTATACCGACGACACAATGGCGTCCTCTGGCATTCCCATTAGGGAGTACCTGGAAGCCCAACACCCAGGAGGGGAGCGTTACACCCGCTTCCCCATGCCATGGCTTCACGATGAAGAGAAGCCAGGCGTGTCCTGCTGGATCCTGACCCAGGGTCGCGAGTCCCACGCCTCCCAGAAGGCCCCCCTTCCCAATCCTCAGCCCGTCCGCCCCTCCGTCCTCAAGTGCACCAAGTGCCGTGTCCCCAACGTCACCCACTCCACCAAGAACTGCCCCATGTGGCAGCGCTGCTTTTACTGCGACAACGTAGGCCATCCTGCGTACAAGTGCTTCTACCCCCACTCCAGGTGCTTCGATGGAGAGAGGTGTCGTGTCCCTCCCAAGCACAAACGCTTCAACGGCAGTTGTGAGTGGTACTTCAAGTCATGGCAGTCCTTCTATGGGAACGACACTCATGATAACGACTACGACGCCTACGACGACGTCAATTGGGAGGCGGAGGACCGAGGTGATTGATGCGTGGAAGCATCTACCAAGAGCAGGGGTGATGTTGTGATCCGACTCACCACGGACTTACTTTTCTTTTTTACCTTATCACTTTCCTTACCCTCGGACTACCTTGGAGTACTAACCTGTTGACTCATTACCATGTACGCTCTCTTACTCCGATTCCCCTTCTTCCCCTTTCCCCTTTTGCGCTTCCTATTGTTCCCTGTTCTACCTTATTCCCCATTTGCATTGCCTTTTGTTCTCTATTATAGTATCCCCCTCATGGGACGGACACGGAGTAGCTACCTATATAAGCTCGACCACTTGTGTGCTTATTCCCTAGTCTTGTCTTCGTTTACCATACTAGCGAATACCAGACTTGCCTACTCCTCCCACTGTGTGCTCCCTTCTCATCGTCTCATCCCCACTGTCGGTCTTCCCTTCGTTGGGAGCCACCTCGAAGCTTTGCGCTTGTGCTATAACAACGTGCACACACAGACCCTAAGTCGCTCGACTTAGTCCCTTGTACTTCAGTCGTCTGACCAAAGCCCCTTGTACCTCGTCACTAAGTCCATCGACTTACCCCTCGAACCCTTGCTCCTTGGTCGTCCCTCGCGGACCTTCGTCTCTTAGAACTCTCTCGACCTTGGTTACTGCATACCAAGTACTTCGTCCTTGTACCCTGTCCCTATCCCCTCGTACCCTCGGTGCACATCGCACTGTAAGGCCCCGCTAGGCCTTAACATCAATGGCACTTTCCACTGCCCAGATAACACACTCTTCCCAATGGCAGCCCTCTGCTGGACAAGTAATGACCACGCCCTTTGGGGCTTCATCCCCAGTGAGAATCCTGGGGGATGAAATGGAATGGGATTGATTGCAAGTGAGATAATTCAGTTGCATTCAAAGTACCAGACTATATCCGTTCAAATTCATGTGAACCCTTAATATGTATTGGATAATTTCAATCCCATTTGAATGCAGTTGTTTCTTGCTCGTTGAATCTCAATGATATTAATAGTAACTGATTGATCTGCACTGATTCCAGCTGATTTGATTCACTCTCAATCAATATAATACATTTATAGTCATTCTAGTTCTCTGCTACACAACAAAGGTCCCATGCACATACAGTCCATATGTGCCTGCGTATTTTGGAAATTGCCTAAAAACGACAAGTCAGCCTAACGCATATATGAAGGGAACATTAGTGCATACCTATGAAATGTTCAGGCCATAGCAGACTGCGCTGCCCTCTTTGCGTCTTTCTCCTTCTGTTTGTATGTCTGTGGATGGAGTGGTAAACGTCAGAATGGTGCAATTCAAGGATATGATGGCTTACCTTGCATATGGCCTTGTCCAGGTCAGTCCACACCCTCCTGAACTCCTTGCGCGTGACTTGGTGGTCCTTGATGTAGTCGATTGCAAATAGATTCCTGTATATAGTCGGTTATTATCTTGGAACATAGAACTAACCAATGAACTCACCTTGTGGTTTTTGTCGTCCCAGGATGCATGAGCATGGCTTTCTTTGACTTGGCCATTGGCGGACAAGTGTTAGACATGCTGGCTGCCTCTAATGCACCAACGCTTGAAGTGCGCATTGGGGCACTGGCCGTCGAGGCTGATGAAGTCAACGCCATGTTGTCGTTTAGTGTGGTCCAGGTCTGCTCTGGAGCACCAGTGGTTGACCACGAAGTTGAGGCATTGGCTGATGGGGCCCTCGAGGCTGTTGCTGCACTGCCTCCCATATTGCTCGAGGCGACGGATGATGGGGCCCTTGAGGCTGTTGATGCACCGCCTCCCATATTGCTCAAGGCGACGGACGATGGGGCCCTTGAGGCTGTTGATGCACCGCCTCCCATATTGCTCAAGGTGATGGATGATGGGGCCCTCGAGGCTGTTGATGCACTGCCTCCCGTATTGCTCGAGGCGATGGACGATGGGGCCTTTGAGGCTGTTGATGCACTGCCTCCTGTATTGCTCGAGGTGATGGACGATGAGGCCTTCAAGGCTGTTGATGCACCACCTCCCATGTTGCTTGAAACTGGGTATGGGTGGTGTCAGAATGTGTTTAAGAACTTGATGATATAGAGACTTACTGTCAATAACCTCCATCGGTGACATGCTCGGGGCAGGTCTCTTCCTGCTGATGCTCGCACTGGGGAGTAGGGTTAATAATATGCTGTAAAATGTATCAAGACCCACTCACAGTGGGTCTGGGACGGTCTGGATACTGACGCATCATCGTCAGTTATGTGTGGTACCGTACATATTGAATCTATGTACCCTGGATGCTCGAGACGCTCCTTCGCGCCGAGTCGGCGTCTTGCCGCTCTTGGCCACTGGAGGGGGTTGAGTCGGGTTCGTGGGTGAGGCCCCCAATGACGGTGGGGTGTCGGACTCAGATTCGGACGTAGATGATCTGTTGGATGTTGTCTTGTGTGCATCCGACTCGGGCTTGGGTTTGGGCTCGTGCTGAACTATACAAGCGTGTGGCAAAGGGATGGCCTGTGGAGGGGCGGGAGGGATGTCTCTGGCGTGCGGACGAGTGCGCTGAGAGGGAGCAGGATGTGGAGGAGAGGGAGGGACATCTCTGGCGCGTGGATGAGTGCGCTGAGAGGGAGCAGGATGTGGAGGAGAGGGAGGGACGTCTCGAGCGTGTGGATGAGGGCGCGGAGAGGGAGCAGGCTGTGGAGGAGTGGGGGGGACGTCTCTGGCACGCAGACAAGGGCGCGGAGAGGGAGCAGGCTGTGGAGGAGCAGGAGGGACGTCTCGAGCGCATGGATGAGGGTGTGGAGAGGGAGCAGGCTGCAGAGGAGCAGGAGGGACGTCTCAAGCGTGTGGACGAGGGCGCAGAGAGGGAGCAGGCTGTGGAGGAGCAGGAGGGATGTCTCGAGGGCATGGACGAGGGCGCAGAGAGGGAGCAGGCTGCGGAGGAGCAGGAGGGATGTCTCGAGGGCACGGACAAGGGTGCAGAGAGGGAGCAGGCTGCGGAGGAGTGGGGGGGACGTCTTGTGCGTGCAGACGAGGGTGTGGAGAGGGAGCAGGCTGTGGAGGGGCGGGAGGGACGTCTCGAGCGCGCGGACGAGGGTGTGGAGAGGGAGAAGGCTGTGGAGGAGCAGGAGGGACATCTTGAGGGTGCAGATGAGGGTGCAGAGAGGGAGCAGGCTGCAGAGGGGCAGGAGGGACGTCTTGTGTATCTTGACCTGTGCGAAGTCGACGGCTTTGTACCGGGGGAGGTGACTCTGTGTTGTCTGGGGTTGGTGAGCGGGCCCGCTTGTGGCCAGACTTCTTGGGGCTTTCGGAGTTGGGATACCGCGTTTTGTACCAGTGGGAGTAGTCTCCATGCATGATGGAATCTGCCTTGTAATGTCTGTCGCAAAGTCGAAGTACAGGGAACTTAGCTTTGATTTTCCCCCAATATTCCCGATGGTGCGCAGGCGACACAGTCGACCATGGGGACCCAATCGGCCCATAGTGTGTGCACATGTCCCTCCATATTTCCTTCGCCTCATGTTGAATATGGGTCACATAGAACCCATCCAGCATAGTCCCGTTTTCGTCCTCCAGAAACCAGAAGGACATGTTTAGACCCTGAGCGGCACGCCCAGGACCTCTATGCACCTCACCTGGATGTTGGAATTCGGATTGTCTCCTCTTCACTTCTTCTCGCATGTGCTTGAACCAGTACCTAACGGACTTGTAGTTCCCCAAGTCCAATTCAATGAGCTTGGGGTAGCCGAGCGTGTTCTCCGTAGGTGCGCATAGAGGTTGAGGCTGAGGATGAGTTGCTAGCGTATCATATGCCCTCCTGTATTGACATATGCGGTTAGCTGTACAAACGGGAAATGTTGACTTACTTGAGTGTCTGGAGGCTAGCATTAAGCCTGATGTTTTCTGAGTACAGTTGCATGTACGTTGGGTTTTGAGTGGCGAAGAGTTCATCATGCATCGCCCCATGGAGGATCGCAGTTTTTTCCTAGAAGACAGAGGTTAGATTTTGTATATGTATCATATGCGCTCACATGAGACCACATAGGATCTGATTCAGTGTTGTTGTGCATGTAGGGGTTGTTGGGTTGAGGGGTGTTGATATCTTGATGGCATGCAAATGGGGATAAGAGGGAAGCTGAGTGAAGGGGTGGGTTTGTGTAGAGAGAGACGCGTGGGTTACGATCGGTTATGTACGAGCCAGAGCTAAACACAGATCGAGAAGGTCCCCTTGCTTGATAACCAGGGGTGCCATCTTCCAAGAAACTCGTGTCACCTAGCAAGCCATTCAGTAAGGCAGTCATAGAGCCAGATGTAAAAGCCATCTAGCATGAGGGCAACGGGCAAGTGGATCCACACACGAGGTATTGGTGTTGCACAGAAACTAGACCAGAAGTGGAGCAGGGAACCCAGAAAAGAGACAGCAAAAAAAAAAGGGTAGACAAGGAAGAGTACCATGTAGACATAAAAAGCCAGGTGTATGCAGATCTGGCGCACTACATCTACACCCTACCTCGTGTGTTTGGCTGTCCCCGGCAACTATCTAGTTCAGCCACTTAATCTAATCAAAGCCATTTGCCTCATCTGGTATATCTCCATTTGGCTATCGTGTTATCTTGCATATCACAATATGTCGTCTAGCTCTAGCAACAAACCTTCTGGTGTCGATTCTGGCCCCATCTTGGCTAACCCCCGCAACCAAGATATCGTGCTTCTCCATGAGGCAACACTCCAAGACCTGCTCTGCTGCTGCAACAGTGCTGTGCATCAACTCCTTCAGGAACGCAATGATTTATTATGCGAGCGGTAAGTCATCTATTTCTCCATGTATTTTCTCATATGGACACCTGTTGGATCAAGTGCATCTCTTGGCGCTTCCTAAATTAATTACTCTGAGGTCAACTTTTTGTCTCTGCCCCCCCCTCCTCTCCCATACCTAATTAAGGATGACGGCTATATTCTCTGGTGCTATGTAAGCAGACCTCATGGTGCCTGATACCCCAAGGACGTACGTCTTTGGATGCCGACTTTGTCTGTTGCCTGACTCAGACTCCGACAGTGATGCCTCTTTGACGCGAGTGCACAGACCGATGAGCCTGACTCCACGCTTATGGAGATTGGCTCCAACGCTCCCCTGAGTGCTGAAGATGTATCTGAAGACAAAATCAGATACAAAAAGAGGAAAAGGACGTAAAGACTTGTACAGTAGTGTTACCACATACATATCAATTGATCGCCATTGTATTGGGCCCTTGATCCGATGCCCCATTTGACTATCCGGTCCGCGTGATCTCCTGCCCACCACGTTATCTAATCTAACTTGCCTGATTGTCACCTGGTTCCTCTTATGGCACATGTAAATATAACAGAGAATTCACTGCATTACTCATTGTGCGCGCTGGTAGATACATCACCCAATACACTAATGTCCGGTCCTGGTTTTTCAAGTAAGAAAAACTGGGAACTATCATCCCCTTTGCATGGCATCATGGGCACCATGGCCACAACAGCCGATATACACTTCACATTTATTACCTGTAGATCCGCCCGACCCTGGTACACACAGGAATAGACCATGTGCGAGGACTCCCTCAGTAGGTCCAGGTCTGGCTCAGACCAGACTGATACCAATGCATATGTGAGATCCATGCCAGAGTGGTTACTCCGGAAATAGAATTGCACTTCTCCGATGTGGATTGTCCCATCACAGGTAAACTAAAGAGTTTAAGTCAGTTGTTAATCAAGGGTTGCCCATCTCACCTTTATGTTGCGAGACCGACGCACGCGCTCAGCAGAAGATGCACATGACACCTCCTTCCAAGCACAGTGGGTGATTTGCATGTTAGGGAGGCGCAAACGAGCCCAGCGCATATACCTGGGCTGCCAATCTGAGTCCCCAATATCTAGGTCTGAGTCTGATGCGATAAAACTTCGGATCGCGCGTGCGTGTTCGCCCTCAAGCACCACAGCAACATCATCCCTGGCCCTCAGGAGTACGTAACCATCACCGATGTTGACAGTGCCTCGGGGCAAAGTAATGCCGTCTGGATCGAGGTCTGGGACGATCGCATGCAGAGCTGAGAGCTGTGAATGGCACAGTCCACAATTTGCTAGATTTGCATATGGGTTTGATGGCTGCCTGATTTCCTCCCCCAGATTTCCAATCGTATGCTTCAGAGTCCATTGCGACGAGTAAAGGCCAGGCCCTAGATGTACAGTATCTGGTGCAAGAAGAGAAAGGCCATGGATACTTTTGTCGACAAAAGTGAAGGTGTGACACCATTCAGCGATAATAAATCACCTCGAATTCCTCAGTGAAGTTCAGCACAAGCTCATGTGCGGTTTGAAGCTGATGGACCGATATGGTGTGTTGTTGGAGGAGCCAGACAGCGGGCATGACCTTACAGAAATTAGACCAGTACTAGAAGGGCAGAATATTACGGAGCAGCGTGGGACAGAGGCCAAAAATGTAGATTAGGAACTCCTAGGCCTTGTACCCACTGGAGATCTTCTCCGCGGGATTCCAAGGTGGACAGTCGAATGATCCTGGGAGGTATAGACAACAGCGCGCTATATCCTGGCCATGCGACTTCCAAGTATCGCCAATAAGTACCACCCAGTCCCACAGAGCCTTGGAATCAGTCTTATCACAGTCAATAGTCCCATGCCAAAGACTTATGAGTAAATTGGGTAGATTAATCGCGATTATGTGCATATGATCAATGGCTAGGCACCCAGGGAGCCCCGACAAGTGTGTGGGACTCAGACCGAGGAATATACTAGGCTTACACAGCCCAGTCTCTTTCCACGTGAGTCTAAATTGAGCGTCGGTATGGCATTCCACAAGGTGATCTAGATTCGATGTGTATAATTCTGAAGACGCTGTCAGAAGCTTAAATATGTCGACGTCATCATGACAGCATTCGGGAAGATTGTAATTCGCAGGCTTGAGAAGTGCAGGGTAATAATGAGGCCCCCCAGGTTTGTGCCGCCCTTTGAGTCCGCAGTATTCGCGACACCCAAACACGCCGTGGTGCCCGACTTGCCCGTGGAGTGCTGCTAGTCCAGGGCCATCGGTGGTGCCCAAGAAGAAGAAGGGATGTGACATAAAGACGCGACCAGTAGAGCAGTCCCAGATACGCAGTCCATCCTGTTGTAGTGCGGACAAGTGATGTGGACCTGTATGTACGAATGAGTTCAGATTCTTAGGCTTGTTAGGACCTGGGATAAATCCTCCAGGGAGAACGTATTTCTTCTTGTACCGTAAGTCTGGCACTAGGTCTAGTAGAACCCATATATAGATCCAGCAATCAGATTGCTTGCTCTGATATAGCTGCACGCCGTCGATTGATAGCATCAGCAGAGTATCATCCGATGTAAGGTCACTGTGCATAGCCGCATCAAGAAGAATTGAACTGGAGTATACATCATCGTACATGTCGAGGGAACCACCAGCACACAACTTTGCTATAAGGGGTTCCATCACTCGTCACTGGTGACCCATCTTCAATGCGCTTTCGTGCGACTGGTACTGTGCTTGTATTTGCGGTCCTACTGGTATAGTAACTGATTGTTTCCAAGGTACGCAGACCAGCCTCTTCCTTCGCTTGATAGTCTCATACCACAGTAAAGCACACTCCGGACAAGCGCAAAGCTCAGAGAATGGACCAGAGAATGCCACGCACGAGTTGTAGCACATGTTAGTTAAGATAGGGGCCACCCCTGTAAGCTCAGAAATAGTCCTTTTCATACGATCGTATAATGGAATATCGAGATCAGGAGAAAAGTCTCTGAGTGCAGAGCAGACAACATCATATGTTGCTTGGGATCCATTTTGAGTCCCCATGTTACGTCATGGTAGGGACGTTCACCTGATGTGGGTTAAGTCGATCTACTGAGACGCTGCACTAAGGGGTCTGGGTCTGGTTGTCAAGGGAAGTTCCAAGGAGGAACTTCAGTTAAGAATGTACGAGTTGAAGAGTCTGCCTAAGCCAATAGTGGAACTTAGGATTCTTCAGTGAGAGGAGAGGGTTCATGAGAGATGGAGTATCAAAGGTCTTTGGATTGCTCTGAGTACCGTAGGATACAAGAAGTCAAGTCTAAGGCTACAAGCTACCTAGTATGCCTGACTTTATAGTATCTACGAGGGATCCTAGGATGGAGTCACAATAGTATTCTAGGATCTAGTCATCATGTCTCCAAGACAATGAAACAAGTAAGTAACTGCGGCACAGTCCGCAGTAATCACAAGCTAAGGTATGAAACGAAAGATATACTCCTTAGCAATGGGTTAGAGTCACTTATGACTCTTATGGAACCAAACAAGGTAATGAGTCACCATGACTCATATGAGAACGACCACGTGATAAGAAGTAAAAGGGTCACATGTCCTAAGGTGAAATAAAGGGAGTAAAATAGGCTATGTCATAACACCCCAGGAAGAGTCTCATACACAGCATTAGCTCCTTGCTGACGATAAGAGGCTCCGTGATAGGGGACCACAAACGTTCGTGAACAGCAGTAGGTATCATGTCATTGTCTAGAGAGGCATTCAAAATACTCTTGATGAAATCCACAGAAATGCAAAGCGCATCGAGATGAGGAACCAGCTTGTCAGGACACCAGTCTACTGGGCTGCCAGGATGGTCATCGGGTTGCGCATCGCTCCCCGAGTACGTGCTCATGTCCTCCTCTCTGCCATCGTCCCCGTCCAACTGGAGGTCTTCCATACACTGGGAATCCCAGTCGTTGAAGTCAGGCCTCTCTCCTGAGGGAAAGGGGGAAGCTGCGCTGCCAAATTGATACTTGTGACGAGGGGACCCAGTGTACCCGGATGCATCCCCAGTGTCCGACTCTGGAGACTCTGGAGCCTCCTGACTCAGAGGGTCTGGCGTAGGGTCGTTGTCCCGCGGGGGATCAGTGCCATCGGTGCATTCATCTTCGTGCACACAAACCTCGGGAGGCTCTTCCTCATGCGTACTATTGTCTGTATCCAGCCGAGCGTGCTTCCTGTTTGCTGTTGTACACCGATGTGATCCAGTGGTCCTGCGACTCAGAGAAGGCCCTGCAGGAGGTCTGGAAGACGAAGAGCCACTAGTAGATGGAATAGACATCCCTGTCATTAGAGGCAGGGCCCGGTGAACAGGAGTGCTGTGCTCTAGTAGATATGTGTGACTGACAGGTATCAAGGCGTCGATACTTTGCATGTTCATAGTATGTTGTTTTCAAGATGGGACGAAGTATCTTACAATGCCTAGAACAGTCGCAGCGATAAGGACTATCCCAAGATCCTCGCACAGTTGGCATTATAGCACCCAAGGTAGAGCAGGATTTAAAAAATCACAGAAAAGCAAATAGACATTGGCAAGTTGTTATCTGACAAGTCCAGCCCTCTGAGGAAATGACGCCATGAAATTAACAAGCCCACATGATATTTGCGTACAGAAACGAATGTGATGAAATGCGAAGATACGACCATATTCGATAAGATTCAATATCATTGATTACTTTAGATTACTATAAGATCTGATCTTGGTGGAATTGACACAATTCATTTGCTGGCAGGCCATTTCAATCTCAGTCGTCCCCATTCATCCTCATTCGCCAGGTTTCTCACTGGGCTTCATCCTCCAGCACATATCCGAGGTTGATTATGACATAGCAAATGAGTATCATACTTCCCACGAGGTCTACGATTGCCTTTGCAAGAATCACATCAACCTCGGCATCCATGCACAAATTCACGTCATGAAAGAGGCACTCAATGTCTGCTTCTTGGTTGCACCCCCTCTCAATATAAGCCGCACTTTGTCAACTATCAATTGCCTTCATGAATGGTCGACCAAGATGGGTAAGATTGATGACGATAAATGGAAAATCATCCTCATCATCAACACCCTCAACTCCCTTCCCCAGCTCCAATCCACTATCAATGAGCTACTTGAATCAAATTCCACCATCACTTCCACTGATGTTAAAGCTCGTATCCTCCGCAAGGAACAGCTCTTCCTTTGCCGAGAGAGAATGGGGCTCCCCATCACAACTGAAACCCCAATGGCCACCGCCACCCTTGTGATGTCCTCTGCGCTCACTGCGACCACCAGCAAATCCCCCAGAACTCCCTGTGCCAATTGCAAGTGCTCCACTCATCACATGGAGTTCTGCGTTGCTCTGGGAGGCCAAATGGCAGGCAAGTCCATCGACGAGGCTCATGCTGCACAACGGGCTGCCTCAGGCAAGTCCCCTTTGCCCACTGCACATCCTACCACCTCCCTCTTAGTCACTCCTACTCCAGCCCTCAATGCCTCTGTTCCTGTGACTTCGGATGCCACCAAACCCAGCAATACCATCACTTTCAATGGCAAGTGCTACATGCTCGTCTCAGAGACTCCCTCTGCCCCACCAGCTGACCACTCTGCCCTTTCAGCAATTACCTTGGCTGATTATGACCAGGAGGAGTACTTTGTGATGCTCGTGACCACAGACAATGCACGTACATCCATTGACTGGGCTAAGGGGCCTCCATCTGCGGCCTACCCTGCTGGCCCTCACACACCTGACCTTCCCTTCATCCTTGACACTGGCACCACTTGCCATATTTTGCCTGTCCTGTCCAACTTCAAGTTGATTAGCCACATTCCCCATCACCCCATCAAAGGTCTGGGTGGGTTGACTGTCTATGCCACTGGCATCAGCGACATTGATATCACCATTGCTGGGGGTCACAAGCTTTGCCTTTTGGGTGTTCTCTATATCCCCAAGTCATCTGTCCACCTCATTTCAATCCTCACCCTCAATAAAAGTGGCAACTATACCACCCATTTTGACTCTTCTGGGTGCTGGGTGACCAATAAGAGCAACACCGTGCTTGTGCGCAGTGTCGTCTTGTCCACTAAACACCTTTATATCCTTGCCACTCAGACAGCCCTACCTTGTGGTCCACCTGCCGCTCAGCCACCTCACTCACACTCAGCCCTTTATTCCTGCATGCCTGACCTTGAGACCTGGCACCGCTGTCTCAGGCACTGCAATAACTGCACCATCATTGAAATGGCTAAAGGCAGGGTTTCTGAAGGTATGCCCATTGATTTGTCTTCCCTCCCAGCAAAATGTGATCATTGCATGCTTGGCAAGCAGTCACACTTGTCTGTGCCTAAATCTCAGGAAGGGAAGAAGGCCGATCAGTGGCTGGGGAGGGTTTTCGTGGACCTGTGTGGGCCGATGGCTGTCGCTTCTCATGGTGGAAATGTTTACTCTATGCACTTAATTGATGATTATTCCAGTTATGCCTGGTGCATTCCCTTACACAGTAAAGCAGACACTTCTAAGGCGCTTCAGACATGGCACAAGGTGGTCACTACCCAATGTGGCAATTGCCTTCGCATCCTTGTTTCCAACAATGGAGAACTTGTTTCCTCCAACGTCAACACTTGGTGTGTGGCTGAAGGAATTGAGCACCACCTGACCACCCCCTATATGTCTGCCCACAATGGAAGGGCTGAGCGTCCATATCACATGATCCTTGGCAAAGCACGTGCAATGCACCTTGCCTGCAATGCCCCTGCCTCCCTTTGGGATGAGTCCTGTGCAACTGCTGTGTCGTGATCTGGCTCCCCTTGGACTTTCTTTTACTTTTACTACTTTGCTTTGACATATTCTCGGACTTCCTCAGAGTACTAACTTGTTGACTCATTATCATGTACACCTTCCTACTCTGATTCCCCTTCTCTTCTTCCCCCTCTTGCATTTCCCTTTGTTCCCTTTTAGTACCCCTTCATGGGACGGACATGGAGTAGCTACCTATATAAGTCCAACCATGTAGACACTTATTCTCTAGTCTTGTCTTTGTTTATCATACTAGCGAATACCAGACTTGTTTGTCCCTTCAACTGTGTGCTCCTCTTGTCATCTCATTACCACTGTCGGCCTTCCCTTAGTTGGGAGCCACCTCGAAGCTTTGCGCTTGTGCTATAACAACGCACACACACAGACCCTAAGTCGTTTGACTTAGTCCCTCGTACCTTGGCCTTCTAACTGAAACCCTTGTCTCTTGTCACTAAGTCCCTCGACTTAGCCCCTCAGAACCTCATTCCCTTGTCATCCTTCACAGACCCTCGTTATCTTGATTCCCCTCAGTCCTTTGTTGTTCTTGTCGAACACCTTGGTCTCGCACCTAGAAACCTTGTACCTTGTCCCCTTGGTGCATGTTGCACAGTAAGGTCCCGCTAGGCCTTAACATAAGACAAGACTCTTCTACCTCATCACAGTAACTCTGTTTGCTGCTCCCCTGTACCCATCAACCCACAGTACCCTGAAAACATGGTGGCTAGTTTATCCATCTCCTTAGATCCCGTCCGCCCCACCTTAGTACCCCATCACTTAAAAGCAGATCTCCCTGCCCACATCATTGGTTCTGCCTACTGGTCTACATTCCCTAACGATCCACAGGGAGGGTATTACCTTAACAATGAAGGAAAGGCAGTTCCGGTTGAGTTCATCAACCACCAGTGGCACCAACTCACCAGAGAAGGCACAAATTTCTTTACCTCCCCAGCACATGCTGCCCCAGCAGACCCAGCAGAACATGGACTAGGACTTGGTTGGTACCTACCCACCGACCCAGGCAACCCAGATAACGTACTCCCTACCACTGAACCACCCAATCTCCCCTCTATTCCACGTGTTCCTACCCCCACTGTAACACCCACTATCACCATCACCCCAGCCACCTGCACACAAACTCCGACCACAACTACACCAGCCACTGCCCCCACTACCATGACTACCCGTACCATCACATCAGGGGCACTCCGAGGAGTTGCCCCAACCATCTTCACCAGTGACCGCACTCTTAGTGCCACCTTCCTCAGCCAGTTCCACCACTACTGGGCCCTCAATGACAACATTGATATCATGGTGCAACCATACCTGCACATCCTCACTGCCCTATCCTACATCCAGGGACCCCTTGTCGCTGACTGGGTGGAAGCCAAAGAGAAGGCCCTCATTGCGAAAGTCAACCACCCCACTGCCCCCACTGCCCGTACAGAGGACTCCCTCTGGGACACCTTCGAGGCTGACTTCAAGAGTGCCTGGGCTGACACTGCCCACATTCAATCGGCCTACCAAAAGCTCATGAACCTTCACATGAAGGACCTCAACATTGACAACTACATCGCCACCTTTGAGCGGCTCACCACAGCTGCTGAGTGGGAACCCACTGCCAAGGGCACCATCGCCAGTTCAAAGCCAGACTTGAAGAGTCCATCCACCGCTGTGTCCTCTTCAGAGAAACCTGGCCTGTCACCATGGATGAGTGGAAGAATGCAGCATGAAGAGAAGTAGAGTGAGTGTGTGAACTGTGCAACTCCAACCTCCTCTTCAACAAGAAGAAAACTCAGTTCCAGTCCACTTCGCACACCACTCAGCCCCGACACACCCAGTCCCCCAACCATGGTGTCGTCCCCATGGACGTAGATGCCACCACCAGCACCCCCCAAAAGCTCAAGAAGCTCACCCCAGAAGAACACGAGAAGCTAGCAAAAGAAGGACATTGTTTCCACTGCCGTTGCCAGGGACACATGTCCCATGAATGCCCCCAGAACCAGAGCATGTCTAGTGCTCGCACCACCTCCACTTCATCCACCACTGCACCCTCCACCACCGCTTCCACCACTCCTACCACCAGTGCCCCCAAGAAAACCAAAGCTCAACAGATTGTGGCCATCATCACCAGCATGACTGAAGAAGAGCAAGGAGAATACCTGGATGACCAGGATTTTCACGATGCCGAACTCTAACAGCCGAGAGCAAGGCAACCATTAGCACCATGTACAGTATGAAGAACAATTCAATGACAATCCCCATTCAGATTTACATGTGGCACAGAAAGGCTGAAGTAGAAGTCCTCCTTGATAGTGGGGCAACCAACAATTTCATCGACACTCGCACCATCTCAAAGTTACACCTTGGGACACAAGAACTACGCACCCCTTGCCTCGTCCACAACGTGGATGGGACCCTCAACCAGGCGGGCTCTATTACCCACCTCACCTACCTCGTCATCAACCAAGGGGCACAAGCAGTAAGAATGCCCTTATACATTGCCAACCTCAGACACAACCGCCTCATCCTAGGTCACCCATGGTTCAAATGATTCAACCCCAAAATCAACTGGACTACCAACACCCTTGAAGGAGGGGACCTCGCCCTTCACTCCATCTCCTATCATAAACGCGTCCACTCCCAGATCAACAGCATCGCCCAGAAGTGGGCTGAGAAGGCCATTGCCTCCAAAACTCCACTAGTAGCCAACATCCCCTCCGAATACTAATGCCATGCCACTGTCTTCTCCGAAAAAGCTGCACAACGCTTCCCCCCTGCCTGAGAAGATGACCATGCCATCACCCTTAAACCGGATGCCCTGCCACCATTGACTGTAAAGTATACCCTCTCACCCCAGCCGAAGAAGAAGTCACCAAGGAGTTCATTAAGGAACACTTGGAGAAAGGTTACATCACCAAATCCAACTCCCCCTATGCCTCCTCCTTCTTCTTCGTGAAGAAGAAGGATGGCAAGCTACGCCCCACTCAAGACTACAAACCCCTCAACTCATGGACCATCCACGACACATACCCCCTTCCACTGATTAACACCACCCTTGAACAGCTCCAGGGGAAGAAGGTCTTCACCAAGTTTGATATCTGCTGGGGCTATAACAATATCTGCATCAAAGAAGAAGATCAGTGGAAAGCTGCATTCAAAACACCTTTCAGCCTCTTCCAACCTCATGTTATGTTCTTTGGCCTCACCAATTCCCCCACTACCTTTTCCCGCACCATGAACCGCATGTTCCACCATCTCAAGGACAAATACCCCAAAGAACTCTTTATCTACATGGATGACATCCTCATTGCTACTCATGACAATCTATCACGCCACCGCACCATTGTCCATGAAGTCCTTGACCTCCTAGAAGTTGAGTCCTACTTCCTCAAACCCTCCAAGTGCGCCTTCGAACAACCCCACATCGAATACCTTGGCATCATCGTAGATGGTGACCAGATCAAGATTGACCCTGTCAAAGCAGATGGCCTTCGTGACTGGCCACATGATCTCAAAACCCTCAAAGAGGTCCGAAGCATGTTGGGTGTCCTAGGATACCAATGCCCCTTCATTCCGAACTTCACCAACATTGCTTGTCCCATTACCGCACTTCTGAAAAAGGAGACCCCATTCCAGTGGACTCCTGAATGCCATCATGCCCTCGATACTCTCATCTCCCACATCCTCTCCGATCCTGCCCTTCTTCAGCCCGATATGTCCAAACCCTTCCAATTGGAAGTTGATGCCTCCGCCTTCGCCACTGGAGCGATCCTCTCTCAGAAGGATCCTTGGGGTAAACCCCGTGCTATTGGTTTCCACTCCAAAACGTTCACTGAGGTGGAACGAAACTACGACATCCATGACAGAGAACTCCTAGCTGTTGTTCGTGGCTTGGAAAATTGGCGTCACCTCCTAGCAGGCTCCCCCCACCCAATCACCATCCTCACTGATCACAAGAACCTCCAATACTACCACAACCCCCAACGCATTAACCACTGCGTCGCCAGATACCTCCCCAAACTGGCCAACTACCATTTCACCCTCGTCCACCAGCCTGGAGCCTCCAACAAGGCTGATGCTCTTTCCAGGCACCCCAACTTCTATGATGGCTCAGTGGACAATGACCAGGTCACTGTCCTCCCCCCTTCGCTCTTTGTCAATGCTGCCCTCTCCTCCTCTCTCGATGATCGTGCACGAGCCCACCAACTCAAACAGCCGGACCTTCTCTCTAGATGGACGCTCTCTCACAACCTCACTCAGAAGGAGGGCTTTTTCTGGAACGGCTCACGTCTTGTCATCATGGAAAATGACAATCTAAGGAGGGGGGTAATTTCCCTATATCACGACTCTCTCACAGCCAGACACCCTGGAATTTCCAAGACCCTTTGGGCTATCTCACACGATTACTGGTGGCCAAACATGAAAACCTCCGTCACCAATTACATTAAGGGTTGTGCCACCTGTCAATCACACAAAAATAACCCTACCAACCCAAAACCACCGCTGTACCCCATTACTAAAGATCCCCATTCCCTTCCCTTCAGAACTATTGCCCTGGACTTTATCACGAAACTCCCCCTATCATCCAACTACAATACAATACTTACAATTATGGACCATGACTGCTCCAAAGCTTCCATTTTCATCCCCTGCAATGAGACCATAGATGCTGAGAAAACCACACTACTTTATGCTACTTATGTACTCCCCCATTACGGACTTCCCAAACGCATCATTTCGGACAGAGACCCTCATTTCACCTCTGCATTTACAAAAGAACTTTGCAAATTACTTCACATCAATCAGAACATTAGTACCGCTTATCACCCCCAAACTGATGGCCAATCGGAACACACTAACCAATGGCTGGAACAGTACCTCCACATATTCACTAACTACAAGCAAGATGACTGGGCATCTTGGCTTCCCCTTGCACAATTCACACACAACTCCTGGCCCAGTTCTACCACAAAAAAGACCCCCTTTGACCTCCTCATGGGACACACCCCACACGTTCACCAAACCTTCCACTTCTCCACTGTCCCCTCTGTTGACCAGCGCATGCAGCAGATAAAGGAAGCACGCCAGCAGGCACAAGACGCTATCAGGTGCTCACAGGACCTCATGACTAGGTCACACACTCATTTTACCCCTTACTGTGTCAGAGATAGAGTCTGGCTTAAGGCCAGGAACCTTTTCACCACCCATCCATCTGCCAAACTATCCCCATGGCGTTATGGCCCCTTTCTAGTCACTGCTGCCATTTCACATACCTCTTACTGTCTCAAGCTCCCTCTGCAATGGAAGATACATAATGTCTTCCATGCTTCCCTTCTCACCCCTTTCAAGGAAACACCTGAGCATGGTCCGAACTTTATGGAACCTTCCCCTGACCTGATTGATGGGGAACTGGAGTGGGAAGTGGAGCAAATTCCAGGGTCACGATGCAGGTGCAACCAACTGCAGTATTTGGTCAGATGGAAGGGCTTCTCCGAGGCCCATGACTCATGGGAACCCTCAGCTCACATTCATGCCGACCAACTCATTACCAACTTCCATCAGCAAAACCCTAGCTCCATCCGCTCCCTCTGGGACGGACATGGAGTAACCACATATTTAAACCCTGCCTTCTCTCCCACTCTGCTCATCATCCGCTCCATTACTCTGTCCCCCACCACTGCCACTACCACTACTATATCTGCCTCTCCTGCCACCACCAACGACCGCTCTCTTGCTGACCGCATTGGCTCACGTGCTACATCCCCTGTCCTCACCGAGGGAACTTTTGGCACCCCTGGGTCTCCTCTAGGCAACCCCCTCCCACTGGCTGATCGTATCCAGTCTCCGACCCCATCTCCAGAACCTCTCCCTGTCCCCCCTCGTTCCCCTGCTTATCTCCGCCTCCGTACCCCTGAGCCTCATCACCCCCTCACACCGTTCTCCCACTCCCCATCACCTGCCTCTTCTATCGACCTGGGCAATGACAGGTCTGATGATGACCCCCCTGCAGGCTTCAAGATCTATGACTCATGACGAGCCAACCACGCTCGTTACTCCTTCCTCATCACCAGGCTGGACGGCACCCCTAAGCGTCCCCATTACATTCGCTATGAATGGGACCGTGAGGGCCACAACCATTATGTCCTAGAACGTCGCAGGGACACTGGCCGCTACCAGGACTATGGAGCTCTGCTCACTGCTGCCCCTTTCCACAGACCCCCCCTGCCTACCCCGATAACACCGACCTCTCCCCCTTCCACACCGACCACCCTGACAAGGAGGCTGTCGAAACTGGCCTAAGGGTCCTCAATGATGTTGGGGTCAATGCTGATGTTGATAGGTACCGCTTCCTGGAAGAGGAACACTGCACCCTGTTGGAGAGAGAGAGGGATCTGGCAGATGCCTGGAACGACTGGAGGAGGAGGTCAGGGGTCATCCAGCAGAGGCTGGTCACATCACAGGTGCGCACACACCTTCATCCTTACCTCATGGGGAATGCTTACATTCCTCACCCATGCTACACCGACGACGCAATGGCATCCTCTGGTATCCCCATCCAGGAGTATCTGGAGGATCAACACCCAGGAGGGGAGCATTACACCCGCTTCCCCATGCTGTGGCTTCATGACAAAGAAAAGCCAGGTGTGTCCCGCTGGATCCTGACCCAGGGTCACGAGTCCCATGCCTCCCGGAAGGCCCCCCTCCCCAATCCTCTGCCCGTCCACCCCTCCATCCTCAAGTGCACCAAGTGCCACGTCCCCAACATCACCCACTCTGCCAAGAACTGCCCCATGTGGCAGCACTGTTTCTACTGTGACAATGTAGGTCACCCAGCTTACAAGTGCTTTTATCCACACTCCAGGTGCTTCAATGGGGAGAGGTGCCGCATCCCCCAAAGCACAAGCACTTCAAGGGTGGTTGTGAGTGGTATTTCAAGTCCTGGCAATCTTTCTATGGGCACGACACCCATGACAATGACTACGACGCCTATGATGACGTCAACTGGGAGGCAGAGGATCAAGGTGATTGATGCATGGAAGCATCTACCAAGAGGAGGGGTGATGTTGTGATCCGGCTCCCCTCGAACTTTCTTTTACTTTTACTACTTTGCTTTGACATATTCTCGGACTTCCTCAGAGTACTAACTTGTTGACTCATTATCATGTACACCTTCCTACTCTGATTCCCCTTCTCTTCTTCCCCCTCTTGCATTTCCCTTTGTTCCCTTTTAGTACCCCTTCATGGGACGGACATGGAGTAGCTACCTATATAAGTCCAACCATGTAGACACTTATTCTCTAGTCTTGTCTTTGTTTATCATACTAGCGAATACCAGACTTGTTTGTCCCTTCAACTGTGTGCTCCTCTCATCGTCTCATTACCACTGTCGGCCTTCCCTTAGTTGGGAGCCACCTCGAAGCTTTGTGCTTGTGCTATAATAACGCACACACACAGACCCTAAGTCGTTTGACTTAGTCCCTCGTACCTCGGCCTTCTAACTGAAACCCTTGTCTCTTGTCACTAAGTCCCTCGACTTAGCCCCTCAGAACCTCGTTCCCTTGTCGTCCTTCATGGACCCTCATTATCTTGATTCCCCTCAGTCCTTTGTTGTTCTTGTCGAACACCTTGGTCTCGCACCTAGAAACCTTGTACCTTGTCCCCTCAGTGCACGTCGCACAGTAAGGTCCTGCTAGGCCCTAACATGCCACGTACCTCACCACCCTAACTGCTGCTTCCACTAATAACGGTAAAACCCCTTACGAACTTTGGTTCGGCTGTGTCCCCTCTCTCTCCCATCTCCAGGAAATCAGTTGCTGTGCCTTTGCTCTCCACACCCCAGCACTTTCCAAAATCTACCCCTGTTCCAACCCTTGTGTTCTTATCGGGTATGCCCCACACTCCAAATCTTATCATTTGTGGGATCCCGCCTCTTCCCATATTTTTAATTCCTTCCATGTTTCTTTTTCTGAACACTTAGAATCCAAGCCTTCTCCCTTATCACCTGGCACGGTCATGGGTGCTTCTTCCCCTGCCCCCCTACCGTCTTGGGACTGCCCTGGCCCTATCCCCACCTGTACCACTTCTCCAGCCCCACTGTCATCTTCCTCGCTTCCCATTGATCCCCCTTCCTTTTTACCTAACCTTCCTTTTATCTCCCCACATTTACCTAATGATAATTCTGTGCATACACCTGATATTCCTTCCTTCCCCGATCTAACTGATAACATCAATCAGCATTTGCAAAATAATACCATTAATCAACTATCAAATGATAATACTGTCCTTCAGCAAGCTCTCCCTCCATCTGATGATACCTCCTCAAGCGTCCCTCCCTCTCCCATTTCCCTGCTCACCTCCTCTGTGTCATCCCCATCCTCCTCATCCTCCCTTCCACCATCTTCCCCTCCTCCTATTCTCCACTGCTCCTCTCATATTCCCGTTCCCTCTGCTCGTCTCCTGGCTTCTCATGATCTTGTGCACTCTAGCCATCCCACTGAGCCGGACCTCACCCTGGCCTTCTTGTCTGATTACTCGGCTGTGTGCAATACTCATGATCTCATCCCTGCTGACCTCTGCCTTGATGGCCTTCCTGACTCCTTGGACTCAGTCCTCGCCGCTCTCAGCAATGGCTCCCTTGTGCCCTCCCAGGCCAACGACAACGAACCCTCCTAGGCCTCTGCTCTTGCTTCTCCTGATTGCAAATACTGGATTGCGGGTGGGCATGACAAGTTGTGCAGTTTGGCTGATCTCAAAGTCTTTGTCCTTGTCCCCCAGTCTGCCGTGCCTCGTGGCCATTGCCCCCTGAAAGGTAAACTGGTCTGCAAGAAGAAGCGTGATGAGGCTGGCAACATCACTCACTTTAAGGTGCAGTATGTCACTAAAGGCTTTGCCCAATGCTATGGCTTCAATTACAACAAGACTACCACTCCCACTGTCCGCCTCGAATCCTTCCACACTATCCTCCACCTCACTGCTTCCTTCAATTGGGATCTCCAACAGTTTGACATCAAAACCACCTTCCTGCATGGCATCCTACCTGTGAACAAAACCATGTACATGGAGCAGCCCCCTGGCTTTGAGGAGCTGGGTAAAGAAGACTGGGTAATGCGTCTCATGAAGAGCATCTATGGCATGAAGCAGGCGAGCCAGATTTGGAATCAAACCTTTCACGCTGCCATCACACAGTAGGGATTCGAGCACCTCCCCTGTGAATGGTGTGTCTACCGCCACAATGCACCTTCCAGTACTATCATTTTTGCTGTACATGTTGATGATATCATCTCTGTGGCCTCATCTCCCTCTGAAAACTCTTGGTTCAAGGTGCAGCTTAAGTCTGAATGGGACATCTCTGACCTTGGTCCCCCTAAGTTTGCCCTTGGTATCGCCATCCACCATGACTGCTCCGCTCGCACAATTTCCCTATCTCAGACTGCTATGATCGATTGCCTTGGTGATGAATTTGGCTTGCACAATGCTCACCCCTCTGATACCCCTATGGTTGCTGGCCTCCACCTCCAACGGCCAGACAAGTCTGCCCCTTCCCCCGAGATCGCTGACTGGATCGCTTGTACCCCTTACCACTCCCTAGTTGGCTCCCTCATGTACCTCACTGTTGCCATGTGTCCTGATGTCTCGTATGCTGTGGGTTGCCTTGCCTCGTTCCTCATCAATTTCCGGCTCAAACACTGGGCAGCTGCTGTCCGCATCCTGCGCTACCTGAAAGGCACCAGACTCCACTCTTTTGTCCTTGGTGGCCCCCTCTCCCTTGCACTCTCTGGCTTCTCTGACTCAGATTATGCCAACTGTGTCAACACCAGCTGTTACGCTTCGGTAAGCGTGGGCCTTGCTTTAGGCGGAGATGTGGTGCGAGTACTCAGCTTCACGACTTGTCAAGTCGAACGTGGGATCCTAAGTCCTAACACGCCGACGTCCTTGCAACTGGGAAGGTACTCTTGGTAGTCCTTATGCAGTGCGCGCCCTTCCAATGATTCCCTAGAGTCGGGAAAGAGGCAAGTGAAGAGACAACCGATGATTCAAGAAGACCAAGATGGCGATCCTTGGTCTTCTGCGACTACTACTTATACACGATGATGGAGGGCTTTAAAGCGCCTCCCGAATAACTATTGACCTATAGCGATACTAGCTCGAACCCTAGTACCGCTATCCTAGTAATCAGCTGCTAAAGTACCATGTGATACTACTGCTACTGATAACACGTGAAATGATAAAGTCCCTGACTAATGTACACAATCACATGCCTACTACCGTAGTCAGAACCTGGTAGTAAGCGTTCAGTAAGTCCGATCCGTAACACCAGCGCTCTGTTGGCAGTTACTGTTTCTCCCTTGGTTCTGGTATGGTTTCTTGGAGTTCTCACAAACAGGAAACCATGGCCAACTCGTCTTGCTATGCGGAATACATGGCCCTCCACTCCGCCTCACATGAGGCCATCTTCCTCCACCAACTTCTTGATGGCCTGTGCTTGCTGCCTCCCGGCCCTTCCTCTGTTCTCTGTGACAACGACGCTGCCACTCGCTTGTCTGAGGATCACGTTTGGCACTCACATATGAAACACATCCACATAAAATTCCACTTCACCTGCAAGCAGGTCCTGGCTGGCGAGCTCGTGGTATCCTGCATGCGCTCTAAAGACAACACTGCTGACATCCTGATGAAGCCACTGGCCAAGCCTGACTTCGAATGCCTTCACCATGGCCTTGGCCTTCACTCCCCTGCTTGACCCTACGCTCCCCATGGCTCTGCTGAGGAGTATCCCTTATCCCTTTTCCATATTTTTTTTCTTTTCATCTTCACCTCTGGGCACTCTTGGTCTTGGTTAATGTCTCACTCATGGCTGATTGGTTTGGTCACTCAGTTGTGCGTTGGCTTCTGATTACACTGCACTACATGTTTACTATGACTATGTGATGAGGAGGAGTGTAAGAAATGGACTGATGTCAGTACAATGCTACACCATACACACATATGACACATAGTATATATGATGCTTTGGTATATAAACATGCCCCTCAGTCTCTTATGTTCTACATTGACTGAGGGGTACATACTTATATTCGCTACTGTTGTGATCTGGCTCACCTTGGACTTTTCTTTTCTTTTACTACTTCGCTTTGACATCTTCTCGGACTTCCTCGGAGTACTAACCTGTTGACTCATTACCATGTACGCCTTCCTACTCCGATTTCCCTTCTATCTTTTCCCCTTTTGCATTTCCTTTTGTTCCCTTTTAGTATCCCCTTCATGGGACGGACACAGAGTAGCTACCTATATAAGCTTGACCATGTATATGCTTATTCCTCAGTCTTGTCTTCATTTATCATACTAGTGAATCCCAGACTTGTCCATCCCTCTCTGTGTGCTTCCTTCTTGTCGTCTCATCACCACTGTCAGCCTTCCCTTAAGTTGGGAGCCACCTCGAAGCTTTGCGCTTGTGCTATAACAACATGCACACACAGACCCTAAGTCGTTTGACTTAGTCCCTCACACTTCAGCCTTCTAACCAAACTCCTTGTATCTCGTCACTAAGTCCCTCAACTTAACCCCTTGAAACCTTGCCCCTCAGTCATCCCTTGTGGACCCTCGTCACCTCAGGCATCCCTCTCAGTCCTTGTCACCTTCACTGAGTACCTTGTCCTATAACTCTGTCCTTGTCCCCCTTGTACCCTTGGTGCATGTTGCACAGTAAGGCCCCGCTAGGCCTTAACAGCTACGCTTTTATACACGACTAACCTGTACCCTAGATGTGTCTAGGTACACCTAATATCAGTCTCTTACGTTCTACGTTGACTGAGGGACGTGTCTAGGTTCTAACACCTTGGACCACCTTGAACTTGCCACATGCACTGCTACTTTCAGAAGTGTCTCCCACTCCTGATATCAGGTGCAGTAGTGGTATTATAGCCTAGTGGGGCCACTCTACATGATGTGTGCTCAAGGGTACTGGGTATAAGGGTTCAAGGGACAAGTGGGGAAGCAACAAGGTAATGAGGGTCCTTAAAAGGATGACAAAGTACAAGGGACTAAGCTGAAGGCTTAGGGACAAAGTGTGAGGTGTAGGCTGAAGGTCTAGAGATGAGGTACAAGGTAATCAACTAAGTTGTGCAAAGCTCAGACTTAGGGTCAAGAGTTCTGTGTGTGCACATTGTTATAGTACAAGTGCAAAGCTTTGAGGTGGCTCCCAACTAAGGGAAGACCAACAGTGGTGATGAGATGACAAGAAGAGGGCACACAGTTGATGGAGTAAGATGTCCTTGTATTTGCTAGTAAGAAAGATGAAGACAAGACTGAAGAACTACAAGACAAAGTAGTACAGTTTATATAGGTAGCTCCCAAGGGGGTGAGTCAGAAAGGGAGTGGTGGATGCTACTGAAAGGGATAACAATGGGAATTGCAAAGGGGGATAAGAAGTAAGGAAACAAGTCATACATGAGTAAGAGTCAACATGTTGGGGATAAAGGATGGGGCATAGGATGAGTCTAAGGTAAATGATGAGTCAAGGTGATAAGGTAAAAGGAAAAGAAAGTCTGAGGTGAGCTGGATCATGACAAGTGGGGTGTATATCCCTAATGGACTTATTATTATGCACACACATGCATGCAGTCATTATTAGTATACACCATATGCACAAGTAGTATTCATATGTTCTAAACACTGTAGTATCTAGATTGCCTATCACTCACTGTATGGATGATCTAGATGGCCTTTATGCTACTAGTTACTGTACTATCATAAGGGGTCTCCTTTAAAGGTATCCCCAGTCATATATAACCTGTAGTAGTTACACACTAAGCCCTTCAGCTTCGTCTTCTTAAATACCACTCCTCTAACTTATCTCTTTTGGATCTGATAAAGGCTCCTCAGTGCTCTAGACAGAGCAAACTTAGTTTTATCACAAACCTGATAAAGGCTAAGTACAGTGTAAGTGGACAATTAATGACAGTGGACACTAATCTGAGACTTACCTCCTCAGTGCTTTAGACAGAGCAAACCAAGGAGGTGGTATGTTATCATACAATCTAATATAATAGTGATGTTTATGTATTCTGATGCCAAAACACTTCATGCCTATAACGGCCATGCAAGGTGCCCAGGATGGTTGCCGAGACCAGGCCTGAACCTGACTGAATGCAAAGGCATCCAGCACTGACACAGCAGGAGCACAGAAACATTGGCTTCTCACCACAGAAAGGCATGCACCTTGTCTTGCTATGTATGCAGGCACTGCACTACTGGAGCATCAACAGGTGGATTGTGGAGAGAAAGGGTCTCTCACTTGGAGGTAATCTGGGATCATACTGACATCAGCCAGCTCTCTGAACTGGGCATGCTTGAGCATGGTGCAGCATATGGAAGGTGCAGTATTGACAGAAGGGGCACTCAGGGCTGGTGGCGCTGCAGTGAGTTTGCACAGGTGGTCCACTTCCCTGCCTACAAGGTTGGGGGAATATGCAATCCACTCCACCATTGCGTAATATAGGAGGCAGCTGCAGGCATCCAGCAAAAGCTCCTGAATTTCTGAGTCAGTCCCAGCTTCCACACCAGCATTGGTGCTGGTAGATAAGACCAATTCCTGCATGGTTAGTGAAGAGTACAGCCTGAGTGAGGCCTAACAGCATACCAAAGTGGCCAAGAAATCCTATGCCCAGTCTTCTGCAGCTTTGGCTCCCTGTATGGCCTTAGCTAGTTCAGAGCATAGGGCCAAGAGGGCCTAGTGAGTGATCTCATATGCTTGGAGGTGTTGTGAAGACATGGTTTTCAGAAAGCAAAAAAGTGTTGATATTGCAGATGGCCCATGGGTGAGGACCCCACTATGAAGGCCAACATGAGGTGGCCACCAGGCTGACCTTCCCCCCCCCAACCCATGGGCCAGTGGCTGGACCAATGAAGAGCTGACTGGGGACAGTCTGAAGCTCAGTGGGGAGGAGATAATATGCCAAGTTATGAGCTGGGCATACTAACCAATGATTTTAGCATTTTTATTTGGCATTATAGCCAATTGTGCTCAGCCTTGTGAACAACCAGTATAGGAGCAGTTGGCATGTGAGGGAGTGTGAAGTGGCCAATGTGTAATGAAGCAGGTTCAGCTCAGTGGCCCAACCACATAGTGATTTGGCAACTTCAGATTCCAAGCAGGAGTCCTTCAGGAAATGTAGGCAGTTTGGTCCCAGGCTATGTGGCAATGGGACATGCATTGTGGTGCATCAGCAGCATTCCTAGTCTATGGGACCATTGGGGTGGACCAGTGAACCAACAACTGCATAGGCCATTGCAGTGTCTGGTGGACTGCTTCAGGGTGCACTTCAGACCACAAAGCTCCATGGAGGGACCAGCTGGCACAGTTGTACACCATTGTTGCTGGCTTAGCAACAGATTGGTATGGGTTTGCTTAAACAAGCAATTGTAGATATGGGCCAATATAGCTGAAGGTTATGTAGTATAGGTATTTAAAGGTTTGCTTTCCATGTATACAGGAGGCAGTGTGGGTTCAGTGTAGCACCCATCCAGTTACTCTCTAGATTTCATTTCCCTTAGTTGCAATCTCTCTGCACACCTGCATATGCACCAGTGCCATCTTATCAGTCTCCTTCTCATAGCTCTGGCCAGTTCTTGTATTTCTCCTAGGCTCACTTGCCTTCTGCATTGGCTGAGCACTGAGTATGCCTTTGGCCAATCCTTATCTCACTTGAATTTGCCTGCTCAGTGACTTGTATTCCTCAACCTCCTAAACCCTTCCACTCTTAGCTGCACTTTGACATGCCTAGTGGTGGCTTAGGGTATCACTATGACAATATTGATAACATCACTATACTGGGGAACTCCACCTAAAGGATCAAAGATCTGAAGGACTCTCTATCTAACCAATATGAGATGATTGATCTTGGTGAAATCTAGTTATATCTTGGTGTTAACATCACCAGAGATTGTCCTAACAAGACAATGGATATTAACCAGACAGATTACATCCAAGGGATAGTTGATAGGTTTGGCATAAGGGATGCCAACCTAGTATATACCCCTCTACTGGCTGGCACTGAGGTTCACATGGTTAAATATAAAGACCAGGCCTCTACTTCTAAAATAAAGAAGTATCAACAAATTATTAGGTCCCTACTCTATGCTCAGATAGGAACAAGATCTGATATTAGTTATGCTGTTATATGCCTTAGCCAACATGCCTCCAACCCCTCTCCACAACACCTATGCTTAAGTAAATATGTCCTGGCACACTTAAATACTACAAAGGACAATGCACTTAGGTATTATGGAGGGACAAGTAGAGATGGCCTCATGGGCTACACAGACTCTTCTTGGGGAGATCAAGAAGATAAGCACTCCACTTCAGGGTATATCTTCTTTCTTGCCAATGCAGTCATCTCTTAGTTATCATAAAAGCAGAAGACAGTGGCATAGTCCACCACTGAAGTTGAATACATGAGCCTAGCTGAGGCATCAAACCAAGCTTTGTGGTACAAGACCTTTTATAGAGGAACTAGGGTATGAGGTCTCCTCCCCTGTCCCCATGTACTATAACAATAAGGGTGCTGTGGACTTACAGTATAGTGCCCCTAAAAACTGTTCAAATGTTTTGAACATTTAGCTTATTTTGGATATATCATCTGAACTAGAGGGGTTCATGACATGTACCTAGGCTTGTTTGGGATATATTATGTATAGCTATAGCATAACTATATAAGAAAATATAGGCAATTAATTCCAGAGTACCCACTTGAACAGTTTTTGTGCATTACTATTTATATAGTATATATGGTGGAAATTAGTAGTCTGTGTATCCTCCATTTGCTTTATATACCTTTATCACCCTCCTAGGCATGCTTTCTATCAAATTTTGCACCATAGATGGTTCAATAGCCTCCCACTCCCTTTGAGTGCACTCCCATAGCCCATTAATTCCCTTTGGGGGGGTAGGGTATGCTGATAGCTGCTGCTTGAGATGAACCCAAAGGTGTTCAATAGGGTTAAGGTCTAGGTATTGAGCTGGCCACTCCATGACCTCAATCTTGTGGTCTTTGAACCAGGATGTGGCCTTCTTGCTCTTATGTTTTGGGTCATTATCTTGCTGAAAGATGATATCTTTGAGCTTCTTCTTGAGATACTTGATGGATCCTAGCAGGTCCTCCTCCAGGATGCTGCAATAAAGATTAGTTTTCATCCTCCTATCAATCTTTGCTGCATTCCCAACTCCTTCCCAAGTTATACAGCCCTATAACATCAAGGAATCCCCTCCATGCTTAAGTGTAGGCTCCACTAGACATTTAGTAAGGTGCTCCCCTTGTTTTTACCAGACCCATTTCTTGCCATCTGAGCCCATGTGATTGATCTTGGTCTTATCTGACCAAATAACCTTCTTCCAGTCTTTTATAGTCCAGTAGAGGTACTTTTCTGCAAAGTTCTTTCTAGCTTTGCAATGACTTGGCTTGAGATAGGGCCTCTTCTGCTTTCCAACTGCTTTAAGACCATCCTTCTTAAAGTGATTTCAAACTGCCTGATTGCAGAGAGTGATCCCCTTGATGGCCTCTAGCCTTCTAGCAACCTGAGGAGCAGTTTCTGCTTCCCTAGAGCCAAGAAGATGTGCAGCATAGCAGATATCATGTTGGGAGAGCTTGACAGGACAACCTCCAGAGGACTTTGGATGATCTAAGAGGTACTTTTGACAAATATTACTGATTGTCCCAATGCTTCTGTAGGCAGCTCTGGCTATACTTTGGACTGGGTGGCCAGCCTGAAGAAGGGAAATGATATAGTTGACTTGATGAGAAGAGAGGGATTCATGATGATGGTGGTGAGGAAGAAGTGGTTGTTTTGGGTTGTTTGCACCTGTTTCAACTTTGTTATATGTGATATGATCTCCATACTCAATTTTAGGGTCCCAGGACAAGAATCAGTGTTGCTATTTGAGAAATACTACTCTAAGATTCCACTGCACAAAAACTGTTCAAATGGGTACTCTTAAAAGAATATATACTATCTCAGTATCTAAGGATGTTGATAACACATATAGTATACTCTTGGATAGCTATGATAAAGGGCTTTTACTTGACTGGTGACCATATAAGGATGATCCTCATGTCCCTATGCACTACATGGAAGGCAAGGAATGAATGATGAAACAAAAGGTGCTCTGCCTGGTTGGCAAGAGGCTAGGGACTTAAAATGGAAGAGAGTGCACTGAAGTTTGCATGCAAGATGTAAATAGATGAAGGGGGTGATAACATACAATACACCCTAACATACAATACTATAGTTTGATCCACTCCATAGCCTTAGCAATTGAAAACATGTTAGCATCAAGGTGGGGCATGTTACTGCCTATGCACCACTTCATGGTGTGTTTGCTATATAAGGTATAGAAGTCTAGGCTACAGGAGCCATCAGGGACCAATATTTCCATCAGTCTTAAGGCAGCTGCCCAAACAATTTGGTTGTCAGTGCATCCCTTGTTAGAGAGAGTTGCTGCAACATGACAGATGGCCATTCTCAATACTAGTGCTATCTTATGGAGCCAGTTGATACAGGTTTTCCAGTCTTAGGGTTTGTTCTTAAAATTCCAAGCATGTTGCTATGGTTAGGAACCTTCTATGGGGTGATCATAGTTAGGTTAATCCTCCAAACCATAGGGTCTACCATCAAACTGAGAGCCTCCAAGGAAGTGGGGCACTTTTTGGATGCTTCAGACCACAGCCAATCAGTGTCCATATTATAAGGCCTACACTTATGCTGCATATACAACAATGCCCAAATGTTTACATCTAATACATCCACTCATCTTTTGTTACAATATGACTCAATTTTCTTTTTCTTTCATTGTTCCTATGGTGACCATTTCTCATAAAAGTCATAGTGACTCCAGCCCATTGTCAAGGGGCTTTTATTTTTTGTTTCAAGTATCAGCTTGTGATTACTATGGACTGCATTCCACAGTTACTTATTGTCTATGACTTGATCCTAGGATGCTATTGTGACTCAATCCTAGGATCCCTACTTACTATAAAGTTAGGCTTGCTAGGTAGCTTGTAGCCATAGACTTGACTTTTTATACTCTATAGTACTCAAGCAATTGAAGACTGTTGAATACTCCATATCTTACCCTAAAGACCTCTCCTCTCACTGAATCACTCTAAGTACCACTATTGGCTTAGGAGCTTTTCAACTTGTACATCTTCCACTAAAGTTCCTCTTTAGAACTTCCATTAACAACCAGAACCAGACCCTTAGTGCAGTGTCCCAGTAGACAACTTAACCCACATCAGGTGAACATCCCTACTGTGATATAACATCTTTCATGATTCAGCTATATTGGCCTTAATACCCAGATTCCCTAATTATCATAACTATATATCTACCATGTCTCTTGTATTGTATCTTGACTATGTCTGCATGTATTGTTCATGGATTGTATTATACTTCTGTGTCCTATGGCTTGCTCCTCATGTATATAACCTCTCAGCTCCAGTGTCTTAAAATATATCACCCCTCTCTTGCCTCTAAAACTGGAAGTGTCCTTGTTCAAGTTGAAATGCTAAGTCAGTACTTCATACCCAAGTCAAATCTATCTACTGTCCCATGCCATCTGAACAGCTACACTTTGTATCTCCCCCCTTCTTATCTTATCTCAGTCTACATCTTCCCCTTTAGAATGACATGCTCACACTCACACCTAACCTCTCATCTGGAGCCCACCATGAGGGGAAGTTAGTAGACATTCCCTTAGTTTTAACCCATTTCCATTTCCCCTTACTTTGTAAGTGTCTAAAATTGGGGAGACCCAATCTTCATGCCACCAAAGAAATGCCACCATGAGACAGGTCTGGAAGATTCCTCTGATTAACCTATAACACAGAACATATGCCCTCCTACCCCACCTCTCCCATTCATACTGCCTCCCCTACCCTCCCTGCCTTGCCATCCTCCTTAGCACATTTTACTTCCAATCACTCCCAATCCTCATCATCCTACAGCTGCCCTCAGTCTACCCTTACCACTAGGGAAGAATAAAAGGCCTTTATTATAGACATGCACCACCTTCTCTCCTAGTATATGGCCACTGATAAGGCTCCTATACCCTTCAATAGCATAAAACAGGTTGACCCATTGGCATTGCCTCATTAGTATGCATCTGCACCCACCTCCCACCCCCATTATTCCCCCCCTTTTTCCACTTATGCCACCATGCCCATCACTTACAACACTTCTAGAGGTCTAGCTGCCATACCCATAGCCTAATCATAGCATGCACCCCACTTCTCAGGCCTAGAAGATGAGGTTCTGTTGGAATTCCTGCATAACTACAAAGATCTTGCAGATGGCAATGGGCTGACATAGAAGCAGAAAGTGGAAATGATACTATGCTACATGCCCTATTCCTTGTGAAGCCTCTGGATAACATTGTCAGGTTATTGTGTGGCAAACTGGCATGACTTTCAGACTTAGCTTAAGGAGCTTTACCCTAATATTGCTACGGCCACATGCTGCATGCACCAGGGCCTCACAGAGTTTGTGGAGCTTATATCTAAGTGTCACATTCATAGCAAAGGTGAAGTTCTACAATACTACTGGAACTTTCTGACCATTGCAGTCCTGCTCTTTGAAGATCACAAGCTTACAGATGATAACTTCAATGCTGAATTCTTCAAGGGCTTCCACTCTGATAACCTAGAAATCCTAGCAGATCAGGTCTTCAATATTAACCCTATACACCCAGAGGACCAGCCCTTTAACATCTAGGATGTCCTCTTGGTAGCATGCAAGTACTTCTCTAGCAAGTGGTTTTATAAACCTTCACAGCATCATGCTTGTAACAACCACCATAGCAGCTCAAAGACCCATTGAGGGAACTCCAACAAGCTCATCTAGTAGCTATTTAGTGGCAGGCACACACCCAAATGCTTAGTACATAAAGACACCTTATATTCAGAGCATGAGGAAGAAGGTGCCCCTGCAGCTTCAGAACACCCAACCTATAAGACTTGATGCATTCACTTCAAGGAGTCTAGTTCAGCTTGGTCACACCCTAAGGATAAGGATGACCCTTTTGCACTGGTTGCCAAATTACAGAGCTTATCTATGCACAAGCCCTCTTAACTTATTCTTTACTTGCAGTGTCACCATCATGACTTAGACTTACTCAGACTGATAGGAAAGTGGGGAATAGAAGAAGATAGTATTGAGATATAGCGGACAAGAGACTCTCAATACAGTACATTCTAGATGAAGTACTACTTATATACTTGCTGATGGAGACGTGGCACCACTTCTGAAGATAACAGAGAACTATGATTGTTACCTTCTTGTCTATTAATACCCTCTTCTCTTCTTGCTGTCACCTTATCTTGTGAGGTGGCACCCTCCTGTGCTGGCAGTGGTATCATCACCCTCTGATTAGCTGGAGCACTGGCCTAGGCATCTGATGTCCATGTGCCCTTGTCATTGAGTCAAGCGAACTTGACAAGGGGGTGAAATAGGGGTGTAGTCAATGAGGTTGGCCACATGCACAACACAATGGGATGCACAGGCATTCTCCAGGCAGATGCAAGAGAAGAGCAGTTGCTGCTCATAGACATTGAGTTCAATGCACATTTGACAAATATGTGCATTAAGACTGACGACGTGCATGTCGAGATGTTAATAGCACCTGACTTCCATGCAAAGGCCCCAGTCTCTAGTCTGTCGGATGGCTGAACAGACAAAATGGGCCATGTCTATGGTACTCCCCAGGGCTTTGACAAACCACGCATCAAGTGGCTGAACGGTTTTGGAGGGGTCCCCATAGGCCTGTGCAAACATCTTATAGGCGTAGACATGGTCAAGCCTTCCGCCCATAGTCCTGTATGCAGTGCTACTGTCGATGCCACCAAGGCGCACAAAGGGCAGTTTGATGTACTTCCCGTCATTGTTCTCATCAGGGATAAGGAATCCCTCACACTATCCAGTGTTAGTTGTGTACCCATTGGGGATCAGAATGTCTTGCAGTTGCTGCTTGAGCTCCATCTGCTTGGTTCACTTGAGCAAAGCAATCCTGATTTGATCGCCATAGTGGCGTTGATAATGCTTGGCAGTGACAGCCAATCCTCTTGCCACCTGCATGGCGAGACCTGCATCAATGGGTCCGTGGACTGAGTTGAGAGCTGCCAGTGTACTAGAGGGCAACAAGTAGCTATTGTCACTGAATGTGATGTCCTCCAGATGGGCTTGTTCACTAGCACCAAGGAATCTATCAGGTATAATGACTGGGGAGGGGATGTGAGTGGGAGGTGGAGTGAACGGCATGCGTTCAGAGGGGAACAGAGTTCCTGCACAAGTCAGGGGAGCTGCTGGGGGAACGTTTTCTTTGTCCAAGTTGTCTCCACTCTCTGGTATGGACAAGAAGGGGGGTCTTTCAGGTGATGAAGTGGGAGAGATTTCGATGAGATTGCGCACAACCTCAGGGGCAATGGCATTGAGAGTGGCTGAATCCATGATAAAGATGTGGTTTTCAATCATCAACTACAAGTCTTTTTATGCTTTGTCAGTTCACCAAGAGGGAATTTAAGATGATATTGTGCCACAAGTTTGGGAGCGAAGACCTGAGTAGCTGGTTCCCAACTATCATCAGCATGAGAGTACCCTTTCCACCTGATTAGATATTGCAATTTGTTATGCCTGCCATAGAAGTGGTGACCGATAATGGCTTCTACTTCTAGTTCTTCTAGGCCTTGCATGATATCTGGAGGAGGTTGTGCATCATCCGCATGAGCTCTGTAAGCTTTAGTGATTTGGTGAGATGATAAGAGAGAAGTGTGGAAGACATTGTGAATAGTCCACGTAGTCAGGAGTTGGGGTTGATATGCCACTGGTGATATCTCTTTTGTGATAAGGAAAGGCCCATATTGGTGAGGAGCTAGTTTTTGGCTATGGAAGGGTAAACTGATATTAGTGGTGTTAAGCCATACTTTTGTGCCAACTGAGAACTGTTGTGGAGGAGGGGCTTTTGCTGTGGTGTTTAGCACTGCTATAGCCAAGATTCAGAAGCACTGGGTCTGCTGCAGCTGTTCTTCAACTCAAGGTACATGGGACTTGAATGCATGTATAGGAGACACAGTTGGGATGTATCCGAACAATTACTTAGCCAGGGCGAAGCTGATAGTGTTGTTAAACCATCCATTATGGATATTTGTTGCAAGTGGTAGCCAGTAAGCCCAGTCATCTTGTGTTAGATTGACCACTGTACGTAGATACTGTTTGATCCATTGATTTTTGTGTTCCGTTAAACTGTCTGTACGTGGATGGAAAGTAGTAGAAATGTTCTGTGAGATGGTCAGTCATTGACACAGCGCCTTAATGAATATTGAAGTGAATCTTGGATCCTGATTGGAGATGACTTTATGAGGGAAACCAAACCATTTAAGGACATGATCATAATACAGCTGCACAACTCCTTCACCAGTAATTTGCGTGGTGCATGGAATGAAGATGGCTGCTTATGAACAGCTGTGATCTACAATTGTTAGTATCACGTCAAACTTACCGCATCGTGGTAGCTGTGTGATAAGATCTAGCGCTATCATCTCAAAGGGTAAGGTCCCTTCAGTAGTGGGAATTTGATATAGCGGCACCCATTGTTTATGTGTTAAGACCTTCGTTTGTTGACACATGGGGCATCCACAGATATAGTCTTCAATGTAAGATGCCACACCTGGCCACCAATAAACTTGGGTAATTTGCTTCTTGGTTTTGTCGCGTCCTGGATGTCCCACCATTGGGTCTTTGTGATACTCCTTCAGAATTGCTCATCGTGCTACTTCATTGTCTGGGACCACTAGTTGATTAGCCTTAGTTGTCCATCATGTGAACCCGTTAGTTAAGTATACTAATTGATACTTCATTTGTAGTTGATGCATTTCTGGTTGGGATTGAAACTGCACTTGGCATACGAATTGATACAGGTTATCAATAGGATCAGCTATATTGAGGAATACATCTGAAGGAAGAAGAGTCAGAGCTTGGTTATCTTCATCCCCCATGTTCACTCCTGGAGGTCTGGATAGAAGATCTGCGACCGTATTCCATTTTCCTGGGACTTGTACAATTTTCAAATGATAGTCCTATAGTTAGCTGAACCATCTTGTGATCTGTTGGTTCACTTTTCAGGGCATTTTCCAATATTGTAAGTTCACATGATCAGTGAAGACTGTCACCAGGTGTTGAGCTCCACATAGGTGCATGTGCCAATGTGTTAGTGCCTTTAACATGGCTAACAATTTGTGCTTGTAAATATCATAATTGCATTCAGCTGGAATGAATGTGGTGGAGTAGAATGTGATGGGATGTAAAAATGGTTTTGATGTGCAAGGGTTTGGTGAATCACCCTCCTGCAAGAGTACAGCGCCCATGCATACACTGAAGCATCAGTGGCCACAAAAAACGGCTTTGAATAGTCAGGTTGACAGAGTATAGGTTGGGAACAGACCCTTGATTTCAATGTGGCAAATGTGTCTTGTTGTTCCTGCATCCAATGGAATGGCATATCCTTTTATGTCAGTTTTATTGATGGTCTTGCGATCATAGAGTACCCTTGCATGAAGTACTGATAGAAGCCTGTAAAGCCTAGAAATGCGCATACATCACACACACAGGGGGTTTGCCATTCACGTACACCTTTGACCTTAGTGGCATCCATCTGGATAGAATTGTGACTGAGAATGACACCTAAGAATTCTATCTCCGTTTTCTTAAAAAGACACTTTTTGGGTTTTAAGAATAAATCATTCTTTGCAAGCTTCTCGAGAACTCAGTGAACCAGAGATCAATGATAGTTTAGGTCATTGGGAGTGTTAATCAGTATGTCGTCCATATAGATGGTTATCCAGCCTTCGCCAATTTCTTCTTGAAACAAGGCATTCATCATTGTCTGGAATGTAGATGGCAAATTAGTCAATCTGAAAAACATGACCTTTGGTTCGAACAATCCTTTGTTGGTAATAAAGGCCACCTTCCATTCATCACTGGCTTTGATGCGTACATTATTATAACCCTATCTAATGTCGAACTTCATGAAGAGTGCTGCATTCTTCACACATGCAATTAATTTGGGGATAAGTGGTAGGGGATACTGGTTTCAGACAGTCCACTCATTCAGCTTGCAATAGTCATGAACTGGTTGCAACTTTCCATCTTTTTTCTTGATAAAAAAGAATGGAGAGGCATATGGACTTTTAGATGGTTGTATGTAGCGCTTTTGTAGCTGTTCTTTGAGGAATTCATGTAGTGCCTTCTGTTCGTCCTGCGATAATGCATAGATTTTCCTGTGGAGAGTGGATGGTGCACCTTTCTTCAAATCTATAGCGTGATCCCATTCTTTTGCAGTAGGGAATTGTTGTGCCTCTTCATCACTGAACACTTTTGCGTGCATGCAATAATGATTCGGGAGTTCTCCTTTTCCCTTATGGGAGCCAGCCTCTTCTGCTAGTCATGATGCCAACATGTGTGTGGTACTGCTACAAATGAAGAGATCATTCTTTATTGGATTGTGATTGGTTAAAACAATCAGAAGTTGATTGGCCAAGATCCACCTGTGATTCCATTTGATGTGAGGCTGGAACGCAGCGAACCAAGGGTAGCCTAAGATCAGCTCATTTGGTCCTAAATCAGTGATGAAAAACCGCATGTGTATTATCTTGGTGCCCATTCACATATAAAGGTCAATAAAGTGAGTGATCAATCCGTGTTGATTAGGTGTACCATCCACATTGTAAATATGCCTTGGGGAATCCAGTGTTTTTGCTGTTAATTGTAGACATTTAGCAGCTCGAGTGTTGATGAAATTTTCCGTTGCTCCTGAGTCAAGCAACACTGATAATTCAGCCCTCTTAGAATCAACCATGAGGTATACCTGTAGAGTCATAGATCTTCTATTTGCTAGGTACATGTGTGTCAATTCTTGCAACCTAATCCAGGCTGTCTGGATTAGGCTGTTGTAAAACCCTCCCCGTTCTCATACATTACGGCCAACACCCTCATTTCTTCTTCTGGTAAACTGGCAATTGCTTGTTTGATGTCAGCTGCCGTAAAGCTTGCTTGTTTGGTGACTGGTTCTTCAGCAGTGTCTGCATACCAAGCACTCTGCTTATTGTGGGAGTAACAGTTACAAGCGATGTGCCCTGTCTTCCCACAGGCGAAGCAGGGTCCCTTTGGCTTTGCAGGTTCACTTTGTGCTGTGCAGGCCCATCCCCTGTTTCGTGCTACTTGTCCCTGTCCAACATCCATAGGGACTGGTACATTATTATGTGATTAGGGGGCATTACTGGAGTTGTAAGATGGTTGCGGAGGGCGCAGGGGCAGAGGAGGTCCTCGTGGTGGTTGCCACTGGTTTTGAATGGGTCATTGTACCAAACTCTTTCCACTTCATCTGTCCATGATAGACTTCATTAATTGATGTGATTGAGTGGAATCAATGGCACACTGTTTCAGTTCAACATAAGAATAGACATATGGTGGTCAGAGGGCATCCTCCAACACCAACTTGGGTAGATCATTCAAAAAATGCTAAATGGTGGCTGGATAAGTGAGGTCATAAGAAGCTTCTCAAGCCAGTTGCTTGAAATCAGCAATGTAGACATCTGCATTGGGCCAGGCCATACAAAGGTCCTCCAGCTTCATGCGTGCTTTCTCGGTCTTCTATGTATCTTGGAATCGTTCGCGGAATCGAGCCAAGAACTGAACCCATGTTTGCAACTCATCTTGTGTATGGGGATTCAGAGTGTCCAACCAGGCTCCCTGATTGTGAGCCCAACCATTTACTTGTTTGCCTTGTATCAAGGTAAGCACGAACACAATTCATGTAAAGTACAATTGGAAGAATAGATTCTGGTGATTCAGACAAAATAAGTCTGAATAGCGTTGATAAATGCTTCTGCCTGGTCTCTGTCACCACTAAATATTGCTGGTAATGCGCCTAGGGTCTTTTTGGTTCCGAACGGTCCTCCTCCTCCTCCAAGATGTCCTCCTGCGTGTCCTCCTAGACTCCTGGGGTCTCCCCCACCCAGTCCTCAGTCTTTAGGATCTCCACTGCCTGGGTCTCCAGGTCCTGATCTGATACCTCTAGAAGAGCCCCCTAGATATCTTCCTTGGCTTAAAAAACCTGCCACAGAGTTAGTAGGGTAAGTAGATGGTTTGTTGGGAACAGTGGTAGTATCCTTGGTGACTTGGGTGTGTGCAATGGTGGTAGACATGCCAGTCAGAATAGGTGAGGTTTGAAGTTGAGGGGGAATTGCTTCTTATCAATATGTATCTTGATCTGGTGTAAGTGAGCGAGGAGAGTTGTTGGTTGATAGAACAGAAAACCGGTTGTTCAGGTCAATTCTTACTAGATTGCTTTTGTTGAATGACTCAATGTCAGTACATCTTGCGCCTCGGTATGTTGGGCAAATGCTATCGTTGGTGTCAACTTCGACTTCGTACAACTTCCCTTCGTTGTTGAAGAGATGTACTGGGTGACTGGTGATGTCGTTCAACCTCAGGTCAAAGACCAAATGTGGAGCAGGGATCTGTCAGTATTGTCCCTCTGTTGCCAAATATATGTGTGGGTTGTGGGGTCAGTCAGCGTTGACCCCAAAGTCTCATATATAGAAACAGTCGTCCATTGTGAAACTGGAAGATTGAGAGTCTAATGTCACCATTGTGACTTAGACTTACTCAGACTGATAGGAAAGTGGGGAATAGAAGAAGATAGTATTGAGATATAGCAGACAAGAGACTCTCAATACAGTACATTCTAAATGAAGTACTACTTATATACTTGCTGATGGAGACATGGCACCACTTCTGAAGATAACAGAGAACTACGATTGTTACCTTCTTGTCTATTAATACCCTCTTCTCTTCTTGCTGTCACCTTATCTTGTGAGGTGGCACCCTCCTGTGCTGGCAGCAGTATTATGCAGTGCCAGGATTATTTCCCTAGCATTGCATAGAACCTCCCCAAGCCAGAGTTATTCCCTTCTCAAGCACCCTTAGCAACAGCCACAGTTGCATATTAGTCACCTCCCACCCCTAACCCTGCCCCAGCTTATCAACCCTAGACTCAGCAGACACCCACTTTGGCTTCCACTTCCTCTCCCACTATCCCTCAATCTGATAGGGACTCATTCTTTCATAAGAGGAATGGTGCATAAACCTACAGTTGCCTCTTCTACAGGCTACATGTGTTATGATTCAGACACTTCAGTTCCCCCACTAGTGTGTCCCCTCCTCTGCCTATACTATACTTTCCCAGGTTTTGTCTCTTTATCTTGTCTTATGACCTATCCCCACTCTGTCTCTTTTCCCCTTCTGTCTCCTTTTATTAGTAGTGCTGCCTTGTGACTCTATCCAATACATATCAAGATGTTTGCTACTGTCTTGTCCTATGTTCACCTCTTTGCCCCCCTAGATGTATATAAACCACTCCTGAACTTCATAGTAAGCCAGACTTGGCTTAGTTTCCAATCTAGCAACCTTGTCCTCATCCCCTTGAGTGTGAATGCTTTTCCTCTACTTGTGAACCATCTTCCTCTAGCTTTAACCCAGCCAAACTTCCCTTCAAAGCCTTTGTAGTTGTGCTATAACACCACACTCTATTTGACTTAGTGTATCAGCAAGATCAGATATAGAGAGGTGTCTCACCTTGGACTTAGGGTTCTTTACTACTAAGTCATTGAACCTTAGAGCTTAACTCTACCCTTGTACCTAGTCATGTCATAGTATAGACAATAAATATCTTTACTTCATTACTAGTGTGAAACTCCAAATCCCTAAACCCTAGAACATGCCCCTGCTAGGGCATAACATAAGCCAGGTCTTCCTCATTGCAGAGCTGCCCTAACATAGGCAGACTGGACTAGATCAAGCCCAAGACCCTCCACAGAACCATAGAACCCTACAGTGTCACAGCCATATTAGTCACTATATTTTATTTTGTATTTTTATGTATTTTATATGATTTTATATATGACACTGGAAGCACCAGCAAAATGCTAAGTCATGCTGGGTCATGTATAGCAGATCACATCAGTCTCAGAAGTCATGGACACATCACAGGATCCTAGGAGGGTCCTTCTATTTACATCCATTATGAACATGTACATTATGATTGGTTAGAATAGTGTAGAACATTGTAGAACATTTAGGTAAGATAGATTACATGCTAGAATAGTGCATTACTCAGCGATGTGTCATCCTCTGAGTTAAAGAGGATTACAGTGCATCAGTTAGCACAATAGGACATATCATCATCTGAGTCAATAGGCCTTACTCAGTAGTTAGTAAGCATAGCACTTGGGTCCTTGCATAGACCAACAGTAGCACTATATAAGCCTATATCTAGATGCACTTACAATCTAACTTGTCCTCTTTGGATTCCCTTCTCAACCTACCTTTACGTGACCTTCCTGCTCACTATCCCTGTATAAGGGATAACTCTGGTTTGCTCCCATCTGCATTGCTTTGTAGGTTGGTGCATGATTTATCTCCATGCTACATTAACTTTGTGGAACAGGCAGTTCACCTTCAAATCCTTTATTTTTAAGTTGTTGTAGCTGGATAAGTCATCTGCTACATACAGCACCTAGAGAACTACCCATCATAGCTAGCATCAGTGTTACCTTCAAACTAAACAACAAGTGGACAGCAGTCACACCTAGAACCCAAAACAACCTCCCTACACATGTCAAATCCAGCACCCTAGGTAGAGGAGCTTACTGGATAGCAGAACCAAGAACATGACCCCCTAGCTATAAAATCTATAATGGAGACATAGAGAGACATGTTGAGTTCATCAACAATGCCTGGTACCCTATTAAATACTCAGGCATCAAAGGAACTTACCAGACCAAAGAACACCTAGCTATATCTAGGAACAACCCCCATGGACTAGGCTGGTGGAACCTAAATGATCCACAGAACCCAGATTACACATCCCCAACATCCCTACCCCTACCCATCTCCCAGTCCACTAGTGGAACATACAGAGCACCCCAAGATTCCTCAGATGAAGAGGAAGGCCCTGCAGAAGCTGTAGAGGATCCCATTTCAGAAGCAGAAGACACCCAATCACTCAATAGAACCCCACCACACCTGACTATTGTCATATCAGAAGGCAAACCTTCTCTAGTATCCCTAGTACTCCTCATCTTTGTAGAGCCATCCCTCACAAACCTAGAACCCTCAGAAGGAGCACCCAGTCAACCCCAGTCTACATTCCCACTGCCTCTACCCCTGATCACATCCATTCCACCACCTGCACCTCCCCCCATATCTACCTTGGCACACACCACCAGTACAGGCACTGGAACCACTACTACAGGCACTGGAGGCACTGGAACAAACCCCTAGAATGGAAGAGCACTTATAGGCAAAGCTCTAACTCCCTTTATGGGAGATAGAACCAAGAGTCAAAAATTCCTTTAACAGTTGAAGTGATACATCAAGCTAAATAAAGAGCAAAGCCTCTTCAAGGAGCCCTACTCCCGCATCCTCTATTCCCTTACTCTCTACAAAGGGGATGCAGTACAGCTATGGGTTGATATAGTAGATGCAGCCTGGACAGCTAGATGAATATATCCTTTAGTTTGAAAGACTTGCTGGCCTAGCAGGCTGGGCAAGAGATGCACTAGGAACTGTGGAGTTCTTTAAGAAGGGGCTTCCTCAAGGCCTATTTTATGCATGCTTAATTTGAAACCCCATCCCTAACACTATAGACAAGTGGCAAGTGGCCACTAGAGCTGAAATACAAAGATATGAACTCCTTTTGGCTGGATCGGGCTATTGTTATACTAGGGGACCAACCCAAAGCATCACCAATCATAAACTAAAGCCTAAAGACCCCAATCCCATGGATGTAAATGCTTCCTTATCCACTCCATTTAAGAAGCTCACTGATGAAGAAAGGAAGAAGTATATGGCCAAAGGACACTGCTTTTGGTGTAGACAACAAGGACACATGGCAAGAGAATGCCCTCACAAAACTACAAAGCCAGGAAGCTCTGCTAGAACCACAGAAACCAAAGAGACCACAATCCCTGAGTCCAACACTGTCCTTCTACACTTCAAAGCTCCCCAGATATCTGTTGCCTCCACTACCACCCATGTCACAGGGTGCAGGGCATGGGGTTGTAGATAGGCAAGAAGGTACCCTAGAGATAACAAGGAAGCATGTACGGTTCTGAAGTCCTGATTACTGACATGGCAAAGGGGTGCTGAGGCTGTATATAGAGACCACCTGTAATGAGTAATAGCCCCATCTGAGTCTCTTCTGTCCCTTCTATCTATGTGTGATCTCCCCTTCTTCTCCCTCAAGATAGCCCTCTACTTCCCTCAGACTTTTGAGAACACGGTCTCAGTGTCGCCCAGTGATACTAGACTTAGATCTTTTACATCCAAGATGGATTGTTTCTATTTGCTTGACTTCAGTCTCAGTGAGGAGACCCAGCAGCTGCAGAACCTGACACTGCGTGTTTCCAAACAAGGGGAATTTATGTACCTTCCTGCGCCCCACTATGTATCCAAAGACAATACCGCGATCTACAACAACGAAGGAACGTTGTATGACATATTACTAGATACCACTCATGTACCCGCAGCACCCTACAGAGGAAGACGACGCACTGATATTGAGTTACACAATGCGCTTACTCCTGACAAAGAGGCTTGTCGTCGACGCATCCCATCCACACACTTCATCAAGACCAGCGACTCTGACCTTGACGACATGCCCACGGACTGTACTCAGCCCTTACCAATCGACATCCACCTAGCTGAAGCCACATGTATGGCCACTACAACTACAACTGAATCCGGTTGAGTACTAGCCACCTTCTTTGGGCGACATGGCGAGTCTATTAGAAGATCGCTGACTAGCAGTGATGGAGCTGTACCTCCACCATATAATGGACCTCCGAGTGGAGGACCTCCTAGAGGAAGCAGAAATGCTGGCAGCAGCAGAGGAGGCGGTGGAGGTGGAGGCAGGGGAGGTGGTGGTGGGGGAGGAGGTGGTGGGGGAGGACCCCCTGCAGGACCACCAGCAGGACCACCAGCAGGACCACCAGCAGGACCCCTTGCCCCCCCAGCACTCCCAGCTGCGCATACCAACAAGATGTACGGTGCGCTGCCCTTCACTTTCGACAGTGCTCGAGAACGTGCAGAAGAGTTTATCGACACCGTTCTCCTCTATTTTTGCCTCAATCAACAGGCCTAGCTGTTTTGCTCCTACCTGAACTGAATCACTTTTACCCTCACCCTACTCAGTGGCCCTGAAGTGGCCAGATGGGCCAGAGAGCAAGGACTCTGGTTAGACAGACTCGACCCCATAACACAGGACGACCTGGCTACCTGGGTACAATTTGTTGCACACTTTTGTGACCGGTTCCAGGACACACAAAAGGTCTCCAAAGCATGCATGAAATTACAAGAGCATCCATGAAGTGGCCCAACGCTGACACCTACATTTCATCCTTTGAACTGCTTGTGCGAGAAGCTGGGTATGACCTGGATAATCCAGCCACTGTTCAACTCTTCCAGAACGGACTACCCAAGAGTGTTCTTGTCGACGTCTTGTGCCCCCCTAGCATTTATACCTACCCAGCCATCAAAAGATGTACTATCAAATCTGTGTGCTCCCATCAGCTACTGAAGGCAATCTTGGATCAGTGCGACCCACAAGGGCACGCCCCTAGGCCTCCACCACCACAACAACCACCGCGACAGAACTACCAGTCTCTGCAAGGCCCACCACCACACAGAACATCGTACCAGCAGCAGCAGTGGTACAACTTGAGCAACGCTCCGCAGAGTCACAACAATGTCCTGGCACCCATGGACGTTGGGTGCAACTGCACCCCCCGTCAATGGGCCTGCGCTTCTAACACTACTCCCCCGGCAGCTCCACAAGGACCTTGCTTTGTATGTGGCAAACAAGGTCACTTTGTGCGACAGTGTTCGCAATGTCACTCAAGCTGAGTAAATGAGGCACAGCTTGACAAAGAACCACCCATCAAATGCCAAGAAGACCCATTGGAAGACATACGTCTCCAGCTTGCCCATATTCTGGAAGAAGAAGCTGCTGCAATCCTGAGTCGCTATAGCGGCGGAGCGTCACAGGATTTTTAGTTGGCTCAAATCCCTCAGCCTGGGTTTAAGCTGAAGTACCAACAGAATGTGTGTATCTAGCGAATCGTAAATCAATGACATTACAAGTTTCTATTGCATACAACACAAAAAGGGCTGAAACAGTTGTGCTGCTAGACACCGGCACTACCGAGAATTTTATACATCAATGATTCGCGACACTTCTCTGTCTAGACACTACTTGCCTAGGACAAGAGTGACCAGTTTACAATGTAGATGGCTCCCCAAATTCCCAAGGAGCCATCACCCACTACATCAACTTCTTCATGTGGGCAGGGGACCGAATGGTCCCTCTTCGCTTCTTCCTTTCAAACATTGGCAATTATGATATTATTCTAGGATATCCATGGTTCGCAGGGCACCAACCCCATATCGATTGGGCCCAGGGATGGATTGACGCTGGGCAACTTCCATTAGTACTCACAACACAGCAACAGAAACAATTATTTATCCGTGCTAGTACTGGGCAAACCAAGGCCTCTCAGCTAGTGGAGGCTGAGGCTAAGAAAGCCGGCACCAGCACGGAGGTACCAAAAGAATATCAGAAGCACTATCGTGTGTTTAGTGATATCGAGGCCCAACGCTTCCCGAACAAGTGAGAATGGGACCACACCATTGAGCTTAAGCCTGGCACTCCTTCCGCGCTCCCCAGCAAAGTATACGCTCTCACTCAAGACGAACAGAAAGAATTAGCCAAATTCTTGAAAGAGCAGCTGGCTAAGAAATACATCCAGCCCTCAAAAAGTCCATACACCTCACTTTTCTTTTTTATCAAAAAGAAGGATGGTTGCCTCTGCCCTGTACAAGACTATCAGCGCTTGAATGAGTGGACCGTGCAGAATCAATACCTGCTACCACTGATCCCCGAGCTCATAGAGTGAGCACAGAAAGTGGTGTTATTTATGAAGATGGATATCCAATGGGGATACAATAATGTCCGCATCCAAGAAGGAGACAAATGGAAGGCGGCATTCCTCATGAACCAAGGGCTGTACAAACCTTGCGTTATGTTCTTTGGACTGACGAACTCCCCCGCTACATTCCAAGCAATGATGAACCAGATTTTTGCTCCCAAAATATGCGAAGGATGGGTCACCATCTACATGGATGATATACTTATCCACACACCCGCTGACCTTGCCTTCCATTGGCAATGCGTGCATCGAATACTCGACAAACTAGGACAATATGATCTCTTCCTGAAACCTGAAAAATGTCAATTCGAACAAACCCGCATCAAGTTCTTGGGTGTCGTCCTCTCTGCAGGTACCATGCATATGGACCTGGTAAAAGTCAAGGGGATCCAGCGCTGGAGTACGCCACAGACAACTAAAGACGTTCACAGCTTCTTGGGGTTCACTGGCTTCTATCGATATTTCATACAAGCGTACTCCATGATTGCTCGACCATTGATCGAGCTGACGAAGAAAGACACAACGTTCGTTTGGACGCCTGCCCAGCAGCAGGCCTTCTATACTTTGATTGATAAGATCTGTGTTGTGCCCATCTTGCGACAACCGTACCATGCGGCCCCATTTACGATCGCAACTGACACCTCTGCGTTCGGCGTGGGCGCCGTACTCTCACAGGGGGGTGACATCAACCCACGCAACCCATCAAAACCTCCTCGCCAACATCTGGTCGCCTTTTTCTCAGCCACATTTACTGCTGCAGAGCGCAACTATGATATATATGAACGTGAACTGTTAGCCATCATCAAAATGCTCCAGCATTGGAGACCCCTTCTTGGCGGTGCGCGACACCCCATTACGATCCTTACGGACCATGCAAACTTACAATACTGGAAGGACCCGCGAAAAGTCAATTGAAGAGTTGCACAATGGGTAAGCGAGCTGCAGGAATATCCAATACACATACAGCATATCCATGGGAAGGTCAACCAAGTGGCTGACTTCCTCTCTTAACCACCAATGAGTGACAGAGGGGAGGAGGACAACCAGGGCGTTACTGTTCTCCCCACAGAATGCTTCATACAGCTGACAGATGAATCCGACGACATCCCTGACTTAGTGCTATCCACGCAGCAAGAACACAAGGATACACTTCTAGCATGGGTGATCACCTACGATCTCATGCGAGATCCAGACAGCTTCTGGATAGACACCAAGAAATGCATCATCATACCACCAGACAATCACGTGAGGCAGCGGATCCTCCACACATTCCACGATGCTCCAATGGCAGGACATCCCAGACATGACGAAACTATTCACCAGCTAGGAATGGCATACTGGTGGCCAGGCATGTACACCTGGGCTACGGCCTACATGCAAGGATGCCACGAATGCCAACAGAATAAGACATCACAACATCCGAGTTGGGTGCCTTCATATCGCATCTCCACCCCAGCCGACACTCGCCCATTTGCAATCGTCACAATGGATCTCATCATGCAACTACCTCAAAGCAAAGGATATGACACGATCCTCACAATCGTGGACCACAGCTGCTCCCACGCCATGATATTCCTTCCTTGTAAGACGACTATTACTGCCGAACAAGCGGTGCAACTATATCAAGAACATGTATACTGTTGGTTCGGCATTCCCCGCAAAGTCATCACCGACAGAGATCCACACTTCACCTCTCGATTCACAAAGGCCCTTTGCAAGCAACTCCATATTGCCCAGAATATATCTACTGCATTCCACCCACAAACGGATGGATTGTCCGAACGAAAAAATGCGTGGATCGAGCAGTATCTACATCTTGTCGCAAGTGCTGCTCAGGATGACTGGAGCAACTGGTTGGCGCTCGCATTGGGAGTGCATAACTCGCAACTAAACCAAGCTCTCAAGATTGTCCCCTACGAGGCCATTCTCAGGTACATCCCCCCATTTGACCACTATAACCCGTCGTACGGGACCGTCCCGTGGCACACAAACGAGTGGCCTGAGCATATGAGGTACAGAAAATCACAAAAGAGGCCATTAACCGGATAGCAAAGGACACTCCCACCTCGCGCTATCAAGTAGGAGAGACCATCTAGCTGGAAGGTCGTCATCTTCAACTCCCTTATCAGACCATCAAACTATTGCCATGATGATACGGCCCCTTCTGTATCACCAAAGAAGTAAGCCTGGTGGCTTATCAGCTCGAACTACCCCTGGCCTGATCTATCCATAACGTGTTCCACGCCAGTCTCCTATCTAAAGTGTGAAGTAATGAGCAGTACAGTCTGCCGAGTCCTTGTCCAGCTCCGGATCTAGTAGAAGGCAAGGAAGAATGGGAAGTTGAATGGGTACTAGGGCATCACTACGTTGGCAGATGCCACACATTGCAGTACCTTCTGCAATGGAAAGGCGAAACCCAGGCTGATAACAGTTGGGAACCAGCTGACCAAGTCTTCACCCCACGCCTCATACATGAGTATCATCGTAAGCACCCCCTAACAGAAGCACCCCCAAAGATAAAAGGCACACGAAGACCACGACGAACAACCGTCTCCTCACTTCTATGTCTTCCCACTCCCCCACAATGGTCACGTCCAACCCCGCCACCCTGGTGGAGGATGACGACGATTATGAACCAGGTGTCGAGTTCACGCCCCCTCCTACCCCTGTTAACAGCCTCGTTACCACCACAGTTGCCCCGCTGGATGGCACACCAGGACCTGTGCTCCATCCAGGGACCCCCATCGTCCCATGCAAAGATTGAGACACTGCCCTTCTTCACGAAATTAGCCTCAACGATGACGGGTACCTCTCTCCACATAGCACACTGGCCATCATCAACGCATTGGGGCCGGCCACCAACTTCGAACATCTCTGGCGGGTCACTCACAGCCTGGCCCTTACCATGCAGCGCTACCAATGACACTTCAACAATCAGATGCACATCGCCATCCACAAACGCACTCAGCGTGTGGAGTTGGAGCAACACTTTCACGAACCCCCAGTCCCCAATGGTTACAAGCTCAACTGCAGTCACCTCCCATACTTCATCATCCCTGATGAAACGGGCGCTGCCCGCATTCAACCACCCTTCATACAGCGTGGCGCCATCGACGACACGATGGTCTACAGTATGCATGGGGGACCAGCGTCCAAGGTTTACACCCAAGAGCTCTTCGCAGCCACACAGCCTGACCATGAAGACCCAACCCCCTCAATCGTGCCATGGTTCCTTCGCGCCCTTCAATCCCCTGTCACTGACAATTACACCCATGTCTGTTGTGCCATCCATGGCCTGCAAGATTGGGGTCTCTCTGCAGAGGTGGCTCAGTACTGTTGCACATTCGAGCATATCAAAATGAACGAAGATCACTCCCACATCCTCTGCCTCGAGACTGAGGAGCTGCAACACAAGCTCCACCGATCACATGACCAACTCGAGAATGCGCGCACTGCTCAGCGCATTGGCCACCTCAGCCGTCTCATCACTCACAGCTGAGAGAACATGGCCCTGCTCCCATTCTGAGCATGTATGGGACAATGTGCCGCCTAGCAGAGGGGTGATGTCACAGGGTGCAGGGCATGGGGTTGTAGATAGGCAAGAAGGTACCCTAGAGATAACAAGGAAGCATGTACGGTTCTGGAGTCCTGATTACTGACGTGGCAAAGGGGTGCTGAGGCTGTATATAGAGACCACCTGTAATGAGTAATAGCCCCATCTGAGTCTCTTCTGTCCCTTCTATCTATGTGTGATCTCCCCTTCTTCTCCCTCAAGATAGCCCTCTACTTCCCTCAGACTTTCAAGAACATGGTCTCAGTGTTGCCCAGTGACAACCCAAGATAAAGTAAGGGCTGCTCATGCCCTTATCCAACTGATAAATGAAGAGGAGAAGTCCTATTATTATACATTAGAACAGGATTTTCTCAAAGCCAACCTGTAAGGGCTGACAGGGAGGCATGCTCAATGTATAGTATTTATAATAGTGCAATGACAATCAAAGTTCTTGTTCACCTTACTATAGAGAAGCCCATGCAAAAGTATTGCTAGACAGTGGAGCCATAGACAACCTTATAGACCAAAGCCTAGTTGAAAAACTAGGACTAGGAACTATCCCTTTAAAACCTCCTAGGATTGTCTGCAATATGGATGGATCTTTAAACAAAGATGGCACTATCATAGAGTATTATCAGCTATAGATAAAGAGAGGACAGGAAGAGACCCCCTTCCAGTTCTTTGTCACCAGCTTAGGAGAAGACAGAGTGATCTTCAGGTATCCCTGGTTTGAACATGAAAATCTGAAGATTAACTGGAAGAAACAAGAACTCCAGGTTGAAGCCATTGCTCTCCTAACTAAAGGATATCACCTCAGGGGGAAGCAGCACCAAGAAGCAAAAATAGCCATGGCCTTCACCACTTTTGATATAGTAAAAGCCATTGAAGTACCCACAGAATACCAGTGACACACTAAAGTGTTTTCTGAAGAAGAAGCACAATGCTTCCCCCCAGAAAGAGAAGAGGACCACCCTATCACATTGAAACCAGATGCACTCTTAAAGATCAATGGTAAAATATATTCTCTAACACCACAGGAAGATAAGGCCCTCAAGGCCTACCTAGAAGAGAACATTACCAAGGGATACATCTACAAAGGAAGTTCCCTCTATACCTCATCCTTCTTCTACAAAAAGACAGATGGAGGCCTTCACCCTATATTGGACTACCAAACCCTGAATTCTTAAACCATCAAAGACACCTATCCCCTCCCTCTGATCTCTGACATCTTGACAAACCTTAGTGGAAAAACAATATTCTCTAAGTTTAACATTAGATGGGGATACCATAATATCCACATCAAAGAAGAGGATCAGTGGAAAGTGGCTTTCAAGACACCTAGAGGACTATTCATCCTAAGAGTTATAACTTTTGGCCTCACCAATACACCAGCCACCTTTGCAAGAACCATGAGCTGCATCCTTAGACCCCTTATGAACAAGTTCCCCAAAGAACTCTTCATATACATGGATCATGTCCTCATAGCCACAGAGGAGGAACCAGAGAGACATAGGCAGATAGTACACAAATTTTTGGACATCTGCAAAAGAGAATCATATTTTCTAAAAGCATCAAAATATGTGTTTAAACAATGCCACATCAGCTATCTAGGGATCATAATAGATGGATCTCACATCAAAATTGACCCCAAGAAAGTAGAAGGAATCCAGGATTGGCCTAGAACAATCAAGACCCTTAAAGAAGCTCAAAGCGTCTTAGGGACTTTAAGCTATCAAAGACCCTTCATCCCCCAGTTTGCACATTATGCCAAACCAATAAATGATACCATCAAAACCATAGAGGGCCCCTTCAAGTGAACCAAAGAAGCAGTGGCAGCACTAGAGGATCTGATTGTGCTTGTATGCTCTAACCCTGTCCTGTGTTAATCAGATATAAACAAACCATTTGAACTAGAAGTGGATGCTTTGGCATATGCCACTGCAGCCATCTTAGCACAAAGAGACCTTTGAAATAAACCACAAGCAGTGGGATACTTTTCAAAAGCATTCTCAGAAGTGGAGCAAAACTATAACATCCATGATGGGGAACTCCTCACTGTGCTCAGGGGACTTGAACACTAGAGACACTTACTAGCTGGATCCCCCCATGAGATTATAGTGTTTATGGATCATAAGAACCTAGAATATTATTATCACCCCTAAAGAATCAATTGACACATGGCTAGGTACCTCCCCAGACTAGTAAACTATCATTTCAAACTAGTCCACAAGCCAGGCACTTTAAACTATGCAGATACATTATTAAGATGCCTAGACCATATGAAAGGAGAAGAAGATAATGCAGATGTCACTGTCCTACCCCCTTCAGTCTTTGCAAGTGCTGCCCTTACCATGCAAATTGATAATAGGGTGTTAGCATATCAATTAGATCACCAGGACACCTTAGAAGAATGGGCTGCACTATTTCAACTTGCCAAAACAGGGAAATATTGGTGGAAAGGATCCAGACCCATTGTTGTGAACAACAACAATCTAAGAAGGGGGTGATTTCCCTTTTTCACAACAAAAAGACAGCTAGACACCCTGGAATAACCAAGACCATTTGGCTAGTATCACAGGACTACTGGTGGCCTAGCATAAAAGAAACCATTTCCACTTATGTGCAAGGCTGTATCATATGTTAGGCCAATAAGAACTACCCTCAAAACCTAAAACCACCACTCTTCCCTATTAAGACAGTCCCTAACACCCTTCCATTTGAAACCATTGCCCTAGACTTCATTACAAAACTACTAGAATCAGAAGGATACAATACCATTCTCACCATCATAGATCATGACTGTTTCAAGGCATCCTTCTTTATCCCCTATAACAAAATAATAGATGCCATTGGAGTAGCAAAACTCTATGCTATAACAGTGCTACCCTACTATGAACTTCCTAGATGAGTGATCTCTAATAGAGACCCTCAATTCATAGCCACCTTTACTAAGGAGCTATGCAGAATGCTGGATATAGAGCAAAACATCAGCACAGCATATCATCCCTAGATAGATAGATAGTTTAAACATACAAACCAATGGCTAGAACAGTACCTTAGAATGATTGTCAACTATCAGCAAGACAAGTGGATGGAGTTACTACCCTTAGCACAATACACCCACAACTCTTGGCTAAATGTGACCACAAAGATAATGCCCTATGAATTGATTCTAGGGTACTGTGGTGACTCACTACTTAAATGTGGTAGTGAGTCCAATGATACACAAGGTACATCAGGTGATGGCAGAGGAACACAGTGACACCAACAATAGCAATGAAGACAACAAGATGAACAAGGACCATGAGGAAGATAAACAAGAAGTAGAGCAATGCAAACAGGGGAGCAATACTGGGCAGTGGTTAACCAAGTGGGGACTGTAGTCACAAGTGGATAGTCTGAGGGCTATCCATAGATTCAGGGGGGTTTATATACCTGAGTACATGGTCCATGCATAAACTATGTTTTGCTCACAGGTGCATATCTAGCACGTGTTTAACAATAATGTCCAATCGGATATGTCCCTGGTGTTTCAGGTTTGAAGCTCCACTTCCATCCATATCCGGAAGCAATAGTGATACCTGCTCAATCAATAAACAATCCTTGTTTATCGATCAACAAGAGTCCATTTATCGATCAATGATAAACATTGCAAGTCCATTGTTGATCACCTGATTAACAGATCAACAAGGTCATGTGATGGATTACACCATCAACCATGTGACAAGTCACATGGTCACATCCAGTGACCAGTCACATGTTACATCATGTGACCCACATGGGAGGTCATATCATGTGACTTGCTAAGGTCACGTGACCTCACTTGTACTACCAGATCATGTGACTTTCTGGTCATGTGACTCTGGGTAGGAAAGTTGCTTATAACTTTCCACTGCATGCAAAGCAGGGTTTTCAGTCGAGTAAAACTTGTGGAAAACTCCGTGGAGTGTTAACCTCTTATCAGAGTTTATTTTTCGGAAAAACTCTGAAAAAAAGAGTTTAAGTTGTTTTTATAACAGCCCGGGCATTCACAAAAAGAGTTTGATTAGAAAACTGATCACATGAGATTTTCCCAGCTCATTTGGCAGGGACTGGGGAGGGAAGTCTCACATGACTCAGAAAATATTTAAACTTTTTTTTTAAGAACTCAAACTTTTTTTTCTAGGGTTTTCTGGAAAAATAAACTTTGATAAGTGGTTAACACTCCTACAGAGTTTTCTATGGGTTTTATTTGTGTGAAAACTCTGCTTTGCATGCAGTGTTCACTCTCAATTTCTTGAAGCCTCTTGGCCTGTCATGCCCAGTGAGAATCCTGGGGGATGAAATGGAATGGGATTGATTGCAAGCGAGATAATTTAGTTGCATTCAAAGTACTGGACTATATCCATTCAAATTCGTGTGAACCCTTAATATGTATTGGATAATTTCGATCCCATTTGAATGCAGTTGTTTCTTGCTCGTTGAATCTCAATGATATTAATAGTAACTGATTGATCCACACTGATTCCAGCTGATTTGATTCACTCTCAATCAATATAATACATTTATAGTCATTCTAGTTCTCTGCTACACAACAAAGGTCCCATGCACATACAGTCCATATGTGCCCGCATGTTTTGGAAATCGCCTAAAAACGACAAGTCAGCCTAACGCATATATGAAGGGAATGTTAGTGCATACCTATGAAATGTTCAGGCCATGGCAGACTGTGCTGCCCTCTTCGCATCTTTCTCCTTCTGTTTGTATGTCTGCGGATGGAGCGGTAAACGTCAGAATGGCGCAATTCAAGGATACAATAGCTTACCTTGCATATGGCCTCGTCCAGGTCGGTCCACACCCTCCCGAACTCCTCGCGCGTGACTTGGTGGTCCTTGATGTAGTCGATTGCGAATAGATTCCTATATATAGTCGGTTATTATCTTGGAACATAGAACTAACCAATGAACTCACCTTGCAGTTTTCGTCGTCCCAGGACGCATGAGCATGGCTTTCTTCAACTTGGCCATTGGTGGACAAGTGTTAGATGCGCTGGCTGCCTCCAATGCACCGACACTTGAAGTGTGCGTTGGGGCACTGGCTGTCGAGGCTGATGAAGTCGACGCCATGTTGTTGTTCAGTGTGGTCCAGGTCTGCTCTGGAGCACCAGTGGTTGACCGCGAAGTTGAGGCATCAGCTGATGGGGCCCTTGAGGCTGTTGCTGCACCGCCTCCTGTATTGCTCGAGGCAACGGATGATGGGGCCCTCGAGGCTGTTGATGCACCGCCTCCTGTATTGCTCGAGGTGACGGACGACAAGGCCTTCAAGGCTGTTAATGCACCGCCTCCCATGTTGCTTGAAACTGGGTATGGGTGGTGTCAGAATGTGTTTAAGAACTTGATGATATAGAGACTTACTGTCGATAACCTCCATCGGTGACGTGCTCGGGGCAGGTCTCTTCCTGCTGACACTTGCACTGGGGAGTAGGGTTAATAATATGCTGTAAATGTATCAAGACCCACTCACAGTGGGTCTGGGATGGTCTGGATACCGATGCATCATTGTCAGTTATGTGTGGTACCGTACATATTGAATCTACGTACCCTGGATGCTTAAGACGCTCCTTCGTGCTGAGTCGGTGTCTTGCTGCTCTTGGCCGCCGGAGGGGGTTGAGTCGGGTTCGTGGGTGAGGCCCCCAATGACGGTGGGGTGTCAGACTCAGATTTGGACGTAGATGATCTGTCGGACGTCATCTCGTGTGCATCTGACTTGGGCTCGGGTTTGGGCTCACGCTGAACTATGTGAGTGTGTGGCGAAGGGATGGCCTGTGAAGGGGCAGGAGGGATGTCTCTGGTGCGCGGACAAGTGCACTGAGAGGGAGCAGGATGTGGAGGAGAGGGAGGGACATCTTGAGCGCGTGGATGAGGGTGTGGAGAGGGAGCAGGCTGCAGAGGGGCGGGAGGGGCGTCTTGTGCACGTGGACGAGGGCATGGAGAGGGAGCAGGCTGCAGAGGAGTGGGGGGGACATCTCTGGCATGTGGATGAGGGCGTGGAGAGGGAGCAGGCTGTGGAGGAGCGGGAGGGATGTCTCGAGCACATGGATGAGGGCACGGAGAGGGAGCAGGCTGTGGAGGAGCAGGAGGGACGTCTCAAGCACGCGGACAAGGGCGTGGAGAGGGAGCAGGCTGCGGAGGAGTGGGGGGGACATCTTGTGCACACAGATGAGGGTGCGGAGAGGGAGCAGGCTGCGGAGGGGCAGGAGGGATGTCTCGAGCGTGCGGACAAGGGCGTGGAGAGGGAGCAGGCTGTGGAGGGGCGGGAGGGATGTCTTGTGTATCTTAACCCATGTGAAGTCGACAGCATTGTACCGGGGGAGGTGACTCTGTGTCGTCCAGGGTTGGTGAGCGGGCCCACTTGTGGCCAGACTTCTTGGGGCTTTCGGAGTTGGGATACTGCATTTTGTACCAGTGGGAGTAGTCTCCATGTGCGATGGAATCTGCCTTGTAATGTCCATCGCAAAGTCAAAGTACAGGGAACTTAGCTTCGATTTTCCCCCAATATTCCCAATGGTGCGCAGGCAACACGGTCGACCATGGGGACCCAATTGGCCCATAGTGTGTGTGCATGTCCCTCCATATTTCCTTTGCCTCGTGTCGAATACAGGTCACATAGAACCCATCCAGCATAGTCCCGTTTTCATCCTCCAGAAACCAGAAGGACACGTTTAGACCCTGAGCGGCACACCTAGGACCTCTACGCACCTCGCCCGGATGTTGGAATTCGGATCGTCTCCTCTTCACTTCTTCTCACATGTGCTTGAACCAGTACCTAACAGACTTGTAGTTCCCCAAGTCCAATTCAACGAGCTTGGGGTAGCTGAGTGTGTTCTCCATAGGTGCATGTAGAGGTTGAGGCTGAGGATGAGTTGCTAGCGTATCATATGCCCTCCTGTATTGACATATGCGGTTAGCTGTACAAACGGGAAATGTCGACTTACTTGAGTGTCTGGAGGCTAGCATTAAGTGTTATGACACTGCCTATTTTAATCCCCTTCCTCATTCCACCTTAGGACACGTGACAACCTTTTCACTTTCTCATCATGTGGTCATTCTCATGCGAGTCACGGTGACTTGCTATTTGTTTGGTTCTCATAAGAGTCATGGGGACTCTTACTTATTTCCCTTGTGAGTCATGAAGACTCTTGCCTGTTGATAAGGGGCTATGTGTTTCAGACACATCTTTGTTTCACTTATATCTATTGTTTCACATCTTTAATGTGATTACTGCTGGCTGCGCCGCAGTTCGTATTGTGATTGCTCGATGACTTGATCCTAGGATGCCATTATCATTCTATCCTAGGATGCCCTATTACTTTACTATAAATACAGGCTCACCAGGTAGTAGTAGCCTTAGACTTGACTTTTTGTATCCTACGGTACTCGAGCAATCGAAGACTGTGAATACTCCATCTCTCACCGAACTCTCCTCTCACTGAAGAATCCTAAGTTCCACTATTGGCTTAGGCTGACTCTTCAACTCATACATCCTCACTGAAGTTCCTCTTCGGAACTTCCCTTGACAACCAGACCCCTTAGTGCAGCGTCTCTGTAGATTGACTTAACCCACGTCGGGTGAACGTCCCTACCGTGACGTAACATTAAGCCTGATGTTTTCTGAGTACAGTTGCATGTACGTTGGGTTTTGAGCGGCAAAGAGTTCATCGTGCATCGCCCCGTGGAGGATCGCAGTTTTTTCCTAGAAGACAGAGGTTAGATTTCGTATATGTATCATATGCGCTCACATGAGACCACATAGGATCTGATTTGGTGTTGTCGTGCATGTAGGGGTTGTTGGGTCAAGGGGTGTTGATATCTTGACGGTGTGCAAATGGGGATAAGAGGGAAGCTGAGTGAAGGGGTGGGTTTGTGTAGAGAGAGACGCGTGGGTCACGATCGGTTATGTACGAGCCAGAGCTAAATGCAGATCGAGAAGGTCCCCTTGCTTGGTAACTAGGGGTGCCATCTTCCGAGAAACTTGTGTCGCCTAGCAAGCCATTCAGTAAGGCAGTCATAGAGCCAGACATAAAAGCCATCTAGCATGAGGGCAACAGGCAAGTGGATCCACACACAAGGTATTGGTGTTGCACAGAAACTAGACCAGAAGTGGAGCAGGGAACCCAGAAAAGAGACAGCAAAAAAAAAGGGTAGACAAGGAAGAGTACCATGCAGATGTAAAAAGCCAGGTGTATGCAGATCTGGCGCACTACATCTACACCCTACCTCGCGTGTTCGGCTGTCCCCAGCAACTATCTAGTTCAGCCACTTAATCTAATCAAAGCCGTTTGCCTCATCTGGTATATCTCCATATGGCTATCATGTTATCTCACATATCGCAATATGTCGTCTGGCTCTAGCAACAAACCTTCTGGTGTCGATTCTGGCCCCATCTCGGCTAACCCCTGCAACCAAGATATTGTGCTTCTCCATGAGGCAATGCTCCAAGACCTGCTCTGCTGCTGCAATGATGCCATGCATCAACTCCTTTGGGAACGCAACAATTTATTACGTGAGTGGTAAGTCATCTATTTCTCTGTGTATTTTCTCATATGGACACCTGTTGGATCAAGTGCATCTCTTGGCGCTTCCGAAATTAATTACTCTGAGGTCAACTTTTTGTCTCTGCCCCCCCCTCCTCTCCCATACTGTTACGCTTCGGTAAGCGTGGGCCTTGCTTTAGGCAATAGTAAGACGCGAGTACTCAGCTCTACGATGTTAAAGTCGAACGTGGGATCTTCTAAGTCCCAACACGTCGGTAAGCTTGCAACTGGGAAGGCCTCTTGATGAGCCTTATGCAGTGCACTTCTCTTGTCGTCCTAGTACTTCACAAAGGGAAGAGAGATGAGGAACCGATGATTCAAGAAGACCAAGATGGTGATCCTTGGTCTTCCCGTACTACTATTTATACATGATGAGGGAGGGCTTTGAAGCGCCTCCTGAATAGCTGTTGACCTATAGCGATACTAACTCGAACCCTAGTACCGCTATCCTAGTAATTAGTAAGCGTAAAGTACCATGTGATACTACTGCTGACTGATAACACGTGAAAGAGACTGTCCCTGACTAATGTAAGAATCACAAGCTTACTACCGTAGTCAGAACCTAGTAGTAAGTGTTCAAGTCCGATCTGTGACACATACCTAATTAAGGATGACGGCTATATTCTCCGGTGCTATGTAAGCAGACCTCATGGTGCCCGATACCCCAAGGATGTACGTCTTCAGATGCCGACTTTGTCTGTTGCCTGACTCAGACTCCAACAGCGACACCTCTTTGACACGAGTGCACAGACCGACGAGCCTGACTCCACGCTTATGGAGATTGGCTCCAATGCTCCCCCAAGCGCTAAAGATGTATCTGAAGACAAAATCAGATACAAAAAGAGGAAAAGGACATAAAGACTTGTACAGTAGTGTTACCACGTACATATCAATTGATCGCCATTGTATCGGGCCCTTGATCCAATGCCCCATTTGACTATCCAGTCTGCGTGATCTCCTGCCCACCACGTTATCTAATCTAACTTGCCTGATTGTTGCCTGGCTCCTCTTATGGTGCATGTAAATATAATAAAGAAATTACTGCATTACTTGTTGCACGCGCTGGTAGATACATCACCCAATACACTAATGTCCAGTCCTGGTTTTTCGAGTAAGAAAAACTGGGAACTATCGTCCCCTTCATGTGGTGTCATGGGCACCATGGCCACAACAGCCGATATACACTTCACATTTATTACCTGTAGATCCGCCCAACCCTAGTACACACAGGAATAGACCATGTGCGAGGACTCCCTCAGTAGGTCCAGGTCTGGCTCAGACCAGACCAATACCAATGCGTATGTGAGATCCACGCCAGAGTGGTTACTCCAGAAATAGAATTGCGCTTCTCCAATGTGGATCATCCCATCACAGGTAAACTAAAGAGTTTAAGTTAGTTGTTAATCGAGGGTCGCCCATCTCACCTTTACGTTGTGAGACCGACGCACGTGCTCAGCAGAAGACGCACGCGACACCTCCTTCCAAGCACAGCAGGCGATTTGCATGTTAGGGAGGCGCAAACGAGCCCAGCGCATATACCTGGGCTGCCAATCTGAGTCCCCAATATCTAGGTCTGAGTCTGATGCGATAAAACTTTGGATCGCGCGTGCGTGTTCGCCCTCAAGCACCACAGCAACATCATCCCTGGCTCTCAGGAGTACGTAACCATCACTGACATCGACAGTGCCTCAGGGCAAAGTAATGCCGTCTAGATCGAGGTCTGGGATGATCGCATGCAGAGCTGAGAGCTGTGAACGGTGCAGTCCACAATTTGCTAGATTTGCATATGGGTTTGATGGCTGCCTGATTTCCTCCCCCAGATTTCTGATCATATGCTCCAGAGTCCATTGCGATGAGTAAAGGCCAGGCCCTAGATGTACAGTATCCGGTGCAAGATGAGAAAGGCCATGGATACTTTGTCGACAAAAGTGAAGGTGCAACACCATTTGGCAATAATAAATCGCCTCGAATTCCTCAGTGAAGTTCAGCACAAGCTTGTGCACGGTTTGAAGCTGATGGACCGATATGGTGCATTGTTGGAGGAGCCGGACAGTGGACACGACCTTACGGAAATTGGACCAGTACTGGAAGGGCAGAATATTATGGAGCAGCATGGGACAAAGGCCAAAAATGTAGATTAGGAACTCCCAGGCCTTGTACCCACTGGAGATCTTCTCTGTGGGATTCCAAGGTGGACAGTCGAATGATCCTGGGAGGTATGGATAACAGCGTGCTATATCCTGGCCATGCGACTTCCAAGTATTGCCAACAAGTACCACCCAGTCCCACAGAGCCTTGGAATCAGTCTTATCACAGTTGATAGTCCCACGCCAAAGACTTATGAGTAAATTGGGTAGATTAATCGCGATTATGTGCATATGATCAATGGCTAGGCACCTAGGGAGCCCCGACAAGTGTGTGGGACTCAGACCGAGGAATATACTAGGCTTACACAGCCCGGTCTCTTTCTGCATGAGTCTAAATTGAGCATCAGTATGGCATTCCACGAGGTGATCTAGATTCAATGTGTATAATTCTGAAGATGCCATCGGAAGCTTAAATATGTCGATGTCGTCGTGACAGCATTCAGGAAGATTGTAATTCGCGGGCTTGAGAAGTGCGGGGTAATAATGAGGCCCCCCAGGTTTGTGCTGCCCTTTGAGTCCGCAGTATTCATGACACCCAAACACGCCGTGGTGCCCAACTTGCCCATGGAGCGCTGCTAGTCCAGGGCCATCGGCGGTGCCCAAGAAGAAGAAGGGACGCGATGTAAAGACGTGACCAGTAGAGCAGTCCCAGATACACAGTCCATCCTGTTGTAGTGTGGACAAGTGATGTAGACCTGTATGTACGAATGAGTCCAGATTCTTAGGCTTGTTAGAACCTGGGATAAATCCTCCAGGGAGAACATATTTCTTCTTGTACCATAAGTCCGGCGCTAGGTCTAGTAGAACCCATATATAGATCTAGCAATCAGATTGCTTGCTCTGATATAGCTGTGCGCCGTCGATTGATAGCATCAGCAGAGTATCATCCAATGTAAGGTCACTGCGCATAGCCACGTCAAGAAGAATTGAACTGGAGTATACATCATCATACATGTTGAGGGAACCACCAGCACGCAACTTTGCTATGAGGGGTTCCATCACTCATCGCCAGTGACCCATCTTCAATGTGCTTTCATGTGACTGGTACTGTGCTTGTATTTGCGGTCCTACTGGTATAGTAACTGATTGTTTCTGAGGTATGCAGACCAGCCTCTTCCTTCGCTTGATAGTCTCATACCATGGTGAAGCACACTCCGGACAAGCGCAAAGCTCAGAGAATGGACCAGAGAACACCATGCACAAGTTGTAGCACATGTCAGTTAAGATAGGGGCCACCCCTGTAAGCTCAGAAATAGTCCTTTTCATACGATTGTATGATGGAATATCAAGATCAGGAGAAAAGTCTCTGAGCACAGAGCAGATGACATCATATGTTGCTTGGGATCCATTTTGAGTCCCCAGGAAGAGTCTCATACACAGCATTAGCTCCTTGCCGACAATAAGAGGCTCCGTGATAGGGGACTGCAAATGTTCGCAAACAGTGGTAGGTATCATGTCATTGTCTAGAGAGGCATTCAAAATACTCTTGATGAAATCCACAGAAATGCGAAGTGCATTGAGATGAGGAACCAGCTTGTCAGGACACCAGTCTACTGGGCTGCCAGGATGGTTATCGGGTTGCACATCGCTCCCCGAGTACATGCTTATGTCCTCCTCTCCGCTATCGTCCCCGTCCGACTGGAGGTCTTCCATACACTGGGAATCCCAGTCGTCGAAGTCAGGCCTCTCTTCTGAGAGAAAGGGGGATGCTGCACTGCCAAATTGATACTCACGACGAGGGGACCTAGTGTACCCGGATGTGTCCCCAGTGTCCGACTGTGGAGACTCCAGAGCCTCCTGACTCAGAGGGTCTGGCGTAGGGTTGTTGTCCTGCAGGGGATCAGTGCCATCGGCGTGTTCATCTTCACATGCACAAACCTTGGGAGGCTCTTCCTCATGTGTACTATTGTCTGTATCCAGCTGAGTGCGCTTCCTGTTCGCCGTTGTACACCGATGTGATCCAGTGGTCCTGCGACTCAGAGAAGGCCCTGCAGGAGGTCTGGAAGATGAAGGGCCACTAGTCAACAGCATAGACATCCCTGTCATTAGAGGCAGGGCCTGGTGAACAGGAGTGCTGTGCTCTAGTAGATATGTGTGACTGACGGGTATCAAGGCGTCAATACTTTGCATGTTCGTAGTATGTTGTTTTTGAGATGGGACAAAGTATCTTACTATGCCTAGAACAGTCGCAGCGATAAGGACTATCCCAAGATCCTCGCACAGTTGGCATTATAGCACCCAAGGCAGAGCAGGATTTAAAAAATCACAGAAAAGTGAATAGACGTTGGCAAGTTGTTATCTGACAAGTCCAGCCCTCTGAGGAAATGACGCCATGAAATTAACAAGCCCGCATGATATTTGCATACAGAAATGAATGCAATGAAACGCGAAGATACGACCATATTCGATAAGATTCAATATCATTGATTACTTTAGATTACTATGAGATCTGATCTCGGTGGAATCGACACAATTCATTTGCCGGCAGGCCATTTCAATCTCAGTCATCCCCATTCATCCTCATTCGCCAGGTTTCTCACTGGGTGTCATGGACTGAGGTATAAGTTCATGACAGGTACAACCCATATGTTCATCAACCAAGATGAGACACTTCTGTCCCTAACACCAAAGAGCAGATGGAAATGATCCAAGAAGCAAGAAGAGCAACATAAGTAGCCATTACATATGCTCAGTTACTCTACAAAGACTCCCTTAGATTTCAAGTGTATAAACAGGAGACAAAGTGTGGCTAGATGCCAGGAACCTCAAGATGATGCACCCCAGTTTTAAACTAGCTCTAAGGTGATATAGTCCCTTTCCTATAACCAGAGTCATCTCCACCACCACTTATGCCCTGAAACTCCCACCCCAGTGGCACATCCACCCAGTCTTCCATGCCATCCTTCTTATGCTATACAAAGAGACACCTATTTATGGTACAAATTACCCAGAATCACCCCTAAACCTTGTTGAAGGTCAACCAGAGTAGGAAGTATAAGAAAATCAACAAGATACCACAGAAGCCAGCTCCAATTTTTGATCCAATGGAAGGGGTACTCAGCTGCACATGACAGCTGGGAACAAGAAGGGAACATAAACACCCCAAAACTTGTTCAAGAGTTCTACCAACACAACCCTAGAAGGGTGGGAACAGAGAAGTATATTAAGAATAGAGGAGTGAGAGTGTGAAGAGTACTTCAATATAGGCCATATCAAGATCATCAACAACCATCTTCACCTGCTAACAGGCCAACCAATTCCAAATGATGGCCATAGGCTTGGATTGCAGGCAAGTGTTGACACTTGGCTAGCTGCTAACATTCAGCCTTCCAGTGACACCATACTATTGACCACCCAGTGCAGTGTGCCACCTCACATAACAAGCCTCAGCTTTAAGATTATCCTAGAGTCCACATTTCTAAATGGTGTATATATCACTGAAGAAGCTAACTCTAATACAGGTAACAATAACCATGCATACATGTTATGATATGTCTCTATTTTCTTGTCCTTTTGTGTTCCTTCTCACATGATTGGTCTCACAAGAGTTATAGTGACTCTTTATTTATATTCTCTCATACGAGTCACTCTGACTCTAGCCCATTGCTAAGGGGCTTATATCTTTTGTTTCAGGACTTGGCTTGTGATTACTGCAGACTGTGCTCTGCAGTTACTTATTATCTCTGACTCAATCCTAGGATGCTATTGTGACTCAATCCTAGGATCCCTATTTACTATAAAGTCAGGCTTGCTAAGTAGCTTGTAGCCTTAGACTTAACTTTTTGTACTCTATGGTACTCGAGCAATTGAAGACTGTTGAATACTCCATATCTTACCAAACAAACCCTCTTCTCTTACTGAAGAACTCTAAGTTCCACTATTGGCTTAGCAGTTGCTTCAACTCATCCATCTTCACTGAAGTTCCTCCTTAGAACTTCCCTTGACAACCAGAACCAGAGCCTTAGTGCAGCGTCTTAGTAGATTGACTTAACCTATGTTGGGTGAATGTCCCTACTGTGACATAACAATACAACACCAAGCTATATACTATAATATGTTTGAGGTCTTTGCAACAAAGAAGAAAGAGTTAAAGCCCTTAAAGGCCCTGGCAGCACCCCCTTCCATCCCACCCCCCTTACCTCCTGTCCCTAGCTGTGCAGCCCACATCATTGACCTTCATAGGTTATACCCCTCAGTACTGGTACTAGGTAAGTGCTAAGGACCAAGCCCTTATAACAGAGCTTCTGCAGTGGTTCCTTAAAGGATGACTTGATAAAACTACACCAGCATACATCCTTGCCATCAGCCCCCCCCCCCCCATTCGTAAGGTGCTCATTGAGACACTAGGTCCTATCATGTTGAAATGGCTTCCTTTGAGCAAGTGGACAGAGATAAGGATGACCTAGCTACCATGCTTAAACTGGTGGGTGAGTGCAGAGCCAAGTTTTCACTCCCTCTTTATGAGATTGATATGCTGATCAATAACCATGTTACAGAGGCTGGTGTTCTTAACCAAGGATCCTAGATGGTCATCATTTATGAGGACTTGGCAAATGAGGTTGGCATAATGATCAACACCTGGTGCACCCTATGTATGAAAGGTGCAACAGGTGATATATCTTATACACTAGGATGTATGGAGGACCTAAAGATGCAAATAGGTGGTATTATCTTTATAATTCATGCCTATGTTGTCTAATTGGCACCATTCTTCCTTCTCCTGGGGTGCCTGTTTCACCACCATCTCCATTGTTGCCTTGAGGACCACTCTGACTGTGTTAATGTGTCCATCCATGACCCTGCAGACCCCTCACACTTGGTTGCTGTCCCTTCTAGGGCCTGCCTACCTGTGCATGTCAGCTTTATTGCAGCCTTTACCTACAAAGTCCAAGCTGAACCACCCCATATAGAGGCCCTAGAATGCTATATGGCCTCCTCACTCTTCCCTTTTCCTAATGACAGAGATCTATCTGACTTAGGTTTGCCAGTTAAGATCCTAGCATACAAGAAAGCTTCCAGAGAGGTCCACCCAGTTGTGGCTTCCCTCCCTGAAGACTTTTGCATCATGTGGTGCCATCCTGAAGACCCTGTCCTCTCCCTTCCTGCACTCCTAACCTACCCTCCTGAGTTTGGGCCTAGTGCATACCTCATGCAAGACCACTTTAATGCCCTCAACCTCAATAGGTTTGACTTCCTTTGGCCTGAGGAAGTGAAGCTTGTGGCCTACATCCTTAAGATGAATAAGATGGCTCTTATATGATCCAAAGCCAAGCAGGGTCATTTTCAGGATAATTATTTCTCCCCTATCAAAATCCCAACTATTACACACATGCCTTATGTGCACAAGAATATCCTAATTCTGATAGGCCTGCTCAACAAGGTCATCAAGATGTTTAAGGAGAAAATCACAGCAGGTATATATGAACCATTGGATGCCTTGTATCATTCCTGCTAGTTCTATGTCCCTGTTATAATATAACTCAATTTCTTTTCTTTTTCTTTCTTCTTCTTTTCCTATAGCAACCATTTATTATATGAGTCACTATAACTCTTTTCTATTTTCTTATATGAGTCATGATAACTCTTGTCTGTTGTCAAGGGGCTCTTTTGTTCTTGTTGTTGTAATATTAACTTGTGATTACTGCAGACTGTGCTCCACAGTTGTTATTATTCTTGACTCATTCCTAGGGTGCTATTATGACTTAGTCCTAGGAGCCTTATTTTCTATAAAGTCAGGCATGCTAGGTAGCTTATAGCCTTAGACTTGACTTTTTGCACTCTACAGTACTTAAGTAATTGAAGACTACAGTTGACTCTCTGATAAGCTATACCCCCAAAATACCATACTCTCAAACAACCTATACCTTTTTCAGTTTTCCAAGTTGGTATGTGGGGAAATTTTGGCATAACACATACACCCTCAAACACAATAATTGATACCTATTTGGGGGTAAATAACCCATAGGTTTGGGCACTTGGTGCCAAAAAAGTCAACTAAAACATCATTTTCAAGTAAAGTTTTCCATACCACCCACATTATGCTATGAGTCAAGCTGCTTTGCTGCCATTGTTAGTGCCAATGTGGATATGGCATCGTATACTCCTGTCTCACACTGGTGACATATCAAATATATAGTATTGTGTGCTAAGTACTGTAAAAATACCCTACAATCTGGGAGAACTTGGAGTGTTGTCTGCCCCCACTTATTATTGTCGCTTGTCACTGGTGGGGATGTCACCTATTGATACCATCAAAATGGCAAAAGAAAACTTGAAGACTCACATCATGGATGAAGGGAGAAGCTCCTGGCCAAGTTAGCAGCTAAGAGGACCATCTCTGATGTAGACCAAGATTGGCTGGATGGTGCAGCCAATCTAGTGGATGAAACGTGTGTCATAGACACCCTAGAAAGAGATGTCACCTACAAGAGTGGTGTGCGAACATTGAGCACAGGTGACCAGGCAATAGTTAAAATGTTGATGAACCTTGGTGGGGGTGGCAGGGGTGGCGAGTGTGGGACAGAGCAAAAGTGTGAGTCATTTAAGTGCTGTCAAAGAGTAGAGCACAGAGCATGCACTGATATCTTCTAAGGTCCCAAGCCAGAGCAGTAAGGACATACAGTGGGCAAGCTAAAGAAGCTGAGTACTGGGAAAAAAGAAAATGCAACCACCTCTCAGAGGGTGGAAGTCCTTGATTGGCATCATAAAAATGGGAAACATCAAACACTCACTGCAAAGCACTTCAATACTATCTATCCTAACCTTCAGCTAAAGCAGCTGACTATCTCATCCTGGGTCAAAAATAAATTGAAGTGGCATGCAGCATATAACTCAGAGAATGGTGTGGCTTGGTCAGCTAAATGTGCATGTCTAACACAGCACCTGGAGGTCACCAAGATGCTGGACCTGTGGATCATGAAGGCATGTGAGGACAGCTTGTTACTTATTGGGGAAGTGCTTCACCAGAAGTGGTGACACTTTGTAGACTTGTGTAGCATACCTCAAGATGAGCACCTTAACCTAAGCAAAGGGTGGCTAACCTGGTGCAAAGAATGAACAGGCCTAAAGGAGATGAAGCACCATGGAGAGGCTGCTTCTGCAAATGTAGAGGCAGTGGAGAGAGAACACCAGCAAATTTGGGATTTGATTGAGCAATCCAGTTTCATAGCACAGGATGTGTATAATATGGATGAGATAGGTCTATTCTATGCGTAAGTCAGCTTGAGCACATCCTTAGATGCCACATATGAAATATATATTTGTCTAGTCTAATTCCCAACCAAGGACTCTCAAATGCAAAGCAATCAGGCATGAAGAGTAAAAAAGTATGATTAACATATGCATTTACATCAAACACAGATGGCTCCAAGAAATTGCCACCACTTATCATCAGCAAGGCTCAGTGACCCTGCACTTTCTGCAATAAAATGGGTGCTCAACTCAGATTCAATTATCATACAAATGCAAAGGCTTGGATGACTGCAGCTCTCTACTAGGAGTGGATATCCAAGTGGGACCAAAATCTTAGGGCAAAAGGGAGGCATGTCCTCCTACTTCAAGACACTTTCTCTGGGCACATAACACCTAAAGGGCTCACAAATATACACATTAAAAATTTTGCACCAAATCTCACTGCCCACATCCAGCCAATGGACCAGGGCATCATTCAATGCTTCAAGTCCCATTATTGCACCACATTCATTCATCAATCAGTTGACAATTATGAGTGTGGGGTAATAATTTCTAACATTTATTCCATCAACCAGCTTGAGGCTATGCACCTTGCACAAGGCACTTGGATGAAAGTTAATACAACCACCATCTGGCATTGCTGGCAAAAGGCTGGCATTCTACCAGAGATGGTGTGTATAGCACCACTTGCACAGCTATTGTTGCCCGTTTCCTTGCTGATTCACATATATGAGGACCCTATTTCAGCTGTAAATGAACTCATTGTTGCAGTGTCGGACAAACTAGAGAACACTAGAGTACTGCAGCGCTCAAACAGAATGAGCCTCTCTGAGCTTTTGAACCCAAAAGACAAGGCTCATTTTCTTAGTACTATGATGGATAAAGACATCTTTGATGCTGTTATGGAGGCCAGACAGGCACAGGAGCAGTCCTATAATGGCCTAGACAATATTGACAAAGATGTGGCTCCAGTCCCCCCCATCCCAACTTGCACTGAGGTGCTTCATGCGGTGCTGACCCTCTCTCAGTACACAACCAATAAAGATGACCCCTTCTATTGGAAAGCTGAGTTGATGCTGGAGGAACTCAGGAAAAGGGCGCACACACTCAGCATGGGAAATTTAAGGGAAACAAAGATCACAAACTATTTTAGTTAGTAGATACATAGCATTACAGCAACTTGAACTTCCTATGATGAAGACACTGTGGGGTAGATTAATCACACTTTGTCACACATGACACAATTTGATGCCTCTACAAAGACCCATACATCTCAATAAGCCATACCCCTAGGCCTTTCCTGAGGGGGTATGGTTTATCAGGGAGTTGACTGTGTTAAATACTCCATCTCTCACCTTAAAGACCTCTCCTCTTATAGAATTGCTCTAAGTACATCACTATTGGCTTAGAGGCTTTTCTACTCATACATTGTTCACTGAAGTTCCTCAGAACTTCCCTTAGAAACTAGAACCTGCAAGAAGTCCCCTAGTATAGCATCCTAGTAGATAACTTAACCCATGTTGAGTGAACATCCCTATCATAACATAATAGTCCCCAAGAAAAATGGCTCACTTTATCTTGTTCACAATTTACAGCCCCTTAATGCTATTACAATTTATAACACTGCCATCCCACCCCTTGTTGACCAGTTCATTAAAGGTATTGTAGCATGTTCATGTTACTCACTGCTCAACCTGCTCATCAGCTACAACCACTAGACTCTTAATATTGCTTCCTGTGATTTCACCAGCTTCTGGTCACCCCTTGGTGCCCTTTGCAATACAACCCTTCTATAGGGCTCAATGAATGCAGTGGTGATTTTCCATTTAATGTTATAATTATCCTAGAGCCCAAAATCCTGAACATTGCTAAGCTATTCCTAGATAATACCATGGTTCAAGGCCTAGCTTCATGTTATAAGACCCTAGGGGAGGGGTATAAGACCATACCTAACAATGATGGCATCTACAACTTCATGTAAAAGCACCTCAATGACATTTACCAGGTTATGTATCATCTAGGTCATACTAGTGCAACACTTTCAGCAAAGAAGATATTTCTAGCAGTTTCCAAAGTCATTATGCTAGGCTACAAGTGCATGTATGAAGGGCACATCCCTAATAACATAAAGGTTACAAAAGTTTGCACCTAGCCCCCATGCAAGATAGTTTTAGATGTTTGTGCATTCCTTGACATTATAGATACCATGTGAATCTGGATAAAGAACTTCTCATCCATCACCAGGAAATAATGTAGTTAACTTGATATGAAGAGGGGGATTTGATAATGATAGTGATAAGGAAGAAGTGGTTGTTTTAGCTTATTTGGACCTGTTTCAACTTTGTTATATATAATATGATCTCTATATTTAATTTTAGGGTTCTAGGACAAGAATGAGTTATTGGATGGAAAACTTCCTTTTATCATTAACATAATTTAGACATATTCAATAACAAAAGGTATTTTTTATCTACCCATTTTCATCATACAAAATGTTGTTAAGCCAACTGAATATTGTCAATATGTTTTTAAGGCACAACATATAGTTAATATAGATCTCCTCATTAGCCTTTTAGAACCTAATAGAGGCTATATTACAAAAAAAAAGGAAATCAGTATTGTTAATATATCATGTGTTAAAATTGTATTAACAATATTTAATGGCCTTATCAATATTTTATACAATGAAAATTAGTGGATAAAAAATACCTTTTATTATAGAATTTGCCTAAAGTTTGTCAATCATAAAAGGTAATTTTCCATCCAGTGAGTATTGCTATTTGAGAAATACTACCACTACACACTATTTAAATGGGTGCTCTTGAAAGAATATATATTATCTAAGTATCTAAGGATGATGATAACATATATAGTATACTCTTGGATAGCTATGATAAAGTGCTTTCTAATGATACTGGTTTTATACATATAGGTGGTCTGGTTTAGAAGATATATGCAAAACAATAATAATATTAATATTCAAAACATTTGAACAGTTTTGGGGGCACTGTATATTCAAGATATTAATAAGCCTTATTCTTGTCAACTTAAAACCAAACTAAACTCTTTTGGTTATAAAATGCAGTTGAAGGGTGTTAGAGCCATGCAGTTCACAAAGATCAGTGATTTACTTTATATAAAAATGGTACCTTAAGGTTGTTCCCCCTTCTACACCTTTATATACCATCTAGCACCTTATAAGTTTATCTCCTTTTATCTATATCTCCTTAATTGTCCTAAATTTATCATCATTGTGTAGTGGATAACTTGTCAGCTATAATGACTTGAAAATAAAGTGTTTGAGTGGAGTGAACTGCCTGTTTTCAAAGTTAATGTAGCATAGAGATAAATCATATACTAACCTACAGAGCATTGTGAAGAAGAGCAATATTAAGAAGTTCCTTATGCAGGAACTTATAGAGCAGAGCATTCACACAAAGGTAGGCTGAGTGGAAATCCAAAGAGGATAAGTTAGATTGCTAGTAATGAGAAGTATAGGCTTATATAGTGCTGCTATTGGTCCATGCAAGGACTGCTTACTAACTACTGAGTAAGGGCCTATAACTTAGGTGATGATGCATCCTATGGTGCTAACTGGTGCTCTATAATCCTCTATAACTCAGAGGGTGATGCATTGCTAAGTAATGCCTCTCTAGCATATAATCTATCTTACCTAAATGTTCTACCATATTCTATACTATTCTAGCCAATCATAACTCATATATTGTCTATGTATCACTAAGGGATGTAAATAGAAGTATCCTCCTAGGATCCTGTGATATGTCATAAGACAATATAAGTTGTTGACTTTTTGCAGGCTGTTACACACCCAAAAAGGAAGGTCTGTAAACATAAGCAATTGACACAATGGGCTTTCCCACTTAGAATTACAACTTAGAATGATACCTTTAGTCAGCAATAAAAAATCCTTCTTTTTTTATGCAAGTAGTATTTCCTTAATTGGTACTAACTAAATTTTAAAAGCAGTCAATGTATTTTTCAATAATTAACACAATTTCTATAAGCTTACTAATTATCTAAGACTCTATGAATGCATTTTTTAACCAATGATTAAAATACACTAATAATTAATCAAAATTCATTTAAGTACTATGGCCAAGACTTCCCTTTAATGTTCCTAAATTAATAAACAGTTATTCAGCATTAAAAAATTATTATATATTTTAAAGGGATGCAGCCTTAGGAGAACCCTTATTACAATAACAGCTATCCCTCCTTTTTGCTTATCTATTACCTCAGCAGAGCCTGCTACACCAGTGTTCACCCAAATGGAACTGGACTTTTCTGAAACTAGAGTGCTTTCCTATTCCTGGCCTAGCCATAGGGGCTTTAACTATAACTGGGCATCTGGGAAGTTTGAACTGGAATGGGAGAGCTTTGCTGAGTTTGACACATGGTGATGGGATTAGGAATGGACTAACCCAATTGAACTTAGAGTTGCTAAGACCAAACCTGCTGGCATTCACTTTCTTTAGAAGCAAATTTACAAATGCATACAACAGGGATCACCTAATGACTCAGGTCACCAAAAAGAAGTATCCTGATCAGATCTAGAAATATGGCTCAAAGCAGACTGGTTGCTACTACCAGGTTGAAATGAAGGCTTACCCTAGCACAAGTGTCCTTTTGGGGCATTACACTCAAGGGCATAATCACCCAACTTAATTAGGCAATCTAGTATTTACTAGGGTCACTGAAAAGGTAAAGGGGAGGGTGAGAAAGCTCCTTAAACAAGGGGTAAAGCATAGGATAATTATATATAATCACCACTTTTGCTTACATGATTCTGGCTGACTTGTTTTCAGCTTCAATCTATTCGTGATTCTGCTTCCAATAGTGATTATAATAAATATATAGAGATCAGTGATATCAACTGAGTTGCTAGGGCACTCAATTAAGATAAGATTTAAAAGCATCCAAAAGATGAAATCTCATGCAAGCTCTGGTTGGATTCCCTTAGAAAAGAGGAGGCAAAAACATTTTGCAAGGACAGATTAGATCAATCTCCCCCAGGATCACAATTAGAGGAAGATCTATTTATATTAATCATCTAGACAAAATTTCAATCAGATGCATTCCAACACATTGGGAGCCATTTTATCAGCATTGATGGAACACATAATATAACATGCTATACTGGGCTTCAATTTATTACTATTATGGCAAGGTATAACTGGGGGCATGGTAAAAAAGCAAATTTCACTTGCTTAATTTATAGCTAATTTTTGAGCTATCAGATGTGCTAGTGGCCTGGACGCTGTCATCCAATACAAAATCTGAAATGATTGCTTATTTTCTATTTTTAGTCCAGTCCTGGAATCCTGATATCTGGCCCAGTCATTTTATAACAGATTGTGATCAGGCACAGATCTTAGCCTTACAAGAAGTTTACCTACAGAGTTATATGATTTTATGCAAGTGGCATGTGCTTCACATGATGCAAGCACATTTCTAGACCAATGATTTTCTAAGGTTATGGGGTCTAGTCAGGAAATTAGTCAGCACTTCAGATCTGGCTGAGTTTATAGAGATTTTTGACAAGATCTTGGTTGATCCAGCATTCCTAACATTATTTATTGACTATTTTAAGAAGCAATGGGCCCCTATGGTCCATATGTGGGCTAGGATCAGCCAGAGATCAGGATATATCTATGAGAAAGGGGATATAAACATGCTACTTGAGGCATATGTCTATTTTCAGAAATTCTTATAAAGTAAAACTAATTATATTCAGATATTAAAACCTATTAGCTTAATGGGAAACAAAATCAGCAGATTGATCATCTTATCTATATCTTAACATAGAAAATGTTGCCAGAACATTTTAAGCATTGGCATCATGCCCAGAAAGGTGGCTTTAGTGGCAAAAATCTTGCTAAAACACAAAAATGTGCCATCTTAGCAAGTGCTTTAACCATTTCCAGAAATTACATCACACCACTTACTGAAACTACATTTCATATGGCTTCTTAAACACATCTGGGACAGATGTACTGTATGTCATTGATACCTAGGCATCAATCTGTGATTGCCTAAACTTTCCAAGAATCCAGCTCTAAAAGCACCTTGTTGCTGTACAGAGCAGGTACTCCCCCAGGCCCTCCCTTCTATCTGAGGCTTCAAAATTTAATCATATCTTATCTCAAAATGTGTTCCAGATCCTGTCTTAAGGGGCTTCATCTAGCCTTCTTACAGGGGGGGCCATCATGCTATGCCAGAATTTTGGAAAAAGGCACACAATTAGGGACTTAATAAACCAAAGTTCTAGCAACAGGCACACAATCAAATACACTTTTAAATAGGGATCACCTAATCTGGAATGGCAACCAATAGAAGGAAATGGCCTGAAATATGCATGTCATCTGGAAATCACCTAAGCAATGTCAATGATCTGCCCCAGACTTACCTAATTTAACAATTCAACCCCTAGGGCCAACTGGAAAATGTAAATCATTATTTACTAATCCCTTCAGTGGAGGGGAGCTATCAGGTAAGTGGGCTAAGGCAGATGCCCTCTCTGCATCCACAAATACACATTTCCATTCCCTAGCTGCCTTAGAGGGCCAGAATTAGCAATAATTTTTTTCTAATATTATTAGTCTATTTTAATCATTAGTTAAAAAACTCATTCATAGTCTTAGACAATTAGTAAGCTTATATAAATTGTGTTAATTATTGAAAAATACATTAACTGCTTTTAAAATTTAGTCAGCACCAATTAAGGAAATACTACTTGCACAAAAAAAGAAGTATTTTTTATTGCTGACTAAAAATACTACATTCTATGTTGTAATTCTAAGTAGGAAAGCCCATCATATCAATTGCTTACATTTATGGACCTTCCTTTTTGGGTGTGTAACAGCCTATGAAAAGTTAACAACTGACAATGTGACTGGATGGACTTATATGACTTCCTGCATATGACCATAATATGTTTTCTCTGCATCATGGCTTTGCTAGGGGTTCTAGCCTTTAAATAAATCCAAATAAATGCAGAAAAATAAGGAAAATAATGTATATAACTGGTGCAGCCATGACATATTGGGTCTGAATTGTTAGCTATATATTTAATTAATATATATAGTGCCCAAAAGGTTAAAGCAAGGTTATATAGGCTAACCTATATTAAAATAACACCTGCACTATGATATAAACACCAGCCTTATTTTTTGTATTAAAATCTATAGTTTCAGCTAGTTCTAACGGACAATTCTCTAACCTAATAACCTTACCCTTTTGGTTATAATAAAAGGGTATTGCTTATAAGAGGTACAACTGTATGTAGAAATAGGCAGTTATATATAACTAGAGATGATATATATAATAGATTAATGATTATTCAAGGTACTTAAAGGGCTAAAAGTATATGAAGGTGGCAGCATTGAGGCAAACAATAGATAAGAATAAACAGGCCATGGTAGAGAAAGCATTAAGGAGGGAGCCATTAGTGACATAAAGGTCAAAGGCAGAGAGTTAACAATGTTTAGGGTAAGTAGAGCTATACTAAAGCAAGGATAACTTGGTAAGGTAGGTGGGGCATCAGCTAAGGCCATTTATTTAGAGGGGGAGTTCTTATCATTCTAGGCTATTGGTTGTTAATATAATTAATTAAAGATGCCCTTAAAGTAGGGATCTTTATAGAGAATAGTGTTTTTATCAAAATGGGCATTAATTTATGCTAGAAAGTTCTTCGTTTAGCTATAAATTATAAGTTTCAGGGCCTATGTAATATCTTAAAGGTTAGCTTTTATCCCTGTTGCTAGTGCATCTGTAAATAGCTCCTTTAGATCCCTCTGCTAGTACTGCTTCTCCCATTTAGCCTTCTTTGTAGTATGCCATTCTTTTACATCACCCTTTCTGCTCTTAACACTTCCTATTTCTATACAATCCTCAACCCTTTATCTAAGTTTAGTCATCTTGCATCAATATTTAACCTACATCATTTTGCTTAACTTGTTTTTTGCATTACCACTTAAGGGAATAGGTCTCTATATATACTAGGGTGATATAAGCTTCAGTAGCTACAATATGTAATTTAAGAGCTGCAATATATGCCTAAAGTTTGACATTCTTAACTTTAATAGAAGGTGTAGGTGATTTGCCAGGATGTGAATTAGATCTTGCACTTGAGTGTGTTGATATATAAAACATTCATAATGTAACAAATTCTAAAGGGGTTAATGATGCAGCAGGGATTGATGATGCAGAAATGGTTATAAATGGTGGTAAAAGGTGGTAGGTGGGCAAGAGAACTACCAGGTGAGATAAAAGATGGTTTAATAGGTTTATATTGTGTTTTTAATGCTTATCAGATAACTTACCAGGGGAATTAGAGAATTCTAAGCAGTTAGAACCAGAATCTAACAGATCATAACCCCAATGCCATGTAGGAATTTTAGAGAAGGAGATGAATTAAAGAGGTGAATATCACAATGCCTGATGCATAATTATTAGTAAAACCATTTGGGTTGGTGGTTTAGAAACCACTCTTTAAAAATGCATCAATAGTTACTTACTTAGTTATACATCCATTTTATGTTTGATAAAGTCCTTATATAACATCTCTTCCTTCATATATTAATAATCTTATTATATTAATTGACCTATGCATATTGAAATGGATTGAAAACACTAGCATTAAGGGGCTAAAGCTTATATGTGATATAAGGTAGGAGGTAGTTAAAAAATTCATAGTATAGAGAGATGATATCAAGTATGACATATGAGCTATAACCATCATGGATAAGGAGGATTAGTTTGCTAGAGGTATTTTATGCAGTTATATGAGGAATGAAGAAATCTAGGGGCTACTTATTGCATAAACTATGCATTTAGCCACTTTAGATATAAAAGCCCTTTATAAGAGTATTTAATAGTCTATTCTAAACTAGTGATAAAAATTGAACTTACCTAAACTTAGGGTCAATCATAAACCATTCTGGGCAAAATTCCTTGCCTAAGAAAATGAATCCTAGAAGGGATGTGTCATCTGCACAGATATATTTAATGATTATGATAAGCTCAAGATTGGTGTTATATAACCTATACTTTGGCCATCATCTATAAGATGCAGTTAACTCTCTAATGATTTATACCCCCTTTAAAAAGGCCTAAGGGTATGGGTTATCAGGTTTATGGGTTGCTATAGATATTTAAAAAAGGATCATATTAGGAAAAGATGACTAATTTGCCTACTGTATATCATACCTACTAATTAAAGTAAGATATTATCTTTATCTCTTTTATATTATTAATGCCAAATATGCATGCCCACTATCTAAGTGCTACTACATCAGCATGGCACAGATGTGGATGTCACTGGCTATGTAAATCAAACTCTACTACACACTGCATCATTTGACAGAATTCCCAATGTCACAAAGTGGTTACTCAATCATGGTGCAGATGTGAATTCACAAGACAATGATCAATACTAAGTTAACTTTCCACATCAGCAAAAATAAATAAAATTTGTGGCACTTGCCAATTGCAAAAATTATTTACATGAATTATAATGTATGACAATGGCTTATAGCTAGGGCACAATTCTCATAACCATTTATAGGCAGTCACAACACCTAGATAATATTGTAGACTTGCTTGTAATTTTATAATTACTCTTATGGCCAGTTTATAAGCTCTTACAATTTGCCAATAATATAATAACCAGTTTGTAAGCACTTACTTGTAACTTCATGATGTTATGGTAACAAAGTGATATGTGATGAGAGTAAGTTGCATGACCTGGGCTGGTTAAAGCAAGATGTAAGAAATCAAGTGAAGTTGAAAATGAGAAAGAGTTTAAGTGCATGGACAGGGAATTTGGAGAATAGCACAACTAAGTGACCATTTACAGTCCAGTCCTAAGTAAATTCTATCTATTTGTTCTTGAAACCTATCTAAATGCTCAGAATCTCTCAGGTGCTTTCTCAACTCTACCCTATTTCCCCACTTTGCTTGAGCTTGCACATCATGTGTTACGGTCAACCCCTTGGACTTATCAAAGTAATAGTGATGTCGTGATTCGGAGTTTCAGACTCTTACTTACCAGTTGTGACTATGGTAGTAAGTAGTAATTAGTCACGGACTTGTAGTCTCAGTCAGCATCTCGGCGATCACATGTGATTGCTGAGTGATTCCTAGGAGCAGTGTAGTAGGGTTCGAGCTACTTACGCCATAGGATAGTTCTGTTCAAGAGGCGCTTTAAAGCCCTCGTGTATCTGTATAAGTAGTAGTTGACGAAGACCAAGAAACGCCATCTTGGTCTTCTTCAAATTGCCATTGATCTTCGACTCAGAATCGTCCTTTCCCTTCTTGTCTCCCTCATCGTCTTGTGTTCTCGGCACCTGGTTCTTCACATCCGAAGACAGGTTGAAGTCTATTCAGGCCAACGTGACTTAGGAGCTCCATTGCTAGCCCCGTCGTCATATCGAGGAAGTCACCTCTACGTTCAACTCGAACCGAACTCACCACTCTCTCACCTAGTAAATTGTTCAAGTCGAACGAACGCCAAGGCAAGGCGTAACATCATGACTATGTCACATGTCACTCCAGTATTACTATGGCATCACACACTATTACATCACACTAGGCCCCTTATCATTCATGCACTATACACCCACTATTTGATTTTCATATGCCACAAGCCATTTTGAGATGTGCTCTTGTGACTTAAATATATATTCTCAGGAATATAAATGTGAGGCTAGGTAGTTTAGTGGTAAAGCTATTGCCAGTGTTATATTATAATATCCAGTAGTTGTGGGTTTGACTCCCCCACCTAGCCACTTTTCCTATATTACTTAATTGTTTAGCTATTTCTGAATATATATGTTAGGCCCCTTAAGTTTGGAAAAAAAATAATTAGAATTACCTGTGCATTCAAAGTTCAAGCAGGTAATTTGTCAACAAAGTCAACACCTAGTGAATTGTGTCAGAAATATGATTATAAGGTATAGAAGCATATGACACTTGTGAAACCAATTGAAATTGCTCTAAATCCAACAAAACAATTATAATTTTTAAAAGTGATTACAAATCACTGAAAGCAATTACAAGCAATTACAAACCACTGAAATAATTGTGTAGATTAGCAATGAATTGCCAATTTATGTGACTAAGTAAGACCTTATAATTCTTGGCAAAAGCTTAAAGTACTTATGGTGAAAATAATATCTTATAAGCACTTATAATTTTTTTAGTTTTTTGCTGATGCAATAAAAGGGGTCCTCTTTATCTATAATGTATTGGAAAAGTGTTAGTGACACATAGAGTGCTTTAATACACAATGGGATTAGAGTTAGTATATGTCTATTAGTATTATCTAGGTCATTCTAAGACCCTTCCTGCAACCCTCTAGCTTTCATAACAGCAATATAAATGTCTTTATCTGTTGTTATAAAAATAAAATGTGCCTTGTCCTTTAGGTTTAGAAGCTTGAAGATATCCATCCTATCCAAGTGCCATAATATACTGGTGGTCTTTAGCTAATCTAATGCCATAAGAACAAGATCCTTGGCAATTGCAATAGGATCTCTGTAAGGGTGGATTAGCAAAGAGATGGGCAGTGCTGGTTGGGCAAGTGGTATTCTGTGTGCCATCTCTGAAAGAATATTTAGCTTCTCCCAACAGTGCCAGATTATAGAAGTGACCACTTATATCTAAGCAGTTTAGGCAAGGCACATAACCTTGAGCTAGTTGATGGTATATATACCTGAAGATGTCATCCTAGACTCATAGTTGTCAATTGAGCAATAAATAAATCTAGTGCAGTAGTAAGACTTGAAGCATAGATATCCCCTGGTCTATTGGCTAAGTGTAAGCAGTAAGAATCAGTGCAAACTTCTTAATATGTATATTTATAAGGTCTCTTAGTAGGATGTGCCTCTCTTTCATCCTAAGTTTCTAATCCCAATCTATTATCCACTCTTGATAAAGTGTTTTAGTCATCCATGCTTTTATATTAGTGTAATAATAAAATCTGAGTTGTGCTCCAGTTTTATTGCAGAAAGCATTGGGCTTTAGAGCCTTGCCAATAATAAATGTAGGCAACTTTTTAAAGCTATCCACATTGATGTGAACATATAGGTTAATTGATCTTTTTTACTTTTTTACTCCTAATTATCTTGCATCTGAGAGCCCTCAGTTAGGAATCAGACTAGACACCAATTACAATTATATAGCATTAAAGAATCTGTGAGGTTAGCTTATGCATGAAATAAGCCTATTTATTCCATGTTAGATATATCTTATGCAGCAAAACCAGATCACTTAATAAGGTCCTAAATCTTTTAACATTCTTTATATATAGTATCCAAATCTGTGGAAGCAGCCTCCCCATGGCACCATACTTCCCTTAAGCCCATTCACTCTTTGCACAGGGATAGCTACCCATTACTTAGGGTGAGGTGCATATCTGTTAGTATACTACACAGATTGGCAAATTTTTTGCCATTTCTAATGAAGCATACCTTTATTATTCATAACTTTAGCATTTCTGCTACTTTATGGTGCTATATCATATGCATATGTTTAGCTAATCAAGCCATGCCATTCTCTATCTTATATGCTACATACCACTTTAGTTATTCCTTGAGCTAAGGTAGACTCGTAACCAGTCGTTCGAATGAGGGTTGAGGGGTCGCATGGCGACTGGAGGATCCTCGATTCTCCGACTGGTGCAGCTGGGTTTGAAAGGGGGGGGTAGCGACTATGATTGGGGAGCTGTCACCGAATTTTCGAAAGGATGCTCCGTGTATAGTAGTATGCCTTAACATGGTAACTCAAATCTCGATTGTCTATGTGATTGTCTGTATCTGAGATACAGTACCACAACACGATGCTCTGCTGGCGTCCGACCTTAGATATGTCCACAGAAACCATTCACACTGCTCCTGACCTCTCTCAATGGCTTAGGCTCGTACAAACATGCTCGGGTGATGAAGTGTGTGAACTGGTCACCAGGCTTGAGCTTCATGGACGTCTGCCTGGTGGATTTCTCAGTACCCTTGACAACAGTGACTTGACAATCTGTTACCGGGCAGCTATTATATGCTATGGTGTTACCGGCTCTGCTCAAGTACCTTGTGAAATGCAACTCAAAGCAGTCCTTTCCGATTATAAAGGGAGGGATACCTTGGTTTCTGCCGGCACTGGAAGTGGCAAGACCTTACCAATTGCTCTGAATGTCCTTCTTGATGATGCAGACAGGCACCTCATTAGCATAACACTCTCACCATTGAAGCACCTTCAAGTAACTCAAGAGTTCGACTTTAACACTCGCTATGGTATACCTACAGTGGTTATAAATGAAGACACACCAAGAGAGGATGCGTGGTGGAATGTGAGTAATTCCTATCTCATTATAGCGATAAGACTGGTTTCAATCTGACAGGTTTAAACAGGAAAACATCTGGAATCATAAACAGCGTACCCCTGGACATGCTCGGCTGCTAATTGTGACAGTACAGCAGTTGTTTAAGTCTCGTGAGGGACATCTGCCTCGACTTGCTATCCTTCTCAGGAACCAGTCCTTTCAGAGGCATGTTGTGCGCATTATTGTTGATGAGGCTCACAACATCCACACTGCTGGTCAAGCGCACTATGGACTTGATGCCTTTCGTCCAGCATGGGGTCGTCTAGACGAATTGAGGGCAATTCTTCCTATGGATGTACGCTGGACATTCCTCTCCGCCACCTTACCACCTCACATTCGAGGTAATATTGAAAAGAAGCTTTTGCGCCCTGGGTTCACTGCTATACACATCACATCAAATCGACCTAACACAATGTATGCTACTTATGAAGTTGTCAACAATATTGAAGACGTCCAAAATTACGAATGCTTCCTTGCATGTCCAATTTCTGTCGAGTCCCAGCCTCAAGTTCTAATCTTTGTGGATAACCTTGAACTGTCTTGTCGAATCGCAACACACTTAGATGGCTGTCTCCCAAGGCAATACAGGGACACGGGAATTGTCAAGCACTATCATAGCAAGATGTCGCAAGCATACTTACAGTCCACTCATGAGGCTTTCACTGATAAGGCTGGGACATGTCGGATTCTAGTTGCCACATCCAGCCAGTCCATTGTATGGTTATTTTTGCTTTATCTCTAGTGATTGAGGCTGATAGCTTTTAGGGTGTTGATTTCCCAGATGTCAAGATAGTCTGTACGGCTGGTCTCCCAGGAACAACAGTCGACACCTTACAACATGCTGGCCGCGCACTTCGCAATTCAGATGAAGATGCCTTATTTATTATTTTCTATGATCCTTGGATCAATGAACTTTCACTAGAAGAATATAGTAATGGCGACTCATTGGACCCTGACCGGCCTCGAGCCCAACTGAAGCCAAATTCACGGCGTCATGATCAGGTACCACTATCCTCTCTGAAGCTTGTGAAGTGTACAACATGTCTTCGTGCTCAGTTTGCCAACTACCTATGCGATACCTCTCAAGCAGGTATTATTTATTTTTCCCCATTCATTAGGACATTTTATTAACCTTTGGCTTTAGCACTTGCGCATACAACTAGGTTGTGCTGCAATAGCAAGGACTGTGATGGCAAGCATTTCTGTCTTCAGGATCTCCTCCCTGGGATGCTTCCATTCTCGCTCCCACCCCCTGCTATTACTCTGAAGGCCAAATGGCCACATAACACTTATCGACCCACTCAAGAATGTCCTGCTTTGGAATACCACTTGATCAAGTGGCTCGAATTTGAGCACAGTGTGGATCCCTTTGGTTCTGTCCGTCCACCCTACCATATAATCTCTGATGCACAGCGTGCGACTTTAGTACGTGCACATCCAAGTAAGTTGGTGACAGCACATGATATTACAGTGTTACTGGATGAGACACCAGAATGGGAAGAGGAGTGGTCCTCTAAGTTATTTAAAGTCATCACACAATTTGCTTCTGATTATGCTTGTATTGCAGACAAGCTGGCAACAATTCAGCGAAAGCGGAAGAAAATGTAAATATGTATCATAGTCTGTTTACTCATCATGTAACGCAGATAGCTCTTCATTTTGTTCTGGCTCTTCCAATTCTTCATCTCCCACAAGTCGACAAGGGGCAATCTCATCTAATTCTGAGTGCCCCAAGATCCCTTGTTTCAGCCCAGTGAGTTTCTTATTAAAAGTTGCAAGCAAAGATGTTTCAAATTTCCTATAACCCATGGCAAGGATGTCTGTGACTGGGTGGGCTCTTACAATGGCTTCCCGATTGGTGTCTATTGTCTGTAGACCAAGTTCTTTAGCCCTATTTGTGATGCGCCAAACGAGTGATGATGTATCCACATCTGTATGTGTGGATCCACTATACCCTGACTTCAGAGATGTTGTGACTTGTTTCTTGACTAGCTGTAGATAGTTAATACCTGCAGCAATGTTTCCGAGTCAATCCCAATTAGAGTAGATCCCTTTGGCTGCAAATAATGCCTTTTGAACATAAGCATTAATGAAGTTCACCAAGTGATACTGTTACATACCTTGAGGTATCGGATTAAGTGCTCAATGTTCATATCAATCCCCATTGCATGGCCAGGAATCCCTGAGGGATTAACAAGCATATTGTCACAGATGATATTGCTATAAGAGTTAACAAGAATATCCCTAATATATAAAGAAGGACATACGCAAACTCGGGAGTCCAGATTTTCTTCAGACTAAGAAGAAGATAGAGGATCTCATTCGAATAGTTATTAGAACCTGAGCCTCAAAACATGCAGGCAATTGAGGGCAAGATGTCTTCAATTCGTCCAAAGTCACCTGTTGCAGTGGCATTGACAAGTTCGACCACATATAACAAGTTGCATGTCAATAAGATGATGTTACTGTGGACAATATCTATGTGCCAGTCAGGAAGACCTGCTCCAGTCTCCATATCTCTAGGTGGGAGCTTGGTGTCCACAGGATCGAGATGTACTTGTGGAACAGTGTATTTCTTGACAATTTGATGTGCACACTGTAGTAAGTCATCAGGTGTTGGTTTTGCATGAGCAAAGCTATCCAACGACACATGGCCACACTCCAGTCGCCAAGCATTAAGAATAAGGCCATCGAGAATCTGTCTCAGTGCAGAGAGCAGGGTATGGTAGTCTGGTTGCTCACCACCAAGCCTAGTCTTCTCAAGGATAGCAAAGAGATGTGTCAAACTTCCAGTCTGGCTAATACTACCACAATGGGTCTCAAGGACACTCCAGAGAAGATTCATTGTGAGGTGAAACGTCCCAAAGGCCAGCTGAAAAACTTCACGGCGTTCCCAACATGATACATCCTTACGGCGGATATTCTGTCCTCCATGGATACGTGCATTTGTTAGCTGGTCATTGAGAGTCGGAACTGCTATCTTGTTAAGGTCGTCAGTGGATCACTTCAATTGCACTGTATAGACATCATCATGGACCAGAAGATTTCCGTCAACACTAGCTTCTTCAATTGTAGTTGCTTGAAGGGGGTGAAAAACAGTCCTATGGCCAGCAGGGAGAGGCCGCCTAGGTAAATGCTGCAATGATGCATGAGAGGCTTGACTGTCAAAGCCCTTGACATACTTCATCAGAACATGAGCAACATTGATAGCTGCCTGAGTCATATAAGAACGCCTAGCCTCTAATGAAGGACGCAGGTCTGAGATTGTCAAAAGGGATGACCGGCAAAAGTTGTTAACCATAGGCTGTAATACCATGTCTTCTGCATGGGCATTGCAGAGCTCATATATAATAGCAAAAGTACCAGACCAAACTTTGCTCATCATAGTTGGACCCTGCTCAATGAAGATTGAGGTCGAAATATTCACATTGTCATATGCCAAGGCATGAGGACGGAGGCAGGCAGCACGAGCCCTCTCAACAGAGCAATCAGCAAGAGCCAGAACCATAGTGGAGATACTTGAGTACGAGACCAGTAGACAGGAACAGTGTAAGACATCAATCATCTGCCTGGATGTTCCAGATGCCCAGGCATGTAGACTGAGACCAATTGCAACCTTTGCTGAGCATCTAGAGCGTAAGAAGTGCAACTGAGCCATTATAATAAGCAAAGCCTAACAGTAAATACTTGAGGTTATTGCCCTTTCAAGCCGCTGGAAAAATGCGTACCGTGACCCTATTTTTCGACTTGACAGACTTTAACTTAGCCTGTGATGCCTTTGATTCCCCAGCGGCTTGAAGTATAGTTGTCAAGGTTGGTGTAGTGTCATAGGCAACACTCTTCATGATCTCGTGTATATCCCAGTGTTCAATAAAATCTGGAGTTATATCGGCAGTGTTCATGTGGAGATGCTGTTTTGCATCTTCCATTTCATTGTGGATCTTCTCGCAGACAATGTGGACTGAATGCGTAGACATCCACTCCTTCATTATTGGACGGCCCTTGTCATCTTGAATAAACTTGTCGAAAAGCTGGTTCAGTGATGCACAATTCCATGGAGAGAACAGTGCATTTCGGAACCCCTCAAGCTCGCCACCTCCATCGATAACAAGCAAGAGAAGGTCGACGATGGTGCATTTGAGTTCTTGTAGGTCACGCAGAATGCCCAGTAAGGAGACACCCCTACGCGTCTTCGGCTTTCGTTGACGAGCAATTGGACTATCTGACGAAATGTCTTTATTGTCATGTGTATGCTGTGTTGCGCCATCCAAGGGTGCCAGAAATGACAAAGGGGAGAGCATAGGGGCACCAGTTTTATTGCCCTGGGTAGCAGTCCGGTGCCCATCACTGAAAGGTGATTGCAGCGAGCTCGAGGATCCCACACCTGGTGATGCCGAGTAAATATAACTGGTATTCAAGCTAGTAGGAAGGGAATCGCTTGGAAGACTGGGCGTAGCATGATAGGTGACTGGATTTCTATATAACAATGGAGTGATGGGTGTCCACCTGAACAAGAAAAGTAGTGTGAGCATATTATCGTCAAAATTAAATAAACACTATACCCAATCTCAGTTTCAGCAGAAATAACACCCCCAGTGCTCCAATAGCTACCATAGACCCCAGACCCTTGCTCCAACCCCGTCCAGTCACAAGCGTCCATACTGGTATGGCAGTGGCCTACACTTCCATCTACCTGGGATGGCGGTGGGTGCGCTGCAACGGAGTCGGTTCTTTGATGTATAGAGCCACCAGATTGCCCCAAAACTGCCCCATGATTCCATGGCATAGCTCGTGCTTGTTGGCGCTGATACAGACTATATGCAGCAGAGCTTCCAGTCAATGCAAAGGAAGATTGAGCCAGAGTTATCCCAGGCTGTTCTGGCCCAGAATGCCGAACTGAAGAGACACCAAAGGCAGAGCTGAGCGAAAAGACATGATTCTCAGAAGACCCAGGTTCCATGTGAATGCTACACAAGTCAGAGAGCCGGCACGCAGGACTCAGTACAAAGGCGCGAAATGCAAGTCACGTCTTTCACACGACACTACAGTATCCAGAGTAGTGGTACCAGATTTTTGATTTGCTCAATTAGGACATACTACTATACGTGGGCAGTTTTCGAAAGTTCTCTCGATCATAGTTGCTACCCCCCTGTTTTAAACTCAGCTGTACCAGTCCCTCTATTGAGGTTCTGCAAAGCTGACACCCCATAGAGGGAATGGTCACCGGTCTAGAGCTAAGGTAGTGGACACTAAGAACATGCACCCCTTTATGTAAGCAAATGTTGTCCTCCTTATCACCTCATCTCTCTCACTCATCACAAAAATGAAAATATAATACATGAGACCTATATATAATGATGCCTTTTATATTTCTCATTTTCATTTTCTGAAAAATATTACCATTTGGGAGAGTTATAACAAACTCTTTTTTTTCATTAAAACTTAATATCTCAACATTTATAGTCAATCTAAGCCAATAAAGATAGACTTTACCCTGTAGTGAACAACCTGCAAAAATGCAAAAAAACAACACATATGCCATTAAGTAAACTAGCAAAACAATTATGCCTTATAAATGTCAGAAGGGCCAATGCCAGATGGCTCTAGAAGATTGAGGAGGTGAGGCAACAACATATAACTCTAACACTGTTTAACCACATGATTGGCTAAGCATCATAAATTACCACCTCAGAGCATTCTTAAGGCTTATGATACTCTAGATATATAGTAAATATGATATATCTCATGCATATGATCATAGCAAAATACCCCAGTATTAGCAATGATGCTGGCTTAGATCCTACCCTAAGTCAACCCACACACCATGGCTGCTTACATAATGTTAATAAGCAAACCCTAGGGTTTGTCACTTACATAATGGGGTGCATGTTCCTAGTGTCTGCTACCTTAGAACAATATTATTGGCTGTTTTAATTGAAGGTTAGGGTAAATATAGTGCCCCCAAAAGCTGTTCAAATGTTTTGAATATTTTTATTGTTTTGCATATATCTTCTGAACCAGACTATCTACATGTATGAAACCAGTATCCTTAGAAAGCCCTTTATCATAGCTATCCAAGAGTATACTATATGTGTTATCAACATCCTTAGATACTGTGTCACAGAACAGACCTTTAGACACTTACTACTAGGTTCTGACTACAGTAGTAGGCATGTGATTGTGTACATTAGTTAGGGACTCACATCTTTCATGTGTTATCAGTCAGCATTAGTAGGAGTTGCTTACTTTTGCTTACTAATTACTGGGATAGCAGTATTAGGGTTCAAGCTAGTATTGCTATAGGTCAATAGCTATTCAGGAGGCGCTTTAAAGCCCTTCACCATTGTGTATAAATAGTAGACAAAGAAGACCAAGAGTCGCCATCTTGGTCTTCTTGAATCATCAGTTTCACCTCTCTTCATCTCTTGCGGAGATTCCCTGGGTTGAGGAAGTGCACTGCATAAAGCCATCAAGAGGCTTTCCCAGTTGCAAGGTTGTCATTGTGTTAAGTCAAGACACTTCACATTCAACTTAGATGTTTCAGAGCTGAGTATTTGTGCCTTATCCACCTAAAGCAAGGCCCACACTTACTGAAGCATAACATACTGAGATAATATATATTCTTTCAAGAGTACCCATTTGAACAGTTTTTGTGCAATAGTATCCTAGAGTAGTATTTCTCAAATAGCAATACTCATTCTTGTTCCAGAACCCTAAAATTGAGTATGGAGATTATGTCACATATAACAAAGTTGAAACAGGTGCGCACCCTTCAGGTTATATTTCAATCAGATCACATTTGTCCTCACCCTTGTGCAAGGGGAGCAGGTTGCAGGATAGTGCTGCAAGCAAGGAGAGTGGCTCAACAGCCTCAACCCACTGGTACATGACAAGTTGGCCACATATGTCCAATTCCTTACAAGATTCCATAAACAATTCCAAGACACATAAAAGGTCACAAAAGCACACATAAAAGCTAAAGAGCTTTGCATGAAATGGCCCAGTGCTAATAGCTATATTTCTCAGTTTAAGCAGCTTGTGCAGAAGGCTGAATATGATCTCAACAACCCTGTGACAATTCAGCTTTTCATGAATGGGCTGCTGCACAGCATCCTTGCAGAAGTACTCCAACCTCCTTACATCTATGCCTTAACTGCAATTAAGAGGCAAGTTGTGAAGGCAGCATGCATGCACAAACTCCTTAAGGCCATTATCAATCATCAGGATGGGAAAGGAGGGTGCAGTAGTCCCCCACAGCCCATCAGGCTTAGCACCCCCTGTGCTGGGACCAATATCTATACCCCTGTAGAAACTGTGCAGGCCATGCTTCATTTGTGGTAAGAATGGTTACTTCACCTGACAATGCTTATAGCAGAGGTCTGAGCAGATCCACAAAGCTGAAACCAATGATAAGGGTAGGGAGCTGCAGAATGGCCATAATAAGGATGAAGATCCCATATTGGCCATACAAGCACAGCTAGCCCATATGAACGAAGACAATGTCCAGGCCCTGATAGGTTGTTATAGAATTGGAAAAGAGGATTTTTAGGAAGCCCAAACCTGGCAGCCTGGGTGCAAGCTAAGGATTCCTAACATGTGTACTTAGCTAATTGATGTTCATTCAATGACACTTTGAGTTTCTATTGCATGCAGGAATCAAATGGCTAAAGCACTAATGCTCCTCAACATAGGAGCTACCAAGAATTTCATACACTACTGACTCATAGAAAATCTCCACCTCCCCACCATCCAGTTAACCTATGAACAGCTAATCTACAATGTAGATAGGACACCAAATATGAAAGATGCAATCACTCACTATATCAACTTCTACACATGTGTGGGGTAGAAGGTTATCCCTCTGCAATTCTTTCTCACCAATATTGGCAACCACAACCTAATTTTTGGGTATCTGCAGTTCACCATACATTAGCTAAATATTAACTGGGGGCAAGGCTGGATTGATTCTACACAACTACCACTTGTCCTCATGATAACTAACCATCATCCTATGTTTCTACATGCTAGTTCAGGGCAATATGTGGCCTTACAATTGGCTGAGCAAGTAGAAAAGAAGTGGGCTCATGATCCTCTCCTCAATAAATACAAGAAGCATCTCAAAGTCTTTAATAACAAGGAGTCCCCTGATTGTGCCTGTGGGACCACACAATCAAGCTCAAAAAGGGGTGCCCAGCACCATGCCTAGCAAGGTATATATGCTAACCCAGAACAGACAGTGCAAGTTTGTGACTTTCTTAAAGGAGCACTTGGCAAAAGGATACATACAGCTGTCAAAAAGTCCATATGCATCTCCCTTTTTCTTTATCAAAAAGAAGGATAGGAAGCTGCACCTAGTTCAAGATTACTGAAAACTTAATGAATGGACCATTCACAACCAATACCCACTGCCTCTAATCCATCCCAGATACAAAGAAACCCTACATGCAGTAGCATAGAAGTACTGGTGGCCAGAAATGGTTATATGGGTGGCAAACTATGTATAGGGATATTATATGTGCCAACAAGGGAAAATCCACCACCAATCAAGACATATACCTGCATACTAAATACCCACAACTCCTAATACACACCTATTTGAGACTATATCTGTTAATGTTATCATATAGCTCCCCTGAAGTGGCAGTTTTGAAGCCATCTTGACTGTTGTTAATCATGGGTGCTCACAGGCAGCCTAGTTCCTTCCTTATTGCACCACTATCTTTATAGAACAAGTTGCTCAACTATATCAAGACCATATCTACCACTGGTTTGGCATTCTGTCAAAAATTATATCCAATTGTGACCCAAGATTCATGTTATAATTCATGAAAGCACTATGCCAGCAATTATGGGTGAAGCAGAACATATCCATGGCCTTCCACCCCCAAATGGATGGTCTCACAAAGAAAGAACACATGGATTGAGCAGTACTTACAGCTTATAGCTAGTGCCACTTAAGATGACTGGAGTAATGGCTCATATTGGCCTTGGGGGTCCATAACTGTTCCAACCAGGTTCTAGGTACTGTCCCCTCCAAAATGTTATTAGGGTATGTCCCCCCTTTTGATCACCACTCTCCCTTGCATATACAAGTGCTAGCTGCTAGCATGTGGGTGTAGTGGGCCTGTAAAGTGCAAGACATTGCAAAGGAGGCCATCAACCAGATTGCAAAAAACATCCCTACTATGCAGTATCAGGTCAATGACCTTATGTGGCTAGAAGGGAAGTACCTTTAGCTTCCCTACACCATTTAGAAGCTGTCCCTAAAGCAGTATGGACCATTTCATATCACCATAGAAGTATCCCCTGTTGCCTATCAACTTGAGCTCCCTCCTATATGGAACATTTATAACATGTTCCACACTTCCTTGTTATTGCCTGTCTGCAGTAACAACCAATATGGATTTCCTGCTCCACACCCTATGCCCAACCTTATGGAAGGGCAAGAAGAGTGAAGGTGGAGAAGGTTCTAGGGCACCATTTTGTGGGGCAAAAGTGCTAGCTGCAATATTTCCTTTAATGGAAAGGGAAGATGGCAGCCAATAACAGCTAGAAATTAGCCTTGGATGTATTTATACCATGACTAGTCAAGGAGTACCACTGAAGACACCTATTGACAACTGAAGAATGGAACATTACAAAATGACCTGCACGAACTTGAAAATGACTGTCATCTCATGTCTTACAATGTCTCACTCCCCCCACTCTTGTCTGTGCTAACCTGTCTATAGTTTATATCTTCAAGCATAAGGACCTCCTCATTGAACTCTTGCCATCCCCTGCACCCCATATTGCAGCCCTGCCTAACATGCCTGTGGTCCCCTGTAATAAGGTTACCTATAACAATCAGCTCATAATGAGCTTGCACTCAACAACAATGGGTACCTCTCCCTATCTACCACTCTTAACATTATCAACACCCTTGGCCCCAACACCAATACCAAGTGACTTCACTATATCACCTGCAGTCTTGCCCTCACAGCAAAGAGATACCAATGCTGGTTCAATAATTAGCTCCATGTTACTATCCACAAGTGCACACAACACATCAAGCCTAAAGCCTACATCCACAACCCCCCAATGCCCAACAGTTACATCCTTAATAATGGCCACTTCCCCATGTTTCTTATCCTAGATGACTCCCAACTCAAATGTGTCCAACCCATGTTTATCTAATGCACTGGCATTGATGACACCCCCATCTATAGGATGATGGGAGGCAACAATACACCTATTTATGGGCAAGAGATCTATACTGCCACACAGCACAATAATACCAATCCCCCACCTCTCTTGGCATGGTGGTTTTGTCCATGCTCTTCAAGCCCTATCAGCTAAAATTTACAGCTACATTGCATGCAAAGTTCATGCTCTTCATGACTGGGGCTTATCTGTGGAGGTTACATGTTACCAACATATGCACAAACATATCACAACCCTTCAATAGCAACTGCATACACTCAACAATGAGGTTGAAAAGTACAAGCATGCATTGTGGTGGTCATCTGATCACCTTAAAAATGCACACACCTCTTAACAAGTTGGAGCACTAGAATGGTTAGTTGTGGAAACCAGGGAGCAGCACCCCTTGCCTATACATTAAGGGTAATATTAGCCCTAAAGGAAGGGTGATGTCATAGGGACCAGGGCATGGAGATGAGCTGGCAAGAGAAGGTCCTCCTAAGATAAGGAAGAAGCAGGTAAGGTTTAGTAGTTCAGAGTATTGACATGGCATAAGGGCAATGAGGTGTATATAAAGACTCTTGTATAAGAATGGTAGCCCTAATTTGAGTCTCCTGTCTAACTTCCAAGAACCTCTTCTAAGTTCCATTATAGCTCTTTTCTTCCCTTCAAACCTTCTAAGTAGTGAGCTAGTATCATCCAGTGATAGGGGGCGTATATATACATTAAATACAAGTGACTGAATGATTGTAGATGAGCTGACAAGGCTCAGTGCAGGTGGGGGTAGCAAGTGTGGGATAAAATAGAGATATAAGTATCTTAAGGATTGTTGAAGAGAAAAGCACCTACTGATCTTATCTAAGATCCTAAGCAAGTGGAGGGAGTTTATATAGCAGGTGGGCCAAAGAAAATGCCAGGCCTAGGGAGGAAGGAAAACATGACCACCTTTCAAAGGGTGAAGATACTTGATTGGCACCACATGAATGGGAGGAACCAATCATATATCATATGACATTTTGATGCTGCAGTGCCCCCAAAAACTGTTCAAAAGTTTTGAACATTTAGCTTATTTTAGATATATCTTCTGAACTAGAGGGGTTCATGACATATGCCTAGGCTTGTTTAAAAGCCCTTGATAAGGGGTGTCTGGGGATATTTTATATATAGCTATAACATAACTATATAAGAACATATGGGCAATTAATTCTAGAGTACCCACTTGAACAGTTTTTGTCCATTACTATTTACATAGGGTATATGGTGGAAATTAGTAGTCTATGTATCCTTCATCTGCTTTATATACCTCCATCACCCTCCTAGGCATGCTTTCTATCAAATTCTGAACCATAGATGGCTCAATAGCTTCCCACTCCCTTTGAGTGCCCTCCTATAGCTCATTAAACCCCTTTAGGGGGGTAAGGTATGCTGATAGCTGCCACTTGAGATGAACCCAAAGGTGTTCAATGGGGTTAAGGTCTGGGGATTGAGCTGGCCACTCCATGACCTCAATCTTGTGGTCTTTGAACCAGGATGTGGCCTTCTTGCTCTTATATTTTAGGTCATTATCTTGCTGATAGATAATATCTTTGCGCTTCTTCTTGAAATACTTGATGGATCCTAGCAGGTCCTCCTCCAGAATGCTGCAATAAAGATCAGTGTCCATCCTCCCATCAATCTTTGCTGCATTCCCAACTCCTTCCCAAGTCATACAGCCCCATAACATCAAGGAACCCCCTCCATGCTTGAGTGTAGGCTCCACTAGACATTCAGTGAGGTGCTCCCCTTGTTTTTTCCAGACCCATTTCTTGCCATCTGAGCCCATATGATTGATCTTGATCTCATCTGACCAAATAACCTTCTTCCAGTCTTCTACAGTCCAGTAGAGGTACTTTTCTGCAAAGTCCTTTCTAGCTTTGCAATGACTTGGCTTAAGATAGGGCCTCTTCTGCTTTCCAACTGCTTTAAGGCCTGCCTTCTTAAAGCAATTTTGAACTGTCTGATTGCAGAGAGTGATCCCCTTGATGGCCTCCAGCCTTCTAGCAACCTGAGGAGCAGTTTCTGCTTCCCCAGAGCCAAGAAGATGTGCAGTATGATGGATATCATGTTAGTAGAGCTTGACAGGATGGCCTCCAGAGGACTTTGGATGATCTGAGAGGTACTTTTGACAAATATTACTGATTGTCCCAATGCTTCTGTGGGCAGCTCTAGCTATACTTTGGACTGGGTGGCCAGCCTGAAGAAGGGAAATGATGTAGTTAACTTGATGAGAAGAGAGGGATTTGATGATGATGATGGTAAGGAAGAAGTGGTTGTTTTGGGTTGTTTAGCCTGTTAGTTGAGTCTGAAATATGTCAGAATGGAGATAGGAGACACAAATTAGGGCTACTATTCTTACATGAGAGTCTCTATATATGCCTCATTGCCCTTATGTCATGTCCCCTTATAGTTAGCAATGCTTTCTAAGATATCCATGAGAGACTTCCTTTCCCAGTAACTACCACTACCAAAGGCACATCACAGTGATTTGGAGGCTGGGAATTACTAGCCATACATCCTCACACATCATAACACACCACACACACTCCCCAAAATAAAAAGCATGTCACCAGATAGAGATATAGAAAAACATGAAAAGCAAAATGTGCTATAAAAAATGGCTGCCAAAGGTGCAGCTATGGCAAGTGCCCTGTGGCACTTGCCACCCCTGATAGACAGATCTACAAGGTCATCTACAAAAGCAGCTATGCAGCATGCAGACTCACCTGTAAGCTCAGCAAAAACAGATCAAAAGAAGCAGAAACCTACAGACATGAGGGTGGAAGCTTGGAAGATCTTAGCAAGTAAAGACTGCCTTAAAAGCGATGAGATTATCTCACACCAATCCCTCTTTGAGGCACTAACTAGACTAACAAAGAAGTATAGCATGACAGCTCCCCAAGGACTAGTAAAGGCCCTATACACCCTAGTGGCACTCCTATAAGAGGCCAAATACAGCCTCATTGAACAAGGATTCCCTCCTCAGCACAAAGGCACATGCAGTCAATCCCATGCAGCTACACACACAGAACAACACATACACAGTAGACCCTCTCCTCCACAGCATTGACAGGAAGGTGAGATGAATGCTATTAGACTCAGACAAAGGAGAAGACAACCAACTCAACATTTATGAAATGAGAAAGCCAAAGCAGCACTTGCAGGCATCACCCCAGTGCTGCAAAAGGACATGACAATACAGGAAGTAATCAAGCCGAAAAACAGTAGCACCATAATTCAGTTCACCACCAAAGAGGCAGCTGAATGGCTCAGGGTCCTAATCAATGAAATAGAGCTCACAAGAAGATTTGACCCAGAGATGATGATCTGTGAACACACACACCCAATCACGGTATTGAGGGTGCCCCTATCCTTTGACCCAAGCAACCAAAAGCATCTTAGGGAAGTAGAGGAGGCAAATAGACTCCCCATCAAGGCAATTAGGAGGGCTAGGTGGATAAAACCTGAGTACAGGTGCAAGGTGGACCAAGTCTGTGTACACACTATTTTCACCATCAGATCAGTCACCAAAGCTAACAGAATCTTTAAGGATGGCCTTTATGTATGCAACACCTAACTATACCCCAAGAAGCTTAAGTATGAGCCCAAACAATGTATGAAATGTAGGAAATGGGGACTCTACATGGCAAACTGCCATGTGCAAGATGACACCTGTGGGACATATGGAGGACAACACATAACCAGACACTACAAGGAAGAGGTGAAGAAATACTGCATCTCATGCAGATCAGATACACATACAAGCTGGGACTGCAACTGTCCTGAATTCCTGAGGAAATGTGAAGAATATAACAGCTTCCACCCCAAGAACAGCCTCTTATACTTCCCAATGGAGGAGAACTGGACACTAACAACTTGCCCCAACAGAATACAATTTGAAGGCAAATTCCCATCACACTTCATGGTAGGGAGCCTCCCTCAGCCCAGCTGCACCAAATGACAACTCCCCACATGCCCAATTACAAAAGGAAGCAGGAGCTTGGCCAAAGGTAAAGTCAGAGGGCAAGCAGTCTTAGAAAGCTTCTTTGAAAGCATAGTCAACTTCCAAACCCCCACCAACAAAGTGCCACCAGTGCAAGTGGATGAGGAGGAGGTGGATTACAACTCACACTTCAACAATGGAGATAAGTATATGCTAGAGAACTACCTATGACAACCATTCCCATGAAGATACACAAAATAAACAAAGAATGAAAAGCCCTAGCCATATGGCAACCAAACTTAAATAAGTCTTTGGTATGCCAACATGGACTTCTGAGCAGTGGTAGATTAGCTAGACACAACATCAATGTTATCACCCTGCAAGAACCTTCTGTCAACTTTCTCAACAAAACAATAGCTACAAGAGACTGGGTACCTATATACCCATCCATACACAAGGTAAACCCAAAGGAGATATGGTTGATTAGGCTAATAAGGGGAGACATCCTAACAGAGAATTGGGAACAACTCAACTTCCCATCCAAAGATGTCACTGCAATGTGAATCAGAGAAGGCTGGGGCACCCTAACCATCTTTAATATATATAATTACTACAACCACTATACCACAGTACAAAAGCTAACAGACTATCATAGCAAGCACATGAAAGCAATCATGGGGACAGACAGAGACAATGCACCAAGAACACCACCTCCTCATCTAGCTAGGTGACTTCAACCACCACCACCCATACTGGGATAGCCTGGAGGACAACAGGCTGTTCATGGAGCCAGTGAGAGACATGGTGGAGGTATTGTTAAAGGTGGTAGTGGACCAGGGAATGGACCTGGCCTTGGCCAAGGGTACACCCATGCATATCCACAATGTAACCAAGAAGTAAACATGCATTGATTAAGTATTCATAATGGAACACACACTGGAAGTGATTACAACCTGCAACATAGTATCAGAGGAGCAAGGAGTTAATACTGACCATCTCCTGATACTAACAATACTAGACATGGAACTTACTAAAGCTCCAGTGCAAAAGACCAGCAACTTCAGGGAAGTCAACTGGACAGAGTTCCATGACACCCTCAAAGAGGAGTTGGCAAAAATGGGTCTACCAAACCAAATCAATTCCCCACAATCTCTTAACAATGAATGTGAAAGGCTAACACATGCCCTGCAGAGAACCATAGCCCACACAGTGCCCAATGCATGGAGAGTGACAAGCTCAGCAAGAAAGCATATGAGCTATGAAAATGGCCAGAGCACCCAGTACATGTAAAGCACACAGAAGCACACAAGAAGTATGAAAAGACTGTACAATACTCATAGATATGTCTCAGCCCCAGCCAGTGATGGTGGGAAGACAAGAATCCTAAGCTTGAAAGTGACTGGTGTAGATGGAGAGCAGATGGCCAGCAGCAATATGGACAAAAGTAATGTGCTGGCAAAGGCCTTCTTCCTGAAGAAACCCCTCCACAGAGGAGAACAGCCTACCCACACCAGTATGCACAATGGACCCAATCTCCAAAGAGCAAATATGAAAACACATTGCTTAGTTAAGACCATTCAAGGCCCCAGGCCCCAACAGTATCCCCAATATTGCACTCATCAAATGCACTGACATTCACTCAGGGGAGAGAACAAACCCCAAATGCTACATTACCACCTGGGCACAGCAGAACAACACATGGTTTTTGAGGCCAAACTAGTAGGACTAATACTGGGGCTACAGCCCATTAGGTTGGATCCACAGAGTAAAACTACTTGCACAATAGGAGCTGACAACCAGGCCATGATCACAGCTGCTGCAATCCCAGGTAATAAATCAGGTCACTCTCTTGCTGACACATTCAGAAAACTTGCAATGAGCACACAAAGCTCGAGGGCTCAACAAAACACTCACTAACAATTAGATGGACAGCAGAGCATGTCAACATAGCAGGTAATGAGATAGCAGACAAGGAGGTGAAAGCAGCTGCAGTGGGGCTCTCCTCAGAGCCAAAGGAACTCCCAAAGTGCTTCAAAAAGCAACTCCTCCACAGCAAGTTGGCAGCAAACCAAGTGTTCAAGAACAAGCTGGCCAAAAAATGGAAAAAGGAGTGGTCAGAGTCACCATGTGCAGAGCAAACACAACACTTAGACCCATCATTACCCTCTCCAAAATACCTTAAGCTGACAAGCAACCCTGATCTCTCCAGGCAGGGTGCAAGCTGGTTATACCAGATCAGGTTGGGTCACTTCCCCACAAACTCATATCTATTCAGATTCAAATGAATGGAGAGTGCAAGCTGCCCCACATGCAGATACACAAAAGAGACTGCACAGCACTTTCTGCTAGGATGTCCAGCATACACACATGAACACTGGATGTTGATGGCAGGAAAGACCCCCAAAGAGGGTGACTTTGCCAAGATGCTAGGGGACCCAAAAAACACTATCCCAATAACCAACTACATCAATTCTACAGGAAGGTTCTCACAAGAATACAAAAGGAGGAAGGAGGAAGGAGGAGCCACACAGGAGAGGCACACAAAAGGGAGCAGGATGGGTAGAAAGAAGAAGGACAAGGGGAAGAGAAATCACAGGACATTGACATAGGGGAACATGCCACAATACACCAGACTCACATACCTGACACAACCACCCCTTCCAACAACCCCATCCCCACAACTCACCAGGTCTGACCAGGACCATTCAGGACATGAAGAGAGAGGTGATAGATGCAGGAGGCAAGTCCAGACATCCATCAAGCACCAACCAAAACCACACAAAGACACAATAAAGGATACAAAAAAAAAAAAAAGATATCCATGATATGTGTGTGCCTCATTGACCAAATTGGCAGAACCATCTAGCCAATTTTGGTCAGTCTTAGGGATGGTTCTCCTGGCCCTTAGCTTGGTTAGGAGCTTCTCCCTTCATCTCTTGTATAAGTCCCCCAGTTGCTTTAGGCCATTTCTAATAGTGTCAACAGGTGCCATTCCCATAAGCAACAAGTGGAAATGACAAGTGAGGTTGGAAAAAGCTCATCATTTCAACAACAGAAACTTTATTCTCCTTCTCCTCCTTTGTGTTTATTTGCTTTTGTCTATTCCCTTTGTTCCCCCTTCTTGTCCCCCATCCCCTTTTGTCTCCTTTTATTAGTGGCACTGATACAGAACTTTGATAATAATGTTTACTTGTGTTTCACCCTGTGTGTTTGTCTTTGTAACCTCCCTTGTATATAAACCTGTCTTCCTTGACTTGTGAACCATCTCCCTCAGATCCTACCAAGGTCACTCTTCCTGTTGAAGTCTTTGCAGTTGTGCTATAACAATGCAACACTTGTTTGATCTAGTGTGCCACCAAGATTAGGTGTAGAGAAGTGCTCTGCACATTGGATGTGGAGTCTTACCACTAAGTCAGTTGTGCACTTTGTGCACAACACCTAGGATACACTTGTGAAACTGTAGCACACAAGACAATAGACATCTTTGCTCCTCCCCTTGTGTGATTGCTTTTAGAGCACCAGGAACCTTTGATCTTGTGGAATGTCCCCCACTAGGATGTAACAGGTACAGTATTTACTCAGTGCATACATGTAGCTATATAGTATACTATGGATCATTGATATTGTTGCTGGTATGTGAGGCAGGCATATGTTATTGTATTGATATTAGTGCCAGTGTTGCTACAGGGAAAAGCATAGCTAGGGCATAATATGCACACAGCATGTATCACATGCATCATGCCAGATGTCTAGCAAAATATCCTATAATGGTCACATTAAGAGCACAAAATCCATAGTTATTGACCCTAAAACTATGGACTGTAAGTTATTAGTTATACTAAAAAATGCCTGTGTTCCAACTTAGGAAATGGAGAACCTATAGATTACAAACTTTATGGGTTATCAGGGGTATGGTTTATTAGGGAGTTGACTGTATAAAATATTTCTAATATAACCCTTTATGTTTATTACCTCTTTAACACCCCTGTTTGGGATCAAGGTTAGCTGGCTGTCAAGCTTAATCTTCTAATGTTGTTTGAGAAAGCCACAGATCCATAAATCATCAGGCATCCTTTTATAAAGAGCCTCAACTTTTCTCTAATATTGACCATTTATTAAGTAGATGGGAGGTGTTAGCAAGAAAAATGATTCAGTCAATAAGAACAACTTGTATCAAATAAGAGAAGTTAATGTTATGCTACATTTGACTTTACTATTTGACTTGTTTTCTCTAACTAACTTAATACATCTATAATGCTTCACATCTAATTAAGTAATCTAGCACAACCCTGTCCCTTGGTCCAATACAGAGCCTTTGTGGAGATGTTAGCAGCCATCTCCTGTGCAGAAACAAAGCTAGAACTGATAAGGCCATCTTGAACAGCATCCCTCAGCCAGAATAGACAAAGGGACAGGTGCTTCATCTTACTGTGATGCTCTGGGTTCTTGCTCACTGCAATGGCTGATTGGGTCCAGAAATCTTGTAGCCAAGCTTCCCCATGAATTGGTGCATCCAGAGCATCTCCTTGGCTGCCTCAACAGCAGAGATGTGCTCTGCTTCAGTTGTCAACAAGGCAACCAAACCTTAAAGCTTGGAGCTCCAAGACACTGCTCCAGACCCAATCTTGACCACATATCCACCAGTCAACTTGCCATCATCTGGATTTCCACCATGATCAGCATCAGAGTAAGTGATGCAGGACTGGAATTGAATCTGGCAAGAACTCCAGCAGTATCAGGCATTAAGACCCTAACATCATCCCTGAGGTATATGTAGAGCTAAAGGTCCAATTCCACATGTTGAAAGCCCATAGAAGAGAGCACAGAGTGAAGGGTTTGGTTCCAGACCCTGCCTGTTTGCATCAAGCTATATAATGACTTCCTCAGCCTACAGACATGATCTGGTCTGCCCACTGCTGCATGTAGATCTCTTCCTCCAGAGTGTCATTGAGATAGGCATGGGAGATGTTAATGGAGCAAAGTTCAAGGTCCTTTAGAGCAGCCAGGGCAAGTACAATGCAAATGGTAGAGTAGCAAACAGTAGGAGCAAAGGTCTCCTTGAAATCAAAGCCAGGGCACTGAGAATAGCCTTTGGCAACCAATCTTAACTTGTAGCAATCCAGGGAGCCCTCAGCATTGTATTTCACCTTCATGAATCATCTTGAGCCATTTGCATGCTTCCCAGGAGGCAACTTGATGATCTCCCAGGTGCCATTCAGCCTGTGAGCCCCCATCTCTTCCTGGCATATTATGCCACAAAGGTGCATCTGAGTGTAGCCAGGACTACCTGTAGGATGTGAGCTCAACTGTAGATGCTGCACCACCCTAGATGAGATCCAAGGGGTCATCTGAGTCCTCATCTTCATCAGAAGAGACTATGGTTGGTGTGGGCTCTCTTGGCTGCTTGTAGCACTCTGGAACAGCCCATTGCTCTGGCAGCCACTGGTCTCTAGGGTGTCTGAGATGCTGGGGGCAAGAGGAGGCAGATGGAGGAGTGGGAAGGTGAGCTGGAGGATTTGCAGGTGAAGAAGTGGAAGGGGGAAGTGAGAGATAAGTAGATGGAGGAGTATGAGAGTCAACTAGGGAACTAGGAGGTGAAACAGGAGGAGCAGAAGGCAGATCAGAAGCAGTAGACCCATCTCCCCCATGGACTGGCTTCTGTGAGTCAGTTAAAGTGTCCTGAAGGTCATCTAAGATGTCTGGGAGGGAGGAGGGCATTGGAAGCATCTCAAGGAGTGTATCAGGTCAAGGAGGCAAATGGGATGCTGAATGCCTGTGGAGCATGAAGAAGTGCTCATCAAAGTCAGCCCTCTTGGAAATGATCACCTTCTTGGTCACTGGGTTGTAGAACTTCTATCCCTTGTTGCCCTGGGGATATCCAATGAGTTTATACAATAGACAAGAGTGGACTTTGTTGGACTTTCACTTTAGTGGCTGATGATCACTGTAATGGTGATCACTTTGTATGCTGCCCTAAACTGCTAGTTCTGCTGAGGGTGATTCCTGACTGTGTGCTGCCTCTGGATGCCTTGATCAATGCAGAAGGCCTCAAACTCACCTGAAATGTACTCTCCACCTTGTCATCCCTCAGAGTGCCCAGCCTTGCTCCAGTGACACTCTTAGCCCAAGCCTTGAACCATTTGAAGGCAGCAAAGGTCTCAGACTTTTACTTCAGGAGGTAGACAGCCTTGAAGTGAGAGAAGTCATCAATGAAAGTGACCCAGTAGCAATACCCTTGATGTGTGGGCACCTTCACAGGGCCATGGACATTGCTGTGGACAAGTTGGAGTAGTTTTGAAGCTCTAGAGGTCAAAAATGGGAAGGGATCTGGATGCCTCTTTTCAGCTTTGCAAGCTTCACATACTGGATCTGGATTTTCTCTGTCACCAGGTTGAATGATAATAGCTTCTTAATGCCTCCTAAGTGATGGTGGCAAAGGAGACAATGCCAGAGGTCCAAATCCAAGGGAAGGGTGGTAGTAGATACAGGGAGGTGAACTCTTCAACAGGAATGGTGTCCCCAAGAAGATAGGCAGCATTTGAATGTCCAGTGTTCACCTGGAAGGCTATCTTGCTGTCCCTGATGAAGTGCATGGTGTCCTTCTCAATGGAGGTAGTGAATTAACAATGGAGAGTGAGATATAGCACAGAGAATAGATTACTGCAGAGTGCAGGGACATAAAGGACATTAGAGAACTCTAGAGGTGCCATTAACCACAGGATTGAACCAGACAGACCCTTAGTCAAAGGAGTGTGGGAGTGCTCTGATGATGCTCATGACAGCTAGCTCATCATACAGGTTGTCCAGAGTGAAAGTAGAGGGAGAAAGCAACTTTATGACCTTAATTTGCTTATCCACCTTGTTAATGAGTGATTCCAGGGACTCTGAGTTGTCTTTCTGGATGGAAAGGAGTGTGTGGTATGCAATGAATCAAGGTGCGGTTTGCTGTTGCACAAAGTAGGCCTTGAGGGTGTCCCAGATCATGATAGGGTCATCTTTATAGTCCATAATGAGCACCCTGATCTCATAAGACATAGCTATTTTGAGAGTACCAGCAGCCCTCTCAGCCTTGACCTCCCATCTCTCCAGCTTGTCCTCATCTGGGGGCACAGCAGGAGTGAGTGTGTTGCCCCTAGAGACCAGGACTTTGGGTTTCCCAGTGGGCATCTTCTCAGAGCCAGAGACCAGTTGCCATAAACCATTGAGCTGAAGCCAGGACTTGATGTCATCAGCCCACATGTGATAGTTTTCACTTGTGAGAGGGGAAATAGAGGAGATGGAAGTGTCACAGAGGTGGCCATGTTAAATGCAGTGTGACATGTCAGCTGGCACAGTGTGAAGTGAAATAAGTGGAAGGGAAGTATAGAATGGGATGGAAAGGATTGGAGTGATTGGAATGAGTGGAATGAGTGAATGGAGAGCTTAGAGTGTGTGAAGTGACAGTAGCAAAGGGAGTGACAGCAGAGTTGAGTTAAGGTACATGGCAAGGTCCATAACCTGTCAAAATGCAACCTATGAGTCTTGGGCCTCTTATAGGTCACATTTTGACAGAATCACTAAGTCACAAAGTCATGCCAGATGATTGGATAGCACTAGAGCACAGGAGCCATAGGAACACACAAGTATACTGGACTGTCAGAAAGACACATAAGGCTGAAGGGGCACTAGGCACACTTAGGGTACACAACCCTGGTATAGATGATAAGACAAGAGTGGTAACTGGAGAAGACTGAGCTGGAGAGCCTTGGCTGCTAACTAGTAGTTTATATACATGTTAGAGGTTGCTTTAAAGCTCCTCTTCAAAGTAAAGTAACCAATAATGTAACTGGCTCAAGCCCTAATATCACTATCCTTGGAATGAGCCATCCTACTACTGTTGCGTATGATTTAACTGCTGACTGATGCTCCTGTCCCTCACTAAATACCACTTACTATTGTAGTCTCCATGATCTCATCTATTGTGCAGAGAAAAATTGGCCATGTCAATATCACCTGACTGGTGCTGTTGTTTGCTGTCATAAATCTCAGGTCAGCATACCCATTAGTGCACAAAGCCCTGGCACAAGCATTAATGGTCCTGATCACTCCAAATGCAACTTCTGCTTTCACCTTGGTGACATTAAGGCCAAGTGATTCCTAAAGGAGTGCCTTATGCAACGACTCAATCTCCCTTCATCCTCCACTGCTTCACCTGCCTCCACTTCATTTCAACCATCCCCAGGTGCTGCCCAAGAGTTAGCTTCAGCTGCATCAGCAAGTGCCTTCATCCATGTTCTGAAGGCTGAAGCTCACACCTCCAAGGATGCAGATACTGGTGCCTTAGCTCATATGACCTTCAATTGATACTGGATGTGCAATTTGAAGCCACATCATGTCCAAATAAGGCTGGTTGATAGGACTATGGTCTATCCTGAAGGGGTAGGGTTGGTCTGGTTCAATCCTGTGTTTAATGGCCAGGAAATATTCTCTGTGTTATGTCTCACCCTCCATCACCAGTTCACAATCTCCACTAAGAAGGACATCATGAACTTCATCAGAGACAGCAAGTTAGCCTTTCAGGCTAAGACAGAGTTATTTGTTGCTAGAGCATCTAACTTACTATATTTGTGTGTCTGTACATCACTCCATCTGCAGTTTCCTTATTAGGTAGCTTAGTCATGTCGGTATATCCTGCAGAGGATGGAAAATATCCCCTCAGTCTTATTTCCTCCACTGCAGTCCCCTTGTGTCCTCTGTGACTTGAGGGCCCCTTATAGGTTGCATCTTGACAGACTGGACCCTCAAATACTGCCTATCTTGTTGGGGACACCATTCCTATTGAAGAGTTCACCTCCCTTTCATCTCTTACCACCCTCCCTTGGACTTAGACCTTTGGCATTGTGTCACCTTTACCACCATCACTTAGCAGGTATCAAGAAGCTACTATTAGGTAACCTGGTGATGGAGCAGACATTATACATGGAGAATATTCATAGGGCACATGCACTCAAGTGTCTTATACCATCCCATCAAACACAATGCATTCTAAAATTGCCTTAGGGGCACACAGATAAACAATCTTGTTTAAATCAGTGAGGATGTCTATGTTGGGCAATGAGATGAGGATGATAATGGATAGGGCCTATTTGACATCCATCAGGTAGATCACCTGATACTGTGCCATCTTACTCACCAACTTTACATGTTTTTTTTGCAGGATTTGGGTTTGGTTGCACTGCTAGATTGGTATGGATATGGGGTGACACAACTCTCCAAAACACAAGTAGAAATAGAATTCTACATTTGCAATTCATATTGTATCATATTATTCATTCTGCACAATAAGTATAGAATTGTATGGATGAATAAATATAATACCCACCCTGATACAAGAAGCACAACAAACATTGGATAACATGTGGGATTCCTGCCAGAATAATCATGTTCTTTGTCTGTTTGGCAGCTGTAGCTTTGCCCATCTACAGACAGCTCTAGACCATATATCTTAGTTAACCCTCCTCCCTTGCATGTGCCAATAGACCATCAAAATAGTGAGCTCAGCATCTGAATGAGGTGTAGGACACTCCTTGCAATCTGGGAGGAGGAATACATAGCCTGTATAACCCTTGAGCTTCCCTGCACTATTTAGGAGTGATATTCCATGTATCTCACAAATATTGAGTCAAATTCCTAGAAATTGTGCCTGCAATGAGTTAAGCTAAGCACAGAGAATTGCCTATTGTGTGAGATTAGCATAAAGATCTTGGTCCTGTCTAATCTTGCAACTTAAGTTCCTAATGGCAGTCTCAAGGGTCCACTGGGCATAACTTGCAAGGGGACCTACATAAACAGTCTCCAGAGCAATGTGCATTAACTGTCAAATTATGACCTATAAGGGGCCCTTGAGTCACAGAGGACACAAGGAGACTGCAGAGGAGGAAATAAGACTAAGGGGATAGATATTTTCCATCCTCTGTAGGATATACCAACATGACTAAGCTAGGAGGAAATTCCACTTGGAGCAATATACCAACACACAAATACAGTAAGTTGAACACTCTACTAACAAATAACAATATAGTCTTAGGTACAAGAGACAAATTATGAGTGTGGTATTAAAGAAGACCAGGCTGAAGAGCTTGCTGTGTATCTACTACAGCTTATATACAACCAGAGACACCCCCAAAGGCAATCTCTAGGTTTACTACAGTAGCTAATAACACAATGAGCATCTAGATCATCTCTCTTTAGGGAAGAGGTTATTATCCATAATGAACAAACATGTTAAAAAAGAGAGGGGCTGTCTTTGTTTTTAAGCTAGCCTAACAATGGTCTTGTGCTACTTGCTTCTGCAAGGGGAATCATGGTGTAGTAACATCAACAATTTGTGCATCATTAAGGAGAGTGTAGGTTTGTAATATTGAAAGAGAGATAATATGGAGATGTTTTATAAGGAGGTAGCTATAGGTCTGGTGGAATCTGGCCAGGTTAAATGGATGCAAAGGCCAATAAGGGAGTTTATATGGCCAACAGAGAATGTGTTGTGTGGGCTTGATGGATCACCATATTCATGTATAGGCAAGGGTATATATGGGGGGCAGGATGAAAGTCTCCTTTTCAAATCACTAATTTGAAAGTGGGTTATGATATAGGGGTGCCCATATAAAACAAGAAGTACTATGTACACATTGTAAATAGTGTTGGCCCATAAATCCACATATGTCATGATCTGGACACTTTGCCTTCTTATGTTAGCATTCTTATGACCTCCATCATCCATTTAGTGTGTTCTCCTTGTTCCATTCTTATCTATTGTCCATTTTTATCTCCTTTTATTAGTGGCACCAATGTCAAGCTTCAATAACAGTGTTTGCTTATGGCTGGCCTTATATACTTAACTTTATAACCCCTCTTGTATATAAAGCTGTACTCTACAATGTTACCTTTGGTGTGACTCATCTTTCCCTCTACTTGTGAACCACCTCCCACTAACCTTAACAAGGTCAACCCTCCTATTGGAGTCTTTTTAGTTGTACTATAACAATGTCACACCTGATTAACTTAGTGCATTACCAAGATTAGATATAGAGAAGTGCTTTAGCACCTTGGAAAAGAAGTCCTTCCACTAAGTTAGTTGTGCTCACTGTAGACAACACCTTGAACACACTGGTAGCATTGTAGCACATAAGGCAATAGGCATTGTTGTTCAAACACTTGTGTGATGGCTCATAGAGCATTAGAATACTATGAACCTGTGGAACATCCCCACTAAGATGTAACAACATATCTGCACATATTGTAGGTAAATCAAGACAGTAGGATAGTGCCAAGGGTTCTAGAGTGCATTTTATAGGCACTGAGCATTTCTTGCTTGAGTAGTGAAGAGGGTTGGTTATCCTTTTTGAGGGCTAATAAGTTAAGTGATACATCTTTACAATCAGTTGTGGGTACTTGCTCATATGTTAAGTAGATGCTGCACATTAGCACAATAAAGATGTAATGTTATAAACATATATATGGCAGATATTGATGTCCACATGCATGCATATGTAGTTTCACATGCCTCAAACACTGTAGTACCTAGATTGCCTATCCTTCACTGTATGGATGATCTGGATGGCCTTTACACTACTGGCTACTATATCAACATCAGAGGTCACCTTTAAAGGTATCCCTGGACATATATAAGCTACTTATAAGGACTCCACCACCCTGTTGTTCTTTGCATTCTTTGCCATCCACAAGTTCCCATACTTCACCCTCCTCACTGAACAAAACCCACTGGATGTCATCCATCACATCATACACTCTATCATTATTCCAGATGGACCACTAGAACCCTATATGATCCATACTGCATATGAACTTATCACCAGGTGTATCCAACAATGTGGTGCCACCAGCCACAGATTGGCCTAAGTTAGGCAATCATCCATGGTAGATAGATGCAACACCAGGTGGAAGAATGCTATTAAAAAAGATGAGGGTATGTGGAGAGGTGAAATCATAATTTTGGGGTGGGCTATAATATCTGTTACAATATAAAGGTTGCAAGACTGCTGAGTTTGATGATGATCACCTTTGTTTGTGCTAACTCAATCTGGGTGCATGGGCACAACTGTACTAGGGGTGATCATATCAGGGGTGCCATTAAAATGAGAGCATAGATGAGTTTCCTGCAGGTTCGGATGCTGCCCTCCATCTTTAGGAAGGTTTTAATTATCATTTTCTATTGTTCTTCATCATTGGGATAAGCAAGTGAATGATATGTGTGTGGCAAGAGAGTGTATATAGTGTTATATATTTAATGTAGAGTAACTATGTTACACTATTTATTGTTTGCAGCTCCCTCTCAGTCACATGGCTTTGTGTTGTTCTGTAGATTTTCTGCTTTGGGTATTGTATGGGAAAAAGACTGATAGAAACAGTCTCAGGGTTGGTGAGGTCACATGCTACAGAGTATAGGGATGGGAAGGGGATGGGAAAAGGGGAAGACTTGTTTGGATACAGTTCATCCCTACCTTTGTTTGTTATTTATAGACTGCTTTTTGATGTGGCCCAGTTAAATTTCTTTAGTATTGCTTTATCTCTTCTTGATGCAACTGTGTATTTGACACTATAAGATGGTAGCTATATGGGTTATTGGGTATGACACAGACAAGGTCAGTGTGTAGAAGAGGTGTTGATTCTATAGAGAATAGCACATTTGTTTTGAAGAGAAATGAAGACTGCTACAATAGCTGCAAGCTACATATTTAGTTTCTAATGTTGGTTGAGGTGGTGCTTGCTTAACACAATCATGACCATATTGGCAATAGATTGGGGGATGCACATATACCTTGACAATGCTGTCACCCTCCTCACCAATTATTGCATCTAGCTTGGCCTTGTAGGCCTGCATTTATTTGTAGATCAATAGTCAAACAACTTTGATCATTGTACTAATGACCTTCTTAGCAATCCTTATCATATTGTAATTGTGTTCAGCCACCTTCTTTATTATGTCCTTAAAGCCATGCCACTAAGAAAGTATGGGTTCTCAATATTTGGCTGCCATTAGTCATCTGATGTTCATTATGACCTCTCTTGAACTGTAGCTTGAAACAGATATGCTCTATCCTAGGTTGTGTATGTAGGTAAACCAGTCAGCACCTAGGAAAAGGCTTAAAAATTACACTTTATATTAGAAGCCTGTGCCAATACCCTCTGCACCATTGATCAATGTGAGAAGAATAATGGGCATATACCACTTAGGCATAATGTCATTAAAGGTAGCCTAGCTAGGGGTGGTCTGCTACATGAAAGATTATGGGTGCAATTGGGGCCAGTTCTGTAAAGATGTAATGCACCAATGGATGATCTTTCCTGCCCTAGTTATGCATTCTGTATTTTTATTGGTAAACAAGAGATTTAGGTTGCTGTTTTTAAGGTAGATATATTATGGAACTTTAACCTTGGTCCCTCTTTTCAACGTATGCTTAAGGGATGTTTAGATTACTTTCCTTTGAACAGGCATAGGGCTGTCAGCAATGGACAGGATCAAACAAGTGCTATCAGTCATGGTGAATAGATGTATATAATGCATTGGGATGGGAACATAAGGACATACTATGGACTGCCACAACCATTCCTTATAGTTATTGTGAACACCATATGGCCATATCTAATGAGCACCTTGAATGTTGAGGGCCATATGCCCTCCTGGAAGACCAGTGGCTATGAAAGGGCAGCTGCCTCAGTACTAGCTGCACCTGTAGACAGTTGTTGCACCCTCACATCCCCTATCATTGGCAGGTGATCACTCAGTGCAAATAGAAGAAAAGGGACAGATAGAACACTTGTAGTATAGAGACAAGAGACATAGATAGAGAATACAAAGGTGCACTACAAGGTCTTTTTATAAGGAGATGCAAACCACAGGCCAACTATAAGGCTACTAGGATGACATTGAAAGAAGATGAGTCCTAGTGATGATTAAGAAAGAGGAGTATTATAAAAAGATGGTCATGAAACATTGATGGCCTGGTTGCCTTATCTTATCTTGGATCACATGACCTGAGGGCTGGTAACATCCCCTCTGTTATGGGCCATGGGTGTAAGAGCTTGCCTTATAGCAGCCCATTGACAAGGTTGTGCACCCAGCAGCTATGGCTGAAGGTTAGCAGGGACATAGTGTAGAAGGACCTGTGCTTTACCACTGCCAGGATGCTGTAGCACTCCTAAAAGGGAGGAAGGAAGGGAGGGAGAAGAGTACTTGGACAACTGATGCTATATAGTAGCTGAAAAGCCAAAAACCATATGAGAGAGGAAGAGGAAGATGAAATTGGATTAGGTGTACCTGTTGCCAGGGTTTTGCATGCCAGTCAAACTAGGGCCAAACACAGGCTTGATCACATTCCTAGACTTATCTGTAAGGGAAAAGTCAAAGTTGAGGTTGTGCTCAATTTGCCTTTTTTCATCTTTCATATCAGTGAGCTAGAGGTTATAACATAGGAGGGGACACCATTTTGGTCATGGATTTCTATCTACATCTGCATGTTGATGCCAAAGTTAGATGGGTGCAAAAAAAGCTCAGTGTTGATGTGCTCCTCATTGCATGTATAGCAATATATATCTTATTGCCTTGTTTAGCCTATTCTAATCAGACAAAGCAGAGGATAGTTCTGGCTTACCAGTGTTGCCCAATTTTGAGCAGTGTGCCAGTCCTGTGCCCTAGATTAAAAATAGATACATATGTAAGCATACCAGATATGCACCAGAGGGTAGGATACGGCCTATGGGCAACTAGGAGAGCATTAGAGTGTATTCTTAAGGGGGCCACTCCTCCTGTACCTAGATAGCCTCCTAGGACACAGATAAGAGGGATTGCATGACATCATCAATGGGTGCCTTGGCACATGTTTTGGTGGCCATGATTGCTATTATGTGGTAGGGGAGAGGTGCAAGGGCTTCTAGGTGGTCAGGTACTAGTGCATGGCAAGGATGTGCTTGTACTCTTCCTCCTTACACTCCTCCACAATCATGAGCTTTTCCATCTTTGCAGGTGGTGGTTCTATAACACTGGTCAGGGAGGACCTACAAGAGTGAACAAGTGGGACTATACACATGCTTGGGTTTAGGCCATAGATGCCACTTGACATTGAGCATGAATCTGTAGCTAGTCTTTTTAGAGTGGTCATATGTATGATGGTGCTCCAGAGAGAGACATCCATCCTTAAAGCAGGTGAGACAGATGTTGATGTTCAGTGGGCCATCCTGTAGGCATATGAGTTAAGTGGCAATTGAAATGGAAAAAAGGTAAAACCTGGTTGTTAAAACATTGATACAGTCATAGATACCAGGGTAATATATGTGATAAGTGGTATAGTTATATGTTGTGGGCCATAGTATCCCACTTATGGTATATGCTAAAGAAAAGGGAAAACAGGGCCATGAGGAGGAGAGAGAAGGGTGATAAGAAATAGCAAAAAAGATAGAGAGCACTAGAAGTACTTTATAGTACATAATTGAAGCAGCTAAGAGCAAAAGGAAGGATATGTTAAATATGCAATAGTTAGTTACCATGGTTTAATAGCAAGGTATATACAAAATTGTGTAGGTACCACTCTCTGGCTTAGTGGGTACCCCCTAACTTGGCAAGGGGTGCTGATCAACATGGTGAGCCATTGTATTTATTGTATATAACCCATCTTTTCTAGGAACTGGTGGGGTGATATTCACTGTGACATGGACCTTAGGTATGCTGCTCAAGAGTTGGGCCTTTTTGGTTGGTGGGCAGTCAAAATCTAGGCTATGTGGGTGGCTAAACACTATTGCCTTGCCTACTACCTATGCTAGGTAAGTATATCATAAACTGTCATATGAAGTACCACTTACAATTTGTTTTGCCTAGAGCATCATTTCTACAAACTGAGGTGATAGTGATTGTCACATCCACCTGTCACGGTTGGGCCCTCGGGCCCTCAGAAGGATAGAAATTTAGGTAGCAGTAGTAGTTGAAGTATTGTTGTGAGTGGCATGGACTCTTACTTACTGGTTGTGGCTACGGTAGTAAGTAGTAATTAGTCATGGACTTATAGTATCAGTCAGCACTCAGCAATCGCATGTGATTGCTGAGTGATTCCTAGGATCGCTGTAGTAGGGTTTGAGCTACTTACGTGATAGGATAGTCATGTTCAAGAGGCGCTTTAAAGCCCTTGTGTATCTGTATAAATGATAGTCGATGAAGACCAAGACTCACTATCTTGGTCTTCTTCAGTTGCTATTGATCTGTCACATCGGATCATCTTCTCTCTTATCTTCACTTGTTGGGTCATTGTCACCTGACATCTCCTATCGTGTATATGGGAAGTCGTCTCTCATAAGCTTGGGCCAGTGTAACTTAGACTCCGCTGTTACTGCCTGTCGATACAATTATAGGGAAGCCCCTTTGTATTCGACTTAGGATTTCTATGCTCACTCTCGTCATCAAATACGCTAAAGTCTAGTGCACGTCACGGCAAGACGTAACACACCTGAGTGATCAATGATGCAGTGGCCTTTGTGTCTTTTACAACATAACACTTTCTTGAGCTGTTGGAATGCATACTTATGGCCCTGCAATTAATTGCTCATAGGCAGGGGGATACCATCCTTATGCCTCTGCTTCTCCTTGATGCTAGATGCCTTTGATGGAGGTTCATCTTTGCAGGTCTAAATTGGTAAGTTATTTTGTATATAGCTTATAAACACTTACCACATTCTTGACATCCAGGTTCATAGCATGCTTGCACACTGCCTTTATTTTGGTATATATATATATAAGTATGTTGTCCTACTCAACCATATTACTTAATATGATCATCTTCCTTGATTATCTAGAGATTCTATATGCTAGTTGGATTAGTTTTGGCATATCATCACCTAGCTAAATTGAAACCTCATTGCTAAACTTGTCCTAGATCAAAGTAGTATAAGCTGTAAACATTTTCTTAGTGGCACTTATAATTATATTAATCTTGGAGTCCCAGCCTTCAAGTCAAGATTAGGTAAGTAAATGTTTGCATTGCATGATTCCAATAACTTACCTCCTGGCCTCTGTTCTGAATTTAGGTATTTTTTTGATACATATATGGCTGCAGTGGTGGCATCAGCAATAATAATAAAATATTATTGGCACTTGCCAATTGCAAAATCACTTACATGAATTATAATATATGATAATTGCTTACAGCCAGGCTGCAATTCTCATAACTGTTTATAAGTAATTACAATACCTTGATAATATTGTGGGCTTATTGCAAGTCTTTATAATTTTGTATACATACCTACAACCAGTTTATAAGCTCTTATAACTTGCAGATAATACATAACTAGATTATAATCACTTACAACTTATTGATAATACAAAACCAGTTTGTAAGTGCTTACAATCCATAGAATATATACTTATATGCATGTCTCTTGTTGGCAGCTCTCATTATAAGTAGCACATTGTAATCACACAGTGCCAGTTTGTGTATAGAGGAATTGAATAAAATTGCATTATAGTGTTATAAACCTGGCTACATCAACAATATTCCTATTGTTTATAGCACCTGAGCACAATTCATCTATATAATCTTTATCACCCTTGTCTTTGGTCTCTCACTGTCACTATCCTGATCCATGGTAGGTTCAGGCAATGATTGCCAGTGTCTTGTAGCTCATCCAGTAATATGTGCATATCTATAAATAGGGTCTTGTTGCACTGCTGGGTTGCTAAATGGCCTACCCCCTCACCACAATATTGCATAAAGAGATCCCTGTTAGAAAACCTAGCATAGGGATAAGTAATATATATTATAAAGTGTTTAATACATACATTGTGACATATTAAAAGGCATACTACCCATCTGGGTGAGGGCTCTGATCTGTAATAGATTTCCTAGACAATTGACCCTTGATACACATAAAAGAGAAGTCTGAGACTAGATGGACCATTCAGATCACTACATTTGGATCTAGAAACCCAAATATAGGCCCATATATATTGGTATCTGGGAGAAATCCAACTTTGTGTATTTGCTATGCACCTTAACTATATCCATTAGGTGAGTCAAACCCAAACCACCAGATGAAGAGGACATCCATCCATGAAGGAGGGCTAAGTCCTACCCCCCTTTAACCCTCTCCTACACTATAAAATGATAAATACCAATAATTCTTGCATGCTAGTATGGAAATGGTGGCCAATCTTCACTGCCATCCTCACATAACAAGACAATAATGTCTGCATAGATGCAGGGGTTAGCTGACTCCTCCATCCTACATGCATCATATGTTGTGGACCTAAACCAGATGGTTCTGTGCTCATATATTCAGTTTTGATTAATGAGAAGGTTGTCACATTTCAGGCTTGTAAAGTTGTGTTTATCCCCTGTATAGGGCTGCCCCTTAATGTGCACTAGCAGGTGATTGGGGAGCTGGGGCCAAAAGTCCTGATTATAACATTAGTCTATCTGTGAGGATAGTTAAGGGGTGTACACTAACCTATAGAGCATGGTTACCCTAGTTTCTATAAAGTTACTATGTAAGGTCTCTCCTAGTTGCACCAGACTTAGACATCCAATAGTGTTCACTTGGATCAGTAAAGTTAGTCTCTTTATCCTCAGTGTGTGTCTCTATGTGGCCACTTGCTTTAGGAGTTGCTAATAGGGACAGATTCTGTCCATTGGCCAACCCTCCAACATAGAAGTGTAGGACTGCATGTAGCTCTCCTTGTTGGTCACCTAGTGGATAAAGTCATGATTCTTGTTTGATGACCTATACCACATCTTGGACAGTCAATGTACAAGCTCACTCTGTACTGATCAGTTGTGCTTAGTAACCAAATGATAACACTGGAACCAGCTTACTGTTGTGTGCTGTAAGAATCTGTAGTCCTATAGCTCTATATTGCAGCTGGATAATCAGGTATGTAGTGGATCTTGTATATAGATATATTGAAATGCTTGCCCTTTGTTGTATTGCCTGTTCTTTGGTTTGCTCTACTGCTGCACATAGCTTGCTCTTGCTGATATGCAACTTGAGACTTAGTTTCTCATAGCAGTTCCTTAGTGGTGTACTGGGGGCATGTCACACTTGTAAAGTGTTAGAGAGCTTAGCAGAGTGTAGTTCGTACCATCTCAAGCATCCCTAATGTTGTATCTGTGTGTAGACAAAGCTTAGTGTAAGAGTGCTATATAGCAAGCAAAAATAGGGGCTTGCTGATGCTCCTATTGTCCTCCTTTTAAAAGAGCCTATCAAATGCTGATATTGGGCACTTTATATCAACAAGTCTAAGATTATATAGTCATAGCATCAGCCACATACCTGTAATATATCTTCATAATCATGGGCAGCCAATTTACTGAGTTCTAAGACATTCCCTAGAAACCTACAAATTGTGTTATGGCCAAATGTTAGAGTGCTATGAAATCTTTATCAAGGCTCAGCACTTGCAAACCTATGGCATAATGAGATAGTCTTACCTTGTGTTCAGAATTGCTACATAATCTTAGCCACTAGGGATTGCATAGAGCATGTGAATCAAGTGCATAAACACCAATTTCCAGATGCCAATTTTGAATTCATGGAGGAGATCCACAATGAAGAGCCTGTGGTAGTCTTGTTCTACCATAGAGAGTACATCTGAAAATGCATTCTGGAGAATGCATTAGTCTATTCTATTTTGGCAAGGATAAGACTCACCCAGGTGGGGACCATTGAGTGATCCCCAAGAATTCCTTGGATATATATGCTTGTGATTGCATTTCCCTTCTTAAATATTAATTTGCAGGCCTTCTCCACCTATTTATATCTATGATCATTGTTTATATGAATATGGTTGTATGCTCTGATGTCTGACAGTGTACCCATGCCATGGATCTCCTTCTTCTGTATCAGGTAATGTGGGCAAGGAGATCATCTAAGATTTTTAATTGTAGCTTGAAGGACTCTTATCTTATTTGATATCACACACATCACTGATCAGATCAGATTGTCTCACTTTTTGGGATAATCAACTGAGTATGTGATTATATGAATAAAGAAATGACACTCCATGTCATTAGAACATCACACCATAAGACCATTTGTAGAGACCTCAATAAATGCTATGTCTATGAGGTGCCTCCAGACACCATGCATGAGCTTGCACTTGTAGTGGGTTTTGACAGTGGGTGATGGTGCTCTGTCTGTTATTATATGATACTGACTGGCAAAGTTGGGCCCAAGCTTTAGATAGTGTTAATAATATATAAATCATTCAAGTTCAGGTGGACTTATGGATGGGATGTATGCTAGGTGATGCACCATGTGACACAACAGTCTCACCCTTTCTTATTTAGGCTGGTTTGCAAACATAAGGTAGACTGGCTAAGCAGGGGCTAGCATGAGCCCAATTGCTACATGCTCCCTTATATTGCCCTTCAGTTGGGGGGAGGTTGTCCACCTCCATTTGTACCTGGACCATCACATCTAACACAAAGCTGTTAGCATACACTTGCTCATATTTGTGTGGGTCATCAGGGTTAGGATGCCAGTACATGGTGTATGGCATGAACTGAAAGGATTCCATTATAGATGCACATATGGATCTAACAATATCAGTGATTTGGCAGTAGAATAGGTAGTGGATCTGAATCTTTGGGGCATTATCTTCTAAATGAAACCTACACCCTTCTATCAGAAGGGTAATATCAATGCTTGTTTCTTACCAGCTGTTTTGTCTCTGGAAGGGATGCCCTTCATTGTTGAGATACTTGTCTAAGTGTGTGTTTTCTCTCTAAATGCTGAATCCCCTCAGTTCTTTTAACTTAAATCTAGGATCATTCATTGCCTTGGCCAGACCATTCATATATTCCATAGACTTGGTATCTGACCCTAATAAATATGCTGATATAAATATAACTATACTATAGTTAGTGAATGGGTGATAGGGCTCTGGGTTAGGCAAATTGTTGGACATCTTGTGGATGGCCTCTGTAACTATAAGGATAGATAGAACACCTAGAGTTGAGGGATTGAATATAAGGTCCAATGTGCTATCATGTTTTGGATACCATGTCAGTATATATATATACCTCCTAAATATACCAAGGTTGTTGGATTGCATTTGAAGTGGGTGTGGGCATGCATCTGAAGGGGGTGTGGTGGCAATTACAGGAGTGGTTAGATGGTCCTTATGGTCTGGGGGTGTGGGTGCCCATGGTGAAATGTAATCTAGGGACATATCTCAATGGGGCATATAGTCTACAAGTTGCTGAGGAATATAGGTAATGTGGCCTGATTGTGTAGACTATGTAGGTGGGGGGCAGCCCCCTGTGTGGGGCTGTTGCTTGGTCTGCCATGATCACAGTATTCTTGTCCTCACTTAGTAGGGGCATCCTTATCTCCATGTGGGGATATAAGATACACTCACTTGTAAAGTCTTGATGGGTTTGTTTCTGCTTGCATTGGCCTATGGCACTTGTGTTTATCAAGTGAGATGCTCAATTGGAAGATCCTATTGCAAGTAAAACATTTATTTTGCATGATAAAAGGGGCAGAGTGACTAAACACAACTTACCAGACAGCATTGAGAGATGATTTAAACCCTTTTTATCCAATAATCAGATAATATTTTGAGTTTCAGCTTTTGGCCATAAGCATCTGTCAAATGTGATTAGTAACTAACTGTCTAAAGGTGAAGATCAAAGTGCAACTCATAGGTAGGCAAGGACTGGGCTTATCCTAATCCTAAGATCATGCTCAGAGCAGACTACTTTTAGTGGTTTTTTTTAAATCATCTATGTTGCTCTATTTCTAATATAAGAGATCTCTTCTACATGAATATAATAAAAAAAGTTATGAGGTGGATGTCAACACATGTGGTGTTGAGTACTTGGATGTTAGTTGCTAGACCACACCTGGAGCTATCTTAGAAATAAGGCACATTCTGGTGATGGTTACAAAGTATGCACCTTTGTGTGTTATACCTGGCATGTTAAGTTGTTTTTTAAGGGTGGTCCACCATTGTTAGAGCTTCCTAGTTGTCCACTTATTCCATCCCTTATCAATCAAATCTTTCTATACAATCTTATCTTCCTTGTTGAGGTCCATTAACACAATCCTGCATGCCACATTTGAATTGAATGGAGATATTTGTTTGAGCATATACCTTTTGATAAGGATATATAAATTAACCTTATGCTAGTGAGAAGTCCTCCCATGACTCTTCACTATCAGGAAGAGGGAATCAATCCTACCAATGTAATTAAGTAAATATTAAGGATGATAGGATATATGTACCACTTGTTACTACATTGTTTCATAGTTCACATGTTACCCATCCATCTCATTACCTCTAGCCAGAACTTGAGAGAGGACTTAGGTGTTAGATCATCCTCCTTTAGTCCTTGCATGATTTAAATGAGATGAGCCTCCTCATTATTAGACCACTTTCCTGTATGCAACTTACAGCGCCTAGTTAACTAATTGCTATAGAAGTACATACCTTGACATTGTGTACCAGCATGTACTAACTGGGTATGGTATCTGCTCTGACACTTATCACCAGTTCATTGTAAATTGTTGCCAATTGAGTTCCAGTTAAGGCCATCTTGGATGAATCTGGGTTGCTATAAGCAGACAACTGTTTTGTAAAGCAGTTGTACTTACTGCATGATTCTCAAATCATCAAGTGACATCCACTCTCTCTAATTCTTTAAGGGGTGGTAGTCATGCTAGATGTGGTCATACACAGTCTAAACATGCCTAAGTGGTACCATATGTACTGTAGCATAATGTTTTAGAGTTAGTAAATATAATTAAGCACAAAGATAAAGACTTACTAAGATGACCTTAGAAGCCTTAAACCTTAGTAGCTCCTAATATAATATCCTCTATATTGTCCTGCCCTATGTTCTAGGCCTGCTAAAGATATAAATATGCAAACTAGAATGATCCTGGTGCTCACCTCTTAATACTTATGAATTGCATTATTGATGTGATCTGATTCTGCCTGCATAAATGGTCCTTTGCAACATGGCACACCTTGATTATATATTAGTGGGGCTATAGAGCAAGGTGACTACACTCACCATATTGCCTGAATTCCTCTTTAGACCACCATTTAGTGGCTAGTAATTCCACATGTTTACCACTTAGTGGTGGTGCATTGGTAATCTCTACAATGTGATCCATTGTAGCACTGCGAATGGTCAATTTATTAGGTGGTTTTTGCATAAAATTTTAGCAACTTAGCTTTGTATGCATGTATTCTCAGATGTTTTCTTATACACAATTTCAGCTGTATTTCAAGTAATCTACTATTGTATCCTAATACAGCAGGTGTATATTCTATTCTATATTGTGGATGCTGCAATAGAGGAGGGGAGGATGGAGAATGATGGAGGAAAAGAGCATTTGGAAGTGTCTAAACATGTTGATATACCCCACCACTCTGTAAGCATCCTAAAGATGGCATATGCCAACTTGTAGTGAGTTGTGTAAATTGCTAAAAAGTTAGCACATGTTCCACTTGTGGTACTTGCTGGCACATGTTGACTTGTAGTACTTGCTGGCATGTGTTGACTTGTGGTGAGTCATACAAATTGCCAGAAAGTCTGCACATGCCAATGAGTACTTTCTGGCAATTCACATAACTTATCACAAGTTAGCATATGCTGTCTTTGGGATGCTCATGGAGTGGTGGGGTATATCAATGTGTTCAGACACTTCCAAACACTCTTTTCCTCTATTGTTTTCCATTCCTACCTCCTCTATTGCAGTGTCTGCAATATAGAATAGAATAAACACCTGCTGTATTAGGATACAATAGTAGATTACTTGAAATATGGCTGAAATTATGCACAAGAAAACATCTGAGATTGCACTAAAGAACACATATGTAAAGCTAAAGGTGTTAATAACCAAAAGAAAACTAGCTAAGTTACCCAAAATCACACAAACTATGTGATAATTATCTGACTACCACCATGGGTGTGAAGTGTATCAGGACAGATAGGATGCATGCACACCACAAGGGTTATCCAACCCAGGAAGCCAGGATTAATGCAACCAGGACCTCAGCACATGTCATGTGGACTCCACATTTGTGGAGGTGAGTGCAATGCCACTTTATTATCTGAATGAGTCTACTTTATCAGAAATTGCAACCACTCCCCTCCACCCACCCCATTACAACCATATTAGAATTTACTATGTGTGGTTATCATTGCATATGCAGCCATGATATACTCACTAATTAGAATAGCTATATGATTTCCTTAACATCAAGGCTATAGTAGACAACAAAGATGAAGATGAAATCAATGAGGAAGATTTTGGTGAGTAATATTCACTATTCTCAACTGCTAAACTAATGCATACTCATTGCCTAATCTAGGTGAATTCTTTGATAATGATGCTATCAACAACAGTGAGTCTGAATGGTTTGCGAGGCAGGCCTTGCCCAATGCTGCAGATCTTGCCTAAGAGGCCTTGATATGGGCTTACATGTCCCAATATGGCCTCACAGCAGCTCCTGACTATGGGAAGCCTTAGCATAACTTCAGATGTGGTTCTCAGGTTGATAACCCTATGTTGTGGTCAGTCCACATCAAGGTAGAGTCTACCTATAATTGCAATGTTGCAAAATCTTATGCCTTCTAGCCAGGCTTTGGAAAGCAGCCTGGTTTTGCAGATAGGTCACCAGATAATTCAAAGCAACCAACTATGGTGCCCAGATATTGCCTCAACTTTTACATGTGAAGGGATCCTAGGATACATATTCCTAAAAGGTAATCTTTTGAGGTGAAGTGTTCCCTGTAGGGTCTGGCAACCATATTCAAGAACCAAGAGCCAGTTCTGATCCCTCTAGTGCAACACAATGTGTTGCTCAAGCCTGTGAATCCTTTGGCATGCCCTATTAAAGAAGGCAAATGGGTATGTTGCTTATATGGGCCTTACCATAATGATATAGGTTTTGTTTGCAGCTGTGATCCAAGTTGGGACATGGATACAATCATTGTCCTTGTCCCCTAGATCCCTGAGAAACTGAGCAGGCCCAGCAAGGGGAAGAGGGCAAGCCAACCACAGCCACATACAATGCCCCCAAAAACTGTTCAAATGTTTTGAACATTTAGCTTATTGTGGATATATCTTCTGAACCAGACCATCTACACGTATGAAACCAGTATCCTTAGAAAGCCCTTTATCATAGCTATTCAAGAGTATACTATATGTGTTATCAACATCCTTAGATACTGAGATATTATACATTCTCTCAAGAGTACCCATTTGAACAGTTTTTGTGCAGTAGTATCCTAGAGTAGTATTTCTTAAATAGCAACACTGATTCTTGTCCCAGGACCCTAAATTTGAGTATGGAGATCATGTAACATATAACAAAGTTGAAACAGGTGCAAAAAACCCAAAACAACCACTTCTTCCTTACCATCATCATCATCAAATCCCTCTCTTCTCATCAAGTTAACTACATCATTTCCCTTCTTTAAGCTGGCCACCCAGTCCAAAGTATAGCTAGAGCTGCCCATAGAAGCATTGGGACAATCATTAATACTTGTCAAAAGTACCTCTCAGATCATCCAAAGTCCTCTGGAGGCCATCCTGTCAAGCTCTACTAACATGATATCCATCATACTGCACATCTTCTTGGCTCTGGGGAAGCAGAAACTGCTCCTCAGGTTGCTAGAAGGCTGGAGGCCATCAAGGGGATCACTCTCTGCAATCAGACAGTTCAAAATTGCTTTAAGAAGGCAGGCCTTAAAGCAGTTGGAAAGCAGAAGAGGCCCTATCTTAAGCCAAGTCATTGCAAAGCTAGAAAGGACTTTGCAGAAAAGTACCTCTACTGGACTGTAGAAGACTGGAAGAAGGTTATTTGGTCAGATGAGATCAAGATCAATCATATGGGCTCAGATGGCAAGAAATGGGTCTGGAAAAAACAAGGGGAGCACCTCACTGAATGTCTAGTGGAGCCTACACTCAAGCATGGAGGGGGTTCCTTGATGTTATGGGGCTGTATGACTTGGGAAGGAGTTGGGAATGCAGCAAAGATTGATGGGAGGATGGACACTGATCTTTATTGCAGCATTCTGGAGGAGGACCTGCTAGGATCCATCAAGTATTTCAAGAAGAAGCGCAAAGATATTATCTATCAGCAAGATAATGACCTAAAATATAAGAGCAAGAAGGCCACATCCTGGTTCAAAGACCACAAGATTGAGGTCATGGAGTGGCCAGCTCAATGCCTAGACCTTAACCCCATTAAACACCTTTGGGTTCATCTTAAGTGGCAGCTATCAGCATACCCTACCCCTCTAAAGGGAATTAATAGGCTATAGGAGTGCACTCAAAGGGAGTGGGAGGCTATTGAACCATCTGTGGTTCAGAATTTGATAGAAAGCATGCTTAGAAGGGTGATGGAGGTATATAAAGCAAATGGAGGATACATAGACTACTAATTTCCACCATATATGCTATGTAAATAGTAATGCATAAAAACTATTCAAGTGGGTACTCTGGAATTAATTGCTCATATCTTCTTATATAGTTATGCTATAACTATACATAAATTATCCCCAGACACCCCTTATCAAGGGCTTTTAAACAAGCCTAGGTGCAAGTCATGAACCCCTCTAGTTCAGAAGATATATCTAAAATAAGCTAAATGTTCAAAACATTTGAACAGTTTTTAGGGGCACTATAGTTGGTTGGCACTTCAAGTAGAGGCAGTCTGGGGTCCATCATAAGTGCAGCAGATCTTAGCAGAAGAATACAAATTCTAGGGCAAGAGGTACATATCCAGCCTCCTCATGAGATAGGTACCTTTCACAAGCCTCACCAACATCCCTAGCCCACCTAACAACATTGATCTCTTCATCAAGGTGTTATACATCCATGACCTCCCTTTGTTCATGCCATGGATTCACCAGTTCACTCAAGATACCATTCAGCCTGATCAATGGGTCAAGGTCAAATCTGAAGATCACTGAGACTTCATTAGATATGTCTCCAACACTAGCAACTCAGTGATGAGCATCATCCTACCAACTATAGGGGATGGCCTCATGCTTCTGATCCCCTTATGTGCTCTCACACTAGTGTATGCTAACAGCAATCACATCAAATTTCAGTGGTTGGAATCACAGGGTATTATGATGTTGGTTGACAAAGTCAGTGTGATGCTAACCTATGTGGAAGAGGCCACATGTAATACTGTGAGTACAATTATGTTGACACATCTACACAACTTAGTATTTTGTCAGGTCATCATCCCTGTGGACACCATGGGGCCATATAAACCTCTAAACCAATTCTATGAAGTTAGGGAGGGAGTGTGGGTTGAATTCAGTAGCCAAAGGGCTGGTGAGGAATGCAAGCAGCATAGATTTGTCAGAAAGGTCAATGGATCAGTACATGTTTATGATTGATGAACTTTTATTTGCAGAAGTATATGCTGAGCTGGAATTTGAGCAAAGCCAACATATAGTAGTTTAAAGTCAACCCACAAGAAGTAGAGGTATCTAGGCTTCAAGTGTTATGTTTGTACCAAACATCTAGCTCAACTTGAGCTAGGTTACTCTGATTGTTCCTTATTGCACTAACAAGGCAATGACACCACTACAATAGTGATGAAAGAGACCAGAATAAAGGCAATGGCACACTCAGAAGTGGCAACAAGATGAAGGGGAACAGTGATATTGGTGTGATAAACCAACAAGCTAACTAGAGCACTACAGGGGAAATACAAGGGGACTGGGTGTGATTTCAGAAGATCTTAAGCTAAAGTACTACTGTAGAATCAGTAAAGTACTTATAGTCCTAGCTGTCACTATTTAGGCTCCTACTGAACCTTAAGTCCTTATCTCCCACCAATAGCCATAAGGGCTTGGCTCCACAACATAAAACACAAGAAAGATATATGATTGGGCTAGACTATCAAGTTACTGGTGCCTATACAGTATATGAGGCATATATCAGAAATGTCTATCAGAAACAAGGCACATACAAGGCCTAGTCTGTTTTACCAATAGGGAACCCAGCTGCTGCATAGCTAATACACACATGGTCAGGTGACACATCACATGACCCAGCAGCTTCCCATGGATGTTCATCAGTCTATACTGTCCTAATGAGGTTCAGACCTTGCTTATAGTCATCTAAGCCTTCTGGTTTATTATCAGAGGGGGATAACTCAGCTGGTTTAGGCCTTAGACTTCAAAGGCTTAAGTTGCCTTCCCACATTAGCATATCTTTAAGTGCCTGTTTATCTAGGCTGTACTCATAGTTGTCTAATACAGGCCAGCTCAGGCCACATGGCAGTGTGTCTTCACAACCTTCACAAGGGGCAACTGTGACATCAAGCCCCTTTACTCCTAAAGGACAACCCTATTTACCCTTTACTGGGTAAAAGGATTGTGGTTATAAAGGGTCTACAAAAGGGGTATAATGGTTATATCAAATATGTCAGGGGTGTGGCCATCACTGTGGAGCTCAATGCTCTGGTGGTAGGAACAAGCTTGCTAATTCAAGTCTTCAGATGGACTGATCTCAGAGAATTGTATAGACATTTCTATCTGCTGTATCTACAGTAAATACAAACTTACTCCCTGGTTATATTAAGGCCTCCTAAGATTGAGAATTCTAGAATCCACCCCAGTCCTCCTCAAGATCACACACCTTCATCTGACCTTGCACTGGTCTAGATGTAGACCCCTGAACCCATTGGCTCTTGAGCATTGCTTGCACTTGCACTCTTTCTAGTATGTTGGAAAATTGGTGATTGAATACTGTGATGACTTCCATCCATAGTTATACAGTGCCCCCAAAAACTGTTCAAATGTTTTGAACATTTAGCTTATTTTAGATATATCTTCTGAACTAGAGGGGTTCATGACTTGCACCTAGGCTTGTTTAAGAGCCCTTGATAAGGGGATTCTGGGGATAATTTATATATAGTTATAGCTTAACTATATAAGAAGATATGGGCAATTAATTCTAGAGTACCCACTTGAACAGTTTTTGTGCATTACTATTTACATAGGGTATATGGTGAAAATTAGTAGTTTGTGTATCCTCCATTTGCTTTATATACTTCCATCACCCTCCTAGGCATGCTTTCTATCAAATTCTGAACCACAGATGGTTCAATAGCCTCCCACTCCCTTTGAGTGCACTCCTATAGCTCATTAATCCCCTTTAGAGGGGTAGGGTATGCTGATAGCTGCCACTTAAGATAAACCCAAAGGTGTTCAATGGGGTTAAGGTCTGGGGATTGAGCTGGCCACTCCATGACCTCAATCTTGTGGTCTTTGAACCAGGATGTGGCCTTCTTGCTCTTGTGTTTTGGGTCATTATCTTGCTGAAAGATAATATCTTTGTGCTTCTTCTTAAAATACTTGATGGATCCTAGCAGGTCCTCCTCCAGAATGCTGCAATAAAGATCAGTGTCCATCCTCCCATCAATCTTTGCTGCATTCCCAACTCCTTCCCAAGTCATACAGCCCCATAACATCAAGGAACCCCCTTCATGCTTGAGTGTAGGGTCCACTAGACATTTAGTGAGGTGCTCCCCTTGTTTTTTCCAGACCCATTTCTTGCCATCTAAGCCCATGCGATTGATCTTGGTCTCATCTAACCAAATAACCTTCTTCCAGTCTTCCACAGTCTAATAGAGGTACTTTTCTACAAAGTCCTTTCTAGCTTTGTGATGACTTGGCTTGAGATAGGGCCTCTTCTGCTTTCCAACTGCTTTGAGACCATCCTTCTTAAAGTGATTTCAAACTGTCTGATTGCAGAGAGTGATCCCCTTGATGGCCTCCAGCCTTCTAGCAACCTGAGGAGCAGTTTCTGCTTCCCTAGAGCCAAGAAGATGTGCAGCATAGCAGATATCATGTTGGGAGAGCTTAATATGATGGCCTTCACAGGACTTTGGATGATCTGAGAGGTACTTTTGACAAATATTACTGATTGTCCCAATGCTTCTGTGGGCAGCTCTGGCTATACTTTGGACTGGGTGGCCAGCCTGAAGAAGGGAAATGATGTAGTTGACTTGATAAAAAGAGAGGGATTTGATGATGATGATGGTAAGGAAGAAGTGGTTGTTTTGGGTTTTTTGCACCTGTTTCAACTTTGTTATATGTCACATGATCTCCATACTCAATTTTAGGGTTTCAGAACAAGAATGAGTATTGCTATTTGAGAAATACTACTCTTGGATACCATTGCACAAAAACTGTTCAAATGGGTACTCTTGAGAGAATATATATTATCTGAGTATCCAAGGATGTTGAGGACATATATAGTATACTCTTGGATAGCTATGATAAAGGGCTGTCAAACAAGCATAGGTACATGTCATGAACCCCTCTAGTTCAGAAGTTATATCCAAAATAAGCTAAATGTTCAAAACATTTGAACAGTTTTTGGGGGCACTGTATATCCATATCTGCAATTCCTGCTGTTACCTGCTAATTTAACCACTAGCTTGTTTCTATAATCTAGTTATTGATGTCCTTTCCCTGGATGTATATGAGGAAGAGCATGAAGCACTGATAGGTATTAGCCATGATGGGGTTATTGTTGTTAATCCCCCAATAGAGCTCCTATTGCATCAAGAACTCTTCTGTTTTTTTATCAGTCTCCCCTAAATACTTTAGAAGCATTCCTCACAAATTTATCAGTGGTATGTCCATCTCCTATTGGACTGATAGGTACTCCCCCAATTGGTATTCCTCCTGGTGGTTCTCTTCCTCCTAGGGATCCTCATCCTCCTAAAGGTCCTCCTCCAGGGAACCCTCCTCTAGGGAGTTCTCCACTTGGTGGGTCTGGTTGGTCAGGTCCTATGGCCTGGAAAAGGGCAGTGTCATTAGCTGTTATAACATGGCCAGTTTTAGGGTTTATTGATAGAGGTGTGACTGTTTTGGTAGAGGCTTTGGTAATGTTGGCTATTAGTGGATGAATGATGATTGACTCAGCTCTTTCTATCAAGGAATGCTCAAGTGGCTCCAAGGCTCACTCTTGTGGATCTTCTTCTTTGCTACTACTACTTGGCAACCCTGATCTTGTTGTGTGTTCTAATTGACTTTGTGTTTTGGCTCTATCAATAGGTCCTCAGTTATTCCTTGGTACTACTTTGTCTTTATAGATGTCAAAGCTATATCTGTAAGGGAGGGTGTTGATAACTCTCCACTGTCCTTGTTCTTAATCAACTCTGCACCAGCAATTATGGTTAAAATTAAACTCAACTTGGTGTGGCCCAGCTATGTACTCTGGCAATCAGCCCCTAATGAGCTTCTTTCAAGTATTGTACTGGGATGTTTCTTGTCCCTCTTCTTGGGATGTTGTAGGCATGAAAGCCTTTGCTAATCTACCTTTCTCTTGTTAAAACTTATGCCATGATAGGCTATCTTGGTCTTAATGTTATGCTTGGTGAGTCCAAGCCTGATTTTAGGCATATGAGGGCATAAGACTTAGCTTTTGGTGAAGTTATATGTGGAGCCAATGCTTAACACAATGTGAAAGTCAAAGTGAAGGGTCAGAGACCACTCTTAGACCAATAAGTTATATAAGGACTTCTATACATGAAGGGAGAAGATGATGGTGATTACAAGAAGACCAAGATAGTGAGTCTTAGTCTTTGCCAACTACTACTTATACAGATACAAGGTTACTTTAAAGCTCCTCCTGAATATTCATATATAAATAGCTAAACTAGCTCAAACCCTAGTACAGCTATCCTAGGAATCAGTCATCAACTAGTAATATGATACTACTAATGCTAACTGATACAATGTTGATTGGTAAGTTCATGACTAATGTTAGCTTACTGCTATAGTCATAACCATACAGTAAGTGTTTACAACCAGTCTATGACAGGTATGCTTGTGGAATATTGTATCTTGGTTTGCCTGGTTTTCTTAGTACTACCATAATAGATTGCTTCCATGGGGTGTAGTATACTGTATTTCTTCATCTAGTGTGGTTAAGTAGATATAGTACAGTGGCCTCCAGAAATGATACGTAATTTTGAGAGTTTGCGCCCAAATCTCCCTTGCCACAAAAACCTCAAGCATTGTGTTTCTTATTCCCCAGCCTCTCCCCATATATAAAACTTTATTGGCTGCTTTCCTGACATTCTATGGTTGGATATGTGTTGTTGTAAGGGTTGGAACTATACTACATAGGGGGAAAGTAGGCTGTTTTCACCAGCAGGTTGATCCACCCTTCGCTTTGAGAATAGCCTTAATTTGCTCCAGCATGGAGGCTACCAGTAGCTCCAATTTCTCGTTAGGGACTGCTTTCCATTCAGCCTCCAGGGCTGCCTTCATCTCGTCCTTATTCTTGGGGTGGTGTTTCTTCTGGACTGCATCCTTTAGGATCCGCCAGATATTTTCGATTGGGTTTAGATCGGGGCTGTTCGCTGGCCATTCTAACTTGCTAAGTAACTGGCATTTGCGCCAAGCTTTTGGGGCCTTGCTCCAGTGCACTGGGGCTCCGTCCTCCATCAGTGTTAGGGTATCAGCATCCTCCTGCGCCTCCATGAATGGGCCAAGGGCAACATCATACACAACCTCAACAAAATCAGCTGCAGTGCGCCGCCCAGGGGGCATTATGACCAGAGGGAGCCGCCTGCTGGCAACAAAGGCACCCCAGACCATTACTGAAGTGCGGCCACTTTTAAAACTGGGGGCAAGACAGTCGGAATTGAATTTTTCAGTGGTTGTGCGCCAGACAAGTACTTGGCATGAATTTTTGCCAATTTCGAATGAGGACTCATCAGTCCAAATAACATGTCTCCAGTCCTCAACAGTCCAGTCCTTGTGTGCCTTTGCAAACTCAAGTCTCTTGGAAAGGTGCCTGGTATTTAGGAATGGCTTCACAGCAGCCACTCGAGCATGGAAGCCCAGTTCATGTGCAGCCTTGCGAACTGTGGAGGATGAGGCACTTGTTGCCATTGAATTCGTGATTTCTGCAAGTTGACAGTGCCGGTCTTCTGTCAGGAGACACTTTAGTGACCTCTTGTCACAGTCTGAAAGCTTTTTGGGCCTCCCTGGTGACTTGGGCGACTTGACAGTACCCCATATGGCATGGTTTTTGAGGACAGTATATACTGTCAAAATGGGATGGCCGAGTTTTTTGGCAATCTGGGGGCCCCACAGACCAGCTGCACATATACCAACAATGCAGGCCTTTTCCTCTGTTGTCAAAGCTCTAGTTCTCATGGCTTAAAGGAGGGTTGACTCCTGAAATGGGCTGAGATTGGAGGTGATGGGATGGGCGGTGTGTTTCAAATTCGGGCGCAAACTCTCAAAATTATGTATCATTTCTGGAGGCCACTGTACAGTCTATCCATGATAATGTTAGTGCATTTTATAAGTACTATATTAGGGATAACATTGGGGCCAGGGGCCTTATACAGCCTAAGCTTAGCTAGATGTTACATAATTTGCTCTCTTCTAATTGGGCCTAATTTGCAGATAGGTTCAGGGTATACAAATTGTAGGGGGGGCCATTGCTGCAGGTTTTAGAGGGAAGAATGTGCGCACTAGCATAACACTTTTCTCCTTATTGGAGATTGTGAATTCTTCTAATCTTTTAGAAGGCATCCTTAAGATAGGGATCCTGCTTTTGCATCTGTCTTCCACTAGGGTGGCAATATATCTGTGTGCCATCCAAATATCTGGGTCTTCCACCTTTTCTGGCCAGTCCCTTCAGTGTTGACACTTGGTTCTTTTAAGCATCTTCTAGTATTGCTTGTTAGCTAGCTATGCTTCTAAATGCAAGTGGTGCTCTAGCCAGTTGCTATATTTGCTAGCTCTTCTTCCTAGCCTGTTTGCTTTCCACCTTAGCTGGTTTAATTCCTTTGTCTACCACTTCTTAGCTTTGGTGCTGAGGTCTAGAACTGGCATGTTTTGCTTGATTGCTTCCTGGAGGGTATAGGTGAGCTTGCTGCATTCATTGTCTTACTCACCTTGCATATGTATATATTTTGCAGGGTCTAGGTTGTCAAGTCCTTCTTCCATGTCCCTTCTGAAGTCTAACCAATCTACATTTCAAAAGTTTCTGGGGGAGCTGGTTGGGGCACTGGCTAGGTGATAGTTTAGGATGGTTAGTATAGGGAGGTGGTCTATGTTAATACCTCTTGTGTTCTATGGTGCTTCACAGGTTATCACAGTCTTCAGACTTTCTTCTGAGATGAATATATGATCTAGCCTAGTCCATTTCTTCATGACATTGTAGATGTGTGTTAGTATTCCTAGTAGGAGCACCAGATCTAGCCCTGCCTCTGCTACAGTGCTGATTAGGATCTTCATGTTATCTAGGGCTGTCTTTGTAAATAGTCTAGTGTTTAATGGATTGTCTCAGTGCAGGTGGTGCCTGTTAAAATCTCCTTGCCAGACTGTGTGCCTTGCACTTCTTGCATTGCATATAGAATTATAGCTATTGCCATGGCTGAACCTCTTTAGTGCCCATATAGTGTTGTTGTTTTTGCAATCATTTTATATGTTAAAGATTGTTATCTCCTATAACCCACTAATTTGCATGACTGTGACATCTCTAGATGGGAAGTTGGTCTGTTTCCAATTATCAGTAAGTATATTGCATCTTATCAGTATAATGGAACAAGATTTCATGGGAAGGTTACTGTGTGTTATTGGGTAGACTGTTATCTAGTGCTGGGATGCTATTGTGTTGCCAAATTTGTTGATGTGCAGCTTCTATAGAGCCACAATGTTGACTTCTCTCTTTGCTAATTTCATGCTACTGATAATGTCATGTTGGCATGCACTAGATCTGTTTATATTTTGCTGCCAGATGGTCAGTGTGTTGTTACCTGTTGTAGTCAATTGGATGACCTCTAATCCCATCCTATAGGTTGTTCATTGTACATGTCCTAAGGTGGTGGCAAGTAGCATGCTCCCCCTATGACTTCCAGGTCTTTAGTGAGGTGTACTCTATTGGTGTTAGTATTGTTATTGTTACCTACTTCTTGGGGGCCTCTCATGTAGCTTTTGATAGTAAGTTGGCTGGTCAGAGGCTTAAGTGCTAAGCATTTAAGGGTCTTCTTGGTTGTTCACATTGTGGAATTGCAGGTGTCCCTCCTGGGTTGTAGGAGGCTATTTACTGCATATTTTAATGGGAATTTGTTGGCTAAGGGGATCCTATTTGGGTGGGGTGTTAGCATTTAACTCTTGCTAGTAGGGAAGTAGGAAAGGTTGTTCTTAGGGTAATTCTCATTGTATTGGGCACAGTGTCTTAGGAATTCTGGGCAGTCTCTGTCCTAGCTTGCATATGTGTCCAACTTGTATAAGACATAGTAAGTTTTGTCTTTTCTTATGCATTCTGAAGTTCTATGTTCTCTTCTGCATATCCCACAGGTGTTGGTGAACTTTAGGCAGCTATGTATGAAGTAGCCCCAGTGCTAGCATTTTATGCACTGTTTAGGTTTGTGTTTCATTCTGCTTGGCTAGATTTTTAGTCCACAGATGTACAGCCCATCTCTTATGCATTTGTTAGATATGCTAGCATCTTTGAGGGCAAAGATTGCATGTGCTACCTTTTGCTCTGGTCAGTGTCTGTTAAGTGGCTTAATCCAGTGCACCTTTGCAATAACACCTATAAGAAGGTTGTTGTTCTCCTCTATCTCCCTTAGGGTTATTTCATCTGTTAGTTTAAATGTTAGTGGTATCCTTGGAATAAGAATGGTGAAAAGTCTCTGCTTAATTATTGTATCTTTTGCTAAGCCTGGTGTGAAGCTGAGCTTGGCCTGCAGGTCCTGTAGCCATTCTACTATATCTTTCTCTTTAAAAAGGATGGTGAGTTCTCCATACTTCAGCTTGGCTATCTTGAGAATGGTGGTGTCCTTGGGGGGGGAGGGTCAGTTATGGATTTAAATGCTGCACTCACCTTCTCTTTTATTTCAGTAAGGCTGGCCCCAGTTAGCTTCTTATCTAGCATGTCTATTAGGATTTGGTGAGCTTTCCTATCCATATCTTTTAGTATTTTGGGATCAGCTCCTGATGTGCTTTATGGTGTGGCACTTGTTATTTTTCTAAGTAGGGTGTCCCTGTATGTTATGGCTGTGTTTTCCAGGTGATTGCTTGTCTCTGTTACTGCTTTAATTGTGCTACCTATTTCACTGATTGAGGTCTTTACACTTGTAGCTGCATTGCTGATTTCTTCTGCTGCTATCTGGATCTGTTTGTGCACTTGTGCCACTTTTATTAGTTTGTGTTCTAGAGATTCTATTTTTCAGCAGAAGTCAGTGTTTATTTCTATGTAGATGTTAGAGAGGAGTTCTAAGAAATTCTCAGCTCTATTGCATCCTATGGCATGTAATATTGTAGGCATGAATATATTTTCATATGATAAAATGTGGAGTTTGATATAGTATGTTATTTATGACAGCTTTTGGGCATTAGAATAAACATCATGTGTGCCATGCTATCTATTAATACTATCATATTTACTAGAATATGAGCTGTAGGGGGAGTATATTATACATTTCTATATCAGATGTTTGCACTTAAGTGATAGAGGAGTGCTTGCAGAGGATATGCTGTTCTCTAACACACTGAAAAAGCTATTTTTAGGACTGTTTACTGATAGGAAAATAGCAGCAAGGGGCTTAAAAACAACAGAGGAGTTTGTAGTAGCACTAGTGCTTACATTAGTAATTGCAGTGATAGTATTTTGACCATTGTTCTTTGATGTTAATGGTTTCATCTAGAGTGTGCCCTAAGCCATCAACAGTTTATAGTTTTTTCTAAATAAGGTTATGATGTCATGGTTGGGCCTTTGGGCCATCAGTAGTATTGGACTAACAAAGATAGTAGTGATGTTGTCATGCATGGACTCTTACTTACTGGTTATGACTACAGTAGTAAGTAGTAATTAGTCATGGACTTATCATATCAGTCAGCACTCAGTGATCACATGTGATTGCTGAGTGATTCCTAGGATAGCGGTACTAGGGTTTGAGGTAGTATTGCTATAGGTTACCATGTATTGGAGAGGCACTTTAAAGCCCTCATGTACTTGTATAAGTAGTGGTAGTCAAAGACCAAGATTCGCCATCTTGGTCTTCTTCAGAATTGCCATCACTTTCACATTGAGATTCCTCTACTCTCTTTGCTTCTCTCTCTTTGCTCTCTTAAGCCTTCACTTGGTACTTCACATGCAAAGACAAGTTGAACAATATCGGCCAGTGTGAACTAGCAGAGTCTGCTGTTAGCCCTGTCATTGCATTGAGGAGAGTCCTCTGTATTTGACTTAGTGTCCATCCGACTAACTCTGCCACTCCTATGTGCTTAAGTCAAGCACACGCTAAGGCAAAAGCATAACATTAAGACCAAGATCTCCCACTGTGGCGAGAGTAACAACTAGAGAACAGTGGGCCATCAATGGATTCCACCCATATGTCCTCTTCAGATGAGGAAGTCATAATATACTGACCTGATATTTGAAGAACACCTATTGGGGTAGTATCAACAGGATTGAAGGATACGTTATTGAAACATGACACAGGGAATGCCCAGTTAAGTTCAGCTTTAACCAATTGTGCTGGTGTCAGGTTGACTACATTTTAGATCGGTGGCAGGTCGTTAACACCTTAGGACCCCACCGTTGTTGTGATATCTACACTGATAAAGTACTCCCATGATCAGATTGGGGGCCAATTGACAGAGAAGAAAATAAGGCTAGCCACTCCAAAAACACTTACAAAGTATCAGAAGAATTTTCTGAACAAGAAGAAGAACCCCAGCACCCCATGCCACTAAACGAGCAAGAAACTGCCCTCATTGAATGAGCTGAGTCTATCACTATACTTCCACCAATGACCACCATCACCAAAGAACCACATGCACTAGTGCAGATGCCAATAGATCCCACTATGGGACAACCTTTCAATGACAACAATGCAGCCATAATGAGAGCCATAGGTCCAGATTAACCAGACCTGCCAATGGGACCAGGAGGGTCGCCTGAAGGAGGAGCTCCTGGAGGAGGATTTCCTGGGGGGGGACTACCTGGAGGAGGATTCCCCAGAGGAGGAGGTCCACCAGGAGGCGCAGGGGGAGTACCACCACCTGGTTCTCCTGGAAATGCTCACCAGACCAATAAATTTGCAGGAAATGCCCCTGAAGTCTTCTGGGGAGATCAACAGAAAGCAGAAGAATTCCTCACTTAATGGGAATTGTACTAGGGGATCAACAACAACAACCCCATCATGAACAACACCTATCGACGCTCCATGTTCTTCCTCACTTATATACAGGGAAAGGATGTGAACAAATGGATCACCCATACCAGTAGATGGCTCAACCGACAAGTCACTGGTGGAATTAATGACAGTGATCCTCACCTCTAGCAGGAGGTCATCAATGCCTTCAATCGACGATTCTCCAATACCCTGGAGAAAGAACAAGCTCAAGCCGCTCTGAAACAAGGGGTACAGATGATTGAAGGGGACATTGACACATACATTACTAACTTCAAGACTCTAGCACAACAAGCTGGCTATCAACTAGACTCCCCTCTCACCCTCGACATCTTCACCAATGGACTTCCAAAGGAACTATATGAGAAGGTCTTCACCATGGATGACCCACAAACATTTGAAGAATAGAAGGCCACAGTTATGAAACGTCAGTAGCAGTATATCCACATGAAGGCTCATCTCAAACAATATTGCCCAAAGAATGAACAACAAGACCGAAATTGAGCACCTCAACGAGGATGAGGAGGATGGGCTCCATCATGGAATCTACCTCATGATCTGAATGCCATGAACACTTCTGCAGATAGAGCCAGAGGATGATTAGTGGGAGCCAAAGAAGTCATTGACAACTACCATCATAATCCCCCTTGACCACCTCAAGGAGGATTCCACCAGAGGGGGCAAAGACGAACTGATTTCACCGAAGTTACGTGTTACACCTGTGGCAGAAAGGGGCATATCAGTCGTTATTGCTCACAACACAGTCAGAACCAACCACACCCATCAACCAGTCGGCACACAGAAACCGATCATTATGAACCAGAGGAAGAACCCATCCATGCTTCGTATGCACAGATGCCCCAAGAAAGGGCCAGGGGGTGGATGACCAAAGTGGCCAAAGAAGACGACAAAGTAAAGGACCTAATCCTCCAAGACTTGTGGAAACAGGAGGGTTTTCAGGACACCTGAACCTATTGGCCTAGGTGAGGGCAGTCAATTGTAACTCAGTTATTATTATGCGCTACTGTTCTATGCAAATTCCAGTTTCCGTGCGCACCAGTTACACTATGGCCAACATAAGAGCATTGGTAGACTCTGGAGCTACTGACAACTTCATGTGACCTGCATTTGCAAAACAAATGGGGATCAGAATAAGGAGATTGGAGAAACCCAAAAAGATATGGAACATCAATAATATGGAAAATCAGTCTGGACTAATCACTCATTTCATCAACTTAGACATCCATACCAAAGGAATCTGCAAACAAATGAGGTTCCTACTCACTGATATCGGAACTGAAAATATTGTCCTTGGGTATCCTTGGCTCACTACATTTGAACCACAAATGAGTTGGCGACATGCCACCATCAGAGAAGATATATTGCCCATTGTACTCAGCTCTATCTACCCCCATTTCATGACCTACCAGCCTACCATCACTAAAGCATTGACTGCAGAAGCCAAAGAAGACATTCTGGAGCAGTTGAACAAAGAAACAGATGTTTATCACCAGACTACAGCCACTGAGCTTGCCATCCAGGCACAGCAGTATACTACCAAAGCTGAGTTGCCCGCTGAATACTCTGATTTCAGCAATCTATTTAACGAAGAGGCCTCATATCGATTCCCCCTGTCCTGAGCTTGGGACCACGAAATCACATTCTGCAAGGGCGCTCCTAAATCGCTCGATTGCAAAATCTACCCCCTTACACAAGAAGAGGACCAGGCTCTCCAGGCCTTCCTCCATGAACAACTATCAAAAGGGTACATACGACCATCCAAGTCACCATATGCCTCCCCCTTCTTCTTCGTCAAGAAGAAAGACAGCAAGTTACGTCCAGTACAAGACTACTGTTAAATCAATCAGATTACAATCTGCAACCAATACCCTCTTCCCCTTATCTTGGACCTTATAACTGACCTCAGTAACACCTACCTCTATACAAAACTCAACGTCCAATAGGGGTATAATAACATCCGCATTCGTGCAGGGGACAAAGAAAAGGTGGCATTTAAAACAAAGTACGGTCTCTTTGAACCTACTGTCATGTTCTTCAGACTCACCAATTCCCTGGTGACCTTCCAAACTATGATGAACCATATTTGTCATGACATCATCAAAAAACATGAATGATGTGGGACTGTCATCCACGTCTATATGGATGACATTGGGATTGCTACTCGCCATGGGTACTCCCTCAACGACCATATCACTGCCATTCATGATGTTCTTATGATTTCCACCCATCACAACCTCTATTACAAACTGGAGAAATGCCTCTTCCATGCACCCTGAATGGATTACCTGGGGGTAATCCTTGAAAAGGAGGTGACACGCATAGACCCTGTCAAAATTGCGGGCATCAAAGACTGGCCCACACCAACCAAGGTCAAGGATATCTGCTCATTTTTGGGCTTTTGCAACTTCTACCACACCTTCATTCAAAGCTTCTCATATTACGCACAACCACTCACCAAACTCACAAAGAAGAACATGGACTGGCAATGGACACAAAGAGAAGATGATGCATTCCAAAACCTCAAAACCCTTGTAACCAGTGAACCGGTCCTGGCACACACACAGCTGAGTGACCCATTTAAATTGGAGGTTGATGCCTCAGGATATGCGGTAGGAGCAGTACTACTACAACAAAAAGAAGATGGGAAGAGGCACCCCATTGGTTACTACTCGTCCACCCTGAACCCTGCAGAATGAAACTATAACATCTATGACCTTGAATTACTAGCCATTGTAAAAGCCTTCTGCCACTGGCACCCCCTACTTGCCAGATCTCCTCACACAACCAAAGTCTTCTCTAACCACCTCAACCTGCAATACTGGTGGTCACCACAAAAGATTAGCAGATGGGTAGCCAGGGAAATCCTTGAACTCTTCAAATACAACTTTGAGATTCACCATATAAAAGGGACCTCCAATGAACAGGCTGATACGCTGTCTTGGTGACCCAACTACGACCAAGAAGAGGGCAACAATGAAGGAGTCACGGTTTTGCCAGATCACCTCTTTATATGGACCACTGACACAACCATTATCAGTACTGATCAAACAACAATGTGACAAGATGAAAACATGCTACGACCTTGGGTGGACAGACATCACCTCAAGAAGATAGAAGACATCTGGTATAAAGACAGAAGACGAGTTGTCACTGGGGATCTACAACAAAAGAGGAGTATTATTCATGCTCACCATGATACACCAGTTTATGGACATCCAGGGATCAAGAGAATGGCGAGGGTGGTGGAACATCACTACTGGTGGCCCAACCTTCAAAACAACGTACAGGACTATGTGAAGGGGTGCACCGAATGTCAACAGATGAAAATCAATACTCAACCAACATGTGCACCATTGGAGCCAATATACCCTTGACCTGGAGCAACACCATTTGAAGTGGTCACCCTTAACTTCATAACCAAACTGCCACTGTCAGGAGGGTACAACTCAGTGCTCACTGTCACTAACCACGACTGTAGCAAGGCGATGATATTTATACCATGCAATAAGGAGATTATAGCAGAGGAAGTAGCGGGGCTATACATGAGATACATGTTCTCATGGTTTGGACTCCCCTCCACTCTTATAAGCGACAGAGACCCCAGATTTGCAAGCAAGTTCACACGAGAATTATGCCAAACCCTGGGGATCACACAGAATATCTCCATGGCCTACCACCCACGGATAGATGGACAATCAGAATGGACCAATCAATGGCTTGAACAGTATCTACAGTTCTGGACCAACGAGCGTCAAGATAACTGGAGCACTTATCTCCCACTAGTGGAATTCACTCACAATAGTTGGCCCCACAAATACACACATAAGTTACTGTTTGAACTTCTGATAGGGTATAACCCATGAGCTGATTGGACCAATAAGCCATCTCCAATTCCCCAGGTCATGCTACATACTGACCAACTAAAAGAAGCACGGTGTAGGGTGCAAGAGCTTATCACACAGGCACAGAAGTCATGGGTCCACAACAAAGATACGCTGTGATATCACGTGGGAGACCATGTATGGTTGGAAGGGCATCACCTCCGCACTCACCAACCAACCGCAAAATTAGCTGCACAATGGCATGGACCGTTTGCAATCACTTAGGTGATGTCCCTCCATAAACTATTGACTCCAACTTCCTATGCAATGGCAGATTCACCTGGTGTTTCACACAGACCTTCTCACACCTTATCACAAGACACCCATGCATGGGCCAAATTACACTCAACCACCCCCAGATTTAGTAGAAGGGGAAGAGGAATACGAGGTGGAAAGAATTCTAGACCACCAGCAACTTGGCAGAAGATAGAAGAAACAATACCTCATGTTGTGGAAGGGGTATCTGGACTCGGAGAACCAGTGGGTCAACAAAGACAACATCTTTGCTGATGATGCTGTAGCAGAGTACAAACAGTCCAAAAGGACACATATAAGGCAGGTCATCACCAGTGATACTCCCCATTCTTCCTCCACACACACACACTCTCATCTTACCACACCCCCATCTATGCACCCTGCCACTGATGCCACCCCCACAAAAGTCCTCGCATACTATCAGGGAACCCCTGAAAGGGATTTTTGCAGCTGGGTTGGAAGAAGAGCACGCACTTGGTCGAGGAGAAGGTGCCAACCAAGCTGTCATGGCTACAGCAGACCAAGGGGGACAGGAGACCCCCATCACCACAGCTGAGTTGTCAGCCATCATCGAGCAGTTCCCCACTCAAGCCACCCCCGCCAACACAGCCAGACTGTCCAACAATGGCAGAGTCCCCATGTGGGACATCCTTGGAGTTGGCAGGGAACCCATCTCTGAGGTCCCCTTCACCACCAACGAGATCCGTCTCCTCAGGGATGCATTGGACTGAGGTGCCCAAGTTTGTGTGACTCACGACAGTGATGCATGGGCCGAGTCCCCACCTATCCCAATACCTCCAAGAGTTTGGGCTGACAAAGCCGTGGAGGGAAGTAGTGTCAGAATGGCAGGATCAACAGCTGCTGGAGGCAAAGAGCAGGAGGCAGGAGATGATGCATTGGAGGGAGAGGCTTCGACAGATAGTGTCAATGTGTGGTACCCCACTGAGCACAACCACATTTCCTATAGACAAGATGCTGACAACCCCACTCAACACCACTCTGCACACCCTCACCACGGACAGAGTCCCTATGTACCAAGGTGATATCCATCCACAGCTTGCTGATCAAGCCATGTCCACTGTCACTTCCACCCATTGTCCATACAGGTTCTGGGTCAATTGAGGACCCAAATACATTCCATTCTTCATCACCACCCCCAACAGCATGATGTGCCCTGCCAAATACATCCAGGTTGTCTTCAGACCTGACCCCCTTGTGCTGGGACTCATCAACAAGTCCAACAAGGTGTTCCCCAAACCCTTGTATGCTGCCATGCAGTGCCTTTGCCCAGGGGAGGAGAAGGCGGTCTACGCCTGAGAGGATCTCATCATCCTCGATGGTGGCTACAACAAATGGGCCCATGTTAACTGCACCCTCCACAAATGCAAGGACATGAGCCTCACAGCAGAGGTGCACTGCTACTGGGCCCTGGGCAGAGTCACCAAACACCTTGAGCTCTGTATGGTGGAGATGGAGCAGGAGTGGGGACAGGTCACTGTGGCGCGTACGGCTTGCATCCATCACCTTAGGTTCGCTAATGCTATGGGATGTATCAAGGAGCATATGGGAGGATGGGTTGGTGTCGGACAGGGAAGGTGGAACTGGGCATGGTTCCCCTTTGGCAATGTGGGCGTCGCTCCCTGAAAAGGGGGTGATGTCATGGTCGGGCCTTTGGGCCATCAGTAGTATTGGACTAACAAAGATAGTAGTGATGTTGTCATGCATGGACTCTTACTTACTGGTTATGACTACAGTAGTAAGTAGTAATTAGTCATGGACTTATCATATCAGTCAGCACTCAGTGATCACATGTGATTGCTGAGTGATTCCTAGGATAGCGGTACTAGGGTTTGAGGTAGTATTGCTATAGGTTACCATGTATTGGAGAGGCACTTTAAAGCCCTCATGTACTTGTATAAGTAGTGGTAGTCAAAGACCAAGATTCGCCATCTTGGTCTTCTTCAGAATTGCCATCACTTTCACATTGAGATTCCTCTACTCTCTTTGCTTCTCTCTCTTTGCTCTCTTAAGCCTTCACTTGGTACTTCACGTGCAAAGACAAGTTGAACAATATCGGCCAGTGTGAACTAGCAGAGTCTGCTGTTAGCCCTGTCATTGCATTGAGGAGAGTCCTCTGTATTTGACTTAGTGTCTATCCGACTAACTCTGCCACTCCTATGTGCTTAAGTCAAGCACACACTAAGGCAAAAGCATAACATATGATACACTTATCTACATGGTGCTCTATATAGACTATGCAACACTTTAGACATCCTTTATGCTCACAAAGAAGGTGATGCTCCTCCATTACTTCTAATAAATAGGTGTTTATAGGTTGTTGCCCAGAGGTGGGTGTTACAGATGTTGACATGGACTGGTTTCTAGCTCTGTGAGAGATGTTTAAGTCATCTTGTGAACTTATTAGGTATCTGACTTTAGAGCTTGTATAGTAGTAATTGGACCAGACTTATTTTTGCTTATCATTATTTACTTACTAAGATACCAGACTTTAGTTATATGCTTGGTCTGTCCCTCCAATAGTGTTAGTCACATATGTGCATAGACCACATCCATTGTGTTTAGATCACTGATGCATGCACATAGACCACTATTAGCTAAGGCTCCTGTATATACTGTAAGGTGTCTTGTTTTTGCCCTTATACTTTAGAGTTCTTCTAACCTCTAAAGTTGCACTCTATCCTTAGCTCACTGCTAACTTGCTTGCTGTTAGTAGCTGCCTGCTCAACAGGTTATGGGCCCTACTGCTCCTAAATAACATATCTTTTTTGTTCCTCCTAGATCTACCTGTTGTACTTGCTCACTTTGAGTCAATCTTGTTTTTTTGACTATACCTCTTCTTTAAATGTGAGCATTCATCTTCTATCAACACTACCCTTCCACCTAGCATGAAAAGGGTAATCACTTAGTAGCATGCCATTTAGCTAGCCCTTCTTAGGGTTCTTGCAATAGACACTAGGGACCTGTTAAGTTAGGAGACATGCTCTAAAGCTTCTCAAGTGCACATTAGTTAAATATCTTCTTTTCCTGGTTTTTGTCCAGAAGTGCTTTCATAGGCCAATAGGGGAAGACCCTTATGGCTATAGGCTAGGTTAATGGTTGGGGGATACTCAGTTACTACCTAGGTCCCTTTAAGGATGTCAGCTAGGAGGCTTATAAACCACTAGAGTTTGGCATTCTAACACAACTAGGCCTTGTAGCTAGGTAGACCTCTGCTAGTGAAAGTATTTGCCACCTTTGTCTAGGATCCTTCAGATAGCATGTCTAACTGCCTAGTCTACTTATCCAAGAAGGCCCTTAATGGCCTGGTTTAGTGCCTCCATAGATGGCTAGAGAAGTTGTAGGGGGAGTTGATCCCCTTCACTGCTCTAGGAACTTGCTATTGGCTCCACACTGTTATGCCCTAGCAGGGGCATGGTCTGGGAGTTTGAGGTTCAAAGTTTCACACTAGTAATAAAGTAAAGATGTCTATTGTTTATACTATGATATGACTAGGTACAGGGGAAAGGCCAAGCTCTAAGGCTTAATAACTTAGTGATAAAGGACCCTAGTTCTGAGGTGGGACACCTCTCTGTATCTGATCTTGCCAATACACCAAGTCAAACAGAGTGTGGCATTGTTGTAGCACAACTACAAAGACTTTAGAGGGAAGATGGCTGGATTAGAGCTGGAGGAAGATGGTTTACAAGTAGAGTGTATGTATTGCTGCTGTCTCTGGATAATGGCATCCTTCCATTCTTGGAAGGTTTGAGGGTTGTCGTATGTATAGACCTTTTCGTATAGGTTGTGGGGGAGTCCATCCATAAATAGATCCATTATGAGGGATGAATCCAGTTGGTAGTTAGCTTGTCTAGCTAACTGCTCGAATTGCATGATGTATGCGTCAATATCTCCTCCCATTATTTTGAGCCCTCTCTTTAACATTGCCTGGGCTTGTTCCTTTTCAAGCATATTTGCAAATCGCCTGTTAAAGGCCATGATGACTTCGATCCATAGGCGTGGATTGCTATCTATGATCCCTCTGGTGACTTGTTGGTTAAGCCATTGGCTGGTCTCCGTGATCCAGTTGTTAACGTCCTTTCCTTGGATGTAGGTAAGGAATAACATAGCTCATCAATACATATTGGCCATGATGGGGTTGTTGTTGTTGATCCCCCAATACAATTCCCACTGTGTGAGAAATTCTTCTGTCTTGTGTCGATCTCCCCTAAATACTTCTAGGGCATTGCCTGCAAATTTGTCTGAGTGATGCCCTCTGGCCATCAGGACTCCCCCTCCTGGTGGTCTGCCTCCTGGAACTCCTCCTGGTGGTCCTCCTCTGGGTATCCCTCCTCCTCCTGGTGGTCCACCTCTTAGTGAGCCTCTGTCAGTGGCTCCTCCATTTGGAGGTCCTCTGTCCAGTGGTAAATCAGGCTAATCTGGTCTGATTGCTTGGAATAATGCGGCATCATCCACCATCATAACATGTCTGGTTTTGGGGTTTATGGGAAGTGTGGCTTCCTGTGTTTCAGTTAAGGTGGCCATCGGAGGATGGATTGTAATCTGCTCAGCTCTTTCAATGAAGTCTGATTCTAGTGGCTCGAGTGCCCTTATTGGTTCTTTGTCCATGTCTGTGTGTGGGGAATCAGTTCATTCCATGGGTGCAGAAGCGCTGTAGGTTTCTTCTCCATCTGTCGTGATCCGGCTCACCACGGACTTATTTTCCCTTTTACTATATCGCTATGACTCATTCCTGCTTCCCCTCGGAGTACTAACTTGTTGACTCATTACTATGTACGCCCTCTTACTCCGATTCTCCCTCTTCCCTTTTCCCCCTTTGCACTTCCTATTGTTCCCTTGTTCCCTATTCTACCCTCTTCCCCATTCGCGTTGTCTTTTGTCCTCTATTATAGTATCCCCTCATGGGACGGACACGGAGTAGCTACCTATATAAGCTCGACCACTTGTGTGCTTATTCCCCAGTCTTGTCTTCGTTTATTATACTAGCGAATACCAGACCTGATTACTCCTCCACTGTGTTCTCCCTTCTCATCGTCTCATCACCACTGTCGGCCTTCCCTTAGTTGGGAGCCACCTCGAAGCTTTGCGCTTGTGCTATAACAACGCGCACACACAGACCCTAAGTCGCTCGACTTAGTCCCTCGTACTTCGGCTGTCTGACCGAAGCCCCTTGTACCTCGTCATTAAGTCCATCGACTTACTCTTCGAACCCTTGCTCCTTGGTCATCCCTCGTGGACCTTCGTCTCTTAGAACTCCCTCGGCCTTGGTTACTGTTTACCAAGCACCTCGTTCTTGTACCCTGTCCTTGTCCCCCTCGTACCCTCGGTGCACGTCACACTGTAAGGCCCCGCTAGGCCTTAACACCATCAATGGGAGCCCAGTCATTTCTTGTGACTACTTCTTCTTTGTAAATGTCACACCTATATCTGTAAGGAAGGGTATCGATGACCCTCCACTTGTCTTCCTCTCAATTAACTCTGCACCAACTGGTACATTTGAAGTTAAACTCAACTGGTCATGGTCTGTGGGCTCCTCTAATGATATATCCCTCTACTCCGTTGATGATACTCCAATGGGCTTCTTTGAGGTACCATACTGGTATGTTCCTTGCTCCTCTTCGTGGGATTTCGTAAGAGTGGAATCCATCGCGAACCCAAAGTTCTCTTGTAGATACTCGCACCACAATGGAGATCTTGGTCTTAATGTTACACTTTGGTAAGCGTGGGCCTTGCTTTAGGTGTTAAGTAAGGCATGAATACTTAGCTGAGGATGTTTTCTACACTAAGTCAAATGTGGAGCATCTTGGCTCAACACAAAGATAATCCACAACTGGGAAAAGCCTCTTGGTGGCTTTTATGCAGTGTGTCTCCTTGATCCAGGAATCTCTACAAGAGATAAGAATAGAAGTTTGAACTGATGATTCAAGAAGACTAAGATGGTGATTCTTGGTCTTCCTGCACTACTATTTATACACAATGGAGAAGGGCTTTGAAGCGCCTCCTGAAACACTATTGACCTATAGCAAAACTAGCTCGAACCCTAGTACCACTATCCTAGTAATTAGTAAGCAAGAGTAATCAGCTATGACTACTGCTGACTGATAACATGTGAAAGATGAGAGTTCCTAACTAATGTACACAATCACATGCCTACTACCGTAGTCAGAACCTAGTAGTAAGTGTCCAAGGTCCATCTGTAACAAAGGGGAGCACAGAACATACCCACAAGATACCTAAAGCAAGCATACTGGAGTGAAATTGATGGAGTAGAGGGATACATGATAATATACAACACAGAGAATGACCAGTTGAGTTCAACTTTGATCACAGTTGCTCGTGCAGAGTCAACTACATTGACAGACATTGGAGGGTCATTGATATCCTATGAGTTCACTACCATTGTGATATAAGCAAAGAAGAGATAGTCAGTCAAGCAGACTGGGGATCAATAGATGGAGAAACCAGCAACATAAGTCACTCTAAACACACCCACACCATATCTTCAAGTGACAGCAAAGAAGACAACACACCCATTAACACCGTACCACTCAATGATATAGAAGAGCAGTTACTAGAACAAGCTAAGTCCATCAGAATTTTGCCCCCAATGGCCACAATCACCCAAGAACCAGCAGTTGCACCTGTATAGTTACCAATTGATCCCACTATGGGACAACCATTCATCACTGATGACACAGCCATCATGAGGGCTATAGGACCAGACCAACCAGATCCCCCATCAGGAGGAGGGGGGCCACCAGGAGGACTACCAGGATCCCCTAGAGGAGGAGGATTTCCCAGAGGAGGAGGGGGGACCTGCTAGGGGAGGACCCCATGGAGGAATACCCACACCACCATCAGGGGCAGCCCACCACTCTGACAAATTCACAGGAAACACCCCTAAAGTATTTTAAGGAGACTAATAGAAAGAAGAAGAATTCCTAACACAATGGGAATTGTACTAGGGCATCAATAATAACAACCCCATTATGGCCAACACCTACTGAAGAGCTATGTTATTCCTTACCTACATTCAGGGCAAGGATGTTAATAAGTGGATCACATATACCAGTCAATGGCTAAATCGCCAAGTGACTGGAGGGATCACAGACATCAACCATTGCTTATGGCTTGAGGTCATTTTGTTGTTAAACTGACAGTTTTCCAATACCCTTGAATAGGAACAAGCCCAAGCAACCTTGAAATGAGGAGTAAAGATGATAGGGGGGGACATTGACATGTATGTCACCACCTTTAAAACCTTGGCACAACAAGCTAGCTATCACCTAGACACCCCCCTTAGCATCAACATATTCACCAATGGACTGCCACATGAACTATATAAGAAAGTTTACACATTTGACAACCTGCATACATTTGAAGAATGGAAAGAAGCAGTAATGAAATAACAACAGCAGTACATTCACATAAAGGCCCACCTCAACAATCACCAAGGACAGAATAGCTTAAGGGGGGGGGGCAATAGAACAGAGGAATAGGACATGGAAGAGGGGGGTGGGCACCCTCTTGGAATCTACCACATGACCCAAATGCAATGGATACCTCAGCAGACTGGATACAGGGACACCTCACCAGAGCAGAAGAAGTCTTAATGGACTGGCATAAGAAACACCCATTACATGGGGGGTATGTGAAGTGAGGACAAAGACATCTGAACTTCAGTGAAGTTACATGTTATATTTGCAATCAAAAGGGGCACATCAGCTGCTACTGTCTGCAACACAGGGATAACAACCAACCCCCCTCCTCATGGAGACAACCAATGGCAAGCTGACAAATGGAGGTAGACCAATACAAACTAGAAGAAGAACCCATCAGGGCATTGCATGCACAAACTCCTCAAGAAAGGGCCCAGACATGGATGGCAGGAGTAGTGGCCAAAGTGGATGAAGTAAAAGACCTAATCCTCCAAGACTTGTGGAAATAGGAAGGTTTTTAGGATGCCTGAACCCAATGGCCTAGGTGAGGGTAGTCAATTGTAACTCTGTGATAATTACATACTACCATTCTATGAGAATCCCAGTGTCAGTTAGAACAAGTTACTCTATGGCCAACATAAAAGCACTGGTGGACTCTGGAGCTACCAACAACTTCATAAGACCCACATTCACCAAACAAATGGGTTTAGGGATGCAAACCTTGGAGTGCCCAAAAAAGATATGGAACATTGATAACACTGAAAATAGAGCCAGGCTAATAACACATTATATAGATCCTGACGTCCAAACCAAGGGAATATATAAGGAAATGAGGTTCCTCCTTATAGATATTGAAACCAAAGATATCATCCTATGTTACCCCTGGCTTGCAATTTATGAACTACAGATGAGCTGGAGGCATGCCACCATTAGAGAAGACATATTGCCAATCATACTATACATCATGAATCCATATATACAATGGATCCAACCCACCATTGCTGCTGCTCTTATAAAGGAAGATAAAGAAGATATCATAGATGAACTGAAACAAGAATATAACATATGGACTACATCCACAGAGCTCACCATCACAGCTCAACAATATACTACAAAAGCTGAGTTACGTACAGAATATGAATTGTTTAGATAACTATTTAGCAAGGAAGCCTCACAGCATTTCCCACCTTTGCAAGCCTGGGACCACACCATTAAATTCAAAAAGGGGATGCCAGAAGCACTGGACTGCAAGGTCTACCCACTCATGTAAGAGGAGGACAAGACATTGCAAGTATTCTTGACAGAACAACTGCAGAAAGGCTACATCTAACCATCAAAATTGCTGTACACATCACCATTCTTCTTTGTTAGGAAGAAGGATGGTAAGCTACGACCAGTACAAGATTACCAACATATCAACACACACACAATCCACAACCAATACCCATTACTGCTCATCTTAGACCTCATCACTAACCTTAGCAATGCACATATTTATACCAAACTTGATGTTTAGTGGGGGTATAACAACATTTGAATCAAGGAAGGTGACAAAGGGAAAGCAGCCTTCAAAATGAGATATGGTCTTTTTAAACCCACTGTCATGTTCTTTAGTCTTACCAACTCCCCAGTGACTTTTCAAACCATAATGAACCACATCTGCCAGGACATCATTACCAAACACAAACTGCTGGGGACTACAATCCATATCTATATGGATGACATTGGCATCACAACACACATTGGCTATAATATGCAAGCTCACGTCACTGCCATTTGTGACATCCTCAAAGTCTCTGCCTGACACAACCTTTACTACAAACTGGAGAAATGCCTGTTCCATATGCCACATATGGATTACCTGGGGGTAATCCTTAAAATGGGGGTGACATGCATGGACCCTATCAAAATTTCTGGCATTAAAGACTGGCCAGCACCAATGAAGGTAAAGGACATTCATTCATTCTTAGGCTTTTGCAATTTCTACCATGCTTTCATCCACAGTTTCACCACTATTGCAAAACCACTAAACAAGTTGACAAAGAAAGATCAAGAATGGAGATGGATGTAGGAAGAAGATGAGGCATTCAAGGAGTTGAAACAGCTCATAACCTCAGAACCAACACTGGCACATCCCAAGCTAAGTAAACCATTTGAACTAGAAGTCAATGCCTCAGGATTTGCAGTAGGAGTAATACTACTCCAACACAAAGAGGATGGAAAACAGCACCCAATTGGGTACTACTCCTCTATGCTCAATCCCACTGAACATAACTACAACATCTACAACTTGGAACTCTTAGCTATTATAAAAGCCTTTCACCACTGGAGACCCCTACTAGCAGGGTCACCACACAAAACAAAGGTCTTCTTGGACCACTTAAACCTACAATATTGGTGATCTCAAAATATAAGTCAGAGGGTAGCAAGGGAAGTCCTTGAGCTATCTGAGTACAACTTCAAAATTCACTACATCAAGGGAATGGCAAACAGACAAGCAGATGTGCTATCATGAAGACCAGACTATAACCAAGGGGAACAAGATAATAAAGGAGTAACTGTGCTCCTAGAACATGTTTTTGTATGTGCCACCACTATTGAATCTGTTATCAAGCTACCAGACCTAGTATACTCACAAGATGAAGACAAATTATGGCCATGGTATGATGAGGCAAAGATGCTAAGTGTGAGTTTAAGGTAAAACCTGGATTAGATTAGATGACAAGTCAGCAAGATGGAATCAGATATGAGATGTTCAGAGCGGCACACAGAGAGCAAGTGAGGGGGAAATAATAAGCAGTGGGCTGATATCTTAATAAGTTCAGGCCTTAGGCCTTATATACAGTTTATCTACATTCTATGGGATTTAATGTGTGCCTTCTCATGATGTGTGTTGAGGTTTGTGGCATATAGGCACTATGACAGTGTTTGTCAGTTGCTGACTTGTCAGCGTCAGGCAAGGTCAGGCATAGACTGATAGTGACCCTTACAATGGGTAGATTGACACCACCTCAAAAAGGTCAAGGGTACATGGTACCAGGATGGACAATGAGTGGTCACAGGAGGCATGCACAAGAAGAGAAGTATTATTCAAATTTATCATGACACACCTGTTTATGGACACCTAGGGATCAAATGAACTACACACCTCATAGAGCAGAGGTATTGGTGGCCTGGCCTGCAGAAGGACATACATGACTACATACAAAGGTGCATGGAATGTCAACAAATGAAGGTCAATACCTGACCTACTCACGCACCCTTACAACCCATCTATCCACAACCTGAAGCACTGCCATTTGAGATGGTAGCACTTGACTTCATCACTAAGTTACCTGTGTTAAATGGGTATGACTCCATTCTCACTGTCACTGATCACAACTGCACCAAGGCCTTGGTGTTTTTGCCATATAATAAAGAAATAACAGCAGAAGAAATGGCTGGACTATATGCCAGATATGTATTTTCATAATTTAGACTACCCACCACTATCATCAGCAATTGGGATCCCAGATTTGCCAGTAAATTCACATGGGAATTATATGGCCAGCTAGGGATCACATAGAATATTTCCATGGCCTATCACCCCAGGACAGACAGTTAGTCTGAATGTACTAACTAGTGGCTAGAACAATACCTCCAATTCTGGGTAAATGAGAGGCAAGACAATTGATACTCCTATATGCCATTGGCAGAATTTGCACATAACAATTGGCCCCACAAAGCAACAAGGAAGTCCCCTTTCCAACTACTCATGGGGTATAACCCACATGCTGATTGGACAGATAAGCCATCCCCCATTCCACAGGTTATACTACAAGTGGACCAACCCTTTTTTTTTTTTAGAACATTTGTATTTCAGAGCAGTACATAATACAAAGCCAGGCATGCTATATGAACTTAGTGCTAAGATGGTATATGACATTGCAGGGGTTAAGCAAGCGAGTGTGTGGTGGTGGGTACATAAGATCCCCCCTAAGGAGGAGGGCAGGGTGTGGGTTGTAGGATGTTTCTAGTCAGAATTGGGCCACATGGTAGGTAATAGGGTATTGGACATATGTAAAGGCCATTAATGAAACCAAAAGAAGGGTTAGACAGAGCCAAAAAGGAAAGAGAGGACTTATGTGCAGGGTCCAGGGTCTACAGTTAGCTAGGGTTAAAGACACAGCACCGGGAGATGCCAAGCTCTAGGACTAGTTGGGTGAAGGCTCTGCTGTCCTGGATGAACTTCAGGAAAGAGCAGGCTGATATGTGGGTGTCAGTGAAACCTGGATATGGGTTGGGTCTCCATCTGATGTGGTGGTATTGGGTAGGGGTGAGTGTGCCAAAGATGCTACCAATAGGGAGGGTGGCAATGTCATCTAGGCCATGACATTGCCTGGCTGCTATATAGAGGGGATAGCAGTAGATGATGTGGATTGGTGTGTACTGGAGTCCACATGGACAGACAGAGTCTTCAGGTGGTAGATCAGGGTGGTGGTGGATAGTGTAGTCCTGTGTGAATGAGTGGCTAGGCCAATGACAACCTGAAGGGCAGCTAACATTATGGCTTAGGTGATGTGTGTCTGGTTGCCTTTTTTAGGGCATGATGCAGTGAAGAGTGGGTGGTTGGAGCTGTCAGGGGGGTGAAGGAGGGAGAGGGTGTAGGCATGGGGTCAGGTGAGACTGGTTTCCTTGCCATGTTTGGTTCACCATTCTTTTCCCCATTGGATAAAGGTATTTTGGCATGCAACTTGTTTGCTATGAGCTTGGGTCATGATGTAGGTAACCCTGGCTAAGGGAGTGTTAATGCAGGCCTCGTTAAGGAGATGGTGCATGTCCATGTTCTATAGATGATCCCAGTGGGCAGGGGCCTAAGCCAGCATGATGCTGACTTCCTGGTGCACTGCAAGGAAGGAGAGGAGTAAATAATGAAATAAAAGGCACTCCACTTGGTTTATGAGAGGCTGAGGGTTCAAAATGGAAGTGAGGGCCCCAAAATTGGGGTGTAGTATGTACACAGAATGGGATGGATGTGATATATAATATTGCTACTCAATCCACTCTATGGCTTTTGCCAGTCCAAACATATTAGCATCATGGCATAGGACATTTAAGCCTATGCACCACTTTGCCACATTCCCTCCTCTCTTTATAAGGTGATCCAGGTTTTGTGTCCTGTCCCCAATCAACTGTTCAGTTAATCTTAGGGCCACTACTCCTACAATCCAATCATCCATCTACCCCCTGTTGGTGATGTCTGAGCTGACCTGGCAAATGGCAATACTCAGAGCAGGTGCCATCTCATAGAGATAGTTAACCCATCCTTTTATGTCCTGGGGTTTTCCCTTTCCCAGAATTTCCAGTTGGTCTCCAAGGTCAGGTACCTCCCATGGAGCCATGGCTGTCAGGTTAGTTCTCCAAACCATGGGGTCCATTATTGAACTAAGAGCCTTCAAGGAAGTGGGGTGCTTTTGGGATGCTTCAGACCACAACCAGTTGGTGTCTATATGCACCTCCCCATGATGTATCACATGAGGGCTGCTCTAGACCTCCTACCACTCTGGCCTGAGCTGGCACAGTAGTTGTGAAATGAGGGGGACATGGTGGAGTCTGAGGGCAGAGGTTGTGAGTAGCTTGTCTAGGAAGATGTGTGCTGGATAAATGCACAGAAGTTCATGGAGGGTGTCCCTGTAGGAAGTAGATTATTTCCATCTTGTCCACTTCTATGAGGAGGTTTGAGTGGTGGAGCCATTCATCACATGTCTCATAGGCCTCCTGCAGCATCATGTTTACCTGCATCCAGTTCTTGTGATGGGCACAGATGATGCCATCATCTACATACATCCCCAGGGTCAGCCATTTGGGGTTGGTAAACTTTTAAAGCAGGGGGGAGGTGTAGTACACTGAGAGAACCAGGATAGCCAGTGTTATGATCTGGCTCACTACAGACTTTCTTTTTCCTTTCTTACTATATCACTTTGACTCATCTTTCTCATCTGACCCATTCTATGACCCACTCCCTTCTCCATAACTTGTTGACTCATCCCTCATATACAACTCATTCCCTATTACTCATGCTGACTGATCCCTAGTACAACAGTTCTAGTATTGACTTGTCCTGACTCATTACTATTACAACAGTTACCAGTTGTGGCTGGAGGCAGCAGTATATAAACCTTTACTTTTACTATGTACTTTTCCCTAGTCTTGTCTTTATCTTTACTACTAGCAAATACAAGCCATTGTCTCTTCACTCCTGTGTGCTCTCCTCTCATCTTCTCACCATCACTGTTGGTCACCCTTAGTGTTAGGGACCACTCTAAAGCTTTGCACCTTGTGCTATAACAATGTGCACACACTGAATCCTCAACCCTAAGTCATATGACTTGTGCAACTTAATCTTTTTCACTGAACCCTTGGTCATGTGACCTTAGACCTTGTGCTCCATCACTAAGTCCTTCAGCTTAGTTCCTCATCATCCCCTGTGGACCCTAGTCACCTTGTTGCCTCTTTAGGCCCTCATTGCTCTGATCAAGCATCTAGTCCTTGACCTTCATACCTCATTGTCTGGCTTCTGTTAAGCCACATGTCCTTGAACCCTTGAACCTCAAACCACTTGGCACATATCATATAAAGTGGCCATGCTAGGCCATAACAACCTCCTGCTGCTATAGTGCTCACAAGTGGGTTTCCACTTCCTCCTATTCCTGTTCCTGTTGTCTTCATGAAGAAGGTTTGTACTATTGATGGTGGAATGGCCATCATTGTTGTAGCAGTGGTGGTTGTCTGTGTTGCCATCTGAGAACTCTTTATATCATACTGCATCTCTTTTTGGCAGTTGGCACAGTCTGTTGGCCTTTCTTCAACAGGGTGTCATCTGGTGGAATTGCTAACACTGTGGTTGGTCTGATCAATCTTCTTCCCAGGTTATACAATGATAGGACTGGTTAAACTGCTATCCAATGTCCTATCTGGCTATCTTATTATATGAAGTACCACTGCTTAATACTTTCCTTATATTCAATTGCAAGGTACTTGGCACTGAGTAGGTCATATACAGCACCTAGTACCCTTCTTTGTCATCTATTTCCTGCCAAAGGGCCACTCCTGTAATGTGGGCAGGTACTTTATTGTCTTTTCTCCTCTTGATGGAAAATGGTTTAAATCCAGCTACTGATCTGGATTCAGAGATTCTTCATCCCTTAGCCAGGGTGGCAGTAGGTTTAATAGACTTGACTTAATGTTACATTACAGTAGGGACATTCACCCAACATAGGGTAAGTTGCCTACTAGGACACTGCACTAAGGGTCTTCTTGCTGAGTCTGATTTCTAAGGGAAGTTCTGAGGAGGAACTTCAGTAGTCAATGTATAAGTAGAAACTCCCTAAGCCAATAGTGGAACTTAGAGGAGATTCTTTAAGAGGAGGCCTTTTAGAGTGAGAGATGGAGGATCCAATTGCACTAGATTGCTCTAAGTACTGTAGGATACAAAAAGTCAAGTCTAAGGCTACAAGCTGCTTAGTACACCTGACTTTATAGTAAATGGAGATCCTAGGACAAGTTACAATAGTGTCCTAGGATTGAGTCAAAGACAGTAGTAACTGTAGAACATAGTCCATAGCAATCACAAGGAAACCACAACAATCAGTATAACTGCAGAGTGCAGTCTACAGTTCACAGTAAACAATAAAGTCCTTTTACAATAGTACTAGAGTCATTGTGACTCATGTGAGAACTAGTACTTGAGAAAAGACAAAGAAAAGACAAAGAAAAGACAGAGAAAAGAAAAATGAGTCAGTATTGTAACAAGCACACTTACAGCCAAGCTAATTGGTGTGCCCAACTACAAGCAGAACCATGCCAATGGCAACCTATATGGTGCTAGAGAGCAGTCTGGCAAGCACACTAGACCCAATGCACACTCAGCTGGTGCAAGCACTCAAGCACAGGCTGCTCTAGAGTTAACACCAGTTCATTCTGCAGGGCTACCAGTGTCCCTTGTCATAGTCAGCTCTTATACATGTGATAGTAGTTGGTTCTCAGGACTCTTACTTACCAGTGTGGCTCCATTCATAACCAGTAATTAGTCACAGATATTTATATCACTCAGCACATAGGCAATTGCATATGATTGTTTAGTATTTCCTAGATGCATTGTACTTGTTATAGCCTAGTAGGGCCACTCTATGTGACATGCACCTAAGGTACATGGTTTCGAGGGAACAAGGACAAGGAGTTTAACTAAAGTGTCAAACAATGAGGACAGTCGTTCAGAGACTAGGTGCTTAATGAGAGTGATAAGGGCCAAGCTAGAGTGCATAGCAATAGGGGAACTAGGTGAGAGGCCTAGTAACAAAGTATAAGGTTTAGGCACTGGATGGAAATCCCCCTTTTGTAGCTTACAAAATCTTAACATATCTGTAACAAAGGGCAATTAAATCTCCTTTAATTTGTATAATATAAAATTCAAGAATGGTGATTATATATTATTATGCTAAATTTGCATTACAAAATGAAATCAAAATGATACCTTTTGATACAAATTTGTCACATCTCTTGTAGGCCAAAAAAATTATCATTTTGATAAGATGTTTCATTTAGAAATAGGTTAGCAAAATGCAAATCAAATGGCATAACAAAGTGCCATTTACACCTGGAAAAAGATATTTAATTTGCATTTTTCTAACCTATTTCTAAGTGAAATATCCTATCAAAATGAAATTTTTTTTTGACCCACAAGAGATATAACAAATTTGTATCAATAGGTATCATTTTGATTTCATTTTGTGATACAAATTTAGCATAATAATATATAATCACCATTCTTGAATTTTGTATCATACAAATTAAAGGAAATTCAATTGCTTTTTGTTACAGATATGTTAAAATTTCATAAGCCACAAAAGGGAGATTTCCATCCAGTGAGGGTTATGTGACTGAGGGTTCAGTGAAAAAACTAAGTTGCATAAGTCATATGACTTAGGGTCGAGAGTTCTATGTGCACACATTGTTACAGTCAACTCCCTGATAAACCATATCCCTAAAATCATATACTCTTGAACAATCCATACCTTTTTCCATTTCCCAAGTTAGAATGTGAGGAAATTTTAGTATAACATATAACTCCCTGATTCATAATAGTCTATAGCTATTTGGGTGTCATGCTATAGTGAAGCACAGTCTCAAGATGTTCTGTAATAAGTCCCAGCCTAAGACTAAGGGCACTTGAGTCAGTTTGGCACTAAGTGCAATGACACCTAAGATCTGCAGTGACCTTGTTATAGCACAAGTCACAAAGCTTTGAAGGGCTCCTAACAAGGTGAGCGAAGTTAATGGGCCAATAAAGGCAAGGAGGGGATCACATGGATAAAGACAAGTTCAAGCTGTGGATTGACAAAGCCAAAGCTAAGGAGCTAGGGCCTAAGGGTACAAGCTAATATACTTAACTAGATGGTCTGTGCATATGTGGTCTGTGCACCAGAGGGCTTAAGGCCATTAGTGGATAAGTAAGGAACATCATAGAAGGTGATGGAAGGAAATGACAGCACATGAAAGAGAAAACATGCCATGTGAATAATAGATAAACATAAGTCTGCTCTGGTAAGGGCTTGGGATAAGATGAAGACAAGATTAAAGATAAGATAAGATAAAAAGAAGAAAGGAAAAAGAGTATGCAGCAAAGAGTTCATAACATTGGGGGTAAATAAACCATAGGTTTGGGTGCTTTATGCCAAAAAGTTAACTAAAGTTGTGACGAATAGAGACATCACTGGTGATGTTATAGATGATGTCATGGCAGGGTGATGTAGGAGCTAACTGAGCACAGTATGACATCATTACTACTTACAATTGCTCAGTCATAGTAGTATATTCTGTAATGTTCTATTGTATTCCATGTCATTCTCCATTGTTCTAGTCATTGTTCTCATAGTGACTCATATGGGTTGACTACTTGTATAAATACCAGTCAGATATAGGACTCATACCCTAAGTCTAAGTCTCTTGAAATCTCAGCAACAGTACTCTTTCCTCTCTGCTAAGACAAAGATTGAGTGAACACTTTTGTGCTTAGTAATCCCACCTTCCCCTTCTAGCATGAACATTCTCATGCCACTGGCATCTACCAATCCTTCAACTCTAAGACTAAGTTGACAAGTCTTGTGTTCAAATCACCTGACCAGATGTCACATAACTAGCTCAAGTCAAGCAGCCAGATAGTGCTGCTGACACTACATTAGACTCAGACTTTGTGTTTAATGTGAAGTCAGGATCTTAGCACCCTGGAATATCAATATAACATCTCTTTATACCATCAAGAATTTAAACCCTTCTTTATCTACAATAGAGGAGAAAGAAATGTCCCTCTCCAATACCTAAAGAAAGCCTACTGGGCTGAATGCAGGGACCATACTGGTTACTTCGCAAAACATCCCAAAACCAATCAAGAAATTGAGGTTGAACTTGAGAGAAACAGTGATATTGTCTGTTGGGTAGAACTAGCCTATTCCACATGAAAAGGCGGTATTACATATGAAACATTGTTGAACCTATCTACTATATGGCCTATATATCTGGCAAGAAGATGTTGTAAATCACATGGATGAAGGCCATCTTGACGGACAACTTGACTCAGATTCAGACCAAGCCCCAGATGTCAACCTGCCAGCTGATGACTCTTTTACCAAACCAGTCCTTCCCAAGTTTAACAAAGAACTTCCATTTGCAAATAACCAACAAGAAGATCTTGATTTAGCAGAACAAATCTCCCAAATCTGTATTCAATCAGATTCAGACCCTAAATTACTTACAATGACAACAGCTACTACCACAACTGCTATCTCAACAGCACCACTCTTCCCCACTCTCATATAAGCAACCAGCACCACAGGAGGAGCCACACCAACTGGAGGACCCACTAGCAGACCAGCTGGAGGAGCTCCAGGCAGTGGCATGCCTGGAGGAGGTGCTGGTGGGGGTGGAGGAGGAGGCAGAGGACCACCTGGTGGTGGAGGAGCCCCAGGTGGTGGAGTGGCAGGAGGAGGAGCTGGAGGTGGGGGACACACAACAAGCAAATTGTTTGGAAAAGAACCAACCTCATTTGATGGAGACCAAACCAAGGTGAACAAATATAGACTTGCCTTCCAACTATATTGGGCCATAAACAATGGCCATGAGATATTCACAAGCCCATTCTCACATGCAGTTCTTTTTCTCCAATTTATTGAGGGACCCAACATGTAGGACTGGGTGGAACAGCAAGTTAACTGGCTATCCAACCAAGTGATAATGCATGGACATGCACACACCAAAGAATGGCTCTGGAACACAATAGAAGATCAATTTAAGGGAGCCTTTATGGATATCACAGCTGAAACATGAGCATGACATGATATTTCCAAGTTAAGGATGGAGAAAACATGCTAGATGATTACATTATGCAATTCCTGTCACTCGCCTGAACCATAGGGTATGATCTTGATAACCCCACAATCCTTGAGAGATTCATGGATGGCCTACTGCAAGGACTCATCAGTAACATTATCAACATGGCTGCCCCTGTGTCATGGAACAACTGGACACGCAAGGCACGATGATACCACCAGAACTTTGTCTTTTTACAAAACCAATTCAAGAAAACCCTGGACATGAGAAATACAAACTGTCCCCAATGGCGACCCTTCCAGCAAAGAACACAAGATCCAAATGTGATGGATATGACCCTGGATTGTATTTGTGCTAGGGCCCTTACAACAGAAGAAAGAGCTTAATTCATAAAGGAAGGACAATGCTTTTATTGTTGAGAGTTAGGCTATATGAGTCATGTATGTCCAAAGAAATCAGCACATATCACTGCCACCTCTACATCTTCAGCCACACCACCTCCAAAAAAGGAAGGAGGGAGTTCGACTCTGACTCAAAATGAAACTCCAACTGGCCAAACCTTGGCCAAATCAACAGATGAAATAATAGCCTTTATTGCTAGACAAGATGACAAATGGAGGGACAATTTTATCAGGAAAGCTTTCATGGAAAACCAGGATTTTTCCCAAGCCTGAACCCATCAGCCTAGGGTAGGGCAATAGGTGCTTCATCAAATGTGTACTATAGTTGTTTCAAATCTATGAAAATACCAGTTTCATTTTGTACACAAAGCACTATGGCTGATGACCAACAAATCCTTATGAACTCTGGAGCCATAGACAATTTCATCACACCCCAATTCATCCAACAACTTGGCATAACCACATTACCTCTTCCAAATCCCTGTAAAATCTGGAATATCAATGGAACTACCAATCAAAATGGACTATTAACACATTATACAGATCTTGAAGTACAAACAACAGGAAGAACCCAAATAATGCAATCCCTTATCACTAATCTAGGACCTAAGGATATGATCTTAGGATACCCCTGGCTTGCCACTTTTAAACCACAGTTCCATTGGGAAACTGCCACAACCAATCATAAAGCACTACCTGTTGTAGTATGATCCATCAACTAGAAACAGATAAAGTTATGGACTATAGAAACAAAGGAAGGAGATGATCTCAAAGATGGAGATGAGTTGTGGATGTGAATTCAATCAATAGCAACAGATCTGGAAATTTGACACAAACAAGAGGAAATCGAAATTCCATTGGAATATCAGAAATATGCCAAAGTGTTTTCTAAACAAGAATCACAATGCTTTCTACCTAGCCAACCTTGGGATCATGCAATAGAGTTTAAACCAGATGCACCTGATGTTATCAACTGCAAAGTATACCCTTTAATGCCAACTGAGGATCAAGCACTGGTCAAGTTCTTAGATGATCACCTGCAAAAACAATACATTACCCCTTTGAAATCCCCTTTCGCATCCCCCTTTTTCTTTGTAAAGAAAAAGGATAGTAAACTATGGCCAGTACAAGATTACTGGAAAATAAATCAATATACCATCTGTAACCGATACCCTCTCCCTCTCATTCCTAATCTCATTTCACAAGTCAAAGACTGTCACATTTTCATGAAGTTTGACATACACTGGGGCAACAATAACATAAGCATTAAAAAGGGTGATGAACCAAAAGCAGCCTTTAAAACCAAATATGGCCTTTTTGAACCATGTGTAATGTTCTTCAGACTTACTAACTCACCAAGCACATTTCAAACTATGATAAACATGATCTTCTGCCCTCTCCAACTCAAATTTGCCCCTTTGGGTACAGAAATTATTATCTATATGGATGATATTTTAATCACTTCTCGTACCACACTATCTGATCACCAGCATGCTGTACACACAGTCCTTTGTCTCCTTGATAAACACAACCTATACCTCAAGGCCTCCAAATGTACTTTCAAGTCTCCTCACATTGATTACCTGGGGGTAATCCTTGAGGGGGGGGGGGTGATTCACATGGATCCCATCAAAATCAATGGAATTCGTCAATGGCCAACACCAAAAAACCTCAAAGATGTCAGATCATTCCTAGACTTTTGTAATTTCTACCATGCCTTTATTAAAGGCTTTGCCCATATTGCATGACCACTAAATACACCAACAAAGAAGGATGTCCCATGGAATTGGACTATTGAACATCATAAGGCCTTCAAATCTCTCAAACAAATCATTACAGAAGATCCTATACTAGTCCAACCTATTTTAACAAACCAATTCAAACTAGAAGTTGATGCATCCAGGTTTGCTACCAGAGCAGTTCTTCTCCAACAAACTAACAACAAAAGGAAACATCCAATAGCATATTATTCATCCACATTCACCAAAGCTGAGCATAATTATGACATTTACAATAGAGAACTACTTGCTATCATAAAAGCACTTCAACATTGGCATCATTTCCTAGCAGGTTCCCCACATAAAATAATCATCTATACAGATCACTCAAACCTTCAATACTGGAAGCAACCCTATAAAATCAGCCAATGCGTAGCATGAGAAACAGTAGAACTTGCCAAATTTAATTTTGAATTATGCCATATACCAGGAATGGCTAACAAAAGAGCTGACATGTTATCAAGACACCCTAATTATGATCAAGGGGAAGATGATAATCAAAATCAAATTGTCTTACCAGAAGATGTCTTTGCATGTATAATTATGCAATGGAGGGCTAAAGAATTCACTCAAGATTATGACATTCTCAAAGCATGGATTGATCCATACCAATTAAAGAATATTGGTGATTACTGGTAGAAAGAAGAAAAGTGAGTGCTAACACAAGGGATGGACGCCCAACGCAAACTCATTAAAGAATACCATGATGCCCCATCACAAGGCCACCCTGGCATCACCTGGACAATAGACCTGATTGAATGACAATTCTGGTGGCCCCTATTATGATAGGAAGTCAAGAGCTACATTACAGGATGCACCCTGTGTCAACAGAATAAAGTAAACACCCATAAAATTAAACCACCCCTATTTCCTATTGTGGTACAAGCCAAAACTATGCCATATAAAGTAGTATCTATTGACTTCATTACCAAACTGCCAACATCACATGGCTTCAACACAATTATCACTATCACAGATCAGGGGTGTTCCAAAGCCGCAACTTTTATACCATGCCAAGAAGCCATATCAGGAGAAGAAGTAGCCCAGTTATACCTCTGCCATGTCTTCCAGATCTTCAGGTTACCCCACAAGATTATTTCTGATTATGATCCTCAATTCACTTCTATTTTCATGAAAGAACTAGTAGAGGGACTTCAGATCAAACAAAACATCTCTATGGCTTACCACCCACAGACTGATGGACAATCTGAGCAAACAAATCAATGGCTTGAACAATACCTATGCTTCTGGTGTAATCACCAACAAGATAATTGGGCATCTCTACTTCCCATCACTGAATTCACACATAACACATGGAAGCACAAGAAGGCCAAAGAAGCACCATCAATGATCCTTATGGGGTATTATCTATGCACTACATGGGCCAAGTACACAACTGAAGTCCTGCAAATGATGCTACAGCTCAATTAGTTCAAAAGAGCCCAAAAGGAAGCATCAGAAAACTTGCAAAAAGTGTATCAAGTGACTAACATACCTTCTACATACAAACCTTATTGTTTAAGTGACTTGGTATGGCTAGAAGGGCATAATCTGTCAACGTCCCATCCAACTGCCAAATTAGCACCAAGACACTATGGACCCTTCCCAGTAAAGTGTGCTTTATCTCATATGACCTTCGAGCTTAAACTCCCACTCTATTGGAAGATCCACCCTGTATTCCATGAAAGTCTTCTTACACCGTTCAAGGAAATGGAGACACATGGTCCCAACTACATGAGACCACCACCTAACCTTATTGATGGGCAAGAAGAATATGAGGTAGAACAAATCCTCAATAGTTGATGAACTAGAGTAAGAAAGTGCTTGCAGTACCTTGTGCAATGGAAAGGATATACCCCAGCTGATAACCAATGGGTCACAACTACCAATATACATGTGCCAGATCTGGTAAAGAAATTTCACCAACAATATCCATATAAAATTAGGAGGATAAAAGGCAAAAGTACTGACACTCAAAAACTATTATCCTTTCTTATCACTTTATACATGTCTACCAATGATGCCCGTGATATAAACAACCAAGAAGCTGCCCCATTATTGGATACCCTATCACCCACAGCTGTCGGTACACCCGACAAAGGACACATTTCACCTTCTCAACCTGTACTCCTCATCCACCCCAACCAAGATGACATGTAGCAAGATGAGGCAGCTCAAGCAACAGAAGGCCCTGCTATGCCCCACAATGATGCCCCTCCCAGCTTTGTCAGAAATGAAGGTGTCAACTACATCTTCTTCCCAGTCCTTGATGAATGCAACACCTTCGTCAATCCCCCTTTCATTCAGTTCACCAGAGGAGGAGATCCAATGGTATTGGCATGACTTACCCAAGAAGGTCTGATATATTGTTATATCATGGTAGGGATGTTCACCTGACGTGGGTTAAGTCAATCTACTGGGACACCACACTAAGGGTCTTGGTTTGGGTCTGGTTCTTAAGGGAAGTTCCAAGGAGGAACTTCAGTAAAAGATGTATGAGTTGAAGCAACATCTAAGCCAATAGTGGCACTTAGAGTTCTTCAGTGAGAGGAGAGGTTCTTCAGGGTGAGAGATGGAGTATTCAACAGTCTTTGATTGCTCGAGTACCATAGAGTACAAAAAGTCAAGTCTAAGGCTACAAGCTATGTCACTGACGTGACTTAGAGTTCTCGTAAAGGAAGGAAAAGTGGAATTTGACAGGAGATTCTCAATACCGTACATGGAATAGCTAACTACATCTTATATCTCTCTGCCAACACATCGAGCTACATGTCACCACTTCTGAAGATAAGCGGGAAGGACCCTCGTTTACCTTCTTGTCTAAGAAGCCCCCCCTTGCTTCTACTTCTCTCTGCTGGCACTACTACTTCTTTCTGCTGGCATGGTGACATTACCCTCTGCCTAGATGGGATGCTGGCCTGGCCATCCGACGTGCGAACCTGCAGGGACAGGGACTCGAGTAGCAGGTCCAGCGTCAGGGGTGTAGGCGACAAGGTTGGTGACATGTGCCACACGACGCGAGGCACTCGTGTTTTCGAGTCGAATATGGCTGAAAAGGAGTTGCTGCTCGTAGGCGTCAAGCTCCATGCAGAGCTGACGGATGCGGGTGTTAAGACTGAGGACGTGGGTGTCAAGCCATCGGTAGCATCCAACTTCGGCCATGAGGCCCCAGTCGCTGGTTTGACGAATTGCTGTACATACGAACTTTGCGACATCGGTGGTGCTGCCGATGGCTTTGACGAACCAGGCATCCAACAGTTGTACTGTATCGCGTTCGTTCCCATAGTGCTGAGCGAAGAGCTTGAACACGTAAACTTTGTCGTAACGGCCTCCTTGAGTCCCATAGGCGGTGCTACTGTCCAATCCGCTGAGTCGTACGAATGGAGGTTTGATGCGTTTGCCTTCATGGTCTTCGTCGGGGATGAGAAACCCTTCACATTGCCCGGTATTGATGGTGTAGCCTTCTGGGATCGTAGGTACTCTTTCCTTCTCCTCGAGCTCCATGTGGCAGTTGCGCTCGAGGAGAGCGACTCGCACTTGATTGTCATAGCAGTGTTGATACCTCTTAGCTGTAACTGCCAGTCCTCAAGCGACACGCATCGTGAGAGCTGCATCAATGGGTCCTCTGACCGAGTCAAGAGCTGCAAGAGTACTAGAGGGCGACAAGTAGCTGTCATCTCCCAGTGCGAGGTCTTCGAGTCGGGTGTGCGACACAGCGTCCATAAACTCGGCAGGAACAAACAGGTATGGTGTGCCTGCCCAAGTGGGCAATGGGACAGGGGGTATGTTTTCTTTGTTGCTATCAGACAACAAGGGACTGCCTGGGAGTTGGTCGTTCACAGGCCCGAGGTTGTCATACGACACCAAGCATGCAGGTTCAGAGTCAGAGGGTGAGGTAGGAGACAACTCAATGAGGTTGCAGACAACTTCGGAGGGGATAGAGTCAAGCGTGGTGGAATCCATGTTACTGTGCGAGATGTGCTTGATCACTTTGCCTTACCCTTCTTTTTATACAATGGGGGGTACTCCAATGGCCGTCTCTGATGGTATTTCACGACAAGTCGAGGTGCGAATACTTGTTCTGCGGGTTCCCAGCTGTCGTCTGCCCAAGAATACCCCTTCCAGTGTATCAAATATTGAAGCTTCTTGGACCGACCATAAAATCAGTGTCCAATAACTTCCTCAACTTCTAATTCTTCCTCACCTTGTACGATATCGGGGGGTGGTCAACTGTCTTCTTCATGTGGTTCGTAAGCAGATGTAATTCGATGCGGTGATAGTAGTGAAGCATGGAACACATTGTGGATTGTCCAGGCCATGGGTAGCTCCAGTTGATACGCCACAGGAGACACTTCCTTCGTTATCCTAAAAGGCCCGTATCTTCTTGGGCTTAGCTTGCGACTATGCATGGGTAAAGCGATGTTAGTCCCTTCTAACCACACTTTATCTCCTACTTTGAACTGCTGAGGTGGAGGTGCTCGCGCAGCTGCGTTAAGGGCACCGATAGCTTCTCTTCGTACTTGTTGTATTTGAAGAAGTCGCTCTTCCACGCTGGGGACAGGCGACTTGAACGTTCGTGCTGGACTGATAATAGGAGTGAATCTGAACAGTAGTTCGCTAGGGGTATAACCTGTGGAACTGTTAAGTCGACCGTTGTGAACTGTCGTTGCGAGTGGCAGCCAGTCAGCCCAATTGTCTTGAGTTAGGTTAACGACAGTTCGTAGATACTGTTCTATCCACTGATTCTTGCGTTTAGACAATCCGTCTGTGCAGGGGTGAAATGCTGTAGATATATTTTGAGCAATGGATAAGTGTTTGCATAGGGCCTTGCAAAAGATGGACGTGAACCATGGGTCACGGTCTGAAATGACTTTTTGGGGAAAGCCGAACCACCGGAGCACGTGAGTGTAGTACAATTGCACTACGCCGTCACCCGTGATTGTCGTTGTACATAGGATAAAAATGGCTGCTCTTGAGCAGCCATGGTCTACTATCATTAGTATTGCATCGTATTTTCCACATTTAGGCAGCTGTGTAATGAGATCCAGTGCGACTGTTTCAAAAGGATGAGTGCCTTCTTTAGACGGAATGCGATAGAGGGGTGTTTGCTTCCGGTGCGTGAGCACTTTTGTCTGTTGACAGATGGAGCATCCTCGTATATATTCATCAACGTGTGTCATTATTCCAGGCCACCAGTAGACCTCTGTAATTTGTCTCAAGGTCTCATCCCTTCCTAGGTGTCCAGCCGTTGTTGCATCATGATATTCTTTTAGAATCGCACATTTTACTTCTTGATTGTCAGGGACTACTAGTTGTCCTTTCTGTGTGACCCATCGCGGGAATCCCTCGGTTTGTTTATACAGGTTGTGACGGGATTGTAACGCGATGATGTCCCTTTTGCGTCGAAACTGTACTTGTAGTACGAGTTGGTACAGATCATCGACTGGGTCTGCGATATTCAGGAATACATTGGCGGGCAACAACATTAGGTCTTGATTATCATTCTTGCCTTTGTCGCTAGTGGGCGGTCGTGATAAGAGATCAGCGACAGTATTCTGCTTTCCCGGTACTTGTACGATTTTTAAATTGTAATCTTGTAGTTTGCTGAACCAATGCGCTACTCTCCTATTGACTTTCCGGGGCGCCTTCCAGTATTGTAGGTTAGTGTGATCCGTAAAGATCGTGACAGGGTGGGTGGCTCCTCCCAAATGCATTCTCCAGTGTGTCAGTGCTTTCAGTATGGCCAGTAGTTCTCTTTCATAGATGTCATAATTACGCTCAGCTGGTATAAATGTTGCTGAATAGAAGGCGATAGGGTGGAAAAAAGGGCAAGACGTTCGTGGATTGGGGTTATCACCCTCCTGCGAGAGTACGGTTCCCACGCCGTAAGCGGAGGCGTCTGTCGATAAAAAGAACGGTTTTGTGTAGTCAGGCTGACATAGGATGGGTTTGGAGCAAACACGATGTTTGAGGTCAGCGAACGCCTTCTCTTGGTCGACAGACCAGTGGAATGGCACATCTTTCTGTGTCAGTTTGATCAAAGGTCGAGCGAGCGTTGAATACCCTTGGATAAAGTAACGATAAAATCCCGTAAACCCCAGGAAGGCACGGACGTCCTTCACCATTTGAGGGGTTTGCCAGTCGCGAACTCCTTTGATCTTTGCCTCATCCATATGGATTGTTCCATTTTGCAGGATAATGCCGAGAAATTCAACTTCAGATCTCTTGAACTGACATTTTTCGGGTTTGAGGAACAGATCGTGTGCTTTTAACTTATCCAAAACGCGATGAACTTTACGCCAATGATCTTTGAGATCGGTTGGCGTGTGAACAAGTAGATCGTCCATATAAATGGTGAGCCATCCTTCTCTTATCTCGTCCTGGAAGATCGCGTTCATCATTGTTTGAAACATAGCCAGTGAATTTGTTAATCCAAAGAACATAACTCGTGGTTCGAACAACCCTTCATTTGTGATGAATGCGGCTTTCCATTCGTCTCCTTTCTTGATCCTGATGTTATTGTAGCCCCATCTCACGTCGAACTTTGAAAATAGCCCGGCGTCTTTAACGCGTGCTATAAGTTCGGGAATCAGCGGTAACGGATATTGATTCCGTATTGTCCATTCATTCAGCTTTCGGTAGTCTTGAACAGGCCACAGCTTGCCGTCTTTCTTTTTGATAAAGAAGAAGGGAGCGGCATATGGACTCTTCGACGGACGAATGTAATTCTTTTGCAATTGTTCACGTATAAACTCCTTCAACATGACGCGTTCTGTCTGGGACAGTGGGTATATTTTACCTGGCATTGCAGTTGGAGCTCCTGGTTTCAAATTGATTGCGTGATCCCATTGTTTTTCAGTAGGGAATCTATGCGCTTCTTCATCACTGAACATGCTGCAATGTTTCTGATACGTTGCGGGGATTTCTGAGCTTCCTTTATGGGTACCGGCTTCTTTGGCTAACTTGGAACCAATGTCTGTCCTCCCGTGCATAAGAATAATGCATCTGCTTTCAGGTCATGGTTCGTGAGGACAAGGGGTAGTTGGTCAGCTGATATCCATCCTTGACTCCAGTTGATTTGTGGTTGAAAGGCCACGAACCAAGGATAACCGAGGATTATCTCGTTAGTCCCTAATTCGGTGATAAAGAATCGCATGCGTAGGATACGTGATCTGACACGGGTGTAGAGATCGACGAAGTGAGTGATGGAGCCATGTTTATTCATGGTGCTGTTGACATTGTATATTCTTCTTGGTGTAGGGAGTGCTTGTGCCATAAGTTGCAGCTGATTTGCGATTTGGACGTGTATAAAATTTTCGGTTGCTCCTGAGTCAAGTAATGCAGTCAATTCGGCCCTCTTTGAATCAATAGCAAGAAATATTTTCAGCATCATTGAACGTCTATTGGCTAAATACATCCTTGTTGATTCCTGAGACCTAATCCAGGCCGTACGGATTAGGCCGTCGAAAAACCCTCTTCATTCTTGTACATGGCTGCTAACGCCTTCATCTCGTTCTCAGGTAGCGATGTGATAGCACTTCGAATATCCGCGGCAGTGAATTCCCTAGCTTTCAGGACTTCTTCTTCTTCATTCGTCGCTCTTGCTTTCTGGCTTCATCGCGTATTGCAGTTTCGTGCAAGGTGTCTGATCTTCCCACATGTGAAACATGGACCTATGGGCCTCGGGTTTTCATTGGTCTGGGTGGTTCGTGCCCATCCGTTGGCCCTCGGTGCTCTTCCTCTCCCAACATCCATGGGTACTGGGGTATTATTGTAATTTCGCAGAGCGTTGCTAGAGTTGTACAGGACGCATTGTTGGTTGTTGTGATTTCACTGTGGTTGCTGCAGTGGTGGTCCTCTTGGTGGCGCCCAGTTCCCACGGACATTTGGCTGTGAAGCATTGGTATTTCCCTTTCCACTGCATTGGTCCATAATTGATTTCATGAGTTGGTGTGACCGTGTGGATTCTACAACCCGCTGCCTTAATTCCGGATAGGTATACATGTAAGGAGGGCATAAGGCGTCTTTAGTATGGATTTGGGGAGCCCGTTAAGAAAATGCTGAACCGTGGCCGGGTGGGTGAGCGAATAATCCGCCTCTCTGGCTAACTGTTCGAAGTCCGTGATATACGTGTTGGCATTTGGCCATTGCATCCGCAGGTCTTCCAACTTCATTCGCGCCTTCTCTGTCTTCTGGGTATCTTGGAAACGATCTCTGAATCTTGCAAGGAACTGTATCCAGGTTTGAGCTTTATCCTGCATGAGAGGGTTGAGCGTATTGAGCCATGCTCCCTGATCGCGCGCCCACCTGTTGACTTGTTCCCCTTGAATCAGAGTAAGGATGAAGGCGATTCTTGTGAAATATGATTGAAAGAACAAGTTTTGATGGTTGAGTCGGAAATACATCTGTACTGCGTCAATAAATGACTTGGCTTGTGCGTGATTGCCTGTGAACACTGCTGGGAGTGCGCCTAGTGTTTTTTCGGTGCCAAAAGGTCCTCCACTGATGCCTAGGCCTCCCGCGCTGCCATGGTCTCCTCCTCCACTGCCTCCGCCACCACCTCCTCCGGGGTCTCCTGGTTGTCCTCGCCCTGGTCTTCCCAAGCCAAAGCCACCAGATCTGCCGCCATGTGGCGATTCATCACCTGGGGGGTTAGCATCCTGTACTCGGCCTAGATAGCGTCCTTGGCTAAGAAATCTGGTGACAGAGTTCATTGGGTACTCTGGGGCCTTTTCTTCTTTCACGTCTGTAGTAATTTAGGTTAGTGCGACTGTGGTCATTCTGGGTAGTATAGGGGAGGTGCGAAGGTCGGGGGGTATGGCTTGTGTGCAATAAGTGTCTTGATCAGGAGTTAACGACCTTGGCGACGTGTTGGTTGATAATACGGAGAAACAGTTATTTGGGTCGATCTGTACAATGTTACTCTCGTCGTAATCTTCAATGTCTTGGCGACGACTGCCTTGGTACGTTGTGCAGATAGGATCTGTTGGATCCACAAAAACTTTGTATAATTTCCTGTTGTCGTTGAACAGATGTACTGGGTGACTACTAATGTCTGCTGGTCATGGGTCGAAGACCAGATGTTCCACCAGGATACTCCGGTACTGCCCTTCAGTGGCTAAATAAACATGTGGGTTGCGAGGTCGGTCTGCATTGACCCTGAAATCTCGAATGTAGAATCGGTCAGACGTTGTGAAAGTGAAAAGATTGAGAATCTAATGTCACCGACGTGACTTAGAGTTCTCGTAAAGGAAGGAAAAGTGGAATTTGACAGGAGATTCTCAATACCGTACATGGAATAGCTAACTACATCTTATATCTCTCTGCCAACACATCGAGCTACGTGTCACCACTTCTGAAGATAAGTGGGAAGGACCCTCGTTTACCTTCTTGTCTAAGAAGCCCCCCCTTGCTTCTACTTCTCTCTGCTAGCACTACTACTTCTTTCTGCTGGCACGGTGACAAGCTACCTAACAAGCCTGACTTTATAGTAAATGAGAGGATCCTAGTACTGAGTCACAATAGCATACTAGGATTGAGTCACCAAGTCTCCACAACAACAAGACAATAAGAACTGCAGAGTGCAGTCTGTAGTAATCACAAGTAAGTTGTGAAACAAAAGATATATGTGAAACAAAAGGCCCTTAACAACGGCCAGAGTTAGAGTGACTCATATGGGAGAAATAAATAAAGAGTCACTATGACTCTAGTGTGAACAGTCACACGAGACAAAGAGAAAAGAAAATTGAGTCGTATCGTAACACAGCCCCCCTTTCAGGCACAAAGTTGCCTTGACTTTGCCTAGGCCTTACTCATTGTCATCCCAATAGAGGTCATAGTCGGCCTCGTTGACGTCCCAATTCTCCTTTTCTTCTTTGTCCTCTCCCATCTTGGTGCAATGGTGATGCTTCACGAATCCCCAACTGCCAGTATGATGACAAAAGGGGCACTGCTTGTAGAGGGGACACTCCAGTTCCCCATGTTTAGCGTCCACCTTTCTGCACTTTCCACACACCTTGGGAGTCCATTCCTCCCTGTCCAGCAACCCAATACACTCTAGTAGTGTCATCTTCTTCTGGCTGCTGGGTCCGACCTCCATGTGCTCCACTTCCCCTTCCTCTGACACATGTTGTTCGGTGGTGGTGGTGACCCTAATTTGAATCTGGGCCTCCTTCTTCTTCTGCTGCTTGCGCTTCTTGGGGCACTCTTGTACTTTATGGCCCCAGCATTGGCAGTGATAGCACTTGGGCATCCTCTGGCCCTCTTCATTGTGCAGGATGGGCATCTTGGCCTGACGGGAAGTGGTGGGGTTGACAGGGAAGGGAGTGGGGTCCAGCGGGTCTGGGGAGTAGTGGGGGCAAGTGGGGAGGTGATAGGACTGGTTAAACGTACTATGTATCAGCCGGTATGCATCTGCCATTTCCAGCCTGGTTTTACAGGCCTCATACTTGTTATCCACCACCACTACCTCCTTCATGATTTCTGATACCCGATGTTGGGCATCTTGGAGAAGGCCGTCAAGAGTGTTCTTCAACTCCCGCTTGGCCCTAAAGTGGGAGATCTCTGCCCAAAGGTGGGGGTCATCGATCTTGCTCAATGCCCTGTTGACCACAAACTCGCTTTCATGGTGGCATGCGAGCTGTCACCAGAGTGCCTCTGTCATGAGGCCATAGTTCTTTGCCCTCCTCCTGATATGCACCTCAATGGTGTGCTTCTCCTGACCTTCTCCTAAAGTCCCTGTGACCGTGGGCAAGTCAGGGCATACTTGATGAAGGTAGCCAAAGCTACCTGTGGTTCAGTTCGGTTCAACCCAAAACAGGGGTTGGCAATGTAGATGGGGTAGAAGAGATTGGAGTGGGGGTCATTATGGACAAAGCCAGGGGGAGGAGGATACTCACCTTCCTGGACCATAGATCCAGGGAGTTCAGTGGCTCCGTCATCACTGTGCTCCATGATTGGAACACTATAGATAGCCAGTTGAGGAGTAGGAGGGATGGTGCCATCACTGTGAGTGTTGGTGACTGATGTGGGAGGCAATAAGGCAGGGAGTTGGAGCATTGGCACAATGCTGGCAGGAGCAGAAGTAGTGGACATTGTATAGAGATGGGAAGCAGGATGTGGAAGGGGATGAGGTTCTTCTGTCATTTTAGCCCACCTTATATATGTTTTACAGGCTTTTGACTTATTTGTCCCCTTTCTTGCTTCAAACTCTGCTATCAGTTCATCCGCATGGATATCTTCTGCTTTTTCCCATAAGCTGTCACTTGTGGGATAGCCTTTCCACTTAATTAGGTAGTGGAGTTTGTGCCCTTTTCCATGCTGCTGTGCATCTAGAATCTTCTCAACTTCATACTTGGGTTCATCATTGATGATATCTGGTGGCAGCTGGGTATAGTTCAGCCTGTGGAGCTCCATTTCCTTGTATGGTGTTAATAGATTCACATGAAACACATTGTGAATCTTCCATTGTCTTGGCAGTTCCACATGGTACACTGCCTCAGATAACTGTTTCACAACCTTAAAAGGTCCATGCTGTTTCGGTCTGAGTTTAGCCACTGGGTATAGGGTCTTCAGGTGTGTTCCTTCAATCCATACTTGATCTCCCTCTTTGTACAGTTGGAACCTCTTGTTCCCTTTATGTATGATGGCCATCATCTTTTGCACTTTGATGATATTTTTGTGGCCATCTGTTCTTGCCTTTTCTATGGCTGTCAATCTTTCTTCCACTGAAGGGACCTTGCTCTTGGTTACTATTTCAATTTGTGGAGTGTATCCTATGAGCATTTCATAGGGGGTTCTTCAGGTTGTGGCATTTGGCATTGGTTGTGCGTGAATTCTGCCATTGCCAAATACTTATACCAATCATCTTGCCTTTCATTGCACCAGAATCGAAGGTACTGTTCAAGCCATTGATTTGTCCTTTCTGACTGGCCATCAGTTCTTGGATGATATGCTGTGCTGATGTTCTGGTATATCTTCAGTGCTTCACATAGGCCTTTGGTGAAGTGTAATGTGAACCAGGTATCTCAGTCAGAGATAATCTTCTTTGGGACACTGAATTGCGTGTATACATGTTTCAGGTAGAGTTCCGCTACTCCTTCTGCAGTAATTGTTTCTTGGCATGGTATAAATACCACCACTTTACTGCAATTGTGATCCATAATTGTGAGGATCGTATCATATTTGCCTGAAAGTGGCAACTTTGTAATGAAGTCCATGGCAACTGTTTCAAATGGCAAGGAATTTTCAGGAGTGATGGGAATCATGGCTGGTTTGAGTGGTTGCATGTTGATTTTGTTAGCTTGACATGCTCCATATCCCTTCACATATTGCTCTATGTCTTCCTTCATCTTTGGCCACCAGAAGTCTCACTTTGCCAGGGTGTAGGTATTCTTAATTCCCAAGTGTCCAGCAGATAGGGTATCATGGTAAAAATGAATTACCCCCCTCTTTAGATTGTTGTCTCCGGCAACATTGATCCAATCTGTATCGTCTTCGATCTTCCACCAAATACTAACTAGTTTGGTGAGATTGTAGGTGTTTGACCATTTTCTAAGCCTTTTCTGGCTTTGTTTGTTTGTTTGTTGGTCTTCTTCCACCTGGTTCTGAAGGGTCTGGTACTTGTGCTGATCTATCATTGCACTATAGTGTTCCCTTTCTTTCTGGTTGCTAGGGTTATAGTATTCGGACCCCATCATTCTTTGAAGCTGAATAATAGAGGTGGTAGGACCACCAAAGCCTTATTATTGTCTTTGCCTTGTTCGTAGTCCGGGCATCGTGACAACGTGTCTGCCTGACCATTCTTTTTTCCAGCTATGTGAACCAATTCAAAATCATATTCCATGAGTTTCACATGCCATCTTGCCACTCTTCTGTTGTGATCTCCTGGATTTTTCCAGTATAACAGATTGGCATGATCTGTATGCACCTTTACTTTGAACACTGGTTGGTGTAGGAAATGTCTCCAGTGTCAGAACATTTCCACAAGTGCTAAGAGCTCCTTCTTATACACATCGTAATTTCTTTGAGCATTATTCATGGTTTTTGAAAAGAATGCCACCAGGTGGAGCACTCCTTTGTTGTCATATTGCATTAGGACAGCTCCCATTACATAGTTTGATGCATCTACTTTGACTTTGAATGGTTTCTTCTAGTCTGGTTGTATCAAAACCAGTTCTTCGCATATTCACTTCTTTAGCACTTCAAACGCTGCTTGTTCTTAAGGCCCCCAGTTCCACGTAACACCCTTTTTGGGTTGGTCATTTAGTGGCTTTGCAATATAGGAAAATCCATGGATAAATCATCTGTAAAAGTTGCAGAATCCTAGGAACACCCAAATATCTTTGGTAGTTTTCAGTGTTTTCCATTCTGCTACTCCTACAACTTTGATCAGATCCATGGTTACAGTTCCTTTTTCCAGGACAACTCCCAGAAATTCTATACATTCCACTTCAAAGAGGCATTTACTAGGCTTCAAATAGAGGTCCAGCTTTTGGAGGCGTTCAAGGACTTTATTGACTATCTTTTGGTGTTCTTCTTCATCCTTGCTTGTGGCAATTAGGATGTCATCCATATAGATGATCACTTGACTAGTGGCTGTTAGATCATTGAATTGCATGTTCATCATTCTTTGAAATACTGCCGGGGCAATTTTCAGCCCAAATGGCATCACCATTGGTTCAAAAAGTCCTAAGTTTGTTTTGAAGGCAGCTTTCAGCTCATTGCCTTCTCAGAAGCGAATATTGTTGTATCCTGCTCATACATCCATTTTTGTGAACAACCTGGCATCTTCACTTTGTCTACCAGCTCCTGAATCAAGGGAAGCAGGTACCAGTCAGGGATTGTAAAGGAATTTAATTTTTGGTAGTTGACCACTGGTCAAAGTTTCCTGTCTTTCTTTCTGACAAAAAAGAATGGTGACGAATATTGCGATTTTGATGGATGGATGTAGCCCTTCTCTAAGTTGTCCTTGATGTATTCGTCAAGCTTTTCCTGCTCTCCTTTAGACAATAGGTATATTTTGCAGTCCAGAGTTTTTGGGGTGTCTTCCATAAAATCGATAGTGATGTCCCAGGGTTGGTGTTTGGGGTATCACTTCACCTCTTCCTTGGAAAAGACCTTCTTCCATTTGTGGTAATGTTTGGGGACTACCTGATCCCAGGTTTTCTCTTCTTTTGGCAGCACCTTTACTGCCATTTCAGTTGACATAGAGCTTCTTTTGAGAATTTCTTCATCAAATCTGTGAATGAAGAGTTCTTCCCCAGGGGTGCATAATAATGCTACCCTTTTTACCCATGCATCTTGTATGTGGGTTACTTCTGCATCCATTGTATATGAAAGGGTCTTGATGACAAGTGGTTGCATACTTTCATCAAGGGTTGTGCTTCTCCAATTGATCAATGGCTGGAAGGCAGCAAGCTAAGGATACCCTAACACCATCTTGTTATCTCCTAGATTTGTGACGAGGAATCGCATGTTCTGTTTCTTTTCCCCAGTTCGGACCTGCAGGTCAACATAGTACTTGATGATTCCTGACTTATTCTAGGTCCCATCTATATTCCACACTATATGGGGTTGTGGCAGCTTTAGTTTGCCAATCTTCATTCTTTTTAGGAGCTTGAAGTCAATAAAGTTGTCCATGGCTCCTGAATCCATGAGTACTTTTCTTTTGGCCATTATGTGTGCAGTTTGTATCAGAGTTGGGATTTGGAGACTTTGATATTGTAAGGACTGATATCGTTCTACGCTCGCAATCATGCCTGAACAAGCCCGACGCCGACAAGCCAGCGACTGACAAACGCCGTCACAGCGTCTATACACCACCAATATCAGAACTGAACATATATCACCATCGGCACACCTCTTGGACCCCATAGAACATAGATACAATGTATATAGGGCTTCAAGCCTCAACTCATTAAGATATCAGCCACTGCTGGTCAATTGCCCCTCTCTTGCTGTGCTGCTCCGATGTCCGAACCTGCTCCCGCTCCCGCATCCGTAGCCGCTCTGCGTACCACCACACCTCAGCTTATCTCAGTTATCTTAGTTCCTGTCTACTAAGTCTTCCCCTTGGGTCGACCTCTTATACTCGCAACCCCTATAATATTTACAAACAAACACATCCTTGAATTGTAACGCTGTGCGGGCTCGAAAGCACGCGCGTGAGTTTCGTGAGCCGAGAGTGGATAGGAAAGATGGAATCTATGTTCAAGGGAACACCCGAAAAGATAATCGGGTCGGAGTGGGGTGTAGGATTCGGGCCAAGTGACTATCGAAGTGAGCCGAGAGGCCTGAAGTCGACTCATTGAGCGATCAAAACGTTTCACGCGAATAAGCCCTAAAGTCGAAATGGTTAGTTTTTTATAACTCGAGTTTTCTGAAGAGATAGGTCGATCTTGAAGGAGTTGAGAAATATGATACTTAATGTCTTCTGTTTGAGACCGAGTATCGAGATTCACGCACACACGAGAAAAAGAGAAAGTGAAAATGGGGAATGGTTCCTATTGACGCGACTCTCACAGGTACTTATATATGTACAGGCTCGTAGCTAAGGTGTGTCGAAGTCATAAAAGATGAAGTCAAAAAATAAGAGGGAAGTGGTGGAAGTGGGGGAAAGTAAGTAGAATGTTCATGGAAAGGGGAGGGGTCGATGAATGGAAACACGAGGGATACGTGTGGTATGGGATTGAGTCATAAGTGAAACGGGGTAGTCGGTGAATAAGGGCAGCGTGGCCGAGTGCCAGCGCCGGAGATGATGTCGTCGCACACTAAGTAGTACAAGGAAATGGTTAGAATGATGACGGAAATGAAAGTATAGAGGGTGCACCTGTGCCTGAGACAAAGAGCGCGACACGAAGATTAGTCCAATGAGAACGAGAAAAAGCGGCATGATGTTGATCGGCCCAGAACGATGGTACGGATGGTGAAAGCAACAGTTCGAAATGAGTGTTGATGAGAGCAGAAGAATGGTGGTTATTGGAGGGGGTGGAGTACTTGAGGCCGTCGTTGTCGCAGTTGAAGTTGAGAGGTGAGGTGCTAGTGGTAGCGATCGAATGGCGTCCGATGAGGGCGGGAAAGGGGAGTGAGATTGACGAGGTAAAGAGTGACTGATGAGAGGTGGGGGTAAGAGACAAGTGTTACGGATCGGACTTTGGACGATACGCTTACTACCAGGTTCTGACTACAGTAGTAAGCTCGTGATTGTTTACATTAGTCAGGGACATTATATTTCACGTGTTATCAGTCAGCAGTAGTATCACATGTTACTTACAGCTTACTGATTACTAGGATAGCGGTACTAGGGTTCGAGCTAGATACGCTATAGGTCAACATTGTTCGGGAGGCGCTTTAAAGCCCTCCACCATTGTGTATAAGTAGTAGTCGCAGAAGACCAAGAATCGCCATCTTGGTCTTCTTGAATCATCGGTTCGAGTCTCCAATCGTTCGCCCCTAAGGAGCTAGAAGAAGCACTGCATAAGGCCCCTCTTGAAGACGCCTTCCCAGTTGCATTTCGTCGTGTTGAGTACAAGAAGACTCCACGTTCGACTTAGCAGAATTCAGAGCTGAGTACTCGCGTCTTACTCTCGCCTAAAGCAAGGCACGCGCTCACCGAAGCGTAACAACAAGGGTGAGCATGAGGCGAGGTAAGGCGATGGGGGAAGATGGGAGAGGTGAATGGCGATGTCCGAGATATGAGTGACGCGTGACGAGTCCATGGTGGCTGAGTCCTGAGACTGTCGGAAACGGCCGGTTCAAGGCCACAGACCGGGCAGCCCTTACAACGCACGTGCCCAGACTGGAGGGGTTGTGCATTTTAAAAATCCTTCCCATACTCTTCCTCCCAAGACATCTTGACCAGCTCATATTTCTCAGCTGTCGAAAGACTTGTGAGGAGGGAGGAGTGAGTGCTCTTGGGATTGGATTCCTCAGGCTCGGTTTCCTCTTCTTCTTCTTCTTCTGCCTCGCTTTCTTCAGCTTTCGCTTTGCGAGCTTTTTGCGGAGGTTTCTTGTCCTGTGGTTTATCAGGACAGTTGCAAGAGAGGTGTCCTTGTTTGTTGCAGTTAAAACAATGGCCTTCTTTCTTCTGGACTTCAACATCTGGTTTGTCCTTTGCAGTGGTTGCAGCTGCCCTTCCTTTGATTCTTTTATCACAGTTCCAATTGGAGCGGGACTGGTCTGCCCTAGTGTCCATCGCATCTGCTGCTGGCACTGGCATTTTAATGCCTAGCACTTTTGCCAGCTGGTGCAGGGTCATTTTGCCCCCACCCTTCTTCTTGCTTGGAGTTTCTTCATAAATCCCCTGAATGTTCTGGACTGTGGTGTTGTCTGAGTGGTATTGGCGTACTCTGTTGGCCCATCCTCTAAAATTCAGAGGTTGTACCACCTTATAGATGTGATCCATCATGCGATACAGAAGCTTTAACGTGAATAGGGAGAGTGTCAACTGCGCATCAATAGGATATGTTGCTTTGGGAGCTAGAGATTCAAACTGGGCAATGAAAGTGTCCACTTCATTTGGTATGAAGGTGAGGTGGCACAATTTATCTTCAGCCCTTTCTCTTGCTCTGGTATCCTGGAATGCTTGTTCAAAGCCTTGAGACACTGCTGTCCAATAGTATTCATCATTAGGGAGCCTCCCATTGTTCATTTTGCCTAAGATCCAGTTGGTCCATCTTTTGACCCAGTCCTTTACATTTGGTCCCTTGATGAATCTGAGTAGCAGGGCCGCTCACTTCATGGGTATTGCCATTTGTTCAGCATCCAAATTCATGATTCAATATAGGTTGAATTCCTGCATGAATTGGTCCATAAGCGATTGGGTATCATCAAAGTCGGTTGGGGGATTTCCTCCAAGCTTGCTGTTTGCCCCTCCAGGGCCTGCACTGGCACCTGCACCCCCGCCTGCAGGAGCGCCACCCCCTAGAGGTCCTCCTCTGGGTGTGCCCCCACCCACGGCGGGACCTCCACCTCCAGGTGTGCCCCCACCTGCTGGGGGGCCACCTCCTGGTGGTCCACTTCCTCCTGGTGGTCCTAGGGGCCCACCTCTGGAGGCACTACCTCCTGCACCTATGGCAGGGGGGTTGCCACTTCCTCCTGTTCCCATCCCTATGGTCTTTGTGAAGAATGTCTGAATAGTTGTCAGGGGTACAGCTATCATGGTTGTTGCTACGGCTGCAGTAGTGGTCTGTATTGCCATTGGAGAACTTTTTGTGTCATGTCTCTTAGCAGTTGGCACGGTATGCTAGCCTGCCTTCAACAAAGTGTTGTCTGGTGGAATTGCTGTTACTGTCATTGGTCTGATCAATCTTCTTCCCAGGTTATACAGGGAGGGGACTGGTTGGGTAGCTGTCCAATGCCTAGTCCTGCTGTCTCACTGTATGAAGTACCACTGCTCAGTACTTTCTTCGTATTCAATGGTGAGGTAAACTGCACTGAGTATATCATATACCCAATAACTTTCTTTGCCTTCAATTTCCTGCCAAAGGGCTGCTCCTTTCACGTGGCCAGGAACGTTGTTGTCTGTTCTCCTCTCGATGCTAAACGGTTTGAATCCAAGGGCAGAACAGGATTCAGAAATTCTTTGTCCCTTAGCCAGAGTGGCAGTAGGTTTGGTAGACTTAACTTAATGTTATGTCATGGTAGGGACGTTCACCCAATGTGGGTTAAGTTAATCTACTGGGATGCCACACTGAGGGTCTTGGTTTGGGTCTGGTTCTTAAGGGAAGTTCCAAGGAGGAACTTCAGTGAAAGATGTATGAGTTGAAGCAACGTCTAAGCCAATAGTGGCACTTAGAGTTCTTCAGTGAGAGGAGAGGTTCTTCAGGGTGAGAGATGGAGTATTCAACAGTCTTTGATTGCTCGAGTACCATAGAGTATAAAAAGTCAAGTCTAAGGCTACAAGCTACCTAGCAAGCCTGACTTTATAGTAAACAAGAGGATCCTAGTACTGAGTCACAATAGTGTACTAGGATTGAGTCACTGAGTCTCCATGACAACAAGACAATAAGAACTGTAGAGCGCAGTCTGCAGTAATCATGAGTAAGTTATGAAACAAAAGATATATGTGAAACAAAAGGCCCTTAACAACGGCTAGAGTTAGAGTGACTCGTATGGGAGAAATAAATAAAGAGTCACTATGACTCTAGTGTGAACAGTCACACGAGACAAAGAGAAAAGAAAATTGAGTCGTATCATAACATATATGGGGGACCACTGTGGGCTGATGAATATGCCATGGCAGGACCTATCCCCATTTACTGCCCTGAGCAACTTCACATTCTGTCTGGTTCATTCCACCACCACAACCTCCTCTTCCAGGCCCTGCGGGAGTTAGGTGATAGGGGTCTATTAGCAGAGTTAGAACAGTATCAGGTATCATTGGTGGATCAAAAGAATCTGGAGGATCAGATCCTTTAGTTGGAGACACAACTTACAGTATTGAAAAGGAAGCAATATGAGTGCATTTTATGTATGGAGAAGGGACAATTGTGGGAAAGGGCAATGAACACTACCACATGAGTGCTTCTCTCCCTCACCATCGATAATGAAGAACAACATGGGCATCATGTGTGAGGAGGGGGTCATGTGACAAATAGAGATATCACCAGTGATGTCATAGATGATGTCATGGTAGGGTGACATAGAAGCTGACTGGGTGCAGTATGACATCATTACTACTTACAATTGCTCAGACATAGTAGTATATTCTGTAATGTTCTATTGTATTCCATGTCATTCTCCATTGTTCTAGTCATTGTTCTCATAGTGACTCATATGGGTTGACTACTTGTATAAATACCAGTCAGATATAGGACTCAGACCCTAAGTCTAAGTCTCTTGAAATCTCAGCAACAGTACTCTTTCCTCTCTGCTAAGACAAAGATTGAGTGAACACTTTTGTGCTTAGTAATCCCACCTTCCCCTTCTAGCATGAACATTCTCATGCCACTGGCATCTACCAATCCTTCAACTCTGAGACTAAGTTAACAAGTCTCATGTTCAAATCACCTAACCAGATGTCACATGACTAGCTCAAGTTGAGCAGCCAGATAGCACCGCTGATGCTACAAAAGTAGTATATTTTATTTTTATTTTTGAGCAAATTTTCCATATCCACCACACATTATGCTATAAGTGTACACTACACTACAATCAATAGTGCTGATTCCAACATGGCATTGCATACACTTGTCTCATACCAGTAACATATCAAATGTATCTATTCAAATGATATACAGTAGTGTGTGCTAATGAGTACTATAAAAGTCACCTATGATTCACTGGAACTTAAAGCATCATTTGTCCCCTACTCATCATTGTCACTTGTTACTGGTGGGGATATCACCTATTGATACCCCTAAAAATGGCAAAAGAAAACTTAAGGATTCACATTGTAGACAAAGGGAGAAGCTCCTAGCTGAGTTAGCAGCCAAGGGAACCATCTCCAATGTGGACCAAGAGTGGCTGGATGGTGAAGCCAACCTGGTGGATAAGATGCACATTTTAGATGCTTTAAACAATTCCATCAACTACAAGAGTGGTATCCATGTATTGAGCATAGGCAACCAGGCAATAGTCTACATATTGATAAAACTTGATGATGGTGGTGGTGGTAAGCATGGGATAAAGCGAAAGCATAAGTGTCAAGTGTGTGGCCCCCCTAGTCCCAACTCATGCTAAGGCACTCCACATAGCATTAACCCTCTCCCATTATACAGTGGATAAGGATGACCCCTTCTATTAGAAAGCTGAATTGGTGCTGGAGGAACTTAGAAAATGGGCATGGGCACTTGGCATGGAAAATATGAGGGAAACTAAAATTATAAGCTATTTTGGTCAGTAGATACAGTACAGCAACTTACTACAATGAAATGGCTGTGGAGTAGATTAGTCACCCTTTGTCACATATAACACAATTTGATGTCTCTACAAAGGTCCATACACCTCAATAATCCATACCCCTAGGCCATTCCTAAGGGGGTATGGTTTATCAAGGAAATGACTATATAGCACAAGGCACAAAACTTCAGGATGGCTCCTAAGATTAAGGGAAAGCTAACAGTAGGGGTTAGAAGATGAGAGGAAAGCATACAGGGATAAAAGGGCAAGCCTTGTGTATTTGCTAGTAGTAAAGACAAAGACAAGACTAAGGAAACTAGGTAGTAAAAGTACAGGTTTATATACTACAGTTCCCAGCCACATGTTGATAAGTGCTAAGCACACTTAGCAGCTCTATAGACTACTTAGTGCTTAGGGCACTATAGAGTAGATTAGATTATGGACTTATGATCTTGGACATCTAGATACATATTTACACTTATCTATGACATCAATCACTGTACAATGACATCATATGGACTACTTTGGACTTGTTATTGTACTACCTCCCTTATTGTTATCATTATCTCTGATGTCAGTATAATATCATTGTTCTAGGCAACTTATTGTTCTAAGTCACCTTTGTTCTTGGTATGGGACTCCTTTAGTCCCCTCTTTTGTCTCTATTGTACTAGTGATGCCTTATATTCTAGTTACACACTGTGACAGTGTCACCCTTGTAGTAGTATAAGTAGAGGACCATATATGCTCCTAGCCCCCAGTTCTATCACTCATACTGGTATGCTAGGTAAAGTCTCTCTCCTGTAATATTAGTTCTATCACTCATACTGGTGTGCTAGACAACCCTCAGATCTTCACTGACAACAGTTGCTATCTCTGCACTCTCCATTCACACTCTCAGTCTCCATCAACCCTGTGAGTACCTGTATGCTGTTCATCACCACAACCAATAGCTATTGTAATAGTTATAAGTTATAATGTGTCAATACTAGGGCTAGTGTACTAGGGATCGGTTAGCAATGAGTCACAAGAGACAAGTCATATATGAAGATGAGTCAACAGGTTAGTGAGTCATAGAGAAAGGTAGGGCATAACATAAGTTATATAAGAGTGATGAGTAAAGGAAGTATAGTAAAAGAAAAATGAGTCTATGGTGAGTCCAGATTATAACAGTACTAGGGTTTGAGCTAGTTATGCCATAGGTTAGTTATCATTTAAGAGGAGCTTTAAAGCATCCTCTAACATATATAAGTAGTAGTCATAGAAGACTAAGATACACCATCTTGGTCTTCTTGAATCATCACTTCCTCCTTCATCTCTTAAAGTCTCTTGATCTCCAAAGTGTCACGGATGGGCCCTGGGCCATTGGACTTATCAAATAGGAGTAGCATCATCGCGCATGAACTCTTACTTACTGGTTATGACTACAGTAGTAAGTAGTAATTAGTCATGGACTTGTAGTATCAGTCAGCACTCAAGCAGTCACATGTGATTGCTGAGTGATTCCTAGGACAGTGGTAATAGGGTTTGAGGTATTACTGCCATAGGATAGTCAACATTTGAGAGGTGCTTTAAAGCCCTTGTGTAACTGTATAAATAGTAGTCATGGAAGACCAAGAAATGCCATCTTGGTCTTCTTTGAATTGCCATTTCTATCTCCTACTGAATCCTCCATTCACTTCTTATCGCCTTGTGTGTTCTTGTAAGTCACCATCTCATGCTCTACATATGTTACGATACGACCTATTTTTGGCTTTGATGACCATGTTCTCATAGGAGTCATAATGACTCTTGCCCGTTATTAAGGGGCTCATATCTTTTGTTTTAGAACTCAGCTTGTGATTACTGTGGACTGCACTCCACAGTTACTAGTTTACTTTAACTCAATCCTAGGATGCTATTGTGACTCAATCCTAGGATCCCCAACTACTATAAAGTCAGGCTTGCTAGGTAGTATGTAGCCTTAGACTTGACTTTTTGTACTCTATGGTACTCGAGCAATCAAAGACTGTTGAATACTCCATATCTCACCAAATGAACCCTCTCCTCTCACTGAAAGATCCTAAGTCCCACTATTGGCTTAGGCTGACCTTTCAACTCGTACATCTTCACTGAAGTTCCTCCTCGGAACTTCCCTTAACAACCAGAACCAGACCCTTAGTGCAGCATCTCAGTAGATCGACTTAACCCACATTGGGTGAACATCCCTACCATGATGTAACATTAAGTCAAGTCTATTGAACCTATTGCCACTCTGGCCAAGGGATGAAGAATCTCAGAATCCAGATCAGTTGCTGGATTCAAACCGTTTCCCATCGAGAGGAGAACAGATGACAATGTTCCTGCCCACATAAAAGGAGCAACCCTTTGGCAGGAAATCAATGGTGAAGAAGGTTTCTGGGTATACGACATACTCAGTGCAGTATACCTTGCCATCGAATATGAAGAAAGTACCGAACAGTGGTACTTCATACAGTGAGACAGCAGGACAAGAAAGTGGATAGCAATCCAACCAGTCCCCTCCCTGTATAACCTGGGAAGAAGATCAATCAGACCAACAACAGTGCAAGCAATTCCACCAGACAACACTCCTTTGAAGGCAGGCTAGCATACCATGCCAACTGCTAAGAGACGTGATACAAAAAGTTCTCCAATGGCAACACAGACAACCACCACAACAGCAGCAACAGCAACTACAACAGCCATTCCACTGTCCACAATACAGACATTTTTCACCAAAACAGGAACGGGAATAGGAGGAAGCGGAAACCCCCCTGCTAGCACTATAGCAGCAGGAAGTGGTCCCTCCAGAGGTGGGCCCCCAGGACCACCAGGAGGAAGCAGACTGCCAGGAGGTGGCCCCCCAGGAGGTGGGGGCGCACCTGGAGGCAGAGGTCCCACCACAGGCAGGGGCACAGGTGCCGGCGCAGGCCCTAGAGGGGCAAATGGCAAACTTGAAGGAAATCCCCCAACCGACTTTAATGGGACCCAATTGCTTGCAGACCAATTCATGCAGGAATTCAACCTGTATCGTATCACGAATTTGGACACTGAACAGATGGCAATACCCATGAAGCAAGTGGCCCTGCTGCTCGGATTCATCAAGGGGCCAAACGTAAAGGACTGGGTCAAGAGGTGGACCAACTGGATCCTAGGTGAAATGAACAATGGAAGACTCCCAAACGATGAATATTATTGGACAGCAGTGTCTCACAGCTTCAAACAAGTGTTCCAAGATACTGGAGCAAGAGAAAGAGCTGAAGATAAATTGCGCCACTTGGCCTTTATACCAAATGAAGTGGATGCATTCATCACTCAATTTGAATCTCTTGCTGCTGAAGCAACGTATCCTTTGGACACTCAGTTGACACTCTCCTTATTCACATCAAAACTTCCCTATCACATGATGGATCATGTCTACAAAGTGGTACGCCCCCTTGATTTCAGAGGATGGGCTGATGGAGTATGCCAGTACCACTCGGACAACACTGCAGTCCAGAATATTCAGGGGATTTATGAGGAAACTCCAAGAAAGAAAGGCACGGGCAAGGTGAACCCTGTGCAATTGGCAAAGATGCTAGGCATCAAAATGCCAACCCCGGCTTCAGATGCAATGGATACTCATGCAGATCGCTCTTGTTCCAACTTCAATTGTAAAGGAACAAAAGGGAGGGCAGCTGCAACCACTGCGGACAAGCCAGATGTTGAAGTCTAGAAGAAAGAAGGCCATTGTTTCAACTGTAACAAGCAAGGACATCTCTCGTGCAATTGTCCAGACAAAGCAAAGGACAAGAAACCCCCTCAAAAGGCTCACAATGCTAAGGCTGAAGAAAGTGAACATGAGGAAGAATCTGAAGAGGAACAGTCTGAAACTGAATCCAACCCTACTAATATGCAATCATCCCTCATTAAAAGCCTTTCAACAAAGGAAAAATATGAGTTGTTGAAGCAGGCTTGGGATGCTGAACATAGGAAGGATTTTTAAAATGCACAACCCCTCCGGTCTGGGCATGTGCATTACAGTTTAAAGATGTGTTTGTTTGTAAATATTGAAGTCTCCAAATCCCAACTCTGATACAAACTGCACACACAACAGCTAAAAGAAAAGTTCTTGTGGATTCAGGAGCCACGGACAACTTTATTGACTTTAAGCTCCTAAAAAGAATGAAGATTGGCAAACTAAAGCTGCCACAACCCCGCATTGTGTGGAACATTGATAGGACCCAGAATAAGTCAGGAATCATCAAGTACTATGTTGACCTGCAAGTCCAAACTGGGGAAAAGAAACAGAAAATGTGATTCCTTGTCACCAATCTAGGAGATAACAAGATGGTGTTAGGGTACCTATAGCTCACTGCCTTCCAGCCATTGATTGATTGGAGAAGCACAACCCTTGATGAAAGCATGCAACCACTTGTCATCAAGACCCTTTCATATACAATGGACACAGAAGTGATCCACATACAAGATGCGTGGATCAAGATGGCTGCATCGATATGCACCCCTGGGGAAGAACTCTTTGTGCATCGAGCTGATGAAGAAATCCTCAAAAGAAGCTCTACATCAACCGAAATGGGAGTAAAGGCTCTGCCAAAAGAAGAGAAAACCTGGGATCAGGTAGTCCCGAAACACTACCACAAATGGAAGAAGGTCTTTTTGGAAGAAGAGGTGAAGTGATATCTGGAACACCAGCCATGGGATATTGCTATTGATTTTACAGAGGATGCCCCAAAAACTCTTGACTGCAAAATATACCTGTTATCTAAAGGAGAGCAAGAAAAGCTCAATGATTACATCAAGGATAACTTGGAGAAGGGCTATATCTGTCCATCAAAATCACAGTACTCATCACCCTTCTTTTTCGTTAGAAAGAAAGATGGAAAACTTTGACTGGTAGTGGACTACCAAAAACTGAACTCCTTCACAATCCCCAACCGCTACCCACTTCCTTTAATACAGGAACTGGTAGACAAAGTGAAGGACACCAGGTTATTTACCAAAATGGATGTATGAGCAGGATACAACAATATCTGCTTCTGAGAAGGTGATGAGCCAAAAGCCGCCTTCAAAACTAATCTAGGACTTTTTGAACCAACAGTAATGCCATTTGGGCTGAAAAATGCCCCTGCAGTATTTCAGTGGATGATGAATATGCAGTTTAATGACCTCACAGCAACTGGTCAAGTAATCATCTATATGGACAACATCCTTATCACAACAAAGAAGGATGAAGAAGAACATCACAAGTTGGTTAATAAAGTCCTTGAACACCTTCAAAAGCTAGACCTCTACTTAAAGCCCAGTAAATGCCTCTTTGGAGTAGAGCACATTGAATTTCTAGGAGTAATCCTGGAAAAAGGAACCATTACCATGGATCCAGTCAAAGTCACTGGAGTAGCAGAATGGAAAACACTGAAAACTACTAAGGATATTTGGGCTTTCCTTGGATTCTGCAACTTTTACAGATGATTTATCTGTGGATTTTCCTTTATTGCAAAGGCACTAAACGACCAACTAAAGAAAGGCGTTCAATGGAACTGGGGGCCAAGAGAACAAAGCACTTTTGAAACACTGAAGAAGCGAATATGTGAAGAACTGGTTTTGATACAACCAGACCAGAAGAAACCATTTGAGGTTGAAGTCAATGCCTCAAATTATGCAGTAGGAGCTGTCCTAATGCAAAGAAACGATGAGGGAGTGCTCCACCCAGTAGCATTCTTTTCAAAAACCATGAATGACACCCAAAGAAACTATGATGTCTATAACAAGGAGCTTCTAGCCCTTGTGGAAATGTTTCAACATTGGAGACATTTCTTGCACCAACCAGCATTCAAAGTAAAGGTGCATACAGACCACGCAAATCTGTTATACTGAAAGAATCCAGGCGATCACAACAGAAGAGTAGCAAGGTGGCATGCAGAACTCATGGAATATGATTTCGAATTAATCCACATATCCGGGAAAAAGAACGGTTGGGCAGACATGTTGTCACGACGCCCTGACTACGAACAAGGCGAAGAAGACAACAAGGCATTGGTGGTTCTACCACCTATCTTGTTCAGCTTCGCACAAATGATGGGGTCAGAATATTACAACCCCAGCAACCAGAAAGAAAGGGAGCACTATAGTGCAACAATAGATCAGCACAAGTACCAGTCCCTTCAGAACCAGGTGAAAGAAGACCAGCAGACAAACAAAAGAAGCCAGAAGCAGCTCAGAAAATGGTCAAACACCTATGCACTCACCAAATTAGTCAGAATTTGGTGGAAAATCGAAAATGACACAGAGCGGATCGTTGTTGCCAGAGACAACAATCTGAAGAGGGGGGTAATTCACTTTTACCATGATACCCCATCTGCCAGACACCTGGGAATTATGAACACTTACACCCTGGCAAAGTGAGACTTCTGGTGGCCAAAGATGAAAGAAGATGTGGAGCAATATGTGAAGGGATGCGGAGCATGCCAGGCTAATAAAATCAACACACAGCTGCTCAAACCAGCAATGATCCCCATTACTCCAGTAAACTCCCTGCCATTTGAAACAGTCGCCATGGACTTCATCACGAAGTTACCACTATTGGGCAAATACGACATGATCCTTACAATCATGGATCACGATTGCAGTAAAGCAGCAGTATTTATACCATGCCAAGAAACAATTACTGCAGAAGGGGTAGCGGAACTCTACCTGAAACACATATACACCCAGTTTGGTGTCCCAAAGAAGATTATCTCTGACCGAGATACCCGATTTATGTCACACTTCGCCAAAGGCCTGTGCAAAGCGTTGAAAATACACCAAAACATTAGTACAGCATATCACCCAAGAACTGATGGCCAGTCAGAAAGGACAAACCAATGGCTCAAACAATACCTTCAATTCTGGTGCAACAAAAGGCAAGATGATTGGCATAAGTACTTGCCAATGGCGGAATTCGCACATAACCAATGGCCGAATGCTACAACACAGAAAACCCCATATGAAATGCTCATAGGGTATACTGAAGATCAAAATTATGACCAAAAGCAAGGTCCCTTTGGTGGAAGAAAGGCTTACAGCCATAGAAAAGGCATGGACAGATGGCCACGAAAATATCATCAAAGCTCAAAGGATGATGGCTATCACACACAAAGGGAACAAAAGGTTCCACCCATACAAAGAGGGAGATCAAGTATAGATTGAAGGAACGCACCTCAAGACCCTGTACCCAGTGGCTAAACTTGGGCCAAAACAGCACGGACCTTTTAAGGTTCTGAAACAGTTATTGGAAGCAGTATACTGCATGGAGTTGCCAAGACAATGGAAGATTCACAATGTGTTTCATGCGAATCTAATAACTCCATATAAGGAAACGGAACTCCACAGACCAAACTATACCTGACCATCACCCAATATCATCAACGAAGAACCTGAGTACAAGGTCGAGAAGATTCTAGATGCGCAGCAATGTGGGAAAGGGCACAAACTCTACTACCTAATTAAGTGGAAAGGCTATCCCATGAGTGACAGTTCATGGGGAAAAGCAGAAGATGTCCACGTGGACAAGCTGATAGCAGAGTTCGAAGCAAGAAGGAAACCAAACAAGACCAAAGGTCGCAAAATGTATATAAGATGGGCCAAGACAACAGAAACAACCCATCTTCCTTCTCACTATACTTCCTCCACTCCTATCATGTCCACTACATCTGCTCCCGCTAGCCTTGTCCCAACGCTCCAACTCCCTTCCTTACCAGCTCCTGTATCAATCACTGAGACTCACAGTGAGCCCAGCAGCACTCTTACTCCTCAGCTGGCTATCCAGAGTGTTCCAGTCGTGGAGCACGGAGATGACACTACTACCCAACACCCTGGATCTGAGGCTGAGGAAGAGAACTATCTTCCACCTGCTGGCTACATCCATAATGACCCCCACTCCCAGCTCTTTTACCCCATCTACATTGCCAACCCCAGGTTCGGACTAGACAGGACAGAGCCAAGAATAGTCTTGGCTAAGTCTATCATGTATGCCTCAGACTACACCACTGTTACAGGTACTCTGGGCATAGGGCAAGAGAAGCACACCATTGAGGTGCATGTTGGGAGAAGGGCATGTATGTATGCCCACATTACCAAAGAAATGTGGAGGCAGTTGTTGCGCCACCACCAGAGAGAATTCATGGTGAATAGGGCCCTTAATGAGATAGGTGACCCCTGCTTGCACGCTGAGGTCAACAGGTTCCATGGCAAGAGGGAACTGAAGGGCACCCTGGAGAGCCTTCTTCATGACACACAGAAGAAGGTTGACAAAATCATGAAGGAGCTGGTGGTTACTGACCAGGAGTACGAGGTGTGCATTTCCCTTATGTGGCATTGGGCTATTTGTAGCTGTTCGTCCCTCCAGTCATCGGTCACCTCCTTCCACGACTTCTTCAGCTTCATCAGGGCCTCATACTGTTCCCTGGCGTGTGTGGACGTCTGCACCATGGTCGAGAGCTCACCAAAAGTCGTCGACTTCAGCGGTGGTGAAGGGGCAGTCGGGGATGGGTTCTCCGGTCTCCATGTGGAGAATGTGCCAGAGAGTGGGCTGGCCATCGGTGTCTGGGGACAGTCTGGTGCTGGCTGCTCCATGTCCTTGAGCAGGGAATCGAGCGATGGTGCTGTTGAACTCAGCTTCGGTAATGGGTCCCTTGGACCCGGCTCTGTCTCTCGCAGCCACGACGACCTCTTCGGCATTGGTGGGGCTTGTTGATGCCCGCTCTTCCTCCAGCTCGCAGGCAAAAATCCTCTCAGGGGTTCCAAGGTAGTATGAAGACGTCGAGAGGGCGGCATTTGGGGTAGAGGGCATAGATGGTTTGGAGGTGATAGTGGTGGTGGTATGAGGAGAGAATGAGATATCGTTGTAGGTCTTTCCACTCCTTATAAGTGTTTTTGATGCGGCCCTTGAACGTTGGTACTCCGCGAGGGCTTTGTCGGCGAATAGATCTTCCCGGTTGACCCACTGATTCTCCGAGTCGGGGTAGCCCCTCCATTTGACCAGGTATTGCTTCTTTCGCCCTCTGCTGAAATGCCGTTCGTCTAGGACCTTCTCAATTTCGTATTCTTCTTCCCCGTCTACCAAATCAGGTGGTGGCCGCTGGTAGTTTTTCCCATGAAGTGGGGTCTCGTGGTACTTGGTGAGAAGATCCACATGGAACACTATGTGAATTTTCCATTGTGGAGGAAGGTTGAGCTGATAGTTGACTGGGGACATCACCTGTTTTATCGTAAAAGGTCCGTGTCTTCAAGGAGCGAGTTTCGCCGTTGGTTGATGAGTGCGTAAGTGGCATCCTTCTAGCCACATGAGATCTCTGGGTCGGAATTTTGGACCATTCTTGGCTTTAACCCATGATTGCTGTGCTTTGATGATCAATTCTTGGGCGCGTTTCCGAGCTTCTCAGAATTGTTCGGCCCTGAGTGTTACCTATGGGATGGGTGATGGTTTATCCGTCCAATCAGCTCATGGGTTGTACCCCATGAGGAGGTTAAAGGGTGACTCTCGTGTGTATTCATGTGGCCAATTATTATGCGCGAATTCTGCGAGAGGTAGATATCCGCACCAATTATCCTGTCATTCATTTGCCCAAAAGCGCAGGTATTGTTCTACCCATTGGTTCATTCGTTCTGATTGTCCGTTGGTTCGCGGGTGATATGCCGTGGAGATATTCTGTTTGATGTCTAGTACCCTGCAGAGTTCCTTCGTGAATCTGCTGGCGAAACGGGGGTCGCAGTCACTTATGATTTTCGTGGGAAGTCCGAAGCGGGTGAAAACGTGTTTCAGGTAGAGATTGGCGACTCCTTCCGCGCTAATCTCTTCGTTACAGGGTACAAAAATCGCCGCTTTACTGCAATCGTGGTCCGTGATTGTCAGTATTGTGTCGTATCCTTGAGATGGGGGTAACTTAGTTATGAAATCGAGGGCTATTGTTTCAAATGGCATTGCTTCCAGTTTAGGATATATGGGATTGAGGGGTGCTTTGTTTCGGCCGTGTTGAACTTTAATGCGTTGACACTCAGTGCATCCTTTGACGTATTCCAGGGCGTCCTTTGCCAATCCCGGCCACCAATAGGCACGTCCTGCCAGCTGGGCGGTTCTTTTAATTCCTGGGTGTCCATGAGCAGGAAGATCATGGTGGTCATGCAGTATACATCGCTTATTGTGAATACCCCTGGTCACTACTTGTTGCGCGTCTTTGTACCAGATTCCATCTATCTTCTTGAGGCAGTGTGCATCCACCCATGGTGTTAAAATGGTTTCGTTTTGTTCGTATACGGGGTCTTCCAATGTGGTGTCTCTTGGAGTGAGGTAATCTTTGGTGGTCCATATTCTTTCTACGCTGGCACCGTGTATAAAGACTCTGTCTGTTAAGGCCTAGCAGGGCCTTGCTGTGCGACGTGCACCGAGGGTACGAGGGGGACAAGGACAGGGTACAAGGACAAGGTGCTTGGTAAACGGTAACCAAGGCCGAGGGAGTTCTGAGAGACGAAGGTCCGCGAGGGACGACCAAGGAGCAAGAGTTCGAGGGGTAAGTCAATAGACTTAGTGACGAGGTACAAGGGGCTTCGGTCAGATGGCCGAAGTACGAGGGACTAAGTCGAGCGACTTAGGGTCTGTGTGTGCGCGTTGTTATAGCACAAGTGCAAAGCTTCGAGGTGGCTCCCAACTAAGGGAAGACCGACAATGGTGATGAGACGACGAGAAGGGAGCACACAGAGAGGAGTGGACAGGTCTGGTATTCGCTAGTATGATAAACGAAGACAAGACTGGGGAATAAGCGTATACATGGTCAAGCTTATATAGGTAGTTACTCCGGGTCCGTCCCATGAGGAGGGTACTAATAGGGGACAATAGGAGACGCAAATGGGGAAGAGGTAGAATAGGGAACAAGGGGAAGCGTAGAAGGAGAAAGGAATAAAAGGGGAATCGGAGTAGGAAGGCGTACATGGTAATGAGTCAACAAGTTAGTACTCCGAGGAAGTCCGAGTGTATGTCAAAGTGAAGTAGTAAAAGAAAAGAAAGTCCACGGTGAGCCGGATCACGACACTGTCGGGTAATACCGTGACATTACTGTTATCTCCTTCTCCTTGGTCGTAGTCTGGTCTTCGCAATAGCGTGTCTGCTCTGCCATTTGCTGATCCTTTGATGTGGTGAATTTCGAAGTCGTATTCTGATAGTTCAAGTACTTCCCTTGCCACCCTTTGGCTGATCTTTTGAGGGGTTCTCCAATATTGTAGGTTCATGTGGTCCGAGAAGACTTTCGTTCAATGTGGTGATCCTGCGAGCAGCGGTCACCAATGTCAGAATGCCTTGACTATTGCCAACAGTTCCAGGTCGTAGATGTCATAATTTCGTTCCGCTTCGTTGAGTGTGGTTGAAAAGTAGCTGATAGGATGTTGCTTCCCGTCATCTTTTCGTTGTAGTAGTACTGCTCCTATTGCGAACCCTGATGCATCAACCTCTAGTTCAAATGGTTTACTCAGCTGTGGGTGTGCCAATACTGGTTCTGACGTAATGAGCTTTTTGAGTTTATTGAACACATCGTGTTCCGTTCCTGTCTATACCCATTCCACTCCTTTCTTGGTTAATTGGTTTAGGGGTTTTGCGTGATGTGAAAAGTTTTGAATGAATGCGCAATAAAAGTTGCAAAAGCCTAAGAATGATTGGACATCTTTGACTTTGGTGGGTGTCGGCCAGTCCTTGATGCCGGAAATTTTGACAGGGTCCATGCATGTCACCCCCTTTTCAAGGATTACCCCCAGGTAATCCATACAAGGTGCACGGAATAAGCACTTTTCTAGCTTATAGTAGAGGTCATGCTTAGCTGATATTTCCAGTACGTCTTTGACTGCCGCTATGTGGTCGTCCATACTTTTCCCTATGTGTGTTGCGATACCGATGTCGTCCATGTATACCCTGATGGTTGTTCCTCTGAGTTCGTGTTTAGCAATGATGTCCCGACATATGTGGTTCAACATTGTCTGGAATGTGGCAGGGGAGTTTGTTAGTCCGAAGAACATTACCGTGGGCTCAAACAGGCTGTATTTAGTTTTGAATGCCGCTTTTTCCTCGTCTCCTTCCCTGATCCATATGTTGTTGTAGCCCCACCGTACATCGAGCTTGGTGTATATGTGTGCATTGCTGAGGTCTGTAATGAGGTCAGTGATGAGGGGTAGGGGATATTGGTTGCGTATTGTGAATGAATTGAGGCGTCTGTAATCCTGTACCAGCTGTAGCTTTCCATCCTTCTTCTTGACGAAGAAGAAGGGTGATGCGTATGGAGATTTGGATGGTTGTATGTATCCTTTACTGAGTTGTTCCATTAGAAAGGCCTGAAGAGCTTGATCCTCTTCCTGTGTGAGTGGGTAGACCTTACAGTCTATAGCTTTAGGTGCTCCTTTCTTAAGTTGTATTTCATGATCCCACACCCGTGAAGGTGGGAATTGGTGTGATGCTTCTTTGTCGAAGAGTTTGTGGTATGCGGTGTAGTAGTGTGGTAACTCAGCTTTTGTAGTATATTGCTTTGCTTGGATTGCTAATTCTGTAGAGGTGGTTCTCCCTTCTACGAATTCTTCTTCTTCCAGTTGGGCAATGATTTGATCTTTCTGTATTTCGGTTATAGCTTTTGCGATTGTTGGTCGTACAATCCTGGGGTTGACGGTTCTAAGGACAACTGGTAGTGTGTCTTCCTTGATTACCGCGTGCCTCCAGCTAAAGGTTGGTTCGTATGTGGCTAGCCAAGGATATCCGAATACTATGTCTTCACTGCCGATGTCTGTGATGAGGAACCTCATTTCCTTGTGGATTCCTTTTGTTTGTATGTCCAGATCTACATAATGAGTGATTAGTCCTGCCCTGTTTTCGGTATTGTCAATGTTCCATATCTTTTTGGGCTGTTCCAGCAGCTTCATTCCAATTCCCATCCACTTTACGAAAGCGGGTCGTAGGAAGTTGTTGGTGGCTCCTGAGTCCACCAGTGCTCTAATGTTGGCCATGGCATAATTTGTGCAAATTGATACTGGAATTCTCATAGAACGGTAGCGAGTTATGATCACAGAATTACATTTTACTGCCCTTACCCAGGCCGATGGGTTCAGGCGCTTCGAAAATCCTCCCTCTTCCATAGATCCTGTAGTATGAGGTCTTTTACCCCGTCTTCTTCTGCGGCCACCCCCTTCATCCATTGGTCAGCGCGTTGCTGCGGGGTTTCTGCTCTTGCTGCCCTGACGGGTTCTTCCTCTCTTTCGTCATGATAGACATCAGTCCTTCGGCTGTTACTGGGTTGGTTGTAGGTGTGCTGCGGGCAATTCCAACTGAAGTGTCCTTTCTGCCTGCAGGTATAGCAAATCACTTCCCTTATGTCGCGTCGGCCTCCTCATCCTCATCCTACGAATCATCCTCTTGGTGGTGGATTTTGGGGGTGGGCTCGGTCCCAGTTACCTTGGATCTCTTCGGCTCCTGTGAGTCTTCCTCGTACTTGGTCCGCTGACGTATCCATGGCATTTGGGTCTCGTAGTATGTTACAAGGGGGTCCCCATCCTGTACCCCTTGTATTTCTCCAGGTTGTGTTGCTGCCTCCTTGTGGCCTTGCTTGGTTGGTGAGGCCTCGGTGTTGCTCTAACCGGGCCTTCATGTGTATATACTGTTGCTGTCTCCTGATGACCACTTCCTTCCATTCCTGAAAGGTTTGTGGATTGTCATATGTGTACGCTTTCTCGTACAGGTCGCGGGGTAATCCATCCGTGAATAGATCCATCGTAAGCGGTGAATCCAGTCGATAGTTAGCTTGACGTGCTAACTGTTCAAATTGCGTGACATACGCGTCGATATCTCCTCCTGTCATCTTGATGCCTCTTTTGAGCATGGCTTGGGCTTGTTCTTTTTCGAGTATGTTTGAGAACCGCCTATTGAAGGCCGTGATGACTTTGATCTATAGGCGTGGGTCGGCGTTGGCGATCCCGGCGGTGACTTGTCAGTTAAGCCATCTGCTGGTCTCCATGATCCAGTTGTTAACGTCCTTTCCTTGGATATATGTGAGAAATAACATAGCTCGTCTGTATGAGTTGGCCATGATGGGGTTGTTATTGTTAATACCCCAGTATAACTCCCACTGGGTGAGGAATTCCTCGGTCTTGTGTCGATCTCCTTTGAATACTTCTGGGGCGTTACCAGCGAATTTGTCGGAGTGATGCCCTCCGGGTACTCCAATTGGTCCAGCTCTGGGCATTCCTCCACCTAGGGGTCCTCCTCCTCCTCCCGGTGGTCCTCCATGTGGGGATCCTCCCCCATGTGGTGGTCCTCCTGCTCCTGGAAGTCCTCCATTTCCTGAAGGAGGGTCTGGTTGATCTGGTCCGATTGCTCGGAATAATGCGGCGTCATCCGCCATCATGACGTGTCCCATTTCAGGATGAATGGGAAGTGTAACCTCCTGGGTTTCTGTTAACGTAGCCATTGGAGGATGGATGGTAATTTGCTCAGCTCTTTCAATAAGCTCTGGCTCCAATGGTTCTAATGCTTGCGCGGGTTCTTCGTCTGATTCATCGTCCGATGTTTTGGGGCCTTCTGATGGTGCGGAGGCACTCTGGTTCTCTCCGTCGATAAGTCCCCAGTCGTTTCTTGCGACTACTTCTTCTTCATAGATGTCGCACCCATATCTGTAGGGTAGAGTGTCGATAACTCTCCACTCGTCATCTTCTTGGTCGACTCTGCACCAACAAGTCCATTCAAAGTTGAACTCAACTGGTCGTGGTCCGTGTGCCCCTCTGATTAGGTATCCTTCTACTCCGTTAATACTACCCCAACTGGCTTCTTTGAGATATCGGGTTGGTACGTTTCTTGCCCCTCTCCATGGGATCTCATATGAGTGGAATCCTTCTCGGATCCAAAGTTCTCTTGTGGATACTCACGCCACGATGGTAAGATCTTGGTCTTAATGTTATGCTTCGGTAAGCATGGGCCTTGCTTTAGGCGATAGTATGACGTGAGTACTCAGCTTTACGACTCTTGAAGTCAAACATGGGATCCTAAGTCCTAACACATTGATGTCTTGCAACTGGGAAGGCTTTCTTGGTAAGCCTTATGCAGTGCGCTCCTTCCAGGTCCTCAGTTCTTCTAGCGTGGTGAGGAGTTAGAAACCGATGATTCAAGAAGACCAAGATGACGATCCTTGGTCTTCTGCGACTACTACTTATACACGATGATAGAGGGCTTTAAAGTGCCTCTCGAATGATGTTGGCCTATAGCGTATCTAGCTCGAACCCTAGTATCGCTATCCTAGTAATCAGTAAGCGTAAAGTACCATGTGATACTACTGCTAACTGATAACATGTGAAAGATAAAGTCCCTGACTAATGTACACAATCACAAGCTTACTACTGTAGTCAGAACCTGATAGTAAGCATATAAGTCCGTTCCGTGACACAGCTGGTGGTACTAAGCCAAATGTATGGACCCATCTTGGACTCCTGATATGTCAACACACAACTGGGAAGGTATACTTAATAAGACCTTATGCAGTGCCGATCCAGATGATACTCCACTTATGCCTTCTAGAGTGCAAGTTGTGATAGAGGTGAAACCAATGATTCAAGAAGACCAAGATGTCAATCCTTGGTCTTCTGGTGTATGTATTTATACAAGCAAAGAGGTCACTTTAAAGCTCCCCTCGAACAATGTTGACCTATAGTGTATCTAGCTTGAACCCTAGTATTGCTATCCTAGTAATCAGTAAGCAACTAGTAATACTAAACTACTAATGCTAACTGATAACATGTGAAAGATAAATGTCCCTGGCTAATGTAACAATTCACATGCCTACTATCATAGTCAGAACCTAGTAGTAAGTGTTTATAGTCCAGTCCATAACACTGATAAAGCATAACACCCTCCCTACTCACATACCCTCTCCAATACATGCAATGCACATAGCTATGCATATGCTAATGTGTTGTTATGGAGTGCAGCAGATAGTATTGTGGGAAAATATGAATAGCATGTGAATGCAGATAAGAGGATATTGCAAGTGTAAGCTCCTATTTACCTACAGTAGTTTGTGTATTTATACATTTATTCTGCTTAATAATATTTTACCCATATTGGCAATGGATGCCACCCAACACAATGCATACACCTCCCTATACCCCTATATAACCACCTTCTCTCTTGTACCCTGCTCTGTCATTGTTTAGCTATTACCCTTAGCCTTACACCTACCCCTATATTCCAATGTATCACCCACCTCCCACTTAGAAATCAACTTAGTTTTTTTTTCTTGCATGATCCCACTGAATAATTGACTTAAACTTTTTTTCACTAGCCATGCTTGATATATATCATTGAAATATTCTAAGTGGCTGAACTTTTGGAAATGTTCTGTGTTTAATTCAGACTTTTGGTTATAGCTAAACCTTTTTGTGTCACATGTATCTGCAGAATTACACCAACTTACAAATAGGAAGGGGTGCCAAAGGTGATTATCTCACACATCCAATGATACACAGGACACATTATTTATGCAGTATTTAACTCTGGAAATAAAATATAAAAGACAAAAATATTCCAAAAAGCGCGAAAGCGGACCGCCTCGTGGGAATGTAGCCAACTCGCCCGCGTGAGAATCTCACGATGTTAGAGTCATAGGGACGGGAAGTGCCGGATGGCGGGGTAATACGGAGAATTGAGCGGGGGCAAGCGCTACCTCACGCTGCACCTCGACCATCTCGACCACTCTGGTCCGCCATGACCGCTCCTGGTCCAACTATCAAGACCTTTCAAAAACGGCTCTATACCGTCCTCCCAAGAGGCGCCGCCGTAACGCGTGTTCGCTCCAATAGTGCCAATACCTCTTCTCGAGCTCTTCACAATTATTCCCCATCCTTACATTATTTCGATCCATCTGCTCCCACACCTTCTTCTCGCCCGGGAAACCCACATTTACTTTCTACTACCCGTCTCCCTATAGAGGCCAGGACCGAACCTGAAGCCCCAAACTCTGGTCAGTCTCAACATACGCACACGGGCCACGCTCCACCCTCCTCTCTCGCCCTTACTTCCCCTCATTCGTCCAACACTGTGCCATCCTCACAAAGTGGTATTCCCATAGCCAACTTCCATGCCCCCCCTTTTTTTCTGTATCAACCTTTCACGCCGCCATCTTTACCCCCCTCTGCTGTCCTTGATTCATGCTCCCTTTCTCCGCACGCCTCCACCTCCAAGCTCCGCTTCCATTTCGACGTAGGTGCCTATGGAATACCGAAATTCCGCCCTTCAAACGTGATTTCCGGTCGTGACGGCGTTGGTGGTGCAGAGCTTTGGTCCCACCACTCGAAACAGACGGAAGGGCTTGACCTCGCCGTTCAAGTAGGCGAGGACGCCTACTTCGTTCGTGACAATGCAATGGGTGTTGCAGATGGCGTCGGCGGATGGTCCCGTACCCGTGTGTTCTCCGTGTCATTTTCTCACCCGTGGCGTATTCACCCCCGGATCCAGATTCTCCGAAAGGCGCCCCATCTCCGTCCGCGCTCTTCGCCCGTCGTCTCATGCACTTCTGTTCCGCCGAAGTAGTCACACAGGCTTCTACCCCTGCGGTTTCTTTCCACGATGTACCGCCGTCGTCGAAAACGACATTCTTCCCTTATCCGGCCCCGTCTTCGCCAACACACTCGACGACTCAAGAAGGTCCGAATGATGACGCGATTGAGGACCTCGTAGATGGGCTCGATGTACTACTCATTCTTGAACGGGCTTATGAGCGAGCTCTCAAGGCCCACGTCGTAGCGCCTTGTCCACTGGCGTCGACGCCCTCCTTGCCGGTACCATCTGAGCCGGAGCCCTTATTAGCCGGATCTTCTACCGCTCTCCTTGCCGTGCTCGACAGCGCAGGCTCTCACGTCCCAACACCAGAAGTGAGCGTAATTGCAGAAGCGCGTCCCCATGACGCGGTCATCCGGATCGCGCATCTCGGCGACTGCATGGGTATGCTTGTCCGGGGGGACGAGATTGTCTGGCGCACCGAGGAGATGTGGTGGCGTGTACGTTTCTCTTTTTTCACAGTTATCTTTTTCTCTGACCGATGCGTATTTTTCGGCTTCAAGTTTAACACACCACTGCAGCTCGGCCCCCGATCAGGCACACTTCCCAGCGCAGCTGGAGTGTTCGCTATTCCCGTCCATGTCGATGATATCCTCATCCTCGCCTCAGACGGGCTAAGTGATAACCTGTGGGACGAAGACGTACTCGACGAAGTCGTGCGCTTCCGGCGTACATTCCTCGCCTCGCCTTCTTCTACTACTAGCTCGCAGCTTCCACGACGAACGCTAGCCGGAATGCTCTCCGAAGCACTCTGCTCTCGTGCGCGCACTGTGTCGCAGCGCCGCTCTAAGATACCACTGGCTGACGAATTTGCGACAACACCCTTGGATCTCGACGAAGAGATCCCGTTTGGGCGGAGGGCCCGCGAGGCAGGGCGTACTTTTGGTGGCGGAAAGACAGATGGTGAGTCCCGCCCAGCATGTGATAGTTTTTCAGGTACTGACGTTCTATTCTTCTTTTGCGCCGACTCTTCCAGATATCTCGGTATTAGTGGCAGTGATTTCCCCCGCTGAAGATACTGCCGACACCAGGTGATGGTGCGGATTTCCCGGCTGTGATTCTTACAGACGTTGTCTATATATTTCCCCTGTCTGGTTCTCCTTTTGGTTACCTCCCCTGACTCCTATGCACACCCTTTCCCTCAATGCGACACATCCCTAAAGCCATTTAGCTGTTTCTTCTCATGCCATGTTTGGCACTTACGACATCTATGTTATTACCCCCATCCACTTCTCGCATCTCTCACCCTCTTAGCATTTTCCCCTGTGCATTGTATCATCTCTTATCTTTGACAAAATTATTACTCTTGCATCCCAACTTATGTACTTGGTAGAAGCCGAAACTGGAAATTGTACGATTTTTGACAGAATTACATCTTTACACCACTCATGTATTCACCTCTTGTGCGCTCAACTTGTGTCCATTTCCTCGCCGCCAGCGGCGACGGCTATTGGTCTGGTCTCCTCGCTCACGATGAGATCCCGAACTTTCTCCCGCGTCCATGCAGTTGCTCCGCGGTGGAAGCCATATTTGCGCTCCTTCTCGACCCGAACGTTGGGCATGACGTAGTTGCGGAGCATATCGGTCTTCGTCGCAGTGATGACGCACGCGTCTACGTTCGAGCCCGATCCTAGGTCATTAAAGATACCGGCGGAGATGGCTGCTACGACCAGTTGCAGAGCTTCCCCGCGCTAGGAATGGGGGTGAGCACCTGATGCATCATTTCCAGAGGACCACACACCTCCAGATTTGGCCTCCATCCGGACTCGAACACGGCCATAGCAGCGAGCGAGCCAGAACCCATGGTAACGTACGGCAGCTTGTCAGTCGAACCGTGGGGTGCGACGGTGAACAGGTGCGCGCCAGTGGCATCGACACCGCCTAAGACGAGTGCAGCGCCGATGTGACCCTGATGCCTGTGATGAACCCATTAGTACGTGCACACTCTGAGTGTGCGGGAGGACATACTGGAAGAGCCGTTGTTTGAGCATGGTCATGGCAGTGACGACGCGGGGTTTGCGGCCCGTTGACAGTGCGTGGAGCTCGATGTTGCTCGAGATAAGAGCGGTGATGAACTCAGTATCTGCCGCCGTGCCAGCTCCACAGCACCTGATAGACTCGCTGATATAGTGGATCTAAGCAATCGAGCCTCTTGTCAGTCATGCTGCAAGGGCTCATCGGTACGATAGGTGATGGGCGAGCACCAAGCCAGCTGCGGTACCTTTTCGCAGTTTTTGTCTGCGACAATCTCGCCTGCGGTCGCGCGGGTGTCGGCACCGAGCACGATCCCGTCTTTAAATAGGCAACCAACGATAGTAGTACCGGTACTGGTCGCCTTTGGCATCTTCACGCCTTTACTCTCGAGGAAGGCATTGCTATCGGAAACAACTAAACAACCTCCTTGCAGGAGACACACCGCAGGACGCACCGGTTCGCATTTGAAAAGTCGAAGCCGGGTTTCGTCGGACGGAAGGCAGAGGACATGAGGGTATGCGGTCAGTTGCGTGAAGATGACTTCGCAGTGAAGCGTACGCGTCGCGGTAGGTGGGATTACATAATCAACTGCCGTGCCAACGAAACCGGGTTGGGACTCGGGCTCTGCTTCACCCACATCTCAACGTTCCAACTACGACTACAGTGACACATAATGGAAGGCTGGTCCAAATTGCAGTCAAGTCTCGCAGGTCTCAACATTGGTCAATCTGCCAATAGATTCGCCAAAGGTTTCAATTCACAAGTGCAGGCAACCAGGGAGCGCCTGGGTCAAGTTGCACCCGATGAGATAACGGAACTCCCTCAGGGCATGGACACTCACACTCGCCTTTTCATCTCTTCTTTCTTCTGACTCCTCGGTTCTTAGAATACAGAGACCTCGAGATACAAGTTGAAGCCCTCAAGACGGCCCACTTGGCGGTGCTCAAGTGCGTGTTGCGGCGCTCTCCCTTTTCCCACCGCTTTTTCAGGGTTTCCTAAAGCAGCTGTTCACAGGGTCACGAAGGCATATGAGAGCGAGACATACGACTACCCATCCCAGGTCCAAGAGACCGTCACCGAGCTTGGCGCCAATATCGGTCGTGGTGTCACTAACTTTGCCGCGAACAACCTCAAGGGGACCAACCTGCCAGCTCCTTCGCCAGCCGCCGCACCCGTGGCTCAACATAAGACGCTTCCCCATGCCCTTGGCCGTGCGGCAAATACGGGTGCCACCGCACTGGCCCACGCTCCTGGAGGCAGGGATGACCGCTTAGGTCATGCGCTAGCCGAGTACGGAGGGGCATGGGAGAAGATTGCCGATGCACGGGTGCAGCACGACGAAACGATTGCGCACAGGTTCCTCGCTCCATGGCAGCAGACGTTGCAAAACTCAATTAATGTCGCCGTCAAGGCGCGCCAGGCTGTCCGAGTATCCCGTCTGGAGTTGGATGCTGCCAAGCAAACGTACGTGGCTCTGGCGATATTTTTAGTATTGCTAACTCCGGCTGCCTAACTGAATTCTCTCATGTGCTTTTTATTTCAGTTTGAAGAATGCCAATCCTTCCAAGCAAGAGCATGCTCGGTTGGAGGTCGAGAACGCCGAGGACGACCTCGTGCAAAAGACCGAAGTTGCTATCACTCTGATGAAAGCTGTCCTCGACAATGTGCGTGACAATTTTCTGCACCAGGTCTTCAAGCTAATCCGCCTCTTCAGCCGGAACCCATCAAGAACCTGAATGAGCTTATCAAAGCTCAGGTATGGCCCCACCGCTCGCTCTTGCTAAGTTCTTCTTGGTAATATCCTTGCACCACAGCTACGCTTTTATTCTTTCGCTGCCGAGGCCCTCAACGCAGTTCAAGGTGAGATTGAAGAACTGAGCGTTGCTGCCGAAGGCGACTACAGGTGCTCATTCTCGTTCGATTCAATGACTTACTATTTACTGAGCACGCTGTGGTAGGAAGTCTCGCGACCACTGAGGTGCCGTTGAAGTGATGAGGATGAAGGGGATGGGACACATGGACTGTATATGTCTACTGATCATAATATTCTGAACCCCGCCTCTGTACGTGTCTTCTCTGTGCTTATGTGTGTGTGCTTGTGCATGGATTGCATCGTCCGGTTCAGCGAATCTGTACTCCTTGTTTCTTTCATTCGACTTGCAACACGACCATGACCGCCAAACATGTCGCCATTGCCGGCGCAGGGGCCTCCGGTCTCTATGCTCTCTTGAAGCACCCCGACAATTCCTCGTCACTGTCTTCGACGAGGAGTCGCCGACAGTATGGAGAGCTCCATTGATATAGATGCTGAGAGATACGACGGGTCGCATATCAACGAACTAACGACGGTGTTCGGGGCTGCTCTCTTGCTTTGACACGCTGCTCATCTTTCGCGAGCTCGGGTACCCACCTGAGAAAGTGGACATACAACGCTCGTGTTGGTCTGCTCCCCCCTTTCCTCCACATGTCTCTTTCTTTCTCCTTGTCGCAGGATGAACCCAGGTATAGGTGAACACTTCTGGACCAAAGTCTTTCCATCTCCGCTTACAGAGCGTCTTGCACACACCATCCGCAAATTGGATCGCGTGCTCAAGACGGTAAAGCTTCTCGGGGTGTGCTCGAGCTAGTCCTCATATATGCGCTGTTGCGCCTCTTCAGGCTTTCCAAAGACTGCGGAACGGCTGGTGTATCTGCTCGCCGCGCTTTTTTTTTGAGACTGGGAACCAGACGCCGCGTATGTGCATCTACGACCCTGGTGGGTCCTCTCGGCTGTCCGTTCACTCACGTGGTGTGAAGAAGGAACAGGTTCTCAGGGACCCGGGTATGCTCTTGTTTGAATATGACGACCGCAACAACCTCGCAAGCATTCCAGGGGTGTATGCATTGCAGAAGGTCCGCACACGACATCTCCCCTTAGTATACATATATTATTTCCGTCCGTTCGCAGCCTTCCGTGACATACGGCCTGGCAGCGCAACGTCGAACAGGCGGGGGGCGTCGCTCTCCTCCTCATCTACCAACCTATACGTCTCGTTTTATACGCCGAGTAGCGCATCGTGCTAGAGTTCCGCACCCGTTCTTCGAGCGAGCTACAGACCGCCGCGTCCGAAATCCCAATCTCGCCCCAATGATGATAATGCACTCACCATCTTGCGGAAAGAAGCAAGCCGGATGGAGCGGCGCATGCTCGGTGGAGTCAAGTATTTCTACGACCTGACTGTGACCCATACAGACGCAGACAATAATGAACAAGGTCGCATTATTCTCCGAATTGTTAATAAGACACCGGGGCGACTAAGCAGCGCTGTGAGACCAGTTCAAGTCTGAGCTCCCCGCCTCTATCGCGTTCGAAGCAGATCGGCAGCGGGGGGAGACGGACGCTCGCGCACAAGCCCGAGATGGCCTCCGACCTGACTTCCTACCTATTTGAGTTCTTCGTTTCTTATGGGAAATTCCACGTATACCAGACAAAGACGGATCCGACCCGCTCTGAACGAAGGACGAAATTCTTGTCACGGGCAAAAAGCGGTGGAAGCAGTAGAGTCACCCGTGGCAACATTACACGTGTCGTCCCGCGGGGTACCTCGTACGCCTCCCCTTACTCCTTTTTATATAAAACACGTACCGATTGAATATGTAGTTATGCCCGTGCGTGTCTTCTTGTTTGTCAGGGTCATTGGTTAACAACGTTCACAGGTGCTCAACATCCACGAGATCGCGATCACGAGCGGTTTCGCGGCTGCATACCGCCTCGGTGCAGACTTTCCGCTTGGACAACGAAATATACTTACAACTGTTCCGGCTTGGCTTTACCTGAGACTTTATCATTCCGCTCTTCTGGTATCGAATTTCCACGTACACATCGACTTCCTTTCCCATTCACAATAGGCTCTTCAGTCGAAAGGGGATAAGCAGGGTGCCTGCGTAGTTGTCATGGTTTCAAGGTATCATTTATTTCCGGACAGCGTATGGGTCCAACTTACCTCAGGTGTTTCGGATAGTAGCGTGGTGGGTACTATACAATACGGTCGAGGAAGGATGAAGGTGTTGGAAGCGATTCCATATTCAACACAGGTTCGAGGGTATAAAAAACATAACAACAGCACCAAATGGAATGCAATGGAGGAGAATGTCGACGTAGTCGTCCGAACCGAATCCTAATTCGTGACAACTTCCACGTGTCAGGCGCATAGATAATTGAAGAAACGAGAGGCTTTTAAGAAGGAACGACAATAGTTGGGCACAAATGTCTCAAATGTAACAAATAGCGTGCTGCGACATCAGTTCTGGATCTGGATGGGTAACTCAAAGTTCAAAGAAAAAGGGTGCCAAAGACGATAGCACTGGACGCATAGAGTAAGCCAGGGATGTCCACAACCATGCCGAGGGCCGAATTCCCGTTTGTGGAAGAACTCGAGCTGCTGGGAGCAGTTGTGCTGGTGGTGCCGGTAGAAGAAACGTTGTTGCCTGAAGGAGTACTAGAGGTGCTTGAAGGAGCAGGTGATGCTACACCGAAGTTGAGCGATATAAAAGTGAAGAGCCCATTCAAGAATACGCACTGCCAGGGGCTCTAACCTCGAAGTTGGAGCTGTTGGCATACACCTGGGTCGCATTGGCGGGGTTGATGAACACGACTTGATAACCCGTCCCAGTGAGAAGCGTCACGTTCGTTACGGTGAACGACTACCCTCATATATAAGCCATTGAGTGTATAAATACAATGCTATGATGTACACACCTGTTGGGAAACCGGCACGAAACGAGCGATGGAGAACTCGCCATTCAACGTTCGGTTATTTCCGTTGGTGATAATGATATCCACAGGGTTAGGGTCTCCGGGAGTGTAGGACCACTCAATCCTGTTGCTGGTATTTTGAACCCTGAGGAGAAAGAATAGAGGTCAGCGGGGCGACGCAACGCACGCTTGACGTTACACACCAGTATTGGGAGTCGGACGGCCCGGAGATGGTGATGGCAGCTATGAAGGATACATGGTGACACAGTCGTCTCGTACGTTAAACAAACCGCGCTCACCGAGGGCAGCAGAGGGCAGCAGAGCAAGGGCGAAGAGAGCAGCACGCATCGTAACGTTTGGGGAGAAGCTGGGAGTCGAAGGTCAAGAAGGGTGGAAAGTGGACGGCGCAGGGTTGCTTTGTGTTGCATTTTTTTTTTAAAACTCAGCGGAAGGAAAATTAAATTCGTTCCGAGGGGATGTTAACCCGTCAACAAATGACGGCAACATGGCCAAGGGCAAGCACTCAGGGTCATCCACCGGACGCGGACGCGCTCGAGGCGGCGGAAAAAGGCCAAGAGCGGCGAACACCCATACCCGTCGCGGGCTTCTAGCGAGCGACCCATCGAGCGCTGGCGACGCTGCACCCGAGCCAAGCACCGATCTGGGGAACAATGAGGATGGATCCTCCTCTGGACCAAGTAGTACACGTCCTTTGCACTCACGCCTGATCTTATACCTCTCCGCCCTAGATGTCCTGATCACGGTCCCAGTGGCGATGTGGGTCAGTGGTCGCCCTCATTCCGACTTCAGCTGGCCAATCTGATATGCGATCTCCGTCCAGGACTTCGATCATTGCGATCCGCGGCGCTGCTCCGGAAAAAGGCTGGCTCGCCAACACCTTATTGCTGAATTGCGTGTTGGCTCTCGATTCCGGGGTGTTGTTCTCTCGTCTGTTCTCGATTTTAGTGTGCCGTGGGCGCCCTCCATGACGCATGTGCTTGTTAGACCCAATGCAACTCAGGTTCTGTCACCAGCGGACAAAGATGTAATCGATAAAGGTGGCCTTGCCGTCGTCGAGTGCTCTTGGGCACGCCTGTCTGAGATCCCGTTTTCAAAAATTGCGTCTCCCCACGAACGCTTATGTGCGCCTTTGCTCACTCTTATTTTATTTTCTACGAACCCGATCTGGCTTTGACCGCACAGTGCCGTACCTCGTTGCGACCAACCCAACAAATTACGGCAAGCCTTGGCGGCTAAACTGTGCGGAGGCTCTTGCTGCAGCATTTTACCTGACTGGCCACGAGGACTGGGCAGAGAGACTGCTAGCACCATTCGGGTGGGGCAGCTCGTTCTACCCCGTAAATCGGTATGTTTGGCCTGTCTCGTGCGATGGACCTGATATGAACGCTTGGAGGCGTTCTTTGAGTTAGACACCTCCTGCAACGATACCGCACATGCGACGATGCGGCGGCGGTCGTGAAAGTACAAGAACAAATCCTCGCCGAACTCGAAGAAACCTACGAGGCTGCACGTCGTGCTACAGGTATGAATTGGTTTAGCCGGGTGTTAGTCATGCCCGCTCAGCACCTATATCAGGAGATGATAACGGTAATGACCTTCTTGTTGCGAATCCGAATCACGCACCTCCGCCAGACTCCGACTCCGAGCTGAGCCAGTTTGATGGCGAATCAACGGCGCAGCCTTAGGAGAGATATTATTTTACCACATCGTGTATCTACCAGAACGGGAGAAGGTGCACGACTTCATTTACGTCCTCGAATCTATCTCGGTTCTGAACAAATACCCCGTTTCACATCATGTGGCGTATTGGATCGTTTCTGCACACCACTCATGAGTCTGTTTCACCCCTTTGGCTCCCAATGGAAGTAATTCGAGTTACGGTGACATAGGTTTATGATCAGTTTGCGCCACATAAAGATGCAATGTCCAGACTCGTGGACGCCAATTCTTTCTCCTAACTCGTGGCGTGTGGGCACTTCGCATATAAGGTGAGGAATATGCAGCATGCGCTCCCTTGCCCTCGCACCTCTATGGGCGGATCTTTTGTCACCGAGACCGTGCACTCGGATACCCAAATTATTTTGTCGTATGTCAATTACCAGTCATCGTAGTTAGCCGAGTTCCATCCTCGGAAATCTTTTGCCTATGTAGAGCAGAGTGAACACGTTGGTTTTGCTCTGCCGTGGACCAACGCGGTCCATTCTATGACAGTCCGGAGAGTTCAGAAACGACGATCAGAATGCTTGTGTCTACTTACGTTCTCCAAGGTTGTGACCCGCATTTCTCATTCTTAATGCGGCACTGTGCCATAGCCCGTGTCCTCACCCTAATCTTCGAGATAATCCATACATAGTAAGTCGTGAAGCCCCATCTCCCAGCGTTCGCACGTATCAACAGTGGCCGTGTATATTTTTTTGATGCTGGCATTTGTATTCCGCAACAGGTAACTACTGTATGTCAAAGACGCAGTCCCCAGTGGCACGATGCTGTATCGACGACACCTCGGCAATAGCTCCTGACACACACACGATACTGTACAAGTATAGTATGGTGTGCCACCTCTTGGCACGCCTTCTCTCAATATCTTTACTGCGACACTCACGTAACCACTGATCCTCAAAGGAAATTCAGAATGACCACTGCCATTGTTCACTTCACCGGTCGCGATACAGTTGACTTATTACACTGAATTCTTACTTGCACTCGAAAGAGGTGGCGAGACCCTTTGGGTACTTCCTTGTACTTGAAGCTTGAAGCCATATGTATTGGCTATTCGTTGACATCACCAATGACTTGGCGCAGACCGAGACAGTCAGTCGTGCTAGTACTGCGTAGTAATTTGACTTCAATGACGTCTTACGTGTTTGGTGCCGCAGCTGCTGCTGTATTAGCGGCGCTTTGACCATGACACTCTCGATGCATCCAAGCATGTGGTCTATGCAGGACCAAGGACCGTGATTCTCGGAGCGAGGGGGGTTCTCGTCGGAAGGTTCCAGGTTAGATTATTGGAATTACGTTTATTTAATGTTATAACTTCGTAATGTGATTGTCATGATTTGTTTATGATCCTTTCCTCTATGATAACACCACATGCAGTGGTTTCCAAAACTATCGACCCCACACAAACATATAATTTGTAGTGACAATTGCAAGTTTAAGTGACAATTGTAGTCTATACGACAAGTTATGAATCGACAACGTCGTGCAAGACACCATGTGAGAACCTACAAGTCCAGTCCCAGTCGGCCTAGGGGGGCGAGGACAGTGCCCCTGCCGTACGGGATGCCTCCCCGATTTGTCTGCTATCAATCATGATTACATCTTGCACCGCCAAACCCGTTCCATGAACAGGTACATCAATGGAGATTAGGAAAAGGTGGGCTCGTTCATGCAAGAAATATTTATTGTGAGGCAAGGATCTCCTACCCCAGAGAGCCGCCTAAAGCTGCAACGACTACGGGAAGGGGCCGTGTCGAGGGAGCAGTGCAGCAGCAGCAGAACGGGGAAGACCGCCGAGGACCAGGCGCGACACAAGCGCAGGGCGGATCTCTCGTGCGTTTTCATGGGGCCGCTAAACAAGACGAGGCGAAGGGGGGAACCGGAAGATACCACCATCGCTCTTTCATTGTCTGGTAATATAGAGAAGATGTTTTCAAGTAGATTATGAAGGATTATGAAGCGAAACCCGAGCTGAAGTCAGACCCCCCATTTTAAGGAGTTGTTCAATTCGCGCCCCCGAAAACGAGCCCACATCGGTGATGTTCCCATGGGCGGGCTATCAACATATCCATCAACGCCAAATTCCAATCCCACTTTTACGTTTTCATTATAACGCCGCGATGTGATTATGATCTATTGTGAGCCCTTTCCAGAATATTGCGGCGATACAGCAGCCCTCTTTCCCCGCGCTATTTTTTTATGATTTCTGATTAGCTCGCTTCATATTATAGGTGTTCTACGCCCTACGCCACTTTCAGCATCCTTCCTGGGACTTTTCTCATGATGAACACGTACCATGGGACGATATCGCGGTCAGACCCCATCTCACGCCCCTAGTCGGGGAAGTTGGGTGGAAATTGACACAGTGGATGCTACTTGGGTACCTTGGACGCGCTTGCTTGTTCGACTGCGGATTTTTACTGCGGACTCCCCGCACTCGGTTGGCACTCTCCAGGCAAACCATCGCAATTCATTGTAACAATCCAAGTCTCGGTGCTCTTTAGGAAGAAAGAGAGAAGAACACCTGGCGTATTTGTGAAAATAATGTGACTGTATTCCTAGCGTATGACAGTGCATATATACAAAATGGAATAATCGCAGTATGCGGGTATGGAAATGGGTGGACAACAAAGCAGGGTATCACAACGGATAACTGTAACATGAAAGGGTATAAAAAGACATAGAGAAAACTACAGTGGAGAAGAACGGTGGTGGAAAGGAATAGTGGAAAATATGCACTGGGAAGCGGACTAGGAAGAAAAATAGAAAGGTATAAAAAGACAGAGAGAACTACTGTGGAGAAGAACGGGGGTGGAAAAAGAACAGCGGAAAATACGCAAGTGGACTGGGAAGAAACAACGAAACGACAAACAATATGCACCGTGGTGGAAAACCAGAAAGAGACAAGTGGGCGAATACACTTCTGCAGGTGGGCGGATACACTCGTGTTCCAAATCGAAAACGATACAACAAATTGTTGTGCTGTTATCACCGTCAGCGATTAGGAACGCAGAAAGTGGTAGTGTAGATACGTACATGGATGCGCAATTGTGAGTGCAATGACTCACACTTGCCGCGGAGCAAACTTGCTCGCGGCGCGCTTCCAAAGAGACTTGAGACGAGGCAGGACGGAGCTCTTCTCGGCGGCATCTGGCCGAGGTGAAGAGGGTGGAGCTACCTCAGGCGAGGGCGGCGGGGTAAACGCGTCCTTCCAGCCTGATGGGAGGTCGAACACCGGTTCTTCACCAGCGTCTAGAGACCTAATGGTCGTGCGCACGAGGGCATCGTCGTCCTCGGGGGTCGTCTGAGTCTTTGTCTCTGCCTTTCTCTCGTTGAGGTAGATGGCGGAGTCCTCAAAAGCCGCGATCCAGCCAGGAGGGAAGGTGTAACTTGGGTGTTCACCCTCATCTAGGGAACGCACCGAGTCGCGTAGGATATCGGTGGTGCATCCTTCTGTGGCGGATCCGCGAGGCGATTGACGAGAAAATATCGATGGTGGGGAAGTGCTCATAAACTGTGGGTCTCCAAAGGAAAAAAGAGAAAAATTACTTGACGAAGCTGCGAAATAAGAAGGGGTATATGATTCGGCTGTGCTGGGATCCAACGGCGAGTGTGCGCCGCTACCGTCGGAAATAGATTCTCCAACGACCATTGACGGGTTCACCCATGTGAAGTTTGGACACGGATCTGGGTCGATAGTGTTCGGGGCTACGTCCCCGGTGAAAGGCGGGGGTTTGTCCCCCAAAGCGTCCCAGACCCCAGAGGCAGGTCTGTGCGGAGGATAAGATGCTAAGTAAGACATTCAGCATCACACGACGTTGAGCAAAACTAACAAAAAAGGCTCACGGGACGAACCCACGCTCATCACATTCTGCCAGTCGCTGATAATTTGTTCAGTTGGTTAGTAGTAGTTGATGAGGCGGGGTACTAGCACTCACATATCTGCGAAGAATGTGGCGCCCTTCACGACCGAGAAGTCTGCTCTAGCGTCTTGATCCGCACAGAACAACTATAATGAGGGATTAGTGGGGGGATACTGTTGAAGTTGTGGATGTTTACCTTCTTCAAGAGGTCTCCGAACGACCTATCCTGGAAGATAATCCCGAGCGATAGTGTTGACATCATTGCCTTCATATAGCTCGTTGGATTCTCGCACGAACCCAACCAAGGAAACTATATTGAGGTGGTCAAAACTGGCGTGATTGGAAAGACAGCAGAACGCACCTTATTAAGATGGAAAACATGCAGGAACACACCGTACGAAAACCAATCAACGCTATAGGAATACTCCATGCCACACAATACTTCTGGGGCCATGTAAGGGAGCGTGCCACAAATGTCGCGGGACACAGGCTCGAAAGTATCGCCGCTATCCGCGTCAAGCGAACCGCTGAGATGCGGTTCCAGGGACATTGCAGCCTCCAAGCTGCACGCCAATCCGAAATCGCCTAGAACAATGTGACCGTCATCCTTGATCATGACGTTCTCCAATTTGATGTCCCGATGGATGATCCCAAGGCTATGCAAATGATCGATTGCGCACGCCTGAGATTTCAGCGTGAGTACGCGGCCTTTCCGACAAGTTAAGAGAGATACCAGTTCTGCGGACGCAACCTTCTTGTCGGCCTCGGGCATTTGAATCTCGAACAATGAAGAGACGCAATATTCCTGAAGATCCGGAATGAGGACCGTGTCGTGAGACGAAGAGAATGAGCACTCACAGAAATCAAGTAGAAATTATCGGCATCATGGAATGAGGCTAACAAACCCAAGAGATAAGGGTGGCCGGATGCCTGACGCATGGCGCGCTGCTCTGCAAGAACCGCGTGAACGATTTCCTGCTCTTCTGCAATGGCCTTGCTGATAATCTTGATCGCGCACAAACGCTGATTCTGCCTGTGAATACCTAACAGTACTGCGCCAAATGAGCCCTTGCCGAGGTAGGAGACAAATTCATAATCGGTGGACGAAGGAGGCTGACACGAAAGAGACTTCTGGATTACGAGATCGGATGAAACTATTGGGGAAACTGAACAAATAGGGGAGGGAGTCGGCTGCACGAAAGGGACAGGGACGATGTCCGGAGTCGGAGCATCGTCCGCCACGCACTCGGTCGGGTGTAGGGGGATGGTTTCGAACTCGTCGGAATTGGTGGCGAAGTTGATCTCGGGTTCAAACGAGTTCACCACGACTGCAGACATGGGCTCCAATGTCTGAGCGAGACTGACTCCCGGAGTAGGGAGAGGAGGCGCAATCTCGCCACGTTGCACTACGTCGTCCTTGGATTGAGGCCCTAAGCCGAGGCTAAAAACTTGAGTGATTTGCGTCTCAAAATCGGAAGTCGAATCCATCTCATCAATCGACCAGTCCTCCGGTTCCGAATCTTCCGCGAGTGGCCGGAAGCACGACGCAGGGAGAAGAAGCTCATCATCTTCGTCTTGCTCTGGGATGGAAGTGAAAGGGACGCTGGGGAGATTCGCTGCAGTTGAACTAGGCTTGGCAGGGGGGGGCGGGGATTTCGTGCCAGCCTTCTGCACCGGGGAACGGGCCTGAGACAAGAGGGGCTGCGACTTGTTCTGTGTTGCGAGAGGGTTACGGACGTTCTTCGCGTGGGGAAGAGCTGTCTTCTTCGTGCCCAGACCAGGAGGTGCGGGGGGCGAGCGCGACTTAGGGCTTGTGCTGGGGGGCGCGACGTGCTTCTTCGAACCAGTAACGGAGGCTTGAGCTTTGGGAACCTCAGCCTTCTGTCGAACGACCTGTGGCTTCACGGGCCCCCTGACGGCGTTGTTCCGTTTGAGGGGAGGAGGGTTGTCCACCACTGGCTGACGCGATGGCTTCGACTCCTTGAACTGGGAAATCATAGCCCTGTGGCCGGCGATCTGCTTGCTGACTGCCTCTGCTGCACGCTTCAGCCGGTGCGGGAACCTTGGGTCCGGCGAAGCTGATGTTGCACGGGGTGGACCGTCGGGGAGGTTGGGGAGTTGTTTGGGGATATCCTTCTGCTTGTAAAGACGCATTGTAGATCTTACGAATTGCTTGTACGTGGGTAGTACTGGGCGATGCAAGAACTAGGAAACGAGGGGGAAAGATACCGCCTTACATAGAGCGATTTCAATTCCACCCAGATGCCAGGCAGCCTGACGTCTAGTCTGAACCGAAATCACTCTATGTAAGCAGAGTCAGGCCGAGAGTTTAGACATCCTTTTGGCGCATCGCGGGTAGAACGCCGTTTGCTAGGCAAGGCAGAGAAACAGGGCCGAAGTAGAATGGGCTAGTCGAGATCGAGAAGAGAAGAGATGTAGATGTTGGTATCGGGTTCTACTCTCCGCCTCAGATAAATGGGCGCAAATCAGTGGTCAGTGGTCGCCGGGATACCAACTTCAAGTCTGATTCGAGGTCCTTTTTGATGCTTTGATGATAATGATATGTGAGAAAGCACCAGCTCCATATGAGACCGCGTGACACGTTACACACTAGAGCACGCTGATAGAGAATAACCAGCTCCGGTGAAAGCAGGTGGTGTTCACAATGTTGAGAGAGCTACCAACCAACTACCACTGGCACGCACTGCGCTTAAAGTTTTACAGCCCTAGCTTTAAGATCCTGTGAAAACTTCCAACAGTGTCTGAGGTTGTTGTCAGCCTCAAGCTTAAGTAAAGGCAGTCCGCAGGAGTCAGGCGGCGACTCGGATATCTCAGGCGGTTCCTCGGGACAAAACACCACTAAAAATACACTCTCCCACGGTACCCGACATCCTATCCCCCATTTACTTTGCTTCCCTTCTACGTCTTGCTAGTGCTTCGAGTCTCACCGAGTCAATGAGGGTCATGGTACCAATACCTACACAACTGCACCTGAGATGCCGTAGCTCGCCGAAACATACTAAGCTCTTAGAAAGGGTTAGAACATCAGAATTAATACTATCATAATGCCCTTAGAATAAACCCTTTGTGTCTTGGTATATAGGAGCACATCACTTGGGATCTGAACTTGACGTGCCAGAGATTTAACGCGCCGTGGACGTGGTGTTGCCAAACCTCTCGACGGTCTTGTATCTCATCCGTCGGACTAAGGGTACCCTCGAGCGCCCGAAATAGGCCTTCGATTCAAATTGTGATTTCGTCGTCTTCACCACTGTGTTATGATGAGCGTCTGTGACTGGCACTTGACCAATCGCCTATTTCCCCGGCCCCGTCTATTCGAAGAAGCGAAGAGTGACAGCTGTGGCGGACGAACAAGCAGGTATATTCGCGTTGCACAAGGGACACCCATATCCATGCACCCGCAAGCTATGCTATACCCGGTACCGCCGCGCGGTCTTCGTGAAGAACGTTTGAAGGACATACACCTGAAGTCTGTCCACGCATTGGTGAAAGGGGAAGAGAAGAATAGAGTTGATGAACCCACATTGCCATGGCAATGACCGCGAGTGTCTCAAACACGGCATACCAGAACAGTCGGCTGAGGGAGGGGTGGTAGCTCAATAAGAGAACAGTAGCCGTGTTAATACAACGTACTCTTGTGTGGACTTCACAGTTGAAAAGCCACGGTTCTCACGTGTGTGGAAGCTAGACACGGCGGTCTGGTTAAGACAGTGAAAAGGCGGAAGGATGAGTTGGAAGACGCACTATTTCTGTGTGCGCTTGATGTTCATCAGCAGACTGCTCAACCTATATATGCTTTCCTCAAGCGCAGTGGTTTGTTCAGATATTTGTCCTGGTCTAGCTGGTGCTTCACGTCTAGGCTCGCTCTCGACCATGATGTCAAAGTCAACAAGCTTGTCGGTGAGCGTGCTCATGTCATTTTCGAAGCAGAAGGCGTATTCGCCGACGGTATTGGCAGTGAGAACAAAGTCTCCTTGTCGCTCGCGTTGGCCGTCGAGGATAACCTTGTCATTAGGGTCCTTTACTTCGTAGTCGATGTCGAATGAACCACCGCTCTGAACAGCAAAGTAAAACTGGGGAGGGACGCGTTGACATGATGACACTGACGATGGAAGGGTCTCAGACGCACGCCAATTTTTTCTCCAGCTTTATCAACGTCAGCGTAGAAACATAGGCGCTCGTTTGGTGAGAGAAGTGTCGTGAGTGCCGTTGAATATGCAGTTGTCACGAGGCCGAGGAAGACGAGCAAGGTCGGGATGGCCACCATGGCGGCTTGGGAAGGAGAATCGTGGGAATGACACGGGGTTATACGGCGCTTGCTTAGCACCTGCACTGCCCACGCTGTATTAGCACGACGGCCCAACAATCACGGCCATGTCGATGGACTCGGAGACAACACCACAGGTTAGCCAAGGTCAACTCGGGCCTTTGTTTGTTTTTCTGGGTTCTCCCTCGCTTTCTTCGTCCGGTACTTCAGCGCAGGACACCAAGCTCGGGATGTATGCGTCTCCTTCTCCACTCAAGCACTCTCGGCACTGTCAAAAGCTTTCTCCTGCTCTGGCTGCGACCCCTCATCTCTTCACGCCTCCTGTTCCTCTCGGGAATGTGCTTACTCCTGGCCTGTCACCTATTGACCACTCTCCTCGTCCACCAGGGCCAGCTCGTGCTTTGACGTGCCATTCACCGTGCCGACCTTTTTTAGAAAAACTTCTCGATGCTCAGGATGAGTCTGATTCGGATGATATCTCCTTCTCCGACGACTGCGACGAGTCTTCCCCCCCGTCTCTCTCAGTTCACTTGGGATGTACGTCAACCCCTCTGAGAGGGACGCCACAGCCATCTCTTTCCCCCTTTTCTTCCCCCTTTTCTTCTTCCTCTCTCGATATTCCACTCTCTTGTACGCCTGCATCCCATCGTCGCTCCAGTCCCGCCTATATCTACAAGGGGCGAGTACCGACTACCCCACCTTCTGCTGTGGCACGGAAGCGCCCTGCATCGACCCGGCCTCCAATTCGCAGGGCTAATGTCAGCAAGCGTCTCAGGGTTGCTACTCCCGGGCCATCTCCGCCTCTCTCTGTCGTCCCCTCTCAACGTACCTTTCCGCCCTCTGTTCCGATTAACCCCGAATTTCCAGGATTCTACATTCGCTTTCCGGTCATACCCCCTATGCTCAAGGCGTACGTGCACCCACTCATTTTTTTCCTACCATCTTTTACAGCCTTCTTAGTCCTTCTGGCTGCACACTCAACCCTCCGCGTGACGTTTTTGACCTTTACACCCCGCGTCTTGTCCGCGGCTCCGGCCACACTAAGGTGGGCCTTTGCCCACTCTGTGCCTGCACAGGGACAGGGAAAGTCTGGCTCAGTATGAAATTCTCTGCGTACAAGTGGTACGCACTGTTGTATCCTACCCCGGTTCCTCCGTCATCTTACGTCTTGTACAGCGTCCCACTTTCTTTCGCATATTCTTTCTAATCCCCCCGACTGCTTCGCGTATACGCGACAGCTATCATATGCAGTACTTTCATGGCATGTCACACTCTGCCTCATCCTTGTGCTCCTTATCAATGCTTTCCTACTAACAGGTGTCGCCGCGTCCACTGCGCGCCCATTCTCCCCTCCAACAGCCTTTCGCGATACACTGCGGCCGCGGCCTGGTAAACATGAACGGGCTCACATGCTTGAAGGCCGCTGTCACCGTTGTGCGCGTTGGGTGCCCGTGCAAGGCGTCAAAGACGCTGACGCCAAGGTACATCATTTCTTTCTTTCCCCATCGGTTGCTGATGTTGTGGCCCGGTCATGAAAGGTAAAGGAACTATTCTGGTAGGTGTAGTGGGCATTGGCAGCTTCGTGGTCATTTGACCCAGGTCTTCGGGTCTCAGGTGGAAACACGCAGCGACATGCCATGGTGCCAGCACGATACCTGGCGAGCGCAATACCTTTATCTCGGACCCCACCGACTAACCTTGATCGAGATGAAGCCCACAATTTCGTCTACTAAGCTTGTGCTGACTAGTTGGACCTCGGCGTCTGGCCTTCGGAAAAATCGACACTCAAAAAAGTTCGCGGTCTCCGGACTACAGGATCATCGACTTTGTTCAATAGTCAAACCAAACTCTGCAATTTTTATACAGCTTTCCTTGTCCCTTGTCCCCATTCAGGTCCATGTATCACTTTAACTGCACTTCATCTCACTCGTGTTCGCTACAAGTGTATCCTTTGTTCAGCCCACTTCTCATCTTCGCATTTCGTTCCTGACCACACACATCCCTGCTGTATTCATACTCATTACTCACCCTGACCTCCGTTCTCATCCTGCCCACTCTCTAAACCGTCATCATCTTGTCGCATTTATCGCGCTTGCTCTTTTGTTGCGACACGAATGAATGAACCCTTCCACACCTGACTTCCGTTGGGTTTACCCTACTCGAGCTATCTGCGCTTGAAAGAGCTTTCAGATTAATATTATTTGTTGCGGTGATCCCATTCAGCTCGCCTGACTCGATTCTGAGACACGTCAGCCAGAAGATGGAGCTGAAGAGACCTCTGCACGATTAGGCCTATGCTTTGTTACCCACATGCTGGTGTAATTTGGGTGTTGCATCTTGCGGGGGGTGGTGGGGTGACCCACAACCCGCAATCAGGCTTGGTGGCGTCCGTACGCCCCATTCTTTGTGTTGTTGGTTTCTGTCCATATTCTCTGCTCGTCTTACGCTAGAAATAGCTCAGTGTGTTCAGACAAGGCTGGAAACCGAGGGGCCGGGCTCGCCTGTTACCCTCCGTGGCATCTACTGCCCTAGCATTCAGTGCAACGCCCGAGGCTCGACAACGCAACTAGAACAGGCTTTTGGAGTTCGCCACCAGCTGCAAGGTGAACCTTCAGAGCAGAAAAGGGATGCTATCACGGAATAGCATAGGCTGTTTAGTACAAATAAAGGCACACGAGCCCGACCTGCTAGGGCGCTAAGAAACCTGCGTGGCGGGTAATAATTATGTATCACTATCCCGAAAGTTGCTCAGATCCAGTGTTGACCGTAGTGGGTCCTATGGAGCAGTAGATGCATGCCCTGTGGGCCTGAATCGGCTCCTTCAGCGCCCATTCGGGAGAAAGGAATCCCACCTGCAGCAGTGAGGACTATGATAGTCGCACCCGAGTCTTGTATTACTCGAACTGCTTGTCTATGAACGACCGTATTAGCGTCATGATCTGGAGCTTGACGGCCCCCGGCACGTCTTGAACACTGAAGATCAGTCATATGGCCATAGAATACGGAAAATTGATAAAAATACCATGAGTGCGCGTCCGGGTACTATCCAAGAGCTCGCGAAAAGAAGGCTGCTCCATCCCGTATCCTTGCTCTGCAGTCGCTCAGTCATCAAGCATCATCAACTCCCGTATAAAAACAGACACACCCAGAGTTTGTGCACGCGTCGAGTCCAGCCAGCCCGCGTCACTCAGTTGGTAGCGTAACTGCAGCAAAGTTCTACAAACGATCAACGACGTAGTTGTACATTTTAGAAACCAAGTCGTACCTTTCCCACTCACCAGACTCAACCATCCGACGCTGCAAGTGGTGAAAGAGGGTGTCTAATTCGGATATCGTGGGCGAGGGCATCACAGTAAGTTAGGCTGGAGTAGGCTGTAATTTGACGATAATTTCGGTCGGTCACAAGATACCGCTTCCCGATTTGTGGCACGCTTCCCACGGCTTCGTCCTCCAAACGGCCCCCCAACCCAGGCCTGTGACAGATCTGGGCAACAGTCTGGATATCTATCCCTGATTGAGGGCACGTTCGGAGATATCGCTCGATGTGCAGGTACCACAGTATCTCTTTTATTTTTTCATATTTTGTATTTGTACGAGGAAATTCAATAAAAGTAAACATCCCATAAAGGCGTTTCTGCATATGTAAGCCACGTCGTTTGCCTTCGCGTTCCGCGTCCCCCGCGTCCCCCGAGCTACCTCTTGACGCGATGCTCGCACATGTGCTAAGGCGCACAGTTATACCAGTTCCTCGCAGGGTAGCGCCAACACTCTCTCGCGCGAATAGTTCTACTAGCGCTCCGCCTCCGTATGTTCAGAAACCACATCACGCGTGCCAACTTCTTGACAGAGTCGCGTAGGCCCAAGGTCAATGAAGTGAAAGCACACACAAAGCAGTCCACGAAATCGGGATCCGCTCCAAAAAAAACTTCGCCTAGGAAAGAGGGTGCAGGTGCTACCTCGCCCTCGTAAGTGGACCACCGTCTCTCACACTCGCTACGTCTTTCCGACCCTGGACCATTGTTGTAGGGAGGCACAAACCCCAGCGGCCGCATCGACGCCCCCGCTCGTTCCCCCCAAAAAGACTGGAAAGGCTACTGCCTCACCTACGTTGTGAGCCGACTGTTTCTATCAACACGCCCGGTTAATGGATTCGTTCGCTCAGGGCAACAGAAACTACGAAGTCCGCAAACACGTCAGCGAAGCAAACCGCCAGTTCAAACAGTCTAGCTGGGTACGTTCGTTCCTCGTCAAATAGGCTGGTCTAATCACAGATGGTAGGCGCCAGTCAAAAGGCGAATCTCCCTCCAGCCTTGATTCAAGCCCGTTTGTTTTCCTCCCTTCACGCTCGCCGTAATTTTCACTCAGCTCGCATTTGTGCCAGGGACACCCACGCTGCCAAACAGCCGACCACAACTGAAGCACAGAGTTCACCGTCGTCAGTTCCAAGTGCTTTTCTGTCTCCAATTCCTGAGATCGTCCCTTAGCCCCGGATCAATACCTAAAGCTCAGACCCCAAGTCCGCACGGTGTCACAGACACTTCAGGCACTACGCCAAAGCCACCACCGCCACCACCGGCTGAATCCTCCACGTGCGTCCAATACCCGTTCTCCATCCGTGTCGTTCTCATCCTAGATTCCCAGGTCTCCCACTCCCACTAAGCGCGAGGTGACGACGGTCAAACCACTTCGTGGCGTACGCATAAACCCAGAAGAGCGCCAGTGGCACGCGACCGTACTCCACGGGCGCGGCGTCCTCGAGCCGTATCGACACCCGCGCACGCACGGCGTCCCCGTCGCGTTCATCCAGTTCCGCGCCCACTCCCCGGAGCCCATCCAGCTCGCCGCGCACTTTGCGTCGCACGCCGCCGCGTCCCTTGGGATCCCGATCTCGGGCGTCGTCTCGCTCCCCACGCAGCGCACGCTGTGGACCGTGCCCCGCGGCCCATTCGCGCACAAAAAGTCGCAGGAGAACTTTGAGCGGCGCGTGCATGCGCGCGCGATCAAGGCGTTCGACGCGGACGTCGAGGTGGTGGATCGTTGGGTGCGCTATCTCGAGGCGCATGCGCTGCCGGGTGTCGGGATGCGCGTCGTGCGCTGGCACCGGCTGCCTGTCGGCATCGGACGTTCGCATCTGCAATCTGTGATGGGTCGGATGCGGCTTGGAAAGCCGACGGACAAGCAGAAAGTGAAGGAGTTGGGTCACAAGATCGTGGAGGTGGAAAGCAAGGCAGCGGAGCAGAGTGACGCGAGTGCATAATCAAGTTGACCCCTTCGTTTCATACTCTACACCTTCACATCCCAGACATAGAATACTGACTTAGCGCACATTGTGCTGAATGCAGAGACAATACAGCGCATGGCAACTAGAGACTAGATACTATATGTGGCATGTAACGAAGCGTGACTAAGTTAGATCTGGGTGTGACGCGTGACATAGGACCAGGTGAAGCACGAGTCTAGTTTGGGTTGAACAGGTGCTCGACGATGGCTTCATACGACAAAGACCCATTCTACCTCAGGTAACCCTCGCTTTTACTTCCTTGCGCTTGGTTCTGTGGCTCACATCACCTACAGATACTAGTATGCGCGCTTTTATTATTATTTTTGTAGTCCACAACTCATGGCTTTGTGAATAAAGCACCGGTCACTCTGGGAAGCACGGACACGAATTCCTCGAGTTCGAGTACTCTCATGGACGGCTCCGTTACGCGAACAACTCCAACTACAGAAACGACTCGCTCATCCGCAAAGAGAGTGCGTGTCTTATGCTAATACACACGCATACCATCTGATCTCGTCTGCTGTCAGTGTGGGTTGGCCCCCTAGTCGTGAAGGAGCTCAAGCGCATCGTCGAGCAGAGCGAAATCATCAAGTAATCGTGCCCTCCTCCCCCTTCAATCGCGTGTACTCACCCGTCTTCCCTAGGGAGGACGACACAAACTGGCCAAAAAAGAACATCGTCGGGAAGCAAGAGCTGGAGATCCGTGTTGGAAACGACCATATCGCGTTCGAAGTACGCTGCGCCCGCACCCGCGTGTTTTTTTTTTTTTTTGCTCACCGACTTCTTTAGACGGCGAAAATTGGCTCGCTAGTCGATATTCAAGATAGCGAGGATCCCGAAGGCTTGCGCGTATTTTACTACCTGGTGCAGGATCTGAAGGCGCGTCGCACGTCCCCCCCGCTTCCAGAGCCGCGAGTGCTGAATCGTTCTCCCCTCACAGTGCCTCATTTTCTCCTTGATCTCACTACACTTCAAAATCAAACCCATATGATCATAACTTCCCCCTGCCTTGCTTCCTTCCTGTCTTGCTTGCATAATGTGCTCTCCATCACTTTTGCACCCGTATCTAATGTACATCCGTCCGTTGCCAATGGCCGCAGGGGGCGAATAAAAGGAATCACCTTAAAACGTGTAATTCACCAGGGTTTTATCTAACGTTAGTCCAAGTACTCTGGGGAATTCCTCTCCGCGATGATATGGTACTGGTATCTCGTAAGGAATGTGCAATGGTAGGCACGAAATACGACCCAAGTCCCGCGAGCCTTGCCACCCGCGGCGACCCATGGCTGACACATGGTCGCCCCCCACTAGCACAGTCGATATAGGAGCATAGAGGGGGGGGGACTCTCAGCTCCACCCGACCGATCCATCGTCCACCAGGCATCTTGACATGTACGTACGAGTGTGCACGCAGCCCGCGCAGGGGCGCCCTTGTTGAAGGGCCTGGGAAAGCCCTCCCCGACTCTAGCTAGCATTGCAAAACACGTTCCCCCACTGATCCTGCGGGACGCCAGGCACGCCGCCGTCCCTCACGTCCCCGTCCGCGCTGTCGATGTACCCGACGCCGTAGCTGGCATTCGCCGTGAAGCTGGGGAGTGGGCAGCGGAAGCCGAGGAATACGGGGCACGCGCGGTCCACAGCGTTGCACGTCTCGATGCACGGCAGCAGCGCGGTGTAGTTGCCGACGCTGTTGCCCAGCGCCACGTTGCGCGGCGTCGTGTCCGAGAACTGTGGCACCAGTGCCGACGCGGGAGCTGCGAGCGTTTGCTGCTGCGGCTGCGGCTGAGGGTCCGGCGTCTGAGGAAATTCGCCGCACCGCGGGAGCAAAACGGAGCAGAGCCAGCGGCGATAGGCGGCCTGGCAGTCCGCGCAGGTTTGCAGAGGCGAGTAGGCGTCACGACCACATGCGGTAGTGAGCAGGCTCGTGGTGAAGTTGGTGAGGTAGCCGAGGAGCGGCGCGGCGAGGCTGTCTGGCAGGTTTGACGCGTCGTACGCGGGGGCACGCGCGGGCGGTGCGGGGAGGGGCACGGCATAGGCCGTGGTCGGGCAGTAAGGCAGCGCGTGGACGAGCTGACATGAGAATGACGCTAAACGGGGACGATCAGCACTCGAGAGCCAAAAAAAGGAAGAAAGAAAGACGCACCAGACTTGGTAGTAAAGTATATGGGCCCACTAAGCCGCGTGCCGTCCTGAACCGCATAGACGCTATAATTCGTGAGGGGAGTGAGCTGGCCGACGAGCCACTCCCTCCGCCAGCCCAGCGCGTCGCGCGGCCAGAGCTGCTCCGCGAGCACCCTTGCGCTCTGCGCCGCCTGGGTGTTACTCGCAATGCCCGCACGGACGGCACACGCTGTCTGCGGGAGCGTGGAGAGTCCCATTGAGAGTGGCGCAAGAAAGAGAGTGAAGTTCGGGGTGTTCTGCGTGGGTGGTGCCGACGGGAGCGAGATATTCGCCTGCGGGAGCGAGTAGTTCGGGAACGTCGGTTGTGGCGCGGGCGTTGAGGGGAGGAAGGGCGGGGAGAACAGGAGAGCTTCGTTGGCAGTCGAGTCCCCGAAGAAGGGCAGGTCTTGGACGGGCGCGTGGAGGGGCGTCGCTATAAAGGATCAAAAGTGGGGGCAGTGAGGGGAGCGAGTTGAGATAGACCGCAGAATGAGACGACTGTACTTACTGCCCAGGGTGACCCCAATCTCGAGGCTGTCCGATGAGGCGCCGCCATACACTGCCAGTACGCCCGCTGTGCTCTCAGAGGAGAGCCCCAGGGTGAAGTTTCCGAGGCCAAGGCTGCCGATTTGGACACCGAATACGTCTGCACCGCCGTTCGGCCCCGGAACGACCTGGGAATCGCTACTATTGCTCACAAAGACGCGAGGGGGGCCGCTCGATGCGGCTGTGCATAACGCTAGAGATATGGTGACCTCGGGAGAAGAGGTGGAAGGGGGCGGAAGGGAGAAGAGAACGGGGCCAGAAGTGCTGGAAAAGTTCCTCCCCGTGAGGGTAACTGGTGTGTCGAAGGAAAGCAAGAGCGTGAGCCATGTAGTATTCTGTGCTCGTGCTGGAGGTACGCCAGGAAGCAAAAGTGAGACTACAAGGGCCCAAAGGAACGGAGGGAGCATAGATAAGCCAGCGAAGTTGCAGTCCAACGCCTGCGCTGCGTCGTCGTCGCCGTCGTCGCCGTCGGAGTGGCGTTATGTTATGAGAGCAGTATGATGACATAATCCAATTTCGGTTGAATGCACGTCAGGGCGAAGCTCGCTTGCGAGCACATAACAAGTGAATTGGAAGCACAACCACAATACCGGAAAATCCAATTACAAGCAAATGCATAGACAAGTGTGGTCATAGAAGGGGGGAAGGGGGGGGGGTTGGGTTGCATGGACGGTGCCCTGGCCAGGAAAGCATACGGAATAACATAGAAACGTAAAAAGCGTATATACACATGTTTAACTGAAAACCGCGTTGTCGCCGCCATGAAGAGCATAAATTACCAGACCTCATTAAAGCATGCATTCGCCAAAAGCCCACCGTGGAATTCGCCACACACTAAAGAAGTATGAACGGAAGCCACTGCAAGGAGCCCGGGGGATGGTCCTGACCATTGCGGACGAACAACTACGCCGGCGCACCAGAGTGCTAGGTAAAAGCGGCTTCGTCGGAATGCAGAGCGACGGGTTTTCGGCGAAAAAATCGGCATCCCGTGCGCACCCGTGAGCGGCGTGCCACGGGTCGGAGACATAGGTCGTGTATTCATGGGTCTGGCATCGGAGAGAAGCGCTGCGCACCGGAACCCTCGTCAATCAGGATGTGTGGACATGGGAATATAGTATAAGTTGCCCTGATAGGAGGACGCGAGCGCCTGTTCCTAACTAAAAAGGAGTACCAACGCAGTCAGAAGGATGTGATGTGAAGAGTGGAAGGGGGAAAAAGGGAAGGGCGCCCCGTACATTCCACACCGCATGTCCCACAGGGCGGTACCCTTCATTCGCGCGTTGTCGACCAAGAGGCTTCCTCACGACGCTTGCATGCCTCGCAGACGCGCCCTCGGCGTTCGTTCCCTACACGCCCAATGTTCCAATCGAACGCGCCCCACTGATCGGCGGTGCCAACATCATCGTCTACAGCCGGGTACTTGGCACCGACCCGGGCTCCGAGCTCGCGCAACATGGCACGCAAGCCCGTATAATCAGGGGTATCACCAAATTCAAGGGCACGAGCATATTCGTGCAACATGGCAAACTCGCGGGGAAGACCGGCGTGCAATGCGGAACCGACGGAAAGTTTGGCATCGCGAATGAGGTCCCATGTGCCTGCGACAGTAGCCGCCTTCAATTTGCGCCATGGAAGGGTACCCCGTAAAAAGTAGACGAGCATGTAAGAGAGTGACTCGAGGTCGTCACGTGGGGAAGCCTCTGCAACGTGAAGGCTGAATGAGGCGGATTTGGAAGGAGGGGACGAATGAAGACAAAACTGACCGATACCGAGATGGGTATTGATGGACGCGAAGAGTGAGGTGCCAACACCATGGTGAGAGTCTTGCTTGTAGGGGATATGGGCCCCATCGCGATCCCGGAATTTCTTAGCGAGGCCAAAGTCGATGACATTGACGAGATGTGAACCCTGACCGGTACCCATGACGAAGTTGGCGGGCTTGATGTCACGATGGACAAGATCATGCGAGTGTATGAACTCGATACGGGACAACTGAACCCCAAAATTAGCGCGCGCTCGACAACAATAGCCGAGAGAAAGGAATGACAGGTTTCCAAGCCAAAAAAATAAGGGGAGGGGTTGAGGGGGAAAGAGCACGAAATGGAACATACGAGCTGGTCTGCGAGGAGTAGAACTGTTTTGAGAGAAAAGTGACGATTACACATTTTGAAGAGGTCCTCGAGGGAAGGACCGAGGAGATCGATAACCATGACGTTGTAGTCGCCCTGCTTGCCTGACCAGATCATCCAGGGCACACCAGTGCCACCCATAAGTGTCTTGTAAATCTTCGACTCATGCTTGAGTGGACTGTGCTGCTTTTCTACGACCGGTTCCAGCTTGATTGCCACTTCTTTTCCCGCCACAGTGTGAACTCCGTAGAAAACAGTCCCTGGTTCATCCAATATTAAAACAATTTTGTTTTCAGAATAAAGGACGAACGAACCACAACCGCCAATTGCGAGCTCCTCTTCGAGTCGATACTTGCCACCGAACGTAAAGTCCATACTGTTAGTGGGACGACCAGGGGGGAAGCAACAATCAAAAAAAAAGGGGGGGTGGGGATTGAGGGGTGAAATTAGTGACAGAGAGAAGACAGGACGCACAGGTATTATACTGTAGTGGTACAAATAGGGGACAGAAACCATCCAGCGTCAATGCTGGGATCGCGGGGATATTGGGGGCACGAGTACGGCTGTTCAGACGTTCAATTCGCCACAACTTTACCGCATCAACCGAACAAACCTGATTATGTTATCAGATCGCGGTCTCGTGACCGTATTCTTGTCTGCTATTTCGAATTCGATTCGCTTCGATTCGTCGATTCTCGGTCGCGCGTCCTCGTACAACCTGCGAACCTCATGCCATTCATCTTACTCGCTTCTTCACTTCCGAACCTGACCCGCTAGACCCGCTAAACCCCACAAAAACGTTTTACCCGCTTCCGCTCCATCCTCTCTGAGCACAGCCCGGGCATTTTCCTGGCAAGTCTGCTCGGCGTGTTATCCTCACTTTCCAAGTCACCTTGGTGACCATATGTTTGCCTGGTAACTCATTGCAATCTAATGCGTGTCAAGTAGACCTCAAGGCTGCATGCAACACCGCACTGTGCAAACTGTGCACTCTCACTTTTAGAGATTGCGCCACTGCTCAGGCCAAATCATGACGTAACTCCCCAAACGTGTGGTATCAATGAGGCAATCATCCATCCAGACTTGTCTCTTTGGCACAACTCTCCCACGCTTCCGTTTCCTCGCTTCCTCTCGCCTCTCACCAACTCGCTCGAGAGCCCGTCTTGCGACTGTTCGCTGCCATGAGCTATCACTCTGTAGGACCCACTCCAGGACCCACCCCTCGGCGAACAAGCACCTTCAACAAAATGCTCGCGATCCTCGTGTTATCTCAGAGCTCTCTTCCACCGCAGATATCGCGACGACTCAAACGCACCACATCCCTGTGTCATCCGTGTGGTCCTGGTCCAATCACGTAACTCCCCAGTCTGGCTGCCTCCATGAAGGCACCCTCTCCGTGGCATCGAGTATGACCCCCGTACTTGTTCCCCACTCCTATCGTCAGGATACCCTAAATGCCATCTCCATTCGATACACGGCCGGAAATCGCTCCTCCAAGCCGTGCCACGCGCATACATATCCATTGTCGTTGCCATCTTAGCATGTAGTACAGCGCTGAAAGTCGTCGACGTGTTCGTGTGCTCCTTGCTTTCATTACCTGTGGCAACAACAGCTCAAGACAAGCAAGAACCCCATTATCTCCGCACATGAGAATCAAGCATTTCCAATGGCGACCTTCGCACCGCGTCTCCCACAAACAGCACACTTTTCCTCCGCCTCACCTTCCGACTTACGACCCAAACTCCGTGTGTCCCACTGGCCCACCTCGAAAAGAGGCTCTAGTTGTGTGATAGACGCGGCCGTATGCACTTTCCGGCCTATGTCCCCAGTCGCGTTTTGTATGCGTGCTCACGAGAAAGCGCAGTAACCCTGCAGACACAAGCTTATTGGCCCCGATCGAACTTTCGTCTCATCACCTTTCCAAAACCTCGCATTCTCCTCGCCTTACCAATTTGTCAATTAAGTTATTGTTGCTCCACATCACTGCGATCACTGCGTTTGCGTATGCAGTGTTACCAACCCTCACGGACATTGCCCACACATGCCACTTTCAATGTCCTGCCAACGCAATATACCCTTCCTGGTCCGTGAAGGGACTCGCGATTGTGGGAACCCCACAACTGTCGAACGCATCATTACCGAGGCTGCTGATGGACTCGCCCGCAGCCCACCTGTCACTGACGGGAGAAGCGGCCGTTTGCCCCACTTTCCGCATTCCGCATACAAGCCGCGAGCCTGGTCCGGACTATGCCAGGAAGGCATAACCTCTAACGGTCACAACAAGGGAGCTTCCCCTCAACCCTACCGACTAGATTGGTACTGTACCCCGTTCCTTCGACGTTGGTTCCGCCCATAATCACTGCGGTGATTTTGCCAACGCCCACTCCGAAAACTGCAACGCGCCATTTCGAAGTCCCAGAGTGCCAAGCCCCCTAAGCCCAGTTAGCACACAACAGCATATGGTGGGCCTCACGTATCAATGTACGGTCGACTTCTAGCGTCAGGCACCAGGATTCGCGCGTCGACGCCCAGCGTCAAGTCGTATCGTCGGCGTTCAGCGTCTCGCCCCTACGACGCCGACCTTCCAACTATATCCCCGGCGTCCTGATATCGACGTATCACATCACATCACCTGTCCCCCTTCGTCGATGTTGAACCATTCTCGTCAAGCGATTGCCTAGTAATCTGTGAGAACTTGCCTTTTGCGACACTCTTCCTGTGCAAATTTTTCCCACAGGCCCCTTGCCAATTTGTATGATACGTGCCGTCGTCTATCAAAACAAGTGGCGCTTTCCCACCGATCCCCCTAGGATCGCTTGTTATCTTTGCATCGTATAACCTGTTTACTTTAGGGGTCCGTCTTACGAAGCGTTTTTGTACACCACTTATTAAGCTTGGACTTCGCGAGTCGAGCCAATCAAGCAGCTGTCTGCCCACAATCTCCGTTTGGCTTATTAGCAGTGCTCTATAGCATGGAAGGTTTTTTTTTTTTTTGATCAGAAATGAGACTGAGATCGTACTACCACTGTGGGAAATGTTGTGCTCCTCGCCATTCATCACCTTTTGTCCTTCTGCGGATGTACCGCACAGCCCAGGTGCCACTTCAACCATTATGGCCTTATGCCCGAATCTAACGAAGCAGTTCATATTCTGTCGGCTTCTTGGCCCCCCCTACCACCATTTGATCGCATCACTGGACTTGTCGTGCCCGCTCCGCGCCCGTCCACCAGGAACGGGGGGGTGTCCTATTTACTTTGCAAGCTTCACGCTTCACATCATCGCACACCGCGAAGCTAAGTTACACCACGCAGGAAAGGAACCAGAGGCATCACGCCCGACGGAACCGTTTCGAGTGTTGTGAAGGGTTGCGCAACGAATAACATAGGGGATCTGGGCTCTGCGCGTAGGCCCCCTTTGCAGAACCGGCCCCGACACCGTCGCCATCAGATCACCTCCAGGGAGTGTGGGCGATCGTGGTATCAGCCCGCAGGGAACAAATTGAATTGCGTGAACGCGGTCTCTTCACGAGACTTTTTGGAAAGTACGCCCAGAACCCCGCAGTTTCTTTTGTTTTTTAAATTTGGCAGCGGCGTTAGTGATATTCACCAAGGGCAACGCACTTCACAAAGTACTGTATAAAGTAGCTCGTGGGAGTGTGCGGTCCGGAGTCCGACCGGACCGGCTGAAACCCCCTATCCCCTATGCTCGCTCCGAGTCGTTGCTGTTCAGCGCTGAGCGCTCAGCAGATACGACAGTTCCCTAGTAGTGCGCCGAAATCGATGATGAACGAGCCCTGGACGACATACATCCCAAGTGTCTGTTCCTTCCGTGTCACCATGTAGTATTGAGTGCGTCAATTTTAGGACGAATATGACGCCAATCTTGGTGTTGTCTCCCAATTCCCTGTCACATGCCACTGGACGCCTCAAAGCCGTTCCCATCCAACTAATTGCTCCTCCGTGCCCTGCTGCGCGCGTACAAATCCATCATGAATGAATGACGGGTATCCCTTAATTTCGACTCTTTTGTACCTCTCCTATCCTTTGTTCGAAAAACCAGGCTTCGCAGGCCCGATCATGCCAGCTCCGTGCCGCCGACCCACGAGACACGTCCGTTGCACCATTGCCGAAACCCTACGCTAGTTAGTCGCACTTTGCACGCGCGCACTCTGCATACAATGAGTAGCTCTGCAGACACGCATCACCTAGCGCTGATCGTGCTGTCGCCGTGCCCCCTCTTTCGGCCTCGCTTCCTCCTCACTTTGCCCATGTCGATCCCACAACCATCGACCGACATCATTGTGGTCTCTACACTTGCATCATATCAAGGGGCGCCTTCGCTTGCGCGAACATCAAGACCGCTGGAAATGCGAGTATTGGCGTGGTCGTGGTCGTGGTCCCCCCGTCGAAACCTTCGGCGCCCCGGCCCTTCTTCGTCCCACATGCGACCCATTTGCCCCACTTCGGCGACGCCGGGGGGCACGACCCCTGTGATGACCCTGCTGATCGTGTAACCCCTCTTTGATGCCAACAGGACTGTTCATCATCTCGAGATCCATCTTGTCTGTCGCGCTGACGCCAACTTCTTCGGACTCTGTAACATACGCAACCCGTTTCGACGTCCCTGGGCTTCAAGCCACCTACGTCAATCCGCTCGTTTCCGGGCTAACTTAGTATTCACGCGACAGATCGTTCGTATCCAGCGCGCACCGGTCGTGTGCCCATTGCGCCGCTGACGTCAGGAGTATTGTTTGTACGCAACTTACCGCGTCCATCCCTTATTCCGTCTCGTTCGAGAACTCCACTCGCTCCTCTTGGTGCCGCAACCCTTCTCACGGTCCCATTCCAACGCGTGGGCCAGCACTCAATCAGATGATTGGCGCTCTTGCTAATGGGGCAAATGCGATTCGTTCAACCCCCAACATGGATGGTTCGGTGCGCCGTTGAAATCTCCTCCTTTCCTTCCTTCCCTTTTTTTTTTCACTTCCGTCCTGTCATGGAGCGTTCGTACCCTCGGGGTGCGATCGCCCGCAAAGTGACGCCTCGAGTTACCTCCATGTAAGGATTGAGAGCGCATTTCAGTCCCCCGGTTGTTGTTGTCTTTTATTTAGATCTAGTTCCAATGCGTTCTTCACATCATTTACCTACCACGAGAGTCCTATCAGATCATCTTTCTGACCCGCCCGAAACTTGACTCGACACTGTTCTCTACCGCCGGTCTCTATCATCTGATTGTGTAAGCAGGGAGAAGTCACGAGAAAATGGGACGTGTGGCATTATTGGATGTCTTGGTTGGGTAACTTTCGGCCATGTGTACGTATGTCTGAGGTACACTGGGACCAGAAATTCGCCACGTGCTACCGAGGCAAGTCATGTTAGGATGTCAGTCACATTTGGCGACTGACGTACTTCTTCCACTTCCACCTTCGTCGTCAGAACCGTCCATCCGTCTTACTGTAATGAGCTCATTAATTAATCTAAAAGTTAATTGCGCCTATATGCAGTTGCAACGCGGTATGCCGGTGTTCGTTTTCCCAACCACTGGCAGCCGCAGCTCGATTCTCACAAAACTTGGCTTCTAATGCATTCATCTCCTGCTGTAGCCACGATCCTGTGCGCACGACCGTGCGGACTCTATCCACTCCGAGGCTTTTTAGGAGTGATAGCCAGGTTCCTTCTAGTCACCACAGAAACCTTGACAGTATACGAGACTCCGATCGTTTGGTTGTCCACACGAGGGCCCTGTCGCTGTATGCTATACATTAAAGATCGAACGAAAGACGACACGCCGTTCTGGCTCTATCACGCGCGAGGACACTTAAAACGCCGTTTGCATTTGAGCCCTGGCTAGCTGCTGCGCGTATATATTCGTGATTGTCCCAGCGCCCAGAGCTCATAGGCCCTAATTTGCGAACACCTAACGCCCAGGGCACAGCCGAAACCCGTCAATGTGTTCCCGCAGCCCCCGTCCTCTTCTTCTCGTGGGTCTATCTACCCCTACTGCTGGCATACCCCATGTGCGGCCGCAGCAACCTTGTCCCTAGCTAGATGTCGGTGTACTCAGACTCTGCATTGCCGTCGTTGACAACAACGCGACCGTGGCCGTCTGCGAGACAACCCTTCCGTTCTGAGCTCACGCCACCAGCCCTGCGCCACTCCTGTGATCCTAGTTTTTTTCCAAAACTCCATATTTGCGCTTCGCAGACCCGATCGCGCGGACTCGGTTCGTTATATCTGTTTACCTACCTCGAACAAGACGCTCCCGCTGCGTCTTCGCTGTGCGTATGTGGGCCAGTCGCATTTCCCGTGCATGTTTAGCATTGGCCCGGTGCCAGCGTCTCCATGAATTTGCATCCCCTAGCCGGATTGGATCCTTGCAGACTATGTTTAGGCGTTGATTTAATTTAGCGGGGCCGCAACATTGGCACGGCCACGGCCGGTACTTGCTACCCTTGACAGCAAGTACCCACACGCCACGGTGACCAACCTACCAACACAACGTCCCCCTTCATAGGACACCCTCTGTTTACGTGGACACGGAAATAATCGCGGCCTTGGAGGAAAGAGGGATTTCGTCGAGAGACTCCCTTGCGCTAGGGAATTTAGGATGATGCTTGATGCTTGATGTCGTTAATTTAAACTAGCGTGCGGGTGGTCTACTGTCTGCCGCCGTCTTACAGGCCAAAAATATCCCAGCTTGTGCGCCGCTGGCCCGGGACGGTCACTGCGTATCAGTTGTACCAGCAGGTTCGGAACCCACCAACTTCTCCAATGGGGTTGTCGATCCTACCCGCGATCATCGCTACGCCATCTTCTCCACCCATTCCGCGGTCATCGCGGCGGCTTCACTTTCTTCGATCCTCTGTGACACGCACACCTAATTCGACGACGGTGAGCGCTTACGCCACCTCCACTAAGTAGTTGTCTGCGGCGCAATCAGTAACGGAGTATAACTTTGGAACATAAGTACGATCTTCCTCCTTTCACGAACTTCTTCCTCGGTTCATTCGTCGATCCGTAGGTAGGATCTTTCCGGTTGGAGGTTCCACAACGAGTTCCTGGGATTGCCTGGCGCTCGGTTAAGAGATCTCCGCCCCTACGCTTCATCAACTTCAACTGCGCCTTGTGGACCCCGCTGTTTTCTCGCACTCCCCCCCCCTCCCCTCCCTACGGTGGGTCATGAAGTTGAGAGCAGACTTGACTCTTTGGTCTGCTAGAGTAATCTACGCTCAAAAGTCTGAGATCACTTGATGAACGAGTTTCTTTTCCAGTTCACTCGCGTCATCCGACTGGAATTCACTGCCGATATTATTTGACCAGGAATTACGGGATGAGCCGAGATGTCTACCAGACCCATTTCCTGTTGCCCAACATTGTTATTCGGACCCGTCGAAGCGGTCGATCCCGACTTGTTTTTCCCGCCCACTCCACAACACAATAGTGACGGACGTTTCTCCCAATTACGATAAAAATGAGATCTCACTATCTCTGGATGTATCAGACTTCCTCTGATCTGGAGCATATCTCGAATCGGGTAACATGGAGTCCGTAAACATTCAAGGGATTTCATCAATTCCCTTCTTCCTATCCACATTGTACATCCAAACTACCCCTCGGGTCACCCGGTCAGTATCAACTTGCATCACTTTTGAGTACTAGATCAATCTGGGTAGCACTTCTACAAACCCAACATTAATGACCCTGGTCCCGAAATTAGTTAGACTGTAGAACAAACCGAGCAGTGGTGCCTATCATTCAGTAATGGTGTACATCAGCGTTCTGCTACTTTACTTCTCACAACTCGCTTTTTCTCTCGGAAAATTCTAGGTCTAACCTCTGCTATCAATGAACAGAGAGCCCCGCGTCCGCAGCTCGTTACAGATGTCTATTACGACTCTACTGCGCAAAGTCATCATCTAAGGGTCGCAAGCCAAAGACCGAGCACTCCTGGTAGCGCGGATCTCGCTTTACATCCAAACCCTCTTTCACCGCGGAAACCGTGACGGTCATACGCGTACTATTCCTGTGGCTTCTGGTGTAGACATGGTTCGTCTTGCGCCTGCATGCACGATACCGTTATGGTTGTACGTCATGCATATACATGAGACCAGGGCTTGGACCAGGAGGATACCGCCGCCTCTATTTCACATCTGCTGAACCCTGCGGTTGGTGCACCTTCCATCTAGAATTCTGGCCAGCTATCGCTCCCCCGGGGCACGCCACTTGCATACACACCCATCAAAGTCGCGGCGCCTGTCAATTACAGCAGGCGAACGCTGCTTCTGCCCCCTCTTTTATTTATCCAATGCGGCAGTCGATAGTCCGCCTCGCCTGCTGCACGATTTGCGCATCGCACGAGCATCTCCTTCCTAAGGGATGCATCCTCCTTCTTCGCGGCGCCATGTGAAAGTATCGGGTGTCCCTTACCGCCGGTGTTGGCCCTCGGACTTCGCATCCAAACTTCTTGCTACCGTCTGCTTTCTTGCATGCGTGTGTCTGGCTGTTGGCCCCAATTAGGGGGCTTCGCAGTCCCGATCACGCGGACTCTGCCCTCCGGACCATGCACTCCCCTCAGGCAATCGCCGCCACCCGTAGTACGCGATATTCGGACGTGGCGTGCATACCTTATGTGGGCCTGTCGCGTTCCTTTGGATGTGAGCTGCTGCATTGTAGTCGGCGGCTTGCCACACATGCCACACCCTGGTCCTGGTTGTCTGGGTGCACCCCGCGTTTTTGCCATGTCAGTTCATGTTGTTGTCGCTCCACGTCATTGCGGCCACTACCTTTGACGCTTGGACGAGGAATGCCACGCGGAAAGTGCCCATACCCTCGGGCTCCACCTTTCACCTTTGCTGGTCCACGACGCTACCTTACCTCGGCTTGGTTGGACATAGCAACCATCGACAGTGCAACTAGTACCGAGGTCAAATGCGCTGTCCTCTTCATCGTAAGGCCCCTGGTGCACACGGTCCGAATAGGAGCGGGGAACGATCTCTGCTCTTGTCTACCCGCCGCGTGGCGGCCACTGGTCGAGCTTGGCTGACGCCAGGAATACTAGCATCGGAACCCCCCTTTCCTTGGAATCTCGTCAACGTGACTACCCCGTCTACGTCCACTTCACCCGCACCCACTCCTATTGCAGCCGACCTGACCTCGTCGAAGACTATATCTCCTCGGTTGACACCTCTGGGCGTTAAGCGGCCTGCGCTCAGAGCGATCTTAACGTTCTAATGTCACACGCACCGCCTGTGCCCATCATTTCCACCATCTGTGAGCATCCTTTGAGGGCTTCAACTCAAATTCTTCGCTGTTTTTTTTTTTTTGCTGACGAATGCGTTCCGTCGTTTGCTGGCCATTTCCCCGAACTTTTTCAATCCCTGCCAGTCGTTTGTTCGGGACTTGATTAGGCGATCGCCGCTTTCGATCGCAGTAGCAGTACGTTCCCATATCTCTCACGGCGTCCCCTCCCTCCTCCCTCTCCTTCCCCCCTCTCCCCTAAAAGATAAGCACCTTATGGGTCGTGTTCTTATTGGCCCCGGCGTACGGCATGACCCACTCCTTTACCACCTAAGGCTTCGTCGCACCTGAGTACTGTCGGTGCCACCTAGTCACCGATGGCGGCGCCACCATATCAGGGTCTTCCCATTTCACATGGGAGCTTTGTGTCACTCACCTATGAGCCATAGCATTCCCTGTGCATTTTTCGAAGTTGTGGTTCATGTAAGGCTCATTGGGCATTCTATTTATTTATTTTGATGATCGTGTGCCGTATGGCGCAAGAACCCCATTCCAAGCTGGCGCGATGGCACGGCTATATACGGACAACGGCAAAGCAAATGTCAAAAAGCAATTTAGTCCAGAGCACGCGCCTTCCTGAGAGGAGATCAATGTATCTCTGAGAGATCGATGGCCAGACCTCCGGATGTTGCACATTGCCGGTGAGCAGATGTGGGAAGGAGCACTGAGGTGTGGGAGGTTGCGAGAGCCGACCGGCATTCGAGTGCGGACTCCGACGTTTGATGGACTCTTACAGTGTATGTCCCGCCTATCTCGCGAGCCTATTATTGGCAAAACACTAGAGCATTTATATCCTTGCAGCATACGCCTATCACTCGCTCTTGAGGCTACGCCGAGAAGCCTTACACGTGGGACGCCTTCGTTCCCCAGTTGTCGTCGACCTTACCTCTTCTACCTAAGAACGCAGTTGCCCAGAGTTTGTCTCCCACGCTTCCCTCCATACGCCGTGCCATCTCCCAGATATCAGACCTGACCGACCCAGATTCCCGAATCTCTGGCTCACTGGCGACGGGGCACTTCGTGAGTAACATCACCTCTCTTATCGCCCCCTCCTACCACCGACTGGCTAGATGGGGCTCCGACTCCCGGAAGTAGGGGCGGCCGCCGCACTCTCAAAACAATCGCGATGTGCCCTTGTTATTCGTGGAGACTAACAGGCGCCCATAGACCGACATGCTGCTCTGGGGGCTCGTGACGCCCGTCTCAACGGCTTTGAAAAAAGAAATAACACATCACCCTCTTGACGGGCTTCGAACAACGTACAATACATTGATAGTTCTACCCGTTATAGACCCCCATTGCTCGCTTAGAGCAGAGTTAGCACCTGCGTGGCCGCGGTCACGGTCACTTCAGACGGGTTTTCTTCAACGACCACTTTCTCGACGACATCTCCATTCGCGATAATGACAAAACGCTAATTCAAGAAGGTGAGTGAGTGGTGAGGTGCGCATACAGGCGAGGCATACCTTAGCGCGGGGCGCGCCGAGAGCAGGCGTGGCGTCAAAGACAAGACCGAGCGCCGAAACGAAGAGCGCCTGATCGTCCGCGAGGAATCGGACAGCTTAAATTCGGTTTGACGAAGAAGGATCAGCTTGGAGCCCCATTCAATCCAAACAAAAGCAAAAGTGATTGCACTTACGCGTGCCGTTCGGGGCAAGTTTTTCCTTCCATGCCCTTATTATTATATGCGAGACGTCAGGGAATGAGCACGCAAAATATTTGGCACGCACTTTGTCACGAATGTGTCGTTCACCGTGACGATGAAGATCTCATTGACGCCTTTCGCCTTGAACTCTTCGTACTTCTCGATGTATGCGGGCGCCTGCGAGCTGCAAGACGGGGTAAATGCTCCAGGTACGCCAACCTCGGGGGCAGGTCAGCGTCGGCGCTATTACGGAAAAAAGACGCGCATATATTTACTCACAAAGATGGTCTTGCCGGTAGGCGCGAGCGCGATCGCTTGAGTGGGGTCATTTTCCTTGACAGGTTCCTTAAGTGGGAGCTTATCTCCTTGCTTGGCCGGATGCTTAGCGAGGAGTGCAGACGCCTGTGCGTGGGCGGTCTTGGCTGCACCAGTAGCGAGGCTGGAGATGATAGATGCCATGGATTGAAAGGGGCTGGTGCTATCGCTGCCAATCGGTTCGTATTTATATAATCGCGATTTTCGCACTGTGCGTCATAATATATTATATAATCCTGAGCCACCCCGCTCCATCTACCTTTTCCGTGGTATAAAGAATGCCTGCAAAACATAACAGAACATGACCGGCACCTTCGGCTAGTTGTCATCGAGCCTCGCATCGAATTCTTCCCTCCACCCACGAGCAGCATGCCCCCATTCATAACGATGAATGGAATCACCGCGGCGTGTGGCACACTACTCCCCCGTGCCTCCCTTGCGCCCGACTCCACCACCCCGAAAAGAGAACCGCCTCGCGCCTCATGGACTCTGCAGCTCCACATTGTGACAGTGGCGCGGTCAGAGCCGGGGAAACCCCCCTGACCGGAGCGAGAGGTAAAGGCGCGTTATCCGGCTAAAAAAAAAAAAAAAGAGGAAAGGGCAAAAGCAAAACACATGCGGTCGGTCGAGGTAAGGGAGAAAATGTTAGGTCACAACCGTACGGAGTGGGCACCGCGAGCTTGGGGACGTTCCAGTTGATTGTGTCCTGCGACGTCTTGTAGAGGCCGCTCGGCACTGGTCCGATGGGGAATTTGACGCGGCGGGGCCGCCTCCCCTTGTCCGCGATGGCCACCAAGGTGTCGAAGCGAGGGAGGCTTATGGCGTATCTGTCCTTCTCAATGAGCCAGGGAGGCAAGACGAGCGGGGGGAGGGCAGCCATGGTAGAACGACACTGAGGCAAGGGGCTGGGTGCGACGAGTGGACATCGGTTCAGGAGGAGAGGAGGGACGCTTTTATTGTAGCACAGTGGCATAAATGCCACATCTTCAACTTCTTCTCGCTCTCGTAGTCGAGCGGAAGAATCGCTGGGTTCCGTGGCATCCTCCGAGCGATCACGCTTCAAAGAGACGTTTCTGGCCGCGCGAGGACCGATAAAGACTGCGTTAAGTAAGCGTCGCTCGCTTTCGTTTTCGCGAATTCGAATCTCGTTTTTGGCAGACACACCGACTTTGTGGCGAACGCACTCCACAAACGGCGCCCTCGGAAAAGAACCATGTGCGCGGAATGCATCTGTTCCGCGCCCCCCGCGGTTAGTTGTCGGTTCGGGATTTGGTCCCATAATGTACAGAAAAGATTAGATACAGCAGCCGGTGGGCCACAATATGATATTGAGAGAGAGATATCCAAATCCACGGCGCGACGCTCGCGTCCCACATGTCCACACCTTCTTCAATCGGTCAATCCCAGCAATTCCTTCGTGCCTGGAGTCACCCCCCACGCCCCATCCAGGTACCTCCGTGCTATCGGTACACCCCCCGCGAAGTTTTCGGGCCCGACGAGATACCGACCACGACGATCTGCGTCCACTGGCGGCGTTCCTGCGGCGCTACGTTCGTTCGCGGAAACGCGACCACGGTCCACCTGCAGCCCACTATTCGTCCCCTGTGCCTGTGACTGCCGGCCTCCCGCGTAATGGGAGCCGCGGGAATCAGCTCGATACTGGTTATCAGAAGAAGTGCGGTATGGAGGATTCGACGGCGGCTTCGGCTTCGGCGTCGACGTTGGTGGGGGAGGAAGACGCGGACGAGGCGAAGGAAGATACGCGGACGGCGTCGTGGTCGGTGGCGGTGAGAACGCTGGGACGCTGGGCTGTGGTGTGATTTGAGGCGCGTAGTATGTGGCGCCCCCCTGTACGATCTGCATTCTGGGTGTCTGCGTAAGTGTCGTGCCGGTCCCACGCGTCACCGTTACATTGGGCAGAACCGCCGCCATGCCCGAGGTACCTTGGAAGGCGTTCGTGGAACCGTAGGTGGCGGGACTACCTACACACGGTCGCGGGATATTACGACGATCCTGGTGCATCCCGGTGATGTGGACTGCCACGACGGGTGCTCCTCCTCGAGAGACGGTGATGACGTTGATAGGTCGCGAGTCGCCGTAGGACATAGAGTGTAGTGTTCAGAAGCCAGTTGGGGACGAGAAGTAAGTGTCTAGCACAAGTGCGCCGCGGTCAGTCGTAGTAGGGATGTCAAAAAAAGACAGCAACACGGTATTTTATATAGCACTCGCAAGGTCGAGCTTGTCAGCGCCACTGCAGCCACGATACGACCGCAAGTGGCGGTCATTTGTCTGCTCGCAAGCCGTCGAGAGAGAGTAGTTGAGTGATAAGCCACGAAAGCTAGCTCCGGGCACTGCACACATCAAAGAAAAAAGACCCAAGCTATGTGTGGCAATCGGTGCAAATAAGTTTGGCGCCACTTCGTCTTGACGCCACTAACGGCGCTACAAAGTGGTCTTTGACGCCGGCAAAATGTGATAGGCCCCAGCGAGAACAAAGCGACCAGTTCGCGGAGTGCCAGACTTTCTCTGTCTGCCGTACAGTGTCGCAATTGGCCCAAGAGGCAAGCGCTGCTATGTCATTCAGGGCCCAACCGCCCTTCAGTTTACGTGTAGGTCAGGTTCCTGCCCCGGTGTCGAAATCTCTCAGCTCATTGGATGTGGCGAGGCGGCCTCGAGCAGTTTGGTGGCCACTCCATGCAAAGCAAGGTTTTCGGTCAAATAAAACTTGGAGAGTGTTAACTACTTATCAAAAGTTTATATTTCTGAAAAACCTTAGAAAAAAATGTTTAAAATTTTCCAAGTCCTCCCTGCCAAGGGAGCTGGGAAAATCTCACATGACCAGAGAATATTCAAACTCTTTTGTTACAGTAAAACTCAAACTTTTTTTTTTCGAAGTTTTTCAGAAAGATAAGAGGTTAATACAGAGTAATAATTTTGACTGAAAACCCTGCTTGCAAAATCTGATTGGCAGATATTTGTGGATTACATTGTGTAAAGCGATAACACGTGTTTTTGATATTTGGTCATGCGCTTGACGCGCCACGCGTGGCAACGGGACTGGGCTTGGCCTGCCAACAGGTGCACGCCACAGGCCCCACAATACGCGTGGGAGGGGGATAAACGGCTCGCAAAAGCCAATCCTCCAATAGAATGGGCCGGACATATGAGGGTCGTCAAAACCGTGGCTACCAGGTCCCGCATTCCTACCTACCCCTGGGCTTTAGGTATTTGTCGCCGCGGTTTATCTCGGAAAATCCAGCCATCATCCAGCATTCACCGTGGCGAAGGGGGGAAAGAACGCCACAGAAAGCAACACACTGGTGGTGGAGCTCCACACGCCGCGGCGGAGCATCATTCGTGATGGGCAATCCTCCCATCATGCATCATGCTCGAATTGCAGGCCCCTACAGTACGTAAAAAAATTGGTCTAACGACCGTCGTCGTGTACGGAGGTGTCTCTCGTGCCAGTCCCGGTACGAGCCGCAACGCCGCAACACCCCTCGGCCGTACGACAGACACATTAGTTTGTTACGTGGGCTACCGGTAACAGGTCTACTATTGCATTACGGTATGAAGCGATCAAATTACACGGGGATTCTGGGGTGTCTACCAGCGAGAAAGCCATGCCTCCGTTGTGTATAATACAAGATATGCCAAGGTGGCGCAAAGGTTACCACGTCCAAGAGAAAAATATATATGGCAAAGCATAAGTTAGGGTGCATCCGTCTTGTGAGCGTTCGTATAGAAGGAACCAATCTCGCGTCGATCTATCGTCTTTCGTTGTTTTGGGGAGGAATCTCGGCGTATGTCTTCCCTCCGTCCGATGTCGACGTCGTGGGCAGACTGAAGTCTGCCGTGTTTGTGTTGCCGCCAGCCGAAAAGTGGAGGACCGTGAGATCCACATTCGAGGTGTCTGGACGGGTATTGTACCCGTCCTGGCCGATCTGCATGCACGCGATGATAATGATGATCGCTGGATACGTGCTCTGGATATTTGAGCGCCAGTCAAAATCAATCATCCGAGATGATCGCTCAACAGCCGTGGCTGACGCACCGCGATAAAAAGCATGACCAAGTTGACCGTGTATGAGCCAGAGCCGGGGAGCACGCGGCACGCAGACAACAAGTAGAATACCTGCCGCACACATCGTTGTGAGAAACTTGCTCCGGGCGCTCAGAGGGAGGAGCGGGAGACGGGGGTTTACCCATAGGACACAATACACGAAACCCGACTCGATTAGGAGCGCGAGTACTTTCTCCACGCGATCGGAGGGGCTGCCCTTTCTGAGGTGTGCGCTGACATCAATGCGGTATTCCCTTGGGGATTCGTCAGGAGAGCCGACGGAAACGGAGACGAGTCTTCCGTGACTGAGGCGCACCATGCTTTCCAAGCTATGAGTGACGTTGACAAAATGTTCGTGCCGAGCATAGGCCCGACGATGATTGCCGCAACCTTGCCTTCGTCAACGCCGTCCCCATTTTGATTTCCCGGTTCGTTCTCGAGGGCCAACATGAGATCATATATACCAGCGCCTGGAAAGCCATCTCGGGGGTTCAGCGACCGCTTCAAAGGGGCACGAGACACATGCACACGAACCAAAAGTCCCGACGATACAGGTGGAGAGGATGACGACCACCCTGCGGTTATACTTCCACAGAACGATAGCTCGCCATGCGCAAACCATGTCGCTGATGATGGGCTGGTAGGGGGGATGTCTCGTTATACCTTGGCACGAGACGAAACGAGGGGGAACAGAAACCTGCATTCAATCTTATAACAGTGGCAACAACTCCCGTCATGACGTTGATCTTGTGGGGGGACCAGCCAATAACGAACGAGGGGTCGATGAATTTGATGATTCCAGGGATGGGTTGCAAGGTCAGTCCAGGACCGACTATGATCACGACGGTGGCCAGCACAAAGATAAATGTCGTGCTTCCGAACATGAACATGTGTCCAGGGGAATTGAACAAGGATCCTTTGGAGCTGAAGAAGGACGTGAGGAAACCCGGAAAGAAGAAGTGCCTGGAGGAGGTTGGGGGGGGAGGGTCACTCACAGCTGTACCCTGATTGAGATGAAGTACACGACGAGAAGCACCCCTGCAGAGACGCAGGATGGTGAGTGGGGAAGGGTAACATGGAGTGAGGATGGGGATACTCCGCACCGTACGCAAGCCCCGTGTAGAGGTTGTAGGAGATGGCATTTTTGAACTGTTGGTGTAATTCATCTAGGAGGAACTGTCTCTCAGCGTCAGACATGGCGACGGCAGGGAGCGCGGGGAAAGGAAAGTCAGCAAGACTGTGCAGCAGAGGGGAGGGTGAGGGTGAGGGGGGACATTCAATGTACAACGTACAAAGCTAGTGCCTTCTTGAGTACTTTGAGTCCTGGATCAATATATTGTCCCGGGGCGCTTGCAGCAATAATTCCGGGACCAAGTCCCGATGTGTGACATTGTGGTCAATCCAGTCCTAGTGGCCTAGTGAAATCGAAACCCTGATCCCCAGATTGACATGTTCTGTACTACTGTAGTTCTGTATGTGTACTTAGTGCGATCGGACTTGAGTTATCGCCTCAACATTCATCATTTCGAGCGTCGGGTCTCCCGCCTTATTGGCCGCCGACCCTGCCGCGGATCAGCTTGGCCGCCGAGGAATTTAGCTGGGTCTCGACCAATGATCGCAGCCACTAATTGCAACCAACGTAACGTAATTATGCCGTGATGCCGTGAGATACGGGGTATTGGGCGCACATATATAATAGACCTAAGTCGAAGATGACCATCAATCCTGGGGGGAGGCATTTATCTCAAACACGCAAGGAACTATTGTACAGATTAAAAAATTTGTGGGTGCGCAACTTTCAGTTCAGTATCTAGGAATCGCCTGTCGCTCGATCCATGAGCCCCCCCCGCCTGGCGCAATCACTACAGGGTATCCGGGACTCCACGGACTCGGGGGAACGATCCCTGGGGTATGGTTCTGGACCCAGTACGGAATATGCACCGTGGGGTGAATCATGCGGGGCCCCATCACACAGCCGCCAACGTCCATCACTGGCCTGTCCCTGTGGCGCCGCCGCCGACTGCGTTTTGTTCTCTCTGTGGTGCGTTCTCGCCCTGAAGAGGTGGAGCTTGTAGGTGATAACGGAGAGGGAGTGGGGGTGCGGGAGTCGCTCTGCGTGTTGGCGTCGAACTCTCCCTGTTTGGGCTTGGACTCGCCTTGCGTCGTGTCGGGCCACCTGTCGTGATCAAAGTCGTTCTTGTCGCAAGACGACGGCGCCACCTGCCCTTCCCCCTGGGGTTCCACGGTGGGGTGTTGTGGGGAAGGGGTCGAAGGTACAGCGTGGGAAGGGACGATATTAATACTTGAAGCAAAGGACAAAGAGGAGCGCAAGTCCGGCAGCGCGTAGATGAATCGTCCCGGGGCGTTCTGGAACGGATTCTCCAAGCCGGAACCCATTCGCGGCCACGACGGGTCAACAATAGGCGCCATATGATAGTGCGGTATGGAGGTAACAAAGTGTCCACGGCGTAGAATAAGAGTGTGATTAGAAGAGATGACGCTGAAAAGGTGGGTGCAAGTACAAGCTGGCGTCCATTCACCCCCAGTTATAATCCTCGCAAGAAAAGAAAGAGTGTGGCACAGTACAAAGCGTCAATAGGGCACTTCATTTTTGCCACCAATGCCCCCATGCTAGTCCTGGCAAAGGCGTTTCGTGGTAGTGGCAAACTGGCCAAGGGCAACAGGGGCGGCAATTGGACGCCGGCATCACCGAGCGGCACAACGCGAGAAATCCACGACGAAGAAAACAAAGCGCAAAAGCGTCGGCTGCCAGATGCCATAGTCGTGTCCACGTTCAGCTAGTCCAGGTCCAGGGCAGCGGGGTGGCACAAGCGTCTGAACCACAAAGTCTGACGCCGTCAACCCCGAGCTTGGCCAATGAGCAGCTGGTACCGTCCGTCGCAAGTCCAGTTATCTGTTTTCAAGAACCAGGGATTGCAGAGGGCACTTTTCTAGAGTAGACAGTCGAATAGTCTAGCCGACGCGCCCGTCGGCCGTGCTAGTGAGCGAGCGGCTACTATTGCGAACCGGGGCGGGCAGAGTAACGTAACGTCATGTAATCACGTGACACGATCATCGAAGTAGATTTGTTTTGTGCCCTTTGTTACGCTTCGTGTCTGGCTCGATCATTTGTCTCTGTGCGGAGAGATATAAAAAAAGAATTCTACGCCACAAGTTCGCGCTCTGGGGAACACGGCGTGTAGCAATATCAGCAGAACATGCGCCTGAGCGATCTCTGTGCGTTTGGACTGGCCGCTGGCCGAATCCGACTCGGACTCGGACTCGGAACCATTCGAACCAGCCGGCGAGCAGAAGGTCTCTTTCGAGTAATTGGACACGGACTGCATGCGCTTCATGTCCGGGCTCGTGTCCGAGCCCCTGGACCGTCACCGACTCGGCTCGGACCTTCATGGTGACCACAAAGGACGCTTTACGCCCCTATGCTGTACTTGGGCGGTAGTCACACCTATAATCTGAGTCCACACTTTTTTTTGTTCCCCACTAGCGAACTGATGGCTCAGCCAAGACATTTCTCCCCCCCTGGATTTTCCCTTTGGGCTGAACTGCTACTACGTCTTACGAAGGACTCGGATTCCTTCCAGGTTTGCTGTGTCAAGCGCCGGGGCATGATTGATGTGTCGGCTCTCCTCTCTGACCCGTGACGCGACGCCCGGTCTAGCACATTTGATGGTAACGGTTCCAGGAGCAATCGCGTGTATACCCCTCCTCTCAAGGCGGAATTAGTATTCGGTAAAAGTGCTACATGCGGTTCTGTACTCTCAGGTGCACGAAAATAAAACTCTCAGGTTATCTCCGTATTTCCCCGCACCAGGACCGGCAGTGATTTACACGCGCGTGCTGAGCCGAGTCGATACGATAACGGCTGTACCTATCCCTGTCTTGTTCAAAAGATTTTCGCCTTCTCACTACCTGAAAGCGTTTGCGTATTCCTCCCCTCCTTTCCTTCGAGCTTTTCTCTGAAAAGTTAATGAGTCCTCCGAGTCGACGTAGGGTCAAAGTAGATGTTTCAAAAAATCTATTTGGTCCTGATGACCCATTCCGGAGCTCGCCGCAGCAGGGTGATTTTACAGCTCGGGGATACATCTCTAGGCGATGTCCGGCATCCGAAGCAGACAGGTGTGTTAGCCACAGCGAAGGCAGGCTTATTTTTGAGGGCTTCTCCGCAATCCACGATAGTTGGACCTTCTTTGCGCGTGAGAACAATTCACTGATGCTATTGTAGGGCGGCAGGCAGTACAGCACAGGCTGGTTCCTGGCTCTAATAATATAAGATACAAAAACACTTCGATAAGCCGATTTGGGTGGTCTGGCGTAACCCGCTAAAACTACATCAATCAACCACGGATCCGCAGTCTGGACAACACCACCTGTGGAGCGCCAAGAACTGCGCAGCAACTCCCAAGCCATCACTGGCCGTCTGTTCCGAGAATCAGGGCCGTCCAATCGCTAACTCCTCTCGCGGGCAATCCCCTTGGCGCCCCAGGGCGAATGACGTAGCGAAAAAGGCGTGGTATGTCTGAAATCGGATCAAAAATTAAAAATTTGGTTCAACCGAATAACCGAGACGACACGCCATGCCCTGGTACTCACCATCGTCGAATGACCCTACCTCCACGCAGTGAGGCGTCGCCGGAATAGTAAACCGAGCGGTGACTCTCCTGTACAGTCTTTCAAAAAGACCGAACAGGTCATACAGCATTTTGGGGAGTCTTCTGATTCTGCACTCAGGCGGTGGTAGACCGAGATCCATCTCGAGTCCACGCTCGTCGTACGTGGCATGTAGGTAATCATACACTTTCTGTGCATCAGCGGCCTGGTAAGTGACGCGAGGCGTGATAAATACTTCGCGATTGACGGGAAAAAAGGGATGTCGTACCTCACCGAGCATCACGCTGAGAACAAGAGAGCGCGAAGGTTGATAACCAGATCGAACCAGTGTTTCCACCGCGGTCCTAAAGGTTGAAAATGAAATGGTCAGGGTAAGAGAGGTCGAACGGATGAGCCGAGGGGCTCACAGCATGCCGACGGCACTCTGCACGTCCCCCACATCCTCTATATGTTCGATTACATCTTCGTCACATCGGAAGCCCCGTGCGTGGTTCGGGGTGCTGGGGCCCTGCTCTTCTAGGTCCAACACCTCTGAGGCGGGGTTAATGTCCCGAATCACGGCAGGGAGTAAATGCTGGACAGACCATCACTGTTCGTAATGAGTACAGGCTTCGATTCGCGGTCAGCGCCTTGCCAATGTAGGACAATGGCCGATTGAGACACATTAGTCCAGTCAAGTGAAGATTTTCTGTAAGAATAGCGTGTGAGTGTGAAATGGGTCGAAAAAATGAATGGGCGCCAAGATATCACTTACACAGCGGGGTAAGATCGCCGCATGTAGTCGCGCACATCAGCGGCGTGGCAACCAATACGCGAAGAATTGTACTTTTGCTTCCTATTGCGCACGGTGAGCTAACGAAACGGCGACCATATATATATGCAGAATAACGTTCTCACGTACAAGATGTCTAGCGCCGCAGCCTGGGCCTCGTAAACCCATTCCGTGTGCGGCTTGGTCCTAAACGTAGTAGAAACCTGGTCGACGAGTGATGCATGGCGTTCTGGCACACAAGGCAACGGGAAATCATCGCCGATTTCGCTTCCGGCAAATGCACTGACGACGAAAGCCAAGCAGCAGAGCAAAAGAAGGGCGAGAATAACGGGTGGCCCACGACGACAGTGTGCCGTACCCTGGGAGGTCTGAAGTGGCAAATGTATGCGTCCTTCAAGAGTGGAAAGCTCCTTCTCGGAAGGGCCATACGAGTCTAGGGCTTCAGGATCGACGTCGGGACAGTAATGAAAGGCGAAGTCAGCGGTGTGATAGGGAGCTCCGGGGAGTGGAGGCGCTGCCATTGTGGGGTGCTTGGGATGCCAAGGGTAAAGGGAATGAAAAGCAGAAGGATGAAAGTAATTATATGGGTACGATAGGTATTAGGGTTAGTGGGATTGGATATGGCACATGTCACAAACACAGCACGGAAGGTTCACTGATCGATCAATTAGTTCACATCGGGCGCGGGCGCCATCCGAGAAGCTGAGCTAACATAGAAGCCGAAGCAATGGCAGTTACGTAGATTATCAACGATACAATGTTTCAGAATATGCGGAGTGGTTACAAAGCATGGACACGACAGCGGCTCGATGGTGTGAAACGCGGGACGCGTTCTCAGAGCGTGGTTCCTATCGTTGAAAATTTGAGTACATAACGTATCGCCGCCCCTTCTGCAGCACATACCTTGTAACGCGGCAGCATTTGCTAACTTATCGACCCCATCAGCATCTTTGATGTTTTGGTGCGTTTGCTGACTTGGGATGTTTAAAAAATAACACCCGCGTCGTGCGGTGCAAGGTGTGGGCGGTGATTGAGAATGTGAATACGGAGATTCGTCACATGTGGGCGGGTTGTGGCGTGACGGAACAGATTGTGGGTGGAGGTATTGTGACATCTTGGCAGGAGTATACTCGGAAGATAGGAAGATAGGGGTAAGATGGGTTGGGTGGGTTGAGAGGAGCCTCCGGACAGTTCTGGTAGTGCTGGTTCATCCTGCCATCATACCGAGCCTATTTGTACTACCGTTGAAGTGGATCAAGTACTTGTGGCTGTTTAAAAATGCGGAGGCGATACACAAGCGGCCTTGAAGGGTGGATGGGCGAACTATGAACCACATGAGGGACGCCGTCACGGAGTCTTGGCTGACCGAGGGTGCACAGCAAAGACCTATTATTGTGGGCGCAGCCTAGGCCAATGTCAGGTGCTCCCCGAACTGCGGCCAGTGCAGGTGCAATGTGAAGCTGTGTCACGTTGTCTGGTGATGCCACATTGTACTTTGATAGAATGATCTATTGAGGATAACTTGTAGGGTTAGCAGTGTCCGGCAGCAACTGAACTGGGGACTGCGCTGTTCAAGCGGTGCCCAGGGTCAGAAAGAATTACTCAATTTGGATCGAACCAGTAACGTGATTCGCTTAAATAGTAGGCTTGCTCCTCGGCCGTCTGGCAAGAGCCGATGTGGCGAATGGAGGACAGCCGAACACCGACGTTCGGCTTTGCGTCTTTCGGCTCTGCTCGGCTCGTCAAACGCGTCAAATTTCGTGTCAAAAGCAGACACAACAACAGTACCGTTGCCAATAACTTACTTGGAGTACGGCTTTCTTCTGTGGTCTCGTACAATTTCGTCTGGGTAGCTCTCGCATTTCGCTCGCTGGCCTTCGTCAGGACTTCCATTAACATGCTTGGGAGTTCACAACGTTCACATGTCTGCGGCAGATGCAGATTCTCCTGTCTCTTCCTCGAAATGGTACTTTGACCTCTCTCTTTTTCTCCCAGTCCCCTTCACTTTTCGAGGGTCATTACGCTTTCCCTGGCTTGATCGCGTGAATCCTTCCAAACCTTTCTCATTGTTACGAGCCTCTTGTGCGAATCTGGTCTCATGAGCGGATTTGTGGCAATCGACTTTCCATTGTACTGGCCATTCGCTCTCCACTTTGCGTTCTTCTATCATTCGTCCTTTAAAAAAGGTAAGTAGACTCCTCGATAGCGGTATCTCTCGACTCATCTGGTACAACTCTGAACACTCCTCGACCCCTCTTGGAAGTTATTGCATACCTTCCCTGCATCGAAGAATGTCTCAAAGTCCCCAACTTCCGCCGATTTCCCATCTCCATGCGATCGCTGATCACCGTGTTGAACCCGAACCATTCGAACTGCCGTCGCCTCGACCAAATACGCAAGAGCCGCGGGTCGGTTCTTCGAGTTCTGGTCGCCCCAATCAGGAAGCTTACCACACGCCCACTTCCCGAGCCCCAATTCGGCCAAGCCAACCCGCAACGAGCCACAGCTCTGGACAGTTTCCCCAGCAATACACCATTACGCCAGCTCTTTCTGGTCGGGCTGGGGCAAATCCTCAAGCGCCTCCACCCCATCATCCCGTGGCAGGCCACCCCGCCCTCAGCGTTCCCAGTCACCCAGGTCCTGCCATGGCCCATCGCGCCAGGCTCCCTACCATTCCAGGTTCTTACATCGCTGAACTGGAAAAGGGAAACGTCGGCGATAATTACATTTGGAATGAACTCTACCTTGCCCAGCTCGGCGAGCTGGAGCCGTTGGCCCTCCATGGAGCCGGAGAAAAAGGCTGGGCATTCTGGAAGGTGTGGGTGGATCTTCACGAGCCTGGTTTGGATCTACGTGACCAGGCGAAAAAGTGTCGATTCATCGCGCGCGCGCTGAGGGCATTCCCTTGGTATAAGGGGGAAGAATCGTTGGAGGAGGCCACCCAGGCGATGGAGAGGTTTGACGGATTGCACAAAAAGCTCGCAGCCAGGAAGTACGCTCAGCATATTCACTTCGTACTGAATAGGCCGACTCCTGGCGTGACCGTGATGGAATTCTTGGAGGCAGAGCAGAGGAGGAGAGCTCGGGCAGCGGCGCAAGCGCAGGCTCAGCGCTGACGCAGTGACAGCGGGCTGTTCTTATCATGTACTGTATCCATGGTTTATGCTGTTTATTCTAGGCCAACTTGATTGCTTCTTGTTCCATTGTTGCCTCTAAGGTGGTGCGGCATCTGGGCCCACCGCCGTACCTGGGCCCACTGCCGGTCCTGTCCAGCGCGCCACCAAGTTGCTGCGCTGTCATAGCCTTGCTTTGCGACAGTCGACAGTATTCCTGTCACCCGCCGTTGTGGCTAGACTGTAAACATGTTCAAATAAGATCCACATCTGCCACCCCACCTTCGTCCACTAGTCACTAGTACACCACTTTTTTTTTCATTGAAAAAATCACTACACCACTTCCAACGTCAGTGCAAATATAGACGGCTCCTTGACTTCGCGTGAAGGGGTCAGAGCATTGGCAATAGCATACGGGCTATGCACAACCGCTCGGTCGCGTATCGGAACCCGGAAAACCGGATATAGCCATCGTGCTCCAAGCTGGCCAGCTCTCCTCCTCGATATATTTTTCATGCCCCCAACCACTGCATGTCGCCAGGAACTGTCATCTTTGCTCTGATCAACATGCAAGTTCCTCTACGCCCGCAGCAAGCGACGACATATTCCCCTGGCCGGGGCGATGACGCACCGCGTCGGCGTGTCATAACGTACCGGCGTACGTCGTGCAAAGCGCGACGCTTCGATTGGATGCTCGAGTCGGAGGTGTTCAAGCTGAGGCTATACGAGTAGTACGACAGCCAAAAAGGAGCTGTCCAAATCCCGTACGTCCCGGCTGTAACTCACTCTTAGGTTGATAAACCTGTTCCATTAAAAACGGAGCTCGTTTTGAACATACGGATGTGCCGGGACAGCGAGCTTCGGCGACATAGGCCAGCCGGGCAAAGAGCCGAGATGAGGGCACGTGGAATCCAGTACCCCTGGACCCGTTTTCGCGTGAACGCATATTTGAGGCTTATATTTTCCTTCCCTTCTTTGCTGGCGATGGGCCCTGACAAGAACCATGATTACAGCCTCGCATCTCGCACTGGCGACCTCCAGGCCCTCTAGCAGACCTCTTGTACTTAGGAACAGTTGATCCGTCACAAACATCAGGCCTGTGGATCCGGAGTCTATAGGTAATCGTTCGGTGTTCTACTGATATTCATGTCACACCACCGCATACTTAATGTCCCAGGTAATCGCATATTGGACCGCAGCAGTAGGAATAACAACTCCCGGGTTGCGTGTATCCTGTATGTCCTGCGCGTGCCTTTGTTTGATTGGGCCGCTTCACACATTCGTTTGGCACCGCTGTCGGCCTTTGATGGAGGCCCCTGGAATGATTGCCATGGCTTCGGGTTTCAGTACAGGCGAAGATCATGGCGCAACTCCGTATCATTTCTTCATCATTTTAGCTGTTGTTTCTAATACTTGGCTCAGCAGCCTGAGGGCGACCTTTCGATTAACAATTACGGATGGGTTCACCAATGCTAGCCGAAGACGGCTGTCTGTTTCTCTGGCTCGTACACGTACAACCGGTACTCATCAAACCGTAGATGGAACTCCAAATCTCGGCGACACGCTACACTCAGCACTCGTAGCCTTTGAAGAAGGACCACATATATTTTCGGGATTGGTGTCTCGGCTCTCGGCGCGCACCCAATGATTTATCCCTCGCCGCACCGTGAGTCAGCAGCGCCTACCATGCGAAGAAGGCAGATCATCCTGGGGGCAGGGTGTCGGGATCCCTTCCGATGCAGCCAAAATGGGCCCTCTCCCACTCTTACGTCACCCCTATATCATGCCACGTATGATGAAACACTTCGCTCGCGTCATTTCTCGCGCGCGAAGACGCACTATCCTGAACTGTACTCGCTAATAAAGGCATCGTTGGATCAGGATGCTGTGTGATACAAGTACTATCCCAGTGGCAGAGTGACCGGAACCCACCTTTCTGTATACTGCATTGGCTGCAGGCGAATGTCACCGCGGACTGGAGGTTCGTGTTCCGTAAGTTGACCTCCCGCCGGACCCCCGAACCAGACTAACACCTGCGGTAGCTTCGTCTCGTAGCTACAGTCCCACCAATCTTCGCACGTTTTGTTCCCGTACAATCTGACTCATTACGCCTTCGGCGACGACTGCGGCCCCACCCAGAAGAAACGCCACTTACGCCGAAGGAATGTTCATGGCGTGGAATTCGAGTCGTCGCCAGCTTTGCCTACTGCCGTGGGAAATGCAGCCACGCCAACGAAGCAGGTCTCATAGGCATCAACGTATAGTGCATCGCGGCATTTGGTCTCCATTGTTTAAGAGGCTGGGTATCTGCTTCAGCAACCGTTCGCGGGGTATCGTTCCCCGAGATGACCGCGCTTATGAATGTCTATTCTTATGGCCCGTGGCGATTGCCCAATGACCTTATGACCTCCTGCTGTTGTGTCCTTATTTGGCGGTGCTACACAAAGCCCGTATTGATGGGTTCGGCGTGTATTCTCATACTACAGTAGCTCAGCTCTAATTCGCTCTCACGGCGTTTGCGCCCTGGTCCTGAAGTTCAGGTCACGCTTCACCCTTTCTTGTCCACGGATGGGAAACAAAACGTCCCTTAGAGCGTGTCCCTGTAAAAAAATATAGTGAATAACAAATGTGTCTTACTGTAAGTAGAATACAGAAATGAGAATGTCGTACTTCTTGTCGTGTGCTCTGAGCCTGATTTATTTTTAGAAAACGGCACGTTTTTAATTCGCAAAAACTGGACAGACTAAGACGCAGGCGCAGCCTCCGTGACTACAGGCTAGGAAGAACGAATTTGCGGGGACGAGCGCGTCAGCTCTCCGATTCTAGCTGGTACCTGCGGCGAGAAGGTGGACAAAAGTAGAGCCCCAACATGGACCTTTTCACACTTCAGACACATGAATGCGGTTCTTGCGCGTCCATGTGCCTTGAAAAGGGCGCACGAACTGGATGGAGCTGCACGGGGATATTTCCGCATAACCTGCTTGGTGTATGGATTGCGCTGTGGGGCAAGGGCTATGCCGTCGTGTATCCCCGCTTACTGTATCGTCGGGCCTCAGGCATGTGGCTGGACGAGAACGTAACTCACCTCTGGGTCCTACATATATGTTGTCACCGACGCGTTCTTGGTTGTGCTCTGTGTCCTGCAAGTGGTGGAAAGGAAGGCACGACTCTTAGTGGTATAACAACTGTTGCTGTAATAGGGTGACTCTCGTGCCTGGACACCAACCAACCGCCAAGGCACCAGTCAAGGCACTTCTCGTTCCTATTACAGGTCCTAAGTTACTGTACTCTACTTTCCAATCTAGTCCAGTGAACAGCAAATGTTTGATTTCCGTTCCCTGCCGTTACACAGAACCCTTCCGGGAAATAGGCAGCGCTCGAGCCACTCATTTTGCTACGGCGGCGTCTCTCGTTACTCCGGTGGGAACACAGCGAGGGACGCAGGATAGGCGGTCTTGTGACAACCATACGGTCCTGCTGGTGCTGTGCACTGACACTGACATACACACCGGCGATCTTCGGCCCGGAAATTTCGGGTTTAGCGTGCTTGGGCACCAAGTTACTCCAGTAACTACAGCAAGTCCGGCGAAACTCCACGATAACGACCCGAATTTCGAACTGCGAGTCTAACCCGACTCAATCCGAGTGAAGGCACCCCGCAACATCCACAAAAATAAAAGAAACAGCGTGCGACGACTGAAAACGGTCCGCCGAATCAACACGCTTGCAACTAGAACGCCGTAAGAGTGAATTCAAAATTCGGGGCTCAGGCTGACTGGGTTCAGGATGGTGCAGCCATGAGTCTCCCACATATGTTTTATTGCTATGTGAGTCTTGTATCTGCGTCGTGCGAAACTGGGGGCGTCCGAGAATCCCGGTGAGTGGAAACCCAGAAGTTCACCGTGCGGTAGATTGCATACTTGACTCAGAGCCCAAATAAGCCGCTGGGATCCACTTGAACTCGCCTGGACAACGCCGACCCATTAAAATAAAGAGAATGGACCTTCTGCACCCCAGTAACTTTCACATGCCCGAATGCTGATGCGCTGATGCCCGGCGTTAGATCTCGAAGCCCAGCTGTGCACCACCCCGGCCTCAATCATGGATTGCACCATTGTACAAATCGAGATTGTTTTCGAAGAATTTTGCTCTGCTTCCGCACTCCAGTTACACGAATATCCTTCAATTGCAAATGTCTGATGGGTCACCACTTCGTCTGAACTAGTCGAGACAGTCCTCAGAATGTAGCGCATGGCCTATGCTGTTAGCACAACCTGCCCTCCACTTGGAGCAGAATCTGCACAGTTCCCCCTTCGTCGAAAAAAAAAGTCTAACTTGACGGCATAGTATCGTGCACTTGGTCAGTCACTATGTCTATTGCGCTTGTGGCCGCTACCGCGGCGTTAGTCACACCACACCAATTGAGGACAGAACCAAAAGTGCGCTTTTCGTTTTCGAAGGTTTCTGAATTCTGCCCATTCGCTGACCTTTGTTGTCGTAATGGTCTGCTTCTGTGGTCGAAGGGAACCCCACAATATCAAGAGGCGCATGGGGTCTGTGACTTCTTGTTGTATTACGAGTTTGGCTGGCTGTTGGCAAGCTGAGGGCGGTTCTTTGGCATGGAAGACTACAGCTTGAACTCGAATTGATACTACGAGTCCCGCAAGAGATATAAAACACAGCAATAAAAAGGGAGTCTGTTATCGAGGATGAACCAGACTGGGGTCGTTCCAAGAGTCCCTTCTCTGTTCGGCAGAAAGAGAGAAAAGTAGCTCAATGCCTGGAATTCACACCGACCTTAAACGAATTGTGTGTTATTTAAATGTCATCTTTGTTCGCACCCCCCACCATCGCAAGAACCAAAGTGCGCACGCCGGTGGTCCCCCACTTCGAGTTAATTCAAGAACGCAACCAACATTGGACAACCGGGCCACGGGGTGCGTCCCCGAGAAACTCGTCCATTTGACTGGTTAACTGCTCGCAGTACCCGAACTATGGACTCGGCATAGATCGATTTGTCATAACAGAAAATATGGACTCTCCTGCTAAGGGGAATACCGTCTCGGTGTCCACCCTTGATGCAGCAAGCGCATCAAACTGACCAAATATTTTTATTCTAATGGGAGGCAATCTTCTGAACATTGGCCCACGTTAGACGCGCACGTTTCACACCACTGGCACACTTTTTTGCGTCTGGGGTACCGGACACACTCAGGGGTGTGGGTAAGAGCTGACGAAATGGTTGCCAGAGTGATTATATGTTTTCTAGGAGGAAAAACGAAACTCACCAGTAAGCCTGTCCTTCTTAGATATCCGCAACGCAAAGGCGGCAGCATTCTTGGCAGTGAGCGCAAGTAGTGTGACCAAATAGATGGGTCATGTGCATTGTGGTATGGTACCGTTCTATACAATGACCGTCGTCTGCTCGTCGGGCCCGAGGTGGGGAGACTTTTACAGCCCGTCTGCTCCCACCACCCCGCGACAATGACATGTTAACACCAGAACGAGAAGCAGACTTCGACTTTTGTTCAGTATCACATCGGGCTACGGGATGAAAAACTGCAGTCTAGCGATGCGCATTCCGGAATGGGGGTCAGAGGCGATGGGAGTCGCGCGCGTCGGATCTACAATCGACGCGGGTCCCTCGCAGTGGACGCCAAGGTCGAATTGCGGAGGCTCTCGTACAGGACCCTCCCACGCCGAATGGAAAAGGTCGGCACGTTCACGCCAAGGTACAATACGACGGAGTAGCTTCCGGGCTTCACATGCAAGTCTGGAACGTATCGCGCGCCCTTCTTTTCCTCTTACCACCATGAGCTCCCCTAAGCCCATCCCTTCCCTTGCTCCCCAGCAGGGTGCCCCCTCGATGTCTGCCCCTCCTCAAACTTCCAGCAACCCTGACCGACTTGCTGTGAAACGGGGGGCTACTCCTCGGTCTTCTCCTGGGGTTGTTGACTTATTGGTCTTTGACATCCTCAACATCTTCCGTCGTCGCTGGTTCCTGTCCAGAGCCAACCTCATGGCCAATGTCATCTCTGCCCAAAAGGCAGAAGACGGAAACACTTCCTGGGTGGAGTTTTCTCCCCCATTCCATTCTCACCTGGTCAAGTGCGCTGTTGCACTTGTGCCTCACCCTGTCCATGTGGTGAAAAGGGTGATGTTTGTGTTTATTTTGGAGCTGCTTAATGGGGAAGGTCATGAGGCCTTCTTCAATCTCCAGAAGGGCGGCCGTAAGGCCAATAATGCCCAAAAGGAGAAGCGGCGTCTTGCACAGAAACGGAGCTGTGCGGCTAAGCGAGAACGGGACAGGGAGGCTGCTAAGGTGGCTCAAATGCCCCCTCATGAGCGGGAATGCCTGGCATGTGGATGTAAGTTCAAGTCTCGCAAGACTGCAAAGAAGCACAAGTGCTCCAAGAGTTCCAAAGTGGTACGCAAGATGGAGGAGGTTGCAGTGGCGGCCAGTTCACACCTGTCACCCCCTGCCCGGCTGAATATGCCAGTCTACTCATTCTGTCCCCTTGCGCCCCCTACCCCATCACACAGTAGTCCTGCCCCCCCAGTAACTGGAGACTTGGGGGTCCCACCTCACCCTACTCCCTCCCTTTACCCGCCCTCTGACTTTACTTCCACCAGTGGTTGCTATTTTGGATGAGACAGCGAGGTTTACAGGGGAGATTATGGAGCAGGAGAGAGTGCGGAGGCAGGAGTAGGGGCCCACTACTTTACTACTGATACAGCCCTGTCTCTTACATACAACAGCTTGTTATGATAACGTGTTTCGGGGGTCTTTGGACCCTGTCCCCCAGGGCTCCCCCCTATCCCCGGTGTTGTCCGTCGTCTACACCAGCCCCCTTCTGTCCAAGATGGGGCGCTGGAACCATTCCTCCCTTGGGATGTATGTTGACAACGGACTCCTATTCGCCTGTGCCGAGACATGGGACGACGTGACGACCATCCTGCACGCCCGTTACACGGTGTGCTCGGATTGGTTGCGTTCGGTGGGCATGTCCATCGAACCCTCCAAGACGGAGGTCATGTTCTTCCAGCGGCCAGGTGCAGCGCATCCACCACCCAGCCTGACCCGCATTATCCTGCTGGATCGGGATGTGTGCTCCTACCATGTCGTGCAACCGGTGGAGACCCTGAGATACCTCGGGTTCTTCTTCAACCGCCGACTGAAGTGGGAGCCACATGTGGACATCATGTGCAATAGGGCTCGCGCATCCATCAACGCCCTAGCGATGCTGGGCAACACACAACGCGGCCTCCACATGGCCAACTGGCACCTGGTGCTGAACACAGTATGTCTCCCCGTCCTTACCTACGGATGCCAACTCTGGTACCGTGCTGGGGGGAAGGGTGTGCAGCGACTGCTGGGTAAGCTCCAGGTAGTCCAGAATGACATGGTACGTATCGTGGTGGGTGCCTTCCGCACCGCCCCACGCGAGGCCCTCCTCGAGATCACCCGCATGCTCCCCATGCACCTCCATGTGGAGAAACTGACGGTTACCTCTGCCCTCCGCCTCTATAGGTTACCGTGGGCATCCCAGGTGCTTCGTCGGCTCGGCCCGGCCTTGTTAAGGCCTAGCGGGGCCTTACTGTGCGACGTGCACCGAGGGTACAAGGGGAACAAGGACAGGATACGAGGACGAGGTGCTTGGTAAACAATAACCAAGGTCGAGGGAGTTCTGAGAGACGAAGGTCCGCGAGGGACGACCAAGGAACAAGGGTTCAAGGGTAAGTCGATGGACTTAGTGACGAGGTACAAGGGGCTTCGGTCAGATGGCCGAAGTACGAGGGACTAAGTCGAGCGACTTAGGGTCTGTGTGTGCGCGTTGTTATAGCACAAGCGCAAAGCTTCGAGGTGGCTCCCAACTAAGGGAAGACCGACAGTGGTGATGAGACAACGAGAAGGGATCACACAGTAGAGGAGTTGAACAAGTCTGGTATTCGCTAGTATAATAAACGAAGACAAGACTAGGGAATAGGCGTATAAGTGGACAGGCTTATATAGGTAGCTACTCCGTGTCCGTCCCATGATGAGGGTGCTAATAGAGAACAATAGGAGACGCAAATGGGGAAGAGGTAGAATAGGGAACAAGGGGAAGCGTAGAAGGGGAAGGGAGAATCGGAGTAGGGAGACGTACATGGTAATGAGTCAACAAGTTAGTACTCCGAGGAAGTCCGAGAAGATGTCAAAGCGATATAGTAAAAGAAAAAGAAAGTCCGTGGTGAGCCGGATCACGACATCACCCCTGCTCTTGGTAGATGCTTCCACGCATCAATCACCTCGGTCCTCCGCCTCCCAGTCGACGTTGTCATAGGCGTCGTAGTCGTTGTCATGAGTGTCGTTCCCATAGAAGGACTGCCACGACTTGAAATACCACTCACAACCGCCCTTGAAGTGTTTGTGCTTGGGGGGAACGCGGCACCGCTCTCCGTCGAAGCACCTGGAGTGCGGGTAGAAGCATTTGTATGCTGGGTGGCCCACATTGTCGCAGTAGAAGCAGCGCTGCCACATGGGGCAGTTCCTGGAGGAGTGGGTGACGTTGGGGACGCGGCACTTGGTGCACTTGAGGGCAGAGGGGCGGACGGGCTGAGGATTGGGAAGGGGGGCCTTCTGGGAGGTGTGGGACTCGCGACCCTGGGTTAGGATCCAGCGGGACACGCCTGGCTTCTCTTCATCGTGAAGCCATGGCATGGGGAAGCGGGTGTAACGCTCCCCTCCTGGGTGTTGGTCCTCCAGATACTCCCTGATGGGAATACCAGAGGACGCCATTGCGTCGTCGGTGTAGCGTGGGTGAGGAATGTAAGCGTTCCCCATGAGATAAGGATGAAGGCGCGTGCGCGCCTGTGATGTGACCAGCCTCTGCCGGATAACCCCTGACCTCCTCCTCCAGTCATTCCAGGCATCCGCCAAGTCCCTCTCCCGCTCCAGTAGGACGCGGTGTTCCTCTTCCAGGAATCGGTACCTGTCTATGTCAGCATTGACCCCGACGTCGTTAAGGACCCTGAGGCCGGTTTCGACAGCCTCTTTGTCAGGGTGGTTGGTGTGGAAGGGGGAGAGGTCGGTGTTGTCAGGGTAGGCAGGAGGGGGTCCGTGGAAGGGGGCTGCTACAAGTGGGGCTCCGTAGTCTTGGTAAAGGCCTGTGTCCCTACGGCGTTCGAGGATGTAGTGGTTGTGTCCTTCGCGGTCCCACTCATAACGAATGTAGTGGGGACGCTTGGGTGTGCCATCCAGCCCAGTGACGAGGAAAGAGTAACAAGCGTGGTTGGCTCGTCGTGCGTCATAGATTTTGAAGCCGGCAGGGGGGTCGTCATCGGACCTATCATTGCCCAGGTCGATAGAAGAGGCAGGTGATGGAGGGTGGGAGAACGGTGTGAGGGGGCGACGAGGCTCAGGGGTGTGGAGACGAAGGTAGGCAGGGGAGTTGGTACGAGGGGGGACAGGGAGAGGCTCAGGAGATGGAGCAGGGGACTGGATACGTTCAGCTAGCGGAAGGGGGTTGCCTAGAGGAGACCCAGGAGCACCGAAGGTTCCCTCAGAAGGGACAGGGGATGTGGCACGCGAGCCGATGCGGTCAGCAAGAGAGAGGTCGTTGGTGGTAACAGGGGAGGTAGACATAGCAGTAGGACAAGTAGTGGTGGGTGACAGAGTGATAGAACGGATGATGAGCGGAGTGGGAGAGAAGGCAGGGTTTAAGTATGGAGTTATTATGGGTTCGTCCCCAAGGGAGCGGATGGAGCTAGGATTTTGCCGATGGAAGTTGGTGACAAGTTGGTCGGCATGAATGTGAGCCGAGGGTTCCCATGAGTCATGGGCCTCGGAGAAGCCCTTCCATCTAACCAAATATTGCAGTTGATTGCGCCTGCGTCGTGACCCTAGAATCTGCTCCACCTCCCATTCCGGTTCTCCATCGATCAGATCAGGGGAAGGTTCCATGAAGTTCGGACCATGCTCGGGTGTCTCCTTGAAAGGGGTGAGAAGGGAAGCATGGAAGACGTTATGTATCTTCCATTGCGGAGGGAGCTTGAGACGGTAAGAGGTGTGTGAAATGGCAGCGGTGACTAGGAAGGGGCCGTAACGCCTTGGGGATAGTTTGGCAGATGGATGGGTGGTGTGAAGGTTCCTGGCCTCGAGCCAGACTCTATCTCCGACACAGTAAGGGGTGAAACGAGTGTGGGACCTAGTCATGAGGTCCTGTGAGCGCTTGATAGCATCTTGTGCCTGCTGGCGTGCTTCCTTTATCTGCTGCATGCGTTGGTCAACGGAGGGGACAGTGGAGAAGCGGAAGGTTTGGTGAACGCGTGGGGTGTGTCCCATGAGAAGGTCGAAGGGGGTCTTCTTGGTGGTAGAACTGGGCCAGGAGTTGTGTGCGAATTGTGCCAGGGGGAGCCAGGACGCCCAGTCGTCCTGTTTGTAATTGGTGAAGATGCGGAGATACTGTTCCAGCCATTGGTTAGTGCGTTCCGATTGGCCGTCAGTTTGGGGGTGGTAAGCGGTACTAATGTTCTGATCGATGTGAAGTAATTTGCAAAGTTCTTTGGTAAATGCGGAAGTGAAACGAGGGTCTCTGTCTGAAATGATGCGTTTGGGAAGTCCGTAATGGGGAAGTACGTAAGTAGCGTAAAGTAATGCTGTTTTCTCAGCGTCTATGGTTTCGTTGCAGGGGATGAATATGGAGGCTTTGGAGCAGTCGTGGTCCGTGATTGTAAGTATAGTATCGTAGTTGGAGGATAGGGGGAGCTTTGTAATGAAGTCCAAGGCAATGGTTTCGAAAGGAAGGGAATGGGGGTCTGTGGCAATGGGGTAGAGCGGTGGCTTTGGGTTGGTAGGGTTATTTTTGCGTGATTGACAGGTGGCGCAGCCCTTGATGTAGTTGGTGACGGAGATTTTCATGTTTGGCCACCAGTAATCGCGTGAGATGGCCCAAAGGGTCTTGGAAATTCCGGGGTGTCCGGCTGTGAGAGAGTCGTGATATAGGGAAATTACCCCCCTCCTTAGATTGTCATTTTCCACGATGACAAGGCGTGAGCCATTCCAGAGGAAGCCCTCCTTTTGAGTGAGGTTGTGAGAGAGCGTCCATCTAGAGAGAAGGTCTGGCTGCTTGAGTTGGTGGGCTCGAGCGCGATCATCAAGAGAGGAGGAGAGGGCAGCGTTGACAAAGAGCGAAGGGGGGAGGACAGTGACCTGGTCATTGTCCGCTGAGCCATCATAGAAGTCGGGGCGCCTGGAAAGAGCGTCAGCCTTGTTGGAGGCTCCAGGCTGGTGAACAAGGGTGAAATGGTAATCCGCCAGTTTGGGGAGGTATCTGGCAACGCGACGATTAATGCGTTGGGGGTTACGGTAGTATTGGAGGTTCTTGTGATCGGTGAGGACGGTGATGGGATGGGGAGATCCTGCTAGGAGGTGACGCCAGTTCTCCAGGCCACGAACGACGGCCAGGAGTTCTCTGTCATGGATATCATAGTTCCGTTCTGCCTCAGTGAACGTCTTGGAGTGGAAGCCGATGGCGCGGGATTTCCCCCTATGGTCTTTCTGAGAAAGGATCGCCCCAGTAGCGAATGCGGAGGCATCGACTTCTAGTTGGAAGGGTTTAGACATATCTGGCTGGGAAAGGGCAGGATCGGAGAGTACGTGGGAGATGAGGGTGTCGAGGGCGTGGTGACATTCGGGAGTCCAATGGAATGGGGTCTCCTTCTTCAGGAGTGCGGTGATGGGGCGGGCGATGTTGGCAAAGTTCGGGATGAAGGGGCGTTGGTATCCTAGGACACCCAATGTGCTTCTGACCTCTTTGAGGGTTTTGAGGTCGCGGGGCCAGTCACGGAGGCCATCTGCTTTGACAGGGTCAATCTTGATCTGGTCACCATCTACGATGATGCCAAGGTATTCGATGCGGGGTTGTTCGAAGGCGCACTTGGAGGGTTTGAGGAAGTAAGATTCAACTTCTAGGAGGTCAAGGACTTCATGGACAATGGTGCGGTGGCGTGATAGGTCGTCGTGAGTAGCGATGAGGATATCGTCCATGTAGATGAAGAGTTCCTTGGGGTATTTATCCTTGAGGTGGCGGAACATGCGGTTCATGGTGCGGGAAAAGGTAGCGGGGGAATTGGTGAGGCCGAAGAACATGACACGAGGTTGGAAGAGGCCAAAGGGTGTCTTGAACACGGCCTTCCACTGATCTTCTTCTTTGATGCGGATATTGTTATAGCCCCAGCGGATATCGAACTTGGTGAAGATCTTCTTCCCCTGGAGCTGTTCGAGGATGGTGTTAATCAGTGGGAGAGGGTACGTGTCGCGGATGGTCCATGAGTTGAGGGGTTTGTAGTCTTGAGTGGGGCGTAGCTTGCCATCCTTCTTTTTCACGAAGAAGAAGGAGGAGGCATAGGGGGAGTTAGATTCGACGATGTAGCCTTTCTCCAAGTGTTCCTTAATGAACTCCTTGGTGACTTCTTCTTCGACCGGAGTGAGGGGGTAAACTTTGCAATTGATGGTGGCGGGAGCGTCTGGCTTGAGGGTAATGGCATGGTCATCTTCTCTGGCAGGGGGGAAGCGTTGTGCAGCTTTCTCGGAGAAGACTGTGGCATGGCGCTGGTACTCGGAGGGAATGTCGGTTACTGGTGGGGTTTTAGAAGCGATAGCCTTCTCAGCCCATTTCTGAGCGATGCTGTTGATCTGGGGGTGGACGCGTTTGTGATAAGAGACGGAGTGGAGTGCGAGGTCCCCTCCTTCGAGGGTGTTGGTGGTCCAGTCAATTCTGGGGTTGAATCGTTTAAACCATGGGTGACCTAGGATGAGGTGGTCGTGCCCGAGGTTGGCGATGTATAAGGGCATTCTTACTGCTTGTGCCCCTTGGTTGATAACGAGGTAGGTGAGGTGAGTAATGGAGCCCGCTTGGTTGAGGGTTCCGTCCACGTTGTGGACGAGGCGGGGGGTGCGTAGTTCTTGTGTCCCAAGGTGTAACTTTGAGACGGTGCGAGTGTCGATGAAATTGTTGGTTGCCCCACTATCAAGGAGGACTTCTACTTCAGCCTTTCCGTGCCACATGTAAGTTTGAACAGGGATTGTCATTGAATCGTTCTTCGTACTATACATGGTGCTAATGGTTGCCTTGCTCTCGGCTGTTAGAGTTCGGCATCGTGAAAATCCTGGTCATCCAGGTATTCTCCTCGCTCTTCTTCAGTCATGCTGGCTATGATAGCCGCAATCTGTTGAGCCTTGGTTTTCTTGGGGACGCTGGTGGAGGGAGTGGTGGAAGCGGTGGTAGAGGGGGCAGTGGTGGACGAAGTGGAGGTGGTGCGAGCACTGGAGGTGCTCTGACGCTGGGGGCATTCACGGGACATGTGTCCCTGATGATGACAACGGAAGCAGTGTCCTTCTTTTGCTAGCTTCTCGCGTTCTTCTGGGGTAAGCTTCTTGAGCTTTTGGGGGGTGCTGGTGGCGGCATCTACGTCCATGGGGACGACGCCGTGGTTGTGAGACTGGGTGTGTCGGGGTTGTGTAGTGTGCGTAGTGGACTGGAACTGGGTCCTCTTTTTGTTGAGGAGGAGGTTAGAGTTGCGCAACTCGCGCGTTCGCTCTACTTCTCTTCGTGCTGCATTCTTCCACTCGTCCATGGTGACAGGCCAGGTATCCCTATAGAGGACACGACGGTGGATGGACTCTTCGAGTCCGGCTTTGAACTGGGCGATGGTGCCCTTGGCGGTGGGTTCCCATTCAGCAGCGGTGGTGAGCCGCTCGAAAGTGGCGATGTAGGTGTCAATGTCAAGGTCCTTCATGCGAAGGTTCATGAGTTTTTGATAGGCCGATTGGGCGCGGGTGGAGTCGGCCCAGGCACTCTTGAAGTCAGCCTCAAAGGCGTCCCATAGAACTTCATCAGTGCGGGCAATGGGGGTGGTAGAGTGTTTGACTTTAGCAATGAGGCCCTTTTCTTGGGCCTCCACCCAGTCAGCGACGAGGGGTCCCTGGATATAGGACAGGGCAGTGAGGACGCGCAGGTAAGGTTGCGCCATGATGTCGATGTTGTCATTGAGGGCCCAGTAGCAATGGAACTGGCTGAGGAAGGTGCCGCTGAGGGTGCGGTCACCAGTGAAGGTGTTTGGAGCGACTGATCGGAGTGCTCCCGATGTGATGGTGCGGGTGGTCATGGTGGTCGGAACTGTGACTGGTGCGGTGGTTGTGGGTGGCACCGGTGGAGTGGTGGTAGTGGTTGTTGTGACAGGAGTGGGGACGTGTGGAATGGAGGGAAGAGCTGGTGGTTCAATGGTGGAGAGTGCGTTGTCTGGGTTATTGGGGTCGGTAGGTAAATACCAACCAAGTCCTAGGTCGTGGTCTGCTGGGTCTGCTGGGACAGCGTGTGCTGGAGAGGCGAAGAAGTTTGCACCTTCTCTGGTGAGTGGGTACCAATGGTGGTTGATGAATTCAACCGGAACTGCTTTTCCGTCGTGATTAAGGTAATATCCTCCTTGTGGATCGCTAGGGAAGGTAGACCAGTAGGCGGAGCCAACAATGTGGGCGGGGAGATCTGCTCTGAGGCGACGGGGTACTCGGGTGGGGTGAACGGGATCTAAGGTGATGAAGAGGCTAGCCACGGTGTTTTCAGGGTGCTGTGGGTCGATGGGTATGAGGGAGCAGCAAGCGGAGTTACTGCAACAAGGTAGAAGAGTCTTGTCTTATGTTAAGGCCTAGCGGGGCCTTACTGTGCGACATGCACCGAGGGTACAAGGGGAACAAGGACAGGATACGAGGACGAGGTGCTTGGTAAACAATAACCAAGGTCGAGGGAGTTCTGAGAGACGAAGGTCCGCGAGGGACGACCAAGGAACAAGGGTTCAAGGGTAAGTCGATGGACTTAGTGACGAGGTACAAGGGGCTTCGGTCAGATGGCCGAAGTACGAGGGACTAAGTCGAGCGACTTAGGGTCTGTGTGTGCGCGTTGTTATAGCACAAGCGCAAAGCTTCGAGGTGGCTCCCAACTAAGGGAAGACCGACAGTGGTGATGAGACAACGAGAAGGGATCACACAGTAGAGGAGTTGAACAAGTCTGGTATTCGCTAGTATAATAAACGAAGACAAGACTAGGGAATAGGCGTATAAGTGGACAGGCTTATATAGGTAGCTACTCCGTGTCCGTCCCATGATGAGGGTGCTAATAGAGAACAATAGGAGACGCAAATGGGGAAGAGGTAGAATAGGGAACAAGGGGAAGCGTAGAAGGGGAAGGGAGAATCGGAGTAGGGAGACGTACATGGTAATGAGTCAACAAGTTAGTACTCCGAGGAAGTCCGAGAAGATGTCAAAGCGATATAGTAAAAGAAAAAGAAAGTCCGTGGTGAGCCAGATCATGACAGGCCTGGTACGTCCCGCGCCAGGGCGACTTCCCACCGGTTGTCGCAGACCCCCCCTCCCGGCCTGGTGGGAGAACACCGCGCCCCACGGCTTTGGAGGCTCTTGCCGTGATGGTTCCTTCCGAGGGCCCTTGCGTCGACTTGGTGGCCCTCGCCCCCTGGGAGGTTCCCAACTGGGTGGGCAGGGTCACTTATATGGGCCCTACGGCTGCCCTAACGAGAAAAGCCTGGGTGCGCAACCTCACAGACGTGTCACACGGGTGGAGTATTGGAATTGCCCATGTGGTGGGGGTCGCTCGTGTTGACCCTACTGCAGGGATGATGTGTGGAGGGGCGGGAGCGGCCTACAGCGTTGGGGGGAGTGCGTGGACGTGGCAGGGGTGGCCAGTGGGGAGAGGTGTGGTCCATTTTGACGTGGCGGTCATGGCTGTGGCGGAGGTAGCACGTGCCTTGGCCGGATGCTACGTCGACGATCGGGCCCCCCCCCCGATAACTTTTTCATCTTTTGCTCTGACTCATCGGCCTTACAGGCCGTACGTAACCCGCGCTCCAAGACGGCGCAGAAGGCGGTGTCCATCTTCCACATGGCGCTGACCTCCCTTACTATACGTTTCCCTGAGTTTCGGCTTCACCTTGTCTGGGCTCCGGCGGACAAAGACTCAGTTGGGTACAAGGCGGCACTGGCATGCGCAACGGAGGCCTACCGACTGGACCCGCCTGACGGCAGCAACTATGTCCAGTCGGTGGCTTATCAAAAGGGTCGAGCTCGAGCCCGAGCATTCCAGTCTTGGGAGGACGAATGGCGCGGCCAGCGCCTCCTCTTGGACTTTCAACACGCTTGGACGGGGACTCACAGAGACACTCACACCCACCTCTATGCCATCCACAACCCCCCCTCCGGCGATAACCACCCCCTCTGGCGTGCGGCCGTAGCACGTGAAAAGGACACCATGGGTAAACCCACCGGCCCATTCATCCACAAGCGGCGGGCTACATCCACAGCCATCCAGCTCGCCGTCGACCATGCCTTCACGGGCTCTTACGCCCGTCGATTCCGCAAGGCAGACCCTTATCACACCACCACTTGCCCTTGCGGGTCAGACACACACGATCCCTTCCATATCATCATGGATTGCCCGTGGTACACCCAAAACCGCATCAACGTCTCCCTCCTATCCACCTACCATTTCGTCCCCTTCACAGACACTTTCCAAACCCTGAAGGGGGCTGACCGCCTCCTCCGCTTCCTTGCGGAGTCCCGCGCTGCATTCCGCCCTGATCCCGGACCGCCGCCACCAGAAGTGCCACCTGACCATGACTGAGCCTTCCTACGCTGGGTAAGTCCCTCCACTGTCCTCGGACTCTTATCGAACTTTCGGGTTGGCCCCAAGTGGCGCCCATACATATTATTACTATACCTGACTCGACATCGACTCATTGACCCTCGGGTCCTCATCCCATTCACCCTTACGCTTCGGACAATGTTTCAAGGGGGGGCCTCAGCCCACACGCGTGTTTCATAACTGTAGTCTGGTTCTCGCTACGACCGGTCTTTGCCTCAGGCTTGTATCCCGGAATATAAGTTGATTTAAAAAAAAAAAAAAGAACGTATCGCGCGTTCATACTGGCCTGTCAGCAAGCACGCGCATGGAGGATTGCAGGGTAGATGCGGCGAGCACATAGAAGCAGATTGGTGCATAGATGGTATCACGATCATCGCCTTGATTAAGTACATGCGGCCTCATGGCTACTACGCCGGGATTCTGCTTGGTACAGTAATAGACCATCTGATGTTAGGGGTACACGAGAGTGATGTTTTCAGATTAGTTCGTAGATTAGTAAATTTTGTGCCTGATTCACGGAGGTAGTCATGTGTAAGGACGTCACTAAAATTATCAGTCCAGAAGCATGGTCCGTGGGTCTGCGCCGCGACCCGCACGCATATTCACGACCGCGCCGGCAAATGAGCTCATGCAGTGTCCGTAGAAGTAACTGCTGCGGACGAGCAGCTGCTGCTCAACGAGGGCCATCACATCCGTGATCATCAGCGGCCAGCCAAACGCTTGACAGTCCTCCATCGTGAGCAGGTCAGATATGAAGACCGCGCCTGCGTCGGCGATCTTGCGCAGCGCGGCTGGGTCGCGTTCATCCGTCGCAATGAAAAAGGGGTCCTCGGCGCGCGGGGGCAGCAACGTGGTCTGTTCCAGATCGGGTTGGACGCCATCGATACCGCATGTCGTCCAATTGCCGCGATCGTGAAGGTCGACCAAGACGGTGCGGCCTGCCTCCAGGTGCTGCTTCACACGCCGGATGTGAGCCTCGACACTTAATTCCATCGCCCACCGGAACCGTACAACTGGTTTTTTTTTGTATCAAATCAATAGCGTCAGGGCCACTTTGCTTGATGGTACTTACAGTCTCCGCGTCGCATATGTGCTCCCATCCACATACGGCCTTCCGTGCGTTGGCGCATACGAGAGGACAGAACCTCCGCAAGGTCGAATACCTTCTGTGGCAGGATGAGTGAATCCACCACCGTGCTTACATATCTATTGAGCTCCAGTTCCTCTGTGAAACGCATGGCCCCCTGAAAAATCGTTAAATATTTGCCTCACATCTACTTCGCCATACAGGGACGCAGTAAGTACTCACAGGCTTGGTACCCTGATGAGTCTCCCCAGCAAGCACCACAACGTCAGCGTCCGCATCATGATAGTCGTCTCTGAAGCCTCGTATTGACGAACGCTGAACAACTTCTTTGATATGATTAACGATGGTCTTAGCAAGGTCCATTCCAGAACTTGAGAGAAGATAAGCGGCATCAACTTTGTAACCATGGACAAAGAGGAAATATGGGACGTACACGGACTCGAAGGTGTGCAGAACCTCAAAGCCATGTGTGTTTAGTATTTCCTCAACGACTATGTCGTCGTCGAGATTTACTTCCTCACCTTGGCTGGACGAAATCACAAGGTTTTTGGCCGTTTGCCAATGGATAACGGAATTGTGCATGGCGGCAGCCAGATGACTAGAAAGCTCAGTGGCTTCCAGAGGGGGCCAGTAATCTGTGCTATCGTAGTTTTCCGGCCCAGGAACACGTTCCAGATTCCCCCTCCTCTTCATCGCCTCAGGAATGTAGTCCACCCGGTGCGTATCTCTGGCCTCATACCAGTAGTTCTCAATCACGAATAGTGATGGAGTCTTCGTCTTGTTCGTCTCAAAGACGTTAGGGTGGGTATGGTACAACTCCCGGGGCCAATGTCCATTGCTCGACTCGCTTTCAGGATCTTGACCGTGCAGGCGCAGGTATTCTGACACAGTGATTACCGGTTGTCGGTTACGGAGATGTGTAATATTCATTATAACTGAGATTGGGATACGGAACCCCATTTGCTGCTCGATCGGGAGCTCACGCCACTCGTCCGATCCTATAGCGTCACCCTTATTGACCATAGTTGCATAGTCAGCGCAAACGGTGCTGCGATGACAGAAAAATAAAGGTATAAGAGCATTGATACAGGATAAGGAAAGTATCACATACATGTCGTACTCGCACGCGCGTGTGTAGACAAACGAAGGTAAAACCAAGGTGCGATTGAGCAGTTCTGCCTGAAGGAGAGCAGCCTCAATAATGTATCGCATCTGTCCAGAGATTAAATATAACTAATATGTAGTGGCAAGAGACACTGACGTTGTTCCAACCGAGATGGAGACTATAGTCTCTCGAAAAAAAACCCCGAGTGGTCGCCACGGTGTCTCTGATCTGTTCGAGGGTCAGGACATCGGATACCGGCGAGGGCTGCAAAGGGGAAGGTGGCGTAGGCTCAGGTAGCAAAGTGGCAGATTCGGAATCAATAATGGGGGGACCGCCGGGGTCTGCGGGATCTAAAGAATCTGAATCGAAGTGTGAAGAAAGATGCCAGTCGAGGAGGCGCCATGAAGGGCCGTGAGGCGAGAAGAAAGCTAAATAGACAAAAAGACCAGTGAGGGTGAAAGCAGTTGAGAAGAAACCGATTTTCAGCACGCCGTTGGAACGAGTGAATGACCGCCAGCGGCGAGATATAAGGGCGACGTGCGATTCTGGGGGAGAGAAGGGGAAAAGATCGGGGGCCATGGTGGTTATGGCTGTAGAGACCTAGCGGGACTACCTTTGAATATAGCCAGCAGCCACTGCTCATTGAACCGCATCAAGGCCGGTGAGGACTCAACCTCAGCCGACAGTCGCCACAGACGGAAGAGGATACCGAATTGGTCAAATTTTTGTGAGTTCGACAAAGCTCACGTCAGCTTGCTCATCTTTGACATTGACCCGTCGGTACTGGAGTCCAGCCAGACTCATTGCACTCGTAGCGCTACCTTCCTTGGGTACGAGCAGCTCGACCTACTAGCCAGAGAAAGTCCCGTCCAATGGACTTGAACCATCAGGTGAACGAGTCGCCTGTAACGTCACCAGGGCAGTATGTCGCAGCGCAAGCCCTTTGTCTGCGTGGTCTGGTCTTCGGATATTTCCTGTAGCCCCGCCTTGTCATTATTGTCAACTTGTGGTTGTGAATCTCGTTGTTCAGAGTCACGTCCGTGGTCAAAAGGAAGACATAAATAACCACTAAGCAACCGCCAAGTGAAGCGAACACACACGTAATCTTCCCACGCGGAACTACATGGACGTTGACGCTAACTCATACTATCATTCTATCATTGTTGGGGAGTTGCAAAACTTTTCACGAATCGTGAATAGAAAGTGATCGGCTCCACCTTTTTTCAATCTGACTTTTTTTATGGGAATGTGTTGTAATATAAAGCAGCGGGGAAGCAAATATATTGAGGATGAGCAGCGAGCGTGGTGGTGCTCCGTGCGGAGTAGAACGTACGCTCCTATCTCCCAGAGTGTTATTGTTAGATAATTATTTACTTACGGAAATATGATAATTATCTAACTATCGAGTCTAGCCTCAGGTTGTCCGTCTGGGCTGGATCCCAACAGAATGATAATCTCTGAACTAGATGGCTACAATTCCAGTTTTTGAAGAGAAAGCTGGAGAGCCCAGTCCAAAAATCAGGGAGTTACAAAACTGCTGTCACGAAAAGTCACGCAGCCGACTGGTTCCCCACTTCGGCAAACATTACCAGATCTGTCGGGCTAACTTTCAGCAGTCGCAACACGTGATTCAAGGTGGGCGGACTTTCAATTCTGGTAATGGAATGTCACGCAAATCCACCAATTTCTTCATATTTTTGTTGCAAGCACACTAGGTGACCTGACATTTCATAGAACGGTTTAATAGCACATTAAATCATGTACTGAAGTACCAGTACAATAGAGTGCAATAACGGGTTCAGCCGAGCCCACTTTTTTCTGAATTTGCACAGTATTGCACAATGCTCACGAAATCGCAAGGCAAAAATATCGCATCCTCCCCTTTTCTTGCGAGATCCTTTGGCTACTGATACATTGTCTATTGTAGAAAAGAGGGATCAGGTCCAAAGGTCTTCCGATCTCTTAAATAAACATGTTTTGCAACTCCCCACCATTTTGCAACCCAAGACACGTGATAGTACTCTCCCCATGTGCCATCCTTATCAAATATTGGAACTGATTCACTGATGTCCGATGATGTGGGGTACTGGGTTCATTCCTGAGATTAGGTGGCACGTATACTCTGGGTGTCTGTAACTGGCTGTTGGCAAGCTGAGAGCACTGTCTTTGGCTTTCGGTGGTGATCACGGAAATTGAAGGTTTGATTCTCGCAATTTGCCACCACCAGTGCTGCAAGAGAAAACTCAACAATAGAAAGACTGTCTGCTATTGATACTCGGATGAATCAGACCCGGGTTTGGTCCCTTCTCTATTTAAAGCAACGAGAGAAAAGTAGCTCAAATCCTGGAATGTACGTCCACGGTTGTGTGTTATTTAAACGATGCAATTGTTCGCACACACCACCATCGCAAGAACCAAGGAGTGGACGCCGGTGATGGTCACGTTAATTCAGGAAGAGAGGGTTGAAGAAACCTCCTTTCACGTAATCAACATTGGATAATGAGGTCACAGGGTCCCCGAGAAACTCGTACATTTGGACTGGCTAACTGCTCGCAGTACCCGAACTATGGACTTCGTACAGAGGGATTTGACGTGACAGAAAAGATGGTCTCTGCTGCTACGGGTAACTTTATCTCAGTGTTTACTCTTAACACAACAAGCGCATCAAACTGACCAAATATTTAAATATTCTCATCGTGGGGGCTGGTCCTCTGAACCTACGGTAGATGCACACGCTTCACGGCGTGAGCACACTCTTTCACGTCCGAAGAACCCGACCCGCTCCGGTGTGTGAGTAAGAGCTGACGATATAGTTGCCATAGTGAGCATGCACGAAATACTTGTTTTCCAGGAGGAAAACTTACCAGTAAGCCTGTCATTTGTAGATATCCGCAATGCAAATGCAGCAACATTCCTGGTGGTGAGCGCGAGTAGGATGACCAAGAGATGGACCGTGCGCATTGTGGTTCGTTCAAAGCTCGCGAGAGAGGGATGCAAGCGACCACGCTGAGAAGGATACAAGGGGCTGGTTAGAGTAGACGAATCTTTATAGGTTTCGACAGAGGAGCAAGCCAAGCCACTCCGTTGCGGTCACTCGATGTCACCTAGATTGCTGTCGCGGCACTAAGAAATGCGTCTGCCATACATAGCACGTCCTCTCGGCCAATTATCATATGTCATCGCCTGGACCGGAGACGTTCTCCCGAAGGCCCGCCTTTGGCGGGCGAAGTGATGCGGGCCCGGAAAGAAGCACCCGAGAGAGGCGAGGAAGTAGAGTCCACCGCAGAAATTGACGCGTTGCTAGGCCATGGCCTGGGCTTGGCGACCGGTACCATACACGCGTCGTGACGCGGCCGGGGATCGTCGTTCATAAATGAAATTCGCGGGAGAGTTCTGCGCAGGCGTCTTCGGTTGATTGCACCATGAGAGGAAACCCACATTCCGCAAGCGGCCTGGATCGAGGCGTTATGTCCCTCCGCACGAGTGATCGAAGCCCGTGACACATCTGGTGATGACCTTCACCTCCGCGAAACACGGGACAACATTATTTCGCTCTGCACAGTAGGAATCCGGAGTCTCTGCAGAAGGCGGCTATGAAAATGATGACCGTACCACCCATGAAAGCATATCACGCCAGAAGCGACGGAAACAATAAATCAGAGAGAACGGACCCCATTGAAAGAGTCCCCGTTCTCTCCCCTCGGGAGTCTGCTCGATCACATATAGAAGCTGCATTCTACGATCCCGGATCCACAGGCGGAAGACAGCTCTGCTCCCATAAGTCCAGTTTTGAATTTGTCGTCACCTCTGGGAACATGGGCCACGTACTCAGAAGAAACATCAATATGGTAGGCGGGTCACATACGGACCTTCGGAGATTTGCTACACTCTTGAGAGAGTAACAAACGTTCGTAAATAACTGAGCACAAAGGAAAGGACTTTGACTCTTTCTTCGACATGTATAACTGACACCACAGCACGTACGGCGATAATAGGAAGAGATGGCTTTGTGACTCTAGAGTGTCCGTCACAAATACGTGATGATCAGGTTACGTGATTTGGAGAAGATCGGTAGCTCAGAGAACGTTTCTCCGGGAGAAAGAGTGGGAGAAGCCGCCGCGGTACCGCCAGAGACAGAAGAATCGTTTATACGATTGACATCGACTTTGCCGAGGATACTTCTATATCCGTGCCAGAAGCCAACGACAGTCCACGCGACTCACCGCAACGCAGTCCAAGATGTGCCGAATGAAAGGAAAAGAAAAACGACGATGACGACAGAATTCATAGCATAGGAGGCTGCCTATCAAGGGGAGTTTCACTGTCTGACGGTGGAAACAGAGTGAGACAGGGCACTTGGGATGCGAGAAGTATGTGAGAAGCATACGCAATGCTACTACAAAAAGCAGAATTCAAGTGACGGAATAATGAGCGAGAGGAAGTACCATAGGCCGTAACAAGTTGGTGAACTGGTTGGCGATGCTCCCCGGTCTGCCAAGTCGGAGAGGTTCGTTAGCGCTATCCTCGTCATATACATGGTAGAGGCGGACAAAGTCAACGGCAAAGCCCTATCCCAGTACCGGTAACTGCCGCCACGGCTGATCTCCCTCCCCAAGCAGTTTCTGTGTGCCCCAGTACAGAAACGTGTGTAGCACCTCACTATATCCTGCTGTGTGACATTTATTCCTCCGCAAAAGGTATCGTCTTCCCTACTATATCGGGCAATTGAGTCGCAGTGACGAGTTGCAAGATTGTGGCAACAATCCAGTTGCTCCTTTTTATATTTGGCCCGGAATCGCTCATACTTACCCCAAAGCTGTCCCAATGCCAAGGGGTGTGCAGAACTGTAGGTGGATATACGGGGTACATATTTCTCATACAGTAGGGTCGAGTTGGGAAGGGGGATTGCTTGAATTTGGTGTGCGCGGGTGGCAACGGTGGAGGATGTGCTGTAGAGATGCTTGGATTTGGGGCCATGCACTGCGGATGAGCATGTCGTCTGGAACACTGGGCCACCGGCAACGTGGCGCAGATATACATTGGGAGGGTGTGGATGCAAATCCGTCCAATTGTTGTGCTGTGAGACACGCTCCCGGGTATCAGGTCTAGGGTGCGGAAGAGTTAATGAAATAAAAAATAAAATGAAGTGGAGTGAAGGGAATAAAACAAATATCCACACCATACAGTAGGGCCTGCGATAGCCGTGATACGAATGTGTATATGAGTGGCTCGAGGATATAGAAACGCCCTATCCCAAAGGGTAGAGCAGGGCGAGGACGCGGGTGGCAGCGGTTGCGTATGCACAAAAGCAGCGATGATGATTCCCTGTAACACTACGTTGCCACGCGCAACTGGCAGCGGTGATGCCAATGGCGGGGGTGTCCGGTGCAATGGTAACGAGTCCGACGAGGGGGTAACGCGGGACAGTTGGTGAGAGGTGGGCCCTAGGGAGTTGAGGGCACATGCCCCAGAGATGACATCGCCTGACCTCGGAGACCGGGGGTCGCGCTATGGGAGTGGGGGAGGGGGGGCGGGATTTTGCGACGCAGAGGCTGTGGGCTGAGCGTGACACATGGTGGAGTGCCGCCGCGGCACAGAGCCAAACGTCGATGCCGTAGCGCACCGCAGGGTGCCGATGACATTGTTCTCGAATGCGGCACCAGCGCCTTCCCGTGGGGCGACATGGCCGCACGCAGCTGGTGACGGGGATGGCAACGGTAGCGGCATGTATGGAAGCGGCACAGGTGGGGGGCAGGAGCGGGTACGAGCGCCGAGGCATGTTGGGTTGGTATATGTAAGGACAGCACCAATGTGATCTCGGAGGATGGCACAACCACGGGCGATTACCCGCAGTATCGACGACGTTAGCAGCGGTGGTGTAGTGCCGCGCGCGCAGTATTGCACCGTGTCTGTGTCGATGCGATGGCTTGGTGCAGCGAGATCGACGGCCCATGCCCATTAGAGCGTTGCGGAGGAGACAGCGAGTTATGGTGGTCCGCGTTATTCCCTGAAAGTTTTTGGGGGAACCACCCGCCAAGAAGGTACGATTGCGAGGCGGAGGGGGAGGCGGAGGGCGACGGTGCGTTGTCCTCTGCCACGGAGACGTAGATAGGGCCGCATGCGAGAAATCGTGGTAGCAGCGGCAATGAGGAACATGACAACAGAGGTGCTGACCCCGGTTATGACGACATATATGGTGGCCAGCTTTCTACTCGAGGGGGGTATGGAGTGCGAAGGTCGCATTAGCCAGATGAGCTGACCAGGATTAGCGTCCGGTAGGTGCCAGATGACGAAAATTTGTCAAGAGCCCGCAGGACCCCTACTGTAACCCCATATAGGCGGCTACTTGTAATATTTGCAGAGTGCACCCCGATCAGGAGAAGCGGTACGGGACAACCTAAGACCAAGAAAAGAAAATGTAGAGTGCAAGCTATGGCCGCGGGTTTGTCTAGGATGTTGTACTGTACAGCATATACGTGGGTTGGGACGACCCTGGCCCAGGGCAGCTGGTAAATTTATCCGTCGTGAGGGCCTCACGCTGTCTTCGGGTTCACCGGTCACCGGTCACCCGCGGGCCAAATTCCTTGGCTTGGCTTACCTCTCGATTCTGTTTCTCAACTACTACCGTAGTCCAACGTACTTTCACGAAGTGAAAATGAGGCTCACATCGAGCCACAGCCAATAGGGATTCCCCAAAAAACAACAAAGGGTCGGTAAATGGGCTCATAAAAGAGGTGCAGGTCAGCTACAATGCGTAATGCTACGTCTTTCCAGCCGAAACATCCTGTCTTCGTAAGATGAGAGAGTCGTTGCATGTGACTCGTTTTTCCGCTGTGGCTGATCCGGGACTGTTGTTGGCCGTGTATGTGTGTGTGTGTGTGTTCGTGTAACTGTTCTGTTTTACCGTTAAGCATCCATAAACAATACTTACTATAAGGGATTCGTGGTCGAGTTGTGGCCCCTCAGTTCGCCCGCTCACGTGTACTGAGGGTGATTTTAGGAACTAACAGAGAGGTGCATTGCCAGGATGGTGGGATAGTGTTGTTAGTGCGCCTTATAAAGTGACGCATCCTATGGGGTCGGTCTGTTCGAAATATCGACAAGTCACTTCATCGAGAACGTTAGGGAAGGGTCTTGAGTCTTATCTCACGCATTCTCTGCATTTATCGATTTATCTTCCGTCCATTCGACGGCCGATCAAGACAAGGTAGAGGGAGGAACTTGGAGTGCGCATTGCTACGTCACGGAATCTCGGGTACGAGCCCAGTGGATCGGTTCCAATACTTTTACAGTTACACGGATATATGCAGTAGCATACGTATGCCGAGTTGATGTAATTTCACAGAAGCACGTGACGCGAAAGTCACGTCGGCGTGGGAAGATTATGGTTAATCGCTTGGTTGGCGGTTGCCTAGATAAATGTACTGTATCCTCCTTTGACCGCGGACGTGACTCCGAACGCAAACGAGATCGCATACCGCAAGTGCGTTAACAAAGCGGAGCTACAGGGACAAAGTGTTTGCGTTGCAACATATCGTCCCGATGACACTGAAATAGGCAACTTGTTCGCTCCACAGTTCAAGCTCATTGCATGGGACTCTCTCTGGCTGTTGGGACGAGTTACTCGCATCCAAGAGAGATGGGGTTGCGAACGCAAAGAGTCTGGCGGGAGTTGCTGATGGGTAATGGCTAAAGGTGAGTTAGATTTTATAAGATATTGAGCTGTATCGATATCACAAATTAGGCGGTGTCCGTAACCCCGTCCGTCCGTGACGACTGTTAGTTTAGGTTGAGTCCTCACAGGCTTCACCACTTCGCCACGGGTTAATGAGCTGTTACGGCAAGCCATGTCCAAAGGTGGTTCCGCTGGGTCTCTTAGAGACTCACACACCGCACTCACACACCGCACCTAGTCCTTTCACCCACAGCTATAACCTACCACTATGGCCTCCGACCTATTCCCCTTTCCCCCCTCCGGATCATACCCCTCCCTCAAATTTCGCCGCTGGCGGTCGTTCCTTCGTTCCAATGGCGTACTCAAATTCAGATTCTTATCCGCCGCCTTCTCCTTTACATGTCTAATCTTCTACCTAACTTCCTTCTCCCTTCACGATCCGTGGGGCCTCCCCGACTGGCATCTCCCTTCGTGCTTCGATCCATATTCCGTCCCAGATAGCCCGTCTTCCTCTTTGCAGTCCTCGCCAGTATCCAATGTCCTGACCCTCGAACAGATCAGAGGCATCGTGGCTCCTACTCGGGGTTTCTTTTCGAGAGACTATAGCCTCCATCTCGGTTGGAACAACGTCAGTGTGTCGCTTGCCAGTACATATTAGTTACAAATCATCTCCGGACAGATGCGATATATTATCGAGGCTGGTCTCCTCCAGGCAGAATTACTCAATCGTACCTTGGTTTTACCTTCGTTTGTCTATGCACGTGCGTGCGAGTATAACATGTATGTGACGCATTCCTTGCCTTGCACCGGTGGCCTTATAGCTTTGTTTTCCTGCCATCTGCAGCACAGTTTGCGCTGATTATGCAGCTATGGTCAACAAGGGTGATGCTGTAGGATCGGACCAGTGGCGCGGGCTCCCAATCGAGCAGCAAATGGGATTCCGTATCCCAATCTCAGCTATAATGAATATTACACATCTCCGTAACCGACAACCGGTAATCACTGTGTCAGAATACCTGCGCCTGCACGGTCAAGATCCTGAAAGCGAGTCGAGCGATGGACATTGGGCACAGGAGTCGTACCACACTCATTCTAACGTCTTCGAGACTAACTCGACGAAGACGCCATCTCTATTCGTGATTGAGAATCACTGGTATGAACCCCGGGGCACGTACCGGGTGGACTACATTCCTGAGGCGATGAAGAGGAGGGGGAACCTGGAAATGGATCGCGGGCCAGAAGAGTACAATAGGACGGATTACTGGCCCCCCCTAGAGCCCACCGAACTTTCTAATCGTCTGGCTGCCACCGTGCACAACTCTGTTATCGCTTGGCACGTTGCCAAAAATATTTTGAAATCGTCCAGTCTAGGGGAAGCGAATCTTGATGATGGCATGGTCGTTGATGAGATACTAAACGCACATGGTTTTGAGGTTCTGCACACCTTCCAGAACGTGTAAGTCCTATTCTTTCTCTTTGTTCATGGTTACAAAGTTGATGCCCCTTGTCTACTCTCAAGTAATGGAATGGACCTTGCGAAGACCATCGTTAATCCTGTCAAAGAAGTCGTCCAGCGTTCGTCAATACGGGGTTTCAGAGATGACTATCATGATGTGGACGCTGACGTTGTGATGCTTGCTGGAGAGACACACGAGGGTACCAGGCCGGTAAGCAGTTACTCCGTCTGCGTGTGGCGAAGTGAATATGAAGTGAATATCTAACGATTCTTCAGGGGGCCATGCGTTTCACAGAGGAGCTGGAGCGCAATAAATATGCAAGCACGTTGATGGATTTACTCATCCCGCCACAGAAGGTGTTCGACCTTGCTGAGGTTCTGTCCTCCCGTATGCGCCAACGCACGGAAGGCCGTATGTGGATGGGAGCACATATGCGACGCGGAGACTGTAAGTACCCTAAAGCAAAGCGACCCTTCCTATCGATTCCGATAATAAAAGAGGAAACAGTTGTACGGTTTGGGTGGGCGATGGGAGCGGATCCCGTGGCTCACGTCCAGCGTGTGAAGGGGCGGTTTCATGCAGGCCGCGCCGTCCTGGTCGACCTTCACAATCGCGGCAATTGGACGACATGCGATATTGACGGCGTCCAGCCCGATCCGGAGCAGACCACATTGCTACCCCCGCTCCCCGAGGACCCCTTTTTCATTGCGACGGATGAACGCGACCCAGACGCGCGGCGCAGGATTGCTGCCGAAGGCGCGGTCTTCATGTCCGACCTACTAACGATGGAGGACCGTCAAGCGTTTGGCTGGTCGCTGATGATTACGGACGTACTGGCCCTCGTCGAACAGCAGGTGCTCGTCCACGGTAGTTTCTTCTATGGACATGCCATAAGCTCGTTTGCCGGCGCGATCGTGAATATGCGCGCGGCGCGCGGCGCGGACCCACGGTCCATGGTCCTGGATTAATCGTCATCACCCATAATTTTAGTGTCGTCCTTACACATGACTGCCTCTGCGAATCGTGCACAGCATAGGTCGTACAATGAGGTGACGTTGGTGTCCACTGCGGGGGGACACGTCAATCGTAGACCTGACCCTGACGCGCGTAATATCCATCGCTTCCGACCCTTATTCTTGAATGCGCAGTGCGAGGCTGCAGTTTTTTTTTTTTTGGATCAATTCATATTCCGGGATGCAAGTCGTAGAGTAGACTAGAGTAGGACCTCAGTTATGAGAAACGTGTTCTAGGTGCCCCCTATAGTATAGAGAACGGGGACCCTAATCTGTGGATAATCATAAACAGTTGTGGGCTTCCGTTCGGTTTTCCCGGGTTTGGATGCAGCGCCGCTGTACTATAAAAACGTTAGGGGTTTATGGGGTTTTTTGGCGGCGCCGCATGGTGCGCGGTAGGGGGTGTGCGGCCATATGACGTGATAGAGGTGATGCGATGACCGCCGGAACCGGTTGACGTACGTCCCTCTGAAGGCATGGTCTACTGCAAGTTATAGAGCCGTAGAGGTGGTGCGTCGGGTGTTTAGTGGATGCCTTGTTTTGTTACCGACGTTGTCTCGTTTTTTGGCCACCGCTGCAGACCAGTGTAGACAGTAGCTACGAGACAGGAGAGATAGACACACGCAGACGACTTATCGATAACGCCGATAACGACGCTCCGAAACGTTCACGAGAGAGCGAACATGCGAAATAAAGAGAGAGTGAGACAGCGGGGCCGATGATTCTACAAGGCGAGAGTCGTGGCTTTTACATGCATAGGCATGAGTCGTCTAATGTTAATAAGTGTTCTATGAACCACGGGATCTGCTAGTCATTGACGCTAGGCTCGTCTCGGTGGCGTTGGAATTGGCGTTGGAATTGGCGCTGGAACAGCGTCGATCGGTGTAGTGCGAAAATAGATTGAGACTGGTCTTCACCAGAGAGTACGGTTGTGACAATCTGGGAGTCTCCTTGATAGCCTAAGTGCAATCGAGGCCTTCCATGCCATCGCATTCATGGTGAGCGCGGGCTTGGTGCTACTCGGTTTCCCAGTGTGCGTACATGTACCCTGTCCTTCTTCCAAAGCTGCTGACTGTACACGATTCAATCTGTCAGGGTCGCATAGGCACGCTCCTTCCGCGAGCCTCCGTGCCGCCTCCTGCCCTTCGAGTTCTTCGTCAGCCGGGGTCCATGCGATTATAATCTTCGTGTGGTCGGCGATTGGCGGAACATAAGGGAATGCATACGGGCGGTCTTTTGAGTGAGGGTTTTTGACCGCCCGGAGCACTCAAGCCCTTTGACACAGTACGAGGGTGGTATCTGGTGGGAGCGCCTTTATTATAGTAGAGTAGATGACCAGTGCCTTCACAGCTTTGGCTATCCCGAAGGTTTCTGTTTGACTCCTGTCCGGTAGGTCAATGATAGGCCCGTCAGGTTGCTCCCTCCTACACCGAAGGAGGCAGCCGCTTCGCCAATTTCCTTACCGCCGCTTCGGCCTAGGTTGGTGACTTCGGCGGGCCTGTTACCGTGGAACTCAGCCCTTTGGCGCTACATGTCGGGTCGTGGGTCTATGACTTCATTACTTGTGGGTTGATGACCCCCATGTAGTCTAGTCACCCCACCCAGTTGGAGGCCTCCCAGGGGAAGACTGCTATAACGTCTGCCAGGCGGCCATCCGAAGGGACCCTCGCAGCTGAGACCTCCGATGCCGTGGGGCTTGGTTTACCCCGTTCAGTCCAGGTGCAGTCCGGGGGTGTGGAACCGCCAGTAGAGTGTCCTCCCGGTCCGGGACATACCATTCTGGGCCGAGCTGCCTCAGAAGTTAGGATGCTCGATGACCTGTAAAGACGCAGGGCGGAAGAGGTAGTGCCGCAGTGGCGGCGTCCTCGTGATCTGTAAAAGCGCTTCATGCGAGGCTGCAGTTCCCCATCCCGTAGTCCAATGTGCGGAACTGAAAAAAAAGCCGAAATCTGCTTTCCCGTTAATGTGTTAAAGTGACGATGTAGCGGGGATCGGCTGATGGGAGCAGACGGGAGGCAAGTCACCGCACCTCGCTCGATGAGCAGATGGCAGGTACCGGGCTTTACATGTGGGTCGGGGACACGTTCCCGCTGACCTGACTACAATACGTGCGCAAGGAGGGTTCGTGGGTAGACGTCGTAGGGGTTGCGAGTATAAGAGGTCGACCCAAGGGGAAGACGTAGTAGACAAGAACAGATAGATAACAGAGATAAGCCGAGATGTGACGGTACGCAGGGCGGCTACGGATTCGGAAGCGGAAGCGGGTTCGGACGTTGGAGCAGCACACGGAAAGCAAGAGGGGAAGGTGACCAGCAGTGGGCTGATATCTTAACGAGTTGAGGCCATTGGCCTTATATACATTGTATCTACGTCCAACGGGCTCTAAGGGGTACGCCAACGGTGCTAGTGGGTGATGGATGTTGTGTTCTTGATATTGGTGGCGTATAGACGCTGCGACGGCGTTTGTCAGTCGCTGGCAGTCTTTGACTTCCCGCAAAGATTCCACGGTCCGGACCGCTGTGCCCGTTTTTCAGCCACTCGATTTCAAACTCAGCTTTCTTTTCTTTTTCTTTTTTCTCTTTTGTCTTTTATTTACACAAAGTAATTACAGTAAAAATAGAAGTAAATAATGCATAAACAATGCGTCCTGTGTATCATCGGATGCGTGGGAGACCCCTTAGGCGCCCTTTGTCGTTCCCCCCCCCCCCATTACCATGGCGCCCCCACCTTGTGCGCGCCCCCCTCCCCTCCTCTTTCCTCCTCCCCCTCCCCCACCCCATTTACATGCGAATGAGGCAGCGCGGGGTGGTGCCCGGACGTGGGGCCGCATGGGATGTGGCCCTGTCCCTTTGCACCCCACCCCCATTCACGTGTGAGCAGGGGACCACGCAAGAGCGCGCCCCCCCCTTCCACCCGTTTGTGCGCAAGGGGGGTGCAGGAGTGCAAGGTGTGGAAAAGGTATGCCTGCCCCCCCTTTTTTTTTGGCACCGCCCTCTTCACATGCGAATAGGACACGCAAATGCAGGGCGGCATGGGGAAAGGGACCCCCTTTGCACCTCCACGTTTGTTAATGCATGAGCGGGAGGGCGCCACAGGAAGAGGCAAGACTGCCCCCTGTTTAAGCTGCAATGGGGCATGGGCAGGACAAGCCCTCCCCCCTTCCTGCACTGCCCCCTCCCTGCCCACACGTAAACAAGGATGGGGCACAAAGGAGGGAGGAGGCTTGTCTCGCCCATGCCCCGTTGTGCCCTGCCTCCGTTTATGTGCAGGCAGGGGGACAGTGTGGGAAAGGGTGTGCCTGCCCCCCATTTGTGCTGTAATGGGGCATGCGCAGGACATACCCCCCCCTCCCCTTTGCATCCCGCCCCCTTTGCTCACGCCTCATGCAAACACAGTCCGCGTGGGACGAGCCCCCCCCCTCCCCTTTTGCGTCCCCCCTCCTGTTTACGTGTGAGCGGAGCACACATGTGCGGAAAGGTACCCCCTCTCCCCTTTTACTCCCCCCCCCCTTCTTATGCCCCCATTGCGCGCAAATCTGCAGGACGCGACTGGGAGGGGCGCGCGTGAACAGGTTCCCATAGTGTTATGTCACGGTAGGGACGTTCACCCAACGTGGGTTAAGTCGTTCTACAGAGACGCTGCACTAAGGGGTCTGGTTGTCAAGGGAAGTTCCGAAGAGGAACTTCAGTGAAGATGTACGAGTTGAAGAGTCAGCCTAAGCCAATAGTGGAACTTAGGATTCTTCAGTGAGAGGAGAGTTCGGTGAGATATGGAGTATTCACAGTCTTCGATTGCTCGAGTACCATAGAGTACAAAAAGTCAAGTCTAAGGCTACTACTACCTGGTGAGCCTGTATTTATAGTAAAGTAATAGGGCATCCTAGGATAGAATGATAATGGCATCCTAGGATCAAGTCATCGAGCAATCACAATACGAACTGCGGCGCAGCCAGCAGTAATCACATGTAAGATGTGAAACAATAGATATAAGTGAAACTGATATATCTGAAACAGTAGCCCCTTCGCAACGGGCAAGAGTCGTCATGACTCATAAGGGAATATCAGTAAAGAGTCTCCATGACTCTTATGGATCCAAATAAGGTAATGAGTCCTCTTGACTCATATGAGAAGGACCACGTGATGAGAAAGTGAAAAGGGTCACGTGTCCTATAGGCGAAATAAAGGGAATAAAATAGGCAGTGTCATAACACATAGCTAGATTGACTTAGAACAAAAAGTGTGATTGTATTAGCTAATAAATATATTTTCTTTTGTTAAGTACAAACTTAAAATTTGTGTGTTTGTGCATTTGTAATTTTGTATATTAGCTAATAGTCACTAAATTGTTCCCTTGTGAAAGCAGTAAAAACGAGTGTTTGGGCGGAGATCGAACTTTGAGGCCGGTTTACAGCGGTCCGGACCGTGGGATCTTTGCGGAAAGTACGCAACTGTCGCTGGCTTGTCGGCGTCGGGCGAGTGCGAGTGCGAGTGTAGAACGATATCGGTCCTTACAACGTGATGAACACAAGTGAGAAGCTGATTGGTGCATGCATGGATAATCCTACCCGTGATGAGCCCGCACAGCTACTACGCAAGGACCCTATTTGGTACACCACCAGATGATCTGACGCTATGGGAGCACGGGGCTAATATTCTTAGATCACCTCGTAGATCAATCAGTGTTGTGCCCGATTAGTGGGGGCGGCCACGTGTAAGGATAGCACTAAAATCATCGACAATCAATCCAGAACCATAGTCCGTGGATCTGCGCCGCACCCCCCTCGCATATTCACGATCGCGCCAGCAAACGAGCTTATGCCGTGTCCGTAGAAGAAACTGCTGCGGACGAGCAGCTGCTGCTTGACGATGCCCATCACGTCCGTAATCATCAACGACCAGCCAAAAGTTTGACGGTCCTCCATCGTTAGTAGGTCGGACATGAAGACCGCACCAGCGGCAGTGATCTTGCGCCCCGCGTCTGGGTCGCGTTCATCCGTCGCAATGAAAAAGGGGTCCTCGGTATGCGGGGGCGGCAACGTGGCCAGCTCCAGATCAGGCTGAACTCCGTCAATATCGCATGTCATCCAATTGCCGCGATCGTGAAGGTCGACCAGGACGGCGCGGCCTGCCTGAAGGCGCTGCTTCACGCGTTGGATGTGAGCCTCGGGGTCGAATTCCATCGCCCACCCAAACCGTACAACTGTTTTCTCTTTTATTATCAAAATCGATAGAATCAGGGTCGCTTTGTTTGAGGGCACTTACAGTCTCCGCGTCGCATATGTGCTCCCATCCACATACGGCCGTTCGTGCGTTGGCGCATACGGGAGGACAGAACATCTGCGAGGTCGGATACCTTCTGTGGTGGGATGAGTGAATTCACCACCGTGTTTGCATATTTATTGCGCGCCAGCTCTTCTGTAAAACGCATGGTCCCCTGAAGAATCGTTCGGTGTCGACCTCACCACAGAGGGACGGAACAATTACTCACAGGCTTGCGACCCAAATGAGTCTCTCCAGCAAGCACCACAACGTCAGCATCCACGTCATAATAGTCATCCCTGAAGCCTCGTATTGACAAGCGCTGAACAACTTCTTTGACAGGACTGACGACGGTCTTAGCGGCGTCCGTTCCAATACTTGAGGGGGGGAAAGAAGCATCAACTCTGTAGCCGAGAACAAAGAGAAAAAATAGGACTTACACGCTCTGGAAGGTGTGCAGAACCTCCCAGCCATGTGCATTTAGTATCTTCTCGACGGCTTCGTCGTCGTCGATATTCCCTTCTCCGCTCAGATCGAACGAATGTTTCAAAACGCTTTTGGCAGTGCCCCAGTCCATCACGTATTGATACTGAGGCAGGGCGGAAGCTAGCCGGTTAGAAAACTCCGTGGGTTCCGGGGGAGGCCAGTAATCGGTACGACCACCATAGTTTTCTGGCTGGGGACGGCGTTCCAAGTTCCCCCTCCTCTTCATCGCCTCAGGAATGTAGTCCACCCGGTGCGTGCCTTCAGGGTCGTACCAGTGGTTCTCGATCACGAGTAGTGATGGAGTCTTCCTCTTGTTCATCTCGAAGACGTTAGGGTGAGTATGATATGACTCCCGCGGCCAATGTCCACTGGTCGACTCGCTTTCAGGATCTTGACCGTGCAGGCGCAGGTATTCTGATGCAGTGATCACCGGTTGTCGGTTACGGAGATGTGTAATATTCACTATCACCGAGATTGGGATGCGGAATGCCGTTCGCTGCTCGATCGGGAGCTTACGCCACTCGTCAGATCCTATTCCCTCACCCCAATCGACCGCAGTTGCATAGTCAGCGCAAACGGTGCTGCAAATGGCAGGAAAATAAAGGTATAAAAGTATTGGTGCAAAGCAGGGAAAGCATCACATACACGTCATACTCACACGCGCGTGAGTAGAGGAACGAAGGTAGAACCAGGGTGCGGTTGAGCAGTTCTGCTTGCAGGAGAGCGGGCTCGATGATGTAACGCATCTATGAAGAGATGGCTTGTAGCTGATATCTAATCGCAAGAGATGCACTGACGTTGTTCCAACCGAGATGGAGGCTATAGTCCCTCGAAAAGAAACCCCGAGTAGGAGCCACGATGTTTCTGATCTGTTCGAGGGTCAGGGCACCGGACACTGGCAAGGACTGCAAAGAGGAAGACGGGCTATCTGGGACGGAATGTGGATCGAAGCACGAAGGGAGATGCCAGTCGGGGAGGCCCCACGGATCGTGAAGGGAGAAGGGAGTTAGGTAGAAGATAAGACAAGTAAAGGAGAAGGCGGCGGATAAGAATCTGAATTTGAGTACGCCATTGGAACGAAGGAACGACCGCCAGTGGCGAAATTTGAGGGAGGGGTACGACCCGGAGGGGGGAAATGGGAATAGATCGGAGGCCATGGTTATGGTTGTGGGTGAAAGGACAGAGTGTGATGTGTGAGTTGTCATAAGATTCAGCAGAACCGCCTTTATACACGGCTAGCCATTAGAGCTCATTGACCGGCGGTGAAACCAGTGAGACCTGTGAGGACTTGACCTAAGCTGGCAGTCGCTACGGACGGATGGGGTTCAAGTTACGGACGCAGCCTGATTTGTGATATCGATAAGTCAAGCATCTTGTGCTCTCATCACGTCGTCTCGCTCACCTTTAGCATAGACCCATCGACAACTCCTGCAAGACTTTTTGCTTTCACAAACTCATCTTTCTTGGATGCAAGCAACTCGTCCCACCAGCAAGAGGAAGTCTCGTGTAATGAGTCACCTAACCAGCGTCGTTAGGTCGCGTCGCATACAGCAGGTCACTCGTGGTCGCGGAGCTCGTTTGCATTCAGAGTCACGTCCGCGGTCAAAAGGTAATCAATCACAACAGCATCTGGCAACTCAAACGAACAAAGGCCACCAATTTCGCGCATTGCACGTCATCTTTCCGCGCCGACGTGACCCTTTGTGTCACGCATTTATGCGGAATCCGCATGCAATCCCCATATGCTTTTTTTTTTTGAGTCCATTTTCGTGCAAGTCACCAGCAAATCAATACTTGCTCAATTGAGTGCTTAATTAAGTGACTGTGGACTTAAGTATCCCTAAATGGGAACAAATAGACATTAAACTAATTTCAGATTAGCTGCAGTTTAAGCCCATTAAGCAAATAAGTAGATTCAAGTCTTAAAAATGGGCTTAATCAAGCTGTAACCATGGCTCAATCATAGCTAACCTTACTCATTAAACACAGCTAATTTTTAAGCCAGGTCCTGACGGCCATAAGATATGTAGGGCTGTGCACCATCTGCATTATGGAGGTGGAACCAGTTAACGCCAGTTGGTCTTACTCTCGATGCTGGCTGTCTTCGGAGATATACTTGACAAGGACTCATCTGTAATCCTGGGTGAATGGTAATTTAGGGCAGCCCCATGTATTCTCTGTGGTGGTGGTCGCATCTCCGAAGGGGACGGAAAATCTTTTCCACGCGTATGGCCAGCTAACTCTAACCTAGCCCCGCCAGCTCACCCTTACCCCACCACGGGTTTATCTTTGTTAGCAGCGATGTCGTGATCCGGCTCACCACGGACTTATTTCCTTTTTTACTATATCACTTTGACTCATTCTTACTTCCCCTCGGAGTACTAACCTGTTGACTCACTACCATGTACGCTTCCTTACTCCGAGTCCCCTTCTTTACCCTTCCCCTTCTGTACTCCCCCTTGTTCCCGTTTCCTCTCCTTCCCCATTCGCGTTGTCTATTGTTCCCCTTTAGTACCCCCTCATGGGACGGACATGGAGTAGCGACCTATATAAACCTAGCTACTTCGTATGCTTACTCTCCAGTCTTGTCTTCGTCTATCTTACTAGCGAATACCAGACTTGTTTACTCCAAACTGTGTGCTCTCTTCTCGTCGTCTCATCACCACTGTCGGTCTTCCCTTAGTTGGGAGCCACCTCGAAGCTTTGCGCTTGTGCTATAACAACGCGCACACACAGACCCTAAGTCGCTCGACTTAGTCCCTCGTACTTCGGCCATTTGACCGAAGCCCCTTGTACCTCGTCACTAAGTCCGTCGGCTTATCCTTGAACCCTTGCTCCTTGATCGTCCCTCGCGGACCGTCGTCACTTAGAACTCCCTCGACCTTGGTTATCGTTTACCAAGTACCTCGTCCTTGTACCCTGTCCTTGTTCCCCTTGTCCCCTCGGTGCACGTCGCACAGTAAGGCCCCGCTAGGCCTTAACAAGCGACAAGTGCACCGGATGGGCTCTTAGCGTTAGAGTTTCTCCCGCCATCCAATTGTTGCCACTTGGGTGGATTGAAACTTCTCACCGGTCGTGGCTTATATGACCTTGTGTCGCTCTATGAGTGCCATCGAGTGATTAACACCCCTCCCTGTGTCAGATTTCTTCACCGTCCAGAATCAGCTTGGGCGACGACCCAACCGTAAGTGCAAATGATAACGACCCACTTGATAATTCTCCTGCTTTCCTTTGTCCAATACGGAAAATCTCAGCAAACCCTCTTTCCCGCGGCAATCCCACTTGAAGTCCGCTCGCCGTACCTCAGTTGTTGGCAATACACTACCAATGGGTTGAGCGTCGGAAACCTATGGCCAACAAACTCTGTCTTTGAACCTAACGTTGATCCAACTACGGGTGCATATGCATGTCCTTTACTTTCGCCCAATGTGGCACCCAAATTTATAGCATTTTAGAGCCATGACACAGTTTGTTGAAGCGTGATCTGAGTTAAGAGTCACATGCTTCGTGGGAGATGCTTGAGTCATCTCATGGACATATACGGTATCTGGCCCCTTATGGGCAATAGCTTGATATGGACTTATTCCGGACTTCATACGGACCGGATCACCTTTTGTTTATCTTTATTATTCTTCCTTCTATTGTTTAGATACCGTTCGGTGACTCACTTGAAAGTGGCACCATTTTATATTCGTCCAATCATATCCCTTCTTGGACCCATTGTCGTGTCACACGTGTGCTAAACACAATGTGCGCACAGACCATTCCTTCTTGTTTATAAGGATGGTTGTTTACGCCTTCACACTTCAGAGTTCCTTCTACCTCTGAAGTGTAAGTGCGTCCTCTTCTCTTTCCACACCTATAGACTAACACTTCCGTAGTACTTGTCTTTATCTAGGTGTGTAGCTACGGGCTATAGAGTTCCTTCTACCTCTGAAGTTACTTGTCTTTATCTAGCTTTTCACGCTAACCTCTTCTCGCTAAGTCAGTGCTGCATTCAACAGGTTATGGGCCCTGCCCGCAACTCAAACTGACTTGCTTTTTTCTCTGGGTTCCTCCTCAGATCTACCTTGTGTCGTTGCCACATTTTGACCTCTCGTCGTCGTCACTCTTCCCACTTATGTGAGCATTATTTTCTATCGACACTCCCCTTCCTTCCAAGGTGCGAACGGACTTCGGTCTCAGTAGCACTGCCATTTTGGCTAGCTCCTTAAGGGAGTTCTCACGAGAGGCGCTAGGGAGCTCTTAAGTGAGCAGACGCGACCTTAAGTTCCTCTAGTGCGCAGTTACTTAGTAGAACTTCTTTTCCCGGTTTTCGTCCGGAAGTGCTTTCATAGGCCAAGAGGGGAAGACCCTTGCGGCTATAGGACCGGTTAATGGTTGGGTGATACTCGGTTAATACCTGGGTCACTTTAAGGGGTGTGAAGGCCTTGTTGAAACGCAGCACTGACTTAGCGAGTAAAGGTTAGCGTGAAAGGCTAAAGACAAGCAAGTAACTTCAGAGGTTGAAGGAACTCTTATAGCACTACGGCTACACACCTAAAGACAAGCAAGTACTACGGAAGTGTCAGCTATAAGGTGTGGAGAAAGAGGAGGGCGCACTTACACTTCAGAGGTTGAAGGAACTCTGAAGTGTGAAGGCGTAAACAACCATCCTTATAAACAAGAAGGAATGGTCTGTGCGCACATTGTGTTTAGCACACGTGTGTCACGACAATGGGTCCAAGAAGGGATATGATTGGACGAATATAAAATGGTGCCACTTTCAAGTGAGTCACCGAACGGTATCTAAACAATAGAAGGAAGAATAATAAAGATAAACAAAAGGTGATCCGGTCCGTATGAAGTCCGGAATAAGTCCATATCAAGCTATTGCCCATAAGGGGCCAGATACCGTATATGTCCATGAGATGACTCAAGCATCTCCCACGAAGCATGTGACTCTTAACTCAGATCACGCTTCAACATCCCTCCATGATTGAGGCGTCTTATGTGAGCATAGATAAGATAAGTGTAGATAAGTTGGAATCAAACTCTCGCAATTCTCATGAGAGAAATTGGTTGCAGAGAGATGAAGCTGGAAGCTCTAAGCCCCAGAATTGAGCCCATGAGAGCCCATGTATTGGGATCATGGATTGCTCAGTGGCATTTTCCAACTATCTTGTATCTTTTACTCAAACCCTAGACCTTCGACTAGATTGTCGAAAGATGCTTTTGGCAGTGACTTTGTAAGACCATCTGCCAGCATCTCGCCTGTGGGAGTTCGCACAAGGCCTATAGCCCCGGCTTCAATGTACTCCCTGACGGCGTGGTATTTTATGGGTATGTGCTTAGACCGCCTTCCAGTGACAGGGTTTAATGCCAAATCCACGGCACCCTTATTGTCACAGTGAAGAGGTATGGGGGAGGTAACCTCGTACCCCAATTCCTCCAGGAACGTCCTGTACCACATTGCCTGATTTGAAGCCTCTGCTAGGCTCATATATTCGGCTTCTGTGGTAGACTGGGCGACTGTCTTCTGCTTACGCGAACACCAGGAGATGGCGGCGTTAGCAAGTAAGAAGACATAGCCAGACGTAGAGTGTGAGTCCTCTTGATCTCCCCAAGAGGAATCGCAGTAGCCATGAAGGCCTACATCTCCAGTCCCTCCAGCATAGCTTAACGAGTAGTCCTTTGTTGTGTTGAGATATTGTAGGACATACTTAGCGAGACGCAAATGTTGAGGGGTCGGATTTGAAGCATATTGGCTAAGGCGCGCGACAGCGTAGGAGATATCAGGTCTGCTTCCAATCTGCGCATACAGCAGAGACCCAATTATCTGTTGATACCCCTTTATTTCAGAGGTAGAGGCCTGGTCTTCATTCTTGACCAAATGGACCTCCGCGCCAGAAGGCAGAGGGGTGTATACTGGGTTGGCGTCTGACATGCCAAACCGCTCCACAATTCCTGAGACATAATCTGTCTGGTTAATCATCATCGTCCTGTTTTTACGATTCCTGGTGATTTTCACACCAAGATAGGACTCGATTTCACCAAGATCGGTCATCTCATAGCGACTTGCTAGAGATACCTTCAGATCTTGTACTCTGGACTTGGAAGCCCCAAGTATAGTAATGTCATCTACATATAAGATAACGAAAAGTGGATCCCCCTCTTGGAGATGAACATATACTCCTGCATCAGAGTACGTCCGCGTGAAGCCGAGTTCAAGGAGAACTCCATGGAATTGCAAGTTCCATGCGCGGGAGGCCTGCTTCAGGCCATAGAGAGCCTTCTGCAGTCTGCACACTTTGTGCGATTGTCCAGCAACGACGAAACCTTGTGGTTGCTCCATATATATTTCCTCATCCAGTTCGCCATGAAGGAACGCCGACTTGACGTCCATCTGATGGATTTCCCAATCCTCTAGCGTGGCTAACGCTAGTAGTAGGCGAAGTGACTCAAAACGAGCAACTGGAGAGAAGGTTTCATCAAAGTCCACCCCCTCTAGTTGGGTGAACCCTTTTGCCACTAGCCGTGCACGAAAGCGACCATCCGCTTTCTTCTTAAAGACCTATTTGGACTTTACCGCCTTTCGACCTTGGGGCAGGTCTTCCAGGCGCCAGACACCAAGCTTGGCGAGGGCATCCATTTCATATTGGCATGCCTCAATCCATTGCTCAGCGTCGGCAGACTCCATCGCCTCTTTGTATGTGTATGGATCCCTGTAAGGGGCATCCGCAGCATGAAGTAGCTGCACAACACCGAGGCGGCTGCTACCTGCTTCCGCATTATCCTCATTGAAGTATTGAGGATTTGCCCGACGATCCCGGCCACTGCGCCTTGGCTGATTAGGCGACAAGGGCTGCTGGTTGCCACGTCCCGACTGCCTTTGTTGAAATACAGGCGGAGGGATGGGTTGGATGGCACGGGGCTGTCGGCGAAGGCGCGCGGCGCGACGCCTTCCTGGCGGAGAGGTAGCTGGAATATTGGAGGGGGGAGTCTGGTAAATACTTTGGTCCATGGGGGTCTGTCCCTGTGGAGAGGGAGTGCGCGGCTGAGGGTCCGCAGGAGCGCTGGGCTCATCCGCCTGTGGTGTGGATGCAGCCTCTGTTTGTTGAGGCGCAGGAGGCGGGGGCATGGCTTGCGGAGCCGGTGGCATTGGTGGTGCTGGAGGCGGCTGGGATGGCGCGCCTTGTATCACTGGTGGCAGCCCACCAGGAGCAACATCAATCAAAAAGGGTTGCCCCTGATTGACTGGAATGGAAAGTGAGGAGGGTGGCATCTGCTTTCCCAAGGCAGGACGGGACGGAAAGGATCCTTCATCAAAAGTAACATCTCGTGAAGAGATGAAGGACCGGGTACTGCTGTCCCACAGCTTGTACCCCTTGGAAAGGGGTTCATACCCGACAAACACGGCTTCCCTTGACTTAGGGTCTAATTTACGCCGGCTGCCCTCTGGCACATGGTAGTAGGCTTTGCAGCCAAATACTTTAAAGTAGGAAACGTTGGGTATGTGCCCGTTCCAACGTTCCAGCGGGGTCATCCACTCATTAGATCGGGAAGGGGTGCGATTATAGATGTGCACTGCGGTCGCGACCGCACATTCCCAAAAGCCAAGTGATAGGCCAGCATGATGAAGCATGCTAGTGCCTTTCTCCATTATAGTGCGATTAAATCGCTCGGCTCTCCCGTTCTGTTGAGGGGAATAGGGCATCGTGAGTTTATGCTCTATCCCAGCTTCCTCCAAGATGCGCTTGAGGTCGTTGTTCACGTATTCGCCACCGCGATCTGAGTGCAAGCACTTGATGGGGCAATTTAACTGTTTTTCTGCCCACACCTTATAGTGCAAAAAGGCATGCTTGAACTGATCTTTAGATTTTATGTAGATGACAACTACTGATTTTGAGAAGTCGTCTAGGAAGGTGGCGAAGTATCGGTTTCCTTGAATGGAATTGCTCTGCAGCGGACCAACTAAATCACTGTGAACGACCTCTAATGGCGTACTTGCACGTTTGGAGGAAGGGGGAAATGGTAGACGAGAGCTTTTCCCAAGCTCACACCCATGGCAGGGTCCCTTTTTAGGGGGGTCTGAGTTTATTTTTAGACCCTTTACAGAGTCTTGAGCATATCTCTGGAGCGTATCTTTGGACAGATGTCCAAAACGCTGATGCCAGGTATCCAGGCTGGCCGATGCAGAGGTAGAGGCAGAACTTATATTTTGCTGCCCTTGAAGCCAATAAAGGCTCCCAGCCTGGAATCCTTCCGCAATTGTTTTCTCTCCTTTGCGAATGGAGAAGCCAGAACCGTTGAACAAGACTAGAGCGCCCTTTTTAGCCAGGGCGCTAGTGGACATGATGCGTGAATGTGACTTTGGTAGGTGAATCACATCAGATAGCGTCATATCGTATCCCCAGTTTGTCCTAATGGTAACAGTGCCAATCCCGGCACTTTTGATGACAGAGCCATCACCAAGGACAACTTCCACACCTGAGTTTTGTGAGTAGGTGGTGAAGTCTTCTATGTGGGGAGTGAAATGCGCTGAGGCACCACTGTCCATCATCCACGACGAGTTGTGGTCTTTATCTCCCATTGCATACAGAGAAATTTGAGGGGTGTCAGCCACCTCCTGAATTCGTCCCCGTCCGTTAACTACGTGGTACATATTATTATTTATAGGGGCGGGCCCCTGTTGCTGCTGCTGCTGCGAGGTGTTCAACCTCCTTTGCCCCTCCTTGCCCTTCCGGGCGTTTTCTTGGTCCTTCTTCTTTTTTCGGCACTCATTTGCTTTGTGCCCTTTGTTGTTACAGTAGTAACATGTCACTTCTCCTGGACTATGAGAAGATGACTGCGAAGAGGTAGAGGGGGCCACATGGTGTGGCTTGCCCGAAGACTTGACTGGGGCCACCTTATTCAAGGCGGCCGAAGAAGGACCAATATTTCTTTGCTCCTCGTTTATGAACCTCTGAACGAGGTCTTGAGGAGCGAGGCCTGCGGGAGGCCCAGAGGCAAGGATTGTTCCTGCAATGGTGCTGTAGGAGGCGGGAAGGGCGTCTAGCAGTATGAAGGACATTTGCATGTCCAAGACGGCCATCCCATTTTCTCCGAGGGTGTTCCTCGCATCCAGCATTTTCTGGAGCTGAGGAAGGAAGGGCGAACCTTCTTGTAGCTTGGTATTCACCAAGCCCACCCAAAGATTGAACGTGGACATAGAGCCCACGGCACCATACAGGGTCTCCAGCTGTACATATTTAGCATGGAGAGAATCGAACACCGCGTCCGATGAAACCTGGGAGTACACCTCCGAGGTTACATTGAGGAATAAGAGGCCTATAAGGACCTCTTCCTCAACATTCCACTGCGCTAGGATATCAGCGGGAGCGGGCTGGGCGCCAGCAGGGAAAGCATGGGTGGTGTGACGGCGACACCCATTTACCCTCATGAGGGCAGACCACATGGCAGACCACTGCTGCCAGTTGGTTCCATCCAGCTTGGAGAAGCTGGTGGAAGGGGGGAAGGTGATGGTGAAGCGGGGAGCGGCCATTTGAGATGTTTGGGTGTTCTGGTTCCGAGGAGCAGTCAGAACCAGTCCAGATCTTAGGAATAGAGATGGGGATTTCCTGCCATAGGAGCGCTATAACTCCATAACACTTAAGTGTCATGCCTCAAGTTGTGCGACTTGTACTAATGCTTAGATAGTATATAGTATTTAAACCCTTCATATCCTTTTTATAGCCTCAACGGGCAGCGATGTTGTCACTTGACTAAGGTTGTCTCTTGTGTATTGTAGGTGGGTTTCAAACGGAGCAGTGATGTGCATTTAGGCGGTGAAGCCTCAGCAGGGATCTGTCCTAGTCCACTTCCGCAACAGAGCTGCCTACACGGCAGTTTTACGAACCATACAGTACTTGTGAACAAGATACCAGGATATGTAAGGGTACCGCGTTAAAGAGGAGCCAACCGCGAATTCCAGGTTAGATGAAGTAGGTCAACCCTAGCAGCAATCTAGGTCCTGTCGTCGGTGGAGTCTTTAAACCAGACCATTAAGGGTCTTCACGGTAATGTAGACTAAAGCCAGTGAGACATGCTATGCAGCGAATCCTGCACAGAGGGAGCGAATACTTCTCCTAGCAGAGGTCTAGCTTAGCTACGTGTACTAATAGTTATTTTATCTAGAGCGGCCTAGTTGTATCAGAGGGAAGGACTTCTGGGTTTGACTATTAACCAGGCCTTCACACCCCTTAAAGTGACCCAGGTATTAACCGAGTATCACCCAACCATTAACCGGTCCTATAGCCGCAAGGGTCTTCCCCTCTTGGCCTATGAAAGCACTTCCGGACGAAAACCGGGAAAAGAAGTTCTACTAAGTAACTGCGCACTAGAGGAACTCAAGGTCGCGTCTGCTCACTTAAGAGCTCCCTAGCGCCTCTCGCGAGAACTCCCTTAAGGAGCTAGCCAAAATGGCAGTGCTACTGAGACCGAAGTCCGTTCGCACCTTGGAAGGAAGGGGAGTGTCGATAGAAAATAATGCTCACATAAGTGGGAAGAGTGACGACGGCAAGTTGTCAAAATGTGGCAACGACACAAGGTAGATCTGAGGAGGAACCCAGAGACAGAGCAAGTCAGTTTGAGTTGCGGGCAGGGCCCATAACCTGTTGAAACGCAGCACTGACTTAGCAAGTAAAGGTTAGCGTGAAAGGCTAAAGACAAGCAAGTAACTTCAGAGGTTGAAGGAACTCTTATAGCACTACGGCTACACACCTAAAGACAAGCAAGTACTACGGAAGTGTCAGCTATAAGGTGTGGAGAAAGAGGAGGGCGCACTTACACTTCAGAGGTTGAAGGAACTCTGAAGTGTGAAGGCGTAAACAACCATCCTTATAAACAAGAAGGAATGGTCTGTGCGCACATTGTGTTTAGCACACGTGTGTCACGACAATGGGTCCAAGAAGGGATATGATTGGACAAATATAAAATGGTGCCACTTTCAAGTGAGTCACCGAACGGTATCTAAACAATAGAAGGAAGAATAATAAAGATAAACAAAAGGTGATCCGGTCCGTATGAAGTCCGGAATAAGTCCATATCAAGCTATTGCCCATAAGGGGCCAGATACCGTATATGTCCATGAGATGACTCAAGCATCTCCCACGAAGCATGTGACTCTTAACTCAGATCACGCTTCAACAGGCCTGGTTAATAGTCAAACCCAGAAGTCCTTCCCTCTGATACAACTAGGCCGCTCTAGATAAAATAAATATTAGTACACGTAGCTAGGCTAGACCTCTGCTAGGAGAAGCATTCGCTCCCTTTGTGCAGGATTCGCTGCATAGCATGTCTCACTGGCTCTAGTCTACATTACCGTGAAGACCCTTAATGGTCTGGTTTAAAGACTCCACCGACGACAGGACCTAGATTGTTGTTAGGGTTGACCTACTCCATCTAGCCTGGAATTCGCGGTTGGCTCCTCTTTAACGCGGTACCCTTACATATCCTGGTATCTTGTTCACAAGTACTGTATGGTTCGTAAAACTGCCACGTAGGCAGCTCTGTTGCGGAAGTGGACTAGGACAGATCCCTGCTGAGGTTTCACTACCTAAAATGCACATCACTGCTCCGTTTGAAACCCACCTACAATACACAAGAGACAACCTTAGTCAAGTGACAACATCGCTGCCCGTCGAGGCTATAAAAAGGATATGAAGGGTCTTAATACTATATACTATCTAAGCATTAGTACAAGTCGCACAACTTGAGGCATGACACTTAAGTGTTATGGAGTCATAGCGCTCCTATGGCTGGAAATCCCCATCCTCTTCCTAAGATCTGGACTGGTTCTGACTGCTCCTTGGAACCAGAACACCCAAACATCTCAAATGGCCGCTCCCCGCTTCACCATCACCTTTCCCCCTTCCACCAGCTTCTCCAAGCTGGATGGAACCAACTGGCAGCAGTGGTCTGCCACGTGGTCTGCCCTCATGAGGGTAAATGGGTGTCGCCGTCACACCACCCATGCTTTCCCTGCTGGCGCCCAGCCTGCTCCCGCTGATGTACAAGCGCAGTGGAATGCTGAGGAAGAGGTCCTTATAGGCCTCTTATTCCTCAATGTGACCTCAGAAGTATACTCCCAGGTCTCGTCGGACGCGGTGTTTGACTCTCTCCACGCTAAATATGTACAGCTGGAGACCCTGTATGGTGCCGTGGGCTCTATGTCCACGTTTAATCTTTGGGTGGGCTTGGTGAATACCAAGCTACAAGAAGGTTCGCCCTTCCTTCCTCAGCTCCAGAAGATGCTGGATGCGAGGAACACCCTTGGAGAAAATGGGATGGCCGTCTCGGACATGCAAATGTCCTTCATACTACTCGATGCCCTCCCCCCCTCCTACAGCACCATTGCAGGGACAATCCTTGCCTCTGGGCCTCCCACAGGCCTCGCTCCTCAAGACCTCGTTCAGAGGTTCATTAATGAGGAACAAAGGAATATTGGTCCTTCTTCGGCCGCCTTGAATAAGGTGGCCCCAGTCAAGTCTTCGGGCAAGCCACATCATGTGGCCCCCTCTACCTCTTCGCAGTCATCTTCTCATAGTCCAGGAGAAGTGACATGTTACTATTGTAACAACAAAGGGCACAAAGCAAATGAGTGCCGAAAAAAGAAGAAGGACCAAGAAAACGCCCGGAAGGGCAAGGAGGGGCAAAGGAGGTTGAACACCTCGCAGCAGCAGCAGCAACAGGGGCCCGCCCCTATAAATAATAATATGTACCACGTAGTTAACGGACGGGGATGAATTCAGGAGGTGGCAGACGCCCCTCAAATTTCTTTGTATGCGATGGGAGATAAGAACCAAAACTCGTCATGGATGATGGACAGTGGTGCCTCAGCACATTTTACCCCCCACATAGAAGACTTCACCACCTATTCACAAAACTCAGGTGTGGAAGTTGTCCTTGGTGATGGCTCTGTCATCAAAAGTGCCGGTATTGGCACTGTTACCATTAGGACAAACTGGGGGTACGATATGACGCTGTCCGATGTGATTCATCTACCAAAGTCACATTCGCGCATCATGTCCACTAGCGCCCTGGCTAAAAAGGGCGCTCTAGTCTTATTTGACGGTTCTGGCTTCTCCATTCGCAAAGGAGAAAAAACTATTGCGGAAGGATTCCAGGCTGGGAGCCTTTATTGGCTTCAGGGGCAGCAAAATATAAGTTCTGCCTCCACCTCTGCATCGGCCAGCCTGGATACCTGGCATCAGCGTTTTGGACATCTGTCCAAAGATACGCTTCAGAGATATGCTCAAGACTCTGTAAAGGGTCTAAAAATAAACTCAGACCCCTCTGAAAAGGGACCCTGTCATGGGTGTGAGCTTGGGAAAAGCTCTCGTCTACCATTTCCCCCTTCCTCCAAACGTGCAAGTGCGCCATTAGAGGTTGTTCACAGTGATTTAGTTGGTCCGCTGCAGAGGAATTCCATTCAAGGAAACCGATACTTCGCCACATTCTTGGATGACTTCTCAAAATCAGTAGTTATCGTCTACATGAAATCCAAGGACCAGTTCAAGCATGCCTTTTTGCACTATAAGGCGTGGGCAGAAAAGCAATTAAACTGCCCCATCAAGTGCTTGCACTCAGATCGTGGTGGCGAATACGTGAACAACGACCTTAAGCGCATCTTGGAGGAAGCAGGGATAGAGCATAAACTCACGATGCCCTATTCCCCTCAACAGAACGGGAGAGCTGAGCGATTTAATCGCACTATAATGGAGAAAGGCACTAGCATGCTTCACCATGCTGGCCTGTCACTCGGCTTTTGGGAATGTGCGGTCGCGACCGCAGTGCACATCTATAATCGCACCCCTTCCCGATCTAATGAGTGGATGACCCCGCTGGAACGTTGGAACGGGCACATACCCGACGTTTCTTACTTTAAGGTATTTGGCTGCAAAGCCTACTACCATGTGCCAGAGGGCAGCCGGCGTAAATTAGACCCTAAGTCAAGGGAAGCCGTGTTTGTCGGGTATGAACCCCTTTCCAAGGGGTACAAGCTGTGGGACAGCAGTACCCGGTCCTTCGTCTCTTCACGAGATGTTACTTTTGATGAAGGATCCTTTCCGTCCCGTCCTGCCTTGGGAAAGCAGATGCCACCCTCCTCACTTTCCATTCCAGTCAATCAGGGGCAACCCTTTTTGATTGAAGTCGCTCCTGGTGGGCTGCCACCAGTGATACAAAGTGTGCCGTCCCAGCCGCCTCCAGCACCTCCAATGCCACCGGTTCCGCAAACCATGCCCTCGCCTCCTGCGCCTCAACAAACAGAGGCTGCAGCCACACCACAGGCAGATGAGCCTAGCGCTCCTGCGGACCCTCAGCCGCGCACTCCCTCTCCACAGGGACAGACCCCTCTAGACCAAACCATTTACCAGACTCCCCCTTCTAATATACCAGCTACCTCTCCGCCAGGAAGGCGTCGCGCCGCGCGCCTTCGCCGACAACCCCGTGCCATCCAACCCATCCCACCGCCTGTGTTCCAACAAAGGCAGTCGGGACGTGGCAACCAGCAGCCCTTGTCGCCTAATCAGCCAAGGCGCAGTGGCCGGGATCGTCGAGCAAATCCTCGATACTTCAATGAGGATAATGCGGAAGCAGGTAGCAGTCGCCTCGGTGTTGTACAGCTACTTCATGCTGCGGATGCCCCTTACAGGGATCCATACACATACAAAGAGGCAATGGAGTCTGCCGACGCAGAGCAATGGATTGAGGCATGCCAATATGAAATGGATGCCCTCGCCAAGCTTGGTGTCTGGCGCCTGGAAGACCTGCCCCAAGGTTGAAAGGCAGTAAAGTCCAAATGGGTCTTTAAGAAGAAAGCGGATGGTCGCTTTCGTGCACGGCTCGTGGCTAAAGGGTTCACCCAACTAGAGGGGGTGGACTTTGATGAAACCTTCTCTCCAGTTGCTCGTTTTGAGTCACTCCACCTATTACTAGCGTTAGCCACGCTAGAGGATTGGGAAATCCATCAGATGGACGTCAAGTCGGCATTCCTACATGGCGAACTGGATGAGGAAATATACATGGAGCAACCACAAGGTTTCGTCGTTGCTGGACAATCGCACAAAGTGTGCAGATTGCAGAAGGCTCTCTATGGCCTGAAGCAGGCCTCCCGCGCATGGAACTTGCAATTCCACTTCCCCGACCCGCATTATCCTGCCGGACCGGGATGTGTGCTCCTACCATGTCGTGCAACCGGTGGAGACCCTGAGATACCTCGGGTTCTTCTTCAACCGCCGTCTGAAGTGGGAGCCACATGTGGACATCATGTGCAACAGGGCGCGAGCCTCCCTCAACGCCCTCCTCATGCTGGGCAATACCCAACGCAGCCTCCACATGGCCAACTGGCGACTGGTGCTGAACGCAGTATGTCTCCCCGTCCTCACCTACGGATGCCAACTTTGGTACCGTGCTGGGGGGAAGGGTGTGAAGCGACTGCTGGGTAAGCTCCAGGTCGTACAGAACGAGATGGTACGTATCGTGGCTGGCGCCTTCCGCACCGCCCCCCGTGAGGCCCTCCTCGAGATCACCCGCATGTTACCCATGCACCTCCATGTGGAGAAACTGACGGTCACATCCGCACTCCGTCTCTACAGGTTACCGCGGGCATCCCAGGTGCTTCGTCGGCTTGGCCCGGCCTGGTACGTCCCGCGCCAGGGTGACTTCCCACCGGTTGTCGCAGACCCCCCCTCCCGGCCTGGCGGGAGAACACCGCGCCCCACAGCTTTGGAGGCTCTCGCCGCGATGGTCCCTTCCGAGGGTCCTCGCGTCGACCTGGTGGCCCTCGCCCCCTGGGAGGTTCCCAACTGGGTGGGCAGGGTCACCTACATGGGCCCCACGGCTGCCCTCACGAGAAAGGCCTGGGTGCGCGACCTCACGGACGCGTCACTCGGGTGGAGTATCGGACTTGCCTATGCGGTGGGGGTGGCCCGGGTGGACCCTACCGCGGGGATGATGTGTGGCGGGGCAGGGGCAGCCTACAGCGTTGGGGGGAGTGCGTGGATGTGGCAGGGGTGGCCAGTGGGGAGGGGTGTGGTGCACTTTGATGTGGCGGTCATGGCCGTGGCAGAGGTAGCACGTGCCCTGGCTGGGTGTTACGTGGATGACCGGGCCCCCCCTGACGATTTCTTTATCTTCTGCTCTGACTCATCGGCCTTACAGGCCGTACGTAACCCGCGCTCCAAGACGGCGCAGAAGGCGGCGTCCATTTTTCACATGGCGCTGACCTCCCTTACTGTACGTTTCCCTGCGTTTCGGCTTCATTTGGTCTGGGCTCCGGCGGACGAAGATGCAGTCGGGTACAAGCTGGCACTGGCACGCGCAACGGAGGCCTACCGACTGGACCCGCCTGAGGGCAGCAACTATGTCCAGTCGGCGGCTTATCAAAAGGGCCAAGCTCGGGCCCGAGCATTCCAGTCCTGGGAGGACGAATGGCGTGGTCAACGCCTCCTCTCGGACTTCCAATACGCCTGGACGGGGACTCACAAAGACACCCACACCCACCTCTTCGCCATTCACCAACCCCCCTCCGGCGAAAACCACCCCCTCTGGCGTGCAGCCGTAGCACGCAAGAAAGACGCCAAAGGCAAACCCACCGGCCCCTTCATCCACAAGCGGCGAGCCACATCCACAGCCCTCCAGCTCGCCGTCGACCACACCTTCACGGGTTCCTATGCCCGTCGGTTCCGCAAGGCAGACCCTTACCACACCACCACATGCCCTTGCGGGTCCGACACACGCGATCCCTTCCACATCATCATGGATTGCCCGCGGTACACCCAAAACCGCATCAACGTCTCCCTCCTCTCCACCTACCACTTCGTCCCCTTCACAGACACCTTCCAAACCCTGAAGGGGGCTGACCGCCTCCTCCGCTTCCTCGCGGAGTCAAGAGCTGCTTTCCGCCCTGATCCCGGACCGCCGCCACCTGAAGTGCCACCCGAACCCGACTGAGCCTTCCTACGCTGGGTAAGTCCCTATACTGTCTCCGGACTCTTATCGAACTCTCGGGTTGGCCCCAAGCGGCGCCCTTACATCTTACTACTGTACCTGACTCGACATCGACTCATCGGCCTTCGGGCCCATATCTCGTTCACCCTTACGATTCGGACAACTATTTAGGGGGGTCTCGGACCTTACGCGTGTTTCATAACTGTAGTCTGGTTCTCGCTACGACCGGTCTTTGCCTCAGGCTTGTATCCTGGAATATAAATTGATTTAAAAAAAAAAAAAAAACTTGCAATTCCATGGAGTTCTCCTTGAACTCGGCTTCACGCGGACGTACTCTGATGCAGGAGTATATGTTCATCTCCAAGAGGGGGATCCACTTTTTGTTATCTTATATGTAGATGACATTACTATACTTGGGGCCTCCAAGTCCAGAGTACAAGATCTGAAGGTATCTCTAGCAAGTCGCTATGAGATGACCGATCTCGGTGAAATCGAGTCCTATCTTGGTGTGAAAATCACCAGGAATCGTAAAAACAGGACAATGATGATTAACCAGACAGATTATGTCTCGGGAATTGTGGAGCGCTTTGGCATGTCAGATGCCAACCCAGTATACACCCCTCTGCCTACTGGCGCGGAGGTTCATTTGGTCAAGAATGAAGACCAGGCCTCTACCTCTGAAATAAAGGGGTATCAACAGATAATTGGGTCTCTGCTGTATGCGCAGATTGGAAGCAGACCTGATATCTCCTACGCTGTCGCGCGCCTTAGCCAATATGCTTCAAATCCGACCCCTCAACATTTGCGTCTCGCTAAGTATGTCCTACAATATCTCAATACGACAAAGGACTACTCGTTAAGCTATGCTGGAGGGAATAGAGATGCAGGCCTTCATGGCTACTGCGACTCCTCTTGGGGAGATCAAGAGGACTCGCACTCAACGTCGGGCTATGTCTTTTTACTTGCTAACGCCGCCATCTCCTGGTGTTCGCGTAAGCAGAAGACAGTCGCCCAGTCTACCACAGAAGCCGAATACATGAGCCTAGCAGAGGCTTCAAATCAGGCAATGTGGTACAGGACGTTCCTAGAGGAACTGGGGTACGAGGTAACCTCCCCCATACCTCTGCACTGTGACAATAAGGGTGCCGTGGATTTGGCATTAAACCCTGTCACTGGAAGGCGGTCTAAGCATATACCCATAAAGTACCACGCCGTTAGGGAGTATGTTGAAGCCGGGGCTATAGGCCTTGTGCGAACTCCCACAGGCGAGATGCTGGCAGATGGTCTTACAAAGTCACTGCCAAAGGCATCTTTCGACAATCTAGTCGAAGGTCTAGGGTTTGAGTAAAAGATACAAGATAGTTGGAAAATGCCACTGAGCAATCCATGATCCCAATACATGGGCTCTCATGGGCTCAATTCTGGGGCTTTAGAGCTTCCAGCTTCATCTCTCTGCAACCAATTTCTCTCATGAGAATTGCGAGAGTATGATTCCAACTTATCTATTATATCTTATCTATGCTCACATAAGACGCCTCAATCATGGAGGGATGTTGAAGCGTGATCTGAGTTAAGAGTCACATGCTTCGTGGGAGATGCTTGAGTCATCTCATGGACATATACGGTATCTGGCCCCTTATGGGCAATAGCTTGATATGGACTTATTCCGGACTTCATACGGACCGGATCACCTTTTGTTTATCTTTATTATTCTTCCTTCTATTGTTTAGATACCGTTCGGTGACTCACTTGAAAGTGGCACCATTTTATATTCGTCCAATCATATCCCTTCTTGGACCCATTGTCGTGTCACACGTGTGCTAAACACAATGTGCGCACAGACCATTCCTTCTTGTTTATAAGGATGGTTGTTTACGCCTTCACACTTCAGAGTTCCTTCTACCTCTGAAGTGTAAGTGCGTCCTCTTCTCTTTCCACACCTATAGACTAACACTTCCGTAGTACTTGTCTTTATCTAGGTGTGTAGCTACGGGCTATAGAGTTCCTTCTACCTCTGAAGTTACTTGTCTTTATCTAGCTTTTCACGCTAACCTCTTCTCGCTAAGTCAGTGCTGCATTCAACACAGTTGTCCTTGTCCGTGTGGACAATATAACCTACTTGTTTCTGGGATGGCCAACTGTAACACCGGAGACAACTGTGAACCTCACCAACACGGTAATTTCGCCTACTCAGACCAAGCTCACCGCGGAAGCTGGACCCATGCAATTTAACCTCACCTTCCTGAACCCGATCGAGGTTTGAACAAGGGGTCACATGTCTTCCTTTTATCATCTACTCACACTTTCGTTATAGCCTGGAGATTGGGTCAAGCAATCAATCCCATTTTCATACCTGTCATTAACCGCGATATCACTGGATGGCGCGGCTCATGCTGTGAAGGTGCTTTCCTATCTCGGTTCAGGTGCGTGAAGTTGTTGTTCCCGCACAATTGCGTCTTAAATTTGCTGCAGATTGGATGTCAGGGAACCGAAGCGACGTGATTGTATGGGATACAACCTCGAATAGAGATGTGGTCTACCATTCGGTCAGACTACAGAATCCGACCGTGTTATATGATAACAACACTATGCCGGAGTGGGGCACATTGCACATTGCCATGAAGAGCGTGCGTGGTAATAATGGTGCAATCTACATTCCGCCACTCATACTTGTTCGTCTAGGGTGATAAAATTGCATACAAGATTGCTGATGAACTGGTCATCCGTGCCATGTTCCGGGGTGGGGACGGGCTGGACAACCAAACAGATCCAAACTATCGTGCCATCATCGATCACTGGCCGGTTTTTGGCATATCGCGTGACCTTGGTACCATTCAAGCGACGCAGGACCCCATCGTTTGGACTGTCGGATTCATCACGGACCCAGCTGTCAGTTACACAGACCCATCTGGGACACCTCAGCAACGTAGCTTGTTCTACAGGATCCAATATCCTGATGACACGTCCTTAGTCAGTATCCACCTCCACAGTTGAATACTATGTCTCATATCATATCTCAGATCGTTGACTTCCTTAATGATTTCATCTCTGCCTCTTCACGGGCTCAGAATCTGGATCTTAAGATACTTCGGGAAGCCGCTAATATCTCGGAGAAGCTTAGAGATTTGGTGTCCCTTGCGACAGCACAAATATATGGTAGTATTCAACTGACAATTGGGACCGACGCAAGTGGTTTCAACAAGTTAGATGTGATGGCGTTCATGAAAAATGTCGGCGGGTCGAAGGCAAAGTGAGTTAACTCTGTGAGTCGGATGAGAAAGATCCTGACCTCGTCAAGCCGGGTTAACGCCGTTGAGACGCTGTATTCTGCGTTCCCAGCATTTATGTACATTGACCCTCAACTCGGTGGACTCCTTCTTGAGCCTCTTTTTCAGCTTCAAGCGTCCCCCAACTACACGAGACTTTATGCCGCTTCTGACCTAGGTGCGTCCCAGAACCGGAGAAATTCGAAGCACTGATTATTAGGAACGTAAAGGGACGGGTTATCCCTACGTTACAATAGGCAATTCCATCCACAACGGAGGAGTAGAACGTTTGTATCTCTTGCGGGTCTTGTGTATAACCAGTATATTCCTAATCACATAAACAGATTGTGGGAATATGCTGATCATGACTTATGCCCACGCTCGTGCAACTGGAGATGGAAACTTGATTAGCAGATACGTAGGTACGAAATTCCTATCAGATATTTGTGGTACCAAAAAAACCGGACAGTATTCTCTGCTGAAGTCCTGGGCTGATTATCTGTCCAACTCGACGCTGTTGATCCACGATCAGTGCGTTGTCTACTTTGATTATTCTAATTACCAACAACTTGAACGACCAATGACGCAGGTCCTCAGCGGACGGTCTGTCAACCAACAACCAAACCAACCTCGCAATCAAGGGTATCATCGCTATCAAAGCCATGTCTAAAATGAGCTCAGTTGTCAAGCAGGATGTTGATGCTGACAAGTATTTCGTCAGTACACATTTGTTAAACGCTGTGTGGCAAAATTGACAGGTGAACAGAATTTGGCCGACAGCCTTTACACTCAATGGAAGAGGTTTGCATTGGCAAGTGATCAACACCTACTCGCTGCATACGGACTCGAGGACTCGTGGACGTTGGGATATAATCTATTTGCAGACGTATGGCTAGGCACCGGCGTCGTCGAATCATCCGTCGGTGTCTGCCGATTTCTGCCTTACCTTGATACCCATCGGTTTCCAGGTCTACGACGGTCAAAGTAGTTTCATCGGTAACATCGCATCGACATCGACCTTCAGCAATTTTGGCGTGCCAGTCGATAGCCTTGGCTCGGACACAAGCACCACGGTATCCAGTAGGTAGAGTTATACTTTGGATATCGGCTCAACTGATGTGGTTTTAGGTTGGAATTTGTTTGTGGCGGCTATGACCCAGAATCAAGACCTACGCACGAATCTTATTTCGAGAATTCACAACCGAGCGTCTTATAACGTGAGCGCAGGCGTATTCCCGCTCACCTACGGCAGCACGTCTGGAGCAACCATCTCTGGAAGGGCTAGGTGAGCCCCTTGCGATTCCCATTCGTTCGATTCTAAATACTATTAACGCATCGGTCTCTAGCCCTGCGCAGGGTGCAATGTATGCACCATTAGCCCTGAAGTTCGTTTATAACAAGCGCCTTTTTCGATATCGGACTAAAATATTTTCTCAGGGTTCCCGTCGTCCCAATAACAACTAACTTTACGACGATCGAAACGTTTTCAAAATCACACACTGGCGCAATTGCCGGAGGTGCCACAGGTGGCGTTGTGGCGTTACTAACGATCGGTACCATCGCCTTGATAGTACGGCGCCGGCGGAGTCGGCGAGGACAAAATCACAGGCGTGAATCAGTTGAGCATCCACCTTCGGGAGCCGTTTTGAACACGGGTCCGCAAATCATTGCGACTCCGTCCAGCCCAATGGTGCAGAGGCTTACCGAGGCGGCATCATTGGACGCAGGGTCTCATACCGAACAACCGCTAGGGCCGGTTGACGGTCCTTCTCCAGAGAGTTCACCGCCCCCGGTCCCTGTCGGCTTATCCAGCAAAGAGCTTGCGCTGCTGCGCTCGCGTTCCGGACTTGAACCCACCGACACGTCATCACACAATCCCCTTCCGACTATCACAACCGACGACGGTGCGGTCATATCACCATCTCCTGCCGGAGATCAGGGACTTCACTTACAGTTGCAAGTCGATGCCTTGAGGCGTGAGGTGGAACGGCTTCGTGTGGGGAGGTCTGAAGCGCCACCGAGTTATGCAAGTGGTGATAGTGCTGGATAGGCTATTTCTTTATACGGTGTTCGTCGTTCATCAGTGGAAAAAAATTCCCGTTTTTCGTTGGTTTTTGTCGTTTTCTGCCGTTTTCTCGGTCTCCAGAAACCTGAAACATCAGGAAAATTTGAGATAATTTGAGATAATTTCCATATTTAGCGAGAATTATTGAAATTATGACGTCAATTACCATCAATTATTGTGGATTATTATTCCGAGAGGTTTTTCCAGATGTCAACTTGGGGACTCACTCACCCAACCTAAGTATTTGCATGGGAAGTCCAGAACGTAACTAACTACTGCATTCTAGTGCCTACCAATAGACTCATGGGCATGATGATTGAAATAATGGCTAACAAAAAAGAGTAATATGTGTCCAATGCGCTTTGGTATCCAAAGTCCTCCAGCACCCGTGACTGTAGATGGGCAGAAGGTGCGCTGCCCGCTGGTATCCATCACTCGTCACTTACAGTAACATATTTTAATTAATTTGTCGTGGTTCTAAATCTGGCTAGGTATATTTAGATGTACATTACAGAGTTTTCGGGTTATTGAGGTTTCTGGGGTTTTTATCCTAGTCCTTAGCTTAAATTTTTGCAAAAATCGACTCGGTTTTTTTTGGGTTGTGAAACCGGAAAAAGCTTATTTGCCTAATTACCGATGCTTGTAGGGCTTGAGCTTGGCTTAAAACTTTGAGCTGATCGTGTCGAAGTTGCAGAGTGGCTCAGGGTAAACTTAGTGTAGGGGAACTTCCGTGGGTAGTTTTGAAAGGAAGAACGTCCTAGTTAGAACGGGATTTTTCTCCTTATTTGCCATCTGTGCCATTATCCACTGATTTAAGGGCTGGAATTCTACTCTTCCCTCTGTCCCCTGCAGAGGTGGTCGTGTATCTGTGTGCCATCTAAATGTCTGGGTCTTCCGCTTTTTCCAACCAGTCTCGCCAGTGTTGCCATTTGTGCGTTCTAGCATTCTCTGGTATATTTTGCTGGCCTAACGGTGCTCCGCGTGCGGGTGGCAGTCGAGCCAATTACTGTACTTAGTGGATTTCCCCCTTTTTCTATTTGCGTCTCGCCATAGTTGCTAAAACTATCGACAATCAATCCAGAAGCATGGTCCGTGGGTCTGCGCCGCGCGCCGCGCGCATATTCACGATCGCGCCAGCAAACGAGCTTATGCCGTGCCCGTAGAAGAAACTACTGCGGACGAGCAGCTGCTGCTCAACAAAGGCCACCACGTCCGTGATCATCAGCGACCATCCAAACTCTTGACGGTCCTCCATCGTGAGTAGGTCGGAGATGAAGACCGCGCCTGCGGCGGCGATCTCGCGCCGCGCGTCCGGATCGCGTTCGTCCGTCGCAACGAAAAAGGGGTCCTCGTCGCCCGGGGGCGGCAACATGACCTGCTCCGGATCAGGCTGGACGCCGTCAATGTCGCACGTCGTCCAATGGCCGCGATCGTGAAGGTCGACCAGGACGGTGCGGCCTGCCTGTATGCGCTGCTTCACGCGCTGGATGTGAGCCTCGACATTCGACTCCATCGCCCACCCCACCTGTATGACTGTTTTCTCTTTCGTTATCGAAATCTATAGTCAGGGCCGCTTTGCTTGGAGGTACTTACAGTCTCCGCGACGCATATGTGCTCCCATCCACATACGGCCTTCGGTTCGTTGACGCATACGGGAGGACAGAACATCCGCGAGGTCGAATACCCTCTGTGGCGGGATGAGCGAATCTATCACCAAGTTTGCATATCTATCGCGCCCCAGCCCCTCTGTAAAACGTATGGTCCCCTGAAGGATCGTTAGATATTCACTTCATATTGACTCCGCCACGCAGGGATGGGGAAACTACTCACAGGCTTGGTGCCCCCATGAGTCTCCCCAGCAAGAAAAACAACGTCAGCGTCCACGTCATGATAGTCATCTCTGAAGCCTCGTATTGATGGGCGCTGAACAACTTCTTTGGCACGATTAACGATGGTCTTAGCGGGATCCATTCCGATACTTGAGGGAGGACAAGGGGAATCAGCTTTGTAACTACGAACAAAGAGAAAAAATAGGACTTACACGCTCTGGAACGTGTGCAGAACCTCCCAACCATGTGCGTTTAGTATCTCCTCAACGACTTCGTCGTCGTCAAGATTCACTTCCCCGTCCAGATCGAACGAATTCATCAACGTGTATTTGGCAGTGTTCCAGTCCAAGATGGCGCCAGCCTGAAAACTAGAAGGTTCCGCGGGTTCCGCGTGAGGCCAATAATCGGAGCTATCATAGTTTTCTGGCCTGGGAACCCGTTTCAGATTCCCCCTCCTCTTCATCGCCTCGGGAATGTAGTCGACCCGGTGCGTGCCTCTGGTCTCATACCAGTGGTTCTCGATCACAAATAGTGACGGCGTCTTCGTCTTGTTCGTCTCGAAGACGTTAGGGTGAGTATGATACGACTCTCGGAGCCAACTTCCCTTTGTTGACTCGCTTTCAGGATCTTGACCGTGCAGACGCAGGTATTCCGACACAGTGATCACCGGTTGCCGATTCCGGAGATGTGTAATATTCACTATTACCGATATTGGGATGCGGAATCCCATTTGCTGCTCTATCGGGAGCCCGCGCCACTGGTCCGATCCTACAGCATCACCCCTGTTGACCATGGTGGCATAGTCAGCGCAAACTGTGCTGCAGATAGCAGAAAAAATAAAAATATTAGGGCACCGAAACAGGGTAAGGAAAGCGTCACATACATGTTGTACTCGCATGCGCGTGCGTAGACGAACGAAGGTAAAACCAGGGTGCGATTGAGTAGCTCTGCTTGCAGGAGAGCAGCCTCGAGGATGTAACGCATCTGTGAAGAGACAATTTGTGGCTAATATCTAATCGCAGGAGACTGACTGACGTTGTTCCAACCGAGGTGGAGGCTATAGTCTCTCGAAAAAAAACCCCGAGTGGTCGCCACGACGTCTCTGATCTGTTCGAGGGTCAGGACATCGGATACCGGCGAGGAGGACTGTGGGGGAGAAGATAGGTCATCTGGGATGGGATCTAGATCGAAGCCTGAAGGGAGATGCAAGTCGGGGGGGCGCGATGAAGGGCCAAGAGGGGCAAAAGAAGTTAAGTAGACAATTAGACCGGTGAAAAGGTATGCGATGAATACGAATCCGATTTTTAGCGCGTCATTGGAACGAGGTCTGAGAGTAGCGCGCGACCCGGAGGGGGGGGGAGGGAAAAGATCAGGGGGCATGGTTATGGCGGTGGGTCAGAGGACTGAGTGCGACGTATGAGTTGTCAAAAGGCTCAGCAGGGTCAGCTTTGGACACGGCTAGTCATTAGGGTTCATTGACCCGCGGTGAGGCCAGTGAGACCTGTAGGGGACTCGACCTAAGCTGACAGTCGCCACGGACGGACGAGGTTACGGACACCGCCTAATTTGTGATATCGATAGGTCCGGCATCTTATACTCTCGCCACGTCATCTCGCTCACCTTTAGCTTGGACCCGGCAGCATATCCTGACAGATTCTCGGGATTCACAACCCCATCTTTCTTGGATGCAAGCAACTCGTCCCACCAGCAAGAGGAAGCCTCGTGCGATGATGAGCTTAAGCCATGGAGCATGGACAGGGCTAACGAGTTACCTAATTGACGTCGTTATGTCGCGTCGAATCTCGCCTGCGCCCGGAGCTACGCCTGCGATCGAAAGGAGATAATCAACTACAACAGCAACTAGCAACCCAAAGCGAACAGAGACCACCAATTAATTCCAATTCCGCGCATCCCACATCGTCTTCCCGCGCCAACGTGACTTTTTGCGTTACACGTTTATGCGGAAATTGGCCAACTCACGCTCTCCCCAGCGGGAGATTGCAGTTGGTAGGACGGAAAGATAAATGCAGACAATAGTGGCCCGTCGAAATTTCGAACAGGCCCATCACAAGAGAGTGCAGTAGCGCGTACACGTCTTTTTATCCAGCGCACTAATAGCATTATCCTGCTTGCGAGAGATTATTCGGCGTCATAGCTAGACTACTAACGTGCTTTCCTGTGCCCAAAAACCAGTAGGTCTATTAGGATTTGTAGATGTAGGATTGTCAGTGGGACCGGGATTCGGTCTTCTTCAGGCACAATATCTGTGAAACCTTCCAATACAGATATAAAGACCTTCATATGGTGGAATAAATCAGGGCCTGTCCCCATTGTCCTCTGTTATCGTTCTCCATGAAAGACCCGAAGTCTGAACTAGTTAAGCATAATCCGTAAGGTCGGGTTTTCCAAAAAAAAAAGTTTCATGTAAACACTGGAATGCTTGTGATGAGTTGCTATTTTAGGTTAAATTACTATAAGATGATGCCAAATAAGGATACAAAACGAGTGACGTGATCAAGCCCATCAACGATCCCCAGCATCTACAGGCCCTTATTATTAAAAGCTGGACTGGGTAATGCAGTGATATCCGAGTCGGCGTATCTATCGTCGTCTCGTGTGCATATTGTTGACATTGGTGTTCTTGTCTCCACTGTCGTGAATTGTGGGGCAGGTCCCGGGGGGTGCGAAAAGTGAGTGCTCGCATTGTTTCCCGTAATCAAGAAAGTCGGTGATTTCTGCAAGGTAACGAAGATGATAACCCCTGTCAGATATAGACCCTGTTGGCATCAATCAGCAAAAGGGAGAGAAGGGCCGGGACATATGGAGGACACTAACGGAGAAGTAGACAAGAATAGCGTCCATAACATCAAAGCCCGGATCTGGCAATACCCGGAAGGTAGAAACCAGGTAGAGCGTCTGATCGCGCACCCAGGGATCACCGATCAGCATGATCATCAGATCTTCTTTACAAGGAAGGAAATGTGAATACCCAGATGCCAAAATACGCCAAGCCAGACTCGACAAATATGGCAAAAGTCTTCTCGGCCCTAATCGCGGCGCTGCTCATACCAAGGTGTTTCAGCAATGCGTCCCGGTGTTGCCTGGGCCCCCTCTCAGAAACATGGAAATGACATCTGAGAACAATCGAGACTCACCATGCCTTGATTCCAATCAACCCCGTCGAAAGAATGTTTGTCGCCAACATGGGTCCAACCAGAATCAGCGCCCGCTCGCCGAGCCTCGTCCCGCTCTCTGGTGGTGAGGGTTGAGGAGATGAAACGAAGATAGGGCGGAGGGTTTTGCCAAGGTCGACGCCCGCCGCGGCTGAGAACAAGTTGAGTGATCTTGGCGAATCCGGGGACATCGAGAGGGAAGGTAACGCTCACACGTAGCACCAATTAAGAAGGCCATAAGGACAGCAACGACCCTTCGATCGTAGTTCCACAACACGGCGGCTCTCCACGCGCAGACGGCCTCACTGAGTAGGTACTGTTTTGGGAGGGGGAGTCAGCAAGGCGACGGATATTGAAATAGGCACCCACGATCGTGCGAGCGATGGTTGCGACGACGGCCGTGACAACACTGGTGCGGCGGGTCGACCACAGTGAGGAACTGGACGGTTTGAACATTCGCACGAATTGCTGATAGCTAAGAGATGTCTGTAGCACGAGGGCGATAAGACCCAGCGCAAATATCGCGCTGGTAATGGTGAGCATGAGGAGGCGTGGGGTGGGGCACAGCATGGGACCATTGCGCCTTTTGGCGAGGCAACGTTCAAAATACCAATAAAAAGGAGTTGACACCGGTCGTCAGTATGCACCGCACACATCAGGTACACCCGTTCGGAAGTGGTGCGGAAGATTGCTTACAGAAGGATGTAGAGGGACGTGCCATAAAGGGCGACATACACGCCTGCACAAGGGAGGTATGAGAAATGAAACGACAGGGATTGGGGATAACTTCTTGTTGGTTAGATGGGGGGGCAACTCACCAAAGACTGTCCCCACGAGGACGTTGCTCAATACTGTCGCCTTGTATGTCTTGTAAAGTTCCAATAATAGGCCTGCAATCGGGTCCGACATATCGAAGGTGCGTTGCTTGTAATATTTGCAGGGTGCGCCTCGATCGGGGGTAGTGGGATAGGTCGATCTAAGAAAGAGAAAAAGAGAACGGAGTGCAACTTAGGGCCGCGGGTTCATCTCAGCTGTATATAGTGGGTGGGTGAATGACCCTGGACCTGGGGGCCTGGGCGGCTGATGAATTTATCCTGGGTCACCCGCGGGCCATTCTTCCGCTTGACATAGAATGAGGATTCATCCGCAATCCCTTCTTAATTTTGTTTTCCCAACCATAGTACAGTACCACCGTAGTCCAACGTACTTTCACGAAGAGAAAACGAAGTTAGAACTAACGAACATTGAGTCGCAGCCATTAGGGGTTCCTTCTAGTCTGGCTATGGCGCCGAACAAACCCATCTTACGGACAAGGCCCATAAGTCGCCGAGGAGAAGGATAAATACTATTGTTGCGCCTGATAAAAGGGCGTGTATGCGCACTCTCTTGTGATCGGTCTATTCGAATCACCTTACGCGCTCTTTCTCTACATTCATATTCTCCCCGAGGTGTGGACAAACACTTGTTGCTCGCACTCGCTCGACATAGGAACTCGGGTGTGCATTGCTGCATCACGAAAGCTCGAGCACAAGCCCGGTATCCACAGTTCCAATACCTGACACGGATGGCGCTGCACCCGTGTGGGAGTGAGAGGAGAGTTGGGGTGTAAACACGTGACGCATGAAGTCAGGTTAGCGGACTTCAAAATATTCTTCCACCCCCGGCGGATTATTTGTGGAACTCTGTTCCTGGTGGTTACCTCCTTTGGCCGCGGACGTGACGGTGGCTCGAGACACAAGTCGACAAGACAAGCGATATTTGGTGTCCAGGGTACAGTATACAGACAAAGGGTTTGAGCTGTGACATATCGTCTTGGTAACGCTGATATGGACAAATCGTTCGCTGTATGGGACTTTCTCTGGCTTATGGGACGAGTTTCTTGCACGCAAAGAGTCTGGCGGGAATGTCAAAGCTAATGATGAACAAGGTGACATGCCTAGATGTTGAGGTTTATCGTTATCACAATCAGGCTGGGTCCGTAACCCCGTCCGTCTGTGGTGGCGACACTGTCGGCTGAGGTTGAGTCCTCGCCGGCCTCGCCGCGGTTCAATGAGCAGTAACGGCTGTCTACGTTCAAAGGTGGTCTCCGGTTCTCTTGGTAGCTTATATATCGCACTCACATCCACATCTAGCTCTCTTGGCCACTGCCACAGCCACCATGGCCCCCGACCTTTTCCCCTTCTCTCCCCCTGAGTCACACGCGGCCTTTCTATCTCGCCGCTGGCGGTCATTCATTCGTTCCAATGGCGCGCTCAAAATCGGATTCTTCTCAACCGCCTTCACCCTCACTGGTCTAATTGTCTATTTGGCTTTTTTCTTCTCCCCTCGCAGTCCTTCATGGCGCCTCCTCGACTGGCATCACCCTTCACATCCAGATTCCCTAGGACTCGCAGGCCCCAACGAAACTCTCCATATCGATCCAAAATACGCCTCTTTGCTACCTGAACCTACGCCGTCGTCCACTATGCTGCCCTCGCCGTCATCCGATGTCCTGACTCTCGAACAGATCAGAGACATAGTGGCGACCACCCAAGGTTTTTTCTCGAGAGACTATAGCCTCCATCTCGGTTGGAACAACGTCAGTCTCTTGCCACTAGATGTTAGCTACAAATCACCTTATCTCTTCACAGATGCGTTACATCATCGAGGCTGCTCTCCTTCAGGCAGAACTGCTTAATCGCACCTTGGTTTTACCTTCGTTTATCTACGCACGCGCGTGCGAGTATAACTTGTATGTGACGCATTCCCTGCCTTGCACCGGTGGCCTTATATCTTTGTTTTACTGCCATCTACAGCACCGTTTGCGCTGACTATGCAACCATGGTCAATAAAGGTGATGCCATAGGATCAGACGAGTGGCGCGAGCTTCCGATTGAGCAGCAAATGGGATATCGGCTCCCGATATCGGTGATAGTGAATATTACACATCTCCGTCATCGGCAACCGGTCATCACTTCGTCAGAATACCTGCGCCTGCACGGTCAAGATCCTGAAAGCGAGTCGGGAAATGGACATTGGCTCCGGGAGTCGTATCATACTCATCCTAACGTTTTCGAGACGAACTCGACGAAGACGCCATCACTATTCGTGATTGAGAATCACTGGTACGACCCCGGAGGTACGAACCGGGTTGACTACATTCCTGGGGCGATGAAGAGGAGGGGGAACCTAGAACGCCATCCCCAGCCAGAAAGCTATGATAGTGGTACCGATTACTGGCCCCCCATAGAACCCACGGAACTTTCTAACCAGCTGACCGCCGCCCTGCCTGAGAACCGTTACGTGATGGACTGGAACACTGCCAAAAGCGTTTTGAATAATTCTTTCGATCTGGGCGGGGAAAGGGATATTGATGACGACGAAGTCGTTGAGGAATTACTAAACGCACATGGCTGGGAGGTTCTGCACACTTTCGAGTCCGTGTACGTCCCATAATTTCTCTTTGTCCAAGTTTTTAAAGTTGATCTCCCAAACTCCTCAAGTCTTGGCATGGACTTTGCTAAGCCTATCGTTACCCGTCTCAAAGAGGTTGTTCAACGCTCCTCGATACGGGGCTTCAAAGATGACTATTATGATGTGGATGCTGACGTTGTCTTGCTTGTTGGAGAGACTCATGTGGGCCGCAAGCCAGTGAGTAGTTGCCCCGTCCCCCGATGGTGAAGTCAATACCAAACGATTCTTCAGGGGACCATGCGTTTCACTGAGGAGCTGTCGCGCAATAGATTTGCCAGCACGGCCGTGTTCTCGCTCATCCCGCCACAGAAGGTAATCGACCTTGCCGAGGTTCTGTCCTCCCGTATGCTTCTACGCACCGGAGGCCGTATGTGGATGGGGACACACATGCGACGTGGAGACTGTAAGTACCCTTGCACGCGTACCTCCTCCAGCAGATCAGCCCTGACGCTACCGATTCCGATACTAAAAAAAAAATAGTCGTACGGTTTGGGTGGGCGATGGAATCGGATCCCGAGGACCACATCCGGCGCGTGAAACAGCGCCTGGAGGTAGGCCGCTCAGTCCTTGCCGACCTACACTATGGCCGCAATTGGACGACGTTCGACATCGAGGGCGCCAAGTTCGATCCTGAGCTGGCTACGTTACCACCCCCGCACGCCGGGGACCCCTTTTTTGTCGCGACAGACGAGCGTGACCCGGACACGCGGCGGAAGTTCGCCGCCGCTGGCGCGCTATTCCTGTCCGACCTGCTCACGATGGAGGACCGGCAAGCGTTTGGCTGGTCGCTGATGATCACGGACGTGATGGCCTTCGTTGAGCAGCAGCTGCTCGTCCGCAGCGGATATTTTTACGGACACGGCTTGAGCTCGTTTGCCGGCGCGATCATGAATATGCGTGCGGGGCATGGCGCAGACCCACGGACCATGCTTCTGGATTGACCGTCGATGGTTTTTGTGAAAACTGGAAGTCTTTCTCTGTCCCTGTTAGATAGCAACGACTAATTATTATACCCGGAAGTCTCTAATGTGGCCAGTAACGAAGCCTACATAGCCTACATACCCTTCAGTCACACTACGATGTAAATGAATACCATTGCATATAAAAGTCATGTGGACTCGCAACCAAGCCGCAGCTGTGATGACTAACCCGTGATCTCACATCGACATCTGGTACAAAACTAACTGATCTACGAGCTGGAATATCGCTCATGCTCCCATAGTGGACATCTGAAACCAAATGTGTATTGGTTGAATGAGAGGGAGCGGAAGAATGAGGGGAAAAGAGAATGAGTCCGTCTCTAGGCGCAGTAAGGTTGCAAAGTTCTTGAAACTCCACTTGCCAAATCACGGCCCTGCCTATCGATAAACGGCAGCGAGACGTTCAAGCAAGCGTTCGAATTTAAATTCGGCTCCGTCCATTAACGTACTAACCCTGACCGTCCGTGGCGATTATCAGCTAACATTGAGATTGATTCTTCGCATAGCTTTCAGCTTTGGCAGATTTCAATGGTCTCACTGCGGGTCAACGAGCTGTGATGCGTGTGATGTCTGGCGAAAGTGGTCCCAATGGGTTTCTCAGAAAACTCACACATCGCACTCACACGTTGTTGGAGTTCATCACAATTTTGGTTGGGTCCGCTAACCTCCTCCGTCCGTGGCAATTGTCGGCTTAGGCCGAGTCCTCACCGAACTCACCGGCCTCACCGCGGGTAAACGAACTATGACCCATGCATGATAGCTAGCCATGTTCCAAGGTGGTTACCGCTGAGTCTCTTACATCGCACCCTGTCCTTTCGCCCACATCCATAAACCACCATGGGACTTGATTTTTCCCCCCTTTCACCCTCCGGGTCGCGTCCAACCCTCATACCCCGCCGCTGGAGGTCGTTCCTTCGTTCCAATAGTGCGCTAAAAATCGGATCCGTCTCAATCGCTGTCGTCCTCACTGGTCTAATTGCCTACGAGTCTTTCTTCTCCCTCCATGGGCCTTCATGGCACCCCGTCGACTGGCGTCGTCACCCTTCACATTTCGATCCAGATTCCCTAGAACTCGCAGACCCCAGCGAAATCCTCCTTGTCGATCCAAAATACGCCGCTTTGCTATCTGAGCCCACGCCACCACCCTCTCCGCCGGCCCCGCCGGTATCCGATGTTCTGACCCTCGAACAGATCAGAGACATCGTGGCGACCACCCGAGGGTTTTTTGCGCGAGACTATAGCCTCCATCTCGGTTGGAACAACGTCAGTATCTCTTCCAATTAGATATTATCTACAAGTCATCTCTTCCCAGATGCGTTACATCCTCGAGGCTGCTCTCCTTCAGGCAGAACTGCTTAATCGCACCTTGGTTTTACCTTCGTTCGTCTATGCACGCGCGTGCGAGTACGACATGTATGTGACGCTTTCCTTTACCCTGTTTCGATGCCCTTATATCTTTGTTTTTCTGCCATCTGCAGCACCGTTTGCGCTGACTATGCAACCATGGTCAATAAAGGTGATGCCATAGGATCAGATGAGTGGCGTCAGCTCCCGATTGAGCAGCAAATGGGATATCGGCTCCCGATATCGGTGATGGTGAATATTACACATTTACGTAGTCGGCAACCGGTGATCACTGTGTCGGAATACCTGCGCCTGCACGGTCAAGATCCTGAAAGCGAGTCGGGCAACGGACATTGGCTCCGGGAGTCGTATCATACTCATCCTAACGTCTTCGGGACGGACACGACAAGGACACCATCACTATTCGTGATTGAGAATCACTGGTATGACCCTGGAGGCACCAACCGGGTTGACTACATTCCTGAGGCGATGAAGTGGAGGGGGAACCTGGATAGCTATCCCCAGCAAGAAAACTATGACGGTGGCACCGAATATTGGCCTCCCCATGGATACACGGAGCTTTCTAGCAGACTGGCTGGAGCCATGGACAGTCCCCGAATGGACTGGGACAGCGCCAAGGGCGTTGTGGTGAAATCGTTCGATCTGGACGGGGAAGTGAATCTTGAAGACGACGAAGTCGTCGAGGAGATACTACACGAACATGGCTGGGAGGTTCTGTACACCTTTCCGGCCGTGTAAGTCCCGTTGTTACTCTTTGTGCATGGTTACGAACGCTGATCCCCCCCCCTCAAGTGTTGGAATGGATTTTGCTAAGACCGTCGTTGGTCATGTCAAAGAAGTTGTTCCGCGCTCCTCAATACGAGGCTTCAGAGACGACTACTACGACGTGGATGCTGATGTTGTCTTGCTTGTTGGAGAGACTCATGTGGGTCGCAAGCCGGTGAGTAGTTGCTCCGCCCCTTTGTGGTGAAGTCAATACCAAACGATTCTTCAGGGGACCATGCGTTTCACTGAGGAGCTGTCGCGCAATAGATTTGCCAGCACGGCCGTGTTCTCGCTCATCCCGCCACAGAAGATAATCGACCTTGCCGAGGTTCTGTCCTCCCGTATGCTTCTACGCACCGGAGGCCGTATGTGGATGGGAGCACACATGCGACGTGGAGACTGTAAGCAGCCTACTTGCACGCGCACTTCCTCGAGCAGGCCAGCCCTAACTGTCGATTTCGATGCTTGAAAAAAAAAAAAAACAGTCGTACGGTTTGGGTGGGCGATGGAATCGGATCCTGAGCACCACGCCCGGCGCGTGAAGGAGCGCCTGGAGCGCGGGCGCCTAATCCTGACCTCCCTTCGCTATCGCCACCATTGGACGACGTGCGATTTTTTCGAGGGTGCGCAGCCCAATCCGGAGCAGACCACGTTGCTGCCCCCGCGCGCCGCGGACCCCTTTTTCGTCGCGACGGACGAACGCGACCCGGACACGCGGCGCATGTTCGCCGCGGCCGGCGCGGTCTTCATGTCCGACCTGCTTACGATGGAGGACCGCCAGGCGTTTGGCTGGCCGCTGATGATCACGGACGTCATGGCCCTCGTCGAACAGCAGTTGCTCGCCCTCGGCGGTTTCTACTACGGCCACTGCTTGAGCTCGTTCTCGGGCGTGGTCATAAATTTGCGCGCGGGCCGCGGCGCAGACCCACGGACCATGCTCCTGGATTGATCATTTTGGTGTCATTCCTTACGCGCATGACTTCCTCCGCCAATCGGGCACAAGGTCTACTGATATACGTAGTGATCTGAGAATATCGCCCTCATGCCGTTCAAACCGAAGCGGGGAGGTGTTTTTTTTTTATGTAAAGCAGTATTTATTAGGAAATGTACAACAGTAAAGTGCCACATACGGTTATGTACCCCCCAAGGTGCACTCTAATGGAATCAAAAAAGCGCCCTCATGCTTCCATAGCATCAGATCGTCTGGTACTGTACCAAGTAGAGTCCTGGCGCAGTAGCGGTGAGGCCGCAACGCTTGAATAGGGTGAGACCATCCACGCACCAATCGGCTTCTCCCATGTGCTCGTCACATCTACCCGGCAATCCTCCTTCCGCGCGCGCGCGCCCTGCGGACAGGTCAGCAGGAACGCGTAATACTTTCCCGACTCGCACGTGAAGCTCGGCAACTGCTCCGTCGTATTGTACCTTGGCGTGAACGAGCCGACCTTGTCGATGCGGCGCGGGAGGGTCCTGTACGAGAGCTTCCGCAAGTCGACCTTGGCGTCCACCGCGAGGGACCACACGTCGATCGTGGATCCTATGCGCGCGGTTTTCATGGCCTCTGAACCGTATTCCGGGACGCGCAGCGCGAGGCTGCAGTTCTCCATCCCGTAGTCCAGTGCGCGGAACTGAGCAAAAGTCGAAATCTGCGTGTCAACACGGGGTGGGGCGTGGTGGGGTGATGAGGGAAGATAGCAGAGCGCAGAGAGCAGAGGGCCCCCACCTCGGGGTCGACGAGCAGACGACGGTCGTTGTAAGGGACGGTGCCATAGGCCGCCACGAACGACACTGGCCACTGCGGATAGACCTTGTCGGGTTCTGCGGCGGACACTTGCGCAAGCGCACGGGGAAGACCCTGGATCGGGGGGAACTGGGAATTTGTCTTGGTTCCATTGCGGTACAACAGGTCGAAGTTGATGTAGGTGCTCGGAGCTTCTAGCTTGGCGGGCTCAGTCGGGTACCAGAGGGACCAGGCGTAGCGATAGCCCAAAGAGACGAGGAGGACGCTGTCTAGCGCCGTGCAAACCGCGATGATGACGAAACCGAAGCGTAAGAGCGATTTGGCCCTATTGCTTGGGACGGCTGGGTGCGTACGGTACAGTCAGGACAGAGGAATGCGCGCCGTACGAGTGGAACGGAGTCGTACTGGGGTCACGGTCCCAGAGCTCTGCATCGTTGAGACCTTCCTCCGACTTTTCTTGGGACAGAGGTTGGTAGCTACGCCGCCACATGGGGAGAGGGGTGCAAAAAGTGGACGGTTTCTACGACGAACAAACTTATAGAGGGAAGCATCGAAACGGTGTTGACCAAGGTGACTGGACCCGTATGGAGTTAGAGGGCGCATGTCGAGCCACACCGTCGCCTGGGGAGATCCGCCATGAGTTACACAGTTGCGTGGTCCTTCCAGCTTCCGCAATCGAGCGGCGTCGTGTAATAAGCTGCGCGCTGTGCTGGAATGGAAGACGTCGACAAACAAACAAAGGCACGGAGATGAATTGACCCCGTTGAGCCCAGGGCATTGACGTTGGGAGGCGATGCATCGCTGCAGATACAGTAGTGCATCGTGTCGCGCGCGGACTATGTACTGACGATCCATCACAATTAATTCGCTAGAAATCGTTCAGACGCCGCAGCCACGGAAGGAGTGCTAAATTGTACATGTTGGACGATAACACGATCTGATAGTTCAGTCAAAGTCGAGGCTGGGCATCGCTAGTGGCACACAAAGACCGTCAAAGGTCGCCTGAGGACGCGACGGCAAAAAGGCGACTTACTGGACAGGCGGGTCTCCTTCAGGAAGTAATACCAGTCCAGCCAGTCCCTCGCGTTGTATTCCCAGGCCGTCTCAAAATCCCGACACTTGTGCGTCTGCCCGACGCGATCCACCTCAAAGTCGCGCGTCACGAAGTCGCCTGGCTCGAGCGTGAGGTCCGGGTGGCACAGCGCCTGCTGGCGGAGGTAGTTCAGGCAGTGTTGGTGGTGCGGGAATCGGTGCCCGCTGGTGCGGTTCGTGAGCTGCCTGTGCAAGTAGAGGAGACAGTGCTCTTGGTGGTAGAGCGAGACCGCGAACGTCCGGTTGTCGGCGCCGAGGCGCGCCGCGCCGTCGAAGCCGAATCCCCTTTCGTACCACCACTCGTCCTCAGCCCCCGGAGTGCCGGGCGCGTAGTGCACGCTCTCCTCCACCACCATTTCTACCTCCCGCTCCAGAGCCAACGGGAAAAATGGCGGCCAGTCGTCACCCAACAGGCCTTGTTTTAAGCGTGTCAGCCTCCGGCTACTGCAGATCTGGGGGTATCAAATTAAGAGCAACTGACTGTATTCCTTCTTCATGACCCCGGTTTCAAATTGGATGTTCTTAACGAATGCGAATAGTGTGTGCGTCAGAACTATTGAGGCGACGCTAAGAGCAGAGACGAGCACGACGAGCACGTTGGTGGCATGCTTCCGATGCATTGTATACACGGGCAGCTTCTTGGCGCAGGAGAGGGTACGCGGGGATCTATTTGACGCAGTCGCCTTTGGTCGGGGTTGTGTAACTCATCGCTCCCACCCTGTTATCAGAAGGAAGGTGTATCGCTTTCTACGCTGATGATGACCATGCTTGTCGCGGCGTTTGCAAGGCCGTAGACTGTCCGGGTGACTGGTGACCCTCCGTATTCGGGTCCCAGGCCCAATTTCATCTCTCATGAACTCGGGCTCCGCGACTCCCATTTACCCTAGAACCCCAAACGACCCTTTCAAGATTATCATTCTCTAATCGTCGTTCTCCCCCCCCATTCATCAACTTGACCTAGTCCCCCCGAGCAACTGACCAGCTCGCCAGAGGTCGTCATGCATCCCGGTACGAAGTACATCGCTCTGGTTTCGCTATGCCTACTCGCCAAGCTTGGATGTATCGCCCTTCTCCGATCAGGATTCCCGGCACCCCGTCACTGTAAGGGGGCACATTTCCCTCTCCTTCTCCGCGTCTTGCTTACACAGGGGCCTGGGCGTAGCCTACGTCGGCTCGGATTACCCCCGTACCTGGGACATCGGCCTCCTTCCACCCGTCCGCATGAACATCGAAGCCACAAAGCACTACCAGCTCTCCGGGTACAACGCCGACGCCGAATGGGCGGCACTCGCCCCGGACAACGGGACCTTCTATCTCGGGCCCCAGCGCCGGCCATTCAGCGTCTCCCTGTTCCACCAGCTACGCTGTCTAGACATACTCAGGCGCGGCATCATCGGGGCGCTTCCCCAGGACGAGGAGAGCAAGCTGGGACGACATTGTCTCAATTACATGCGGCAGATGGTACTCTGCCGCACGGATCTCGCGGTGGACCCCGTGCTGGGACGAGAGCTCGAGGCAGAGGTGCGCGCCGAGACCAACCAGTGCGTAGACTGGAGGCGCGTGTACCAAAAACTGGAGGAGAACCAACGAGAGTACGCCAAATGGGTCTCAGGGCGACGGGTGTGTGGCTCGCCCCCTCCTGTGCGGAATAATGTTGTGCCACCGCTAAAGCAGAGACGTTTACAGTAGGTGCGCACCACCAGCAGCGCCGCTGATTGGGACCAATCCATCCACTCGGATAAACTTTGTTATACGCGCTGGGATAGTGGGGTTTTGGCGCTTCTATACTCGGCGTCTACATACAGCACCGCATCCCTTGGCATCTGTTAAGCTGTCACTCAGTCGGTGCCAGTGACGTTGTCCCGGTCGTTTACAAAGTCTGCCTACACATCTCTGTTCTCATAGCTGCACATATACCCCAAGAGCGCCGATCGCGATGGTATACAGGGTGTCATTATTGCGGGGGATTTGCCCCGAGGGGCGAGTCCGTGTATAAGCCATTCCTGGAGTAGAGCTGTGTATGTAGGAGTTTCTTATTTGCGTGCTATAAACTCGTTCTACGAAGGTCCGAGGATTCTGATCATCGTACGATCATCCATGTAGACTCGTGTGAACGGCGCGCTCACTCGACGTTCATATGTTCATGAGGTGCAAGTCGAATGCCCCTTTGGTGGTGCCACCCTTATTAAAAATAAATGAAATGTTGGAGCTACTGTAGGCCTAGTCCACAACGATCCACATGCAAGTTCTTAAGCGAGTACGTGTCAAAGTAAGAACTCAATAGAAGTGAAATTTTCCGTTGGAACGTTCGTCCGTACGTGCGGGGGACGACAAGTCCAATCGACGAATAGTGTATGTCCCCCCCCCCCCCCTCGCGGCCCACAGCAGGGTGGAGTATCTGAGTGAACAAACCCCCTCTTCTACGCTGGCACAGGGTGCAGAGACTCGGACTCGGACTCTTTAGATGCGACGGGTACGAATACCGCGAAAACACGGTAATTCAGTCAGACGTGAGGGGCGTCCGCTACTTGTGGAGAGTGAAGGAAGGCACCGTTCGGAGAAGTGACCCTACAGGACAGCCGGATCCCATCAGAGAGCGAGACCGGTCGCGCCGGATTGTTAGTCCCCGGCTGCCTCGAAATGACCACCGTCCGCGGGTGTCCTCCTTCCTCAACTCAAAGTCACCAGTCGCAATGACTCTGTGCTAAAGAATGAGGTTGGAGGTTGTTTATCAGGCAGTGGCGACCGATGCCTTGAATTGGCAATTGCTGTCAGAGCGCAAAAAGGCGAGGCCGCGTAATGCAGATTTCAACTGTTGTTCAGTTCCGCACGTAGGACTACGGGATGGAGAACTGCAGCCTTGCGCTACATATTCAGGTATGTGGGCCAAGGGGCATGGAGATCGAGCGCGTCGGATCGACGACCGATGTATGGTCCCTCGTGGTGGGCACCAAGATCGTCTTGCGGAGGTCCCCGTACAGGACCCTCCCCGTATCGTAAATACGACACTAAATGTATCAGCGATCACTCCAGGGCATTGGTCCGTGGGTCTGCGCCGCGCGCCGCGCGCATATCCACGACCGAGCCCGCGAACGAGCTCACGCCGGGTCCGCAGAAGAACCCGCTGTAGACGAGCACCTGGTGATTGACGACCCCCATCACGTCCATGATCATCAGCCGCCAGCCAAACGCCTGACGATCCTCCGTCGTGAGCAGGTAGGACATGAAGACCACGGCCGCCGCGGGGATCGTGCGCCGCGCGTCCGGGTCGCGTTCGTCCGTCGCGACGAAGGGGTTCCCGGTGCGCGGGGGCAGCAACGTGGCCTGTTCCGGATCGGGCTGGGCGCCATCGATATCGCATGTCGTAGAATGGCCACGGTCGTGGAGGCCGACCAGGAGGAAGCGGCCTGGCCGCAGGTGCTCCTTCACGCGCCGGACGTGAGCCCCAGAATCCATGTCCGTCGCCCACTCCACTTGTAGGGCTGCTTTTTAAGCACCGAAACAGATAGCATTAGAACTACCCCACTTGAGGAAGTGGGCGAATAAGAAGGCCTCTCACAGTCTCCGCGTCGCATGTGTGCTCCCATCCACATACGACCTTCGGTGCGTAAACGCATACGAGAGGTCAGAACCTCGGTAAGGTAGATTATCTTCTGTGGTGGGATGTGAGTGCACCACCACGCTTGCATATTTATTGCGCACCGGCTCCTCAGTAAAACGCATTCCCCCATGAGGAATCATTTGATATTGACCTCACCACAGAGGGGTAGAACAACCACCTACGGGCTTGCGACCCACATGAGTCTCTCCAGCAAGGACGACAACATCAGCACCCACGTCATGATAGTCATCTCTGAAGCCTCATATTAAGGAGTGCAGAACAACTTCTTTGAGATGACCAATGACGGTCTTAGCGAAGTCCGCTCCAAGACTTGAGGGGGACAAGGGAGATCGGCTTTATAACTATGGACAAAGAGAAATGACAGGACTTACACGCTCTGGAATGTGTGCAAAACCTCCAAGCCATGTGCGTTTAGTATCCCCTCGATGGTTCCGTCTTTATCAAGATTCACTTCCCAACCTAGAGTGGACGATTCGACAAGATTTTTTTTGGCGGTGTGCCAGGATTATAACGGGATTTGTCAAAGCATGGCGTCAACCAGAAAGTTCCGTGTGTCCATGAGGAGACTAGTATTCGGTACTACCGTCGGCCCGCGTTGGCGTTCCAGGTTCCCCCTCCTCTTCGTCGCCTCAGGAATGTAGTCGACCCGGTTGGTGCCTTTGGGGTCATACCAGTGATTCTCAATCACGAATAGTGATGGCGTCTTTGTCGAGCTCGTCTCGAAGACGTTAGGGTGAGTATGATACGATTCCTGGGACCAATGTCCATTGCTCGACTCGCTTTCAGGATCTTGACCATGCAGGCGCAGGAATTCTGACGCAGTGATGACAGGTTGCCGATTATGTAGATGTGTAATATTCACTATCACCGAGATCGGGACGCGGAATCCCATTTGCTGCTCGATCAGGAGCTTGCGCCACTCGTCCGACCTTATAGCGTCGCCCTTATTGACCATAGTTGCATAGTCCGCGCAAAACGGTGCCGCAGATTGCAGGATAAGCAAGACATAAGAGCTTTGACGCAAGGTAGGGAAAGCATCACATACATTTTATACCCGCACGCGCGTGCGTAGACAAACGAAAGTAAAACGAAGGTGCGATTGAGCAATTTGCCTAAAGGAGAGCAGCCTCGACGATAAAATGGAGCTGCCAAGAAATCATTCGCAGCTGGTATGTAATGCTAAGAGACATACATACTGACGTTATTCCAACCGAGAGGAGGCTTTCGTCTCTCGAACAAACCTCGAGTGGTCGCCACAATGCCTCTGATATGTTCTCGGGTCAGAATGTCGAATACTGGCAAGGAGTATTGCAAATGGAAGGATGGGTCATCTGGGATGGGATCTGGATCGAAGCGTGAAGGGAGGCGCCATGAAGGGGTATGAGAGAAAGAAGTTACGTAGAAAATTAGGCCAATGACAAAGAAGGCGGTGGAGAAGAACCCAATTTTTAGCACGCCGTTGGAACGAAGAAAATGGCCACCAGTACCGAGATCTACGAGCGGTACGCGACTTGGAGGGGGAAAGGGGGAAACATTGGCGGCCATAGCGGTTATTGTGGTTGTGGGAGAGAGAACTAGGCGCAACGTGTAAGTGCGACGTATGAGGTACTGAGAGACCCAGCACCAGTGGAACCACCTTTGAGTATATCTAGCCGTTAAACCGCGGCGAGGCCGGTAGGGACTCAATCTCAGCCGACAGTTGCCACAGACGGACAAGGTTATGGACTTGGCCTAATTGTGATACCGACAAACCTTTGATGTCTCTTGAAATCTAATCAGCACATCTTGCTCACCTACAGCTCTGCGCCATCAGCAACCCCCACCAGACACTTTGCGTTCACAACCCCATCTTCCTTGCGTGCAAGGACCTGTCCTACCAGCCAGAGAAGGACCCGTGCAATGAATTAGGACCAGGGTGAATGAGTTGCCTATATCAGCGCCCTCAGAACGATGCTACGTGTCGCAGTGCAACTTGTAGCACAAATCCTTTGTTCTTAAAAGTTACCCTGGTCCTCAAACATTGTCTGTAGCTCCGCTTTGTCAACGTACTTGTGGTCGCGAATCTCGTTTGTGTTCACAGCCACGGTTAGGAGATACTGCCATTGCAAACAAGGACAAACAAGGCCTAATCCGCGCCCGCGTATAATCTTCCCACAGGCGGCGGAAAAATACTTTGAAGCCAGGCTAGAAGAACGTAGTACTGCATGCAAAGCAGAGTTTTCACACAAATAAAACCCGTAGAAAACTCTGTATGAGTGTTAACCACTTATCAAAGTTTATTTTTCCGGAAAACCCTAGAAAAAAAAGTTTGAGTTCTTAAAAAAAAAGTTTAAATAATTTCCGAGTCATGTGAGACTTCCCTCCCAGTCCCTGCCAAATGAGCTGGGAAAATCTCACGTGATCAGTTTTCTAATCAAACTCTTTTTGTGAATACCCGGGCCATTATAATAACAACTTAAACTCTTTTTTTCAGAGTTTTTCCGAAAAATAAACTCTGATAAGAGGTTAACACTCCACAGAGTTTTCCACAAGTTTTATTCGACTGAAAACCCTGCTTTGCATGCAGTGTATAGGCTGAGGAATCCCTAATGACTGTGACTAAATCCAACCCGTGTGTCCAGTGATGGGCCGGCCTCTGTGTCTCCCGTCATGGTTCCCCACACACGGATTGTTCCGTCGGTTGAGCCTGCGCCGATGCACTGGAAATCTGGCAAGAATTCCACGGAATGTTCATTTGGAGAACCTCATTTTCTCTTCGTGAAAGTACGTTTAGCTAGTAGTGAGCACCGCGATAGCCAAGAGCAAGGAACTGTCCATGGGTAAAGAAAGCGACACAGTGCGACGGGCAGATAAGCAGAAAAAGAGAATCTTTACTGGCCGTGGCGGAACTAATACCCAGCTAGTACTACTGGAATCTCTTGGGGTTTTGGCCGGGGTGGAGCCCAGAACGGACCGGGCCGTGAGAAGGTTGAGTTGGGGGGACTTTTGAGTCCGGGTTCACTGGTGCTAATAGCGACGCCATGCCGGCTTTATGACAAGGCTCGGAATAATCCTAATCCCAGCTGGGATATCAGCGCTATCAGCACAAGGGCGTCCACATATTAGGGGGCGGATTCACACGCTCTGGTCCACCCACTGGACAACTGCGCATCTTGCTGGTGGTTAACGGTGCTGCTCACCAGCAGCAGTGAATCGCTCATCTGAAACAGACAAAAGGTGTTCAACTTGTCTGAGTCCAGGAATAGGACTATTGTGAATTGGGTATGGCCCGACTCGAAGGTCCCCGCGTCACATCATTCCTTTGTTTTTCCGGTGATACCCTGAGTGTACCGGCAGGATGTCAAGATCCCGCTCACCCGCCAACAGGTGAGCTACTTGTCAGTAAAGTATGGTATTCACAACTCGTCGGTCGTTCCTTTTTTTTTTTTTTTCAAAAAAAACCATTTCTATTCCGGGATACAGACGTCTGTTTCTTCACTGTGTGTCTATTCCCTTTCTCTCTTTCATCGACAGATCTGGAAACTCCACGCGCCAGTCTTTCAAACTTTCAAGGTCCACACAACAAGAGTCAATAACTGAGATCGATCCGCCACGCGGAGCCGTCTGCAGCATGTGACTGGCTCCTGATCTGCGTGAGAGTGAGGATGCCCCGTTCGCCACCTGGAGGCCTCTCAGCCTGCCCCACTATGTCCGCGTGGCCCGAGGATTCCTGAAAACGTCCGCAATGCGCACGCAGCTGCTTTGGGCCTCGCCACAAGAAAGGGCGAGTGCCATAGAGTGGTGCGATCTTCGTGCTAGTTCCTGAAAGTATCGTGGGAGGCGTGTGGCTTCGAGTGGTGTGCCACGCATAGTCTTGGCACATGTGCGCGGGAATCTGACCTTACCGTATGTCGCATTTTGAAGCTGAAGGCCTTATGACAGGCGAGAAAGAGTCCTGTATTGAGACATAGCCTGGCTTATGCAAGTCCACGAAGCACCGCGAAGACATTTATTTCTCATACACGCCAACGCTAGGAAAGAGATATCACAGAAATATTCCAAAATCGAAGATCACCAGCGAATACGGCATAATTCAAACAGGAAGATGACGACTATCATCTGCACTTTTCGTCCCATCGACCAAACATCACAAGCTCTTTTCCTCATCAGAGGTCTTCATAAACATCGTGGACGGAACTTGCGTATCAGAGTCGCTCGCGTACTCGCGACGGATCGTGTACACGTGTCGTGGCATGCCGCCAACCCTGGGCGGTCCGAGTGCTGGCCCACTTGTGAACTGCATGCCGGTAGAGTAGGTCGAGTAGTATTCGACTGGGCTCTTCTGCATGCAGACGAGGATGACTATGAGCGTCGGATATAAACCCTGCGTTAAGCCAGTGATTTAGTGCCCAAGTGTAGTAAGATCATGCGTGCCGCAGAACTCACTGAGGCAAACAACAAGACGGCGTCCATGACAGTGAAGCCTGGCTCAGGCATCACACGGAACGCCGAGATCACGTATAAGATCTGCAACAGCACAGTGAGCCCATCTGCGAGCAGACGGTTCCTAGAAGCGGTACATACCCAAAGGCAGCAATAAACAAAACCAGACTCGACGAGCAGAGCGAAGACCCTTTCGACCCTCACAGATACACTTCCCTCACCCAAGTGTTTCCTTACTGAGGTGCGGTGTTGCCTGCGCCAGCGACATGGTCAGAGGTGGTCGTCGGAGGTTCGACGCGAGAGGAACTCACCAGGCCTTCCAGGCGATCAACCCGGTAGAGAGAATATTAGTTGCCAGCGTTGGACCAACCATGATCAGAGCACGCTCTCCCAATTTCATGTTGCTCTCCTCTTGAATACTCCGGTGGGATGGGCTGAAGAGGGGTACCAGGCTGAGACCAAGGTCACACCCGGCGGCAGCTGCGAGCGTAGGTTTCCGATGAGCATAGAATGACGACTACGAGTGGTACCAATTACGTACCTGTGGTCCCCAGGATGAAGAGCAGAAGAATGGCGATGACGCGCTTGTCTCTGTTCCAGAGAACCACCGCGCGCCACGCGCAGATAATATCGCTTAGAATATACTGAACAGCCGTTAGTCGAGTTAAGCAGGCGGTGTGGAAGTACCGTGCAGGCGCACCATCAGCCGCGTAATAGTCGCCCCTACAGCAATGATGACATTGGCGCGATATGAAGACCATACGTTTCCAGCCGTGGGGTCGAGGAACAACTGCATTTGCTGAAACCCGAGAGCTGTCTCTAGCACCATTGCGATGACTCCCAAGGCGAACATGAAAGTCGTAATTCCGAACATGAACATTCGAGGCGGAGACGAAGTAAAACCCGGCTTGCTCCTGAAAGCCGTAGTGCCGTCAGCGTGCGTCGTCCTTCCTTCGAAGGCACAAATAAACCTCACAGGAGGATGTGGACTGAGGTAACGTATAGTACGATATAAACGCCTGAGAGGAAAAGCACAGTTGCTAAGAACCTGGAATAGCAACGACGAGTCTCTTGTCCCTCACCATATACGATACCGACAAAAAGGTTGTCATACACTGTCAGCTTGTATTGAAAGTAATACGCGGCGGCAGCGTTGAGGGCATTGCTGGACATAGCGGCGAAATGGAGTGGCGTAGGGCAGATCAGAGCGTGAAGCCAAGTACGGGGCAAACAAAGCCCATCGCTCCTTGCGGATCCTTAAGTAGACATTTGCTGCAGCTGCTGTCAGAGCGAGGACCGCCGACTGTACGTCAACTGTGTGGGGAGCCAGAGGGGGCAGCACCGGGGGCACATCTTGGGCACGAGAAAGGAAAAATGATACGCACTTGGGGGATTCGCGGCGTTTGGGCGAACCAACTGTCCATATTACATCACGGATGGATCCCTCATAGAAATAGAAGGGGAAGCTTGCGGATGAGAGCCTGAGAACTCGAATAATGACACTTTTTCAGGTTTATTTTGCGATCATCAAATTCTATTCTTGAAAACGCGTGGATACTGCAACCTGAAAGTCTGACACCGAGGATTATGGGGGAGTGGGGCAGTCACGCAAAGGCCACCGCAGGACGTAACTATACAACACGGCCTAACGTCAGACAGATCGACTGCTCCTCCCCGTGCCTGAAGTTGATCTCTGAGGGAATTCGCTTAACTCAAAACGACAGAGGTCTTACCGACGTGGCGTCACACGTCAGTGGTGGAAGCCATGAGTACGAGAGGCGGCAAGATAAGCAAAGGTCCGATATTTCCGTGAGCTCGTTCAGAATGCGTAGTTGGCGAGCAGCTAGCTGCTAAGGAATTTGGTGACCCACATGGCGGCCACAGAACGGCTTGAACACGCCGCGTCGAGAACTATCAAAAGTATCTATATGGGAAATGGCCAGTCTCTTGACATACAGTGGACGGGGATGAAAAACATCTTACTAGGGCGCGATCTTCCAGCCGTCCATTTCGACTCGAACTGAATGCGAGTTTGTTAGGCGCCAACTGCGGCGGCGGCGTCGCGGTGTCGGACAAGTGCGATTATAACACGGCGGACTCTGTGGCGTGAAAACGTCAGAAACCAAGCTGTCTAAGGGCATCAGGCAAACATCGGAAGCCTAACCGCCTTGTCCGCACCAAAATGCGATAGCTTTATTCGTGCCCACGTCAATTCGAGAACGACTCTACTCGGCGTCTATATGGGGGGGGGGGGGGGGCTCTCCGGGTATGCGTGGCATCTCCTTGCGGCAAAACGGACTCAAATTTTGAGTGCAATGAACTCATCTAACGGTAACTCGCACTTCAACAAATTGTTGTCGAACCGCAAATCCTTTATACAAATGGCGCCGAACTTGCAGAGGTTGATCGAGACGAGTGAGACATCTTGATCGCATCATATCATCGTCTATCGGTGTGTTTGTGTACGTAGGTGTTGTGATTGCCCTGACTATGTCAGGCTCTATGAGGCGGTAATAGGTATAGAAGAACTCGCTGCTTAAAGCGCGGGCACTCGAATCACATCCTCGCGCCAATACTACACCATGTTTGTTCCTCTGCGCCGAAGACCTGGGAGGTCTATTATGGTATATGCGCGCCTGGATTAACACATCCTCGTTTATTGACATTCCTTGCATTGGTAGGAGGGTACAGGGGTCCAAGCGTAAACAGCGTAGGAGAGTACACCCCCGGGCCAACTGACATGGTATCGGCTTAAATGGAAAACAGTCAGTGTCGAGTACTCGATTCGATATCCGATGGAAATATTCGTGTAAAGAATCCTTTCTCTATACGCGTGTAGAGTGGAGGGGTGTCTCTCCTTTGGACCCATGGTCTTTTTGCAAACCAACTGAGGAATCGCCTCAGCTTCCAAAAATATATTCTGGGCAGTTCAGAGGGATATTCTCAAGTTATTATGTAACTCGTAGTTATTTACAAATTGGTGGTTCTGAGGTGGGCACTGGGATCACTCCTTTGCCATTTGCTATGCTATGTAAAACCCAAAACTCATATGTTACTAGTAGTTCACGCAGTACAGTATACCTTCGGCTCATTGCTCGTTTGCATGCAGCGAATTCCCGGTGGTCCTAATCGGGCAGTTTTGCCTGAACTCCGATGGTCCCGAGTTCACTACAATAGCACATCTTGCTGCATGTGTCCATCAACTCTTAGCGCCCAACCCGGGGATAACCCCCGCTCCCCGAGGACCAATAGTTGTCAATTGAAAGAAGTATGGACCAGACAGAACGACACCAGAACTGCCGCACGGAACGCCCAGGTCGAGCAAGACTAGGCAGACAAGGGGAAGTTGACAGGCTCTTCTACCCCTTTAGAGCTGTGTCAGGCGCGGGCGAATCATCGGCACGAAGACCCCAATATCGAACTCACTATTGGTGACCTCGTAGGGCCATAGCTAATGAGGTGAACGACACGATACGAAAGAGGGAGGTAGATCAGGTAGGTCCCTCCTTATGCGTTGCGTTGTAAACACGCACTGACCTTAACCTCCTTCGCCCTCCCTCTTCAATACGGCTATCTTCCTATGCCCTTCTTCATACCCGCCATGCCATTGTAAGGACCAGCATCGGCCCACGCTCGACCTCGCCCGACACCGACAAGCCAGCGACTGACAAACGCCGTCGCAGCGTCTATACGCCACCAACACAACATCCATCAATTGCTAGCAAGACGGCGTACCCTTTAGAGCCCGTAGAACATAGCTATATTGTATATAAGGCCTTGAGCCCCAACTCGTAAAGATCGGCATCGTGCCGGTCACATTCTCTCTCTCTGTCTCAGTGTGCCTCCGACGTTCCAAATCCATTCCGCCTGCGTACCGCCGCATCTCTGCTTATCTCTGTTATCTATCAGTTTCCTGTCTACAACGTCTTCCCCTTGGGTCGACCCTCTAATACTCGCACTATCTACACCATCCGAACACACCATGAACATCTGTACCCCCTCGCCGTGTGGGACACCTGCTATTCCTGCCATGCCACTCCTGCCATGTTTTGCTGTTGCACCACACTGAAGTCTGCTGTGCTATGCTCCACCATGGGGCGTCAATCCGCCGGCCTTTAAAATATGCAGAACCCAGCCCTCGGACGCGCCGCACCCATTCGCATACTAGGCTAAGAATACGTGCCTGCCCTCATCAAGTTGAAATTCATTGAGAGGGTGGCGATGGCAACGTGCACTGTGGTCCTTGAACTGAAACTGATAAAAAGTCGTGGCGCCAGGAATACCTTCAGGTCCTCAATACACACCACAAAATGTAAGCTCTGCTGCACTGTTACTCCTTAAGGTGGGGTCCCAAGGCTCGTTCATCGCGTCGTCGACTTCCTTGCAGGTTTATTGTCGTGAACTTGCCCCGGACAAGTGGACCCACCATCTCCGATCGAGAAGCGCTGGCGCTTTCGCCCACTTCTCTAGTCGCTCATATCCTCTGCTTTATCGTCACTAAGCTATATCACCCTCAGCGTATCGCTATGATCGGTCCACCCTCCCGCGTACTGGCTCCCTCCTTCTGTAGTGTGCCCCGGCAAGCTGCTTAGCGACCCTCAAAGACTTGGATTAGCCTTCCATCGTTCGATTACTAGTGACCACCCGGATTTGCTGAACTCACGCTAGCACAAAGAAAATTCTTAGCTTTTATTTCAGTTTACGCCAATTGGCTGCCATAGATGTGATGTAGCATCTAAGTCAATGAGCAGTGTGACCAAGACCGAAGTTGAGAGTAAGTTGAGATAAGATGGGCATAAGGGCACACGAGCAACTGCTTTCCTTTTAGTGGCGCATGACCCACTCAACACGGGTCCGAAACGAGATGGACGGACTTCCCATAGGTCCTGAGGCCTGAGGACCTGAAGGTCAGAAGATTTGGTCTTCAGAGATCAGGGATCTTCGGAAAATGGCAATAAACATGTTGGCCAGACGATGCCCTCAGGTTGCTGTGTGAAGCATGGCTGTTCGGACGTTCACGCGCTCGAGATCTTGAGATCTTGAGACCTCGAGGCCCAGCTTGAGGCCTTGAGGCCTGGGCGGCCGGCGCTAAAGTGGGCAACACACCCCACGGGCACTACCCTAGAACACGAACCGTTGCTAATTTCGCGAACAATCTGGGGCCCCGTGTTTCAGAAAGTCGGCCGAATCACGGAATCAGTGCTGTGTTGTGACGTTGTCCTCGTACCACCAATGGCACACGAAGCAGTAGGGTTAGTGCCCTTGATGTGCGGGTGTGTGGAGGACACTGTGACAGATGGGAGATATAGCATCACTAGCCCAACTTCACCACATTCGGCGCCGCGGGGGCGTAGGTAGTGGGTTCGTGCATCCCGTGCACGCTACTGCAACTCTCGAGCCGATGCACCCGTCGACCAAAGGGACTCTACGGTATACGTTACGTGAGTCATGCCAGTTCCCCATTGGAGATACTCTAATGATTGCCTCCGCGTCTTGCACGCTGCTGTGGCCTTGTGCGCGTTGAATAGTCATAGTCACGTTATGAATTGACATTACCAGCATCGCGGCCCCATGGGGAATAACCCGCCTACGGCCATGTCTCTGAACTAGAGGGGGCAAAATTCAGGATGTCATCATGTCATCCCGTGTCTACTTTGGCCTGCTGGGAATTTAGGGCTAGGGGGAGATCCAAAAGGTGGGTCCCCATCACTGTGCAGACGAAAGCCCCAATCACATCTGACGCAATCTTATGGCGATGAGCGGTCCTAGTGTCTACCCAATATTACTTGCCCGTGTCAGAGTCATGACGACATTTCCGCTCACCAAACGGAAGGGGTCAGATGTCGTCATCAGGTTATATAGTATAAGGAATGGCGAGCCTCAAAATCGTATTCAAAAGATAATGTCAACAGTGAAAAAGTAGGGCCATTTGAGAAAGGATCGCACTCAACAAGGACAGACCAAGCCCGGAACCAAGCCCGGAACTAAACCGGAGCGCTGTCATTGTTGGGACATGAGGCCATGCTTATTCGAAACCGCATTTCAAGGTACACAGGAAGGGACACATCGCCGTTCATTACATGCAGGTAGATCACCGCATAGAGTTTCGTTGAGTTTTGGCCCAAGGTTTGTGTTATAACAACAGCGAACCGGTTTCTCTTTGTCCGGGAGTTGCCGAGATAGATCACGTCATTATTTTCCTTTTTTGGACGATTTTAAGACCTTGGCCTCACCGGCCTCACCTTGGACGGCGATGCGATGACCCGAGGCATGAACATACTCGCTCTCGCGGGGCGCCCGAGAACTGCAGTACTACACAACACGCTTTATCCGTGCTGCTTTCTTTATTCCATGCAAATTGATTCTCGTCTCGATCACGACTTCACATGTGCACACATATACTCGTCGCAGTCACCGCGTCCTACGTATCTTGCAACTCAGCCCCTATACTACGTTTATGGGGCCTGAGCGCGGGTAGAGACATAACGCAACGAACCAACGAAAGACGAATGGACGATACCAGGATAATTGTTTCCAACTTTGGCTTGCTTCTTTGACTACTCCATTCCGTAATCTGCCTCCTGCTGATGCCTCATGTATACCGACCCTTTGCCTTGCCTTGATACCGGCTAACGCTTCATGCGGGTCTTAGCACCTCCAGACACGTCTCCGACATACGCATATTCACATCCACCAACACTTATTCTGCTAGGCATGGTCTAGTCCAAGGTCCGCACTTGCATCCCTGTTTCCCTATAGAGACTTAGGTGTTTTTCCAGCAGCGAAATCCTTCCGCATCTCCACCTCGGGCTCTTTAATATCACACTTGGTCCCACCTTATGCGCCGTCCTTCGTCCATTTGGCTGCCTATATTACGATACCTCGCGTGGTCGTAGCACTCCGATCGTATGATAAATAGTCCGTAAGTAACCTGCTTCTCTTCGTCCACAGGCCCTCTCGACCTACATTCCTCTGAATTGTCCCTATGGCTACTCTCCAACCCCGTCCTTTCAGCCCGTCGTTGAGCGATACTTCATCTGAGCCGTCAGACTTCTCTCAAGTCGGACTCTCTCCTACCGAAGGCTCCGACTCACCTTCGTCTGATTCCGGCCAAAGTAACCCGCTGCCACACACGAGCCCACCCGTCCCTGTTCAACCCAAAGAGCCTCTAAGCCTCACTAATTTCGAGGGAAGCGGTTTCGCGGCCACCGAGGCAATCAAATACCTTCTACAGGCAATAGGGCACGATGTCGTGTCCTTCCGTCGTAATACACACGTCTCGTATCTGGTGGTGGAACGTGCACGAGATATCGTCAATACGATCAACGAATACATTTCCCGAGTGGAAAGCAGCACTACCGGCGACTGGGACAGCTTTGAAAAATTCTCGACGGCCATCGAACCATTAGAGGAGTGAGTATACCTGGACACGATATACACGTTGGGACATGCGCGCTGACATGATACCAATTTCCCAGTATCTTGTTCCAACTGTTGTTGTTTACAGAGGATGAGAAAACCCGGTACTTCGGCAGTGACCACACCATCGCAGACTGTGTCACATCGACGGTGGCCTGGGCCACGAACAGAGAGAAGCTTTCGGAGACTCTCAAGAGTTTCAACACCCGCGAACCGCTCGTGGTGCGTTGACCATGTAAAACATATCCCGTTGCACGATCTTACAGGAATATAGAACCTTTTCGATCAAGACGACTCTGCGTCTCGCGAACGCGAACGCCTGGACGCGCTGACTCATGACGACCGATCACTCATGGGAGAAATAGGAAGCGCTAGGAGGAACATCTTCAGTGACAAAAGCAAAAAGTGCGTACTAATGTGTATCCTGAACCCTTATGTTTCTAACCGTGCTCATAGGTTTCCTAAATACGTGACATCTGCAGTTTCTCCTTTGGACACATTGCAGACACAAATGATTAGCGGATCTCTTCCGGAAGTGGGTCCATGCCAGCACGAGCCCGTTCTTATATTCACGTGTCGGGCGTAGTGGCTCACAGTCGTCACGATCAAGACGTGCATGCTAGTCCAAGGCGTACTAGAGATCCTATTGGAACCGAACGCCAGCACCGAGGTCCTGAACCATCTAAAGTCGAAGCCCGTCTGGAAATCTATCACAACGTACGTGTCATTCTGATGCATCTGAACGCATTGTGGACCTCACGCTACTCAGGTTAACAAAAGCCCTGGTCACCGTGGACAAGAAGCTCCCGGTTTCACCAGAAGACGTTCGAAAGAAATACGATGACTTCTTAAAGATACTCCAGGTATGCCTTAGGCTCATGCTGCTCTGAGAAATCTTCTTAGGGGCTATTTCAGGAACTGAGCGAGCTCGCGCTCAAACTCCCGGACTCCTATGTGAATATTTTGAAGGAGGCCGGTCGTGTTCGCCGTCCATTCCAGGCACAGGCGTTCGCACTTGTCATGCTCTGCCGCTTCTTGGCAGATCACTTTACCAAGATCGAGAACAAGTCAAGTGTCACGGTCGACAACGTCAATTCTCTGGAGGAGTAAGTTTGACCGCTGGGATAGAAGATGATCTACCTTCGACTCATATACTTCTCTCAGGGCATTCAACGAAACCTTGACAGTACTACAGGCTGCTACCAAAGCCGTCACTCAGCTTAGTGTTTTCGACTTGACGGGCTTCGAGTCCAATAATACGATCCAAGAGTTCGAGAAGGCAGAATCAATAATAAAGGAGAGTTTCACGTCTTTCGGTGTAAGTTTTTTCTTGTATTCATTGTTTCCGAAGGCATTGAATTCCTCTCATGCAGCTGTCCGACGAATGGTCAAAGAAGGCAAACGTCCGGAAGGAAGCATGGGAAAAGGATAAGAGCCGTATGGATCAGCTGAATAACGTGCTGAAGAAAGTGAGTCGTCTGGTAACAAATAGGCAGGCTGAATTCCTTATGGTGATGAGAAGCCACAGAGCAGCAGCAGCGCGACCGTGAAGGTCAACATCAGCATACACGACCAATCACCAGATGGAACCGAACTGGCAAAGACTTCTGGTATGCAGCCCTTCGTTAAACAGTAATCCGCGTATTAATGTGAAATCACTATCTAGTTTCGGAAGACATCGCGACGCGCTTACTCGCATTGCGTTGGGCCGTCGCCCGTGTACTTCCGGACTTGGACGATGCCAAGCGCGCACGCACGGCCGGCACCTTCCACAGATTGACCGACAACGAAAGCGTAGATTTGCAAAAGACAATTGCCGATATTTCCGAGGGAAACGAAGTAGTCAATCTCAAGCTTGTACTTGCCTGATAGCGACCTTGCGAACCCCCTCATCTGATCCCATACAGTTCTCGTCTCCTGAGCAGTCGTGCATGATGTGTCGAAGTCTGTAAATTTGTGTTAGCTATGCTGTAAACCCGACATGATACCCCTAATCTAGTCTCTGTCCGGGTTTGCCTTTGAGAACGATTTGCCACAGAGTAGGACTGGTACGCAAGATGCCGGAGCCATTCCCACTGACCCGCGTCACGTGCGCATACAGCGAAAAACGAGTGCGGGATGGCCGATCTCCTCATCTCATACCTTGGACCGACCGTGCATATCAACGTATCTCAACGCTCGCTCTACCTCACCTCACCAAGGGGTGGCTAATCTGGAAGTTAGGTAACTCGATAGAATCTTTCGATCCCGCATACAGACACGCACTGGCATGTCTGAGTCCTCCGAGTCATCCAGCGATTATATTAATGGCCCACCATCCCCGGCTACTCGCAGAAATCTGCTCTTCCTTGATATGCAATTGCCGCTCCCTGATGATACCAGCTTGCGAAGCAGTCGACTTCTAGAAATTCCTACTCGGTCTACTCGATCTGATAGGAGCTCCGATCCTGGGGATCCTTTCCTTTTCACGAGAACTCCAGAGCTGTGTTTTGCTGAGTCTAGCTCCCCTTACCTGTCCCCCGTGAAGGGCTGTTCCGTTCCGCATTCTGCTGGCACTCACCTCCCTGGAGTAGGCGACGCTCACCTCATTAATCCAGCTTCTGATCATGCTTCTTTCGTTCACCGTCTGGATCTCCTCTTACAAGGGGTCGTAGAACAGCAGAATATCTCTGAAATCTGTGATAATGCGCGCATACAACCCGAAAAGATCCTCAATTGCAAGCCGCAAATAATCTCCACAGTCTGTGACACGTCTCCCTACCTGGAGTCTGATGTCGTCTCAAAAGCGCGCGGCTCTCGTTCTTTTCCTTCGCTCCATCGGGAATGGCGACAACTCTCCCCGCACGATGGCAGTTATCCTGGTGGCTGTTTGTTTTCTGTCACCTCGCATGACTCTAGTTATGTTCCGGCACGAAACAAACGAAAGGCACTGGCTACCATAGAGGAAGGCTTCGACACTGCTGTCGATCTTTTTACACATGATAAATGTCTGCCACGCCGCTCTGGTTCTTACTTATCTGCGTCAGATTGTGCCCCCCTTCTATCGCGCACCTGCTCGGATACTCATTATCATCGTCTTAAAAAACAAAAATGTCGTTCTTTCGATGGGAATCCGCCGCCGGGAATTCCCGTACTATCTCCTTTGGCGAAATCTTCAATTCGTTCGAAGATAAATGTATTGCACCATAAGTCGTCGTCATTCCCTAGACGGAAGGAGAATGGCCCGAATACAGACGAGGTAAGCAACAGGGTGATTAGGATGACTGCGTCTATCTCATTCGTTGATTCGGGACGAACCGCACCCTCGGGTCACCACACAGTCCCACTTCCGTTACACCTGGCACAACTCCACCACCGGACTCATTTTACCGTACCCGCCTACTCAACCAGCAACACGTGTTCCCAGTCCGGTTCCCGTTCTCTCACCTCAACATTTCCGAGAAATCGAACCTCCACGCGTCTTTGCGACTAGCGAACTTGCTGCAGAAGCTCGTCTCAAATTCCTACTCAAGAAAGACGTCCTCTATCTACGGAGAAAAAGTTCTGGCGCCCTTGCGGCTCTCGACTTCGCTCCTAGGGACAGTTTCGTCATGGAGGTCATCGCGTGGATACTGACGGTACGCGCACACGCGAACCCGACGTTGATGCTGTTTCCTTATCCTGTGTCGAAACGCAGGTCGAGCCCCCCCAAAGCCCTACGATAACCGTGTCGACAGAAGAGAGGGTTCATTCTCGGGATCTCCATGAACAACTGACAACTCATCATGATACCCGATTTCTTGCGGCGCTCATCTTTATTTCATTTTTCTTCTCCGTTTCTGCAAGACTCAGGGAAGAGAGCCCCAAAGTAGCGGACTCCTCTGACGTGAACCAACGGGAAGAGTCTGACGACGGCCGAAAGATGGTTGTCTGGGATTATGCAGTCGCGGCGATTGCTCTCGCCGTAAAGGTCTAATCAGTTGTCTGATTCCTGTATCACCTTATGAAACCCCACGCCGCGCAGATTCATCGTGACAATTTACGCCCTCTGAGGCCAATCTATGCGCGTCATTTCCTGGCAATGGCGCCTCACGAAATGTCTTTTGATGACCTCGAGGTGTGACGTCCGTGTCAAAGGCTTATCGTCTCCTGATATTCGCCAGGTTTCTCAGCGAGATTTGCTTGAATTTTTCTCTTATGATCTCGGAATGCCAACCCCACAAGCAATCCTGGACGAACTTCACCTGGCGCTTCCAACTTTGCGACAAGTGTTGCACTTCGGACTCGCGTGGGAAGATGTGCTAAGCGAGACTTGGAAGCAGCTGCTCGCTGCTGCGCGCTGTATATGCTAACCTGTCCTGATCAGTGAACGGTACCTGACCGCCTCATTTAGCGCCAGATATGCTGTGTTTCCATGTGTCACTGCTCACGGCAACTGCACTCATCGAGGCTATCACGGGAGTTGTTTGCCGTCACCTTTCTCTCATGAAGTTGAGAACCCTCGCCGGATGTCTCGGCTGTATCCGCGAGTGTCATACGAAGCACGCTATGTCGGACAACACGAAGGTGCTCTTCTTGGAAGAAAAACCAACAGATGAGGAATCACGTATACTGCGCGCCACGAGCGGATTATTGGAAGACATCCGCACGGTATTAGGGCTTTCGGTGGTATGATACACTCTTATGTGACTATTTCATGCTTTCACTGTATGTCAGGATAAGATAGAGGAGTGCGAAGAGTGGCTTGCAACGGTACGGTCGGCTTCAAGTCGACCCTTGTACTCAAAATACTTCCCAGCGGACTCCGAGTAGTTTAGCTGATAAATCAGGGAATTAGTTTCAGATCGGAAGACGTCCCTCGGCTGTCTCGTGCTTGAAAGCTCGAAACCTTGTTGCTGTATTCTCGGACCGCTATATCAGTACTGGTAGCTCGCTCACCATAGACACCAGCATATTGACTCGTTCTTCCCTATGCGCCGATACCGATGGTCTACACGAGGAACTCTGGCGATGACATTGTTTCATTCAAGGCGTGGCCCACGCGCGTGTCCAGGATGGCATCAGTTCCGCATCGGATGGTCAGCTTGTCGCGTGTTGGGTTGAGGCTGTGCACTTCCACAACCGTACAACTCCGTTGTATGCTGAGTCAGCTTGCGTTCGGTTGATCTGCCCTTTTTGCGAGACGGCCCGTGGTGTAACTAAAGTTGCTAATGGTTTCTCGGCTAGTACTTTGTTCTGGATCGCCTCCTAGTAAATCATACTGGTGTAGGGGTTGCGAGTATTAGACCGTCGACCCGAGGGGAAGACGTAGATGTTGCATTTCGGCACACTCGACCCGGCCGACCCGAACCGTATCGACGCGACTTAGGGGTCACCCGAGTCAGCGTCCGGACTCGAATCTTTCAGCCGCGAACGATCGCGGCCTTCTCCATTCCCGGCGGACTTTTATCTACCTTACTTTACAACTCTTTTATTCTAGTTCCGGAGCCCCATTCCTCTACAAGCGCGAACAAACCCGTTTCAACCAGTCTCAAGTTCCCGTGCACGTACCCGTTCCATTCCCCGACACCGCTTCCGACTCCTGTGTCCAACTACCGACTTCCGACTTCATTCCAAGAGCAAAAGAAAATGATTTACTTATCTTTGTTTTTCTTTATCATTATTCCTATTAAAAACGTAGCTACAATGTATAAAGAGTCGCCCCGTTGTACGAAATATATTATCCAGTTCACCCCTTCTATATTCCCGTGTGCTTCCTCTCTTTCAGTCCACTCAAAGAGCGATCTCAATCGCTTTGCTCAATTCAATTCGCGCTCGACTTCTCTCATTTTCGACTTCGCGTTCGCTCGCTCTCAGGTCACCTGACCGGCTCGACCTAGCCGGCGTCGACTCGACTTCCAAGATCTCACCAGGTTATGGGCCCTGGTGTTGCAAAATAAATCAAGAAATTCCTACGCGCGTATTCATCTTATCACTATCTCTCTTATCAACTTGCCACCATGGGAGACGATATCAGAATAAACATTGTCAAGCTAGCCACGGACGGATCGAATTGGGTCACTTATCGGGACCGTCTTATCTGGGCCTTTGGATCTTGCCGATGGCCGGAACATCTAACCACCACTATGGTCCCTCAAAGGTACATTGACGCCGGCCCCATCAATGGGATCGGCCCGGATGAACGCTGGGAATCAGAAGAAGCCACAGCAAAATATCTTATCGCTTCATCAGTACCAGATCATGTATTTAATCAGATCAAGAACAAGACGACCACTATGGAAGTGTGGGACGCCATCAAAGCAATCTATCAAACAAGATCAACCATGATAACAGTTGATCTAGGGAAGAAACTACAAGCCGCAAAACTAGGCAACGAGGACGATGCACGTGTCCATCTAAATCACTTAACAGATCTACGGGAGCAATTGTCATCCATGGGCAAGACTATTGACGATGAAGAATTCGCATCTATCATCCTTGGATCCCTCCCATCAGCATATGAATCGACGATCAGTGCTATCAACACAGCAGCCGACACCGCAGGCATGCCAGTTACCCCAGATCGGGTAATCCGGCTAGTTACCGACGAATATGATCGGCGCGTCATCAAAAATGGCAAAACCAAATCTGGCCTGGAAGAGGCCTTCACAGCAAACAGCCAATGAAAAGACAAACGCAATGTGGAATGCCACAACTGCCACAGGAAAGGGCACTACAAGTCCGATTGCTGGGCCAAGGGAGGTGACAAGGAAGGTCAATATCCACCCAGAAGAATGGACAATAACAATAGCGACAATTGAAATTATTGCAATCGCAATGACGGCCGATCCAGGAACAATCGAAACAATCGCAATGACAATGCAAACTCAGCCAACAACATGGAAGCCTGGGCTGCAATCGAGGAGATCAATGAAGACGATCTCTTTACCCCGCAAATTGCATACAACGCGATCCCCATTATCAAACAGCCAAGGCTGGAGATCGAACTCTACGACTCTGGCGCCTCAAGACACATGTCCCCCTTCCGAAACCGATTCACCAACTACCGCACCATCCCCCCTCATCCCATCACAGCCGCTAACAAACGAATCTTTTATGTGATAGGAACTGGGGATCTCCAGATCGACGTCCCGAACGGGAATTCCACTACCCCTGTTCTCCTTCGCGACACCCTTCACGCGCCCGACATGGCGCTCACCATCATCTCTATTGGCCGGATCACCAGCACTGGCAACTCTGTCACATTCGAACACAATGCTTGCAAGATCAAGAACCGATCGGGCAAGATCATAGGCATGATCCCTGCCAGCTCAAATGGGCTCTACAAGGTTGAACATTCCCACTACGCTGCGAGTGCAATAGCACTCGAACATGTCAACCTCATCACTCTCCACCGACGCCTCAGCCATATCGCAGCTGACTCTATCTGCTCTCTCATTTGCAACAGCACTATCACAGGCATTACCCTCATTGATGACGGTTCCTCCCTCATTTGCAATTCATGTGAGTACGCAAAAATGACTCGCAAGGCCATCCGGAGCGAGTGCATCGCCCCTCTGGCAAAATACTTCAGAGCAGAAATTCACTCTGACCTCTGGGGCCCTTCTCCAGTCGCCAGCCTTGGAGGCCACCTTTATTACATCACCTTCACAGACGATTATACGTGCTTCACGCGCATCGACATCCTTCGGACCAAGGATCAAGCCCTTTAGGCTTACCGTGCTTTCGCAGCTTGGGCACGTACACAACATGGGGCCAAAATCAAAATTCTTAGGTCTGACCGCGGCGGCGAATACACTGGCCACAACTTCACTCAATTCCTACAAGATGAGGGCACCGAACGGCGCCTCACCACCCATGATACCCCACAGCACAACGGAGTCGCGGAATCCCTCAACCGCAGACTCGTTGAACACGTGCGGGCTATGCTTCACCACTCAGGCTTGCCCAAGACACTCTGGGCAGAAGCCTTGCACTTTGCGGTCTGGCTCAAGAACCGCACCTCCACTAGAGTCTTAGGCAACTCAACTACACCTTATGAACGGCTCTATGGCGACAAACCAAACCTCTCTGGTGTCCCTGAATGGGGACAAGCTATCTGGGTCCACTCTGGGACTGGCTCAAAACTCGACGCGCGCGGTATCAAAGCATGCTGGGTCGGATACGACTCCGACAGCACACACGCACATCATGTTTATTGGCCCCACAAACACTCAGTATCCGTCGAACGCAACATCAAGTTCGTCTCACCCTACACTTCCGTCTACATCGGGCCACCACCACGCAACATCGCACCGCCACAAGCTCAGGTGCAACCTCCTACGGGACCTCCTGCGCCTCCAGCACCGCCAGCACCTCCGGCACCACCAGCACCACTCGCGCCCATTCCGGTTCAACCCAAACCGGCACCGCCTTTCATTCCGCAAGAACCTACAACCCAGGAAGCAACACAAAACATCCCAGGAGTGATGCCTTCCTCAAGAGCATCCTCATCCCTTCCACCACTCACACTGTCACCCAGTCCATTGCATGCTCCACAAGAACAAGACGAGTTTTTTACTCCGGCTCAAGTACCTCAAGTACCACCACCTCCAAAAGGAAAAGCAAGGGCAAAAGAGCCTCAAGAACCAACGCGCAAATCATCGCGCATCCCAAAACCCACACAAAGACTCCTTGAAGGAGGAGGTTATTCCGGGCATCAAACAGAGGAAGATCCACCGCACACACCCAGCGAGGCCGAACGCAGCTGGTATCACCCCGACTATCAAGGACCGAGCGCTTCAATTGCATTCGCAGCCAATTCACACACTGATTTCGCTTACCTCACAGAATATATTGAGGAAGCCATGGAGGCAACGATCGTCGACACTCAAGGCGATCCGAAGACGCTCAAGGAAGCGCAATCTTGCATTGACTGGCCGAAATGGCAAGAGGCCATGGACTGTGAAATTAACACTCTCAAGAAGGCAGAAACTTGGATTACCATCCTGAAACCTGCCAACAAGAACATCGTTAGCAGCAAATGGGTCTTCCGCATCAAAAGAAAGGCCGATGGGACCATCGAGAAGTACAAAGCCCAGCTCATCGCATGTGGATTCACGCAACACTTCGGTGTTGATTATTTTGACACCTTCTCCCCAGTCGCAAGACTCGCCAGTTTCCGCTACATACTTGCCATCGCAGCCCGCAATGACTGGGACATCAACACATTTGACTTCATCGGAGCGTACCTCAATGGAGAACTCAACGACGATAAAGACATCTACATGCAAGAACCCCCTGGATACAAAACTCAGGGGGAGCAACAAGTCAAGCATTTACGCAAGTCTCTTTACAGCCTCAAACAAGCCGGACGCAAATGGTACGACACATTGTGTTGCGCCCTCACCGACACCGGTTTCTGTGTCAATGATGCTGATCCGGGTGTATTCTCTGCACACAATGGAGACCACACCACCATCCTTGCCATCCATGTCGACAATTGTATGATCACTGGCAGCTCACCGGACCTCATTTCAGACTATAAGCGGAAGCTAAATTCCCGCTATTCCCTTACGGACTTGGGTCAAATTCACTGGTTGCTCGGGATCAAAATCACGCGAAATCGTGAAGCACACACTATCTCCCTCTCGCAGACTAGCTATATCGACACCATTCTCTCGCGATTTTCCCTCAGCGACGTCAAACCAGTCGCTTCTCCTATCGTACCTGGCGCAAGCTATAGCAAAACCGACACACCCTCAGACGCCACCAAATCAGCGCACATGAAGAAGGTTCCATATCGTGAGGCGGTCGGCAGCCTCATGTACACCGCCATCGCCACTCGCCCCGACATCACTTTCGCAATTTCCACCCTTTCACAATTCCTCGAAAACCCCGGCGAGATTCATTGGCAAGCAGTCAAAAGGGTCTTTCGTTATCTCGCCGGCACCAAATCTTACACTCTAACCTATGGCAATGAACGATACAACCTTCTAGGCTACACGGACACTGATGGTGTGTCCCAACCTCACCGCCACGCCATCTCGGGCTTCGCCTTCATTGTCGATAGCGGAGCCATTTCTTGGGCCTCAAGAAAGCAAGAGATTATCACTTTATCAACTGCCCAGGCCGAATATGTCGCTGCAACTCACACGGCGAAGGAATGCATTTGGCTCAGGCGACTTACTGAGCCCCTTTTTGGAACCACACCCTCACCCACCACCCTTTACTGCGACAACCAAGCCGCACTCCGACTCGCGACTGATGACAACTACCACGCACGCACCAAACACATTGACATACGATATCATTTTATCCGTCAAACAATTAACGACAAGATTATCAATATCAAATATTGTCCCACGGACACCATGACCGCGGATATCCTCACAAAGGCACTCCCAAAGTACAAGGTCGCGTTACATTCGCAGACTCTCGGGATTTGTCACCCTTGAGGGGGAGTGTTGCATTTCGGCACACTCGACCCGGCCGACCCGAACCATATTGACGTGACTTAGGGGTCACCCGAGTCAGCGTCCGGACTCGAATCTTTCAGCCGCGAACGATCGCGGCCTTCTCCATTCCTGGCGGACTTTTATCTACCTTACTTTACAACTCTTTTATTCTAGTTCCGGAGCCCCATTCCTCTACAAGCACGAACAAACCCATTTCAACCAGTCTCAAGTTCCTGCGCATGTACCCGTTCCATTCCCTGACACTGCTTCTGACTCCTGTGTCCAACTACCGACTTCCGACTTCATTCCAAGATGTTACAGTCGCACCGGCCGTCTAGTTTGACTTGAACTGGGGTTCTCAGAACGCTTGTATTGCACGCGACAACCAAGGCAAAACCACTGCAATAGTGGTTGCAACTGAGAGACGAAGGGAAAACCAAGGGGAAATGGCTCGCTAAGAAGCGGCACAACAAGACAACGTCTAAGGGGTTTGGTAGAGAAGACCAACTAAGGCCCTTAGGAAAGCAGGAGGAAGAATGATGCGAATTCTCCAAGAACTCAAGATACCGAATACATGCGAAGACAAGCTAGTACTTATACTACTAGTGGATAAGGTTCGGACTCAGCACGAACCTTACGTCCTTATCTCTAGCCAATAGCCATAAGGGCTCCGGCTCCACAAGCTGAAACACGAAGGAGAAACATAATTGGACCGGCCTATAAAGGCACCGACATCCATCAGACACGAGGTAACACGAGGCAGCGCCCATACAGTACACGAGGCGTCCATCAGAAAGTCCATCAGAAAGCAGGCACAAAGGCCTAGTCCATGTCGTCATCAACCGGGTAACCGGCTGCAGCATACCCGAGGCACACACGCTCAGGTGATGCCTCACGTGAAGGGTCACGTGACTCTGGGTCGTCCTGCCCGTAGAAGTGCGCGTACATGGCGCGCGCGCGAGCCTCATCTTGCTCGTAAGGATCATCAGCTTCTTCGTCGCTACTCTCAACGGGAGTGTGGGACTTAGCTGGTTCGGGACGCAATGTCCACATGCTCAGGTCGCCCTTCCTCATCAAGGCCTCCCTTAGTGCCTCGGAATCCAGGGTTCGCTTGTAGTTGTCCAACGCGGGCCGGCTCGGGCAGCTCGGCGGCGTACTTTCTCGGGAGCTTGGGATCTCGGCCGTAACAAAGAGCAAAAGAAAATGATTTACTTATCTTTGTTTTTCTTTATCATTATTCCTATTAAAAACGTAGCTACAATGTATAAAGAGTCGCCCCGTTGTACGAAATATATTATCCAGTTCACCCCTTCTATATTCCCGTGTGCTTCCTCTCTTTCAGTCCACTCAAAGAGTGATCTCAATCACTTTGCTCAATTCAATTCGCACTTGACTTCTCTCATTTTTGACTTCGCGTTCGCTCGCTCTCAGGTCACCTGACCAGCTCGACCTAGCCGGCGTCGACTCAACTTCCAAGATCTCACCAGTAGACAGATCTGAGATATCTGAGATAAGCTGAGATGCGGCGGTACGCAAAGCAGACACGGATGCGAGAGCGGGAATGGATTCGGACGTTGGCGTGACACACGGAGAATGAGAGGGGGAATATGACCAGCAGCGGGCTGATATCTTTACGACTTGAGGCCCAAGGCCTTATATACAATGTAACTACGTTCTATGGGATTCAAGGTGTGCCTTTGAGTGATGGTGGCATATAGACACTGCGACGGTGTTTGTCAGTTGCTGGCTTGTCGGCATTGGGCTCGTTCAGGCGTAGACCGATGCTAGTCCTTACACTGGGGAACACATGAGAATGGATGGGGTAGACCAGTGGTGGACCACAGGGTGGCTTCAGCACCTTACTCTGTATTCACGTTGTTCCAGTCCAGTAATGATGCGCCCAGCGACCTAGACTTACGGAGTGCCAGCTGTCTCAACTCGCTAGCTGTGGGAGTGGTGTCACAGGTCTTGTCATATATGATTGGGGTTGCAGAACAGTATAGAGGTACTATCCCTGACCCCCCAGTCGGACAGGACCCCTCAGTCGGACAGTCATGCTTGTCACAGTCCCGTTTTGGTAATTTGTAGAACTCCGCTTGTCCATTGGTGGTCTGAAGCATGTGGGAAAAGGGTCGAGACGCCATCAGTTGCATACTTTCCGCACCATTCCCACAGAACGGACCGCTCCGGCCCATCCTCAAATTGAATCTCCGCTTAAAAACACATTTTCACTACTTACTCGAGCACAGAATCTCACGATTATTAGATAATATATCTTATTAAAATAAGACATAACTTTTCAAGTCAGACAACTTAGTAAATTAGAATCACTGTGTATTTATTACTTAATCATAGGTTACATGAATGTAAATAATATGAGTATTGTCAGTACAGAGAGCAGAATATGGCACCAGCGACGCAAACAGACGGGCGGGGACGGGTGCAATGCGCAGCAACTGAGGTGGAGGGTGGCTTGGTGAGAGGGCAAGGAGAGGCAGAGGGGGGAAGAGGCAGAGGGGGAGAGGTGGAGGGAAAGGCGGGGAGAGGCGGGGAGGAGGCAGGGTGAGGGTGACGTGGCGAGGGAGAGGCGGCGAGGGGGAGAAAGTGGAGAGGGAGCAGCAAGAGGGAGGGAGAGGGGGAGAGAGGGAGGGAGGGGAAGAGAGGGAGGGAGAAGGCGGAGGGAGAGGCAGGGAGGGAGAGGCGGCGAGGGAGAGGGAGAGGGAGAGGTGGAGGGAGGGGAGAGGGAAGGGGAGGGAGAGGTAGGCAGGCAGGGTGAGAGAGGGAGGGAGAAGGTGGAGGGTGTCACGGTTCGGACTTGGACGCTTACTACTAGGTTCTGACTACGGTAGTAGGCTCATGATTGTTTACATTAGTCAGGGACATTATCTTTCACGTGTTATCAGTCAGCAGTAGTATCACATGGTACTGTAGCTTACTGATTACTAGGATAGCGGTACTAGGGTTCGAGCTAGTATTGCTATAGGTCAATATCGTTCGGGAGGCGCTTTAAAGCCCTCCATCATTATGTATAAGTAGTAGTCGCGGAAGACCAAGAGTCGCTATCTTGGTCTTCTTGAATCATCAGTTTCAGGATCATTCCTCTCTTCCCTTCTTAGGTTCTGCTGCGGGAAGTGCACTGCATAAGACTTAGAAGCGTCTTCCCAGTTGCAAAGCTATCGACGTGTTGAAGTCTCGGAACTCCACGTTTGACTTAGCATATTTCAGAGCTGAGTACTCGCGCCTTATCGCCTAAAGCAAGGCCCACGCTTACTGAAGCGCAACATTAAGACCAAGATCCATCATCGTGGCGCGAGTATCCACAAGAGAACTTTGGATCCGAGAAGGATTCCGATCCTACGAAATCCCACGAAGAGGGATAAGAAACATACCAACCCGATACCTCAAAGAAGCTAGTTGGGGGAGCATCAACAGAATCGAAGGATACCTGATCAGAGGAGCGCATGGACCATGACCAGTTGAGTTCAACTTTGAACGAACTTGCTGGTGCAGAGTCGACCGAGAAGACAACAAGTGGAGAATCATCGACACTCTACCCTACAGGTACAGGTGCGATATCTACGAAGAAGAAGTAGTTGCAAGGAACGACTGGGGACCCATCGACGGGGAAAACCAAAGCCTCTCAGCACCCTTGGAAGGTCCAGAAGCTTCAGACAGTGAATCAGACGAAGAACCGACTCAAGTGCTTGAACCACTAGAGCCAGAACTCATCGAAAGAGCTGAGCAAATTACCATTCACCCCCCAATGGCTATGCTAACAGAAACCCGGGAAGTTACACTCCCCATCCACCCAGAAACAGGACATGTAATGACAGCAGACGACGCCGCTCTATTCCAAGCAATCGGACCAGATCAACCAGACCCCCCAACTGGAGGCGGAGGATCCCCGGCACCAAGAGGAGGACCACCAGGAGGAGGACCACCGGGAGAAGGAATACTCGGAGCAGGACCAATCAGAATACCAGGAGGACACCATTCCGACAAATTCGCCGGAAATGCCCCAGAGATATTCAGAGGGGATCGACACAGAACAGAAGAGTTCCTCACTCAGTGGGAACTGTACTGGGGAATCAACAATAACAACCCCATCATGGCCAACGCCTACCGCAGAGCTATGTTATTCCTCACCTATATCCAAGGAAAAGACGTTAACAACTGGATCACAGAGACCAGCAGATGGCTCAACTGACAAGTTAGCGCCGGAATTGCCGATAACGACCCACGCCTGTGGATTGAGGTAATAACGGCCTTTAACAGGTGGTTTTCAAACACACTAGAGAAAGAACAGGCCCAGGCAATGCTCAAGAGAGGGATCAAAATGACTGGAGGAGATATCGACGCGTACGTCACACAGTTCGAACAGCTAGCATGGCAGGCTGATTACTGACTGGACTCACCACTCACGATGGATCTGTTCACGGATGGGTTACCCCGTGGTCTATACGAGAAAGCTTACACGTACGATAACCCACAAACCTTCCAGGAGTGGAAAGAGGCGGTTATCAGAAGACAACAACAATACATACACATGAAGGCCCGACTAGAGCAACATCGAGGCCTCATGAACCCAGGAAGGCAGCAAGGGAATAGCAACAGCAACAGAGGCAGATGGGGGAATACCCGCAACACCGGATGGGGGCCACCCCGCAACATCCTCAGAGATCCAAATGCCATGGATACATCGGCTGACCAGGTAAGGGGAAGACTTACAGGCGCCGAAGAAATACAGGGTAGTTGGGATCAAGCGCACCCCCGAAACACGCCACCAAGAGGGGGATTTATAGGATGAGGACGAGGAGGCCGGCGCGACATGAGGGAAGTCACCTGTTACACCTGCGGACAGAAGGGGCACTTCAGTCGTAACTGCCCACAGCACACCTACAACCAACCCAGCAACACTAGAAGAACTGACACCGGGTTGTACGAACCCGAACAAGTACAAGCGGCAAGAGCGGAAACCGCGCAACAACGAGCCGATACCTGGATGAAAGGGGTAGCGGCCGAAGAAGACGAGGTCAAGGACCTCATCCTGCAGGATCTATGGAAAAGAGAGGATTTTCGAAGCGCCTGAACCCATTGGCCTGGGTAAGGGCAGTAAAGTGTAATTCTGTGATCATAACTCGCTACCGTTCTATGAGAATTCCAGTATCAATTCGCATGAATTACGCTATGGCCGACATTAGAGCATTGGTGGACTCCGGAGCCACTGATAACTTCCTACGCCCCGCTTTTGTAAAGCAGATGGGAATCGGGATGAAACCGCTGGAAAAACCCAAAAAGATATGGAACATCAATAATACCGAGAATAGAGCTGGACTCATCACTCATTATGTAGATCTGGACGTACAAACGAAAGGAATCCACAAAGAAATGAGATTCCTCATAACCGACATAGGCAATGAAGACATTGTCTTCGGTTACCCGTGGCTGGCCACGTACGAACCAACTTTCAGTTGGAGACACGTGGTTATCAAAGAAGATGCACTACCTGTGGTGCTACGAACGGTAAACCCCCGGATCAAAAGAATACAACCCACCATTGCAACCATCACAACGGAGGAGAAAGAGGACATCGTACAACAACTGGAGGACGAAGAAATTGCACATGGAAGGATCACATCCACCGAGTTAGCAATTCAGGCAAAGCAATATACCGTCAAAGCTGAGTTACTGCCTTGTTATAACAAGTACGACCGACTATTTAATGAGGAAGCGTCACACCGATTCCTGCCACCTCGGGTGTGGGACCACGAAATACAGTTCAAGAAAGGGACCCCCGAAGCCATAGACTGCAAGGTCTACCCACTAACGCAGGAAGAGGATACAGCCCTCAAAGCTTTCCTAATGGAACAACTCGACAAAGGATACATATGACCCTCAAAGTCTCCCTACGCATCACCATTCTTCTTCGTTAAGAAGAAGGATGGTAAACTATGTCCAGTACAAGATTATCGACGGATCAATACTTTCACAATGCGCAATCAATATCCTCTACCCCTCATATCCGACCTAATCACAGATCTCAGCAACGCCCACATATATACCAAACTCGACGTAAGATGGGGCTACAACAACATACGCATCAAAGAGGGAGACGAGGAAAAGGCGGCTTTCAAAACAAGATACGGACTATTCGAACCCACAGTCATGTTCTTCAGACTAACTAACTCACTGGCAACATTTCAGACTATGATGAACCACATATGTCAAGACGTCATAGCAAAACATGAACTACGGGGGACCACAATATGGGTATACATGGATGACATTGGTATAGCAACACAGGTAGGACACGATATAACAGATCACATAGCGGCAGTCCAAGACGGATTGGAAATCTCGGCTAAACACGACCTCTACTACAAACTTGAAAAGTGCTTATTCCATGCGCCACGAATGGATTACCTGGGGGTAATCCTTGAAAAGGGGGTGACACGCATGGACCCTGTCAAAATTTCTGGTATCAAAGACTGGCCAACCCCTACAAAGGTCAAAGACGTTTGATCATTTCTGGGCTTTTGCAATTTCTATCGCGCATTTATTCGAAACTTCTCACACCACGCAAAGCCACTGAACCAACTGACAAAGAAAGGAGCCGACTGGAAATGGACAGGAATGGAACACGATGCATTTAACAAGTTGAAGGGACTCGTCACCTCAGAACCAGTACTGGCACACCCACAGCTGAGTAAACCGTTTGAACTAGAAGTCGATGCATCAGGATTCGCAATCAGAGCAGTACTACTACAACGACAAGACGACAGCAAACACCACCCGATCAGCTACTTCTCCACTACCCTCAACGAAGCTGAAAGGAATTACGACATTTACGACTTGGAATTATTGGCAATTGTGAGAGCGCTCCGACACTGGCGACCACTATTGGCGGGATCACCGCACAAGATGAAGGTTTTCTCCGATCACATGAACCTACAATACTGGAGAAGCCCCCAAAAGATAAGCCAAAGGGTCGCCAGGGAAGTACTCGAATTGTCAGAATACGACTTCGAGATTCACCATATCAAAGGAACTGCAAATGGAAGGGCAGATGCCCTGTCAAGATGACCAGACTACGACCAGGGAGAAGAGGACAACCAGAACGTCACAGTATTACCGGACAAAATGTTCGTACGAGGAGCCCGAATAGAACACATACAAACAAACGAAGACAGCCTTACGCATGATGACGCCATACTACCAGACCCAGTATACGAGCAGAGAGAGTCTGTTCTCATGCCCTGGGTAGATGCGCATCAACTCAAGAAAATAGAAGGCACATGGTATAAAGACGGACGACGAGTAGTCACCGGAGGAATTCATGATAAGCGACATATACTCCATGATCATCACGACCTACTGGCTCACGGACACCCAGGCATCAAATGAACAACGCAACTGGTGGGACACGCTTACTGGTGGCCTGGGATGGCCAAAGATGCACTGGAATACGTCAAGGGATGCGCCGAATGTCAACGCATCAAGGTGCAACATGGACGTGACAAAGCCCCTCTCAACCCCATCTACCCGAAACCAGAAGCACTACCCTTCGAAACAATAGCACTCGATTTCATAACTAAGTTACCATGTTCACAAGGGTATGACACTATACTAACCATAACGGACCACGATTGTAGCAAAGCTGTGGTGTTCATACCCTGCAACGAAGAAATCAGCGCGGAAGAAGTTGCAGCCCTTTATCTAAAACACGTCTTCACACGGTTTGGACTTCCTTCAAAAATCATAAGTGATTGAGATCTGTGGTTCGCTAGCCGCTTCACCAGAGAATTATGCAAAGTATTGGGCATCCGACAGAACATCTCCACCGCGTGCCACCCACGAATGGACGGCCAATCTGAAAGAACGAACCAATGGGTAGAACAATATCTCCGTTTCTGGACCAACGAGAGGCAAGATAATTGGTGCGGATATTTGCCACTCACAGAATTTGCCCATAATAATTGGCCACATGAATATACGCGGAAATCCCCCTTCAACCTCCTCATGGGGTATAACCCACGAGCTGATTGGATGGATAAACCATCACCCATCCCCCAAGTAACGCTCAGAGCAGAACAGTTCCGGGAAGCATGGAAACACGCTCAGGAACTGATTATTAAAGCGCAGCAGTCATGGGCCAAGGCCAAGAATGGTCCAAAGTTCCAACTGGGAGACCTTGTGTGGCTAGAAGGATGCCACTTACATACCCATCAACCGACGGCGAAACTTGCACCCCGAAGACACAGACCCTTTACCATAACACAGGTGATGTCCCCTGTCAACTACCGGCTCAACCTTCCCCCACAATGGAAAATTCACACAGTGTTCCATGTGGATCTTCTCACCAAGTACCACGAGACCCCACTTCATGGGAAAAACTACCAATGGCCACCACCCGATTTGGTAGACGGCGAAGAGGAATACGAAATTGAGAAGATTCTAGATGAGCGGCATTTCGGCAGAGGACAAAAGAAGCAGTACCTGGTCAAATGGAAGGGCTACCCTGACTCGGAGAACCAGTGGGTCAACTGGGAAGACCTATTCGCTGACGAAGCCTTAGTGGAATACCAAAATTCAAAAGCCACTCCACAAACGATTATAAGGAGTGGAAGGGTCGGCGGAAGTACTCCATCCTCTCCTCCCACTACAACCACCACCACCACTTCCATCCAGTCAATGCCCTTCACTCCCAATGCTGCCCTATCGACGTCTTTGTACTACCTCGGAACCCCCGAGAGGATTTTTGCCGTCGAGCTGGAGGAAGAGCGGGCATCAACAGCCCCTGCCGATGACACGGAGGTCGTCGTGGTTGAAGGAAACGGAGCCGGGCCCGAGGGGCCCATCACCCCAGCTGAGTTCCATAGCACACTCAGCCAGTTCCCCGCTCAAGGAAGAGGTAGCAACAGCGCCCGGCTGTCCCCCGACGACGACGGACAGCCAGCCTTGTGGCACATCCTCCACGCCGACACTGGACTCCCCATCACCGACCGACCCTTCACCACCACGGAAGTCGACGACTTTCGCCGATGTTACGCCTTGCCGTGGCGTTCGTTTGACTTGAACGGATTTCTAGGCAAGAAAACAGTAAATGGGACACAAGTCGAACGTAGAGGCGACTTCCTCAATACGACAACGGGGCTAGCAACGGATCTCTCAAGTCACATTGGCCCAAATAGACTTCAACCTGCCGGTGTATATGCCGGACAAGGTGACAACTGCACACGACGCTGAGGGAGATGAGGAGAGAGTAGAGTGTTCGATGTGGAAGATCAATGGCAATTGAAGAAGACCAAGATGGTGTTTCTTGGTCTTCACCAGTTACTACTTATACAGATACTCGAGGGCTTTAAAGCACCTCTTGAACGGAACTATCCTATGGCATAAGTAGCTCGAACCCTACTACACCGATCCTAGGAATCACTCAGCAATCACATGCGATCACTGAGTGCTGACTGATACTGTAAGTCCATGACTAATTACTACTTACTACCGTAGCCACAACTGGTAAGTAAGAGTCCAAAACTCCAAATCACGACATCGCTATTACTTTGGTAAGTCCGAAGGGTCAATCGTAACAGCCGAGCTCTCGACCGCAGTGAAGAAGTCTGAGCACGCCAGGGAATGGTACGAAGCGGCGATGAAGCCGAAGAAGTCGTGGAGGGAGGTGACTGATGACTGGAGGGACGAACAGCTACGAATAGCCCAACGCTGGATGACGGCACTGAGAGAGAGGAGGGAGAGGTCATGGACAGTGAGGACGAGAGTTACCCCGCTGAGCACCCCCACATTCACTATGGCCGAGAAACTAATGTACCACCTCATACGACCCGACACCGCCTCGCCACCGATGGAACCCCCCTATACCGGGGTCATATCCGTCCCCAGCTCGCCGACCGGGCCGTTGGCTCTGTTGCCAACGCCTGCGCACCACACGGGTTCCGGATCAATAGGGGACCCGATTACATTCACTTCCCCATCACCACCTCCGACGGTGTGACGCGCCCGGCCAAATACATCCAGGCCATCATGAGCAGCAACCCCATCGTGCTCGGCCTGATCGACGAGTCCGACAGGGTGTTCCCAAAACCCCTGTATGCGGCACCCCAGTACGTGGTGCACCCCGACTCCCACCTCAAATACGCCCAGGAGGATCTGATCCTCTTCGATGGGGGGTACGACGACGCCGCGGCCATCAACCGAGCCGTCCTTGAATGTAAGGACATAAGTCTCGTTGCCGAGATCTGATGTTACCGGGCCCTAGGGGTGGAGATGGGGCAGTTGGAGGCGCACATAGCAGAGTTGCAGGACACGAGGGGGCGATTGGCAACGGACAAGGCTAGGTGCATCAGTCGGTTGGAATGGGCGCGAGCAATGCAGCGGATAGAGGACGTAAGGGCAGGATGGATGGGACCGCCCGGGCTCCGTGGGCGTCGCTCCTGAAAAGGGGGTGATGTCACGGTTTGGACTTGGACGCTTACTACTAGGTTCTGACTACGGTAGTAGGCTTGTGATTGTTTACATTAGTCAGGGACATTATCTTTCACGTGTTATCAGTCAGCAGTAGTATCACATGGTACTGTAGCTTACTGATTACTAGGATAGCGGTACTAGGGTTCGAGCTAGTATTGCTATAGGTCAATATCGTTCGGGAGGCGCTTTAAAGCCCTCCATCATTGTGTATAAGTAGTAGTCGTGGAAGACCAAGAGTCGCTATCTTGGTCTTCTTGAATCATCAGTTTCAGGATCATTCCTCTCTTCCCTTCTTAGGTTCTGCTGCGGGAAGTGCACTGCATAAGACTTAGAAGCGTCTTCCCAGTTGCAAAGCTATCGACATGTTGAAGTCTTGGAACTCCACATTCGACTTAGCATATTTCAGAGCTGAGTACTCGCGCCTTATCACCTAAAGCAAGGCCCACGCTTACCAAAGCGTAACAGCAGAACCCCTATGCCCCGGCGAGGAGAAGGCAGTGTACGCCAGGGAGGACCTCATAATCCTCGATGGCGGATACGACGAATGGGCCCGCGTTAACCGCGCCCTCCACGAATGCAAGGACGTCTCCCTCACAGCGGAAGTACACCGCTACAGGGCGCTGGGGGGTATTGTGGAGTGGTTGGAGCTCCGCATGGCCGAGCTGGAGCAGGAGTGGGGGCAGGTCACAGTGGCACGTAAAGCTTGTGTTCGATGCCTGGAGTTCACTAACGCTATGGGACGGATCGAGGAACATATGGGTGGATGGGTCGGAGTCGGACAGGGCCGTAGGAACTGGATGAGCTTCCCCTTTCACGACATGGGCGCCACTCCCTGAAAAGGGGGTGATGTCATGGTCAGGCCCGCGGGCCGTCGGTAAGATTAAAGTAACAGTTGAAGTAGTCGTCGAGGTGTTTGGATGAGGCGTGGACTCTTACTTACCAGTTGTGGCTACGGTAGTAAGTAGTAATTAGTCACGGACTTCTTCATCAGTCAGCACTCAGCAATCGCATGTGATTGCTGAGTGATTCCTAGGATCGCGGTACTAGGGTTCGAGGTAGTATCGCTATAGGTCCACATGTATTGAAGAGGCGCTTCAAAGCCCTCGTGTAACTGTACAAATACGAGCTGTGGAAGACCAAGACTCGTTATCTTGGTCTTCTTCGAGATTGCCTTATCACTTTGAGTTCTCTTTGCAAGCGTGATCTCTCTCTTCGTCATCTCGACTCATCACGTGGTGCTCCTTGTACTTCGACAAGTAGAGTGGTATAGGCCAGTGTGACTTAGCAAACGTCCGCCGTGACCTCGTCTTTGCATTGAGGGAAGTGCCTCTGCATTTGACTTCGACCAAGCACTAACTCCGCCACCTCCTTTGTGCTTAAGTCAAGCACATGCTACAGGCAAAGCATAACACATCTCTTCCATGCCCTTCACCCCCAATGCCGCCCTCTTGATGTCTTCGTATTACCTCGGAACCCCCGAGAGGATTTTTGTCACCGAGTTGGAAGAAGAGTGGGCATCAACAGCCCCTGCCGACGACATGGAGGTCGTCATGGCTGAGAGAGACAGAGCCAGGTCCGAGGGGCCCATCACCCAAGCTGAGTTCAACAGCACCATCGAGCAGTTCCCTGCTCAAGGACGAGGAGCCAACAGCACCCGACTGTCACCCAATGTCGACGGACAGCCCGCCTTGTGGCACATCCTCCACACCGACACTGGCCTCCCCATTGCCAACCGACCCTTCACCACCATGGAAGTTGATGACTTTCGCTGAGCTCTCAACCACAGTGCAGAAGTCCGAGCACGCCAGGGAGAGGTACGAGGTGACGATGAAGCCCACGAGGTTGTGGAAGGAGGTGACCGACGACTGGAGGGAAGAACAGCTACGAATAGCCCAACGCCGCATGACAGAGATGAGAGAGAGGAGGGAGAGGTCACAGACAGCGAGGACGAGCGGTACCCAGCTGAGCACCCCCATATTCACTATGGCCGAGAAATTAATGTACCACCTCATACAACCCGCCATGCCCTCGCCACCAACGGGACCCCCCTCTACCAGGGTCATATCCATCCCCAGCTCACCGACCGAGCCGTCGGCTCCGTTGCCAATGCCCGTGCGCCTCACAGGTTCCGGGTCAATAGGGGACCCGATTATATTCACTTCCCCATCACCACCCCCGACAGCATGATGCGCCTGGCCAAATACGTCCAGGCCATCATGAGCAACGATCCCATCGTGCTTGGCCTGATCGACGAGTCCAACAGGGTGTTCCCTAAACCCCTGTACGCAGCACCCCAGTACGTGGTGCACCCTGACTCCCACCTCAGGTACACACAGGAGGACCTGATCCTCTTTGACGGGGGGTACGATGACGCCGCGACCATCAACTGAGCCGTCCTCAAATGTAAGGACATAAGCCTCGTCGCTGAGGTCCGACGGTACCGAGCCCTAGGGGCGGAGATGGGGTGCTTAGAGGTGCGCATAGCAGAGTTGCAGGACACGAGGGGGCGATTGGCAACGGACAAAGCTAGGTGCATCAGTAGGTTGGAATGGGCACGGGCAATGCAGAGGATAGAGGACATGAGGGCAGGTGTTACACTTCGGTAAGCGTGGGCCTTGCTTTAGGCGGAGGTGTGATGCGAGTACTCAGCTGTGTGACTTGTCAAAGTCGAACGTGGGATCCTAAGTCCTATCACGCCGACGTCCTTGCAACTGGGAAGGTACTCTTGGTAGACCTTATGCAGTGCGCGTCTTCTCAATGATTCCCTAGAGTCGGGGAAGAGGTGAAGGAAGAGAGAACCGATGATTCAAGAAGACCAAGATGGCGATCCTTGGTCTTCTGCGACTACTACTTATACAAGATGATAGAGGGCTTTAAAGCGCCTCTCGAATGATGTTGCCCTATAGCGTATCTAGCTCGAACCCTGATACTGCTATCCTAGTAATCAGTAAGCGTATAGTAACATGTGATACTACTGCTGACTGATAACACGTGAATGATGAGTGTCCCTGACTAATGTACGCAATCACATGCCTACTACCGTAGTCAGAACCTGGTAGTAAGCGTTCGGTAAGTCCGATCCGTAACATCACCCCCTTTTCAGGAGCGACGCCCACGGAGCCCGGGTGGTCCCATCCAACCCGCTTGTATGTCCTCTATCCTCTGCATCGCCCGTGCCTGCTCCAGCCTACCGATGCATAGCGCCTTGTCCGCTGCTAGTCGCCCCCATGTCTCCTGTAGCTCCCTTACCCTGGCCTCTAGCCGTCCCAACTCCGCTCCTAACGCCCTGTACTGCCTGACCTCCGCAGCGAGACTTACGTCCTTGCACTCTGCGATGGCCTTGTTGATGGCCCCGACGGCGTCGTACCCGTTGTCGAAGAGGAACAAGTCCTCCTGGGCGTACTTGATGTGGGTTTCGGGGTGCACCACGTACTGGGGTGCGGCGTACAGGGGCTTCGGGAAGACCCTGTCGGACTCGTTGATCAGGCCGAGTGTTACGGTCGGCCCGTCGGACTTATCAGATGTCATAGTAGTGTCGTGATTCGGAGTCTCGGACTCTTACTTACCAGTTGTGGCTATGGTAGTAAGTAGTAATTAGTCACGGACTTAGTCGTATCAGTCAGCGACTCAGCAATCGCATGTGATTGCTGAGCAATTCCTAGGATCGGTGTAGTAGGGTTCAAGCTACTTACGCCATAGGATAGTTCCATCTAAGAGGCGCTTTAAAGCCCTCGAGTATCTGTATAAATAGTAGTCGATGAAGACCAAGAAACGCCATCTTGGTCTTCTTGAATTGCCATTGATCTTACCCATCGAATCCTCTATTCCCTTCTCTTCTCTCTTCTCATCGTGTGCAGTCGTCACCTTGTCCGGCACATACACCGGCAAGTAGAAGATTACTTGGGCCAACGTGACTAAGAAGATCCGTTGCTAGCCCCGTCGTCGTATTGAGGAAGTTACCTCTACGTTCGACTCGTACCGTGTTGATTACTCTCTCGCGCAGAAATCCGTTCAAGTCGAACGAACGCCAGGGCAAGGCGTAACACCGAGCACGATGGGGTCGTTGCTCATGATGGCCTGGACGTATTTGGCCTGGCGCGTCACGCCGTCGGGGGTGGTGATGGGGAAGTGAATGAAATCGGGTCCTCGATTGACCCGGAACCCGTGAGGCGCACGGGCGTTGGCGACGCTGGAGACGGCGCAGTCGGCGAGCTGGGGACGGATATGACCCCGGTAGAGGGGGGTCCCGTCGGTGGCGAGGGCGTGTCGGGTTGTATGAGGTGGAGCATCAGCTTCTCGGCCATAGTAAATGTGCAGGTGCTCAGCTGGGTACCGCTCATCCTCGCTGTCCGTGACTTCTCCCTCTTCTCTCTCATTTCTCTCATGCGGCGCTGGGCTGTTTGTAACTGTTCTTCCCTCCAGTCGTCGGTCACCTCTTTCCATGACTTCTTTGGCTTCAGCTCCGCTTCGTATCGCTCCCTGGCGTGCGCGGACGTCCGCACCGCGGTCGAGAGCTTGCCAAAAGTCGTCAACTTCGGCGGTGGTGAAAGGGCGGTCGGAGATGGGTTCTCCGGTGGCGGCGTGGAGGATGTGCCACAGGGTTGGCTGTCCATCGATGTCGGGGGACAGTCGGGCGCTGTTACTGCTTCTTCCTTGAGCAGGGAACTGGCTGAGGGTGCTATGGAACTCAGCTGGGGTGATGGGCCCCTCGGGCCCGGTTCTGTCTCCTTCAGCCACGACGACCTCCGTCCCACTGACAGGGGCTGTTGATGCCCGCTCTTCTTCCAACTCAACGGCAAAAATCCTCTCGGGGGTTCCGAGGTAGTACGAAGTTGTCGAGACGGCGGCATTTGGGGCGGATGACATATGCGAGGTGGAAGTAGTAATGGTAGGGTTGAGTGGGGAGAATGGAGTTTCACCATTAGTTCTCCCACTCCTTATAAACGTTGCTGATGCGGTCTTTGAATTTTGGTATTCCGCGAGCGCTTCATCGGCGAATAGATCCTCCCGGTTGACCCACTGATTCTCCGAGTCCGGGTAACCCTTCCATTTGATCAAGTATTGCTTCTTCCGTTTCTTGCCGAAGTGCCGTTCATCTAGAATCTTCTCGACTTTGTACTCTTCTTCTCTGTCTACCAAATCGGGTGGCGGTCGCTGGTAATTCTTCCCATGGAGTGAGGTCTCGTGGTACTTGGTGAGAAGGTCCACATGGAACACTGTGTGAATTTTCCATTGCGGGGGTAGGTTGAGCCGATAATTGACAGGGGACATCACCTGTTCAATTGTGAAGGGTCCGTGCCTTCGGGGCGCGAGTTTCGCCGTTGGTTGGTGTGTGCGCAGGTGACGCCCTTCTAACCATACAAGATCTCCGACTCGGAATTTTGGCCCATCTTTGGCCTTGACCCATGACTGTTGTGCTTTGATAATTAGTTCCTGGGCGCGTTTCCGCGCTTCTTGAAACTGCTCGGTCCTAAGCGTTACTTGTGGTATTGGTGATGGCTTATCCGTCCAATCAGCGCGTGGGTTGTACCCCATAAGGAGGTTGAAGGGTGACTCCCGTGTGTATTCGTGCGGCCAGTTATTATGAGCAAACTCTGCGAGGGGTAGGTATCCGCACCAATTATCCTGTCGTTCGTTGGCCCAGAAACGTAGGTATTGTTCTACCCATTGGTTTGTTCGCTCTGATTGTCCGTCGGTTCGGGGATGGTATGCTGTAGATATATTTTGTTTGATGTCTAGTACCTTACAGAGTTCCCTCATGAATCGGCTAGCGAATCGAGGGTCTCTGTCGCTTATGACTTTCGTGGGAAGTCCGAAACGGACGAAGACATGTTTCAGGTACAGGTTGGCGACTCCTTCCACGCTTATCTCTTCGTTGCATGGTATGAAGATTGCTGCTTTACTGCAATCGTGGTCCGTAATCGTTAGTATGGTGTCGTATCCTCAGGATATGGGCAACTTAGTTATGAAATCAAGGGCTATTGTTTCAAACGGCATTGCTTCTGGTTTGGGGTATATAGGATTGAGAGGCGCTCTGTTTCGCCCGTGTTGAACTTTAATGCGTTGACATTCGGCGCACCCCTTGACGTATTCCAGGGCGTCTTTTGCTAATCCCGGCCACCAGTAGGCACGCCCTGTCAATTGGGCGGTTCTTTTAATTCCTGGGTGTCCATGAGCGGGAAGATCGTGATGGTCATGTAGTATACGTCGCTTATCGTGTATTCCCCCAGTCACCACTCGTCGTGCGTCCTTGTACCAGATCCCATCTATTTTTTTGAGGTGGTGGGCATTTATCCATGATTTCAGGATAGTTTCGTTTTGCTCATACACGGGATCGTCTAATGTTATGTCTTGGGGATTGAGGTGATCCTTGGCGGTTCGGATTCTTTCCACATGGGCGCCTCGTACGAAGATTTTGTCCGGTAGTACCGTGATATTGTTATTGTCCTCTTCTCCTTGGTCGTAGTCCGGTCTTCGTGATAGTGCGTCTGCTCTGCCGTTGGCCGATCCCTTGATGTGGTGAATCTTGAAGTCGTACTCTGATAATTCGAGTACTTCCCTTGCTACCCTTCGACTAATCCTTTGTGGGCTTCTCCAGTACTGTAGATTCATGTGGTCTGAAAAGACCTTTGTTCGATGTGGTGATCCTGCGAGTAGCGGTCGCCAATGTCGGAAGGCTTTGACGATTGCTAGTAATTCTAGATCATAGATGTCGTAATTTCGTTCTGCCTCGTTAAGGGTCGTTGAAAAGTAGCCGATGGGGTGCCGCTTCCCATCGTCTTTCCATTGTAATAGTACTGCTCCTATTGCAAATCCTGATGCATCAACTTCTAGTTCGAATGGTTTACTCAGCTGTGGGTGCGCTAGCACTGGTTCCGAGGTGACGAGTCCTTTGAGTTTATTGAATGCGTCGTGTTCCGTCCCCGTCCATTTCCAATCAGCTCCTTTCTTTGTTAGTTGGTTCAGTGGCTTTGCGTGGTGTGAAAAGTTTCGGATGAATGCGCGGTAGAAATTGCAGAAGCCTAGAAATGATCGAACGTCCTTGACTTTTGTAGGAGTTGGCCAGTCTTTGATGCCCGAAATTTTGACGGGGTCCATGCGTGTCACCCCCTTTTCAAGGATTACCCCCAGGTAATCCATGCGAGGCGCATGGAATAAGCATTTTTCTAGCTTATAATAGAGGTCGTGCTTAGCTGATACTTCCAGTACATCCTTGACTGCCGCTATGTGGTCTTCCATACTTTTCCCGATGTGTGTTGCGATGCCGATGTCGTCCATATATACCCTGATGGTGGTCCCTCGAAGTTCGTGTTTGGTGATGATATCCCGACATATGTGGTTCATCATTGTCTGGAAGGTTGTGGGGGAGTTCGTCAGTCCAAAGAACATTACCGTAGGTTCAAACAGGCCATATTTGGTTTTGAATGCCGCTTTTTCCTCGTCTCCCTCTCGGATACGTACGTTGTTATAGCCCCATCTTACGTTGAGTTTGGTGTAGATGTGGGCGTTACTGAGGTCTGTGATAAGATCCGTGATGAGGGGTAGTGGATATTGATTGCGTATCGTGAACGAATTGAGGCGTCTGTAATCTTGCACTGGTCGTAGTTTACCATCCTTCTTCTTGACAAAGAAGAATGGTGACGCATATGGGGATTTGGACGGTCGTATGTATCCTTTGCCGAGTTGTTCCGTTAGAAAGGCTTGGAGAGCTTGGTCCTCCTCTTGTGTGAGCGGGTAAACTTTGCAGTCTATTGCTTCGGGTGCTCCTTTCTTTAGTTGTATTTCGTGATCCCAGACCCGTGGGGGTGGGAATCGATGTGATGCTTCTTCATCAAAAAGTCGGTGGTATGCTGCGTAGTGGGATGGTAACTCAGCTTTCGTGGTGTATTGCTTGGCTTGGATTGCCAATTCCGTGGAAGTGGTCCTCCCTTCCACGAATTCTTCCTCTTCTAGCTGTGCGACGATTTGCTCCTTTTGAGATTGGGTGATTGATGCTGCAATCATTGATCGTGTTATTCTGGGGTTGATGGTCCGAAGGACAACCGGTAGTGCGTCCTCCTTGATTACTGCGTGCCTCCAGCTGAAGGTTGGTTCGTATGTGGCCAGCCAGGGATATCCGAGTACTATGTCTTCGTTGCCGATGTCGGTGACAAGGAACCTCATTTCCTTATGTATTCCTTTTGTCTGTACGTCCAAGTCTACATAGTGAGTGATTAGTCCGGCTTTATTCTCGGTATTGTTGATATTCCATATCTTTTTGGGCCGGTCCAGCGGCTTCATTCCGATTTTCATCCGTTTGATGAAGGCGGGTCGTAGAAAGTTGTCAGTGGCTCCTGAGTCCACTAATGCTCTGATGTCGGCCATAGCGTAATTTGTGCGAATCGATACTGGAATTCTCATAGAACGGTAGCGAGTTATGATCACAGAATTACATTTTACTGCCCTTACCCAGGCCGATGGGTTCAGGCGCTTCGAAAATCCTCTCTTTTCCATAGGTCCTGCAGTATAAGGTCTTTTACCTCGTCTTCTTCTGCGGCCACTCCTTTCATCCATTGGTCGGCACGTTGTTGTGGGGTTTCTGCTTTAGCTGCCCTGACGGGCTCTTCTTCCCTTTCGTCGTGGTAGGCGTCAGTCCTTCGACTGCTGCTGGGTTGATTATAGGTGTGCTGTGGGCAATTCTGACTGAAGTGTCCTTTTTGCCCACAGGTATAACAGGTCACTTCCCTTATGTCGCGTCGACCGCCTCGTCCCCTTCCTATGAATCCTCCCCTCGGTGGTGGATTTCGGGGATGGGCTCGATCCCAATTGCCTTGGATTTCTTCGGCCCCCGTGAGTCTTCCTCGTACTCGGTCTGCCGACGTGTCCATGGCATTTGGGTCCCGTAGTATGTTGCGAGGGGGTCCCCACCCTGTGTTCCTTGTGTTCCTCCATGTTGTGTTACTTCCCCCTTGGGGCTTCGTTTGATTTGCAAGGCCTCTGTGTTGCTCGAGTCGGGCCTTCATGTGAATGTATTGTTGCTGCCTCCTGATGACCGCTTCTTTCCATTCCTGGAAAGTCTGCGGGTTGTCGTATGTGTATGCTTTCTCGTATAGGTCACGGGGTAATCCATCCGTGAATAGATCCATGGTAAGCGGTGAATCCAGCCGATAGTTAGCCTGTCTTGCTAACTGTTCGAATTGCGTGACGTACGCATCGATGTCTCCCCCTATCATTCTGATACCTCTTTTGAGCATGGCTTGTGCTTGTTCCTTCTCGAGCGTGTTCGAAAATCGTCTGTTGAAGGCGATGATGACCTCGGTCCATAGTTGTGGGTCAGTGTTGTTGATTCCGGCGGTGACTTGCCGGTTAAGCCATCTGCTGGTCTCCGTGATCCAGTTGTTAACGTCCTTTCCCTGGATGTAAGTAAGGAACAACATAGCTCGTTGGTATGCGTTGGCCATGATGGGATTGTTGTTGTTTATGCCCCAGTACAGTTCCCACTGGGTGAGGAATTCCTCCGTCTTGTGTCTGTCTCCCTTGAATACTTCTGGGGCATTTCCGGCGAACTTGTCAGAGTGGTGCCCCCCGTGCATACCGACTGGTCCTATCCCGGGTATTCCTGCGCCCGGGGGGCCTCCTCCTCCTCCTCCTCCTGGAGGTCCTCCTCCTCCTGGAGGTCCTCCATGTGGGGATCCTCCTTCGCGTGGTAATCTTCCCAGAAGTTCTCCGTTTCCTGTTGGTGGGTCAGGTTGGTCGGGTCCGATTGCTCGGAATAGTGCGGCATCGTCTGCCGTCATAACGTGTCCCGTTTCGGGGTGTATGGGAAGTGTCACTTCCTGGGTTTCGGTCATTGTAGTCATTGGGGGATAAATTGTGATCTGCTCAGCTCCTTCGATGAGTTCTGGTTCCAGCGGTTCTAGTGCTGGTGTGGGTTCTTCGTCCGATTCGCTATCTGATGCGCTGGGTGCTTCTGAAGGTGCGGACGCGCTTTGTGCTTCACCGTCTATGGGTCCCCAGTCGTTTCTTGCGACTACTTCTTCTTCGTAAATGTCGCACCCGTATCTGTAGGGTAGAGTGTCGATGACTCTCCACTCCTCGTCTTCTCGATCGACTCTGCACCAGCAAGTTCGTTCGAAGTTAAACTCAACTGGTCGTGGTCCGTGTGCTCCTCTAATTAGATATCCTTCAACTCCGTTGATGCTCCCCCAGCTAGCTTCCTTGAGGTATCGGGTTGGTACGTTCCTATTCCCTCTTCTTGGGATTTTGTAAGAGCGGAATCCTTCTCGGATCCAAAGTTCTCTTGTGGATACTCGCGCCACGGTGGTAATATCTTGGTCTTAATGTTATGCTTCGGTAAGCGTGGGCCTTGCTTTAGGCGGAGGTGTGATGCGAGTACTCAGCTGTGTGACTTGTCAAAGTCGAACGTGGGATCCTAAGTCCTATCACGCCGACGTCCTTGCAACTGGGAAGGTACTCTTGGTAGACCTTATGCAGTGCGCGTCTTCTCAATGATTCCCTAGAGTCGGGGAAGAGGTGAAGGAAGAGAGAACCGATGATTCAAGAAGACCAAGATGGCGATCCTTGGTCTTCTGCGACTACTACTTATACAAGATGATAGAGGGCTTTAAAGCGCCTCTCGAATGATGTTGCCCTATAGCGTATCTAGCTCGAACCCTGATACTGCTATCCTAGTAATCAGTAAGCGTATAGTAACATGTGATACTACTGCTGACTGATAACACGTGAATGATGAGTGTCCCTGACTAATGTACGCAATCACATGCCTACTACCGTAGTCAGAACCTGGTAGTAAGCGTTCGGTAAGTCCGATCCGTAACAGCAGGATGGATGGGGCTGCCTGGGCTCTATGGGTGTCGCTCCTGAAAAGGGGGTGATGTCACGGATCGGACTAAGTTGCTTACTATCAGGTTCTGACTACGGTAGTAGGCATGTGATTGGGTACATTAGTCAGGGACTTTATCTTTCACGTGTTATCAGTCAGCAGTAGTATCACATGGTACTTTAGCAGCTGATTACTAGGATAGCGGTACTAGGGTTCGAGCTAGTATCGCTATAGGTCAATATCGTTCAGGAGGCGCTTTAAAGCCCTCCATCATTGTGTATAAGTAGTAGTCACGGAAGACCAAGAGTTGCTATCTTGGTCTTCTTGAATCATCGGTTTCTAGTCTCCCCTCCGTCCCCTTTAGCGTATCCAACATAGGGAGTGCACTGCATAAGGCTCATTCGGACGCCTTCCCAGTTGCAGAGTTGTCATCGTGTTGAGGCAGAGAGCTTCACGTTCGACTTAGCAGAATTCAGAGCTAAGTACTCGCATCTTATCATCGCCTAAAGCAAGGCACATGCTTACCGAAGCGTAACAGGCACGTTGGGACGGACAAACAATACATGGGCTTCCTAACCCCCCACTATGGCCACCTTCAAAATTCCCGTCGGTCCCCCCATAACGGGGAATCAATATACTTACCGCAACCACAAGCGAGAGGCACACCCCAACAACCCGGCTACAACGCGACGGTGCAGCAGCATTACATATGACCGCGAGAAAGGGGGGATGACCTTAGAATGGGCCAATGAGGAGGAGTTCCTGGCCTGAGTTGCAGCTGAGGAATCCGAGAAGGTGTTCGAGCTCATTGTGAGTCATGTTGTCCGATCAGATTCACCGATCTGGCGGGAGCGGCGTGTGCTGCGGTGCGCAAGGGAATATTCCAGGGGAAAAAAAGTCCACAATACTGTCAACCAATGGGATGTGAAGATCCCATCGAAGAAGTCTGGTTGCTGTTGCCGCTTGACGATCAAGCGATATCCACACACCGAGATAATCCTTGGAAAGTATCATGACCAGCATGATCACGTGCTCGGCGATGACAATCTACGATTTACCAGATTGTCAGACAAAATTAAAGACCTTGTTATGAATATGGTCCAGCAGGAGGTCGATTCCAAAGCAATAGTGCATCACAAATTCATTTTATTTTCATTTCCGGACTGACGGCTCCTGTCCAGCTAAAATGCGTGTGCGAGTCATGCACCCGTGCTCACCGCGATTATCACATCACGATGCGCGACATTAGCTGGCTCCGTCGGATTGTGGAGAATGAAGAGATCCGCCTTGATTGTAACGACGCGATCTCAGTCAAACTTTGGATCGCCCAGCTCACGCAGGCTAGTGCAGGGGTGGCCCTGAAGGACAAATTAGATCTGCCCCCACCAGAATCTGGATTATCCCCAGATTCTTTTGTTTTGTGCATCCAAACTGAATTCCAGAAATATAGATTCAGAGATCTTGGTCTGAATTTTTTATCAATTGATGCCACCCACAATACCACTCAGTACGCAGGGCTACAACTATTCACCCTGATTGTGAGGGATCTGTGGGGACATGGTATGCTTCGTGGCATCTTTCCGCTTTAGGACGTGTACTCATTTCCACTTGACAGGTGTTCCTGTCGCATGGATGCTGTCATCAAACGGCACGGAAGCGACAATAAAATATTTTCTTAATTTCATAAAGATGCGGAGCCCAGAGATCGCCCCCACAATCATCATGAGTGATCATGACAAAGCTCAAATGAACACGATTAAAGCCGTATACCCGGGGTCCACACTCCTACTGTGCTGGTGGCACGTGCTCCGCGCGATCCAGATGCACTTCCGCATGGAAGAATTCCCAAAACTTTGGGAACGCGTGCATGAATGGGTGAGAACATCTGATCAATCTAAATTCGATTCTTGGTGGGAAGAAATCCAAAATGATCGCTCAGTTCCCCAGAGCTTGATCGATTATCTCAAGCTGAATTGGATGTCCATCATACACCTTTGGTCAGGGGCATCAAAGCAGCACCGCACAATCTTTCAGGAGGGTGACACGAATATGCTGATTGAGGCGTAAGTAGCCTTATCGCACTAAAGATAAACAAGATCGCTCAAAATCTATATTTTATCTAGCTATCATCATGTACTCAAATCTAAGTGGCTCGAGGGGAAACGGAATCGGTGCGTCGATCATTTAATACATACACTCATAATCAAGATGCTTCCGGATTACGTCCCCCACAACAATAGCCAGGAGCTCGGGTTCATGGGACGAGACCTAGCCCGGAAGCATCGTGAGGAAATTGTCGTGTGAACTCCGGAATTAAATGCTGAATCAATACATTGCCTCGGCGATGATTGCATCTCAGTGCAATCAGAAACAGACTCTTCATGCGTGTATCTGGTCGGCCTCAGCAATAGATCATGTGATTGTCTGGACTGGCCTCGGGTTCAGCTATGCAAGCACATTACCGCTGCTGCCCATTTCCTTGGGCACGATGTTCGGCAATGGAACAGGCAGAGGACGCAGTCCCCAAAACGGCAGCGCCAACTCAGGAAGGTTCACCAGATGCGGGCAGTGCTGCAACTGCCGCAACTGCCTTGATTTTAGAGAATGTAATAGCTGTCTCCAGGGAATTCCTGGAGGACAGTGTCCCTTCGTCTACGGAGACTGTCTGAAGTCTCCGGATGGTTGAAACACACCTGATGGCTGTGGTTCGCAACTCCCGCTCCTCAGAAAGTCTGCTTCCAGACAAAGACGCAATCCTGCCCAATCAACAGACATGGACCGAGACCGCTGAGCGAATGGGGGCTACACGACGACGGAAGCGGCCCAGCACCGCGTCGACTCCCGAACCCCTGGCAACAGAACGCATTGGCGATCTCAATCGCAAGCAGGTGCATGTGAGGATTACTGACCCTTACAGTGGAGGACTCAGCTCCGGCCGAGATGCTGCATCAGATGCACAGTCTGCTGCTCTGAATGCCAAAGTGTGGGCGTGAGCAGCAGCGGCTGCTAATGACACGACCCTCTCCCTCTCGCAGCCCCCTCTCTCTCAGCCCCCGAAACGTAGCCGCAAGCACATGGGCACCTCGTCTGCTCCCCCACCTCCCCCTGCGCCCCCCGTGTGGTACCCCATTCCCGCTATTTACCCTCCTGGAATGTACGCACACCCCATGTACCCCTCACCATATTCCTGGCCTTATGGCTATTTCCCACCTTCACAACCTTTCAACCCCCCCCAGTAGATTAGTTTATTTCAGTCCCTCGTCGCTAGTACTATAAAATAAACTTGTTATATTCACATAAAAACTTGCACGATTGAGCGCAAGGATGGAGAGCCTCCTCCAATGTCTCAAGGCATGCTTCCTGCCTCACCTTCCACCCATCGCCTACACCCTCCACTGCACTCACCTCTTACTCCCACTTGACCGACATTCACTCTCCTGGAGATGGAGCACAACAATGAACTGTGAGTAGTTACATTTTCTTGCTTTCGCTGCCCTCACCGCCCCCTTCTTGCCGCTCCTCTCTCGCCACCCTCTCTTGCCACCCTCTCTCTCACCGCCCTCTCTTGCCACCCTCTCTTGCCACCTCTTGCCGCCCTCTCCCTTCCCTCTCGCCCTGCCTTGCCCTCTCTCTCCCCCTCTTACCGCCCTCTCTCGCCACCCTCTCGCTCTGCCCCTCTCTCTCCCTGCCCTCTCGCCACCCTCTCTCTTGCCACCTCTCACTGCCATCTCCCTTCCCTCTCGCTGCGCCCTCCCTCTCTCTCTCCCCCTCTTGCCGCCCCCTCTCGCTGCCCTCTCGCTTCCCTCTCGCCCCACCTCTCCCTCTCTCTCTCTCCCCCTCTTGCCACCCTCTCTCACCGCCCTCTCACCCAGCCCCTCTCTCTCCCTGCCCTCTCACTCCGCCGCCTCCTGCCAATGTCTCGCTGCCCTGTCGTGCTGCCTGCTCGCCGCCTGTCACTCTACCTGTGTTACGGCTGAGATCCCGAGTTCCCACGAAAGCACGCCGCCGAGCTGCCCAAGCCGGCCCGCGTTAGACAACTACGAGCAAGACCTTGATACTGAGGCATTGAGAGAAGCCTTGATGAGAAAAGGCGACCTAAGCATGTGGACATTGCGTCCCGGACCAGCTAAGTCCCACTCTCCTATCGAGAGCAGCGACGAAGAAGCTGATGACCCTTACGAGCAAGATGAAGCTCGCGCGCGCGCCATGTACGCGCACTTCTACGGGTGTGATAGCCCAGAGTCACGTGACTCATCATGTGAGGCATCACCTGAGCGTGTGTGCCTCGGGTACGCTGCAGCCGGCTACCCGGTTGGTGACGACATGGACTAGGCCTTTGTGCCTGCTTTCTGATGGACTTTCTGACGGACGCCTCGTGTACTGTATGGGCGCAGCCTCGTGTCTGATGGATGTCGGTGCCTTTATAGGCCGGTCCAATTATGTTTCTCCCTTGTGTTTCAGCTTGTGGAGCCGGAGCCCTTATGGCTATTGGCTAGAGATAAGGACTTAAGGTTCGTGCTGAGTCCGAACCTTACATACTAGTAGTATAAGTACTAGCTTGTCTTCGCATGTATTCTCTATCTTGAGTTCTTGGAGAATTCGTACCATTCCTTCAAACAATCCGCATCACAGTTCCCTCCTGCTTTCCTAAGGGCCTTAGTTGGTCTTCTCTACCAAACCCTTAGACGTCTTCTTGTTGTGCCGCTTCTCAGCGAGCCGTTTCCCTTGGTTTTCCCTTCGTCTCTCAGTTGCAACCACTATTGCAGTGGTTTTGCCTTGGTTGTTCACGTGCAATACAAGCGTTCTGAGAAACCCAGTTCAAGTCGAACTAGACGGCCGGTGCGACCGTAACAACCTGCTTGCCCCTGCTCTGTCCCCCTGTCTCTCGCCTTGCCTCTCCCTACCCTCTCCCTGCCCCTCCCTGGCCCCTCTCTGCCTCTCCCTCTCCCGCTGCCTCTCCCTCTCGCCACATGCCGCCTCTCCGCCTCTCCCTGCCACCTCTCGTCGCCTGCCCTATCTCCCTGCCCTCTCTCCGCCTCTCCCTCCGCCTTCTCCCTCTGCCTTCTCCCTCCCTCTCTGCCTCTGCCTTCTCCCTCTCACCCGCCCTCTCTCTGCCCTCTCTCTGCCTCTCCCTCTCTCCGCCTCTCCCTCTCCCCACCTTCTCCCTCTCTCACCACCTCACCCTCCCCGCCTTCTCCCTCCCTCACCCTCCCTGCCTTCTCCCTCCCTCCCTCTCGCCTGCCCCCTCTCACCTGCCCCCTCTCGCCTGCCCCCTCTCCGCCTGTCCCCTCCACCTGTCCCCTCTCCACCTGTCCCTCTGCCCTGTCCCTCCCTCTCTGCCTCTGCCTCTGCCTCTGCCTTCTCCCTCCCTCTTTCGCCCTGCCACCCTCACTCTCCCTCCGCCTCTCTCCCTCTCTCTCCCTGCCGCCTCTCGTCGCCCGCCCTCTCTCCCTGCCCTCTCTCTGCCTTCTCCCTCCACCTTCTCCCTCCCTCTCCGCCTCCGCCACTTACCGCCTTTCCCTCTCCGCCTCCACCTTCTCCCTCTCGCCCACCCTCTCTCTGCCCTCTCTCTGCCTTCTCCCTCCCTCTCTTGCCCTGCCTCCACCTCTGCCTCCACCTTCTCCCTGCCTCTCCCTGCCTCTCCCTCCACGTCTCCCTCTGCCTCTGCCACTCACCGCCTCTGCCACTCACCGCCTCCGCCACTCACCGCCTCTCCCTCTCGCCCGCCCTCTCTCCCTGCTCCCTCCCTCCCTCTCCCTCCGAGTCTCCCTCCCTCTCCCTGCCCTCTCTCCCTCTCCCTCTCGCCGCCCTCTCTGCCTTCGCCACTCACCGCCTCCACCACTCACCGCCTCACCCTCTCACCCGCCCTCACTCCCTCTCTCACCCTGCCTCCACCTCTGCCTCCACCTTCTCCCTGCCTCTCCCTGCCTCTCCCTCCACCTCTCCCTCCGCCTCTCCCTCCTCCCTCTGCCTCTGCCTCTCCCTCCGCGTCTCCCTCTCCCTCCCTCCCTCCCTCTCCCTCCGAGTCTCCCTCTCTCTCCCTCCCTCTCCCTCCGTGTCTCCCTCCCTCTCCCTGCCTTCTCTCCCTCTCCCTCTCCCTCTCACCACCCTCTCCACCTCCGCCACTCACCGCCTCTCCCTCACCGCCTCTCCCTCCACCTTCTCCCTCCCTCTCTCGCCCTGCCTGCCTGCCTCTCCCTGCGTCTCCCTCCACATCTCCCTCCTCCCTCCGAGTCTCCCTCCCTCCCCGCGTCTCCCTCTCCCTCCCTCCCTCTCCCTCCACCTCTCCCTCCGCCTTCTCCCTCCCCACGTCTCCCTCTCCCTCCCCGCGTCTCCCTCTCCCTCCCCGCATCTCCCTCTCCCTCTCACCCTCCCTCCCCACCTCTCCCTCTCCCTCTTACCCTCCCTCCCCGCCTCTCCCTCTCCCTCTTACCCTCCCTCCCCGCCTCTCCCTCTCCCTCTTACCCTCCCTCCCCGCCTCTCCCTCTCCCTCTTACCCTCCCTCCCCGCCTCTCCCTCTCCCTCCCTCTCTCTCCGCATCTCCCTCCCTCTCCCTGCCTTCTCTCCTCTCCCTTCCTGCCTCTCCCTCCACCTCTCCCTCCGCCTTCTCCTTCCTCCCTCCGCGTCTCCCTCCTGCCTCCACGTCTCCCTCTCCCTCCCTCTTGCCCGCCCTCTCTCCCTGCTCCCTCTCCGCGTCTCCCTCCGCCTTCTCCCTCCCTCTCTCACCCTGCCTGCCTGCCTCTCCCTGCCTCTCCCTCCGCCTTCTCCCTCCCTGCCTCTCCCTCTCCACCTCTCCCTCTCCCTCTCACCCTCCCTCTCCCTCTCACCCTCCCTCCCCGCCTCTCCCTCTCCCTCCCTCTCCCTCCACCTCTCCCTCCACCTTCTCCCTCCCTCTCCCTCCGCATCTCACTCCCTCTTTCTGCCTTCTCTCCCTCTCCCTCTCGCCGCCCTCTCCGCCTCCGCCACTCACCACCTCTCCCTCTCGCCCGCCCTTTCTCCCTGCTCCCTCTCCACCTCTCCCTCTGTTGCGCTTCGGTAAGTGTGGGCCTTGCTTTAGGCAATAAGGCACAAGTACTCAGCTCTGAAATATGCTAAGTCGAACGTGGAGTTCCGAGACTTCAACACGTCGATAGCTTTGCAACTGGGAAGACGCTTCTAAGTCTTATGCAGTGCACTTCCCGCGGCAGAACCTAAGAAGGGAAGAGAGGAATGATCCTGAAACCGATGATTCAAGAAGACCAAGATAGCAACTCTTGGTCTTCCGCGACTACTACTTATACACAATGATGGAGGGCTTTAAAGCGCCTCCCGAACGATATTGACCTATAGCAATACTAGCTCGAACCCTAGTACCGCTATCCTAGTAATCAGTAAGCTACAGTACCATGTGATACTACTGTTGACTGATAACACGTGAAAGATAATGTCCCTGACTAATGTAAACAATCACGAGCCTACTACCGTAGTCAGAACCTAGTAGTAAGCATCCAAGTCTGAACCGTGACATCTGCCGTGGCATACAAGGGTTTTGAAAACACCTTGTCGGACTTGTCGATGAGCCCCAGGACGAGGGGGTCAGGTCCAAAGATGACCTGGACATATTTGGCTGGGCGCGTCACGCCGTCGGGGGTGGTGATGAAGAAGTGAATGTAATCGGGTCCTCGGTTGACCCAGAACCCATATGGACAACGGGCAGAGGCGACGGATGAGACAGCTCGGTCAGCAAGCTGTGGACGGATATCACCTTGGTACATGGGGGTACCGTTGGTGGTGAGGGCATGCGGTGTGGTGTTACTTGGGGCGTCAGCATCTCGTCCATAGGAGATGTGGTCATGCTCAGCTGGGTACCAGAGCTCTCCACTATCTGACGAATCCTCTCCCTCCTCTGCTGCATCTCCTGTCTCCGGCTCTTCGCTTCCAGCAGCTGTTGATCCCACCATTCCGACACTACTTCCCTCCATGGCTTTGTTGGTCCAAATTCACGGAGGTATTGGGAGAGGTGCGGGCTCGGCCCGTGCATCAGGGTCGCGAGCCTCTCGAATTTGGGCACCTCCGTCCAGTGCGCTGTTGAGGAGGTGGAGCTCGTTAGCGGTAATGGGGGTTTCGCTGGTGAGCTCCCAGTCACTGATGATGGTAGTCCACATGGGGACTCCATCGTCGTCAGAGAGGCGGGCCGCATTGCTGGTGGTGGCTTGAGCAGGGAATCATTCAATAACTGCTGACAACTCAGCTCTGGTGATGGGGGTCTCACGTCCCCCTCGGTCTGCTTCAGCCATGACGGCTTGGTCGGGACTTTCTCTTCTAGCAGATGCGCGCTCTTCTTCCAGCTCGGCCGCAAAAACCCGCTCAGGGGTTCCTTGGTAGTACACGAGGACTTTCGAGAGGGTGGCATCGGCAGTGGGGTGCATGAAGTGGATGGGATGACAGTGGGAGCGAGGAGTGGAAGGCAGTGAAGGATGGGGAGTACAGTGGACGGTTGCTCGCCTTATATGCACTGCCAGTGACTGTTCATACTCCACCATGGCTTCATCGGCAAAGATATCTTCCTTATTGACCCACTGATTGTCCGAATCCGGGTACCCCTTCTTGTTAAGGCCTAGCGGGGCCTTACTGTGCGACGTGCACCGAGGGTACGAGGGGAACAAGGACAGGGTACAAGGACGAGGTGCTTGGTAAACGATAACCAAGGTCAAGGGAGTTCTAAGAGACGAAGGTCCGCGAGGGACGACCAAAGAGCAAGGGTTCAAGGGTAAGTCAATGGACTTAGTGACGAGGTACAAGGGGCTTCAGTCAGATGGCTGAAGTACAAGGGACTAAGTCGAACGACTTAGGGTCTGTGTGTGCGCGTTGTTATAGCACAAGCGCAAAGCTTCGAGGTGGCTCCCAATTAAGGGAAGACCGACAGTGGTGGTGAGATGACGAGAAGGGAGCACACAGTAGAGGAGCAAATAAGTTTGGTATTCGCTAGTATAATAAATGAAGACAAGACTGGAGGATAAGTGTATACATGGTCAAGCTTATATAGGTAGCTACTCTGGGTCCGTCCCATGAAGGGGGTACTAATAGAGAACAAGAGGAGACACAAATGGGGAAGAGGTAGAATAGGGAACAAGGGGAAGCGTAAAAGGAAAAAGGGATTGAAGGGGAATCGGAGTAGGAAGGCGTACATGGTAATGAGTCAACAAGTTAGTACTCCAAGGAAGTCCGAGTGTATGTCAAAGCGAAGTAGTAAAAGAAAAGATAAGTCCGTGGTGAGCCAGATCACGACACTTCTAGGACACGAGGTATTGCTTCTTTTGCTTCCTGCCAAATTGCCGGTGGTCTAGAAACTTCTCGACCTCGTATTCCTCTTCTCCTTCTACCAGATCCAGAGGTGGTCGCATGTAGTTGGGTCCGTGCGTGGGTGTCTCGCGATAAGGTGTGAGAAGGTCGGTGTGGAATACTGGGTGGATCTGCCACTGCATGGGAAGTTGGAGCTGATAGTTGACGGGGGACATCACCTTTGTGATCCTAAAGGGTCCATGTCGTCACACCACTAATTTCATGGTTGGTTGATGAGTGCGGAGGTGGCGCCCTTCTAGCCACACCTGATCTCCCACATGATAACGTGGCATTTCTTTGTTCCGAACCCATGACTTTTGTGCCTGTATGATAAGCTCTTGCACCTTACGCCGTATCTCCTTTAGTTGATCAGTGCGCATTGTGACTTGTGGGAGAGGGGAAGACTTATCAGTCCAATCGGCTCGCAGGGTGTATCCCATCAGGAGTTCAAAAGGGGATTTGCATGTGTATTCGTGGGGCCAGCTGTTATGCGCGAATTCTGCCAATGGTAGATAGGTACTCCAGTTATCTTGACACTCGTTGGCCCAGAACCGCAGATATTGTTCAAGCCACTGATTGGTCCGTTTGGACTGCCCATCTGTTCAGGGGTGATAGGTGGTGGAGATATTCTGTGTGATGCCCAGAGTGCGGCATAGTTCCCTCGTAAACTTGCTTGCGAATCGAGGGTCTCTATCGCTTATAAGAACTGAGGGGAGGCCAAAACATGAAAAGACATATCTCGCATAGAGCCCCGCCACCTCTTCCGCCGTGATCTCCTCATTACACGGAATGAATATGGACACTTTGCTGCAGTCATGGTCGGTGATGGTGAGTATTGAATCGTATCCCTCTGATGGGGGGAGCTTGGTGATGAAATCAAGGGCAATTACTTCAAATGGTGTTGCGTCTGGCCAAGGGTAAATTGGCTCCAAAGGTGCGCGAGTTGGTCAGGTGTTGATCTTTATTCACTGACATTTGGCGCATCCTTTCATGTAGTCTTGTACATCGTTTTGGAGATTGGGCCACCAGTAATGCTGTTCCGTAAGCCGTATCATCCTTTTGATCCCTGGGTGTCCGTAAACTGGTGGGTCGTGATGAGTGCGAATGATACTTCTCTTTTGCGGTAGCCCCCCCATTATTACTTCTCTTCCGTCCTTGTACCAGGTATTTTGTATCTTCTTGAGACGATGCCCATCCACCCATGGTCGTAGTACGTTTTCATCCTGTGGTGGTGTTGTCAGCCCATTACTAATCGTTATGGTTGTGTCCATAGCTCGTGCGAAGAGGTCATCAGGTAGGACCGTGATCCCTTCATTGTCCGTATCCCCTTGATCATAGTCCGGTCGTCGAGATAGTGCATTCGCTCTGCCGTTGGCAGTTCCCTTGATATGGTGAATTTCGAAGTTGTATTCAGAAAGTTCGAGGACTTCCCTTGCTACCCTTCTACTGATTTTTTGCGGCGACCGCCAATATTGTAGGTTGAGATGGTCGGAGAAGACTTTGGTTGTATGGGGGGACCCTGCTAAGAAGGGGTGCCAGTGATGAAAGGCTTTGATGATAGCTAGTAACTCTAGGTCGTAGATGTCGTAGTTTCGTTCCACGGGGTTAAGGGTTGCTGAGTAGTAGCCAATGGGGTGTCATTTGTTGTCTTGCTTTCGTTGGAGTAAGACTGCTCCTACTGCGTATCCTGAGGCATCAACTTCGAGTTCAAATGGGTCACTCAGCTGTGCATGTGCCAGGACCGGCTCAGAAGTTACGAGGGTTTTGAGTTGCTGGAATGCATTATCCTCCTCTTGTGTCCAGTGCCATTTGGTATTTTTCTTTGTGAGTTTATGGAGGGGTTGTGCATGGCAGGAGAAATTGCGAATAAAAGTGTGGTAAAAATTGCAAAAGCCTAGGAATGAGTGAATGTCTTTGACCTTGGTCGGTGTTGGCCAGTCTTTGATGCCCGAAATTTTGACAGGGTCCATGCGTGTCACCCCCTTTTCAAGGATTACCCCCAGGTAATCCATATGGGGTGCATGGAAGAGGCATTTCTCGAGTTTGTAATAAAGGTCGTGCTGGGCGGAGACACGGAGAACATTGCGGACGGCCGCAATGTGGTCGGCGAGTGAATGACCAGTACGAGTGGCGATGCCAATATCGTCCATGTAAACGTGGATGACCGTTCCGTGTCGCTCATGTTTATCGATGATGTCACAGCAGATGTGATTCATCATTGTTTGGAAAGTAGCGGGAGAGTTGGTAAGTCCGAAGAACATGACGGTAGGTTCAAAAAGACCGTACTTGGTTTTGAATGCCGCCTTCTCTTCGTCACCCGCGCGGATACGGACATTGTTATACCCCCATCGGACATCAAGTTTGGTATATATGTGTGCGTTACTGAGATCGGAGATGAGATCGGAGATGAGAGGTAGAGGGTATTGGTTGCGGATGGTGAACTGGTTGATTTTTTGGTAATCCTGAACTGGTCGTAGCTTGCCGTCTTTCTTTTTAACGAAGAAGAATGGTGATGCATATGGTGATTTTGAGGGGCATATATAGCCCTTTGCCAGCTGTTTGTCAAGAAAAGTTTGAAGGGCTTTGTCCTCGTCTTGTGTAAGGGGGTAGACTTTACAATCTATTGCTTTGGGGGCCCCCTTTTTGAATGTGATTTCATGGTCCCATGCTCAGGGTGGTGGAAATCGAAATGATGCTTCTTCGTTAAATAGTTTACCAAAGTCTGAGTATTCCGAGGGTAACTCAGCTTTTATGGTGTACTGCTGTGCTTGGATGGCAAGTTCCGTGGCAGTAGTTCGATGATACACATCCGCATCTTCGTTCAATTGGTCTAGGATATTGTTACGGTTGACCCTCGGACTTGCAGTATGTCATAGTGATATCGTGATTCGGAGTCTTGGACTCTTACTTACCAGTTGTGGCTATGGTAGTAAGTAGTAATTAGTCATGGACTTGTAGTCTCAGTCAGCACTCAGCGATCGCATGTGATTGCTGAGTGATTCCTAGGATTGGCGTAGTAGGGTTCGAGCTACTTACGCCATAGGATAGTTCCATTCAAAGAGGCGCTTTAAAGCCCTCGTGTAACTGTATAAGTAGTAGTCGGTGAAGACCAAGAAACGCCATCTTGGTCTTCTTCAATTGCCATTGATCTCCCACATCGTATACTCCACTCCCTTCTTGTCTCTTTCATCGTGGTGTGCAGTTGTCACCTTGTCCGGCACATACACCAGAAGGTTGAAGTCTACTTGGGCCAATGTGACTAGGAAGATCCGTTGCTAGCACCGTCATCGTATTGAGGAAGTCGCCTCTACATTTGACTTGTGTTGCGATTACTGTCTTCTCGCCCAGAACCTAGTTCAAGTCGAACAAGCGCCAAGGCAAGGCGTAACATTAAGACCAAGATCCTACCATCGTGGCGAGAGTAACAACCCGAGAACAGTGAGAAATCGATGGATTCCATCCGTACAACCTATTACGACGAGGCAGTCGTAACGTCCCAATCCGATATCTGAAGAACGCCTACTGGAGCAGTCCTAGCGGAGTAGAAGGATACGTCATCGAGACGCGAAGGGGAGAACGCCCAGTTGAGTTTAGCTTTGACCGTCTGTGTTGGTGCGCGGTCGATTACATCCTAGACCGGTGGCAAGTTATCGCCCCATTGCGATCCCACCACCGCTGTGATATATACAACGACGAAGTAGTCCCACGATCGGACTGGGGACCTCTTGACGGAGAAGAAAACACAAGCCACTCCGAAAATACTCACGAAGTATCGGAAGAAGCGTCCAACGCCGAACCATCTCGATCCCCGTCACCATTAAATCAAGCAGAAGTCAGCCTTATCGAACAAGCTGAGTCTATCACCATCTTGCCACCAATGGCCACTATCACTGAAGAACCCATGAATCGCGTACAAATGCCCATGAACCCCGTCACTGGAGAACCCCTGACTGCTGACGATGCAGCCATTATGAGGGCCATAGGACCAGACCATCCAGACCCACCCGGTCTGGGAAGCCCGGGAGGAGGAGGACCGCCCGGAGGAGGACCGCCCGGGGGAGGACCGCCCGGAGGAGGACCGCCCGGGGGAGGACCGCCCGGAGGAGGACTACCAGGTGGAGGGCCGCCATTCGGGGGAGTACCACCAGTCGGATCCCCTCCTGGACGGGGTCACTCTGACAAATTCGCAGGAAACGCACCTGAAGTATTCAAAGGAGACCAACACAAATCAGAAGAATTTCTCACGCAGTGGGAGTTGTACTGGGGAATCAACAACAATAACCCCATTATGGCTAACGCCTACAGACGTTCCATGCTCTTCCTCACCTACATCCAAGGAAAGGATGTCAACGAATGGATTACTCACACCAGTCGTTGGCTCAATAGGCAGGTCACCAGAGGAATAAATGATTCCGACCCACGTTTGTGGCATGAGGTCATCAGCGCCTTTACAAGATGTTTTTCCAACACTCTTGAACGAGAGCAGGCCCAGGCGGCATTAAAAAAGGGAATACGGATGACCGCCGGAGATATTGACACGTACGTGACCAACTTCGAAACTCTGGCACGACAAGCTGGCTATCGCCTAGACTCCCCATTAACCCTCGACATCTTCACCAACGGGTTACCGCGAGACCTTTACGAAAAGGTCTTCACCATGGACGACCCACAAACATTCGAAGACTGGAAGACGGCGGTCATGAAGAGACAGCAGCAATACATCCATATGAGGGCTCGCCTCGAGCAACACCGAGGACCAGCGGGGGGGTCCGCCCCGAACCGCGGTAATCAATCAAGACAAGGAGGCGGAGGAGGAGGTCCGGGGTGGAATCTCCCAAGGGACCCCAATGCTATGGACACCTCAGCAGACCGCATCCGAGGACGTCTCGCTGACGCAGAAGAAATACTCGAGCAGTACCGCGCCAAACAACGGCCACGAGGGGGATTTATGGAACGCCGAGGAGGGCGTAGAGACTTTTCCCAAGTTACGTGTTATACTTGTGGAAAAAAAGGTCATATCAGCAGGCAATGCCCACAGCACACCTATAATCGACGGACCAAAGCAGACCGTTACGAACCAGAGGAACAACCCATCCAAGCCTCTCGAGCTCAAACCCCGTGAGAGCGGGCTACAACTTGGATGACAGGAGTGGCAGTGGAACCCGACGAAGTAAAAGATATGATCTTAAAGGATCTCTGGAAGCAAGAGGGTTTTCAGGACGCCTGAACCCATTGGCCTGGGTGAGGGCAGTCAATTGTAATTCGGTTATCATCACGCGCTATCGTTCTATGAAAATTCCAGTTTCGATTCGCACGAATTATGCTATGGCCGACATAAGAGCGTTGGTGGACTCAGGAGCCACCGACAATTTCATACGTCCCGCATTCGCCAAACGCATGCGCTTGGGCATACAAGCCCTTGAGCGACCAAAAAAGATATGGAACATTGACAATACAGAGAATAAAGCGGGGCTCATCACCCACTTCATAGATCTAGACGTCCAAACAAGAGGAGTCCATCGGACCCTTCGATTCCTCCTTACCAATATCGGAAATGAGGACATCGTGTTAGGGTACCCCTGGCTTGCTACCTACGAACCTCAAATGTCATGGAGGTTCGCCACGATCAAAGAAGACGCACTCCCTATTATCTTGCGATCCATCAAACCACCACAGCAACTTCCTGCCATTCGCACGACAATCACCACAGAAGAAAAAGAGGCAGCCGTCCAACAACTCGAAGAAGAAGGGCCAGTTGCGCTACGAACCACGTCCACTGACTTGGCCATTAAAGCACAGCAATATACTACAAAGGCAGTATTACCACCCGAATACGCACCATTCACGAAACTCTTCAACGAGGAAGCCTCTCACCGGTTCCCCCTGGCACGAGCATGGGATCATGCCATCGACTTCAAACCCACGGCGCCAGACGCCCTTGACTGTAAAATCTACCCACTTACGCAGGAGGAGGACAAAGCGCTGCAGGCCTTTCTCACAGAGCAACTGCAAAAAGGGTACATCCGTCCCTCTAAATCACAGTACGCATCCCCCTTCTTCTTCGTCAAAAAGAAGGACGGAAAGCTACGCCCTGTACAGGACTACCGACGCATCAACAATTTTACGATTCGCAACCAATACCCCCTTCCACTCATCACAGACCTCATCACAGACCTGAGCAATGCCCATATTTACACCAAGCTCGACGTACGATGGGGCTACAACAACGTCCGAATCAAAGAAGGGGACGAAGGAAAGGCGGCTTTCAAAACGAAGTACGGGCTCTTTGAACCCACGGTGATGTTCTTCAGCCTCACCAACTCGCCCGCCACCTTTCAAACCATGATGAACCACATCTGTCGAGACGTCATCGCAAAACACGAACGCTTGGGCACTACGATACGTGTTTATATGGACAATATTGGCATTGCCACTCACATCGGACATGATCTAGCAGACCACATCGCCGCCGTTACTGACATCCTTACCCTCTCCGCCGAACACGACCTCTACTACAAACTCGAGAAATGCCTTTTCCATGCGCCTCGTATGGATTACCTGGGGGTCATCCTTGAAAAGGGGGTGACACGCATGGACCCAGTCAAAATAGCGGGCATCAAGGACTGGCCGACACCCACCAAAGTCAAGGATGTCCGCTCCTTCCTCGGTTTCTGCAATTTTTACCGCACCTTTATCCGCAATTTTGCCTCTTATGCCAAACCGCTCAATCACCTTACAAATAAAGACTCCGAATGGCGATGGGGACCAGACGAAGACAAGGCGTTTCTTACGCTCAAAACCCTCGTAACATCGGAACCAGTACTAGCACATCCCGAGTTAAGTAAACCCTTTGAACTGGAAGTTGACGCATCCGGATTCGCAACAGGAGCCGTACTCCTGCAACGAAAGGAGGACAACAAAAGACACCCCATCGGTTACCATTCATCTACGCTCAACGCCGCTGAACGAAACTACGACATATACGATCTGGAACTACTCGCTATCGTCAAGGCCTTCCGACACTGGAGACCCCTGCTCGCAGGGTCCCCCCACCACACCAAGGTCTTCTCAGACCACCTGAACCTGCAATATTGGTGGTCGCCACAGAAAATCAGCCGACGAGTAGCAAGGGAAGTGTTAGAACTCTCCGAGTATGATTTCGAAATTCATCACATCAAAGGAAAGGCAAATGGAAGAGCCGATGCCCTCTCACGACGACCGGACTACGACCAGGGGGAGACGGACAACGAAGGCATCATAGTCCTACCCGACAAAGTCTTCGCACGGGCTCTAACGACGTTGCAAGTCACTAGCGGGGGACAAAAGGACCATCAAGATGAAGCGACGCTCCGACCATGGGTGAATGGACACAACCTCAAGAAGATTGCGGGGACCTGGTACAAGGATGGGCGACAACAAGTCATCACTAGCGGGTTAGACAACAAGAGGAGTATCATTTGTACCTTCCATGACTCGCCTGTTCACGGACATCCAGGAATACGACGAACCAGCCATTTGTTGGAGCGACAGTACTGGTGGCCAGGACTGCGAAGGGATGTCACGGACTACGTCAAGGGATGTGCGGAATGTCAACGGATCAAGGTCAACAACCGACCTACACGGGCCCCCCTCCAACCTATATACCCCAAAATTGACGCCCTTCCGTTCGAGACCGTGGCCATGGACTTCATTACCAAACTTCCCGTATCGCAGGGATATGATTCGATACTGACTATCACCGATCATGACTGCAGCAAGGCCGTGATATTCATACCCTGTGTAGAGGAGATCACGTCCGAAGAGACTGCCGGATTATATGCCAGATACGTATTCCCGCGTTTCGGACTGCCTACTACTATCATCAGCGATAGGGACCCTCGGTTCGCAAGCAAATTCACAAGAGAACTGTGCAAGACTTTGGGAATCACCCAGAACATCTCGACAGCCTATCACCCATGAACGGACGGACAGCCCAAACGGACGGACAGCCCAAACGAACCAATCAATGGCTGGAACAATACCTGCGCTTCTGGGTTAACGAACAGCAGGACAACTGGTGCCACTATCTGCCAATGGCAGAATTCACGCACAACAACTGGCCACACGAGGCAACAAAGATGACACCTTTCGAACTCCTTATGGGGTACCACCCGCAGGCTGATTGGACCGATAAGCCCTCATCCATTCCCCACGTAACGACCCGCGCTAACCAATTAAAAGAAGCGTGACAACGGACACGGGACCTTATCGTGAAGGCGCAGCAATCATGGGTTCGCGCCAAGACAGCGCCCAGGTATCAAGTAGGGGACCAGGTGTGGCTAGAAGGACGTCATCTCCGGACTCATCAGCCAACCGCAAAATTAGCTGCAAGGCGCCATGGACCATTTTGTGTCATAAAGGTGATGTCACCTGTAAACTATCAACTGGAACTTCCCACGCAGTGGCAGATACACCCCGTATTCCATACCGACCTTCTCACGCCTTATCGTGAAACACCCATGCACGGACCTAATTACTCACGGCCCCCACCGGACTTGATCGATGGGGAAGAAGAATACGAGGTCGCGAAGATTCTAGACCACCGGCTCCATGGCAGAAGACGGAAATTGCAATACCTCGTGGCCTGGAAGGGGTATCCTGACTCCGACAATCAATGGGTTGATAAGGAAGATGTATTTGCCGAAGAAGCCGTGGCAGAGTACGAACAAGGGCGGCGAAAGGATAAAAGGCCCATCCAACGCGGCGAGTCCTCCCATCTCCCTTCCTCTCAAATATCATCTACCCACACTTCTCAACCACTTTACATGCCCTTCACACCCGATGCCTCCCTCTCGCAGCTCAACCAATACTACCATGGCACCCCCGAGAGGATTTTTGCCGTCGAGCTGGAAGAAGAGCGCACACAGGGCGCCCAAAGTGATACCAACCAAGCCGTCGTGGCTGAAGAAGACCGAGGGGGACGTGATACCCCCATCACCCGAGCTGAGTTCACAGCCGTCATCAAGCGATTTCCCGCTCAAGCCACCCCAGACAATGCCACCAGACTGGAAGACAACGATGGAGGTCCCCTCTGGGACATCCTCGACGCCGACGGTCTTCCCACCTCTCCGGTCCCTTTCACTACCCGCGAGATCCAACTTCTCGGGGACGCACTGGACCGAGGAGCCGAGATTCGTGCAGCTCGCGACAATAATGGACGGGCCGAGTCCCCACCTCTCCCAATACCTCCGAGGGTTGGGACCGACCAGGCCCTGGCAGGAGGTGGTAGCCGACTGGAGGGATCAACAGCTGCTGGAAGCGAAGGCCCGGAGGCAGGAGATGATGGCGAGGAGGGAGAGGTTGAGAGCGACGACGAGTGGTATTCAGATGCGCACGACTACATTTCCTACGGACGAGATGCTAACGCCTCACCCGACACCACTCCACACGCCCTCACCACCGCCGGCAACCCTGTCTACCGGGGAGACATTCGTCCCCAGCTCGACGACAGGGCCATCTCCACCGTCCGCGCCACTCATTGCCCACACGGGTTCAGGGTCAATCGAGGACCCGATTACGTTCACTTCCCCATCACCACCTCCGACGGCGTGACGCGCCCTGCCAAATATATCCAGGTCATCTTCGGACCTAACCCCATCGTCCTCGGGCTCATCGACGAGTCCGACCGCGTCTTCCCGAAACCATTGTACGCGCGCCCCCATCGCTTCGGGCCTCACGAGGAGCAACCCTCCTACTCGCGCGAGGATCTCATGATCCTCGACGGCGGATACGACGAGGTCCACCGCATCAACCATGCCCTTCGCGAATGCAAGAACGTTTCGCTCGTGGCAGAGGTCCAACGCTACCGCGCGGTTCGCTCCGCGGTCACCCGGATCGAGCAGCGCATGGGGGAGTTGGAGCAGGAGTGGGGACGGCTCAACACCGAGGAGCTGGGGGTAATACATCACATGGAGAACGCTAATCTGATGGACGAGGTGGAACGATGTATGGGAGGATGGATCAGGTTGGGCCAAGGTACGAGGAACTGGCCGCGGTCGACTTAGTTGCAACGTGGGCGTTGCCCCTTGAAAAGGGGGTGATGTTACGGTTGACCCTCGGACTTGCAGTATGTCATAGTGATATCGTGATTCGGAGTCTCGGACTCTTACTTACCAGTTGTGGCTATGGTAGTAAGTAGTAATTAGTCACGGACTTGTAGTCTCAGTCAGCACTCAGCGATCGCATGTGATTGCTGAGTGATTCCTAGGATCGGCGTAGTAGGGTTCAAGCTACTTACGCCATAGGATAGTTCCATTCAAAGAGGCGCTTTAAAGCCCTCGTGTAACTGTATAAGTAGTAGTCGGTGAAGACCAAGAAACGCCATCTTGGTCTTCTTCAATTGCCATTGATCTCCCACATCGTATACTCCACTCCCTTCTTGTCTCTTTCATCGTGGTGTGCAGTTGTCACCTTGTCCGGCACATACACCGGAAGGTTGAAGTCTACTTGGGCCAACGTGACTAGGAAGATCCGTTGCTAGCCCCGTCATCGTATTGAGGAAGTCGCCTCTACATTTGACTTGTGTTGCGATTACTGTCTTCTCGCCCAGAACCTAGTTCAAGTCGAACAAGCGCCAAGGCAAGGCGTAACAGATATCCTCCTTCTCCGTTGTAGTGAGTACTTTTGCAATGGTAGCTCGTTGCCTCATGACTCGCGGGTAGAGGGTACTTAAGACGATGGGCATTGCGTCTTCTCGTATGGTGGCATGTCGCCAGCTCATTTGCAGTTTGAAGGTGGCAAGCCAGGGGTACCCCATTACAACGTCTTCAGTCCCAATATCGGTTAACAAGAACCGCATCTGCTTGTGGATTCCTTTGGTTCGGACGTCTAGATCGATGAAGTGAGTGATCAGTCCCGATTTATTCTCCATATTGTCAATATTCCATATCTTTTTTGGTCGTTCCAATCACTGGATCCCAAGTCCCATTCATTTTGCAAATGCGGGACGTATGAAGTTGTCAGTGGCTCCGGAGTCCACTAGTGCTCTTATGTCAGCCATGGTGTAACTGGTACACACAGAAACTGGAATTCGCAAAGATCGATAGCGTGTAATAATAACCAAGTTACAATTGACTGCCCTCACCCAGGCTGTTGGGTTCAGGCATCCTGAAAACCCTCCTGTTTCCACAAATCTTGGAGGATTAAATCCTTTACTTCGTTGTCTTCTTCGGCCACCTTTGTCATCCAACTATGGGCCCTTTCTTGTGGAGTTTGTGCACGTGATGCACGGAGGGGTGCTTCTTCTGGCTCGTAGCGATCCGCCTTGGTTCGGCGGCTTGTGGAAGGTCCCAGATATGTAGAGCGTGATGCATTTTGTGAGCAGTAGCGACTGATATGGCCTTTTTTGCCACAAGTGTAACACGTCACCTCGGAAAAATCAGTTCGTCTCTGTCCTCATTGAAGGAATCCTCCTCTGGGAGGTTGAGGGGGGTTGTTGTTGCGGTAGTTGGCAAGGACTTCTTCAGCTCCAGCTAGCTGCCCCCTGGCCCTATCTGCAGATGTGTCCATGGCGTTAGGATCCCTTGTAAGGTTCCATGATGGGGCCCATCTTCCTTGCCCTCATGGGGTTCCTCGTCCTCGGTCCCTTTGTTCATTCCTTGGACAATATTGGTTGAGTCGGGCTTTCATATGAATGTACTGTTGTTGACGTTTCATAACCGCCATCTTCCAATCTTCAAATGTTTGCGGGTCATCCATGGTGAAGACTTTTTCATATAAGTCCTTTGGAAGCCCATTGGTGAAGAGATCGAGGGTGAGGGAGGAATCTAGACGATAGCCAGCTTGCTGTGCCAGGGTTTCAAAGGTGGTGACATACGTATCAATATCCCCACTGATCATCCGAACTCCTTTTCTCAGTGTCACCTATGCTTGCTCTTTTTCCAGGGTGTTTGAGAATCGCCTGTTGAAGGCGCTGATTACTTCTAGCCAAAGACGGGGGTCGTTGTCAGGAATCCCTCCGGTAACCTGTCGGTTGAGCCATCGGCTGGTGTGAGTGATCCACTCATTCACGTCCTTCCCCTGTATGTAGGTGAGGAAAAATATTGCACGTCGATATGTGTTCATCATGATGGGGTTGTTGTTATTGATTCCCCAGTACAGTTCCCATTGCGTGAGGAACTCTTCTGCTTTCTGTCTGTCACCTTTGAAGATTTTGGGGGCATTTCCTACTAATTTATCATTTGAGTGAGCGTGTCCCGGAGAGCCGGGTGGTGGTACTCCCCCGGTGCCCCCTGGTGGGCCTCCTCCTCCGCCTCCTGGTGGGCCTCCTCCTCCACCCCCGGGCGGACCTCCTCCTGGGAATCCTCCTCTTGGGGATCCCCCTGAGGGATCCGGTTGGTCGGGCCTGATAGCCCTCATGATGGCTGCATCATCAGCGTTGAGGGGTTGCCCTGTTGAGGGGTCTACTGGCATTTGTACTAGACTGCATGGTTCTTCGGTGATGGTGGTCATTGGTGGGAGTATGGTTATAGACTCAGCTTGTTCAATGAGGTTGACCTCTTCCTGATTCAACGGTGATGGAGATTGAGGTTGTTCGTTATCGGAAGCGTTCTCCGATACTTCGTGAGTGTTTTCGGAGTGACTCGCGTTGTCTTCTCTGTCAATGGGTCCCCAATCTGATCGTGGGATTACTTCGTCGCTGTATATATCGCAGCAATGATGAGGTCTTAATGGGGAGATAACCTGCCACCGGTGTCATGGTCGGGCCCACGGGCCGTCGGTAAGATTGAGATAATGGTCAAAGTAGTAGTTGAGACGTTCTGATGTGGTGTGAACTCTTACTTACCAGTTGTGGCTATGGTAGTAAGTAGTAATTAGTCACGGACTTCTTCATCAGTCAGCACTCAGCGATCGCATGTGATTGCTGAGTGATTCCTAGGATAGCGGTACTAGGGTTCGAGGTAGTATCGCTATAGGTCTATGTGTATTGGAGAGGCGCTTCAAAGCCCTCAAGTAACTGTATAAATAATAGCTGCGGAAGACCAAGACTCGCTATCTTGGTCTTCTTCGAGATTGCCTTATCACTTCGGATCCTCTTCATGAGTCTGCTATCTCTCCTTGTTATCTCGACTCATCACGTGGTGCTCCTTGTACTTCGACAAGTGGAGCGATATAGGCCGGTGTGACTTAGCAAACGTCTGCCGTGACCTTGTCTTTACATTGAGGAAGCACCTCTGCATTTGACTTCGACTTAGCGCTAACTCCGCCACCTTCTCCGTGCTTAAGTCAAGCACACGCTATAGGCAAAGCGTAACATTAAGACCAAGATAATGTCATTGTGGCGCGAGTAACTACCTGAGAACAGTGGGACATCGATGGATTCCACCCATACAACCTTTCACAACGAGGAAGTCGCAACGTCCCAGTCCGATATCTAAAGAACGCGTACTGGAGTAGTATCAGCGAAGGATATGTCATTGAGACACGACAAGGAGAACGCCCAGTTGAGTTTAGCTTCGACCATCTGTGTTGGTGTGCGGTCGATCACATCCTAGACCAGTGGCAGGTTATCGCTCCATTAAGACCTCATCTTCACTGTGATATATACGCCGACGAAGTAATCCCACGATCAGATTGGGGACCCATTGACGGAGAAGACAACGTGAGTCGCTCCGAAAACACTCATGAAGTATCAGAGGACGCTTCCGATAACGAACAAGCTCGATCTCCATCACCATTGAATCAGGAAGAGGTCAACCTTATTGAACAAGCTGAGTCCATAACCATACTCCCACCAATGACCACCATCACCGAAGAACCACGTAGTCTGGTACAAATGCCAGTAGATCCCTCAACGGGGCAACCCCTCAATGCTGATGACGCCGCCATCATGAGGGCCATTGGACCTGACCAACCGGATCCCCCAGGAGGATCCCCAAGGGGAGGATTCCCAGGAGGATTCCCAGGAGGAGGCCCGCCCAGAGGCGGAGGAGGAGGTCTGCCCGGAGGTGGAGGAGGAGGCCCACCAGGAGGCATCGGGAGAGTACCACCACCTGGCTCTCCGGGACACGCTCACTCAAATGACAAATTGGTAGGAAATGCCCCCAAAATCTTCAGAGGTGACAGACAGAAAGCAGAAGAATTCCTCATGCAATGGGAACTGTACTGGGGAATCAATAACAACAACCCCATCATGATGAACGCATATCGATGTGCAATATTTTTCCTCACCTACATACAGGGGAAGGACGTGAACGAGTGGATCACGCACATCAGCCGTTGGCTCAACCGACAAGTTACCAGAGGGATCCCTGACAATGATCCCCGTCTTTGGCTAGAAGTAATCAATGCCTTCAAAAGGCGATTCTCAAACACCCTGGAAAAAGAACAAGCACAAGCGACGTTGAGAAAAGGAGTCCGAATGATCAGTGGGGATATTGATACGTACGTCACCACCTTTGAAACCCTGGCACGGCAAGCTGGCTATCGCCTAGATTCTTCCCTCACCCTCGATCTTTTTACCAATGGGCTTCCAAAGGACTTGTATGAAAAAGTCTTCACCATGGATGACCTGCAAACATTTGAAGATTGGAAGACGGCGGTTATGAAACGTCAACAACAGTACATTCATATGAAGGCCCGGCTCGACCAGTATCGCCCAAGGAATGAACAAAGGGACCGAGGACGAGGGACCCCACAGGGGCAAGGAAGATGGGCCCCATCATGGAACCTTACAAGGGATCCTAACGCCATGGACACATCTGCAGATAGGGCCAGGGGGCAGCTAGCTGGGGCTGAGGAAATCTCTGCCAACTACCGCAACAACAATAACCCCCCTCAACCTCCCAGAGGAGGATTCCTCCAACGAGGACAAAGACGAACTGATCTTTCCGAGGTGACGTGTTACACTTGTGGAAAAAAGGGCCATATCAGCCGCTATTGCTCACAAAACACATCACATTCTACATATCTGGGACCTTCCACAAGCCGCCGAACCAAGGCGGATCGCTACGAGCCAGAAGAAGCACCCCTCCGCACATCACGTGCACAAACTCCACAAGAAAGGGCCCACAGCTGGATGACGAAAGTGGCCGAAGAAGACAACGAAGTAAGGGATCTAATCCTCCAAGACTTGTGGAAGCAGGAGGGTTTTCAGGATGCCTGAACCCAATGGCCTGGGTGAGGGCAGTCAATTGTAACTTAGTTATCATTACGTGCTATCAATCTTTGCGAATTCCAGTTTCTGTGCGTACCAGTTACACCATGGCCGACATAAGAGCATTAGTGGACTCAGGAGCCACTGACAACTTCATACGTCCCGCATTTGCAAAATGAATGGGACTTGGGATCCAGTGATTGGAACGACCAAAAAAGATATGGAATATTGACAATATGGAGAATAAATCGGGACTAATCACCCACTATATCGACCTAGACATTCAAACCAAAGGGATCCACAAGCAGATGAGGTTCTTGTTAACCGACATTGGGACTGAAGACGTCATAATGGGGTATCCCTGGCTTGCCACCTTCAAACCACAAATGAGCTGGCGACATGCCACCATATGAGAAGACGCAATGCCTATAGTATTAAGTACCCTTTACCCATGACTCATGAGGCAATGAGCTACCATTGCAAAACTACTCACTACGACGGAGAAAGAGGATATCCTGGATCAATAAACCGAAGATGCGGACGTGTACCATCGAACTACTGCCACGGAACTTGCCATCCAAGCACAGCAGTACACCGTAAAAGCTGAGTTGCCTTCAGAGTACTCAGATTTTGGTAGACTGTTTAATGAAGAAGCATCATTTCGTTTTCCACCACCCCAGGCATGGGACCACGAAATTACATTCAAAAAGGGGGCCCCCAAAGCAATAGATTGCAAAATCTACCCCCTTACGCAGGAAGAAGACAAAGCCCTTCAAACTTTTCTTGACAAACAGCTGGCAAAGGGCTATATACGCCCCTCAAAGTCACCATATGCATCACCATTCTTCTTCGTCAAAAAGAAAGATGGCAAACTACAGCCGGTTCAGGATTACCAAAAAATTAACCAGTTCACCATCCGCAACCAATATCCTCTACCTCTTATCTCCAATCTCATCACTGACCTCAGCAACGCACACATATATACCAAACTTGACGTCCGATGGGGGTATAACAACGTCCGTATCCGTGCAGGCGACGAAGAGAAAGCGGCGTTCAAAACCAAGTACAGTCTTTTCAAGCCTACTGTTATGTTCTTCGGGCTTACCAACTCTCCCGCTACTTTCCAAACAATGATGAATCACATCTGTCGTGACATCATCGACAAACACGAGTGACACGGAACGGTCATCCGTGTCTACATGGACGATATTGGCATCGCCACTCGCACCGGTCATTCACTCACTGACCACATTGCAGCCGTCCGCGATGTTCTCCACGTCTCCGCCCAACACGACCTTTATTACAAACTCGAGAAATGCCTCTTCCATGTGCCCCGTATGGATTACCTGGGGGTAATCCTTGAAAAGGGGGTGACACGCATGGACCCCATCAAAATTTCGGGCATCAAAGACTGGCCAACACCAACCAAAGTCAAAGACGTTCGCTCATTCCTAGGCTTTTGCAATTTCTACCGCACTTTCATCCGAAACTTTTCACATCACGCAAAACCCTTGAATCAACTAACCAAGAAAGGAGCTGAATGGCAATGGACGAGAACAGAACATGACGCATTCAATAAACTCAAAGAACTTGTTACGTCGGAACCAGTATTGGCACACCCACAGCTGAGTGAACCATTCGAACTAGAGGTTGATGCCTCAGGGTTTGCAATAGGAGCCATACTACTACAACGGAAGGACGACGGAAAAAGACACCCCATTGGCTATTTTTCCACTACACTTAACGAAGCAGAACAAAACTACGACATCTACAACCTGGAGTTGCTAGCCATTGTCAAGGCCTTTTGTCACTGGTGACCAATGCTCGCGGGATCGCCACACCGCACGAAAGTCTTCTCAGATCACATGAACCTGCAATACTGGAGAAGCCCCCAAAAGATCAGCCGGAGAGTGGCAAGGGAGGTATTGGAACTTTCGGAATACGACTTCAAAATTCACCATATCAAGGGGACTGCCAACGGCAGAGCGGATGCACTATCTCGGCGACCAGACTATGATCAAGGGGACGCAGACAATGAAGGGATCACGGTTCTACCCGATAATCTCTTCGCACGAGCTATGGACACAACCATGACGATCAATGATGGGCTGACAACATCACCACAGGATGAAAACGTACTACGTCCATGGGTGGATGGGCATCACCTCAAGAAAATACGAAACACCTGGTATAAGGATGGGAGAGAAGTAATAACGGGGGGATTACCACAAAAGAGAAGTATCATTTGCACTCACCACGACCCACCAGCTTACGGACACCCAGGGATCAAAAGGACAATACGACTTACGGAACAGCATTACTGGTGGCCCAATCTCCAAAACGACATACAAGACTACATGAAAGGGTGCGCCGAATGTCAGTGAATAAAGATCAACACCTGACCAACTCGCGCACCTTTGGAGCCAATTTACCCTCAGCCAGACGCAACGCCATTTGAAGTAATTGCCCTTGATTTCATTACCAAGCTTCCCCTATCGGAGGGATACGATTCAATACTCACCATCACCGACCATGACTACAGCAAAGTATCCATATTCATCCTGTGTAACAAGGAGATCACGGTGGAAGAGGTGGCGGGGCTCTATGCGAGATACGTCTTTTCACGTTTTGGCCTCCCCTCAGTTCTTATAAGCGATAGAGACCCTCGATTTGCAAGCAAATTCACGAGGGAATTATGCCGCACTCTGGGCATCACACAGAACATCTCCACCGCTTATCATCCCCGAACAGACGGGCAGTCCTGTTATGACACTGCCTAATTTAATCCCCTCCCTCATTCGCCTTAGGACACGTGATAACCTTTTACTTTCACATCACGTGGTCGTTCTCATGCGAGTCATGGTGACTTGCTACTTGTTTGGTTCTATAAGAGTCATGGTGACTCTTTACTGATATTCCCTTGTGAGTCATGACGACTCTTGCCCGTTGCGAAGGGGCTACTGTTTCGGACATATCAGTTTCACTTATATCTAGTGTTTCACATCTTACATGTGATTACTGCGAGCTGCGCTCCGCAGTTCCTATTGTTTCTTTAGTGATTGCTCGATGACTCGATCCTAGGATGCCATTATCATTCTATCCTAGGATACCTCTTTACTTTACTATAAATACAGGCTCACCAGGTAGTAGTAGCCTTAGACTTGACTTTTTGTATCCTACGGTACTCGAGCAATCGAAGACTGTGAATACTCCATCTCTCACCGAACTCCCCTCTCACTGAAGAATCCTAAGTTCCACTATTGGCTTAGGCTGACTCTTCAACTCGTACATCTTCACTGAAGTTCCTCCTCGGAACTTCCCTTGACAACCAGAACCAGACCCCTTAGTGCAGCGTCCCTGTAGATCGACTTAACCCACGTCGGGTGAACGTCCCTACCGTGACGTAACATTAAGTCAAGTCTATCGAACCTACAACCACTCTGGCTAAGGGACGAAGAATTTCCGAATCCCGATCAGTCCTCGGATTCAAACCGTTTCCCATCGAGAGGAGAACAGAAGACGAAGTTCCTGGCCACGTAAAAGGAGCAGCCCTTTGGCAGGAAATCGACGGCGAAGAAGGTTATTGGGTATACGACATACTCAGTGCAGCATACCTAGCCATCGAATACGAAGAAAGTACCGAGCAGTGGTACTTCATACAGCAAGACAGCAGGACTAGGCGTTGGACAGCTACTCAACCAGTCCCCTCCCTGTATAACCTGGGAAGAAGATCGATCAGACCAACGACAGTATCAGCGATTCCACCAGACGATACACCGTTGAAGGCAGGCCAGCATACCGTGCCAACCGCTAAGAGACGTAATACAAAAAGTTCTCCAATGGCAACACAGACGACCACTACAGCTGCAACCGCAACAACGACGGCTGTCCCCCCATCCACAATACAAACATTCTTCACGAAGGGGACAGGAACAGGAAGCGGAAACCCCCCTGCTAGCACTATGGCAGCAGGAAGTGGTCCCTCCGGAGGTGGGCCCCCAGGACCACCAGGAGGAAGCGGACCGCCAGGAGGTGGCCCCCCAGCAGGTGGGGGCGCACCTGGAGGCGGAGGTGCCCCAGTAGGCGGAGGCGCGCCCGGAGGTGGAGGACCCCCTCCCGGTGGCGCCCCTATTGGAGGCGGGGCAGGTGCCGGCCCAGGCCCAGGAGCGGCAAACGGCAAACTTGGAGGAAACCCCCCAACCGACTTTGATGGTACCCGATCGCTTGCGGACCAATTCATGCAGGAATTCAACCTGTATCAAATCACGAATTTGGACGCTGAACAAATGGCGATACCTATGAAACGAGCGGCCCTGCTACTCGGTTTCATAAAAGGACCAAACGTAAAGGACTGGGTCAAGAGATGGACCAACTGGATCCTTGCGGAAATGAACAACGGAAGACTCCCAAATGACGAATTCTATTGGACAGCAGTGTCTCAAGGCTTCGAACAAGCATTCCAGGATACGGGAGCAAGGGAACGGGCAGAAGATAAGCTGCGCCACCTCTCATTTATACCAAATGAGGTGGATGCATTTATCGCCCAGTTTGAATCCCTTGCCGCAGAAGCAACGTATCCATTGGATGCTCAGTCAACACTCTCCTTATTCGCATCAAAACTTCCTTACCGCATGATGGACCACGTCTATAAGGTGGTACGTCCTCTGGATTTCAGAGGATGGGCCGACGGAGTGCGCCAGTACCACTCAGACAACACCGCAGTCCAGAATATTCGGGGGATTAACGAAGAAACTCCAAGGAAGAAGGGAGCAGGAAAGATGAACCCCGCCCAATTGGCGAAGATGCTGGGCATTAAAATGCCAGCCCCTGCTCCAGATGCAATGGACACACGCGCTGACCGTTCCCGTTCCAACTACAACAAGGGAACCCGAGGAAGAACGGCAGCGACCACTGCAAAAGAGAAACCGGACATTGAAGTCCAGAAGAAAGAAGGCCGTTGCTACACATGCAACAAACAAGGACACCTCTCCCGCAACTGTCCAGATAAGCAAAAGGACAAGAAACCACCTCAGAAGGCTCGCAAGGCCAAGGCCGAAGAAAGCGAAGCAGAGGAAGAATCGGAAGAAGAGTCCGAAACTGGATCCACCCCTACTGATGTGCGATCTTCCCTCATCAAAAGCCTCTCAACCAAAGAGAAATACGCAATGATCAAAGAGGCTTGGGTAGAAGAGCACGGGGAGGATTTTTAAAACGCACAAACCTAGCGGCCATGGCGCGTGCGTTACAGTTTAAGGATGTGTTTGTTTGTAAATATCGAAGTCTCCAAATCCCAACTCTGATACAAACTTCACATACAACGGCCGAAAGAAAAGTTCTCGTGGATTCAGGAGCCACGGACAACTTTATCGACTTCAAGCTCCTGAAAAGAATGAAGATTGGCAAACTAAAGCTGCCACGACCCCGCATTGTGTGGAACATTGACGGGACCCAGAATAAGTCAGGGATCATCAAGTACTACGTTGACCTGCAAGTCCGGACTGGGGAGAAGAAACAGAACATGAGATTCCTCGTCACAAATCTAGGAGATGACGAGATGGTGTTAGGGTACCCGTGGCTCGCTGCCTTCCAGCCATTGATCGATTGGAGAAGCGCGACCCTTGATGAAAGCATGCAACCACTTGTCATCAAGACCCTTTCATATACAACGGATGCAGAAGTGATCCGCATACGAGATGCGTGGATCAAGAAGGCTGCATCATTATGCACCCCTGGGGAAGAACTCTTTGTCCACCGAATGGATGAAGAAATCCTCAAAAGAAGCTCGACGTCAACCGAAATGGCAGTAAAGGCGCTGCCAAAAGAAGAGAAAACCTGGGACCAGGTAGTCCCGAAACACTACCATAAATGGAAGAAGGTCTTTTCCGAAGAAGAGGCGAAGCGATACCCGGAACACCAACCATGGGATATTGCTATTGATTTTACAGAGGACGCCCCGAAAACCCTAGATTGCAAAATATACCCGTTATCTAAAGGAGAGCAAGAAAAGCTCGACGAATACATCAAAGATAACTTGGACAAGGGTTATATACGTCCATCAAAATCACAATACTCGTCACCATTCTTCTTTGTTGGAAAGAAAGATGGAAAACTTCGTCCAGTAGTGGACTACCGAAAACTGAACTCCTTCACAATCCCCGACCGATACCCATTGCCTTTGATACAGGAACTAGTGGATAAGGTGAAGGATGCCAGGTTGTTCACCAAGATGGACGTGCGAGCAGGATATAACAACATTCGCTTCCGAGAAGGCGACGAACCAAAGGCCGCTTTCAAAACGAACCTAGGACTGTTTGAACCAACAGTAATGCCATTTGGACTGAAAAATGCCCCCGCAGTGTTCCAACGAATGATGAATACGCAGTTTAATGACCTAACAGCAACTGGTCAAGTAATCATCTACATGGACGACATCCTTATAGCAACAAAGAAGGATGAAGAAGAACACCGCAAGTTGGTTAACAAAGTTCTTGAACGCCTTCAAAAGCTGGACCTATATTTGAAGCCCAGCAAGTGCCTCTTTGAAGTAGAGCGCATCGAATTTCTAGGAGTAATCCTAGAAAAAGGAACCGTTACTATGGATCCAGTTAAAGTCGCTGGAGTCGCTGATTGGAAAGTACCGAAAACCACGAAAGACATTCGGGCTTTCCTTGGATTCTGCAACTTCTATAGACGATTTATCCGTGGTTTTTCCTTTATTGCGAAGGCACTGAACGACCAACTGAAGAAAGGCGTTCAATGGAACTGGGGACCAAAGGAAGAAAGCGCGTTTGAAACGCTAAAGAAGCGAATATGTGAAGAACCGGTTTTGATACAACCGGACCAGAAGAAACCATTCGAAGTAGAAGTTGACGCGTCAAACTATGCAATGGGAGCCGTCCTAATGCAACGAAACGAACAAGGAGTGCTCCACCCGGTAGCATTCTTTTCAAAAACCATGAACGATGCCCAAAGAAACTACGACGTATATAACAAGGAGCTTCTAGCCCTTGTGGAAATGTTTCGGCATTGGAGACATTTCCTGCACCAGCCGGCGTTCAAAGTAAAGGTGCATACAGATCACGCCAACCTATTGTACTGGAAGAACCCAGGAGACCACAATAGAAGGGTGGCAAGATGGCACGCGGAACTCATGGAATACGACTTCGAATTGGTCCATATAGCCGGGAAGAAGAATGGTCGGGCGGACACGTTGTCAAGACGCCCGGACTACGAACACGGCGAAGAAGACAATAAGGCATTGGTGGTCCTACCCCCTGCCTTATTCAGCTTCGCCAGAATGATGGGGTCAGAATATTATAACCCCAGCAACCAGAAGGAAAGGGAGCACTATAGTGCAACGGTAAAACATAGCAAATACCAATCCCTTCAAGACCAGGTGGAAAAGGACCAGCAAACGAACAAGAGGAGCCAGGAAGTGCTCAAGAAATGGTCAAACACCTATGTTCTCACCAAACTAGTCGGAATTTGGTGGAAGATTGAAAACGATACAGACCGGATCGTCGTTGCCGGAGACAACGATCTGAAGAGGGGGGTAATTCACTTTTACCACGATACCCCATCAGCCGGACACCCAGGAATCACAAACACGTACGCCCTGGCAAAACGGGACTTCTGGTGGCCAAAGATGAAAGAAGATGTGGAGCAATACGTAAAGGGATGCGCAGCGTGCCAAGCAAATAAAATCAACACGCAGCCACTAAAACCAGCTATGATCCCTATTGCTCCAGAAAACTCTTTGCCATTCGAGACAGTCGCCATGGACTTCATCACGAAGTTGCCAATGTCGGGCAAATACGACACGATCCTCACAGTTACGGATCATGATTGCAGTAAAGCGGCGGTATTCATACCCTGCCAAGAGACAATTACTGCGGAAGGGGTAGCAGAACTCTACCTGAAACACGTGTACACCCGATTCGGTGCCCCGAAGAAGATTATCTCTGACCGAGATACCCGATTTACGTCACACTTCGCCAAAGGCCTGTGCGAAGCACTGAAGATACACCAAAACATCAGCACAGCGTACCACCCCAGAACTGATGGCCAGTCAGAAAGGACAAACCAATGGCTCGAACAGTATCTTCGATTTTGGTGCGATGAAAGGCAAGACGATTGGCACAAGTACCTGCCAATGGTGGAATTTGCGCATAACCAATGGCCGAACTCCACCACCCGAAAGACCCCCTACGAAATGCTCATAGGGTACACACCGAGACTGGAATTTGGAACGAAAAGCAAAGTCCCCTCGGTGGAAGAAAGGCTCACAGCCATAGAAAAGGCGCGAACAGACGGCCATGAAAATATCATCAAAGCGCAGAAGATGATGGCCATTGCGCACCAAGGGAACAAGAAGTTCCAACCGTACAAAGAGGGAGATCAAGTGTGGATCGAGGGAACCAACTTGAAGACCCTGTACCCAGCGGCTAAACTCGGGCCGAAGCGGCACGGACCCTTCAAAGTAATGAAACAGCTATCAGAAGCGGTGTACCGCGTGGAACTGCCAAGACAGTGGAAGATTCATAACGTGTTTCACGCGAACCTTCTTACACCTTATAAGGAAACGGAGTTCCATGGGCCGAACTACACCCGGCCGCCACCTGATATCATCAACGAAGAACCCGAGTACGAAGTCGAGAAGATTCTAGATGCGCAGCAACGTGGGAAAGGGCGCAAGCTCTACTACCTAATCAAGTGGAAAGGCTATCCCACGAGTGACAGTTCGTGGGAGAAAGCAGAAGATGTCCATGCGGACCAACTGATTGCGGAGTTTAAAGCCAGGAAGGGGACAAACAAGTCAAAAGCCCGTAAAACATATATAAGATGGGCCAAAACGACAGAGGAACAAAATCCCCCTCCTCACTCTGATTTCAATCCTCATACGATATCCGCTACCTCTGCTCCCACCAGCATTGTACCAACACTCCCTGCCTCATCACCTCCCATCATAGCTCCTCCATCTCATCCCAGTCATAAGCCATGCACTCTTTTCAAATCCCCAGCTATGACTTGCGTCTCTACTCAGAAGCCCTCAAAGACGAAGAGGCACCCACCTGTCATCGTACCTTGGCGCGACGCGCATATTCGATCACAGGCTGTCCAGCCTACAGCACGAACAAAATTCACAACCCCACCTTTGAACGACTCAGGAATGGAGCCAGGCGTTCACTTAAGAAGGCTTCCATTGCCGCCGGTCACAAGTACTGCAATTGGTGTGGGCGCGAATTTCCAGACCACATACGCTGGAGGATGGGACGACAAGAAGAGTGGGAGATGTGTTACTGTTGAAGACAGTAACGTAGGAGAGGGACGTCCAGCCTCAAAACACAAGAACCAAGACACTAATAGCCGCAGCAAAGAGAGGTGCTACCCATCAGCTGGCCTACTAGTGGAAGCAAGCCGACGTACTGGCTTCCTTCACCCCCTCGCCAACAGGTCCTGGAGACTCCACCAGAAATTGGTGATGCCAATCGAAATTTGGGTCACCACGGAGGTCAAAAAGGAAGAGGGAGGGGGACCACCCAGAAGAACAAACATTGAGGCTGGGACGACGACGACAGAGGGAGAGAAGATGAAGAAAGAAATTGCCAAGGAAGGCAAGAAGAAGAAGAGACTCGGGAAGGAGTCGAAGACCCTCGATTGGATCAAGGGGGTCTTTCGGTTTGGCAAAGCCGAGGCGACTTTGCGCTTGAAAGGGGGGCTGTGTTATGACACTGCCTAATTTAATCCCCTCCCTCATTCGCCTTAGGACACGTGATAACCTTTTACTTTCACATCACGTGGTCGTTCTCATGCGAGTCATGGTGACTTGCTACTTGTTTGGTTCTATAAGAGTCATGGTGACTCTTTACTGATATTCCCTTGTGAGTCATGACGACTCTTGCCCGTTGCGAAGGGGCTACTGTTTCGGACATATCAGTTTCACTTATATCTAGTGTTTCACATCTTACATGTGATTACTGCGAGCTGCGCTCCGCAGTTCCTATTGTTTCTTTAGTGATTGCTCGATGACTCGATCCTAGGATGCCATTATCATTCTATCCTAGGATACCTCTTTACTTTACTATAAATACAGGCTCACCAGGTAGTAGTAGCCTTAGACTTGACTTTTTGTATCCTACGGTACTCGAGCAATCGAAGACTGTGAATACTCCATCTCTCACCGAACTCCCCTCTCACTGAAGAATCCTAAGTTCCACTATTGGCTTAGGCTGACTCTTCAACTCGTACATCTTCACTGAAGTTCCTCCTCGGAACTTCCCTTGACAACCAGAACCAGACCCCTTAGTGCAGCGTCCCTGTAGATCGACTTAACCCACGTCGGGTGAACGTCCCTACCGTGACGTAACAAGTCCGAACGAACCAATCAGTGGCTTGAACAATATCTACAGTTCTGGGCCAACGAGCGTCAAGATAACTGGAGCACCTATCTACCATTGGTGGAATTTGCGCATAACAGCTGGCCCCATGAATACACACGCAAATCCCCTTTCAAACTCCTGATGGGATACGCCCCGCAAGCCAATTGGACCGATAAGCCTTCCCCTCTCCCACAAGTCACGATACGCACTGATCAACTAAAGGAGATACGGCGTAGGGCGCAAGAGCTTATCATACAGGCACAAAAGTCATGGGTTCGGAACAAAGAAACACCACATTATCGTGTGGGAGATCAGGTGTGGCTAGAAGGACGCCACCTCCGCACTCATCAACCAACCACGAAATTAGCGGCGTGATGGCATGGACCCTTTAGGATCACAAAGGTGATGTCCCCCATCAACTATCAGCTCCAACTTCCCACGCAGTGGCAGATCCACCCAGTATTCCACACCGACCTTCTCACACCTTATCGCGAGACACCCACGCACAGACCCAATTACACGTGACCACCTCTGGACCTGGTAGAAGGAGAAGAGGAATACGAAGTCGAGAAGATCCTAGACCACCGGCAATTCGGCAGGAAGCGAAAGAAGCAATACCTTGTGTCCTGGAATGGATATCTGGACTCGGACAATCAGTGGGTCAATAAGGAAGATATCTTTGCCGATGAAGCCGTGGCGGAGTACGAACAGTCACTGGCAGTGCATATAAGGCGAGCAACCATCCGCTGTACTCCCCATCCTTCACCATCTTCCACTCCTCACTCCATCCACTACATGCACCCCACTGCCAATGCCACCCTCTCGAAAGTCCTCGCATACTACCAAGGAACCCCTGAGCGGGTTTTTGCGGCTGAGCTGGAAGAAGAGCGCGCATCTCTTGGAAGAGAAAGTCCCGACCAAGCCGTCATGGCTGAAGCAGACCGAGGGGGACGTGAGACCCCCATCACCAGAGCTGAGTTGTCAGCAGTCATCGAGCAATTCCCTGCTCAGGCCACCACCAGCAATGCAGCCCGTCTTTCCAACGACGATGGAGTCCCCATGTGGACTACCATTGTCAGTGACCGGGAACTCACCAGTGAGAACCCCATTACCGCCGACAAGCTCCACCTCCTCGACGGCGCACTGGACGGAGGTGCCCAAATTCGAGAGGCTCGCGACCCTGATGCACGGGCCGAGCCCGCACCTCTCCCAATACCTCCGCGAATTTGGACCAACAAAGCCATGGAGGGAAGTAGTGGTAGAATGGCGGGTCAACAATTGCTGGAAGCGAAGAGCCGGAGACAGGAGATGCAGCGGAGGAGGGAGAGGATTCGACAGATAGTGGAGAGCTCTGGTACCCAGCTGAGCATGACCACATCTCCTACAGACGAGATGCTGACGCCCCAAGTAACACCACACCGCACACCCTCACCACTGACGGTACCCCCATGTACCGAGGTGATATCCGTCCACAGCTTGCCGACCGAGCTGTCTCATCCGTCGCCTCTGCCCGTTGTCCATACGGGTTCCGGGTCAACCGAGGACCCGATTACGTTCCCTTCTTCATCACCACCCCCAACGGCGTGATGTGCCCAGCCAAATACATCCAGGTCATCTTTGGACCTGACCCCCTCGTCCTGGGGCTCATCGATGAGTCCGACAAGGTGTTCCCAAAACCCTTGTATGCCACGACAGAACCCCTATGCCCCGGCGAGGAGAAGGCGGTGTACGCCAGGGAGGACCTCGTCATCCTCGATGGCGGGTACGACAAACGGGCCCGCATTAACCGCGCCCTCCATGAATGCAAGGACATCTCCCTTATGGCGGAGGTACACCGCTACAGGGCACTGGGGGGTATCGTGGAGTGGCTGGAGCTCCGCATGGCCAAGTTGGAGCAAGAGTGGGGTCGGGTCACAGTGGCACGTAACGCCTGTATTCGATGCCTCAAATTCGCTAACACTATGAGCCGGATTGAGGAGTGCATGGGTGGATGGGTCGGGGTCGGACAGGGTCATAGGAACTGGGTGAGCTTCCCTTTTCGCAACGTGGGCGTCGCCCCTTGAAAAGGGGGTGATGTCACGGTCGGGCCCACAGGCCGTCGGTAAGATTGAGATAACGGTCGAAGTAGTAGTTGAGACGTTCTGATGTGGTGTGGACTCTTACTTACCAGTTGTGGCTATGGTAGTAAGTAGTAATTAGTCACGGACTTCTTCATCAGTCAGCACTCAGCGATCGCATATGATTGCTGAGTGATTCCTAGGATAGTGGTACTAGGGTTCGAGGTAGTATCGCTATAGGTCTACGTGTATTGAAGAGGCGCTTCAAAGCCCTCAAGTAACTGTATAAATAATAGCTGCGGAAGACCAAGACTCGCTATCTTGGTCTTCTTCGAGATTGCCTTATCACTTCGGATCCTCTTCATGAGTCTGCTATCTCTCCTTGTTATCTCGACTCATCACATGGTGCTCCTTGTACTTCGACAAGTGGAGCGATATAGGCCAGTGTGACTTAGCAAACGTCTGCCGTGACCTTGTCTTTGCATTGAGGAAGCACCTCTGCATTTGACTTCGACTTAGCGCTAACTCTGCCACCTTCTCCGTGCTTAAGTCAAGCACACGCTATAGGCAAAGCGTAACAACCGGTCTAGGATGTGATCGACTGCGCACCAACACAGACAGTCGAATCTAAACTCAACTGGGCATTCCCCTCGTCATGTCTCGATGATGTATCCTTCGCTGACACTACTCCAGTATGCGTTCTTCAGATATCGGACTGGGACGTTGCGACTTCCTCATCATGATAGGTTATATGGGTGGAATCTGTCGATATCCCACTGTTCTCTGGTAGTTACTCTCGCCACGATGACGTTATCTTGGTCTTAATGTTACGCTTTGCCTGTAGCGTGTGCTTGACTTAAGCACAAAGGAGGTGGCGGAGTTAGTGCTTGGTCGAAGTCAAATGCAGAGGCGCTTCCCTCAATGCAAAGACGAGGTCATGGCGGACGTTTGCTAAGTTACACCGGCCTATACTGCTCTACTTGTCGAAGTACAAGGAGCACCACGTGATGAGTCGAGATGACGAAGAGAGAGATCACGCTTGCAAAGAGAACTCAAAGTGATAAGGCAATCTCGAAGAAGACCAAGATAACAAGTCTTGGTCTTCCGCAGCTTGTATTTGTACAGTTACATGAGGGCTTTGAAGTGCCTCTTCAATACATGTGGACCTATAGCGATACTACCTCGAACCCTAGTACCGCGATCCTAGGAATCACTCAGCAATCACATGCGATTGCTGAGTGCTGACTGATGAAGAAGTCCATGACTAATTACTACTTACTACCGTAGCCACAACCGGTAAGTAAGAGTCCATGCCTCATCCGAACACCTCGACGACTACTTCAACTGTTACTTTAATCTTACCGACGGCCCACGGGCCTGACCGTGACAAGATGGAAGTGTTAGTGATGGTTGTAGTGGGAGAGAATGGAGTATCATCGTGGGTCCTCCCACTCCTTATAAGCATTTGTGAAGCAGTCTTTGAACTTTGGTACTCCGCAAGGGCTTCATCGGCGAATAGATCTTCCCGGTTGACCCACTGATTTTCCGAGTCAGGGTAACCCTTCCATTTGACCAGGTATTGCTTCTTCCGCCCTCTGCCAAAGTGCCACTCATCTAGAACTTTCTCGATTTCATATTCTTCTTCTCCGTCTACCAAATCGGGTGGTGGCTGCTGGTAGTTTTTCCCATGAAGTGGGGTCTCGTGGTACTTGGTGAGAAGATCCACATGGAACACTATGTGAATTTTCCATTGCGGGGGAAGGTTGAGCCGGTAGTTGACAGGAGACATCACCTGTTCTATGACAAAGGGTCCGTGTCTTCGGGGCATGAGTTTCGCCGTTGGTTGATGAGTGCATAAGTGGTGTCCTTCTAGCCACATGAGGTCTCCCTGTTGGAACTTCAGACCATTCTTGGCCTTGACCCATGACTGCTGCGCTTTTACAATCAGTTCCTGAGTGTGTTTCCATGCTTCTCGGAACTGTTCTGCCCTGAGTGTCACTTGGGGAATGGGTGATGGTTTATCCGTCCAATCAGCCCATGGATTATACCCCATGAGGAGGTTGAAGGGGGATTTCCGTGTGTATTCATGTGGCCAATTATTATGTGCAAACTCCGCGAGTGGCAGGTATCTGCACCAATTGTCCTGCCTCTCATTTGCCCAGAAATGGAGGTACTGTTCTACCCATTGGTTCGTTCTTTCGGATTGTCCGTCCATTCATGGGTGGTATGTGGTGAAGATGTTCTGTTGGATACCTAGTACTCTGCACAATTCTCTAGTGAAGCAACTGGCGAATCGCAGATCTCGATCACTTATTATTTTTGAGGGGAGTCCGAACCATGTGAAGACGTGTTTCAAATACAAGGCCGCGACCTCCTCCGCACCGATTTCTTCATTACAGGGTATGAACACCACGGCCTTGCTGCAATCATGGTCCGTTATGGTCAGTATGGTGTCATACCCTTGTGAACGTGGTAACTTAATTATGAAGTCGAGTGATATTGTTTCGAAGGGTAGTGCTTCCGGTTTAGGGTAGATGGGGTTTAGAGGGGCTTTGTTGCGTCCGTGTTGTACTTTGATGTGTTGACATTTGGCGCATCCTTTAACGTATTCCAGGGCATCTTTGGCCATTCCGGGCCACCAGTAAGCACGTCCTACCAGTTGTGCCGTTCATTTAATGCCTGGATGCCCATGAGCCAGTAGGTCATGATGATCATGGAGTATACGTCGCTTATTATGCACTCCTCCGGTGACCACTCGTCATCCGTCTTTGTACCATGTGCCTTCTATTTTCTTAAGTTGGTGAGCATCTACCCATGGCGTGAGAACCACTTCTCTTTGTTCATATACTGGGTCTGGTAATGTGGCGTTGTTCGGTGTGAGGTTGTCCTTATTCGTCTGTATCTGTTCAATTTGGGCACCCCTTACGAACATTTTGTCCGGTAGTACTGTGATGTCCCGGTTGTCTTCCTCTCCTTGGTCGTAATCTGGTTGTCTTGACAAGGCATCTGCTCTTCCATTCGCTGATCCTTTGATATGGTGAATTTCGAAGTCATATTCCAATAGTTCGAGTACTTCCCTGGCGACTCGTTGACTTATCTTTTGGGGACTTCTCCAGTATTGTAGGTTCATGTGATTGGAGAAAACTTTCGTTTTGTGTGGTGATCCTGCCAGTAGTGGTCGCCAGTGTCAGAAAGCCCTCACAATTGCTAGTAATTCCAAGTTGTAAATGTCGTAATTCCTTTCAGCTTCGTTGAGGGTAGTGGAGAAGTAGCTGATTGGGTGTCGTTTGCCATCATCTTGTCATTGTAGTAGCACTGCTCCAATTGCAAACCCTGATGCATCGACTTCTAATTCGAATGGTTTACTCAACTGTGGGTGTGCCAATACTAGTTCCGAGGTGACAAGTCCTTTTAGCTTGTTGAATGCATCGTGTTCCATTACCGTCCATTTCCAGTCAGCTCCTTTCTTTGTCAATTGGTTCAGTGGCTTTGCGTGATGTGAAAAGTTTCGAATAAATGCGCGATAGAAATTGCAGAAGCCCAAAAATGATCGAACGTCCTTGACTTTTGTAGGGGTTGGCCAATCTTTGATACCGGAAATTTTGACGGGGTCCATGTGTGTCACCCCCTTTTCAAGGATTACCCCCAGGTAATCCATCCAAGGTGCATGGAACAAACACTTCTCTAGTTTGTAGTAGAGATCATGTTTCGCCGAGATCTCCAATATGTCTCGGACTGCCGCTATGTGGTCCGTCATGTTATGTTCTACCCTTGTTGCTATACCAATGTCGTCCATATATACCCGTATTGTAGTTCCCCATAGTTCGTGTTTTGCTATGACGTCTCAACATATGTGGTTCATCATAGTCTGAAATGTCACTGGTGAGTTGGTTAGTCCAAAGAACATGATGGTGGGTTTGAATAGTCCATATCTTGTTTTGAAGGCGGCCTTCTCTTTGTCTCCCTCTTTAATATGTATGTTGTTGTAGCCCCATCGTACATCGAGTTTGGTATAGATGTGGGCATTACTGAGATCTGTGATCAGGTTGGATATGAGAGGTAGGGGGTATTGGTTGCATATTGTGAAGGCGTTGATCCATCGATAGTCTTGCACCGGTCGTAACTTACCATCTTTCTTCTTGACGAAGAAGAATGGTGATGCGTATGGGGATTTTGAAGGTTGTATGTATCCTTTGCCGAGTTGTTCCATTAGAAAAGCCTTGAGGGCTATATCTTCTTCTTGTGTCAGTGGGTAGACCTTGCAGTCTATGGCTTCGGGAGTTCCTTTCTTGAATTGTATCTCATGGTCCCATACACGGGCCGGTGGGAATTGGTGTGATGCTTCTTCATTGAATAATTGGTGGTATTTGGTATAACAAGGTGGTAACTCAGCTTTGACAGTATACTGTTTTGCTTGAATTGCTAATTCGGTGGATGTGATCCTTCCTTATACCAATTCCTCGTCTTCGAGCTGTTGCACAATGTCTTCTTTCTGTTCCATTGTGATGGCTGCGATGGTAGGTCACATCCTGTTGATTCGGGGGTTTACCGTTCGTAGTACTATGGGTAGTGCATCTTCTTTAATGACCGCGTGTCTCCAACTGAAAGTTGGTTTGTATATGGCCAGCCATGGGTAGCTGAAGACGATGTCTTTGTTGCCTATGTCGGTTATAAGGAATCTCATCTCTTTATGGATCCCTTTTGTTTGTACGTCCAGATCTACGTAGTGCATGATTACTCCAGCTCTATTCTCGGTGTTATTGATATTCCATATCTTTTTGGGTTTTTCCAGTGGTTTCATTCCAATTCCCATCCGCTTTACGAAAGCGGGTCGTAAGAAATTGTCGGTGGCTCCGGAGTCCACCAATGCTCTGATGTCGGCCATGGCGTAATTTGTGCGAATTGATACTGGAATTCTCATAGAACGGTAGCGAGTTATGATCACAGAATTACATTTTACTGCCCTTACCCAGGCCGATGGGTTCAGGCGCTTCAAAAATCCTCCCTCTTCCATAAGTCCTGCAGAATGAGGTCCTTGACCTCGTCTTCTTCGGCCACTACTCCTTTCATCCAGGCGTCGGCTCATTGTTGCGTGGTTTCGGCCCTTGCCACTTGTACTGGTTCAGGTTCGTATGACCCAGTGTCCGTTCTTCTGGTGTTGCTGGGTTGGTTATATGTGTGCTGTGGGCAATTACGGCTGAAATGCCCTTTCTGTCTGCAAGTGTAACAGATCACTTCCCTCATGTCCTGGCGTCCCCCTTGTCCTCGCCCCATATATCCCCCTCTTGGTGGGGGGTTCCGTGGGTGAGCTCGGTCCCAATTGCCTTGGATTTCTTCGGCCCCCGTAAGTCTTCCTCGTACTCAGTTGGCGGATGTGTCCATGGCATTCGGGTCTCTGAGGATGTTACGGGGTGGCCCCCATCCGGTGCCACGTGTGTTCCCCCATCCTCCTCTGTTGCTACTTCCCTGTTGCCTCCCTGGGTTTGTAAGGCCACAATGTTGCTCTAATCGGGCCTTCATATGTATGTATTGTTGTTGCCTTCTAATGACCGCTTCCTTCCACTCCTGGAAGGTCTGCGGGTTGTCGTATGTGTATGCTTTCTCGTATAGGTCATGGGGTAGTCCATCCATGAAGAGATCCATCGTGAGCAGTGAATCCAGTTGGTAGTCAGCTTGGCATGCTAACTGCTTGAATTGGGTGACATATGCGTCGATATCTCCTCCGATCATTTTGATCCCTCTTTTGAGCATTGCTTGAGCCTGCTCTTTTTCTAGCGTGTTTGAGAATCGCTGGTTAAAGGCCATTATTACTTTGATCCATAGGCGTGGGTCGTTGTCGGCAATTCCGGCGCTGACTTGTCGGTTGAGCCATCTGCTGGTCTCCGTGATCCAGTTGTTAATGTCCTTTCCCTGGATATAGGTAAGGAATAACATAGCTCGTCTATAGGCGTTGGCCATGATAGGGTTGTTGTTATTGATGCCCCAATATAGTTCCCACTGAGTGAGAAACTCTTCTGTCCTGTGTCGGTCTCCTCAGAATATTTCTGGGGTGTTTCCAGCAAATTTGTCGGAGTGATGTCCTCCTGGTATTCCAATTGGTCCAGCTCCGAGCATCCCTCCTCCTGGTAGTCCCCCTCCGGGTGGCCCTCCTCCAGGTGGCCCTCCTCTTGGTGATCCTCCTCCAGGTGGTCCCCCATGTGGTGGTCCTCCACCTCCCGTTGGAGGGTCGGGTTGGTCTGGTCCGATTGCTCGGAATAGGGCGGTGTTGTCTGCTGTCATTACATGTCCAGTTTCTGGGTGGATGGGGAGCATAACTTCTTGGGTTTCGGTTAATGTTACGGACCGGACTCGGATGCTTACTACTAGGTTCTGACTACGGTAGTAGGCTTGTGATTCTTACATTAGTCAGGGACTTATACTTTCACATGTTATCAGTCAGCAGTAGTATCACATGGTACTGTAGCTTACTGATTACTAGGATAGCGGTACTAGGGTTCAAGCTAGTATTGCTATAGGTCAATATCGTTCGGGAGGCGCTTTAAAGCCCTCCATCATTGTGTATAAGTAGTAGTTGCGGAAGACCAAGAGTCGCTATCTTGGTCTTCTTGAATCATCGGTTTCAGGATCATTCTTCCCTTCCTTCTTAGGTTCTGCCACGGGAAGTGCACTGCATAAGACTTAGAAATGTCTTCCCAGTTGCCAAGCTATCGACGTGTTGAAGTCTCGGAACTCCACATTCGACTTAGCATATTTCAGAGCTGAGTACTCGCGCCTTATCGCCTAAAGCAAGGCCCACGCTTACCGAAGCGTAACAGTTAACGTAGCCATTGGGGGGTAAATGGTAATTTGCTCAGCTCTCTCAATGAACTCTGGTTCCAATGGTTCTAGTGCTTGGGTAGGTTCTTCGTCTGACCCACTATCTGAGGCTTCTGGGCTTTTAGAGGGTGCTGAGATACTTTGATTCTCTCCATCATTGGGTCCCCAGTCGTTTCTTGCGACTACTTCTTCTTCATATATATCGCACCCGTATCTGTAGGGTAGAGTGTCGATGACCCTCCACTCATCATCTTCTCGGTCGACTCTGCACCAGCAAGTTCATTCGAAGTTGAACTCAACTGGTTGTGGTTCATGTGCTCCCCTGATTAGGTACCCTTCTACTCTGTTAATACTCCCCCAACTGGCTTCTTTGAGGTACCGGGTTGGTACGTTTCTTATCCCTCTTTGTGGGATCTCGTAAGATCGGAATCCTTCTCGGATCCAAAGTTCTCTTGTGGATACTCACGCCACGATGGTAGGATCTTGGTCTTAATGTTACACTTTGGTAAGCGTGTGCCTTGCTTTAGGCGATGATAAGACGCGAGTACTTAGCTCTGAATTCTGCTAAGTCGAATGTGGAGCTCTCTGCCTCAACACGATGACAACTCTGCAACTGGGAAGGCATCCGAATGAGCCTTATGCAGTGCACTCCCTATGTTGGATACGCTAAAGGGGACGGAGGGGAGACTAGAAACCGATGATTCAAGAAGACCAAGATAGCGACTCTTGGTCTTCCGCGACTACTACTTATACACAACGATGGAGGGCTTTAAAGCGCCTCCCGAACGATATTGACCTATAGCGATACTAGCTCGAACCCTAGTACCACTATCCTAGTAATCAGCTGCTAAAGTACCATGTGATACTACTGCTGACTGATAACACGTGAAAGATAAAGTCCCTGACTAATGTACCCAATCACATGCCTACTACCATAGTCAGAACCTGATAGTAAGCAACTTAGTCCAATCCGTGACAGTGCCAGTAAGGCGCTTCACACCAATAAACAGACACATGTTGTTTACACATTATTTACTTGTCTTTTTATTATGATTTAGTTTTACTCTTTTTAAAGTTTTCCTGTAATTACTGCATAAATAAAATACGAAAACAAAATAAAACAAAAACAAAAAAAAGCAGAGTTTGAAGCGGAGTGCCGAAAAAACGGCAAAAACGGTCCGCTCTGTGGGAATGGTGCGGAAAGTCAAACACTGACGCCATCGCACCTCCTTCCACTTTTGGAAGGGAGTCAGCCACTCATTCAAACCCCGACACGGCATGGGCTCCCGGGCGTGACAGAATGCCATTTTACTAACTTCACAACGCAAAAAGATATTAACAAAAAAACAATTGGAGTGTATTAAGGAGTAGTACTAGACACCATAAACTTAATTTGGTAGCAATCGAGTGAGAAATGAGTGAGAAATAAAGCTGTCCAACTGAGGGGTCCTGTCCGACTGGCTGGGGGGTCAGGGATAGTATGACTGAGGTATGGCTGGCTGGTAGCGGTGAGACAAGAACTTGTGCATATAGATGCCAATCGTGCCCAAGGCTTCCTCCTCTCCATTACGTAGTTTGTAGTTGGTCAGAGCAACCTCAGCCAGCGTCGAGCCACAGCGTGGTTGTTGTCATCGTCACCACCGTCGTCGAGGTCGTTATCACTGCTCGCTTCATAGCAACTCATGCCATGTCCGCAGAGGGCAGCCCGGACATGACGAAAAAAACATTCTAGATATACAGTAATCGTGATCGCGATTGAGATCACTTCGTCATGTCCAGCCCCAAGCCCAGCCCCAATCGCCATCATCAACCCACCATTAGACGCCCTTCCCACAGTCCCTGAATGCGTGTGTGACGATCCACTGTTCATGAGCGTTCATTTGACTTGGCTTCTATCAGACGAATATCCCAACACATACGTCAGAGAGCTCCACCCTATCGTCCTTCGGGTCCCGAATTTGTGATGCACCTCACCAGTCTTCTTGAAGGTTGGTTCCATTCTTGGCTGGCCCCGTACTCTTCACCAATACCAAATGCGGTGCCACACGGACATTCTAGATATATACCTTTCGGATGCCCCCAGAATTGCCACCGTGCCTGTCAGACCACCGCAAACCAGCGTGAATAATAGACATGGCGATCTCAATTCATGATAGTGATGAGCCGTTTGTGTCACAGCGCCAAGCTTGGGCTGGGAGTAAACCTCAAGCGCCTGCCGTGCGGGACGGCAGTCGTGCCTGTTGCAAAAATCTCTCAACATGGTAGATATCCGCCAACTGCCGTTTCCATAGCCCGCCAACGAGATAGATACAGTAATGTCCGTGAACCGTTGTGTCACAGGCCGTAAACGTGGACATTATTGCCGTTCTTTGCGACAATGAACCCGCAGTCAACGATTAGTCGACGCTTGCGTCAATAACACAGAAAACGAGCTTGTTCACGATCTAAGAGGCTGTGCTCGGCGATGAAAGGTGATATAGTCTGGATAGGAGAAACAGATCCAGAAGTTCTGCGCATCAATGCATCAAGTGTTGTAAACACATGAGTGAGTCGAGGACATCTAAGAATGAGAACAACGGAATATTTTATGTCCGATAAGGGTTATTACTCAGTCGTTTAGTAAAACGAGCGATTCCCGACCGCAGTGATCCACGCGGGTTGAACGTGGGCGCGGCGTGGTCGTTGGCGCTAGTTAACCCCCAAAGTGTCCGTACCCCGGTGTATTAGGGACATGATTGAGTTGAAGAAGCTAGGAACAGACCAGTGCGTACAGCACAGTTTCATGTTCATGTTCGTATAGTTACAGGGGTGCGCAGCGTCACGGTTACTCTTATCACAACTCTCACAGGACTAGGCGCTCAAGCTCAAGGTGGGGCTTGGCTCCATTGGAGTGCTTTGTTACTCCGGGTCCCTTGCACGCCAACGCGTGTCCAGCGCCGTGCATCGCTTTTGTCATCAATAGGCATTATCTTTGGATACTGAACATGCGTATCAGGCAGGCCTGAGCCGCGAACAATGCGACACGCGACCGCCTCGCATTGGATAGTCGGGGTTTCACTGGCACGCACCGCCCCAATTATCACGATTCACAAGCTTCGACCCGCAACATGAACGAACATGCTGCCTCCACCCGGCAGCCCCCTCACAGAACCAGGGGATGGCCCGCAGCCAGGAGGTGCACGCGCCATACGCGGGTCATCCCACCACAAAAGCACCTTTGCGCACCGTTACTAGCACCCCAATCCTCTTATCCCTTCACTACCACCACCACCACCACCACCAAGAACACAACCACCAGTACTACAAGCGAGCTATAGAATGGGTAACGCACCAAGTTCGTCCCGCAGTTCGACTCCGCCGTCATCGCCGCCCCCACCACCGCGTGTGCCCCCGCGGGTTCACTCTCCCCCACCGCGCGACGCGCTCGCGCTTATGCGGGGACAGTCGCTCACGTCCAAGGCCCAACCTACGCCAGCAGTGTCTCTTCCATCCCCTGTACCCCCCACACCGGCAGTTGCTCTTCCTTCCCCGATACCTCCACCGAAGCCTCAGAACATCGAGGTCAAGCCGCCCACACCGAAGTCGGAGGTTCCGGTACCACCAACACGGGAGCTGCCCTCGGAGCAGGATGTTAGCGATGCTAAACCTGGTGAGCTCTTAGGGTCATCAGAAGAAGAGCGGACATCCCTCCGCACGGACTGGGCCGCTGCTCGAGCGGCCATGGAACGTGCGATTGGCTCTCTTCGGGACCGCGCAGAGGAGATCGCGAGAGAGACAATGGAGCGGCGTCGTGAGCAGCGTGCGATGGAAGAAGAGGAGGCCAGAGCACTGCACGAGCGTAAGATGACGATATATGAAGACGCAGAGCCTGGCCCCTTCGACGAGCTGCGCTTCCCACCGGGGCTGGAGCGTGGGGCCAGTGAGAGCGAGGTCTCCGCCATGTTCCACTCTTCGGAGCCGACGGCGGATACGCTTGTGGAAGAGCCGGAGCAGGTCACGGCCGAGTCAGAAGAAGAGAGAAACCTCGAGGAGCTCATCGAGAAGCTTCAGGTGCAGGAAGTGCAGGAGGCCGTCGCCGTCGTCGTACAGGAGGGTCCCGTCACCGTAAAGGAACTTGCGGCTCTTCCCGACGAGCCAGTCACCGGTCCGGAACCGTCGCAAGTCTCCAGTGACGAGCCTGCAGAGGAACTTGCGAAGGTTGATGAGGAGGCTGAGGAAGCTGGGGAAGTTGAGGAAGCTGGGGAAGCTGAGGAAGCTGAGGAAGCTGAGGAAGCCGAGAAAGCTGAGGATTCTCAAGAGGCGATGCCAATTGTCCAGGAAACTCCTTTTATCACCGAGGATCACTTACCCGACCAGGTACCTCCTGTTTCTTCGGATCGGCCTCCAAGCCTGCTCGAAGAAGCTTCCGACACACAGTCCGAGCACCTTACTTCTTCCGTCGAGTACTCACGCCCCGACACACCACACCCGACCCTCGACGATACACGAGCAGCATCGCCCGTCCCGTTCCCAGTGACCAGCGAGCCCGAGGACCAGGGCTACAGCACGCAAGACGACGACGATCGCGTGGCGCAAGCTGAGCCGCGTGCCCCCGGCAAGCACGTGCACTGGGGCGGCGTGGAGGCGCAGCCCGCGTATGCGCGTCCGCAGGAAGACGAAGATCACACGGAGGAGCAGCCCTCGCCACCGTTCTCCCGACTGTTGCTCCCGTCGCCGGCGCCGGCTGAGCCACCGCGAGATTTGCGTGCAGAGCGCTCGGCCCGTCTAGCGGCGGCACGCCGGCCCGTGCTCCCACCAGTGCAGAAGACGAGTCGCAAGCTCGAGCCGGGCCTTTACACTGCGACGGACGTCCGTTGGGGGATGGCGCTTGACCTGTCCGGCGCGGACAATCGGTCGCTGATCGCGTTTGGATCGCATGGATGGGAAAACCAACAGGTGAGCGCCGCTTCCCGCGTCTTTCGCTTCCGTTCTCCAAGAAGGCTGATTATGACCCACCCTCACCCGCGTGTTGCACAGTGGGAGTTCCAGTCGTGTGGTGCTGGCTTCGTCATCAAGAGTGTAAGCGCAGGGCTGTTCCTTACTCTTGAGGACCTGCAGGGGCTCCATCGAGACGGGACCACGGAAGTCGTAGCAGGGCAGTTCCCAATGTGTTGGGAAATGGAAATCATGGACAATGGGAGCGCCGATAATGAGGAAGACGGTGACGGCGACGTATACGCACGGTATGTGCTCTCATTATCCTGTGCGGCGTAGCCACTAAGTCTAAGTGTCGCACTAGCATCCGGTTGCCACACACTGAGATGACTTTGGGCTTCAACGGAGGCTATGCAGGGGCACAGGTGAGCCGCGAGTTCTCCGTGTATCGTTCCTGTTCTAATAGGGGACAACACAGCTCTTCCTTACAAGAGATGCGAACAACATGAGCACCTTCTGGCGACTGCGCGCGCCCCGCCGCGAGCAGGTTGTGAAGAACCCACCAATCTCGACAACCGAGTCCATCCGACAGGGTGGAATGACGACTTTGATAACGACCACGAGCGTGACGACTACGACAACGAGAACTGTGACACGAATTGTTACGGGCGACGCATGAGGGCGCCACCCCCACCAAGGAAGACGAGGCAAGGACACATCATGACCATGACGAGCATTTGTTTCATATTATCATGCACTCCCTATATTTTAATATTTTTTGAAAAATCTCGCCTAGACAACAATAATAACGATATTTCAATGAATGACCTGGTGCCTTGTTGAGTTCCGTTTTACAAACCTGCAGGACTTTGAAAGTGGATCCGCTAGCTACGCTTACCTACGTTGATTTGGTCGTGTATCTTGGCGAGCCAGTGGAGGGCTAAGGACTGTAGTATACTCTCTAAATCCTCTATCGAGTCCCTTGTCATGTTCTTGTACCAGGACCCATATACTTCGATTGGAGAACAACGCAAATGCCCCAAGCTCAGAACGTAAATACAGAGAACTCGTGTAAACGGCATACTCAGGCGGGAAAACTTCAAGAACGAATCAATCGCTGTGCGCACCACTAAAATCTATTTCAACAGGCCTACTATCTTTCGTCGACTGCAAAGGATGCGGGTGGGGCACTTCCGTCCGTAAGTTACTCATCAACATCCCGCCCTCCGCCCATCAGACTGGAGTCAACCGGGCTTTAACGTGGTTTTCCACACAAAATGGGCGCTTTGCTTCATCGTACCAACCCCCGTACCTGGCGAAAAACGCGATCGTCGTAGGACTCATGTCGGGTCCTGGCGCCTCATGGACGAGGTGGATGAGGGCGAGGTGGGAGCGGAGCGAGTGCGCGCTGGGCGCACGCCAACTCCCACAGCGCGGTATAAACCGGCAACGAGCCGTAAGTGAGATACTAGTGTATCAAAGGAAATTTGGATCCGCTCTTGCATCATGATCTACGTGTACTTAACGCTTAGCCTGCATCCTGATATTTTTTGCACTACATATGATACACAATCGATATCTAACATTTGGGGTGACCTGTGCGTTTTCGACAATAACATAGCCGTTACCTTTTCGATTATTGAAAGTCTCCCAGTAGTAGGTACACAAGTCGGATGAGGAAACTAATCGTTGTGGCAGGGTCACGGGTTTTGGGAAGCAGAAATTCGTTGAAGCACATTCGGTCAGATTTCGGGCAAATTGGTTTTTGAATCCACGCGTACGGTATCCATCAGACAAGGAACGTCTGCCAAAATTCCTTTGCAAGGTCTTTGAATTCAAGAAACCGCTGAAAAGCAACTCGTCTATACTCTGGTGTCTCCATGCCTTCGCCGGATCGACGGACCTGCCCTAAAAAAGCGTAACACTTCTCGACCTCTGTCCGAGCTTTGGGGTACTAACCGGTCACAACTGCATCGTTAAGTGCTTGAGTGACAGGGACCAGATAGAAGGTGGGGCGCGAGCCAGCCATAGTGATGCACGGAATGGTCATGGCATCAAGGGTGGGACTCGGAAGTCCTCTGATCTGTCGCTTCTCGCTGTTATACTGGTACGCGGCAATCGCCCTGGCGATGACTTGTGGTTCGGGCTTTTTCGAATCGCAGACTGTCCTGTCCACTTGTAAAACAAGCAAGATCATCGATCGCCGATCAAGCAGACAGATATCCGTTTGTACAACTCGGCGGTCATCGCCACAGGTCGTCAAGGGGATAGTTGGTGTGTGCTGAGGACTAAGCCCCATTCTTCAGACCGAGCAAGCGGAGAGTCTCCCGAGAGAAGTCGTCGATCAAGCCTACTTGACCAGCATTAGTGGCCAAGTCAAGGTGTGAGAGATATCGAAAAGTGTGGTCTGAAACGTTGTCTGCATCGACAGCGGAGTTAATGAGAGAGGGCTCCAAGCCCGCTAAAGATGGTTCAGGAAAAATTCCTGAGGCAACCGAGTTGTAAAGGTGATGCCATATGCCATCAACTCGTTGGTGGTCCAATCGCTACCCGACTTAGGAGATCGGATATGGTTAGCCATTTGGTTAATAGTTCCGCCTTTCAGCCGAATAAGAGGGCAGACAGAAGTTTAGAATACTACCTGACTATCGTGGGTGAAGCTCAATTTCGTTTTTACCTGGAAGAGGTCGACTCGGACCTCAAAGGAGCGACTAAGTGGGTCAATTTCAAACACCGCTTCGCTTACGTCCATAACCTACTGTTGCCTACTTACAAAAGACAACATGAGCACCTTCTGGTGACTGCACACGCCGCGAGCAGGTTGTGAAGAACCTGCCAATCACGACGATCGAGACCACCCAACAAGCCGGAATGGCGACTTTGATGGTGGCCGCAAGCGTGACGATTACGACAACGAGAACTGCGACAATTGTTACAGGCGACGCATGAGGGCGTCATCCCCACCAACGAGCATTGCTTCATATTATCATGCACTCTCCGTATCTTACAGCCGTTTTCTAAACGATGGAGCGCTAGCCCAAAAAGAGTTGGGTAGCGGGGTTTCGGGAACTCCCATCGGCAGAAATGCCGGGGCTTACCTGTTTTTTTTTAAATTTATTTTGAAATAATAATAATTAAATACCGAGAAATGACCAAAAAAATGACAAGTCGGCAACTAGAGCACGTACGCATCAACTTAGTGCCGTCCCTAGTGGCCTGCTAAGACATTTACAAGACGGCTTGAGGGTGGTAAGGACTCTGGTTGGACAACAGTATGAAGTCGCTTGAGCACATCTGACAATGTGAAACCATCCACTCGTTTGGAGCACCGGAAAGACATGCAGTTGGACAATACAAAGTCGCTGAGTATACGAAACTCTCGGAAGGACTTGTGGTTGGGTGAAGAACTAGCGATAATTCAATTTATTCCTGTGCTTTTTTCAGTTATAATGCACGATGTGGAGGGGGGATTTGTTACCTTTGCACATGGATCCTACTGGGCGACCCAAGTTCCAACAAGTGGCGTACCACCCACCCATGCCGCCTCACGGTGCCCCGCCCCATCCACCACCTATGCCACCTCATGGTGCCCCACTCCATCCCCCACCTATGCTGCCTCATGGTGTCCCGCCACAAGCGGTGTACCCTCCACTCGCACCACCCCACACCGCCCTACCACACGAGCCACAGGGATACCATGGGGTGCAGTACCCGTATCCCCCAATACCACCATATCCGCTGTTGCCGCACAGTTATGGTCAGCCCTTCCAAGGGTGGCCAATGTACGCACCCTACATGCCGGCCCTGCCAGTACCGGCACCAGCCCCAGTGCCGCCAACCCCAGCACCACACACTGGCATGGTGGGAAATGCATCAGCGCACCATGCTGCTGAGGCTCTTGAAGCCGTATATATACCAAGAAAATACCTGAACGCAGAACGTCGGCCAGGAGGTAAGTTATTTGAAGTTGTGTGATGCGAAAATGACTCACCTGATCTCGACTTGAAGTTTGGGACTTCAAGGTTGATGTAGTCACAAGTACCGCTAAGAGGTCATTTACGGCTCATACCGGATTGACCTGGGATAAATTCAATGAGGAGGTCACAACCCGGCTGAGCGATGACACGCCAAAACCGGTCCAGTTAGCATATAAGATCTCTGGGGAATCCGGGAAGATGGTGGCCTTGAGCAATGTGGTCGAATGGGACGACGCACTTATGCGCATATACGCCAAAATAAAGGCCGCGCGCAAGCACGCTGTGAGCCTGGATGTCAAAAACGTGGTAAGTATTTACGACCTATAAACTAGATGACTTACTAATTTGGACTTGCGAAGACAAAGCCTCCTTCAAAGGTGTCTAGAGCCAGAGAGAAGCGGGGGCGTGAGGACGATGTTCCCCTGCCTGTGAGCAATGAACTACAGGCTCAGAAGCGTGCGTTCCAACAGCTCGAAAGGGAGCTAAATTGTGAAAAGCACAAGGGCCACTGCGTCGTTGATCGCTCGGGTGGGCGTGACAATCACCATCGCCTTAGCTTTGCGGAAATGACACTGTGGGCAAAACAAATTGTGAGCAGTAGTTCATGCGACAGTCTACGCTGTGCTCACCTGGCTTAGTCAGTGGGCAAGGCGACAGTGTTTAGCCACCCGCATAGCCTAAACTTTGACCGCCCGCCGACTAAAAAAGCCCGACACTCGAGCAGCGCACCCGAAGTTCATGTCGCGGTGAACATTACCCCACCAATTCCTGGAAAAGAGGCGTCATACACAATAAACACGACGACTCACCGAATCGATCAGCGCCCCCTACCAAGCCAGGGGACGCCCACTAAGCCAGAGAGAGTGCCATGTGTGGTAAGCAGCGAAGTGAAGCTAGGTGCCAAAAAAGGAAGGGTATTGGTGAAAGAGGAAAGCCAGGACGTGGTGGTTGAGTGGCCAACTTATGAGCAGGACCCATTGGGCGAGGACGAGATCGATGACAAGGAAATTTTACCTCCCATTGAGGTGCTGGCAGACGAAGACGAGGTAAAGACGGAGATTTCCGGATATGAGTAGTCACATAGTCACCTGTGACGTCCCATGCTTGTGACACATAGTGGCCATGGTCAATCGTCGCCCCAGACGTGAATTTTCAGTCAGTGGAAAAGGACATGCGCTCATTTGTGGGAGTGAATAAATTGACAAAAAATTTGAAAGGCTATGGAATGTACTCGGCATGCTGGTACCACCCGTAGGCATCCTCTGGCGTGACACTATGAATTGCCTCCCACATAACTGCGTACGCGTCTGCATCATCTCCCTCAATCTCACCAAATACATAATCCCGATTGGCACGGAGCCACGCCTTTATGGAAGAAAACGCTTCCTCAATGGGGTTCAGATCAGGAGAATACGGCGGGAGGTAGATGAGACGTGCCCCACGCTCCTCTACCATTTCCTGGATACCCTCTACTCTATGAATCGCTGCGTTGTCCATCACGATAACTGAATTGGGGAGCGGCCATGGTTCCATGTGCTCGAGGAGCCCTGCGATAAACACCCGAAAGCGATCTCCATCGATGGAGTGGTCGTATACTTCAGCATGTATGATCCCATCGAGCGATAGCGCCGGAAGTATAGAGTACCTATTGAGATTAGCGCATATTCAACTAGAGTATTATATTCTTACCTTGTCCCCCGTACAAAAAACTCACGACGACGCGCACGATCCCCGCGTTGAGCCCAGGCATAAGGGCGCCTTAAAGTCATCCGATTGAAGTGGCTTTCATCAACGAAAACCAGTTGATGGGGTTCGTAGTGTTCGCCGATGAGCATCTTGTATGCGGTACGCTCATCATCGTTTTGTTCGATTGCTGGCCGTGTGACCTGTGGGTTACCCAGCTCAGTCCAATAGTACATGTAAGAAAGAAAGAAAGAAAAAAAAACACACCGCCTTCATTGTGTATCCCAATCGCCTCATGGTCCTCCAGACTGTCGGCATTGAGACATGGACCCCAGTAGCCTCGAGGAGGTGTGTTTGAAGTTCTTGAAGATTCATGTCCGGCTGGCGCTGTATGCAGCCCTCAATAAACTGGTTTCATTAGTACTGAAAAGGACATTACAGTAAAAGACTATGGACGCACCTGAACATCGAGTCCATCCAGGAGACGTGGCCGGCCAGGGCACACTGGGATTTGCACTACCTCACCTGTCTGACGATATTTCTGCCGTAGTCGCCTCAGTGTACACTGGCTGATCCCTAGACAATCCCGGATCGTTGGATCGGGTACACCTCTGAGAGAAAGCTCCAAGGCTTTCTCCTTGATTTCTCGAGATATAAAGCGACAGCCCATACAACAGAAGGATGAGAAACAAGACAAAAAGAATGTTGAACGTTGAGACACGGAAACAAGACAGAAAAAAAAAACGTAAGTCTTATCATATTTCAAATCAGAAATTGAATAAGGGGTTATCTTCGTTCTCCGCAGACACCGCTACCAACCCGTTTTGGGCTAGCGCTCCATCGTTTAGAAAACGGCTGTAATATTTGGAAAAAAAAATTATGCCTAGACGACAAATAATAACGATATTCCAATGGGTGACCTGGTGCCTTGTTTGGTTGCCGATTTGCAAACTTGCGGGACTTTCAAAGTGAATGACGATTACCTGCGCTGATTTGGTCGTGCGCCATGTCAACTCAGCGAAGGGCTGAGGACCGTAGCGCGCTCTCAGCCTAATCCCGAGAGTCTCTCCTCCAGATCTCATACCAGGGCAGACTTGCTTTTATCGGAGAACAACACAAATGCCCCACGCCCGAAACGTATTTACAGATGACCCGTGAAGGAAACGTAAACTGCGTGCTAGAGTGAGCAAACTTCAAGAACGCCTCGAAATCAGCGTCAATATGTCTCCTATATTTCATCGCCTGCAACTGGTTCGGGAAGGGGCCCTTCCATGCTCGTCAATATCTTGCCCTTCGCTCCTCAGATCCTTGTCAAATGCCGGAGTCAAGCACGCTTTCGCACTATCCTCCAAGTTGAATGTGCGCTTCGCTTCGCCGCGCCTTCCTCTTCGCACCCCCTCGCGGAACGTCTGCACGCGGAAATACATGCGAACCACTGATAGCCGGTCGGTAGGTGCGTCGCCACATCCACGTGGATGATATTGAGCGCGCCGGCACCCTCCATGTCGCGCACGCGCTCGAAACGTGCGATCGTCGCATGGTTTATGTCGACCCCTCGCGCCTCTTAGAGGAGGCGGATGGCGGAGAAGTGGGAGCGAGGCGAGTGCGCGCTGGGCGCATGCCGACTCCCGCAGCGCGGCATGAACTGGCAGCGAGTCGTAGGTCATCCCGAGTATAAGGATGCGCGCGGTGAGGAGGGAGAAATTTTTTTCCTCGTCCAGCGGCATTTCCGAAATGTCCCAGAAAGGAGGGCGGGAGACTAGGGCGTGTGGGCCCAAAACGCGCCATGATGTCCCCGCTGTATGGTGTGTGAGACCTTTGTTTGGCAAAGCAACGTTGCGCCGAGTACGGAAGGGGGGAAACTTACGTGGGGTCGGTACTAAATTGAAGACTTTGGTAATCAGTACTCAAATCAGTGCCGGTAAATCTTTTGGGACCACGAACGGCCACCTATCTATGTTGGCCCGTGCGTGGGGCATGCCAACACAGCTCTTGCAATTTCGGTTTCGACCGGACCGACTGTGCTCCCTTGGACGTCATCGCGCGGATGCACAGCCAATTGATGGGGCGCCAACCCAAGAGGTGTGTAGACAGTAGTCAGAGATAGAATGAGAAATGAGACACGGGTACAGATGCAGATACAGACGCAGGCGCAGGCGCTGACAGGCACCAATAAGTAGGAGGCGTGCCTTCCTTTCCAGGTCGCATCCCAGGCGCTGGTGCCACGTTTTCCCTTCACGTGCCAGTGTTTAGCAATTCTCTAACATCATGATGTTCTCATCGAGAAAACCGATATCTTGTCTCAGAACCAGCTACCTCGCGAGATGTAAGTTTCACTTCCTTTTGAACACATCACGCACCCCCTATTTTCTCTGCACGGTGCTCGTAATTTTTTGCTTAGTTTCTGTACGCATCAGTATCAGAACAGATGTCAAGAACTTTACAGATCACCTACGACCTGAGGCCTGAGGTCTGATGTGTCCATGATCTCCTAGCTTGGGACACAACGTTCTTACGTTTTACATCCCCAGTGGTGGTTGATTCATGTCATGTGTGTGAAATCTGAAATAGGTAGTCATCAGAGCGCAGGATTCGGAAACTCCGCGAAAGTTTGTAATCCACACCGGATACGAAGATTTTGTTTGAGCCCCCAGGCCACAGGCCACAGTACATGGAGCACAAGTCCTTTGCCAAGTGGCTATATCCAAGGCTATATCTTACTGATAGTTCCAACTTACCTGACAAGCAAGTCTGGGTTTGCACGCATTTGCTCATCTCGCTTGTCTTCATTCTCGCGTGCATAGAGCATGGGCGGGTGAAAAGTATTTTAATACTTTTAACAACCTCGCATGCGTTGAGACAGCTTCCTCACGAAACGTGCCCTATTTTCAGGTCTGCACAATTTTACTCATCGAGCCCATCTCCCCACTATTATGTAATACAAATCGTCAAGCGACTACCACCACTATCCCGCTTTCCATTTTTTTGATGACTAGCTCGTAGTTCTTCAGAATCCCATATAACTGATTCCATCTCCCGCGCGAGAAACCTCTATGATGCTATTTCCCATCCACATGTGTCACGGTCCAGTGATGACGTAGTATATGCATCGTACACCCACCACCACATATCACGCTCAGATCCGGCCGCTCGAAGCGCTCAAATCTGAACCTCCACATGTAAGTAACTGCGATTCGCCACTGATGGCCAAGCCCTGGTTGAAAGGAACAAGGTGCGCAGCTGCATCCCGAGCGCTGATTCGTGTGTGAGGCGGTTCAAATGCTGATGGTGCCTCTTCAATCAGGAACGCACAATTACCCGCAACGCGCGCGAGGGAGATCCGGCAGTGAAGGTTGCGCACAAAGGTACGTCTGTATCAGAGTTCTATTCCGAAAAAGAGCCGACTACGTGTCAGAATGACGTTGTTAACCTGCTCATGAGCTGAACGAGGTGAAGTCATGGGAGTTGGAAGGTTGAAGCTCACTGCTGTGATACGGACTGTTAAGATACGAAAGCTAGATAAATGGGACGAGAGGAGCAAAGGATGGACCATCGTGCATCAGGCCTGGGGTGCCGACAACCACCACATTCAGATATCGCTTACAGTTTTCACCCGGGCCAAATACCTGGTTGCGGCCGACATCCATACATGGAATGCACGCAGCGCACAAGTGGCTCTTTCCTGCTGTCAAGGGCTCACGCGATGCGGAGGGTGGCAGGTGATAGTGCTTTTCAGCTCCAATACGGTAGGAGTGCGCATGTCTGTGATCACAGTAGCAGTGCCGATGTGCCAATCTACGTAATACCTTGCGTGTTGGGGAGGGCCGACAATAAACAAAAAATTAACGATTCGATCGTGTCAAGGGTAGAGCATGCCTGGTCGCTGATGGTTATTTATTTTCGGCTAGTGCGGACACATGTCTTGTCTGTAAGGATTGGAACATGGGTGAATGCCGATGATGGTAATGTGCAGTGCACAAAGCTGTGAAGCGGTGTGCCTCGGCGAGGTCGCCTGAAACGATAAATATTAAAAATGGTATGGCCGCCTATGATTTCACCTTTTGGATATGCGCCCCGGACCGCCAGGTATAAGAAAAAAGGGGATGCGAATAGATCCTTCGAGCGGTCATAGTCTCCGAGTTTTAGGGATAATAGTGGTCAGCTAGGAGACGCAAGGGGATGATTAATTATCGCTTGCTGTACCTTGTGGGGTGGCACTGCCAAGGCCGACGGTGCGGGACGAAACTAGTACGACCAAAAATGGATAATGTGTCCGGCGATTCCGACCTTGAGTCGCTCACTGCCGACGCGACCCGGGTCGGAACATCGATCGCATTTCACTTTCACTGGATATCTTGGGCGTCGATTTTGGACTCAGGCCAATGAATAGCGCACCAAACAGCACCGTGGCAATTGGACTATTTTTTTGACTCCTGTGATTGGTTCTGAATACCGGAACATACTGGATAGGTTTAGCTGCAATGCCCCGGGTTCTGTTCTCATTCACGTCATTACGGAATAACTTGTCCGCGCACAGACGCCTACTGTACTCTTCTGATCCTAACAGCCACATTACATGTGCCACCCCACGTTTTCCTGGCACGCGCACTGTATCTGTACGCGTCGTGAATGCGTTTCCCATAAACTTTCGGGTGGCTCACCGTCAGCTCGTCGTGGATCGCCTTAATGGAGTCGCTATGCTGTCGGGGTTGGTCCCGAGCTCTGGTATTGTCCTCATGGTCATGGCATGGTAAGCTCGTCGCTATTCTTGAAAAACCTCTGAAAATACCGCACAACTCACCCCACCCAGACCATGTCTCCTGCACCAACGCCATTGAGTTCCCGTGATCCCCAAATTTATTCGAATGCAGACCTGTATAGACCTGGGCTCCTGGACATCGATACTCTTCGCTATGGCTTTGTTGCCGATGAAGAGAGCTCTATAACGAGCAAGAGGATCGAGGACGTCGCAAAGCACAAACTCCCTACCTATCAGGCTGCGGCAGTTGTGGTACGCTCTACTCTAGCCCTTTGGCGGTGTCTTGACAATCACGACTTCCCCATTTTCTCATAGTCTGCTGTCCTTGCCGGAGTAGAATCTCAACTCCTTGTCTTTTTCAAATCGTTTCCTGGCTTCACACAGCAACCAGCACCGGCCATGTTGCAGTGCCTCCTCCTTTTCACCTACATTGCCCTGATCTTCAGTGTGAGCGCCACGATCAGCTCCCTGGTCCTCACCGAGAACTTCGGAAATGTCCCCATGCTCGTGACACGCCTTCGGGAGAAGGTCAAGAACATCGCCACCCCAAGATCTCGGACAGCCTCTTTTCGAAAAAGGGACAATATTGCTCCTCGACGATGGAGATGGGTGGAATGGCACTGTACGCACCACACATTATCGGCCTGACAGGGTTGCTTAACTGCTTGACCACTAGGGTTGTTCACGCTACTAGTATCTGTGCTATGCCTTCCGTCCCAGATCCTCTTGTATATTTGGGTGCAGGAGAGCCACAGTATTCGGGTAGCAATCTCTATCGCGGGTGTATTTGCCATGCTTCCCTTGCTGCATTTCCTCCCTATTCCTTGGGAAAGTGCCCAGTACAAGAGGAGTCATGAACCCGCTCTAGATCTCCCGCGTTTTTCCTATGCTAGCCGCCGGAACAGTGGTCTCGGTGATATTGTGCTTCCTACGCCAGTCTCGTTCCCCGTACCACAAGCTGCGCGTCTTGCATCTCTGATCAGGTACTAATATACCTCACCCGCACCTACCATAATTCCTAGATATCGCCATAGTTTCTTTGCACTCGCCACAGAAAGAAGCAGTATGTATTTCTACGACACAATTCTTCGCTTATTTCCTATGTAGCGGCACCCTTCTTGAATAACCGTTATTATGAGCTTCAGAATCGACTAGCCGAGACATGTAGCACCTTCTCACGAAAATCCCCTTAATATGTCCCCATCCTCCGATTCCGAACCAGCTCCTTGCCTCTAATATAGCTACCACTTCATACATACCAGAATCGTACCTTTGTTTTCCTCATACCCTCCTATTGTCGGCGTGCGCGTTGCCGTCATCCGGGTTGGATGCTCGTGTGCCAGTGTACTTGTCTCAAATGCTTATTGTCACGAGCGTCTTGCGGTTAAATGCTTGACGAAAAACGTAAGCTGCATAAGAAGCATCAATCTGTCGTGTAAGCTGTTGTGTTTGAATAGTTGGGACCCCCGCAGAACTGCTTCGGAGCTGCGCGGCTGGTGCCCCGGTATGTTTTCCGGCCAGAACTCTATGTAGGCCTACTAACAGGATATGCTGCTACGTTTACGGTAAATATCCCAATGGCGTTCACTTGTTTCTCTTCCTTTCCACCACTGCCTCTGCACCCTGTTCGGGTGCTCTATCGTGACTTACTCGTGTAGTTTTGAGTTATTGCCCTGACCAGATACAGGGAGTCGGATGCCTTTGTGGTGCTGCTCAACGGTTGACTTTGAGCTCATTGGCCGGGGTCATGGCTACCGTGGCGATGACCAGCCAGGATTCAGGGATTCGGGGCAGTGGCAGTCTCATTTGCAATCGAATGTGGCAGTTGCCGAAAGGTTACAATTTCACTTTCGTCCGACTCGGAGTCACTGCGTATCGTCTCTCTATCTGGGCCTGTGCAGCTTTCAGGAACACTCTCACTTCTATTTTCATCCTCTGACATTCGTTGGTGCCCATGGGGCTCAATCTTCAGCGAGCCCCTGAAGGATTTTCCGATCAAGTCTGAGGATACTATATATGTTCTTCTTGACAAGCCAGGTCTGGGGGGTATATCTGGAGGCTGACCCCAAAGCCACCTATATGGCAAGGAGTGCGCGACGACAAAGAAAGACACCTTATTCGAGGTGCGCCCATCATCTCTCTTGCAAGTGGACAGCAGGCAAGACGACGGGGGTCGGGTGACGCAGACCTCGCCACGTGTCCCTTGCGAGACGAGCACTGGACTGGGGTAGGGGCGCAGCCCGCGTATACGCACCAGCAGGAAGATGAAGAGCACGCGAAGAAGCAGCTTTTGTCACCGTTTTCCCAACTGTTACTCCTGGCGCCGGCTGAGCCACCACGGGATTTGGGTGCAGAGCGCGCGGCCCGTCTTGCGGCGTCATGCCCTCTCGTGCTCCCACCAGTGCGGAAGGTAAGTTGCCGGCTCGGGCCGGACGTTAGCACCACTGCGGGCGTCCGCCAGGGGATGGTGCTTGGCCTTTCCGGCGCAGATGATTGGTCGCTGATCGCTTTTGGATCGCATGGGCGGGAAAATCAACAGGTGAGCGTTGTCGCCTGTCTTTCGCTTCCTTCCTCCGGGAAGGCTGACTATGAACCACTTTTGCCACAGTGAGAGTTCCAGTCGTGTGGTGCCGGCTTCGTCGTCGAGAGTGTAAGCGCAGGGCTGTTCCTCACTCTTGAGAACCTGCAGGGGCTCCATCGAGACGGGACCACGGAAGTCGTAGCAGGGCAGTTCCCAATGTGTTGGGAAATGGAAATCATGGACAATGGGAGCGCCGACAATGAGCATCTTCTGCCAAGTCCGTAAGGGGTTAACTGTCCTTTAATACGGAAGGTCCATTTTCCGGATATTGTACTAGGGCCCGTTTTAAATCGCATGCTCGAGTGAGCAAACTTTCAGAACGAATCAATTGCTGAGTGTAGCTCTCAAACCCAATGGCAACAGTTCTCCTGTCTTTCATCGGCCGGGAAGGGATCGGGTAGGGGTCGTAGGGCTCTTCCGTCCAGTAACATTCGCCCCTCAGATTCTCGTAAAACGCCAGAGTCGAGCTGGCTCTCACACGATCCTCCACATCGACCTTCACTTTGTCGTGCCGTCCTCTCGGCACTTCCTTGCGGAACTCTGCACGAGCTCGGCGCCCCCAAATTTAGGGAAGTGTAGACAGGAAAGAATAGGAAATGAGATACGGGCACGGATACAGGCAAGACGCAAACGCAGACGCGAATTGTTAACGCAGAAGAACAGCGCAATAGAATCGTAAGCCCTTGCCCTTGTTTATTGAATATTAGTATGTGAAACCAATCATCGCAGCTGGGAGTGCAGAAAAATTAACTAGGAGGACATTTCCGTCTTTGCACCTGATCATTATACATTTGGACAACCACGACCCGCTAATGCCCCAAAACCCATACGGTTGGTACCCCGGAGGTAACCTAAACAGGCGTCTTCGTCTGCCACTATCAGGCAGTATCATGACTACCCAGTTATCCTCCGTAGCCTTGATGTCAGGATATCGCGGGATCACATTGCCAGTTCTGGACACCAGCTGGAGGGTATCGACATTCCAGGCAAGAACTTCCTCACCAGCTCTGGACAGGAGTCGAGACCCGTCGGGTACGAAACAAAGCTCATTGACCCTCCTCGAATGGCCTACAAGACGAGTAACTTCGGGATGAGCAACTGAGGCATCCCAGGTAATTATGTCCGTCCAAGAAGTTGTCGCGAAACGGGTTGAATTTGGAAAGAACTCGTGAGGATAGCATTCCACGTCGCAAAGATTGTATGGGTTAGATTGTGCGACGTCCGGTGCAATTCTTCGGGTGGTAATCCTGTTGCTGTAATTTGGTGAATGCGTAGCAATGTATCGCCCGCAGTCGGAAATCGCCACAGGGGCACCATCCCAACAAGCTACTAACACGCTGGAAGTCCCGTCTTGGGTATTCCAAATCGACACCTCATGGCCTGACGCCATGACAACCTGGCCTCTCGGCGACCAGCGCAGGGACCTCAATTCTTCCTGTTTATCCTTCTTGACTCTGCTGCTTCCGATGGAAGAAACATCCCAAACCCGGACAGTCCCGTCCAATGACCCTGAGGCAAGCGTCAAGCCGCCGGCAGAAAATGCTAATGATGACACCGGAGCAGTGTGCCCATTCAACGTCGCGACGTCGCGAGCGCCACCGCGCGAGAGGTACACATTATCATCCGCTGCAGTGGCTAATTGGCGGCTATCGGGAGAAAAGAGAAGACACGATGGTCGGGCGCCGGTGCGCCAGTCCTGGATTGGTTCTATTGTTTTTTGTGACACTCCTCAGTGGTAGACTCGAACCAGACCCTTCTGATCGACGATGGAGAGTTGTTTGCTGTCTGGAGAGAATGAGACGGATATGGCGTCGTGCGGGAGCATGCTGAGAGGGTGCCCATCGTTCGCATTCCAGATTCGTACTCCACAGTTGCGGGAATAGGAAAGGGAGACGACGAGCCGATTATTCGGGGAGATTGACGTCGACTTTAGTTTGGTACCAGTCTCAACGGCCCAAATAAAATCACCATTTTTGGCGTTGGAGACTTGGACACGTCCTGACTTTGATCCAGACACAAGCAACTCCCCGTTCGGTGACACGTTGATGCTCACCAGCCCCCCTTCGTGACCCGTTACCACAAATTCCTCCGTCCTAGCCAATGTGTTCCAGACACGCACCCCGCCCTCCCCTGTCACATACGCGAGCCTCGAGTTATCTGGATAAAAGGCGAGACATCGACTTGAAACCTTTTTGGGGTCCAACGCATGCTCCAAAGACGGTGATAAATCGAACGAATCGACAATGGAACCGGATAGAGAATCCCGTAGTTCAATACCATGCGCTTGAGGCACTGCGATATGTTGATTGTTTGGAGACCAAGCGAGGGCTCGCGTAAAATCGTAGCACGACTTCAGTACGGGCATCGGAATTGAATCCGTGTGACCTGTGATATCACGCAAGGGTCCGCGTAAACCATAGGGATGGTCCTCTACTGCTGGCTGTTGAAACTTCGCCGATGTAGGGAGTGCGGTGCCGTAAATGAGCAGCGAATCGTATGAAATGGTCGTTGCGTGGTGTGGAAGCAAACGGAAGGCCTTGTCAGTCAAATCCACCAGGCGGCTGGATGCCTTGTCAGCCTGTCCTTTTAGTGAGATCTAAATATAGTCATATCACATTAATTATAGGTCACGTAACACACTCTAATACATACCATCCACGTACGAACTTGGTCCATGTGTAAAACTGCTTCACGCAGCATACCGAAGTATGCCATTGTCTCTATCCACCTTAACAGGCAGCGATCATCAAGGTGGCGCAGTGTTCCCTCACCAACATCCTTGATCTTGGTGAGGTGAGAAGCCCAATAAAGGCACGCATATTCCTGCGCGGTGGAAAGGAACGAGTTACTGAGGTGAAACATCGCACGCTCATCTTTCCCTGAACCAAATCCCCCACCCTGGTGTACCGTGCTTTGAAGCCGCAGATTGCAGAGGGAGGAACATTTACTGAAGATCCGGTCTTCAGTTAAACCAATATCCATGGCAACGCTTCGGTCCGGACAACGTGCGGGGTCGACAAGGAAGTCAATGAATGATCGATCGTAGATGCGAGGTGCCCTGCGGTCGAGAGTCGGCACTTGAACAAGAGAACGCAAGTGGCCAAGCGCCGACTTAACGTCTCCGGGTTCTAAACCACAGAACGCTTCGATCTCGTCCATTGGGAATGGTTCCCGGAAGCATACAAGTAGGCCTAGTACTGTCTGAGATCGGTGCTTCTCGTTGTTCTTGGCTCCAAGCGTAAGGGCTCGTTGAAGAATGTTGAGAAACAAAGCATCCGGGGGTGCGTACGGGTGTTGTTCCGGATCTGCTCGATTACTAAGAAGAAAATCGATCGAACTTTGTTGATAATGTTCGTTGACAACGAACCGAACAATAGTCGCCGCACAAACGAACGAGTTCCCAGCCCGTTTCGCCAGCTCGGATATCGTCCCCTCAGCCAAGAGTGTTGGCGATTGCTTCAATGAGGTGCGGAGGTAGTGTCGAATGTCGCTCTCAGTCTCAATATCTTCCAGACTGAGCTTCCGTATCTTGCTCTGGGCATCAAATATCCTACCCAGATGAACCTCGGGACGACTTGCAGTCAAAATCTTAAGCTCCTTAGGGTGATTGACACCGTCGGCTAACAACACTTTCAGAACAGCGGTCGCCCCATGAGGTTCGCATTCGTCAAGTCCGTCCAGGATTACGAGGATGCAACAGTAAGTTCGATGGGTTGCACCCAGCGGCTCGGTGATCAGCCTTTCGTATTGGAATTGTAGATCCTTTTCGAAAATGTCGGGATGCTCGTTGATGACCTCTGAGATGCGTTCTTTATAACCGACGTCAGATAGACAGAGCTGCAAGGCGAGGCTCTGGAAGACGGATGATGCATCGCAAAGTCCTGCGTAGCCGAACTGAGAGAAAAAGATGCTGACGACGAGATGATCGGCCAGAAGGGCCGCTCGTACGGAGGCTGATTGAGCAATAGCTGACTTCCCACTACCGGCGATCCCACTAAGCCAGAATAATCTCGGAGCGAATGCGTCCTTGAGCCATGCAATGATTTCGTCGAGAACAACTCTCCGAGTTCCTGTGAGGCACTCGGCAGGAGGTTGTGCACGTGACAACAGGTTGGGATTCTTTATCTTGGAATAAATCGGTTCAATCTGTAGTGATGCCATCAAACATTTATCTTACCGAGTTGGAACAAATCCACTTGTAATTCACTCACCCAACGAACGTTCTTTAGCAGCTGAATCGTCTCTTTCTTCTGTGAATGCATTGTCGGTATTACTTAAAGTTATTGTTCTCAACTGAACTCACCATAAATTGTTCTATGGAATTCGAAATGCACAAATACGTTTCTGATACCTCCAGTATCAAGTGTGCTCTCACACCCATTGCAACCATCGTGAAGCGTTCTAAACTTCCCTGGGACAACTTCTGTCGGCAAGTTGCGATGATGACCTCGACCGTTCTTTAAAAACGGTCACTCACAGAGATAAAACATCCGATACTGCACTCACCTCGTAAATTCCTCCAGATCATTGAGCACCTGATAAGGGATATCACTCTGGTCCTTTCCTTTGATCCACATTAACACCACTTTGGTAAAAGACCTGATGCGCGTTTCAAGTCTCTGTATTTCCGCGCGTAATTCACGTTTCGCCGTCCCATTGACCAATTGAAGTTTCTCGATTTCCTCTCGCCAATGTTGTGTGTATGTATATCCGGCGTGAAACAGTGCTAGCAACGAGCCGAGTACATTCTTTAAACCCGAAATGGGCGCAAGACTTGTGATGTCTTCTGCGTGTTTGAGTGCTTTCACAACGCTTAATTCCACTCCATTGATCGGCAAGGCGGGTATCTGGACTAATGCCTTCAATCGGTGCCCAACATCCACTTTATCAGTATACGACGAAACGTAGAACAAAGGTTTTGGCATAACAATTGAGGCCACCGAGGAGCCTATCAGCGTATCCCGTATTTCAATAGATTTGGATCCAGTTGCGGCGATGAAACGACCGTTCGGGGACCAGGATATGCCCCATATAGGCGCCTTGAATCGCATGACCATCACCGTTGGATCCCATTTCTGTTCAACCCCGCGTCGAGCCTTGACAGTTGTTTCGAGCTCATGGGCATAGATCTTGCGTAGGTGTGTCTCCGTAGGTGTGAAGGGCAACGCAGAGTGGTAAACATGCAGCGCGTTGAACGAAATGGTATCTGCATGGTAGGAAAGGAAACGGAAGGCATCGTTCAACAAGTCCGCCAATAGACTTGATCCATCGACAACTTTCCCTTTTAACGTGGCCTAAATACAGTCGTGTCATTTGATGGTCCGTGCAGAATACGCACTGGTACTTACCATCCATGTACGGACTTGGGTCACAGACTCCGCCGCTTCATGCAATGTATCGAGCAGCGCCATCGCCTCTATCCACCATAACAAGCAGCGAGTGAGAAAGTCCTGAAGGTGAGCCCATACTTTCTCGTCGTGGGCCCCTTTAATCTTCATAAGATGAGATCCCCAATATAGACACGCATATCGCAGCTCGGGAGAAACCGCCATCTCGACCTTGGTTTGAAAGTCATCTATTTCTGAATGCGGCAGAGATGGGTCATCAATGCCAGCCATATTCCGATGAAGTTGCGAGGAAAGGTGATCGAAGCAGCTAAGAAGAACTTCTCTCTCGGCCATATCAACATCCACCACAAGATCTTCATCCCCGCAGCGCGTAGGGTCGATAATGAAGTCGGAAAACGAGAGGTGGTAGATACGAGGCGCTTGGTTGTCGGCATTTGGCACTTGAATAAGGGAATGCAGGAAATGAAGAGTGCGCTTTACATCGCCAGACTTCAGCCCGCAGAACTTTTCCATCACCGCCATCGGAAGTGGCTCACGAAAGGTGACAAGCTGGCCAAGTACACACCGGAGTCGGCGCTTAATAGGGCCGTTCGCATCAGAGGGAACGGCTTGATGGAGGATACTTAGGTACAAGACATCCAGGCGTCTGTATGGGCGCTCCTCCGGATCTGTTCGGTTACCAAGAAGGATGTCAAGCCGCCCCCGTGGGTCTTGATAGTGTTCGTCGAAAACAAAGCGGAGAATGGACGCCGCGTAGATGAAAGAGTCTCCAGCGCTTTCTGCCAGCTTAAAAATTTCTTCCTCCCCCGCATCGAATGGGGTGGCTAAGGTAACCGGTGGTTGTTTGAATGTCAAGAGAAGGTAACGACAAATATCGCTCTTCGCATCAATATCTTGTAGATTGAGCTTCCGTATGTTGTCCCGCGCATAGAAAACGTTGCGTAGGTGAGCTTCGGGCCGGCTCGTGGTTAAGACCTTCAGTTCTTTAGGAACATCGACAACCTCTTCCAACAGTGCATTTAGGATGGCAGTCGCCCCGCGTGGTTCACATTCGTCAAATGCATCTAGGACAATAAAAATGCGGCATTGAGTGCGGTCCATCGCCTTAAGTGGCTCGACGATGAGCAGCTTGTACTGGGAAATATAATCCATTTCGAAGATGTCCGGTTGCTCCTTGATGATCCCTGAAACACGTTTTCTGAAGCCGGCATCCGCTAGACTGAATTGATAGGCAAGGGTCGGGAAGACGAATGAAGGGTCGCAGAGTTCTGCATGGCCGCGTTGTGAAAAGAAGAAGCTTGCGACGATGCAGTTGGCCAAGAGTGTTGCTTCGACAGCGACTGTTTGTGCAATTGTTGACTTCCCACTGCCAGCAATCCCACTAAGCCAAAACAAGTTCACGCCGACCGTGTCCTCGAGGAATGTACGAATTTGTTCGAGGACATTTACTCGAGTCCCCTTAAGGCATTTGGAACGTTGTGCAAATTGCGCCGATCGATATGAGTGATTGGTGTTCTCAGCCTTATTGGAGATGATATGTCTGATCTAAGACAACTGCTTTCAGACATCGCCTCTCGTTTGACAAAGTAGTCGACAAACCTGGTTCTGTTCCCTCAATTCATCCACTCCGCGCCTGACTTGGACCATATTCTCCACCAGCGTAATCGTCCCTACTGACTGTATAATACCCTTTCAGTATTTGCGCAAATTACGGAGGGCCCTTCATTCAGACGCACCAAGAACTGTATCACAGCTTCGTCAATGGCCTTGGACATGTTCGCCACATCCTTTTGGTCATCTTCACGACAGATGAATCGGCGGAACCAGCCATGAGATATCTTCACTCGGCAGTTCGTGACATCTGTCTCGAATGCCCTATAGCGGGCCTCAGCCGCTAGATTGAAAACACACGACTGCATACTCACTTTGCAAGTTGATCCAGCTGAGTAACTAACTCCTCGGGCATGTCCTTCAGATCCACCTTTTTGATGGGAATCAATATGGATGTCGTCAACGATTCGATCCGGTTTTGGAGCCCTTTCGTGGCGTCCGAATTCTGAGCGGTTTGCTGTCAGAATCATGAGCACCTATGTCCTAATTGCATATCAAAAGCCAACATACGTCCACAGCCTGTATTAGCGTGAGGAGAGATTGCAGGGCAAGCTTCAGACCAGGAACGGGTACGAGATTTGCAATGCCATCTGCCTGTTTGAGCGCTTCTACCAATCCGGAAGATGCTGCCTTTCCTACGTCCTGAACGACAGGTTTCTGGAAGAATTTCTTGAGGCGGCTCTTTTTATCCATGAATCACAGTGGCAGGTTGAGAAGGCGATGGTTGGATTTGAGTTGTGATTTAGAGATATCAAGCAGTGCTTTGCTTAGGCAAGTGATATGTGACACTGATTGTCGAGATAGAAGCCATCACTGTCTTCCCACGAAACCATAACCAAAGTAGTACTGTAATGGATCACAGCCTTCGCAATCCACAGAAAGCCTAAATCAGTTGTTCCATTTGAAAATCCTTATTATACTGTACTTAATATATCTCTACATGGGAAAATATCTGTGCGCACATAGCTTTTCCGCCATCTTTGAGGTTCGCTGGTCTGTTTGGCGGTGCCATCCGGATGGAGGCGGTGGATGATGCGCCCGCTTGTCCAAGATGGGGTAGCGATGGCCCCGGAGTGAGTTAATGGAGGACTGTGTGAGGGAGCACTTCATCGCCTATCCCTCGGATTTCCTGAGTACAGGGACGAGGAGAAAAAAGTGCTTGTGGTTCTTAGAACCGGCTGTACCCTGACAGAAGCCTGAAAGAGCGAGAAGAATCCACGTGCCTTGTGCCACGTGTCTCTTTACAAAAATATTATATAATCTGTCCATAATCGCCGAGCTCAATCTACGAGTTTTTCTGCCCTTCAGCGCCACGGCGCCTCTGTCCTATCTCAATCAATGTCTGTGTCCCGCATGTCCCGGTTCTAGTCACCACACCTCTGGCCTGTGTTCCCATATCACGCTCCCGTAGTTTATGTTGACAAATGCCTGTAGTTCTGGCCAGGCGACAGGCCTGCCCTTACAGTACTAGGTAACCGGAGTGCATGATGGAATAATAATAATCGTACTCTGGACAGCCCATAATTCTTCAAGACCCCATTCCATCTCCCGAGAGGGCAGCCTCCTATGATGCCATTCGCCCCACATCGCCCACATACGTCGCGATCGAATGATGACGTAGTATATACATCGCTTTCCTACTGGCATATATTAAGTTCGCGTACTTTCCCATTGTCACTCACATCTGAACCTCAACACAAGTTTGACAATGAGTGAGCCCCTGCAAAAAGGACAAGACGTTTCGTAAATATTCGCTTGTTTTTCATTGTGCTTCCTAGACTGAATCGGGTTTCATGCAGATGGAAGTGGGGAAGCAATAACATCACGGGAAAAGTCGACGAGGTCGTCACTGAGGGTCAAGCCCAGGTTGAAAGTAACAAGGTGCGCGGCTCCCTTCTGAAGGGCTTGCCAATAGATAGGTGGTTCAGATGCTAATGTGTGCCTTTTTTATTAGGGAAATACGATCACACGCAATGCTCGCGAGGGAGATCCGGCAGTGAAGATTGCACGCAAAGGGGTACGTCTGTATCAGAACCCTACGGTATTCTCAGGAAAGACTTGATTGGACATTAGAACGACGTTGTTAAACTCGCTCACGAGCTGAACGAAGTGAAGTCAGGGGAGCTAGAGGGTTGAAACGTTGAAACGTCGAAGAGGCAACGGGGGTGACACTGTCCGCGCAGACTATTTCCCGTCGAATAGTCCTCCTTGTAGGATACGAATACAAACGATTAGAGCAAAGAGTGAGAGGAGGGAAGGATCGGTTTGTTGTGCATCGGGTTTGGCCTCTGTTAGGAATTGAGCGAACCGAACCGTGAGATCTTTGCGAACGCGAAATCGACCATCGCTCGCTCCTTTACGTTCGACATCTTCCAAGTAAAGACCAAATCGCCTTATGCGAGAGAGCTCCTCTCACGAGTCAAAGTAGTATTCCATACTCTTGTCCGCCCTCTTGCTTGGTTGAAAGACGGAATCGTTGGTCAAATGTCTAACCTTATCCGAACTCCCAAGTTGGGCAGTGATTGGACCACCAAAGAGTTGATCACATATAAACATCACCGTAACAACTCGGTGTGTCGAGAATTTTTCCTTCGGAGCCTTGAACCTCCTTAGAGGGCCTAGATCCCTCACTCATTAATTCCGCTGTCGATGCAGAAAACGTCCCGGACCACACTTCCCGATATCTCACACACCTTGACTTGGCAACGAATGCGAATGCTGGTCAAAAAAGTTTGATCGACGACTTCTCTTGGGAGACTCTCCGCTTACTCAGGTTTGAAGAATGGGGGTTAGCCCTCAGCACACGCTACGTTATCCTGTTGACGATCTGTGGCGATAACCGCCAAATTACACAACCATACATCTGCCTTCTCGACGGTTGATGATCTCGCTTGTTTTGCAAGAGGACAAGACAATTTTCGATTAGACACGACCTGAATCACAAGTCACCGCAGAAGCGATTGCCGTGTACCAGTACAACAACGAGAAACGGCAGACCAGAGACACCAGAGTATAGACGGGTTGCTTTTCAGCGGTTTGTTGCATTCAAAGACTTTGCAAAGGAACATTGGGAGACATTCCTTATTTGGTTGATGTCGTGCGCAACCCAATTCGTCCGAAATCTGACCGAAGTGCTCTAGGCAATTTCCACTTCCCAAAATCCGGGACCCCGCCACAACGATTAGTTCCTTCATCCGACTGGTGTACGAACTATTAGGAAATATTAATAATCGACAGATTAATGGCTAGGTTATTGGTGAAAACTTTTAGGTCACCCTGAAGCGTTAGATATCAATTGTGTATCATGTCTAGTGGCCTGCACCTAGATGTCCTGGGATATAGATAGATGGGTTTTTTTAAAAAACAAAAGGCGATGGGCAGCTTCTTCGTTCTTATTTCTCTTTGACAGAATACGAGGTTAGAGAATTATCTAGGGTCGATGTGTATCTGCACGCGTTCAAGTGTTCAATGTGCGTCTAGCCCACATGGTGACGGACTGCGATGGACTTAATGGACTTGGCTTGCCGCTTCAGGACGTCACGGCGAAGCCTGTTGTCATCGAGTACAAATGCATTACTCGGGTCAGTATTTATCATAAGTACGAAAAGAGCGGCACGGAGATAGACAGTAGTAGTAATAGCCCACTTACTTGGATGAAAAGGCCATCTGGGGCGTGCTACTGGTACGTAGCAGATAAACACCCTGCCTATGTAATGAGAGTCCGTCATCATTCTCATTCTCTACGGAACCGGTCATACCAACAACCTGAGCTGGATCAGGATCATCGGATATGTGCACGTGCACAATACTGGCCTAGACCGCGGCCAGTGCCGACGTTGGGCTTTAGACTCGAGACCGGCCCGGGTATTCACATCACCTCTCCCAGCCGACCGTCACAATCCCTCGTACGTCGTCTCTTTAGCCTGGACCAAGATGACCGGGGTGTCCGTGATGAATACCCCAACGCCTTGTTATCTTAGTCTCTGTAATTTGTGGCATGAAGTCATGCCATCTTTTTTAATCTAGCTGACGCGAAGCAGAATGAATACATGCAAAATTTTTACCATCAATCGTGATGCGTGGCTCTCCACGCCATAAGCCGCACTCCGTGAAGGCATCCTCTCGGCTTTCTTTTTTTGAGGGCCGTCATCCGTATCACAGGATATTCTAGGCCACTGATTTAGGCTACATCCTCCGGGAACTGCGATAGATTCCCCTACGTATCAGACGGTGGTCAGATGGTTCTGGTTTTGACTCGGACGGCCCTCAGCGCCGGGGATGGTCAGTTCGCTTCCCAGAGGTCCTTCGTCCTGATACTGTGAGAGACCGGCTACGTATATCCATCACCTGCTTGATGTTCTGTGATCTGTACATCTCATCGAAACTTTGTCATGTGTCCTGAATTAGAATCCATTCGGTCAACATTTTCGCTACCACTTCGGGTTTCTAGTGTACTGGTCTCGATTGCTTATATGCAAGCCGAAGCGCTTCGGTCTCGTGCCGGTCTCGTGTGATTATCTGAGGCTCTCGTCTCGGGCAAGTCTTTCCAACGAGCGGATCTTTTTTACGTCAAACTCTAACCGGCCCACTACAATATGTAACATGGGGGACGAAGAGCGTTAATGATGTCAAAAGTTCTTGGGTTGTCAGTGTGGGATTAAACGTAAAAATACAGCCACGTAAAAAGTTCATGGTTCTGTCATATCTGAACAAATCAGGACCCCAGTGGAACTTCTTTCAGAGCCGCACAGTTTGTACTGCAATATGGTCTACTGGCAATTCCCCCGCAAATATAGGGGCGCCACCGGGACTTATTGAGTGGTTTTGACCCATTTCGCATTATCGTCCTGACTCGGCGGATACCCCAGTGCCAGTAGGACATCTTACGAAGCCGTACCGGCTAATGTGTTATGTTCCGTGTTATCTTTCGAATCTGGGTCTGGAACATAGCCAGATGCATGTGTTCGCAACAGAAGTGGAGATAGCTGGGCGATTACTACTCTTTTTCAAGTATTACAAGGAAGCCATTCAAATTTGTAAATCACGAAGTTCCAAACCGACCCGAGCGAGGCGTAAAGCTACGAATAATGATGGTCCCGCCGTGAAGGCTCACATAAGGTTCTAATTATTCTAAGGAGCATGGAAGGTCGGATTGCTGCCAGTGGTCTAGGCTGCGATTGAGTTCCGCTGTCAGGTACTACCGTAACTATTGGCTGAGACTTACAGTAGTTTGTAAAATAGGTACCCCGTCTTCATGGATAGAATCCCGGGAATCATAACAGGTGAATACGACACGCGAGAACACTTTGATTACGATCCCCGTTTGACCATCACTCTGCGTGATAGGTATTAACGTTATTCAGAGTTGGGGTGCACAAGGATCCATGTTGAGTACTATATTTCTTTGTCTATGCCATTAGTTATCTACAAGACTGATCTACCAAGAAAACCCTACAAAGAGGAAAGAGAATCGCGTCTAGAATGTGTCCACCAACGATGCTTTGTGCTAACCACCGAGAAGGGAGATCTAGAGAATTACCTGGAACAGTACGAACACATCCACAAGCACTGTGGGTCATCGACGTAGAATCTATGGTAGGAAAACCGCGATAATTCAGGATTATGCTTGAATGGAAGTTGCCAAGCGAATTGGAATTTGTAGGTTCCAAAGGTCGTTTGCGACATCCCCATCGTTACTTTCGCTGGCGTTTATCTGCGCGGGAAGTGGCGACCCGGCCACCAACCACTGCTGATGCCACTCTGCAGGGTCGATTCAATCAGCTTCGTGGAACACATCAGAACAAAGCGGCAAGTATTGACCTTCCAATCCCGGGAACTCTTCTCGATAGAAGTCCAAAAGATGTCTTACGGTAGCATGCACCGCGTCAGTTCGGGATCTTTCTGCAGGCCCTGAGTCGTTTGAAATTTTTTCTGCAAGGGCCGCTGGGTTAGAAACGTCTTCTACGGGAAATCGTTGGTTATCGAAGGTGAAGGTGCCTATTAGAGGATCTGTCAACCGAACGGAGATGATTATATAGCTATCAGAAGCTTACGAGGCTTCCACACCCGAAGGTCGACACACTGCCGATAGAGCTCTGCGCAACCAAATTGCTCTCGCGTAGGGGCAATCGCGCCATGAACGATGTCCAGTCTCCGTTCGCACACCTTCTCTGACGCATTCTTGAAGTTGATTATGAAGGGTTTCGTGTTCTTGATCAGAACGTCGAATATCCCAAATCCACCATGAACCACGCCGGCGTCGTGAATCCTTTTAGTTGCGTTGATAATGTTTTCCCTGAAACGTTGAAGACGTGAGCCATGGTACCGTGGATCGCATTCAAAGATGCGCACCTCAGGGCAAGCGGTACATCGCCTTGCGTGTCGTAAATCGAGCGGATAGGCTTGCCGCTGTACTCGAGGACCAAGCAGCCGAAGGTCTGGTCCTCGGACGAGCTGAAGAAATATCCAAAGCACTTGGGGATGCACTCTCCCTGCAAGTGATGGAGCTTCTGGTAGAAAGAGAGCTCCTTCTTGAGCGCCTTGATGGTGTTAGTGGAGGCCCCTAGCTTTGCAACTACGTCGAACTTGCCCCGGGGAGAGGAGAGGGTCCCACGCATGATCGACTGCCCTCTGAGCCAAGACGTATCCTTGAGAGTGAACGGCGGACCAGTTGCTTTGTAGGCTTCGTGGGCCCGAAGTGTGCGATGCTCATAGCTGAGCGGGAGCACCGCCGATGGAGGCATCGTCAAGATCAAGGTAGACATTGTCGAACGATTGTGAGATGGGTGTAGAGGGTGAGTTAGGATAGGTTGAATTTATAGTAGGCGAGCACCTCAGTTCGCTGTTCTTTAAGTTCTAGAAAATCTAGATGAGAACCTGAGGTCTTAAGGTGGACCGGACAGCAAGACGAGAACGAGAATTTTCACACAAGGTCTAGATTCGAGACACCTTGTTTGCTAGATACCATTTTTGGAAATATGACGTGGAATGGTTTGTAATTGCCTCCCTGATATTTCTCCGTCAGTGCGGGGTACTGACAGTAAGGGAAAAAAAGTCGGTAACAATAAGTTCACGGTAGAGCGTGTGGGTGAGACAGTCCATCGCATCATGGGCTGCGTAAGGCTAGAAGTAACACTCTATAGCAACCTGGACTGGCGCAAAGAATTCTGATCGTACCTGATACCGATCTGTAACTGTACCATCCGTACTTGTGTCCGAAGCATCTCAGGACGGGCGCACATGAGATTCTTCGCACAAGCCATGATATGGCTGAGGGTTTATCGATATCGGCAGCACGCCACCGCCGCTGGCTGAGGAGATAATGAGGCGCCACTGGACGCCGCCGAGAAGCCGGATGAGAATGAGCAGAGGTACGGAGATTGAAATATTGAACCTTTGCGTGGAAGCTGCATGGCCTATGGACTCCAAGTACGTGCTTGAGTTCCGGAGTATCAGATGTCTGTTCTATTAGGGAATTGAAATACAGATAGACGGACACTGTATACTTCGGAAGCTTCAGACGTGAAGCATGTCACGACAGGAGCCAGTGGATATCCCATTCGGGGTTTGGGCTCCAAAAGATCATTAAGTGTAGACACGCATCTGCATGCCTTTTCCCACGAGTTCATTGAGATATCGGTTGGACCGATACGCACCGCAGGACAACAGACGAGGGTCCGTGAGGAGCGATTCCCTGTACAGGAATGCGACATTTTAGGCCGGAAGCGCTGTCGGGGTTCACGGAAAGGAAACGGATCAAAACGAGGCAAGCTCAAAGGTGAAACCCTCAACAAAGAGACTTACTCCTTGACCGATCCAACCCGGGAGAGTGTAATCCCTGAGGGCGGTTCGCTGTGGTATCACTTAAACAAGCAAGACCTTCCGGGATAAGCGAGCTCCTTGACAACCAGTGGTCACATGCTGTGGGCCACGAATGTCCTATATGATGAGGCGCGTGATAGCTGACTTTGAGCTCATGGCTGATTCGGACCCGACAGTCCTCGTTGTGATCGATGTGGCAATTACCGGAAGGCCACGACGTCACCGTGGCAGCCTATCTGAGCCTGTGCAACCCGTCAAAACACCTAGGGACACTCAAGGGCATGCGATCTACGTGCGTCAGCATCGGAATACCTACTTATGACCTGGGGCGGGGCAAGGTGAATCCTACTTATCTACCATGCCTTCATCGGGGACTCAACAGCTCTCTCCGACTGCTAATGCCGGTCCACCTCGCTTTAGAAGAACAGTTTGATCCCTATTCTTTCGTCAAGTACGTCAAGGTTATTGGAAGAGCGTATCAACGCCAGGCCATAGAATTGGTGATGATATGCCGTCTCTTCGTGGAAGTATCTCCGCAGCAAATCCAACATGATACGAAATTCAAAGAGTGACCGTCTTCACCCTTACCCAGTTCTACTGCTAATGATGACTCAGAGCAATGTTGGCCGTAGATGTGGCCCTGCATTCTGCAACTGAGGCCGGGAAGAAAATCACAGACACAGCGTCCAGCGCGTTCGACGAGGCTCAGAAGAAGTTGCTCCTGTATGAGGAGAGTGCTCACCCAGGGTGATTGCAAGGCGTTCTGTTCTCGAATACTTTTTGTTGATTCTGCCCCGAATCAAATAGGTCTTCTATTGCGAAAATAGCTGTGACAATGGCCCAAGCAAAAGAAACAGACCAACGATCTCTAGGTCTCTTTAACAGACTTAAAGCAAAGCGTGACGTCTATGTGAGGCTACGAAACTGTCTTGACCTTACTGCCATATCAACGCCCAGCTGTAGACCCCCAACGATTCACCCACACTGCCCATTAACTTTGTATTACTCAAGTCACCAACAGATCCGAAACCACTCATTGTGCATCGTGAGTAGGCTCACCTGACGTCTGTCCTCATTCTCACGCGGTTTGCAGAGATCCTCTCTACTCAGCGAATGTCTTCGGAGATCCTCTGGAATTTTTCTCGTTATACAGACGACAGGCGGATCGCGTTGCGGCAGAATCCTCACTTCTATCAAGACCTTCCGACTTCCAGCGACGCTTATGGACCTTGGTTCTCCAAGGACTCCATGAAGGATTTTGTACTCAAACGCAACGATACTGTCTACGTTCTTGTTGACAAGCCAGATCTGGGTCGTGTTTATGTGGAGGTGGTGGCCGAAAAGCAAAATAAACGAATTTTTGGTAACGTATGGGCGCCAAACAATGTTATGATTTTCAAAGGTGAGCCTGACATCTCTCGGTCTGAGTGACTCTCCCATAATATTTGGCAGACATTCGTGGGAGATTAGAAGGCGAACAACTCGTTGGAAAGGATATACGAAGTCCCCAAGAGCTGTTCTGGAGAGATGAGCCCGAAATTCCTGACATTTCCCTCAAAGATTCTTCCACGACAACTCTCTCAGAAGTCCCTTGGAATCCTGTCTCAGATATCCGAGACTGGAAGGTGTTGGTTCGGAAAAAAACTTTGCCCTCGACGAGAATTAGCGTGAAAATTTGCGCGAGTCACGCGAATCACCCAGTAGTCACGGATGACCAGGTACGCCCGGGATTCATTACACATGTGAATCCGTCTCATCCAAGCCAAGGCTCCGCGCGCGCTTGACAAGTGTGCCGCGGATGCTTCCAGCCAGAGATCACATGTTCCTCCCGCGACCGACGCGACGCATGCACCTTCCTCCGTACATGTCAGAACTCGGGACGCTAATCCCGAAGTCTCACCAGTACACGGTGTGGACACTCAATACTTTCCTCAAACTCAGATACACTCGACCCCACTGGCCCCTACACCTCTAAGTCGGCACACACCTGGTTCCAAACCGATCGCTGCCACTGTACCAAGTCCTTCTGTCCCAATGTCATCGGTTTCCCCGGCTCCAGCCTATGCGCGTGGATCGCCGATCACTGCAACTCCCCACACTAAGACACCGTCTTCGTCACCTCACCCGGCTCATCATAGCAGACCCCCAGCTACCCAGGAGCCGCAGAAAAACGTGACATTACCCCAAACCCCCGCACCGCCAACCTCATTCCCGGGAACCACCCCCCCTTCAAAGCCAATTGGCGCTACTCCCATCACCAGCCCAGGACCTGGAATCCGGGCCGATCAACATGCTCACTCTCAGTTTGCCTCTAACAACGTGCAGCCTCGTTTCGAGGAACAGAAACCAGCACCGATATTTGGTCGAACCAAAGCTGACAAACCGGCCCAAGACGGCAAGGGACCCATGAAGCCCACGAAGCCCCCGTCTATCTCTATTTCATCATTCACGCAAAAGATCAAACTACCGTTTAGTCAACCAATGCCAGGGGCGTTCCCCGGACCACAAATGGACGTGGATTGGGAAATCGTTTCCCATGGTCCAGGGGACGTCCAAGGCGGAAACTGGTTGAAGCGGCTATTCCGCAGACGCAGTTGATGCCCAATTGGATCTACAGTACCAGTCACCGGATGCACTCCCGATATTTACTCCCCTCCCGCCATCTCTTGCAGCCAGCTAATTTATAAACTAAAATTCAACGGTTTTATTGATACTCGAGCTTCCCACTGCTGGCCTCAGTGGCTTCCAAATTACAGTATTTCAAGTTCAATTCTCTTAAAAAGTATGCGGCTGCGTTAGGTCTTCAGTACCGTTTTACTCTACTACTTTGAATACTAAACACATGTAAATGTTCTATGCTCAACTACTGAAAACGGAAATGCGAAGGCATTTCCGTTGACGATCCCTATGCGTTTGCGTTTGCGTTTGCGTCTGCGTCCGTATCCGTATCCCGTTTTCCCTCCCTCACTGTCTACTGTCTACGCTTCCTCTTGGTCCGTTACTTCGCATTATAACGCTGGTGAGCCGGGCAGTCATCGAGTTATCACTGGCTCCCTTACCCCGGGTCTCGGATAGCTGGAGAGTTGTGCAACGGCGTATCTTGAGAGAGGCGCGGACACGCCAGACATACGATGCCCCCAGTCCATCACATCCCATTCGCAGACACTCATAATGCCTCGTCTGTCCTTTTCGACGTACATAGCCGGAATTCGATCACTAACAGTGCGTTTGAAGCGTGTACTACCTTCCCCGCGGGCGGTCTCATACATTGTCATATTTCGACTCGCCTATACAGTACTCTTTGCAATAACGTTACATCAACACTCCGACCATATTATTTGTCCCCATGACCTCGCTTGAGGAAGGCCATGCACAAACAATGCGTCGTGGGCGCTGGTTACTACCTTCACCTTACCAGAACGAATCGTTGAATGCTGACATACCATGGACATTCCAATTTCCATTTTGTCACACCCCGCCTCGCATGTAGGCCGTCTGCATGTTGAGCAGAGATAACGCTGATTCGAAGGTGAATTTAAGTGGCCACTCCTAGGCGCTGAGGCTCTCGGGGTATACACGTGTTTCGCGTTCATTTCGCTGTATCAGTGGCTGCCACCCGTTACTGCGGTCTCCACGCTGAATGGAGTGTCGTAAACGGCGGCTTCTCTGTTCAACCCCTCTTTTCCCGTAGGCGCTACTACGTGAACCTGGAGTCGATGTATGGGAACCTTAGAATTCCGAGGGCATAGGCTCTTGTACTCTTGCATGTACAGTATCCTACCCTGTTACTTGTTTCCTGATTTTGAGCCGAGAGCCAAAGTCTCACCCCTCCTTTTGTCTCGATTTTTTTTTCTCCCCGTCTTCCCTGCAGGTACGTCCGTTCGTGAGAACAATCGTGCTTCCTGCTGTGCCGCTGTCCCATAGATCAGAGCCTCACAGTAGTAAGCCTTAGGATCAGCGGGTACATAACTGCATGTTTTTTGTGGAGCGGCGGATGAGTAGACTTCTGAGCTTCTTCATGCCCTTTGCAACTAAGTAATACTATATGAGACCCTCAATCTCCGGCCTTCGCGACGCACACCAATACTATGAATCTCTTTCCTGATACATCTCTTCTTTCTTCAGCGGTGGTCAATCGATTCACGACTTTCGGTGACGTCGTTGACACTCCGGATGATGACCTCAGTCAACCACGCAGCGCAGTTTATTGACGGCAATGTTCAATTGAACCTGGTACTGGTCGGACCAACAACGTTCCTATCATTTGTTTCAGAGCATTGCTTCATTCTCACCCCAATGATTGAGGTCGCCACAAATCCCCGTGGCGCGCAGCTTCAATGCCTCGAAGAAGGTCCACAAAGCGGAATTTTCCTCTGGCGACACAAAGAATTCCTCAAATATTGTCCGAATAATACTAGCTGATAGGCTCTGTGAGACAACACGTACTAAAACGGATGTTCACAGGATTATTTTTCGGCCAATATGATGTTTCGCTGAGTACCACGGGACAAGGCCCGGACGGCATATGAGTTGTGCGGAGGTGACGACGGGCCTAAGCACCCTTTCCTTCACACAGGGCATGGGAGCTGTTCATAGCTGTTTTTTTTTGACGGTCGAGGCTACAAGGTATGATGTCGACCAATACAGTTTGGCGACATCAGGCTACGTGGTCATTTCAACTCGACTGTGGAGGAACTAAGTAGGTCCGATTGCGGACCCCCTTTCCATGAAGAAATGCGAACAGCAGTTCCGGGGACCAACATCTGGGATCGAAGGAGAGATTAACAAATCCCTACAGACAACGTTCTCGACGCACTTGGTGGTGCCAGTGGTCACACACGCTGGTGAACCGGAAATAGCCGAGTCAACGGGGATAGTCAGGATTAGTTCGGTCCGCCATTGCCGCATGCCAGACGTGCGACCAACACTCGACCAACGTGTTACTTACCAGTCTCCGCTGGTCATCGGGGTGACCAGTTGAAAGGGCACGAAAAAACCATGTCAAACTGTCTATCTTCTTTTTGAGCACGCGTACAACGTGTGTTGCCCCCTGGGATATCCTACTTATTGCCTATGGCGACTCGGGCCCAAGTCGACCCATCTGCCCCGGTCGCCTCCCCGCCAGCACTCGAATATCTGTTCTTATAGCTGCCATGTCCTCCAAGAGTCACTCATCCGACTTCGACCCGCTTTCATTTGTCAAGTATATGAAGAACATTGGCAGGGCTTATCGAAAGCAGGCAATGGAACTAATCTCCACGTGTCGAGTTTTTGTCCGAGTAGGAGAGAAAGACATCCTCCAGGATGCACATCTGAGAAAGTGATTACCCTAGAATGTGTTAAACCTTATATCTTATTCTAACTGCTATGAAAGTGTTTTAGAAGTCGTTGACGAGGCACTGAGGTCCGCTTCCGGCGCAAAGAACAAGACATCTGAGGAAACGGACGGGAAATTTGAGAGGGCTATCAGCGAGCTGGGTGCTTATGAGCAAAAATATCACCCAAAGTAGCCTAACATTATCGTGTCTGAGGCATTGTTACTGACTCTTACGTTGACATAGGCAACAAGGTGTCGCCGAAAGAATGCAATCTGCGAAGGAAAAGGATAAGACCTCGTCAAAGATCTTAAACAGGCTAAAACAGAGTTTCAAAGCGAAGGTGAGATCGCACCTATTTTGTTGAACTTGTACCGACACTGGCCCTTAGCTGGTCGAAGGGCCAACGAAAGTGGCACGGTTTCTTCTCCTTCGCTCTCTTCCTGACCCAAGTCCCCGCGTCATTGAACGTAAGCGTCAACTCACTCCATTTCTCATAATCTCACGGACATAGCAGAGGTGCTGGGTGATGAAACAAGTGTGGAAGAAATCCTTTGGAACTTCAGCCGCCTCAAGGGCGATCACCGTATCACCCTCAAGCAAAACCCTCGCTTCTACAATGGTCTCCCCGGATCGGCGCACGCGTATAGCGATGACTTTAAAACTGAGCCGATCGAGAATTTCCGGGATGCAACTGAGATCTGGGTTCTCACTGATAAGCAAAGCCGTGTATTTCTCGAAACGGGCGAAAAGAAACGCGTATTTGGCAACTTTTGGGTACCAGATGAGGCTATCATTTTTAAGGGTTGGTGTGTTCTTCTGCGTCATTTCCCGCTTCTGACAGCCCGCTAGACATCTGCGGGAGACTAGAGGGTGAAAGCGTTGTCGGGGAAGACATCCACGGCACACCCCACTTATGGCATCGCGAGGAGCCTTCCGTGAATCTCCCGCCAGTGGGAAGACCGAATCCTGGCAGCCTTCCGCCAATTATTACGGATCCTGCTAATACCAATCCAGTTAGAAACAGGATGTTTGAGGACTGGAGACAATTAGTCCGCGATACATTGTATTCCCCCAATGTGAGCGTATGCATTAGCACCAAGGGCACGCCTCCCGAATCTCCAGCCGATTGGGTTAGTCGCATATCCCTCGTCCCTCCTGCGTGTACTAACTCAAGCGCAGGTTCTATCCTCTCCTACTAGTCCCACTCCTATTTCACCCCTCCAGTCTTTCTCGACGGTGCAAGTAAAGTCAACTAGTGCTTCGCCTGGCGCAAAAGCGCCACCCCGACTTACAGCGCTTCGGATTCCAGAGCCATCTCCTGGGCCACTGACCGCTCTAAGTTACAAAACCGCCCGGTCCGCATACTCCCCGGTCTCTCAGACCCCTCTGACCGTGATATCGCCCCCTTTCGCTCCACCACCCACACTGAGTCCCCATGAGCCATCAGTGGCGGTACCGCACTCTCCAGCAAGACCAACGCCGACCTCCCAGAATCCGGTGGCCGTCTCATTGTCGGTATCGGTGCTAACTGTAGCCACTTTTACACCTCAAGCAAGACCCTCACCAAGTGTCACACCTCATAGACCAGGGCCTCCACCGCAACAGGCTGCTTTGACAGGAGCAGCATTAATTCCATCAAGAACGCTCACCCCGGGCGGTATAGCCCCATACCCGAGCACAACTATCACCCCCCCTGTGAACGATATAGCACGCTCGTCGGGTCTTCACCCTGGAGATAGTCCGGTCGGAAATCGCCCAAGTGTGCCCAACTCCGTGTCTGCGACTAGCAAGGCCCAAGCCCCCAGCCCAGGACAGAAGCAAGCCGAAAGCGCAGCTGCCCCTGCTAAGGGTCCAGCCCAGACCCAAGAGAAGAAAAAGAATTGGTTCCGGACGTACATTTGGGACTATGGCAAGGGCAAGTAACATGCGTACGAACATTATGCCTATGATTATCACATCGGGCGAGAGCAACCACCTTATTCTAACCATGCTTTCAACTGGATATCCGATCACTTAACGGTGCGGACCCAATACGCCCGACGAGGGTCCGCAAGAGGTACGCTCGATATGTATGAAGTTATCGTGGATCAGTAGACGGAAAACAGAAGCCTAGAAACCCAGATCGGTAGGGACTCGCAGATCGAGACTGGTATTGGGTATGCCTCTGGGAGGACTTTGCTCAATGGAGACATAGCGTGGAGGGTGAAAGCGAAGGGCCCCAACTTGGAGCAGAGCTCGAAGGGATGCTGGCTACATTCCATGTATTCTACAAATTTGTTGTCGCCGCGATCAAAAGTAAACGGAACTACAGCGTGGAACATGGGGAGGGAGCGCGTGCTCGGTGGCATTACAGTGCGATCCAAAACGATAGGCCCTTTTTCCAAAATTTACAGGCACAGGCTGAGATTGAACGTGACTTATCAGCTCATGCCAAGCATTTTTCTCACACTGAAAAATATTGTAGTAATTAAAACTTACAGGGTTGGAAGGTTGTGCGTCCTGCGTCAAGCGCAAGCCCCACTCTAACAAATTCGAAGCAACAAAGTCATCGTTATCTCCGGAAATGAGATTGATGAGGGCACGAACCCTAGTCAGGGGTAGATTCCTCAGATCAAATGCGACAAAGATTCTTGGTGAGGTCGATGACGATGCGAAATGTGGTATGACGTTCGGGCCACCCACCATGACGAGATCGCAGAGGTATTGCAACAGCAGCATGTGTACACCCCGCAATACAAAGAAAATTCCCTCAGGTCAAAAAAGGACGATCGAGATGACGGAGAGAGAGCGGGAATGAGAGACCAGCGACAAATAGGGTCGCGTTATTTACCGTCAGGATAACATGCGTTTGCGAGCAAGGAAGTGTCGTGATACAGAGACCGACAAGCGTGCAATGACAACCACGAGAGAATTTGAATGTAATTTAATGTAAACTGAATATAAAACGGGAGTTGATGATCCAAGACAGTTCCGATTCTCGCCGCCTTGCCTGCGTCCCCGTTGTCGTTCTTGTGGACGTTGCGGCACCTACTCGATGGTCGGGACGAGGTGGGCATGCGGGTACATGGCCTTGATGAGCGACCAAAGCCAGAAGAAAGGTGTTGCGTAGGTGATATCGGACGATACCGTCTTACCACTACCACCAGTGAGGAGGCCACCGAATCGTCCAAGACGGTCGACGATAATTGACCCAGAGTCACCGCCTTCGGAGAAGGCTCCAGAGGCTTTGTCGTAGGGCAGAATCGCCCATTCCATGGACGTGTGGTGGGTTCCGTTGGAGAAGTACTCCCTGACGTAGGAGAAGATGCCGGTAGCCCTGCCAATGGTGGTTTTAGTGGTCAGGCCGCGCTTGATGACGAAGAGGCAAGCTTCGCCATTGCTGTCGAGCATATTGGGATGGCGCAGGTCGTTTTCTGGAATGATACTCTTGAGCTTCAAGAGGCGACCCTGTGGGTATTCAAATCCTGGTTGGGTGTCGAGCCGAGGGTACATCAGGCGTGTAAATTTGCCGGGCTCAATCTCCGGCCCTAGGTAAATCATGTTGAGATGGGAGGTGCTCACGCACACGACGCTCAGCATTGAGGCGTTGATCGCACCGCGTATGAGATCCGATGTGTGGTCACATGCTGGAGACATGTGCGCAACATGAGGATCGGACGCACTGACGGACTGTAGGAACAGAGGTGAGCCAAGGTGAAAGGCTCGTAACACGATCATTACATTGTAGACTTAGTTACTTTGATATTCGGATGATTACTTTACGAACAGTGTGATCATGGGCAACCCCCAGTGGTGCACGATTGAGATAATTTACTGATTTGTTTCTAACGGAGGGCGGACGCCCGTCTATGAATTCACATGTATTTATGATATACTATGATGTATTTAATCGCGCACTGTATGCACTGGCACTCCAGAAACTCACGTTCTTCTGGTGTGCCAGGCAAGTAGTTCCACACTCGTTTGACAATATTAGAAACTCACGTTCTTCTGGTGTGCCAGACAATCAACTTGTCATCAGGTTATGGGCCCTGAGGTGTACTGATTCTGTCAAGATCTACTCACTGTTTCATACTGTGAGTTACACTCAGTTAATGTCTCCCTTCCAACTCGGTGTACCTCTGCATGTTGGGGCGCAAGTACTCCAAGGCTCGTGCTGGGGCCTAGCGGCCTTGCTCGACCCATGCCACGGACCCCAGGTGTGGGGAGACGTGCGGGGAGACCCCTCCATCCCTGTGTGCACTACTATAGTACTAGCTTCACACCTCCGGGTTTTCATCCCGACTTATTAGGCTGGACCGGGGGAGCCCGGTTTGACTATAGGCCCGACGAACGGTTGGCTGTTGCTGCCCTTAAGTGGGAGCGGTTCTGGTGTATAACATAGGCGGGCCACCCATGCCCAGACCTTGCGCCTGTCACAACTGTGTCGCGCTAGATTATTACTACTAGTATTTACATAGGGTGTGAGTGGTGGGGCTGCTGCCAGTGGGGATTACCCCCTATAGGCATGCCTCGCTAACGCTGTCCCTTTCCACGCGCCTTGTGCGTAAACCAGAGACTCCTCCATACAGCACGGATGGCAGAGATTATAATCTGCATCTCCGTGGTCATGATGGGCGGCTCCTCTCTGGCGTGGAACCCCCATGGATGCCTCTGAGCGTGCTGTAACGCGGAGCATGCCTTGTCATTTAAATATGGCATCGCTCTGCATGCGCTCATGTTTCTGAGGGGGTAGAATTAATAAAAATTACTAAAAGTACCTATTTACAAAGTCGCACACATGGGGGCAGGACACATTGAGCGTTCTGGCCATTACAATTACACAGGCAGGGGGGAGGTCATGTGATCTCGACTACGAAATCGCACTGTCACTGACCGCTCCTTGGCTACAGGAATCATCTCAATAAATGTCTACTGGTACACCTTCTGCGCCGACCGCGCCTGTGCCATCTTCCACTATTGGTGGGGGTGGCTTGTCGACTGGCAAATTGCCAGCCACTGTCTCTGCCTCACGAATTAAGACTGCCGCATCTAGTGCATTCACCATGCTTCCGGGCACTCGTCTCGAAGCTCTCTCAGGCCAGAATTGGAATGCCTGTAATGGGACTATAATTGCCCTCTTAAGCTTTAACGACGTCGACACTTTGCTTGCTCACGACAGCTGCCCTGCTGGAGTGGATGCAGATGATTGGGACTACCTTCAGAAGAGGACCATGGCTTACTTGTGCCTCTATTGCGAAGCAGACATATACTCAACCATGGAATCCGATGCCAGTTACCCAAGCTTCAAGCAGAAATTTGATCATCTTCGGGACACCTACAGTGGCGTAGGCAGTACAGCGTTATTTAACTTATGGGTCGAACTCATGCAGGCACGCCTCGACGATGGATCCCCACTTGCTCCACAGATTGCGAAGCTTAATGAAGCTCGCATGAAGCTCGCTAGTGCAAGCATGGTCGTTTCAGACCTTCAATACTGCCTCATCCTTTTGCAAGCTCTTCCGAAGTCCTATGAGGTGGTTGCTATGACCATCCTTGCCTCTGGCCCTGCCTCTGCCCTTAAGTTCAGCGAGATTATCGCTCGCATCCTGAACAAAGAAGGGAGGAAGGCCAGCCCATCTGCATCTCTTAACGCGGCACGCGCTCCTGTCAAGTCTGGAAAAAAGAAGAAAAAGGATGAGACGGATAATAAAAGGGAGGAGAGCAGGGCAAGCGGCGGAAAGAAGGCGGCAAACTCGCATGTATTAGTAGATATGACTGCCTCTATTGAGGAAGTCAAGAATGACGAGTCCAATATTGCCCTGTATGCCGCTGTGCGCACGCGCTGGATGATGGATAGCGGAGCTACGCATCATATGAGCCCATACAAATCAGATTTCGCAGATTATTCCCCATGCACAGGATCTGTTTGCCTTGGGGATAAATCGACTGTAGATCAGATTGGAATAGGCACCGTCGTCTTAAAAACGAGTCAAGGCACACAGCCTACATTAAGTAATGTATTGCACATTCCCCAGATCAAGACACGATTCCTATCAACGCGTGCACTGGTCGAAAGGGGTGCTACTGTGTTATTTAACCAAGACTCCTTTAAAATCGCTGTTAAGCAGCGTTGCGTTGCAACGGGATATCTGGATAACAATCTATATTGGTTGGATTCATCCAGGGCTTCCCTGAATGCGCATGCACAGAGTGCGTCTGCACCGCTGCACGTCTGGCATCAACATATGGGGCACATATCCCATATGGCATTGAAGTCACATGGCCCCATGGCCACATCGGGCATGGAGATCGACCAAATGTCTGAAGCGATCCCAAGTGCCTGCCTCGGCTGTGAATTAGGCAAATCTATGCGAAAACCCTTCTTGGGATTGGGAAAGAAGATGAGCTAAACATTTGAGATCATTCATAGCGATCTAGCCGGCCCGATTCAGACAAGATCCATTCAAGGCTCCACCTACATTGCTACGTTTATAGATGATCACTCACAACACACGGTGATCCATTTCTTAAAAACGAAGGATCAGTTTGTGCATGAACTAAAAGCTTTCCTTACCTGGGGCGAAACCCAGACTTCAAGTAAATTGAAAGCGCTGCACTCTGACCAAGGTGGAGAATACATGGCAGAAAGCGTCACACAAATACTGCGCGAGAAGGGTATTGAGTGACATCTTACGATGCCAGGATCACCGCAGCAGAATGGTAAAGCGGAGCAGTTTAATAGAACGATTATGGAGAAGGCGATGGCCCTACTCCATACTGCTGGTCTGTCTAATGGCTTCTGGGAGTGTGCCGTTCAGGCAGCGGTGCACATCTACAACAGAAGTCCTACCAGGACGCTTAATTGGCGAACTCTGTATGAGGTCTGGCACTCTGGTCAAGTGCCGGATGTCTCACATCTTCACATTTTCAGATGCAAAGGGTACATGCACGTACCTGCGGACAAGCACCACAAACTCGACGCGAAAGCGATCGAGGTGGTTCTTGTCAGGTATGAGCCGGGTTCTAAGGGCTACTGTGTTACGTCTCGTCGGGATGTTGGTCCGACTTGGACCCTGGACAGGCGCTAGGAGGGTAAATCGGCTAAGTCGAATACAAAGGGACTTCCTTAACGTAACGACGAGGCTAGCAGCGGAGCTTCCGTGTCATGCTGGCCTAAAGTAGTAACTTGCTTCCAAACGTGAAGCACAAGTCGTCGGCTCAGAATGGCCCACAAGGAAAGGAAGAGAGAGTAGAGGACTCAGTCAGGAAGAGCAATGACGATTCAAAGAAGACCAAGATAGTGAGTCTTGGTCTTCGATGACTACTACTTATACATGTACACAAGGGCTTTAAAGCGCCTCTTGAATGGAACTGTCCTATGGCGTAAGTAGCTTGAACCCTACTACACCGATCCTAGGAATCACTCAGCAATCACATGCGACTGCTGAGTGCTGACTGATACTGTAAGTCCGTGACTAATTACTGCTTACTACCGTAGCCACAACCGGTAAGTAAGAGTCCAAGTCTCCGAATCACAACCTCACTATTACGTCTGATAAGTCCGGAGGGTCAACCGTAACATCACCCCCTTTTCAGGCAGCAGCGCCACCGGAGCTGGAAGGGGCGTTGGTCCAGTTGCGATGACCCTGCCCCACGCCGATCCAGCCACCCATCCGTTCCTCGATACGGTCCATCGCGTTAGCACACTCGAGACGGCGGACGCATGCAGTACGTGCCACGGTAAGACGCCCCCACTCCTGCTCCAACTCCGCCATCCGGAGTTCCATCCGCTCGAGAACTCCTCCCAGGGCTCGGTAGCGGTGCACCTCCGCCGTTAACGTGACGTCCTTGAGCTCGTGGAGAGTGCGGTTGACGCGTGCGCGCTCGTCGTAGCCTCCGTCGAGGATCATGAGATCCTCGCAGGTGAACACGGGCTTCTCCTCACCCGGGCAGAGATCCTGCGCCGTGGCGTACAAGGGCTTGGGGTAGACCTTGTCGGACTCGTCTAGGAGTCCCAGGGCGAGGGGGTCAGGTCCGAAGACGACCTGGACGTATTTTGCCTGGCGCGTCACGCCGTCGGAGGTGGTGATGGGGAAGGGAACGAAATCGGGTCCTCGATTGACCCGGAACCCGTATGGACAACGGGCGCTGGCGACAGTGCTCGCCATTCTGTCGGCGAGCTGGGGACGGATATCACCTCGGTACATGGGGGTACCGTCGGTGGTGAGGGCGTGCGGAGTGGTGTAATGCGGGGCGTCAGCATCTCGTCCGTAGGAAATGGAGTCGTGCTCAGCTGGATACCAGATGTCCTCGCCGTCGTCCTCAGCCTCTCCCTCCGTGTCGCCATCTCCTGCCTCCGGGCCTTCGCTTCCAACAGCTGTTGATCCCTCCATTCTGCTACTACCTCCCTCCATGGCTTCGTCGGCCCAAATTTGCGGAGGTATTGGGAGAGGTGCGGGCTCGGCCCGTGGAGCAGGGTCGCCAGCCGCTCGAAGCGTGGCTCCTGAGTCCAGTGGTCCGCTGAGGAGGCGGATTTCGTTGGCGGTGATGGCGACTTCTGGGTCGGTGTCAACCTGGAGGATGTCCCACAAGGGGACACCGTCGTCGTCAGAGAGGCGGGCCGCATTTCCTGTGGTGGCTTGAGCGGGGAACTGTCACATGACGCTGGACAACTCAGCTTCGGTGATGGGGGTCTCCTGTCCCCCTCGGTCTTCCGTAACCACGAGTCTTTGGTTGGCACCTTCTCCTCGAGCAAGTGTGCGCTCTTCTTCCAGCTCGGCCGCAAAAATCCTTTCAGGGGTTCCACGGTAGTATTTTTGTGATTGCGAGAGGGAGGCATCGGGGGTGAAAGGCATACGATGGAGGGGAGTGGGTTGAGTGGAGTAGGAGGGAGAGAATGGATGAAAGGACTGGCCGGTGAGGGTACGCCTTATATGCGTTTTTTGGGTCCGTTCATACTCTGCTACGGCTTCATCAGCAAAGATGTCTTCTTTGTTGACCCACTGGTTCTCCGAGTCGGGGTACCCCTTCCATGCTACGAGGTACTGCTTCTTTCGTTTCCGCCCAAATAGCCGGTGGTCTAGAATCTTCGAGACTTCGTATTCTTCCTCTCCGTCGACAAGGTCCGGTGGTGGGCGCTGATAGTTGGGTCCGTGCGTGGGTGTCTCACGATAAGGCGTGAGAAGATCGGTGTGAAAAACGGGATGTATCTGCCACTGCGTGGGAAGTTCAAGTCGGTAGTTGACAGGGGACATCACCTGGGCGACCCGAAAGGGGCCGTGTCTCCGTGCCGCAAGTTTCGTGGTTGGTTGGGATGTATGTAGGTGGCGTCCTTCCAGCCACACCTGATCTCCCACCTGATACTTGGGCGCTGTCTTGGCCTTGACCCATGACTGTTGGGCTTTGACGATAAGTTCTTGCGCTGTTCGCCGTGCTTCTTTGAGCTGATCAGCGCGCAGTGTGACGTGAGGGATAGGGGATGGCTTATCGGTCCAATCAGCTCGAGGGTCGTATCCCATGAGCAACTTGAATGGCGTCATCTTTGTCACTTCATGCGCCCAGTTGTTATGCGCGAATTCTGCCATAGGAAGATAAGAGCACCAATTGTCCTGCCGCTCATTGGTCCAGAACCGTAGATATTGCTCCAGCCATTGATTGGTCCATTCCGACTGGCCGTCGGTTCGGGGATGGTATGCCGTGGAGATATTCTGTGTGATGCCAAGGCGTTTGCATAGTTCTTGTGTGAACTTGCTCGCAAATCTAGGGTCTCTGTCACTGATGATAGTAGATGGAAGTCCGAAGCGGGGAAATATGTATCGGGCATAGAGTCCCGCTGTTTCTTCCGACATAATCTCTTCGTTGCACGGTATAAAGACCATCATCTTGCTGCAGTCGTGGTCAGTTACCATGAGGATGGAATCATACCCCAAGGATTGAGGGAGCTTCGTGATGAAGTCCATGGCCACGGTTTCAAACGGCATGGCTTCCGGCTTGGGGTAGATGGGTTCAAGAGGTGCGCGACTCGGCCAATTATTGATCTTCATTCGTTGACATTCGGCGCAGCCCTTCACATAGTCCAACACGTCGTTCCGTAGACCCGGCCACCAGTATCGTCGTTCGACCAGCTGGGTAGTTCGTCGAATCCCTGGATGGCCGTGAACAGGGGAATCATGGTGAGACTGGATAATACTTCTCTTTTCGGGGGTTCCCCCCGTGATTACTCGCCGCCCTTCCTTATACCATACCCCATCAATCTTCTTCAGTCACTGTCCGTCGACCCATGGTCGTATCATTCCTTCGTCTTGTTGGTGCGTAGAAGTCGTTGGTTCGGGAGTTACTGTGCTGACGACTACCTTCGCAAATACATGATTTGGCAACACCGTGACTCCTTCGTTGTCTTGCTCCCCTTGGTCATAGTCTGGTCATCGTGAGAGGGCATCGGCTCGTCCGTTGGCGTTGCCCTTAATGTGGTGAATTTCAAAGTCATACTCCGATAACTCGAGTACTTCCCTGGCTACATGCTGGCTGATCTTTTGTGGTGATCGCCAGTACTGCAGGTTTAGATGGTCAGAGAATACTTTGGTTCAATGTGGGGAGCCAGCAAGTAGGGGTCGCCAATTGCGAAATGCTTTTACGATTGCCAGCAATTCGAGGTCATAAATGTCATAGTTGCGTTCTGCTGCGTTGAGGGTGGACGAATAGTAGCCGATGGGGTGTCTCTTCCCATCCTCCTTGCGTTGTAGTAAGACTGCCCCTGTAGCGAAACCAGAAGCGTCCACTTCTAACTCAAAGGGTTTACTCAGCTCGGGGTGTGCCAGCACTGGTTCGGACGTGACGAGGTGCTTCAGCTTTTGAAATGCAGCTTCTTCCTCCTTCCCCCATCTCCATTCCGTGTCCTTCTTTGTCAGGTGGTTGAGAGGTTTGGCGTGAGAGGCGAAATTGCGGATGAATGTTCGGTAAAAGTTGCAGAAACCTAGGAAGGAGTGGACGTCTTTGACTTTAGTTGGTGTGGGCCAGTCCTTAATGCCCGCAATTTTGACAGGATCCATGCGTGTCACCCCCTTTTCAAGGATTACCCCCAGGTAATCCATACGGGGCACATGGAATAGACATTTCTCAAGTTTGTAGTAGAGGTCGTGTTTGGCGGAGAGGGCGAGAACGTCGTGAACTGCGGCAATATGGTCAGAAAGAGAGTGGCCAATGTGAGTGGCGATGCCAATGTCATCCATGTAAACCCAAATAGTGGTGCCTAGGGCCGCGTGTTTAGCAATGACATCACGGCAAATGTGGTTCATCATGGTTTGGAACGTTGCCAGGGAGTTGGTGAGGCCGAAGAACATGACCATGGGTTCGAAGAGACCATACTTGGTTTTGAACGCAGCTTTCCCTTCGTCGCCGGTACGGATTCGTACGTTGTTGTACCCCCAGTGGACATCCAGTTTGGTATAGATGTGGGCGTTGCTAAGGTCGGCGATCAGGTCGGTAATAAGAGGGAGAGGGTACTGATTGCGAATCGTGAGGTCATTGATGCGGCGGTAGTCTTGTACCGGTTGGAGTTTGCCGTCTTTCTTTTTGACGAAGAAGAAGGGTGAGGTGTAAGGAGACTTGGAGGGACGGATATACCCCTTGGTGAGCTGTTCGTCGAGGAAGGCCTGGAGGGCAGTATCTTCGTCGTGCGTTAGTGGGTAGATTTTACAGTCAAGGGCGTCCGGCGCCCCGGGTTTGAATTCGATAGCGTGGTCCCATGTGCGGGTCGGTGGGAAGCGGTGAGAAGCGACTTTGTCAAAGAGATGGCTGAACGGGGCGTACACAGGTGGAAGAACAGCCTTTTCAGTGTATTGCTTGGCTTGAATGGCCAAGTCTGTAGAGGTTGTTCGTAGGAAGGATGAATCGTCGTCGTGTAGTTGGGTGACGACATGGTCCTTTTCGGATGTGGTGAGGGCGTGGGTGAATGTATGATGGTGATGTCGTAGGGGTGTCATGGGTCGAAGGATAATCGGAAGTGCGTTCTCGCAGATGGTGGCGTGCCGCCACGACATTTGTGGTTCATAAGTGGCAAGCCACGGATATCCGAGTACAATATCTTCGGTTCCGATATCTGTAAGGAGGAAACGCATGGGTCGGTGGACTCCTCGGGTTTGTACGTCAAGATCTACGAAATGTGTGATCAGCCCTGCGCGATTCTCAGTGTTATTGATATTCCATATTTTTTTGGGTTGCAGAAGTATTTGCAGTTTCATTCCCATCCTTTTTGCGAAGGCGGGTCTCATGAAATTGTCGGTGGCTCCGGAGTCCACTAGTGCTTTGATGTCGGCCATGGCGTAATTCGTACGGATCGAAACTGGAACTTTCATAGATCGGTAGCGCGTAATAATCGCAGAATTACATTTGACTGCCCTTACCCAGGCCGATGGGTTCAGGCGTCCCGAAAACCCTCATCTTTCCACAAGTCCTTCAATATGAGGTCTTTTACCTCGTCCGGTTCTGCCGCTACCCCCGTCATCCAGTTCGTGGCGCGTTCTCATGGGGTCTGGGCCCGAGATTCTTGCAATGGTTGCTCTTCTGGTTCGTACCAGGTGCGTCGGATGGACGACAATGGTTGGTTGTAGGAGTGCTGTGGGCAGATCCTGCTAATATGTCCTTTTTTGCCACAAGTGTAACACGTCACCTCGGAAAAGTTCCGCTTAGTTCCTTGTCGCTGCATGTACCCCCCTGTGGTGGGTTCTGTTGGTATCGAGTGTTGTCAGCTTCGGCAGCGCATCTGTGAATTCGGTCAGCCGAGGTGTCCATTGCATTGGGGTCCCTGGCGAGGTTCCCCCCCGGCCCCCATCCTCCACGTTGCTGGGTCATTGGTCGTACTGATTGCTGACCGCTGTTAAGCCCTCGATGTTGATCGAGGCGCGCCTTCATGTGGATGTACTGTTGCTGCCTCTTCATGACTGCTACCTTCCAGTCGTCGAATGTCTGTGGGTCGTCCATGGTGAAGACCTTCTCGTAAAGGTCGTGGGGTAGTCCGTTGGTGAAGATGTCGATGGTGAGGGGAGAGTCTAGTCGATAGCCAGCTTGCTGTGCTAGTGTCTCAAAGGTGGTTACGTACGCGTCAATATCTCCTCTGATCATTTGTACTCCTTTCTTCAACGTAGCTTGTGCCTGTTCTTTCTCCAGTGTGTTGGAGAATTGTCGAGTGAAAGCCTTGATAACCTCAAGCCATAGGCGAGGGTCCATGTCCACAATTCCGTGCGTAACCTGCTGGTTCAACCAGCGACTTGTATGCGTGATCCATTCGTTCACGTCCTTGCCCTGTATGTAGGTGAGGAATAGCATCGATCGCCTATAAGCATTAGCCATGATGGGGTTGTTGTTGTTGATTCCCCAGTATAATTCCCATTGCATGAGGAATTCCTCGGCTCTTTGCCTATCCCCTTTAAACACTTCTGGGGCATTTCCTGCAAATTTGTCTGAGTGATGGGCATGTGCAGGGGAACCAGGTGGTGGTACTCCCCCGGCTCCTCCTGGTGGTGGTCCGCCTCCCGGGAACCCCCCTCCCGGGGATCCTCCTCCGTGGGGTGGGCCTCCTCCGGGTAATCGGTGATAGTCTCGTCCTCCTCCGGACGGTGGGTCAGGTTGGTCGGGTCCTACGGCCCTCATGATGGCCGCGTCGTCTGCAGTGAGTGGTTGCCCGGTTGCCGGGTCGAACGGCATTTGAACGCGGACTGGTATTTCTTCGGTGATCGTCGTCATGGGTGGAAGGATCTGGATAGACTCAGCTTGTTCGATAAGAGCCTCTTCTTGCTCGGTCAATGGTGTAAGGAGAACTGGTTGAACTTCTTCTTCGTGTTCGCTCTCATTGGCTGTTTCGTGGGTATTCTCCGAGTGACTGGCGTCGGGTTCTTCTTCTGCTCCGTTGATGGGGCCCCAATTGGCTCTAGTTACAACTTCGTCCAAGTAGATGTCGCACTGGCGGTGTGAACACAAGGGTTCTATCACCTGCCACTGGCTAAGAATGTAATCAACTCTGCACCAACAATGGCGATCAAAACTGAACTCAACAGGGTGTTCTCCACTTCTCGTGTTGATTACGTATCCTTCGACGCCGTCGATCTCGCTCCAGTAGGCGTTCCTCAAATACCATACAGGTACGTTTCTGGTTCCTTGTCTTGCGTTTGAATAAGGACGGAAACTGTCAATCGCCCACGCTTCTCGTGTAGTGATCCTAGCCGCCACGATGGGATCTTGGTCTTAATGTTACGTCTCGTCGGGACGTTGGTCCGACTTGGACCCTGGACAGGCGCTAGGAGGGTAAATCGGCTAAGTCGAATACGAAGGGACTTCCTTAACGTAACGACGAGGCTAGCAGCGGAGCTTCCATGTCACGCTGGCCTAAAGTAGTAACTTGCTTCCAAACGTGAAGCACAAGTCGTCGGCTCAGAATGGCCCACAAGGAAAGGAAGAGAGAGTAGAGGACTCAGTCGGGAAGAGCAATGACGATTCAAAGAAGACCAAGATAGCGAGTCTTGGTCTTCGACGACTACTACTTATACATGTACACAAGGGCTTTAAAGCGCCTCTTGAATGGAACTGTCCTATGGCGTAAGTAGCTTGAACCCTACTACACCGATCCTAGGAATCACTCAGCAATCACATGCGACTGCTGAGTGCTGACTGATACTGTAAGTCCGTGACTAATTACTGCTTACTACCGTAGCCACAACCGGTAAGTAAGAGTCCAAGTCTCCGAATCACAACCTCACTATTACGTCTGATAAGTCCGGAGGGTCAACCGTAACATACTGGCTTTGGGACAAGCATACCCACTCTTTTTGTTGGTCTTGGGATGTGACCTTTGATGAGAATTCTTTTCCGTCCTGGCAGAGTGGTGAGCCACACTCTGTGCCCATAACTCCTGCACCTAGTAGTGCAAAAGCCCCCCTTATGCATAGTCCAGCATGTGCTGCTCCTAACACAGCAGTCACAGCACCAGCTCTGCCAGCACAAGCGCCCTCACCAGCATCTTCTTCGGACAGCGAGAGGCATGTAGAAAGTTTATTAGACCCTCGTGATAATACACCTGTACCTAGTCGACCTACATCACCATGTACCCCTCCCTCACCACTAACTCCTCTTCCATCCACGCCTGAGTGGCCATCAGCAACGCCTGGTAACCCGCCTCCACGCCAAAGCTCCTCCCATATAGTCGATCATGTACCGCTGCCTGCACTGGAAGGCTTGGGTTTTGCAGACCATCTTCAACGGGCAGGACTGTTGCGTGAGATGGATAGCACACCTCGGCATTCCAGTCGCCTGCCAGTGCTGAATCCGTGGTACTACAATGCGGACAATTCAGCACAGCGCGGCAGACACCTGAGATACGCTGAGCTCTTAGCTGCTGCTCACGTGGGTCGCGATCCAGTGAGCTATGCGGAGGCAATGAGATCTGCTGATGCAGATGAGTGGGTTAAGGCATATGAATACAAGATTGATGCCCTAGCTAAAAATCACATGTGGGATCTGGTGGATCTTCCACCTGGTCAGAAGGCAGTTAAATCAAAATGGGTTTTCAAATTAAAATCGGATGGCTGATTTCATGCTTGGCTAGTGGCTAAGGGATTCATGCAGATCCCTGGAATAGATTATGATGAAACCTTCTTGCCCGTTGTGTGCTTTGAGTCACTGCGCTTTCTTCTAGCGTTGGCTGCACTAGATGACTGGCACATCCATCAAATGGATGTTGTTACAGTTGACCCTTGGACTTATCGATTGTAATAGTGATATCGTGATTCGGACTTTCGGACTCTTACTTACCAGTTGTGGCTACGGTAGTAAGCAGTAATTAGTCACGGACTTAGTATATCAGTCAGCACTCAGCGATCGCATGTGATTGCTGAGTGATTCCTAGGATCGGTGTAGTAGGGTTCATGCTACATACGCCATAGGATAGTATCATTGAAGAGGCGCTTTAAAGCCCTCGCGTATATGTATAAGTAGTAGTCGTCGAAGACCAAGACTCGCTATCTTGGTCTTCTTTGAATCATCATTGATCTTCCCTATCGAATCCTCTATTCTCTCCTCTTCTCCTTGTGGGCTATTCTGAGCCGACGACTTGTGCTTCACGTTTGGAAGCAAGTCATTACTTTAGGCCAGTGTGACACGGAAGCTCCGCTGCTCGCCTCGTCGTCATGTTAAGGAAGTCCCTTCGTGTTCAACTTAACCGATTGCTTGAGATACCCTCCTAGTGCCTGTCCCAGGTCCAAGTTGGACCGACGTCCCGACGAGATGCAACATTAAGACCAAGATCCCATCGTGGCGGCTAGGATCACTACACGAGAAGCGTGGGCTGTTGACGGTTTCTGCCCCTACTCAAACGCAAGACGAGGAACTAGGAATGTACCTGTGCGGTATTTGAGGAACGCCTACTGGAGCGAGATCAATGGCGTTGAAGGATACGTGATCAACACGAGAAGTGGAGAACGCCCTGTTGAGTTCAGTTTTGATCGTCATTGTTGGTGCAGAGTTGATTACATCCTTGACCAGTGGCAGGTAATAGAACCCCTGCGCTCGCACCGCCAGTGTGACATCTATTTGGACGAAGTTGTAACCAGAGCTGATTGGGGCCCCATCAACGGAGCAGAAGAAGAACCCGACATCAGCCACTCGGAGAACACCCACGAAACAACCAACGAGAGCGAACACGAAGAAGAAGAAGTTCAACCGGCTCTCCTTACACCATTGACCGAGCAAGAAGAGGCTCTTATCGAACAAGCTGAGTCTATCCAGATCCTTCCACCCATGACGACGATCACCGAAGAAATACCAGTCCACGTTCAAATGCCGCTCGACCCGGCAACCGGGCACCCACTCACCGCAGACGACGCGGCCATCATGAGGGCCGTAGGACCTGACCAACCTGACCCACCGTCCAGAGGAGGACGAGACTATCACCGACTACCCGAAGGGGGCCCACCCCACAGAGGAGGATCCCCTGGAGGAGGATTCCCAGGAGGCGGATTCCTAGGAGGCGGGCCACCACCAGGAGGAGCCGGGGGAGTACCACCGCCTGGTTCCCCCACACATGCACATCACTCAGACAAGTTTGCAGGAAATGCCCCAGAAGTGTTTAAAGGGGATAGGCAAAAGGCCGAGGAATTCCTCACGCAGTGGGAATTGTACTGGGGGATCAACAACAACAACCCCATTATGGCTAACGCTTATAGGCGATCGATGCTATTCCTCACCTACATACAGGGCAAGGACGTAAATGAATGGATTACGCATACAAGTCGCTGGTTGAACCAACAAGTTACGCACGGAATTGCAGACACGGACCCTCGCCTATGGCTGGAGGTTATCAAGGCCTTCACTCGACGATTCTCCAATACACTGGAGAAAGAACAAGCACAAGCTACATTGAAGAAAGGAGTACAAATGACCAGAGGGGACATTGACGCGTACGTAACCACCTTCGAGACACTCGCACAGCAAGCTGGCTATCGACTAGACTCTCCCCTCACCATCGATATCTTCACCAACGGACTACCCCGCGACCTTTACGAGAAGGTCTTCACCATGGACGACCCACAGACATTCGACGACTGGAAGATAGCGGTCATGAAGAGGCAGCAACAGTACATCCACATGAAGGCGCGCCTTGATCAGCACCGGGGATTTAACAGCGGTCAACAACCAGGATGGCCAACGACCCAGCGACGCGGAGGATGGGGGCCAGGGGGAAACCTCACCAGGGATCCCAATGCAATGGACACCTCAGCTGACCGAATTCGCGGGCGCGCCGCTGAAGCTGACAGCACTCGATACCAACAAAACCCACCACCACGAGGAGGGTACATGCAGCGACAGGGGAATAAGCGGAACTTTTCCGAGGTGACATGTTACACTTGTGGCAGAAAAGGGCATATTAGCAGGATCTGCCCACAGCACTCCTACAACCAACCATTGTCGTCCATCCGACGCACCCGGTACGAACCAGAAGAGCAACCACTGCAGGAATCTCGGGCCCAGACCCCACGCGAACGCGCCACGAACTGGATGACAGGGGTCGCTGCGGAACCGGATGAGGTGAAAGATCTCATCTTGAAGGATTTATGGAAGGATGAGGGTTTTCGGGACGCCTGAACCCATCGGCCTGGGTAAGGGCAGTCAAATGTAATTCTGCGATTATTACGCGCTACCGATCTATGAAAGTTCCAGTTTCGATTCGTATGAATTACGCCATGGCCGACATCAAAGCACTAGTGGACTCCAGAGCCACTGACAATTTCATGAGACCCGCCTTTGCAAGGAGGATGGGAATGAAACTACAAACACTCCCGCAACCCAAAAAGATATGGAACATCGATAATACCGAGAATCGCACAGGACTGATTACGCATTTCATAGACCTCGACGTACAAACCCGAGGGGTCCACCGACCCATGCGTTTCCTCCTTACAGATATCGAAACTGAAGAAATCGTACTCGGATACCCATGGCTCGCCACTTATGAACCACAGATGTCGTGGCGGCATGCCACCATCCGCGAAAACACACTTCCAATTGTTCTTCGACCCATTACACCTCTACGAAATCACCATCATGTATTCGCCCGCACCCTCACCACGTCCGAAAAGGACCATATCGTCACCCAACTACACGACGACGATTCATCCTTCCTACGAACAACCTCTACAGACTTGGCCATTCAAGCCAAGCAATACACTGAAAAAGCTATTCTTCCACCTGTGTACGCCCCGTTTAGCCGTCTCTTTGACAAAGTCGCTTCTCACCGCTTCCCACCGACCCGCGCATGGGACCACGCTATCGAATTCAAACCCGGGGCGCCGGACGCCCTTGACTGCAAAATCTACCCACTGACGCACGACAAAGACACTGCCCTCCAGGCCTTTCTCGATGAGCAGCTCACCAAGGGGTATATCCGCCCGTCTAAATCTCCTTACGCCTCACCCTTCTTCTTCGTCAAAAAGAAAGACGGCAAACTCCGACCGGTACAGGATTACCGTCGCATTAATGACCTCACGATTCGCAACCAATACCCTCTTCCTCTTATTACCGACTTGATCGCCGACCTTAGTAACGCCCACATCTATACCAAACTGGATGTCCGCTGGGGGTACAACAACGTACGAATCCATGCCGGCGACGAAGGGAAAGCTGCGTTCAAAACCAAATATGGTCTCTTCGAACCCACGGTTATGTTTTTCGGCCTTACCAACTCCCCGGCGACGTTCCAAACCATGATGAACCACATTTGCTGTGATGTCATTGCTAAACACGTGGCTTTAGGAACCACTATTTGGGTTTACATGGATGACATTGGCATCGCCACTCACATTGGCCACTCCCTTTCTGACCATGTTGCCGCAGTTCGCGACGTTCTCGCCCTCTCTGCCGAACACGACCTCTACTACAAACTCGAGAAATGTCTATTCCATGCGCCCCGTATGGATTACCTGGGGGTAATCCTTGAAAAGGGGGTGACACGCATGGATCCCGTCAAAATTTCGGGCATCAAGGACTGGCCCACACCAACTAAAGTCAAAGACGTCCGCTCATTCCTAGGCTTTTGCAACTTTTACCGAACTTTCATCCGCAATTTCGCCTCTCACGCCAAACCTCTCAACCACCTGACGAAGAAGGATATGGAATGGAGATGGGGGAAGGAGGAAGAAACCGCATTCCAAAAACTGAAGTACCTTGTCACATCCGAACCAGTGCTGACACATCCCGAGCTGAGTAAGCCTTTCGAGTTGGAAGTGGACGCTTCCGGTTTCGCTACAGGAGCGGTCTTACTACAACGCAAGGATGATGGGAAGAGACACCCCATCGGCTACTACTCGTCCACCCTTAACGCAGCCAAACGCAACTATGACATTTACGACCTCGAACTACTGGCAATCGTAAAAGCATTTTGCAATTGGCGACCCCTACTTGCCAGCTCCCCACATTGAACCAAAGTATTCTCCGACCATCTAAACCTGCAGTACTGGCGATCACCACAAAAGATCAGCCGGCATGTAGCCAGGGAAGTACTCAAGTTATCGGAGTATGACTTTGAAATTCACCATATCAAGGGCAACGCCAACGGGCAAGCCAATGCCCTCTCACGACGACCAGACTACGACCAAGGGGAGCAAGACAATGAAGGGGTCACGGTGTTGCCAAGTCACATATTTGCAAAGGTTGTTGTCAGCACAGTAACTCCCGAACCAACAACGTCTACGTACCGACAAAATGGAGAAATGATACGACCGTGGGTTGACGGACAGCGATTGAAGAAAATTGATGGGGTATGGTATAAGGAAGGACGACGAGTAATCACGGGGGAGACCCCCGAGAAGAGAAGTATCATTCAGTCTCACCACGACCCCCCTGTTCACGGCCATCCAGGGATTCGACGAACCACCCAGCTGGTCGAACGACGATACTGGTGGCCAGGTCTACGAAACGATGTGTTGGACTACGTGAAGGGCTGCGCCGAATGTCAACGAATGAAAAGTAACAATTGGCCGACTCGCGCACCTCTCGAACCCATCTACCCCAAACCGGAAGCCATGCCATTTGAGACCGTGGCCATGGACTTCATCACGAAGCTCCCTCAATCCTCGGGGTATGATTCCATCCTCACTGTGACTGACCACGACTGCAGCAAGATGGCGGTCTTTATACCGTGCAACGAAGAGATTACATCGGAAGAAACAGCGGGACTCTATGCCCGATACGTATTTCCCCGCTTCAGACTTCCATCTACTATCATTAGCGACAGGGACCCTAGATTTGCGAGCAAGTTCACACAGGAACTATGCAAACGCCTTGGCATCACACAGAATATCTCCACGGCGTACCACCCCCGAACCGACGGCCAGTCGGAACGGACCAATCAGTGGCTGGAGCAATATCTAAGGTTCTGGACTAATGAGCGGCAGAACAATTGGTGCTCTTGTCTTCCTATGGCAGAATTCGCGCATAACAACTGGGCGCACAAAGCGACAAAGATAACGCCATTCAAGTTGCTCATGGGATACGACCCTCGAGCTGATTGGACCGATAAGCCATCCCCTATCCCTCACGTCACACTTCACGCTGACCAACTGAAAGAAGCACGGCAGACGGCACAAGAACTTATCGTCAAGGCACAACAGTCATGGGTCAAGGCCAAGATAGCGCCCAAGTATCAGGTGGGAGATCAGGTATGGTTGGAAGGACGCCACCTACGTACGTCCCAACCAACCGCGAAACTCGCGGCACGGAGACACGGCCCCTTTCGGGTCACCCAGGTGATGTCCCCTGTCAACTACCGACTCGAACTTCCCACACAGTGGCAGATACATCCCGTTTTTCACACTGATCTTCTCATGCCTTATCGTGAGACACCCACGCACGGACCCAACTATCAGCGCCCACCACCGGATCTTGTCGACGGAGAAGAAGAATACAAAGTCTCGAAGATTCTAGACCACCGGCTATTCGGGCGGAAGCGAAAGAAGCAATACCTCGTGGCATGGAAAGGGTACCCCGACTCGGAGAACCAGTGGGTCAACAAAGAGGACATCTTTGCCGACGAAGCCGTAGCGGAGTATGAACGGACCCAAAAAACGCATATAAGGCGTACCCTCACCGGCCAGTCCTCTCATCTGTTCTCTCCCTTCTACTCCACTCAAGCCCCTTCATTCCATTATATGCCTTTCACCCCCAATGCCTCCCTCTTGCAATCCCAGAAGTACTACTGCGGAACCCCTGAAAGGGTTTTTGCGGTCGAGCTGGAAGAAGAGCGCACACTTGCTTGAGGAGAAGGTGCCAACCAAAGACTCGTGGTTACGGAAGACCAAGGGGGACGGGAGACCCCCATCACCGAAGCTGAGTTGTCCAGCATTATGCGACGGTTCCCTGCTCAAGCCACTGCAGGAAATGCGGCCCGCCTCTCCGACGACGACAGTGTCCCCTTGTGGGACATCCTCCAGATTGACACCGACCCCGAGGTCGCCATCACCACCAACGAAATCTGCCTCCTCGGTGGACCACTGGACCCAGGAGCCGCGCTTTGAGCGGTTGGCAACCCTGCTTCACGGGTCGAGCCCGCACCTATCCCAATACCTCCACGAATTTGGGCCGACGAAGCCATGGAGACAGGTAGTGGCGGAATGGAGGGATCAACAGCTGTTGGAAGCGAAGGCCTGGAGGCAGGAGATGGCGACATGGAGGGAGAGACTGAGGACGATAGCGAGGACGTCTGGTATCCAGCTGAGCACGACACCATTTCCTATGGACGAGATGCTGACGCCCCACGTTACACCACACCGCACGCCCTCACCACCGACGGCACCCCCATGTACCAAGGTGATATCCGTCCACAGCTCGCCGACCGAGCTGTCTCATCCGTCGCCTCTGCCCGCTGTCCATACGGGTTCCAGGTCAATCGAGGACCCGATTTCGTTCCCTTCCCCATCACCACCTCCGACGGCATGACGCGCCAGGCAAAATACGTCCAGGTCGTCTTCGGACCTGACCCCCTTGTCCTGGGACTCTTGGAAGAGTCCAACAAGGTCTACCCCAAGCCCTTGTACGCCACGGCACAGGCCCTCTGCCCGGGCGGGGAGAAGCCCGTGTTCGCCCGCGAGGATCTTATGATCCTCGACGGGGGCTACGACGAGCGCGCGCGCGTCAACTGTGCCCTCAGCGAGCTCAAGGACGTCACCTTGATGGCGGAGGTGCACCGCTACCGGGCCCTGGGAGGAGCTGTCGAGTGGATGGAGTTCCGGATGGCAGAGTTGGAGCAGGATTGGGGGCGTCTTACCATGGCACGTACCGCGAGTGTCCGACGTCTTGAGTGTGCTAACGCGATGGACCGTATCGAGGAACGGATGGGTGGGTGGATCGGCGTAGGGCAGGGTCGTCGCAACTGGACCAACGCCCCTTCCAGCTCCGGTGGCGCTGCTGCCTGAAAAGGGGGTGATGTTATGGTTGACCCTCGGACTTATCGATTGTAATAGTGATATCGTGATTCGGACTTTCGGACTCTTACTTACCAGTTGTGGCTACGGTAGTAAGCAGTAATTAGTCACGGACTTAGTATATCAGTCAGCACTCAGTGATCGCATGTGATTGCTGAGTGATTCCTAGGATCGTTGTAGTAGGGTTCGCGCTACATACGCCATAGGATAGTATCATTGAAGAGGCGCTTTAAAGCCCTCGCGTATATGTATAAGTAGTAGTCGTCGAAGACCAAGACTCGCTATCTTGGTCTTCTTTGAATCATCATTGATCTTCCCTATCGAATCCTCTATTCTCTCCTCTTCTCCTTGTGGGCTATTCTGAGCCGACGACTTGTGCTTCACGTTTGGAAGCAAGTCATTACTTTAGGCCAGCGTGACACGGAAGCTCCACTGCTCGCCTCGTCGTCACGTTAAGGAAGTCCCTTCGTGTTCAACTTAACCGATTGCTTGAGATACCCTCCTAGTGCCTGTCCCGGGTCCAAGTCGGACCAACGTCCCGACGAGACGCAACAGATGTGAAGTCGGCATTTCTTAATGGTGTTCTTGAGGAGGAGATTTTTATGGAGCAACCACAAGGTTTTGTCTTTGCTGGACAGGAGGATCGGGTTTGCTGCCTTAAGAAGGCATTGTATGGTCTCAAACAGGCCTCCCACGCGTGGAATCTCCAGTTCCACGGAGTCCTCACTGGGCTCAGCTTCACGTGGATGCACACCGATGCTGGCATTTATGTGTCACATCAACACGGGGGGGATGGGATTCAAATCATTATTCTCTATGTTGATGATATCATGATCTTAGGGGCATCGCTAGACAGTGTTAAGCACACCAAAGCTTCCCTTAGTGCCAAATATGAAATGACGGATCTGGGGGAGATCGAATTGTACTTAGGAGTGCACATCGTTCATGACCAATCTGTCGGGCACATCGAGATCGACCAGTCAGGTTACATCTCAGATGTATTAGAACGCTTTGGGATGCAGGATGCAAATCCCCATAACATGCTGCTGCCCTCAGGGGCAGATATGCATCTTATTAAATATACTAGTGAAGTGTTGCCTTCGGAAATTAAACACTATCAATCGCTAATAGGTAGTTTAATGTATATCCAAATCAGCACACATCCAGACATTTCCTTTGCCATATCGTGCCTAGCACAGTACACTGCAAACCCGTCACCACAACACTTAAAACTCGCACAATATATTCTGAGTTACCTTGTAGGGACAAAGAAAATGTGCATACATTTTGATGGTGCAACTGGTGAAGGACTTCACGGATACAGTGACTCCAGTCTGGGTGATCAGACAGACAATAGACACTCTACTTCCGGCTATGTATTTTTGCTTGCAGACGGTGCTATTAGCTGGTCTTCGCGAAAACAGAAGACGGTGGCTCAGAACACCACAGAGGCGGAGTACATGGCCATGACAGATGCTGCAAATCAAGCAGCGTGGTACCATAGCTTCCTGGAGGAGCTAGGGTACAGTGTGGACAACCCTATCCCCTTACATGGTGATAATAAAGGCACTATTGACTTAGCGTTGAACCCAGTTATGGGCAGGCGATCAAAGCATATTGAAATAAGGCACCATGTTATTTGAGAATACATTGAGCATTCTACGATAAGTCTAGTATGGACTCCAACAGCAGAAATGTTGGCAGATGGCTTTACCAAGCCACTAGCATGCGGGCTACTCTTGAAGCACAACAAGAATATGGGGCTGATGCAGAGGGTTGCCTGATCAGGGGGAGATGTTGAGATGGGAGGTGCTCATGCACATGACACTCAGCATTGAGGCGTTGATCGCACCACATATGAGATCCGATGTGTGGTCACATGCTGGAGACATGTGCGCAACACAAGGATTGGATGCACTGACGGACTGTAGGAACAGAGGTGAGCCAAGGTGAAAGGCTCATAACATGATCATTACATTGTAGACTTAGTTACTTTGATATTTGGATGATTACTTTACAAACAGTGTGATCATGGGCAACCCCCAGTGGTGCATGATTGAGATAATTTACTGATTTGTTTCTAACGGAGGGCGGACGCCCGTCTATGAATTCACATGTATTTATGATATACTACGATGTATTTAATCACGCACTGTATGCACTGGCACTCCAGAAACTCACGTTCTTCTGGTGTGCCAGGCAAGTAGTTCCACACTCGTTTGACAATATTAGAAACTCACGTTCTTCTGGTGTGCCAGACAATCAACTTGTCATCAAATCAAACAGTTAAGATAGACGGTTTTATTGAGATAAATCAGAACGCACCCAAGTCCAAGACATTCATACTCCCATCGATGTTCCTGAACTTCTCCTTGTCGAGCTTGATGATTGCGACGTCCTTGGTAAAACCGTGCGGAGGGGTGTTGGTGGCGATAGCAGGGGAGCGGACGATGTGTCCAATGATACGCTGGCTTGGGTTGCCCCACTTCTTCTTCGTCGTCTCGTAGAGCCCTTCAAGCTTGTCGATCGCCTTTTTCGTCTTCACAAATAGCTCTCGAGTCTCCGTCAGAGTGTCAAGGGTATCGCCCTCCGCCTTCATCTCAAACGTCTTGATCTCGCCGCAGTAGATCCTCGCCGCAATGCCAAGGTCTCCAATCTCGATCTGGACGGACTGGAGGTAGTCGTCCCATGCCTTGGTACCCATAAGGAGGACGTCTTTACGAGGCATGCTGATCTTGGTGTGGGCGTAGTCGCCGCTGTCCTCGTCTGACGGGAAGAGGACATGACGGGCTGTAGCGGCTAAGATGTCCTTGCTCTCTCCACCCTCGGCGAAGTAGAAACCAAGAGTACCTTGTACATGTGGCGTTCTCGCGTTAGCTATAGGGATCCCCAGTGATGTAGTAAGAGGGTCGATGACTTTCTTGGTCGCGTCCCGGTTCGAGACCGGAGCGTAGAGCTCCGGGCCAGTCGAGCGTCTGTAAACTGACTCACGGTATTCGACCTCAACATCATGAATATTGTGGTTCTTGAGGAGTTCGAGCAAGCCTTTTGCCGAGTTGAAGGCATCTTCACTGAGGAGGCTATCCGGAAGGACACCAATCCACAACACGACGGGACTGATAATGATATTTGCGTCCGTGTCCGAGAGAAAACGGACGATGTCGACTGAAGACAAGCGGACCTTCTGTTCGTCCAGGAGATTAAGAATTTTGGGACCTATGGTGTTCCAATGGTCGTTCAACTTGTGGTCATAGACGGGACGAAGCTCCTTTAGGTGCCGATAAGCCTCAGGCCCGGTGGGCTTGACCCATGGCGTCTTTGACGTACGAAAGACTAGCTTGGGAGGGGAACGAGATATCCCAGCGTAGTAATAGGTGGCTTCATCCTCCATGATAGCGTATAGAGGGGAGTCGGAAGGGATGCAGAGTTTAAATTTTGAGACATCGGAGATTGGGATTGGTAATCGCGTTTAGGAGGTCTGATGAGGACGCGACACGGCGTCGATACTCAGACTGAGGTGTTTAGTGTAGTCTACAATAAAAGCGAATTGGGAGCTGTACAGTTCCAAGCCCCTTGATCCCACTTCGGGGATGTATCACACGTAACAAGCATAAGTAAAGAGTTTTGCAGATCTACTCACAAAGTCGAAAACATCCATAAGTACAATCCTTCTCATGGAAGGCCACGCGGGAGTCATGCCGCTCCACACGTGCGCGTCCGTAATTGCGACAACGTGCGTAATAAATATGAGCGCTTCCATCGTGAGCAGTGCGATGATAAACCAGACTGCGTATCGTGCCGTCCGCAGGCCTGCGGAGCGATATCTTTTGGGCGTGAGCTAGATTGCAACGCCTGTAGCACAACCAATGAATGGCAATGGCTGTGCGCACCTGCCACATTAAATCGTTAAAGGTGGGTATTGGCTCCGCGACGTAGAGCGGCGCATAGAGCGCGTACACAACATAATTCCGGAACGAGTATGAGGCGCGCAGGTGGAACACAGCCGTGCGCTTCTGTCACTTAGCGTGCCACCAGGCTGCAATCACTCGCGTCAGCCCCATAAACTCGCAAGAAAAGTAAAAGAGCGGAGGGTGTCGTACAACCGCGATGTCGATATAGTTGCAAGCCCAATGATCGTCGATGCTGAAAGACACGAGGCGCGACTGACGTGCCAACATAGGTATACCCCAAGCCAGCTGTCCTGTAAAAGTATATCAGCTAGGAGGGGGGAACGGGTGGTAGCACATACGGCATACCATGAAGACGAATCCCGGGTGCAAGCCTTCGAGGGCAAACCCTCTGTCACTGCATGCAAGTATACTACGTAGTTCAGTGTCTTTGGACACGTGACCTCGTCTTATCCCTCGGCGTTCGTCCTTAACCTCACCAGATAGTTGCCCAAGCGAAGAAACAGATCAGCCGAGGGCGACTCTGTGAGCGGGTCCTTGTTACAATTTTAAGCAATTACATCTGAACACGTTGTAGAGAAATTTGCGAAGAAGTTGTTGGGGGATAGCGAGATCGAGACCATACTTAAGAGACTGGACAGGCGCACGCAGGAAGGGCGCCACGTAGCCCGGCCAGACACGCGCCATTTGTTTCTGAGTGATTTGCGAGAAGTTCGACCGGTAGATATGTCAGAGTCACTCAGCGCAGATCTGTAGCTAGTGCTATCCTGCGTCCACATACTTGTATGGGAATCACCTTGTGCTCTGAAACCTGGTGCCAGTGATGCGGGTTGGCGCCGGCCCGAATTCAAAGCACGTAATCGATGTGTGTTCGTTCAAGTTGACACTCGGGAGAATCATGGGCTGGTACATAAATTCTGGCCAATGCATGGCACATGCACCGTCTTTGTCATCGCATCATCGAGGTCATAGCCTACGCCTTTTCCACAACATCGCCTCACGCGGCAAGCGCTACCCAGACCATGGACCCAAATATGATACCGGAAAAGTAGGGGCACACAGTGACACTCTAAGTGTAAGTCGGCTTGTTTAGCAGAACGCGAGTGACGATCTGAAATGAGATGTCGAGACACGCAAAATGCAAGAAAGCAAAACGGCGTACGTGATGCATCTCGAAGATCTCTGCCATGGCAAGAATCGTACCCTTATACCACGGGAGGATAGTAAGGGCCAGAGTAAACGAAAACCATGGGCATGAGAAACACAGCCAGCTTAGTATTCCGCTGGGGAGTGCCATCAGTGTACTCAATGGTCGATTACTGAAAACGAAATGTCCTTGCGTTAACGATTTTTGTCCATGTGCGTTTGCGTTTGCCTCTGCGTCCGTATCGGTATCGGTATCCGTTTCGATCACCATTTTCCTTCCCTTTCCCCCTCTGCAGTCTACGCTTTCCCTTAGGACATTCACAACTATTACTTCACATTATAGCGCCGGTGAGCCGGGCTGTCATCATGTCATCACTGGCTCCCCTACCCCGGCATCTCGAGACAGGCATGGACATGTCGGACATTCGATCCCTCGTCACATCCCACAGATTTGCAAGCTCCGCACTACTGTGACCGATATGGTTAGCCAAGTGGCTACAGACCGTCTAACTTCCGAGACCCGCCTGTCCTTTCGACATACGTGACCGGAATTTGATCGCTAACAATGTGTTTGCAGCGTGTACTACCTTCCCCGCAGGCGCTTTCATACTGTCATATTGTGATACTCACCTATCCAACACCCTTCGCATACAGCGATGTTACTCTAACAGTCCGACCGAGTAATTTGTCCCCTTGAGGGAGGAAGGCCGTGCGCAAACAATACTTCGTCGGTGTTAATTACCGCCTTCACTTATCAGAACGTCCCGAACTATCTCTCCATTGAACGCCAACATCCCATGGACATCTACTTTGTCATATACCACCTCACAAGCAGATGCCATCGACATGCTTCGAGGGGGCAGCGCTAATTAAGGGCAAACTTGGTGGCCACTCCTAGGCTCCAAGGCTCTCAGGATATATGCGTGTTTCGGGTTCGTTCCGCCGTATCAAGGTGACCGCCCGTCACTAGCCCAGCTCCACGCTGAATGGAGCGTCAGGAACTACGGATCTTCTGTTCTACTCCTCTTCATCCGGGTACTGGGTTAGGGAATTAGCGGTGTGTGGGTACCTTACGGTCCTGGGGGCATGGGCAACTCGAGGCGGGTAGACGCGAACACCCGGCGCGTCTCCGGATACTGCTGTGACCTCATCGGACCCCATTCTGGCGGCTGGAATTATAGGCCAGTTGTTTCATTTTGAGTATCCCAAACTCCAGCCCTCGACGAAGATAGCACCTTCCTACATAGCTCGTGTACTCTTTATTGTTCTACATTGTTATACATCAGCGCCTGACTTCGAGTCGAGAGCCAACGTCTCACACTGCCTTTCGTCCCAATTTCGTATCTTCCTTGCAGCTATGCGCCCCCTGCTGCGCCACGGATCAGAGCCTTATGATCAGCGGGCACATAATTGCGTGTTTTTTGTAGGGCAGCTGACGGGAGGACTTCTGGGATTCTTCGTGCCCTTCACAACCACTGGTACTGTAATACCGTATGAGACCCTCAATGTAAGCCTCAATCTCCGACTGTGACGACACCACGAATGTCTTTCCTAACCGTTTCCTCCTTTCTCTTGGTCAATTAATCCACGACTTTTGGTGACATCATTGACATACTAAATGGCAACCTCAGTTAACCCCGCAGCGTTGGCGATGTTCAATTGAACTTGATACCGGACGGACTAACGACGTATCATCTCAGAGCATTTTTTGCTTCATTCTCACTCCCCAACGGTTGAAGCTTCCACAGATGCCAGTGCCATGCATGTAGCCTCAAACCCTAAAGTTGATTGAAGGCACACAAAGCGAAAATTTCTCTGGAGACACAGGGCCCCCCAATATTGTTCAACTAATACTGGCCAATAGGCTCTGTGAGACAATAACTGCTCAAATGAGTCCTCATAGGATCATTATTTCTCGGCTAATCTGATGTTTCGCTGAGTGCCACAGGACAAAGCCTGGGCGGCATATGAATTGTGGACGGTGACCTGGTGACGGCGCATCTAAACTCCCTTCCCTTCACACACGGTCGTGGGAACTGGGACATACTTGTTTGGACGTGGGGCAACACGGTATGTTGGCATCAAAATAACAGATCGGTTCATGTACAATGTAATACAGTTTGACACACCCTCAGGTTATGTGGCCATTTCAACTCGACCGCGGGGTACCAAACAGGTTCGATCATGGGAGAAACGCGAACTGCATTTCCGGCGGCCAACATCGGAAATTGAAATGAATCCCCACAGACAACGTTCTCAAGAGATACTTGCAGGTAGTCAGGCGCTGGTTGGACAGTTCCGGCCGGAAATAGCCGAATCAACGGAGAATGGTTCGGACACATTACTTACCAGACCCCACTGGTCATCTGGGTGACCAGTTGCAAGGGTACGAAAAACCAAGCAATACGATCTGTCTTTTTCTGAAAGTGTGCATACAACGTGTGCATACCCTGGGACTTCCTATTTATCGTCTATGGTGGTGCGGGACAGGTCAAGCAAGAATACACTTCTACCCCAGCAGTCCTGAAACGTCTTCCGTCTCTCGAATGTCTATCCTTATTCCTTCCCCTAAAGCTGTCCCCAAGAGTCGGTCATCCAACTTTGACAAACTATCATTCGCCAAATATATGAAGAACATTGGCAGGGCTTATCGGAAGCAAGCAATGGAACTAATCTCCATTAGTCGAAATTTTGTCCAGGTCGGACAGCGGAGCGTTCCCCAAGATGCGCGTCTAAGAACGTGATTACCCTAGAATGCGTTAAACCTTATATCTTGTGTTAACTGTTTCGAAAGGGTTTTAGAAGTCATTGACAAGGCACTAAGCTCCGCCGCTGATACAAGGAACAAGTCATCTAAGGAAACGGATAAGAAATTTGAGAGGGCTATCAATGAACTGAATGCTTATGAGCAGAAATATCATCCAAAGTAACCTAACATTATCGTGTCCGAGGCATTGATACTGACTCTTACATTGACTTAGTTACCGCATCGTCGATAAAAAAATGACATCCGCGAAGGAAAAGGATAAGTCTTCATCGACGGCCTTAAACAGGTTGAAACAGTGTTTCGAAGCGAAGGTGAGGTCGCACAAGTTTTGTTAAACCTGTACCGACACCAGTCCCAGCCGGTTGAGGGGCAGACGAAAGAGGCCAGGTTTCTTCTCCCTGGCTCCCTCCTTGACCCAGATCCCAAAGTCGTTAAACGTAGGCATCGACTCACTTACTCCGTTCTTCGTGATCTCACAGGTGTAGCAGAGGCGCTTTGTGAGCAATCAAACGTGCACGAAATCCTTTGGAACTTCAGCCGCCTCGAGGGCGACAAGCGTATTACCCTCAAGCAGAACCCTTGCTTCTACAGGGGTCTCCCCAGATCGCCTGATGCATTTGGCGGAGAATTTAAAATCGACCCACTCATGGAGCGTTTCTGGGATGCACGTGAAATCTGGGTTCTCACTGATAAGCAGAGTCGTGTATTTCTCGAAACAGGCGAAAAGAAACGGGTATTTGGCAACTTCTGGATGCCAGGTGGGGCTATTATTTTTAAGGGTTCGCGCATCATTCCTCTGCATTGTTTCCCGATTCTGACGCGATCTGACGTCCCGCTAGAGATCGGCGGAAGACTGGAGGGAGAGGGCATTGTCTCAAACTACATCCAGGGCATACCCAACTTATGGCACCGCGAGGAGCCTACAGTGATTCCCTCTCCAGCGACAACTGGCCCAGCGAGTCCTAGCGACTTAACAGGCAGGGTGTTTGAAGATTGGAGACAATTAATCCGCGATGCATTGAATTCCCCCAATATCAGCATACGTATCAGTACCAAGTGTACGCTACCCGAGTCCCAAAACAATTGGGTAAGCCTTATACCTCTGCACCCTATTCGTACTAACTCGAGCGCAGGTTCCATCCTCTCCTACCAGTCCAAACCCTGGTTCACTAGCCCAATCTTTCTCAACAATGCAATTAAGGTCGTCTGCCCCAACAGTGCTCTCCCAACTTCCAACGATACGGATCCCAGAGCCATCTCCTGGGCCACAGTCGGCCCTAAGTTACAAAACTGCACGGTCTACAGACTCACCACTCTCTCAGACATCTCCGACCGTGATAAAGCCCCCTTTCGCTCCACGCTCCACACTGGGTCCTCGGGAGCCACCAGCGGAGGTACCGCCCTCTCCAGCAAGACCAACACCGATCTCCCAGAATCCGGTGGCCGTCTCATTGTCGGTGTCGGTGCTAACAGTAGCCACTCTTACACCTCAAGCAAGACCCTCACCAACCGCCGCACCTCATAGACCGGGGCCTCCACAGCAACAGGCTACTTCGACAGGAGCAGCGCCAATGTCATCAAGAACGATCACCTCGGGCGGTATAGCCCCATCCGCGAGTACAACTCCCACTCCCCCGACGAACGATCTAGCACGCTCGTCGGGTCTTCACCCTGGAGATAGCCCAGTCGGAAATCGCACAAGTGTGCCCGACTCCGTGTCTGCGACTAGCAAAGCCCAAGCCCCCATCCCAGGACAGAAGCAAGCCGAAAGCGCAGCTGCCCCTGCTAAGGGTCCAGCCCAGACCCAAGAGAAGAAAAAGAATTGGTTCCGGACGTACATTTGGGACTACGGCAAGGGCAAGTAACATGCGTGCGAACATTATGCTTATGATTATCACTTCGGTCGAGGGCAACCGCACTATTCTAACCATGCTTTCAATAAAATATTCGATAACTTAATGCCGTGGAGCCGAAATGCTCGATGAGGACCTGCAAGATGTACGTCTGGTACGTATGAAATTACTGTAGATCAGAAGACAGATGGCAGAAACGTGGACCAGTGGAGACTCGCAGATCGAGACTGGTATTGGACGTGCCTCTGGGAGGACTTTGTTCAATGGGGACATAGCGTGGGGGGGTAAGAGAGACGGGACCCAACTTGGAGCAGAGCTCGAAGGGACACTGGCTACATTCCATGTACATGTAATCTATAAATTTGTTATTATTGCGGTCAAAGGTAAATGTGTTAGAAAGATATAGTAGTTACTGGCATTCGTTCGTTTTCTTTTTTAAATGGCGTTTGTTCGTTCGTTCCATAAAGGGGGAATGCCAGTTCACCCAGGGTGTGCCTGGCCGAAGAGACTACGCAGACCTCGATCCAAACGAGGAACTACAACAGGGAACGTGGAGAGGGTGTGTGTGCTCGGCGGCATTAGAACCGAAATCCCTTAAGCTGAGCGGTAATAACTCCAGATCGGTCGATCCCTTGTAAGGGTCTTACAGTATCCCATCGTGTGTGTCAGGGATCACCATGCGTCCTACGTCAAGCGCAGGTTCCGCCTCAAACTCGAAGCGACAAGTCATCGTTGTCTCCGAACATGAATGAACGAACCCTAGTCAGGGGTCGATGCCTCCGATCGAATGCAATGGTGAGGAAGGTGAAGTGTGACATGATGCGAAATGTGGTAGGGCATTCGGGCCATCCGCCATGACGACGCAACCACCATGTGCGCAGCCCACAATGCAAAGAAAGTGCCCTTAGGTCGGGATGACACCCATCTGGGAGTATATACACTGATGACCGTGCAATGAGCCAGACACCCACGAGATGAGTTGTGGCGGTCTTAATATGCCAAACATTCTCAAACACTTCATGGTTCTCCTCCCTTTTTTTTGGAAACGTCAGAGCCCAGCTGTCGTGGGGATATCCCACTCCCTGTGGGCGTGCGCCGTGCGGCACGCTTTCCGTGGCTGGCGGACCTGCGTATCAACTGCCCATCGAGGCAAAGGAGAATACACTTGTCGCCAAATGTAGGCGCTTTCTCCTGATTCTTGAGACGTTGTCTCCGTATTATAGACACGCGAGCTACGCGTGAGGACAAGTGAGAGAAACATAATGGGTCCATGACTCTCCGCGGTCTAATACTTTAATTTGTTCACCACTGCAGCCGCAGCCGCTTGTCACACCAATATTCCAGATAACCAATTATCCGCGAATGGCGACCTAATGACTGCGGCCTGCCGCCGCGGGGCTGTCAAGTCAGGATGAAAACTAGTTTCGTGCGACATGTGACCATAACAAGGGCGATTACAGCCGTTTTCTAAACGATGGAGCGCTGGTTCAAAAAAAGTTGAGTAGCGGGCTTTCGGGAACTCCCATCGGCAGAAATGCCGGGGGCTTACCTTTTTTTTTTGAATATTATTTTTGAAATAATAATAATCAAATACCGAGAAATGACCGAGCACATTGGCATCGACCAGATAAAAAAAAATGTAAGTCTTATCTTTTTTCCAATCAGAAATTAAATAAGTAGTTATCTTCGTTCTCCACAGACACCGCTACCAACCCATTTTGGTACTAGTGCTCCATCGTTTAGAAAACGGCTGTAATACAGTCGCCTCTCTGATAATCCATACCCCTGAAAACGCATACTCCCAAATAATCCATACCTTTTTCCGTTTCCCAATTTGGAATGCGGGGAATTTTTAGTATAACACATAACTCCCTGATACGCAATAATCCATAGCTATTTGGGGGTAAATGGCGGTAAATAATCCATAGGTTTGGGCGCTTGATGTCAAAAAGTTGACTAAAGTAGTATATTTTTGAGCAAATTTTTCCATATCCACCATGCATTATGCTGTGAGGTATAGTAGCCGCTGCACTGCCATTGATAGTGCTGACCCTGATATGGTGTTGTACACACCTGGCCCATTTTCTCAGTACTATGACAGATGAAGACATCTTTAATGCCATTATGGAGGCCAGAAAGGCACAGGAGCAGTCCCAAGACGATAACAATGAGGATGCGGCCCTCCCCCTGTCCCAACTCGTGCTGAGGTGCTCTGCGATGTGTTGACCCTCTCCCATTACATAATGGATAAGGACAATCCCTTCTATTGGAAAGCTGAATTGGTACTGGAGGAACTTAGAAAATGGGCATGGGCACTTGCCATAGAAAACATAAGGGAGACTAAGATTACAAGCTATTTTGGTTGTAGGTAGATACAGTACAGCGACTTACTACGAAATGGCTGTGGAATAGATTAGTCACCCTTTGTCACATGTGACACAATTTGACGTCTCTATGGAGGTCCATACACCTCAATAGTCCATACCCCTAGGCCTTTCCCGATGGGGTATGGTTTATCAGAGAGTCGACTGTAAGTCCCTCGGTCGTGTCTGTGCTTCTGCATTCGGCTGCCATTCACTTCAACTCAGCTGTTCTGCGCATGAGCTATCTAGTCTCCCTCCGTTACGTACATTTATATCGTACTCAGTCATGGAGACACGTTTGGCACGCACCTGATCATCACGGTGCAAGTGGCGGCTCTACGGTGATAAACCGGCCGGAGGGGTTAGTGAGGGGGACCTTTGGACTGTAACTGCAGTTGCTGCTGGGTGTCCAGCAGGCTCCGAAACACCATTTTCAACGCACAACCTGATTCATCCTCTGGTACTATCGTTTCGGTACCACTGCACTTTTTTCTGTGTAGCCTCAACAACACATCGTAGACACACTGGCATGTACGTAGTCATAGAACAATCTGTACTATATCTCAGGATTAAATTTCTTATTTTTTCTTTGAGTCCTTCAACGTGCGGCAGACATTCAAGTTTGACTATAACTTTGCACTCATTTGTCACACAATGTCACACCACCGGCAGCTTTCGGCAGGTGGAAGACTATTGATTCAATTACCGGCACTTCCTGGAAATGATAGCCTGCTCAGAAGAGGAGCTCGAAAAACATCACGCTTGTGTCACCCTTGAGTGGATTTTCTGCCCACAATTCGATCGCCTTGAGATCTTGTCCTTGGAATTGCTACGAATGTCCATTGTAGTTGTTTCTACCATCCTAGCACAAAAATTTGATGTGGCAGCATGGAGATCGGAAGATCTGTGTAGCGCCAGTACCATCTCCAGACCACTAGGCCAACTTTTTGACATTGTTGTTGTCGCACACCTGCACAGATCCTCAGATTTATTTATGATCCCATTGCTACAGAACCTACAAAATGTACTGTATTTTCTTTGGGAGAAAAAGACATTGGGAATGTACTGATCTACTCAGATCATTGAAAAGTGCAGATGTGCAAACACGTGCAACGGTACCGACACGATAGTATAGTCTGGTAGAATATTGGTCAACAGGGACTACCTCAAGGACCCCACGTAAGAACGAGCTAGGCAGTATCTGGACTCGATGCTTACTGTTGACCTAGCGTATCTTTTCGATTGGCCAAGTCATGTCACCATTAAACCCAAGCAACAACGATGCCTATTCCCCGATGACCTATCAGACAGTTGCAGGCACTCAAAGGAGAAAAATTTGTCAGGGATTCTATCAGAAGCACGGACCCACCTCCGACTCTCGCATTCTACTAGTGAGTTTCAGTAGCCTACGTTCTATTGTGACAACGACTTGAACGGCGCGTACGTCATATGATCTCTGCACCGGATAGCCGCATGCTAAATATATTGACCATATACGTGCCGGCAGAGTATAGAAATCTATAATTGGAATAATTACAGGCTTAGGTGGCCGAAAACCAACATCACGGTCACGTGTTTTTCTTCGCTCACTTGATTTTACAGAGGCTACACCCCTGGCTACACCTATGGACGAACCATTCTTGAAAATAGTACCAGAACACCCCTCTATCTCGTCTGTGACTACAGGAATATATGAACCTCGCCCCCCCTAGGTCAGCGATGGCCGTAAACTGTTTGCCGTCCGCACTGCTTGGCATCTACCTTCCAACTGGCTGTGGTCGTCACGTTCTCACTCGCAAGTATTTCTGGCTACTTTCCCCAAGAGCATCAAGTTACGCATCTCAAATCATTCACCCAGCTCGTTGAGAGAACTCGCGTGTACCAATAGCGCCTGTGGACCCACCCTCAAACTCCTTGTCGGGAAAGCCTGATCGCCTGGGTTGTGCCCATTTCTCGGGCGGTGGACCACCTGTTATTGAATTGACTTCTCTTCACACTCTCGCACTCGTCCTGGGCTTCTAGTACGATAGAAGTATTCAGACTTCCCACTGCAGGGGATATTTTAAAGTGGATGCCTGCCATCTCTGCGACGACGAGTCACCATGAACAGCCCGGAGAGGTGGTATGGCATATACTTGAGCGATTTACGAGTGGTTCTTCTGGTAGATATGTTGGAGTCCCTCAGCGCAGATCTGCAGCTAGCGCTATCCTGTATCAACGTACTTGTACGGGAATCTTCTTCTGCTCTGGAACCTGGTGCCAGTGATACGGGTTGGCGCTGGATCTGATGCCCAAGTTTCATGATTCCGTTCCACAGCCCGAATTCAAGCACGCAATCAATGTGTTCGTTACCTCCGTTGACACCCAAGAGAATCATGGGCCAGTCCATAATGTCTGTCAATGTCCCATGCACCGTCTTTGTCATCGCATCCTCGAAGTCACGCGCCTTTTCACCAACATCGCCTCATGCGGTACCACTGCTACTAAGCTCATCCAAATATCCAATTCTTGATTACTGAAAGCTGAATGTCTTTGCGTTAACGATTTATGTCCGTCTGCGTCTGCGTCCGTATCCATCTTTATCCGTTTCCCATTATCCCACCCTCCCTCTCTCAATAGTCTATGTTTCTCCTTAGGATTCACAACTATTACTTCACATAATAGCGCTGGCGAGCCGACCTGTTATCATGTCATTACTGGCTTCCCTACCCCAGCATCTCGAGACAGGCATGGACATGCCAGACATCCGGTCCCTCAGTCAGTCACATCCCATGGGATTCACAAGCTCCGCACTACTGTGACCGATGCGGTTAGTCAAGTGGCCGCAGACAGTCTAACTTCCAAGACTCGCCTGTCCTTTCGACATGCGTAACTGGAATTTGATCGCTAACAGTGTGTTTGCGGCGTGTACCACCTTCCCCGCAGGCACTTTTATATTGTAGTACTCACCTACACAGTACCCTTCGCACTACAGTGACGTCACTTCAACACTCCGACCGGACTATTTGCCCCCTTGAGGGAGGAAGGCCATGCGCAAACAATGTGGAAAAGCCTTCGTCGGCGCTGATTACCACCTTCACTTTACCAGAACGTCCCGGACTATCGCTCTATTGAACGCCAACATACCATGAACACCTACTTTGTCACACACCACTTCACACGCAGGTGCCATCTACATTCCGAGTAAAGGCAACGCTATCTTGAGGGTGAACTTAGGCGGCTACTCCTAGGCGCTGAGGCTCTCAGGGTATACACGTGTTTCGGGTTCGTTCCGCCGTATCGGGGTGGCTGCCCGTCACTACTACAGGCAAGATACTTGCTGGTAGTCACGCGCGCTGATTGGATAGTAACCAGAAACAGCTAAATCAACGGAGAATAGTTCTGGCGCATTACTTACCGGGCTGCACTGGTCATCTATGTGACCAGTTGCAAGGGCAATCCACGTAATATAATCTGTCTCCTTTGGGAAAAATGCATACCAGTGCGCATACCTCGGGACTTCCTACTTATTATCTATGGTGGTACAGGACAGGTCGAGCAAGAATACGCTTCTACCCCGGCAGTCCTGAAACATCTTCCGTCTCTCGAATATCTATCCTTATGCCTTCCACTGGAGCTTCCGCCAAGGATCGGTCGCCCAACTTTGACAGACTTTCATTCATCAAGCATATGAAAGACATTGGCAGGGCCTATCGGAAGCGAGCAACGGAACTAATCTCCATTTGTCGACTATATGTCCAGGTTGGAGAGCGGAGCGTCTCCCAAGACGCCGATCTAAGAAAGTGATTACCCTAGAATGTGCCAAACCTTATATCTTGTTCTAACTGCTACGAAAGTATTTTAGAAGTCGTCGATGAGGCACTGAGGTCCGCTGTTGGCGCAGAGAAAAAGACATCTGAGGGAGCGGATAAGGAATTTGGGAGGGCTATCAATGAGCTGGGTGCTTATGAGCAGAAATATCATCCAAAGTAACCCAACATCACCGTGTTCGAGGAATTGTTACTGACTCATACGTTGACATAGGAATCTCATTGTCGATAAAAAAATGACATCAGCGAAGGAAAAGGATGAATATTATTCAAGGGCCCTAAACAAGCTAGAACAGTATCCCAAAACAGAGGTGAGGTCGAACCCGTTTTGTTATACTTGTACCGACACCAGTCCCAGCCGGTTGAGGGGCCAATGAAAGAGGTCCTGTTTCTTCTCCCTGGCTCCCGACGTGACAATAAGCCCGAAGAAGTTTACCGTGAGCGTCGACTCACTTACTCCGTTCTTCGTTATCTCACGGATGTAGCAGAGGTACTTTGTGGACAATCAAACGAGCAAGAAATCCTTTGGAATTTTAACCGCCTCAAGAAGGGCCAACGTATCACCCTCAAGCAAAACCCTCGCTTCTACAAGGATCTCCCCGAATTGCCTGATGAATTTAGTGGCAAATATGAAGCCCTCCCACTCAAGGAGCGTTTCTACGGTGAAAGCAAAATCTGGGTTCTCACTGATAAGCAAAGCCGTGTATTTCTCGAAATGGGCGAAAATAAATGGGTATTTGGCAACTTTTGGGTGCCATGTCGGGCTATTGTTTTTAAGGGTCCGTGCGTCATAAATCTGCACTGTTTCCCGATTCTGACGTGGTCTGACGTCCAGCCAGACATCAGCGGAAAACTGGAGGGAGAAGGCATTGTCGCAAACTACATCCAGGGCACACCTAACTTATGGCATCGTGACGAGTCTACAGAGATCCCCCTTCCACCGACAACCGATCCAGCTAATCCTAGCGACACAACGGGAAGGGTATTTGATTGGAGACAATTAATCCGCAATACATTGGATTCCCCTAATATCAGCATATACATCAGCACCAAGTGTACGCCTCCCGAGGCCAAAAAAAAAAGGGTAAGCCGTATACCCCCGCACCTCCTTCATACTAACTCGAGCACAGGTTCGGTCCTCTCCTACCAATCCAGCTCCTGTCCCAACAGCGCACCTCCAGACCCCAGAGCCCCAGAAGACGCGTCCCCAGACCCAAGAGCCCGAGGAGAGAATGAATTGGTTCCGGAAGCACATTTGGGACTATAAGAAGCGCAAGTAACATGTGTATGGTCATTATGCCTATGATTATCCCATCAGTCGAGAGCGACCACTTTATTTCAATCGAATAATCGATAACTTAACGCTGCGGACCCAAGATGCTCGACGAAGATCCGCAGGTTGTACGTTTGTATGCATAGAATTATTACGGATCGGAAGACGGATGGCAGAAACGCGGACCGTTGGAGACTCGCAGATCGAGACTGACTGGCATTGGGCATGCGCCTGGAAGGACTTTGCTCAATGGGGACTTAGCGTGGGGTGTAAGAGAGAAGGGATTCGACTTGGAGCAGAGCTCGAAGGGATACTGGCTACATTCCATGTATTCTACAAATTTGTTGTCGCTGTGGCCAAAGGTAAATGTGTTGGAAACGCGCAAGAGACTATGCAGATCTTAATCCGGAATGTGGGGAGGGAGCCTGTGCTCGGTGGCATTAGAACCGGAATCCCTTAAGCTAAGCAGTAATAACGCTGGATCGGTCGATCCATTTACAGTACCCCGATGTGCATGTCAGGGATCTCCGGGTCACCGGTCACCGTGCGTCCTGCGTCAAGTGCAGGCTCCACTTGGACAAACTCGAAGCGATAAGTCACCGCTGTCTCCGAACATGAGTGCACGAGCCCTGGTCGGGGGTAGATGCCTCCGATTGAATGCAACGGAGATTCTTGGTGAGGCCGGTGAGGTGTGACATGGTGCGAAATGTGGTATTAAGTGCGAGTAGAGAGGCAGTCGACCCAGGGGGAAGACGTAGACGATCAGAGAAATCAGATAAAATCAGATAAGACGGAGATACGAGATTCGCAGCATTCGGTAGGTGATCAGCAGCAGACTGATATCCTTACGACTTGAAACTTGAAGCTTGAGGCTCTAGGCCTTATATACATTTTATCTACATTTTATCGGATACGCCGTCAGTGCTAAGGGTTGGTTTCTGATATTGGTGGTGTATAGGCGCTGCGACGGTGTTTGTCAGTCGCAGGCTTGTCGGCGTCGGGCGAGGTTGACCGCAGGCCGATGCCGACCCTTACAGTATGACATTCGGGCCATTCACACCATGACGGGTCCGTGGAGGTGTTTCCGATATTTGATGCAATGGCAGCATGTGCGCAGCCTACGACGCAAAGAAAACGCCAGGATGGCACGCGTTTGCGAGTGAGGAAGTGTTGTAATATGTATACCGATGACCGTGCAACGAGTCGGACACCTACGAGATGAGTACTATGAGTAGTGGCGGCCCAATATTCCAGATACTTCATGGTTCTCATCCATCGTGATTCGTGAACGACTGTCGTGGGGATATCCTGCTCCATGTGGGCGTGCGGTACTCTTTCCGTGGCTGGCGGACCTGCGTATCAACCGCCCATAGAGGCCAAGGAGAATACACTAATCGCCATTCAACGTGGGCTCTATCTCCTGACTAGGCCTGACTCTTGGGGCCTGAAGCCTGAGGGCTGAACGCTCGGGTGAGTGCCCATTTCTCGAGTGGTGGATCACCAGTTATCGAATTGGCTTCCCTTTACTCTCTCGCACTCGCCCCGAGTTTCTTGTAGGATTGGAATGCTCAAAATTCCCAACCCAGGGGTTATTACGCCCACCATCTTTACAACCACGGGACACCATGGGCAGCCAGGCCGGAGGAGTGCCATTTTGCTTCTGAGCGATTTACGAGCGGTTCGGCCAGCAGATATGTCAACGCCCCTCAACGGATATCTGCAGCTAGTGCCATCCCGCGTCAACGTGCTTGTATAGGGGAACGTTGTTGTGCTCCGGAACCACCTGATGATATAGGTAGGCACTGGATCTGGTACCCAGGTTTCGTGAATGCACGCAATCAAGGTGTTCGTTACATTCGTTGACGACTGAGAGAATCACGGGTCAGCAGCCGGGGTTACGAGTTAGCTACCTCGCTCCAGGAGAGTATGCGGAGTACATTGGCTAGTTGTACCAAAAACGAGCTACGGGACAAGGGGAGTCGCCATATTCTCCTGTTCCCCTCGGGCGATGATGGCTACGGGGATACGGTACCAGGTCGGAAAACGATGAAGGTAGGTAATACTCCCACCGTTCACGCGTCGAACGTCGAACGAGCAGAAAAGGAAAGTCGTTATCCAAAGTACTATCCAGATATTGTCACTACCTTGGTTGCTGCTACACGCATAGGCTAGTGACAGGGCAGTCGCCGAAGGAACGGAAGAGGCGAGGGCGAGGGCGATGGCAAGGACGAAGGAGCGAAGGATGCGGCGTACCTCTCCTCCGAAAGGGCTGAAAGGGTATTTGCGTTAGAAAAGAAGCACTATAGGGTCTGCACGCTGCACACGCATCGTTGTTATCCTGGGCCACCCCCTGCCGGTACTGACAACCATGGATGCGAAGGCCGCGGTGAATCAGAGCCAGCGAGATTTCGTGATTACCCCGGCCGCTGTACGGCCCCCCTTCCTGACCCGAATCTCCGGCCCTGTTGTCCGTATGCGGCGCCATCACCACGACATAGCTTACCACCCACCAAAGTGGGGAGTACGGGAGAAGGATACATGAACAAAGTAGTGACGGGCCGCTCGTTGGTCACATGGATCGTTACCGACATCACGGCTCATGGGGGAGGATTATGCTAGAGATCCCGGGACACGGGGACCACGAGAGATGAGATAAGTTAGGCGTTCGTTCCGCGCTCGAGGGTGAGGAACATTGAGGAGCCGGACGGGTCGATCGGACCCAGTCACTGCACCCGCCGATAACGGGTCCTTCCCCTAACATACCAAGCTAAAGTGCCGTTTGGGAACCAAGCCGCATCGGACTGACAAATAATGGCCCTAGCATCGTCACAATCTAGCAAAGACGCCGGAGAAGGCCTTTTAGTCGAATCCGCTACCGACAGGAAGCGTGGCCGCTTTAGACGGACGCATTGACACGCCGAATACGGCGGACTCCGGAGGCACTGGCAGCCTGAGAGGAGGGCATGAGGCTAACACGCGCACTCCGATACGCTGGAGTGTGGACACTTCGCACCCCTAGCGAAAGGTACTTTGCATCAACCGCACATAGAAACATAACCACATTCGCTGATCGTCACAATTAACTTGAATCACATCTCAGTGATCAGTAGAGGTGCAAGGTGTGCAGGAGCAGGCGTTGGCGGGCGCCGCACCGCAGTCAACAGGTGCCTCCGAACAACACGAAGTTTTAATTACGAGGAGGCATCAATTTCCGAGACGAGAAATTAACTGCCCCCTGTTCAGGATTAGACGGGATAGGTGTGAATTTCTCAGACGAGGTGCGGTGTGGTGGGGTGTGGTGTCACGGTGATGTGTGTTGATTGCGTGCAGTGGTGCGGAGCGATACGATGTGAGCGGAACAAAAAGTGGGGGAGAAAAGAGAGACAGAGAAGAACCCTCCAAAAAAATAATAAAAGAAAAAAAGACCTGATCATAATAAAAGCGAAAAAGGGAAATCATACAAGCCTTTTCCAAAAGAGGCTAAAAAAAGGACTTAGATACAACGAATGGGACGACAACGCGTGTGCAACACCAACTTGCGGCAAAAGGAGAGAGAGAGAGCGAGCAAGCGCAGGAGAAAAAAAAACCCGGCCATCTAAGGTCAATAATAAGATGACGACGTGAATGAGCAAAAAATAAGAAAGCAGCAAGGGGCGAGCATAAAAAAAAAACAAGGAAAAGAATGTAAAGTGCAAAAGTTAGGAATAGGCGGGGGTCGTGCAAGTCATCTTCGTGTCGGCGTGTCGTAGAGAGAGAGAATTACAGCATTGGGGTGTTTTAGATTGAGGAGGAGAGGGGAATGGGCATGACGTCGTCTAGCTGGCCTATAACACATTACGGCATCATCAGAGCTTCAGCTCCGTCAGCACTCGTCGTGCGAGCATCTGGTACTGCCATCCGTCTCCACCTGCGCGACGGAACTGTATGCCATGTAATGGCAGCCACGGTACCTAAATAAGCAACAAAAACACACGATGAGCACGGAGATCGGACACCCTATGGCCAGAACCGCAAACCCTAACCTTGACGATGGTGATCTCGAACCTGACCGACAGCTTGCTCTGCCCAACGCTCTCGAGGACCTCGCGGTCGACTTCCCCAGTCGGGAACGGCTGCGGTGCCGCGCCAAAGTCGCGCGGTATTGGCGGCAGGTTCTTGCTTCTCGCGGGCGAGTGCGAGCGGCGCGGCGAGTCCTCGGGGTGCAGCGTGGCCGAGTTGTCGTCCGCCTGCACGGTCGGCGCGTTCGACGACACGTTGAAGAAGGACGACGAGCCGCTGCTCTGCGTCGCGTTGAATGCGGGCGGCCCGGCGCCGGCACTACCGCCACCAGAAGGTCGACCAGGGAGCTCTTTCTCTTTCTCTTTCTCCTTGTCCTTCTCTTTGTGCGTGGACCCGTTCACGCTCGCCTCGCCGCGGTCCTTGTCCTTGCTCCTCACGCCAAAGGACAGTTTCGATGCCTTGCGCGCAATGCGCTTCGTCGTTCCCCCCGAGTCGCCCGAGCCTCCCGAACCCTGCTTGCGGTGTTTTCTCGGAGATGGTGTTGGCGTTGCGGGTGGGTCCTGCAGCGACGAGATATCGATCGAGGGTAGGTGTATGCAGTCGAATCCCGTCCTCGTCTCCCTGTACTGCACCTGCATGCGGTCCAACACACGCCGGATGTCCGTCTTGAGCGTCGCGGGCGGCTTCGTGGACGTCGTCGCCACACTAACACACGCACACGCACACACACAGAGAATCGCACGTGAGTGAGCACACACCCCCCTGGGAAAGCACAACAGGAAAACGGCACGTACCTGAACAGGCCCTTCAGGAACACCGGCTTGAAGTCCTTATCGGCCGCACTCGCGTTCGCCTCGTCCTCGCCGTCCGTGACCGTGGGCTCCTGTCCGTGTCCAGCTCCAGCTCCATTTACGCGCCCTTGCCTCGACGGACGCCCCGACGCACCCTCCTCAGGCACCTCCGCGGTCTGCGTGAACGGGCGCTCGGGCTGCGAGGGCCGCCCCGCCGAAGTCCCCTGGCTCGTCGATGGCCGCCGATGGCGCCCAATCGTGCCGGTGACGCTCGACAGCAGCGCGCCGCCCGTGCTACTCCGGCGCTCGTGCCGCTTCGCGAGTCCTTGCGGATCGAGGATCGTCGCAGCGCGACGGTGCAAAGGCTGGGTCTGGCTATGCGAGATCCCGCCCGTCGGCGACACGTGCATTTCGACCTTGCCGTCTTCCGGAGCCGCGGGGGCGGTATTGTTGACGTTGTCGCCTGCAGTGGGGGAGGCGGCGGTAGGGGTAACGGGCGCCGAGGATGATGGAGGCTGTTCGGTTTTCTCGCTCAGCGGCGACCCCGCATACTTCCGCTCCTTCTCTCGCTCCTTTTCTGAGACTCCGTTATCCGTGTCGGTGGACGGGCGCGGGGACCCGAAGCTGCCCAGGATGCTCGTCCGCTTGGAAGTGCGGTCGCCCGCCGCGCGCACGCTCCCACCGCCGATCAGCAAGCTGCCGAACTTGCGCACAAGCGTCGCGCCTGTGGACGCCGTTGGCGTTGCAGGCGACAGCACTACCTCGGGTGGGGGACTCGGTTCCGGTGCCGTAGTTTCCGCTTGCTCATCCTCCATCCGCTCCGCGAACGTCGTGAGCTCCGGCCCGGCAGTCCGGGGTGCCTCGAGCCCGTTGACGTTGATGCTAAGTTGTCCATGTTCCCCCACTCCGGTACCTCCACCTCCACCGCCGCCTCCAAACATGCTTGCCCAACCGCGTGGCACGCCTTGACGATGACTCACGCTATGCGAACGACGGTGGGTGGACGCTGGCGGGGCACGTGGCATTGTCGCACTTGCGGGACTGGGAGGCACTGAGGCACCAGCGGCTGCGTCCAGACCGCCCGAAGGTACAAGGTCTCCAGGTTTAGTAATTGGCAAGCCAGCGTCACGTGCACGGGGCCGGGGTAGCTGTTGCTGCTGCTGTTGCTGCTGGAACGTCGGCGCTGTCGGCGAGGGAGTAACTTGAGCGTCGTACGACAGTTTTGAGTAGTGGGGGCTCTCCGGAGCTGGCAGTCGCGACGGGCGCATGCTGTAGTCCGCACCGCCTGCGACCTTCTGTGACATCACCACGGGAGGTGGTCCCACGAGTGGAGCCTGCTTCGAAGCAGACGGTGGGGGTGCCGGAACCTCCTCTGAGGCGGGCTGCAAAGGAGGGTTTAGGGACAGTTGTGAGCTCGCAAAGTGGCCCGGGCCATACACCCTATCGCGTTCCAGTTTCTCGCGCACAAGATAATATATCGATATGAGTGGGTGGTAACCGCGCGTCGGATCAGGGATTTCTTTTGAGTTGATATCGGAGAGGGAGGCATTGGAGAGTTGGGACTGGGATGCTGATGGCGATGCGAATGGGGAGGCTGGTGGTGAAGACGATGGTGAGAACAGCTTGCGGCGATAGAAGTCGAACCCGGAAAAGCGCTTGTTCTTCTTCGGTGTCGCTGCCTCTGCCTTGTTTCCCCCGCCCTGACTGCCAACACCACCTGTACTGTCCCACGCGATAGCAAGCGACGAATTGGACAACGACTCGCTCCAGATCTGGGGCCGTTCGCGCCTGCTTTCCCAGTGCTGCACAGCCCGCTTATATGCCTCAGAATCGAGGATCGCGACAAGCCTGTGTTCGATCTCTTCTTCCGTGCCAAACTCGAAGCCGGTCATCCCGCGGAGGACCTGTCGGTCGAGCTCATCAGCGCGCAAAGGATCGCGCCGCAGGAGGTGAGGATCGGGCGGCCCGTTGAAACCGCGGGTCATCCAGGGGTGATTGAGGAGGTCCGGGAGCGACGCACGTTGCTGCGGGTTGGTGACGAGCATACGGGAGAGAATGTGCTTGCATTCTGGAGGGAAAGGGTTCACATCAATCGGCCTACAAATACTCAGGCCGGTCAGCTCACCTGCGCTGAGCCACACGGGGTATTCGACCAGCCCGCGCTTGATTTTGGCATGGAGTGCGGGCATGCTTTGGTCGTCAAAGGGCACCTTACCGCATACAAGCACGTACAACACCACACCAAAGCTCCACACGTCAACCTCGGGCCCGGTATACACCTTGGCATTGAGAAGTTCCGGCGCAGCAAAATAGAGGGAGCCGCAGAACGTCGACAGGTGGGTGACAGGATCGTAAAGGTTCGATAACCCAAAATCGATGATCTTGATGTTGCCTGTCTGCGAAATGAGGATGTTCTCGATTTTGAGGTCTGCAGGCAGACGATATCAGCGATCGCTCGAGAGCTGTTCGCGGGTCGTGAGAAAAGAAGGATGGACGCACCTCGGTGCACGACGTTGTTCTTGTGACAATACTCCAGCGCGCTTCCGATCTGCCTCGCGAACTTCCTTGCGACGCGTTCGCGTAAGCGGCCGTGGCTGATGATATAGTCCAGCATCTGCCCGCCATTTATATACTCGAAGACCATGTAGTAATGGTGCTGATGCGTAATCATCTCGCGCATGCCGCAGATGTACGGATGATAGAGCAACTGGGAGAGCGCGGCTTCGCGGATGGTGCGAACCTCCTTGGACGCATCTTTTGTCGCTTGCTTGGCAGCCGCCTCGGCGTTTGGTGCTCCAGGTACGGGTTGAACAGGGACGACGCGAGGTAAAATTTTGACCGCGAGCTGTAGGGGGAAAGTAAACGCTCAGCAACGATAAATGGGGGAATTGCAAGCGAGAGGACGAGAAAGTAGCATTCGCGCCGAAAATAGCTGTCAAAAAAAGGCCCCCGGCGCTCCAGCATCCCCCCTTGTTGACCTAACCGCACAGCCCCGATATTAGGTGCGCGCGGTAAATGTGGGGGAGTCAGGCTACCCTTCGCAACCGGGTGATAGAAAGAAAACTGCCCCAGGGGGTTCCGAGATGGAGCAACTCGGGGACGAAAGTAAGAACCCGAGGAGTACGACATGGAAGCGAAGAACCGGAAAGTAAAAAAAAAAAAAAAAAAGAGCAGGGCCAGGAGGATGTGCGTTCGCGCTGATCAAACGCCACACCCCCAACGAGAACACGGGGAACAAAGGTTCGGGACATGGGAAGGGCACAAACTGCACACGGAAGTAGACCGCCCCGATGGGATCAGGAACACAGACACGAGCGGACAAAGGTCATGATGGACACGTTGAAGAGAACATATGGCGATAGACCGATAGATGTTGAGGACATGATGAGACGAGCGTATCGAATGAAAAGATGACACTGCAAAGCAGGAGGGCTGATAAGAGAGAGAGAAAGATGACACACCTTTTCCCCAGATATATTGTGGTGAGCCAGCTTCACTTTACCCATGCTACCCGCTCCGAGGGTCTTCGAGAGGGTGTAGTCACCAAGAGTGCGATTGGTGGTGCGCGGTTTTGTAGGGTCTGCGCTGCGCTGGGAATGTTTTGTGGTTGTGGCATGGGGTTGTTCCACGTATTGTCGTGTGCGGTCTGACGACGTGCCGGAGTGGGAGGGCGTATATGCCTGGGGAGGAAGAGACATGGGACGCGGTCTTGGGACCGTCCCACGTGAAACGGGTGCAGTTGTGGAAGCCGTGGTGGGCGTGTTCGGGGAGTGGAAGTTGGGGGGGATGTTGTGTGATCCTCGTGGTGGGCTCGGGTAGTGTTTGTGATGATCGGATCACACTGAGGTAGGGCGGGTTGAGTGGTCGGATGGGGAGACTGGGGTGGGTGGTGGAGAGGGATGAGGGGAGAGGATTGAGGAAGAGGGTGAGGTTAAGGTCCAAGTCGAAGTCGAAGTCGAAGTCGAGGAACTGGCGGGGCTCGGAAAGTTGGACAGAGCGGGTGTTATTCTTAGTTGATTCGAACTCGTGGCCGGTGATCAGAGCCGCTCGCGCAGCCTTGCCTCAGATAGCATCAAACACCGCCCAGTTCCCTGCTCTCGGAGTTTGGTTCGAACTCCCTTTATTGTCCTCTGGTTCGTTTATACTCTGGCTTACCAATCCCTGAGGCTGTGGTCTCCGTAATTCTATCGATACTGTACTACACTAGCCATAGCCATTGCTGTCGCCGGTCATCGGAGGATATTATGGTTGATCGGCAGTGCGGAAGTGGCTCAATAATGAACGAAGATACACGACACATGAACACGCCTATTGTTGCTTCTCCTTCGTCTCCTTCGATGGTAGCCAAGTAATCGGATGTTGATTGAACATCGGCCACGGAGGAATGACCACCTTCACAATAACGGTTCAGTAAAGGTACGACGAGAAAAGCCGACTCGTACCGCAAGTAAGATACCGACTCCGACGCCAAAGACCGTGAACGTCACTTGAATGGACTGGAACAAGAATCCAAGGAAGAAGGCGAATATCTGGATAAGGGTGTCAGTGAGAGGTTTCAATGGCGTTCGAGACATGCCCAACGCACCGCCAACTCCATCACAGCATAATGCGCTATCCGCTCCACAAGCCTCTGGCCTTCAAAGTCCTGCATTTATGCCTGTTTTAATGACACGAACCTACTGCATTCTGAGTTATGTGCATACTATTTTCCCTTCGAAATATTTCTGAAGGCTGGACATGATGACGGCGAGTTGCTGGGTAACAGTCCGACAACTGCACGTGATACGCTTGAGAAATCGGTCGCTTCCGGCCCGGCCGCCAAGTTGCTCAGCTCCCCCGCTCTGCGTTCATATTCCTACGCTTCTTCCGGCGCTCCACGGTACATATAGAGACCCATATGTCCCTTTGTGCCTCAATGACGGCGGGATTTCTGCGGGTATCTGCCCAACACTCCAATCTTGTAGGATATTTTGGTTTGCCTTTTAGTCTGCCTGGCGACAGGATCAAAGAATCCCCCACGACTTGACCGCCCTTGGACGGGCTCCACATGGCCACGATATCACCACCTGACTCCAAGCTCCCAATCTCTACATAGAGGATTCGCACCACAGCCGAACAAAAATACGTCTCTTCGAATTTGGGTACGTATCACTGCCGCACATCCGCCGCCAAAGAAGTCCACTAGAAACGAACCCACCGCTCCGAGATCTGCAACTCGGTTCGGTCTGCGCTTTCCGTGGGGGGGGAGAGGCAAATCCGGCTTCGATGAGGTTTTTAGAATGCCACCTTCCATCGGGCCTGTCGTACTGTAACTTAGTTCATCATCTAGCCTCCGCGTTATAAATACCAGGGCTAGCCCGTAAGTTGCTTCATTCGATGTTGGAATGGAAGCAAACCCGATTCGGAGGCGAGGTGAACGCCCTAACGAGAGTCGGAATCAAATTTCAGCGTCTTCTGAAAAGGGAGGGGAGCATACAAGTGACAATATCTCTGCTGCCTGCGTCTGCGACGACTGATATGGGCACTATGCTCATGTATCAACGAATAGCCGGCCGTCTCCGCTGTCAGCAGTAGCAACACTTGCTTCCGCACAGTGGGGCTAATGTTTTGGGCCATGCGACCCAGCTCGATAATTGATCGCTGCCACGACGACCTCTGAACCGACGATGCGCCACAGCCCAATCGCCAGCCCAGCACTGCATGCAACTGGGGAAAAGAAGCCCGGCGACTGGCGAGATCCATGTGACCAACCCGACAGATCTGTGTTCTGCCTCCGGCAGTGTGGCGGAATTTGATTGTAAATATAAAAAATACAAAGAGTCATAGTGTATGGGGAAGTGTTCTGTATCATATCATATCATACATAGATACAGCAGTGAGAAAGGGGCGAAACGTCGCTTTTCTCACCACCTGAGATCGGTCCGGCATCCTCCCCGACATCCCCGACCAAGTCTCAGTAACCATCTGTCTCTCAAGCATACTTCCTCGCCTTACCCAGTACCTATCGTCCCGGTGCAATTTTGGCGCTCCTACCGCACAGCAATGGTGGCGATCGCGAAGGCGAGTTACCATGAGGACAGCTATGATAAGTGCCCCGATCAGTCCCGGGGGGACGCATATACCTGCTAATAATAAGAGGCTGAGCGCTGATGGAGTGCTGAGCGTAACATCAGCTTCCTCATATCGCCTTCTTCACCAGCCCCAAATGTAGAGAAATCTGTACGAGCTAACCCAACTTCGTGTAACGTATAGTATCCGACGATCACGCGGTGGTTCACGCCACCGCCTCCCGTCCAGCAATGGCGAAAAGCACCATCCCACGAATAGTCGACATCACGAGAAGACTGATCTCATACTACTAGCTGGTCGATAAGGGATGTCACGTGTACTGAGGCGCCTCTGCAGGGAAATGCCGATGACATGTGCCTCGGGGGAGGTCCCCTCGACGTATCATGGTATCCTTTCTGTATCACCTCTCCTTGGTCTTTTGGAATATCATGAACGCCAGATATTTCAATGAGGGCGACGGGGCAAGATCCCGACCGAAGCGCGGTCACCATGGCCGGTATACTGCTAAATGGGGGTGAGTCAGTGCTAGATAGATAGGACATATACTGGTGCCTCGTAGGCGGCGCATCCCGGCCTACTCTGTGTCCGTCCATGGCGTAAGCTATCCGTGGATAGTCAGAGAGGGTAGGGGTGGGGTGGCTTCAGAGAGGTGTTCTTGCGTCGTGACATTGCTTGTGTGCATGTAGCGACTTGGTAGCGATCCATAGTTGCAGATTTTTATTTTTATTTTTAAACCCGGGGAAACAGGAAGAGTGACAATGACTAGAACACGGAAAACATCGAGGTACTACTTATTAGGTACTTTAACCATCGAGGTGGTCTAGACCATTCGGAAATATCGAGGCCTGAAACCTGATACACAAGACGGTGGGAGGGGGCACGCGTGCGGCATCAGAGAGGAGGAATAAGGGCGTATCTGTAAAGGGTCCGTGAACAGGAGAATGAGTGGATGCACCGCTAAGTACGAGGGAAGAGGGGCCCACCTTCACCTTTTGGCTGAGGGACTATGTATCGGGAGCCAAGGCTCTACGCAGTTAAGGCCTCGAAAGTTTGAGTGTACACCTTCGTGAATAGAGCGTTTAGGCTGTTCCAGAAGGCGGCATCAATCGAGCCACTGAGTAGTTGGTGATCGGGCAATGTGGCAAGTACCGCCTGCTCGAACCCAAGCGTCTCCTGTAGGTGGAGGTCACGACCTTGGACCCTACCACCTGTCCCAGTGGCGGGCGAAAAATAATGAACGTGTCCGACCCATCGTCGCGGAGGACATCGAGCCTTGCAAAATCATCGACAAATACTCGCTCGAGATGGTTATACACTCACTGGTGCCTCTATATATGTCTCGGTGTTTGGCACCTTCATCTGTATTGCAAGTCTAGCGTCTTCTGGATATGTCGTGAAGTCGAAGTAGCCGCACGGGATCCAATCGCCGTAGTATCGGAATCTGATGTCCAACTGTTCCAAGGAAGGATACGGTCGAAAGAAATCTTTGAAATAGCGGTCCTTTTTTATCTGTGGCTTCAACACTGATATCGAGAACCGCAGGGCGCACAGCCTGCTACGGTGTCAACGACACCTTTCTCAGAGGCACGAGAAGACTCACCTCTACGACTCTGGCAACTTCGCCGCTCGCGCGAAGAGACATCGACCGAGCGGAAGGCAAGGGGTCTAGAACGGTGGGAAACACGAAGTGCCCGTCGAAAGACACACTCGCGGGATTGACCCGGGACAGCCGATACCACGGTTCAACGGTTCAACGGGTACACTTGTGGAACTGCTTCGTGACCTCAAAGACGACCGACGTGATAACAGTCAGCACGTCAGGAGTCTCTGTAGAACGGCATAAACGTGGGATCGAATGATGCAGGTCTGGGCTCGACGCCAATGCAGACCTTTCCCAGTAACTGACCCCAGTCGGCTATTCGGAGCTCGCGGACGAAAACACCGTTCTTTTTTAGACGCGCTAGATGAGAATGAATGCCGACTTTGATCCACCTCGGAAGGGATGTACCGGCGAGAAAACACATAGGACCTAAGGCACCGAGCTTGCGCGGGCCTTCACGCAGCTGAAGCATATAGTTGCGGAAGATGATGGGAGCGGCGATATCATGGAAGTACTTACAAATAAGAAACACGGATATCTTGTTCTGAAAACGAGGGCACAACTGGCAGGCTTTCTAAGCAACTTGGAAATCATGTGGGCTTTGGGCAGCGCTTAGAACGGGGGCAAAATGAAAGACGAAAATGGGGAAGGAGGCATGGGTGTGGGCGGGGTAAGCAGTTCCTGCCTGTTGTTATCCAAGTAAGGGGGGGACACTTGGGTATGTGAGATATTGTCAGTTTAACCTGGGAGGATGTGCGCTATACGAGCGACGAGGGTCTGAGTAATGCGAGGCTAGTATAGGAGGGTGATGCGTCTAAGTAGCTGGAGAGCTTCCGGGGAGGCCGCATGGTATTAACAGGAGCACACTAGTGACTGGTACTGGGATCGGAGTCGTTGGCCGGTAAAAGCGGGTGCTGTAGGAGGGGGTGGAGCGAGAGAACTAGGGGGTGGAGCTGGACTAGCGGTGAACGGCCTGACTTATCATGAGGTTGTTGTAGTTGAGGCCTCTTGCTCATACAAGACTCTAGTAGAAAAGGCGAAGCGGGCAACTAGTGGGTATCGCTTGTTGCACCAAGGGGGGGTGGGGGGGTTGGAGGTTGTCCACTACTTACCCTCACGGTGAACTCTAGGTATAAATAGTTGCTATGAGTAGAGAGAGAAAGGGTTGACAATGAGCGAAAGGGTACGCCAGATAGATAGCTTATCATTGATGTGGAAGAAAACCAGTTCGAGACGAGAGCACGTGATAAGAGGCAACAGCAATGCGCTGATGAATTTATTTTTGAGACGCTTCGAGGCATTACATACACCAGTAGTCGAATGAGGAATTATCGTATGGAAACACTAGAGTGCGCTAGCTATTGATCGTGGCCCGACTTGAGACTTGGTCGCTTTAATGTTGGTGTGGCATAGCGTGGGCATTAGGATGTGTCTGAGGGAGCTTCAATACTCGCCGCATCTCTTGCAGTTCAGGACACCTGCGACGTGGGACCCGAGTGGATAAAGGTTCTTCCAGTTTGCCCTGTTCCAATATCAGGTGCCAAGTGGAAAGAGGGTGCAATCACATATCGTACCAAGGCTTCCACGCAGATATGCTTTTCACTTTCTGAAAAATCGATGAGACGGAACCCACCTCCTGGAACACGTGCGATGTTCCAGGGTTCGAGATCGCCATGATCTATTCCCACTCTATGGAGGTCCCATACCAACCTATAGACCTGCATTCTGCAAAAAAATATTGACAATATGGGAATAATCACTTCGGTACGACTGCTGGTGCTCACCGCTCCGAAGGATTGAGCTCATCCCAGTCATTGAGAACGCCCTCGCATAGCTCAAGAATGAGGATGCGAATCCCTTTAAATGCCCCATAGCAGTGCGGAGTGATGTGATCACGTAGTTTCTCAGATTAGTACGCCGACTCCAAGGTGAGGTAAATCTCAAACTCGTTATGGAACCGTTGTTGGCGCTCTACATCAGACCTGCCCAGCGACTCAACGACCTTGATCGCAAACAAACCGTCACTGTCATCAAAATGACATTTCCAGACATTTCCAGTCGATCCAAATCCTATGAGGTGGGTCAGCCATAGGCGCCGTTTCCCATTTCCGTCCTTGGCACACAGTGGAAGAACGAATGTGCTGTTGGGCAGCGGAAGAAGATGCACCCATATTTGGAAGGATTCAGGAGAGTGTGGGGAGGAGGAAGTGATCTACGGGTAGAAGAGTGAGCCAACTGACCGGAAACGACCAGAGATTGGATGAACCATTAACTCGGATTCCGCGACTGCGTGGGGATGGGCCATTGGGACCCTGGATGAAGTGGTTGTCGTCGACCTACTCCGACATGGTCCTGAACCACTGTCGTTGTCGTCTTCAGATGAAGACTCATCGGGCCCTCTTTCCGGAATAGTGCCAGCCTCCATATTGGTATTGTCTATGCTGGCACAAACAGGGACGCCCTTTAGAACAGACAAAGTGGCACCAAGAAATGCTCGAAAGGGTTCAGAGGAGTTTTCGATACTGCACATTGGCGAGTAAGCGAGAAAAGTTTTGTTATCATCTCTGACAAGACGACAAATGATCCAGTAGTTGTGGCACGTGAGGAATAGCCATTCCAACTTCCACAGACCCAGATATAGAGCGGCCTATACAGTTACATGAGTCGTCAAAAAGGTGTTGTATCTGAGAAGTCATGCTCTCACCTTTGAGAGAACTTTTGATTCTAGAGTTCGACTGTGAGCCCCTTTCAACTCAAGTCTGTCCTCCGTCAGCAAATTGCCCACTTTTCTCATCACTGAGGGCGATTTTGCCTCAACAAAGGCGACAGGCCGATTGTCCATGAACGCAACAAAGTCTACCTTGCAGCTACCCTTCTTGGGGCGTTCCTCGGATGTGAAGGAGAATTTGTGTGTACCATGCACGAGCAAACAGTCATTTACGACTGCAAAAATTCCTCTCGTGAGTAGATCTCGACTCTGTCCCAAAGTCATCTAGAATTTCTCGGCAATGAATAAGAATCCGAGATTCTTACCCGACATTCATTTGCATTCGTAGACCAAATTAGATCCTCCACCTCCACCTGTCCTGCGTCATGAATATGGAATTGCAGGTGACGCCCAAACCTTGGTAGGAGCGTATCTTTAAAACCATCTGATAGGGGGGTATCCTTAAGGATGGCATCGAGAGTTTGACAAAGCTTCTGAGCCAGAGTCTCATCTCGCACAGCGTGTTGGGCTCTCCACTCTTGAGTGAGCAACCCGATGTCAAGTTGGGAGATGCTGGTTGAATTGGCAGACTCATGTTCAACCCTGTGTTCAACCAGAGAAGCGAACGGAAACTTCGCATGTTTGACCAGAAAATCTCGCCATAACATTATGATGGAGTGGTCGATGGACTCGAACAAGTTGAATGTTTTCACAGGGATGGTAATGGAAAGGTTCTATACAGACAGGGGAATATAACTACAGCGAAATCTGTCCCGGGCGCAGAAGTTGAATATATGCACGTGTTTGTATCGCCAGGAGTGTTCTAATCGCATACGCATACGCAGTCCAGGCCCCAGTTACTGTGGCCGGCCTGTTACCTCGCATACTTCACCCCGATAGACTACCTGCAGAGCCACTCCCCAATGGAGACACTCGAACGTTTTATCTCCTGCGTATATCTTCACATTTGACCTCGCGGCTGGTGGACGCGGCTTGAAGCTTGAAGGAGCAGAACTAGCTTGTCAATATGCTCCTTCCTCTAGACACGCAGTAACACACAGAGCTCGTCCCTTCGCCTTACTTTCACAACTCAGCAACCGACGGGACGGGTGTCAACCTCTGCGATCTTATATATTGCCCCGAATCGCAGGCTTCGGCGTGTCCGCATCTGCGTCCGCTCCCGAGAAGTGCGGCACATTTGCATTCCACCATTGTATCCAGGACTCCGCCTTCATCGTGGAGTGCCTCGTGGAGAACCGTGCTTCAGGGCGTGGTTGGAGGGCGGGGGGCGGTATAGAGGTCAGTGGCTGGTCCCTAGTCATACAGTCATCATGCGAGGCTGGCGAGGGGATCAACACTGGCTTTTTTGTGTGCTCCCTCCCCCGTTTCATGCTCCTCTCTCCTCTCTCCTCTCCCTCACCTATTCCTGCGCCTTCCCCTCGCCAGGTTGCTTTTCTGTGTTCGTTGCTATCGAAGAGGAGAAGGGTCGCATAGGGGCAGTGCCGGCTCCAGCGCTGTAAGGTACCGAGAGACTGGACGGGACCCAGTTCGCGTGCGTCGCAGGACTCACATTCTGTCGGCTCGGATGGGTGGACGACGACGAGAAGGCGGGGTTTGGGGACTGGGACAGTTTCTCGGTGCGGGATATCTACGAGGCGAGCAAAGACGCGGCAAATTACTGAGGAAATCAGTGTACCATCACCGCTCGTTCGTCAACATCTTATCCCTGTGAAGCACTGGTACTCAATGTCAGCGCAATGGGGTAGAGGATTCAGGGATCATTAAATATCCGTCATATCTTTTGAACCTTGTATTCTCTTGCTCTAGCGCTACTCTATGAAGGGGGCACAGGGGCACACGAGCGGGAGAAGACCTTGATCGCCTGTGCCCTAAACGAATGGGCGTCTAGCCACTGCAGAGGAATATCCAGTTCCTTCATCGCATCGTCAATATACGAGCCGGACTGCCCCGACACTATGTTCTCCAACAATATCAGAAGCTCGTCAGTAATGTATCCTGGGTAACTGTGATCAGAGAAGATGCCACGGCGAGCGATAGCCACGTCACATATGATGTTAAGAATAATACGTTGTGTCCCGATAGAAAGTTTGTGTTGCCTCCAATCGGACGTGATGGCCCTGAACGTCCCAATATAAAGCGCCGAGTGGGTGTTCTGTGACGATGCCATGGATAATAGTTGTGCAAGCGCAAGGAAGAACCACTCGACCAAAAATCCGAAGCCATCACCGTCACGGAGATCTTGTAGGCGCCATAGTTGTCGTTCCATCAGATGTCCATGACGAACGACCGACCGCCTGCGAGCAGCTCTGCCCCACAGTGTCCCCATGCTGTCAAGGATCTCTTGGTAGGCGCCATTGTCTTGACTGCTGATGAAGTTGCGTAATTTGGGAGCATAGAAACATAAAAGTCGAAGGCGCTGGCGGAGGAATATGAACTGGGGTATCAATAACTGCCCATCGGCAACTGAAGAGTTGAAGAACCGGACTGGCTGAATGAGTTCTGTTCTCTCAAACTCATCGAAAGATACACCAGGAAGGTGTAAAATTAAATCGGGGCTGACCGACCGGATGTAATAGTTGACCGAAGAGATGGCTCCATCGATGTTCCCCATCTGGTCCACTATAGGAGCGATGTGTTCAAGCGTGGCGATGTCGGCCTCACAATTGCGTGCTAAGACCTCCTTGACCTGATCTTCCGTCATTCCCGATTCCCCGGGTCTGAATGCACTTTGCAGCCCATTCAACAAAAATTGCTTCGCGGTCTCGAAATAACTGTCAACCTTTCGGGCATTTTTGAGTGCCTTTTCATCATCGTCACCGTTGTTGGTCTGGTTGCCGTCGTCCTCCATTAGGGTATGTGAAAGCTTATCGATAGCAAAACCCGCGAACACTTTTGTCCTACGATTTGACATCCGTTGACTGAGGACCAGAAGGGATAGGCATGTCCAGCGCGTCACGAATGACCCGTCCGATCTTGCTGCTGACAGCTCACGGATCTTCTCCACTTTCCCCAGTTCTTCGAGCAACCTTCCAACATCTCCAAACAGTTCCAGCTTGATATCAGCACAGAACACAAGTAATGCCACCGTTTCAACGCATCCCCGTGCACGCTTACGCCAAGTTTCCTCTTTTGCAAAAAGGCCGCGATTGTTGCATGTATTGAGAAGGTGTCGTATACGTCTGCAAAGGTCGTAGATCGCAACATCCCCGTTTCCATGAGCGTTGTTGGGCGCCCGACCACCATCAGGCAGGGGGGGTATTGGATGAGTCACTGTCGCGTCGTGGGGGGTGCCATTCGTGGTGCGTATTCCGATAATTTGCCCAAGGGGATGAAGGAGTCTGCGAGGATCCCAGGTCCTCTGAAGAAGTGGGGAACCGTGATGGGGTATAACGGACATGTGGGGGTCTGCAACCATCTGCGATCCGACTGTGAGATCATTTGGCCTAGAACTCGCGTCGTCATATTTCTTGACTTCAGAAACCTTTCTCCATACTTCGACACCCCATTTCGACGTAAAAGTCCCAGGTATGGCCATCACAAACGATTCCATCTCGTCGTCCTCTGTACTATTTTCGATTAACCATCGGATTGCCTGGACGTCACGACCTTTGCGTTCATCATTCTCTTCCATCGCCAGTTGCGCCTGCCCTTCAGACATCTTCAAGCTCACAGTCTTCAGAGCTCCGCTAGAGACCCGATCCAAGTAGGTCTGCGGATGCACCTTCCGAATCAGATACCAGATCAGGCTGGAGAAGGGGTTTCGAAATGGGGATTGGGGGTTCGAGGTCGGAGCAAACATGCTGAAGACGTAAAGCAACCCACAAATGGCCATTGGAACAATAGTTGTGACGCCAATAGTCGTGTTCAGATCAAGGAGTGAGTCACCGAGACCCACGAAGAACAAGAAGAGGGAGACGTGCACAAGTCCAGGCACAGATTCTGCCACCACTGGCATATGCCATCCCTCTGCGCCTTCATATAGATACTGGCGGAGTCGCGCGCTCTTCAGAGGATTGCTGTATCGCTGAAACACGTGCATATAGTCCCTGACCCATTGTTGGACCAGCGTTGCGAGGAGTGCAGCAGAAAGACTGAACACGAGGCTCATGAACCAGAACGCGTTGACCCGGACATCAATCGAGGTTGGAGTGAAATCGGGATAAGGTGGAGGTGGATCAGATGGGATGGACACCTGTGGGGCGATCGAGGAGACCTGGTTGGAGATCTGAGCAAGGAGGGCGACATTCTGTCGCTGGTAGTAGACCATCTGCTGTGCTGGGTCGACTTGAAGGTCGTGAATCTTATCGATGATGAAGGAGGTGAGGGAGGCAGAGAATAGACCAGCCTGACGACGGTGCATCAGCTCGAGGTTAAAAACGATGACGTAGATATAAACAAGTACGAATATGAGGACGCCGTCCATATTGTCTTTTAAGGATTGGATCCGAGCTTCGTCATGGCTCCTTGATTCCTTGAGGTGAAGAGACCACAAGGGGTTGGCACTGTCGTCGAAATCTCCGATCATGCGAGGTATTTCGGGGGACGTTGATTGAGTGGTATCACCAGGAGTTCCATGGTCGTCAGGTTGGTCATTTTCACCTGCTAGTTCCTAACACGTTAGGTCCCCAAATCACAAGAACACTAGGATAATATGTGCTCACCAGAGTTTGAGGGGCCGTCTCTCTGCGCTCGTGGTTGTGACCAAGTTGACGGGCCAGCCTGATGTTCGCGGTCTGCATCTCCCACTGGTTGTCCGTTACTTTCAGTCGCTCTCGAAGCCTTACCGTCCCGTCTGGATGTGTGGGGTCTCATTCCACAAGCACCTCCCTGTCTAACCTCTTTTCAAAGAGGGGTGAGTGGAGAATACAAGACCGAGTAGTTGTAATGCACACCTTCGCCCTCAGGCTGAGCCTCAAGGTCATCACCTTGAGATTTATTTCTTCTCCGATTCTTTCTCATCATCAATAATTATTAATAAGAGGGCAGAGGATTAGGAACGCCCGTGTGTGGTTCAAGCCCAAACCCTTGTACACCGCAACAAGTAACTGTGACTACAGCGCGATCCAAAACGATAGGCCCTTTTTCCAAAATTTACACGCACAGGCTGAGATTGAACGTGACTTATCAGCTCATGCCGAGCTTTTTTCTCACACTGAAAAATATTGTAGTAATTAAAACTTACAGGGTTGGAAGGGTTAGCTTTTTGATAACCCTAAATTTTGCAAGGTAACTAATATTTCGAGGATTTTGCTCCATACTTACAGCCATTTTCTAAACGATGGAGCGCTGGTTCAAAAAAAGTTGAGTAGCGGGCTTTCGGGAACTCCCATCGGCAGAAATGCCGGGGGCTTACCTTTTTAAAAATATATTTTTGAAATAATAATAATTAAAAATATAGAGAAATGGCGAAAAAAAATGTAAAGTCAGTAATTAGAGCATGTATGCATTGACCTAGTGCCATCCCTAGCACCGTACTAAAGGGTGGAAAGGACTCTGGTTGGACAATGTTATGAAGTCGCTTAAGCATGTCTGACGTTGTGAAATCGTTTGCTCATTCAGAGCACCCGGGAAGACATGTAGTTGGACAACACAACATTGTTGAGTATATGAAACGCCCGGAAAGACTTGTGGTTGGACGATGAACTAGCAAGTAAACCAATTTATTCCTGTTCTTTTTTTCAGTTATAATGGAAGGTGTGGAGGGGGGAGTCGTTACCTTTGCGCATGGATCCTACCGGGCAACCCGAGTTCCAACAAGTGCCCTACCACCCACCCGTGCTGCCCCATGGTGCCCTGTTCCATCCCCCGCCTATGCCACCTCATGGTGCCCTGCTCCATCCCCCCATGCCGCCCTATGGTGTCCCACTGCAAGCGGTGTACCCTCCACACCCTCCACACCACACCATCCCACCGCAAGAGCAACACGGTTACCATGGGGTGCAGTACCCATACCCTCCAATGGTGCCATACCCACTGTTGGTGCACGGTTATGGTCAACCCTTTCAAGGATGGCCAATGTACGCACCTTATATGCCGGCCCCAGCGCCCCCAGCCCCAGTACCCCACACCGCAATGGTGGGAAATGTGTCGGCGCACCATACCACTGCAGCTCTTGAGGCTGTGTATACGCCGAAGAAGTACCTAAATACAGAACGTCGGCCAGGAGGTAAGTCATTTGGAGTCGTGTGACAGGAAAATTACTTACTTTGAAAACCTTGAAGTTTATAACTTCACAGTCGATGTGATCACCAGCACTGTTAAGAAGGGATTCACAGCCTATACCGCGTTAACCTGGGAAACGTTTAGTGAAGAAGTGTTGAGTCGGCTGAGCGACGACACACCGAAACCTATTCAGTTAGCATACAAAATATGTGGGGAAACTGGGAAGATGTCGCTCTTGAGCAATGTGGTCGACTGGGATGACGCCATTATATGCATACACGCCAAAATAAAGACAGCGCGCAAGAATGCTGTGAGTCTGGATGTCAAAAATATAGTAAGTATTTATGACTTATATATTGGATAAATAACTGACCTGTGAAGACGAAGCCTCCCTCGAAGGCATCCAGTGCCAAGGAGAAGCGGAGGCGCGAGGATGATGTTCCCCCGCCTGTGAGCAATGAACTGCAGGCACATAAGCGTGCATTCCATCAGCTCGAGAAGGAGCTGAGTTGTGAACGGCATAAGGGCCACTGTGTCGTTGATCACTCAGGTGGACGTGACAACCACCGTCACCTCAGTTTTGCTGAGATGACACTGTGGGCAAAACAAATTGTGAGTAGCATTTTATATGACGGTTTATACTGTACTCACCTAGTGTGTTACGGTCGCACCGGCCGTCTAGCTCGACTTGAGCTGGGGGTTCTCAGAACGCTTGTATTGCACGCGACAACCAAGGCAAAACCACTGCAATAGTGGTTGCAACTGAGAGACGAAGGGAAAGTCGAAGGGAAAGTCAAGGGGAACGGCTCGCTAAGAAGCGGCACAACAAGACAACGTCTAAGGGTTTGGTAGAGGAGACCAACTAAGGCCTTTAGGAAGACAAGGGGGAATGGTACGATTTCCAAAGAACTCAAGATAGGGAATACATGCGAAGACAAGCTAGTACTTATACTACTAGTAGTTAAGGTTCGGACTCAGCACGAACCTTAAGTCCTTATCTCTAGCCAATAGCCATAAGGGCTCCGGCTCCACAAGCTGAAACACAAAGGAGAAACATAATTGGACCGGCCTATAAAGGCACCGACATCCATCAGACACGAGGCTGCGCCCATACAATACACGAGGCGTCCATCAGAAAGTCCATCAGAAATCAGGCACGAAGGCCTAGTCCATGTCGTCACCAACCGGGTAACCGGCTGCAGCATACCCGAGGCACATGCTCTCAGGTGATGCTTCACGTGATGGGTCACGTGACTCTTGTCCGTAGAAGTATGCGTACATGGCGTGTGCGCGAGCTTCATCTTGCTCGTAGGGATCATCAGCTTCTTCATCACTGCTCTCAACGGGAGTGCGGGACTTAGCTGGTTCGGGACGCAATGTCCACATGCTCAGGTTGCCCTTTCTCATCAAGGCCTCTCTTAATGCCTTGGAATCCAGGGTTCGCTCGTAGTTGTCCAACGCGGGCCAGCTCAGGCAGCTCGGCGGCGTGCTTTCTTGGGAGCTCAGAATCTTGGCCATGACATAGTGTAGTCAGTGGGCAAAGCAACGGTGTTTAGCCACCCGCACAGCCTGAACTTTGACCGCCCACCGACCAAGAAGGCCCGGCTCTCGAGCAGCACGCCCAAAGTCCATGTGGCAGTGAACATCACTCCACCAGTGCCTGGAAAAGATGCATCATACACGGTAAACACAACGACTCACCATACTGATCAGCGCCCCTTGCCAAGCCAAGGGACACCCACCAAGCCGGACAGAGAGAGAGTGGGCGAAGTCAAGGCAGAAAGTGCTGAAGGCAAACGGATGAGAACATTGGTGAAGGAGGAAAGCGAGGATGTGGTGGTAGTGTGGCCGACTTATGAGCAGGACCTATTGGGCAAGGATGAGATCGATGAGGAGGAAAAGCTACCTCCCATTGAGGTGCTGGCAGACAATGATGAAGTGGAAACAGAGATTTCCAGATATGAGCAGTCACTTAGTCACCCATGACGTGTGACATCCCACACTCATGACATGTGGTGAGTGTGCACCCAATTGTCGTTGCAGTCATAAATTTTTAGTCAAAACATGTTCGTTCAATGGCATGAATAAAAAAACTATGGAATGGCTATGGAATGTACTCGGCGTGCTGGTACCAACCATAGGCATCGTCTGGTGTGACACTATGAATCGCCTCCCATATAACTGCATACGCATCCGCATCATCTCCCTCAACCTCGCCAAGCACATAATCGCGATTGGCACGCAGCCACGCTTTTATGGATGAAAAAGCTTCCTCAATGGGGTTCAAATCAGGAGAGTACGGCAGGAGGTAGATGAGGCGAGCTCCGCGCTCCTCTACCATCTCCCGGATTCCCTCTACTCTGTGAATTGCTGCGTTGTCCATTACAATAACTGAATTTGGAAGCGGCCAGGGTTGCATGTGCTCGAGGAGCCCTGCAATGAACATTCGGAAAAACTCTCCGTCAATGGCGTGATTGTAAATTTCGGCATGCAGGATTCCGTCAAGTGATAGTGCCGGGAGTATAGAGTACCTATTCATATTAGCACATATTCAGCTAGAGTAATAAACGCTTACCTTGTCCCCCATACAAAGAACTCATGACAGCGTGCATGATCTCCACGTTGAGCCCAGGCGAAAGGGCGCCTCAAAGTCATCTGGTTGAAGTGGCTTTCATCAACGAAAACGAGTTGATGAGCCTCATAATATTCGCCAATGAGCATCTTGTATGCAACGCGTTCATCGTCATTTTGCTCGATTGCTGGCCGTGTGACCTGTACATTATCCAGCTTAGCCCAATGGTACAGGTAAAAAAGATAAACGTACCACCTTCATTGTGTATCCCAATTGCCTCATAGTCCTCCAGACAGTTGGCATTGAGACGTGAACCCCAGTAGCTTCAAGGAGATGTGTCTGGAGTTCTTGAAGGTTCATGTCCGGCTGGCGCTGTATGCAGCTGTTACGGACCGGACTTCGGACTTCGCGCTTACTATCAGGTTCTGACTACGATAGTAAGCTTGTGATTCTTACATTAGTCAGGGACTTTACTTTTCACGTGTTATCAGTCAGCAGTAGTATCACATGTTACTATACGCTTACTGATTACTAGGATAGCGGTACTAGGGTTCGAGCTAGATACGCTATAGGCCAACATTGTTCGAGAGGCACTTTAAAGCCCTCTATCATCTTGTATAAGTAGTAGTCGCAGAAGACCAAGGATCGCCATCTTGGTCTTCTTGAATCATCGGTTTCGAGTCGTCCCTTATCCCCTCTATCATGGTCAAAGGGAGTGCACTGCATAAGGTTCGCCTTGACGATACCTTCCCAGTTGCAGAGATCATCGTCGTGTTGAGATCAGAAGACTCCACGTTCGACTTAGTCAAATCTAGAGCTGAGTACTCGCGTCTCACCGTTGCCTAAAGCAAGGCACACGCTTACCGAAGCGTAACATTAAGACCAAGATCTCATCATCGTGGCGCGAGTATCTACACGAGAACTTTGGACCCAAGAGGGATTCCGATCCTACGAGATCCCACGAAGAGGGACAAGAAACGTACCAATTCGATACCTCAAGCAAGCCAGCTGGGGAAGCATCAACGGAACAGAGGGATATCTGATCAGAGGAATACACGGACCACGACCAGTTGAGTTCAACTTCGAACGAACTTGCTGGTGTAGAGTCGACCGAGAAGATGATGAGTGGAGGGTCATCGACACTCTACCTTCCCGATACAGGTGCGATATCAACGAAGAAGAAGTAGTTGCAAGAAACGACTGGGGACCCATCGACGGAGAAAACCAAGACGTTTCAGTGTCATCCGAAACCCCAGAAGCCTCCAATAGCGGATTGGACGACGAACCCACACAAGCATTAGAACCCTTGGAACCAGAACTAATCGAAAGAGCTGAGCAGATCACCATCTATCCCCCAATGGCTACGTTAACCGAGACACAGGAAGTAACACTTCCCATCCACCCAGAAACAGGACATGTCATGACAGCAGACGATGCTGCCCTATTCAGAGCAATCGGACCAGACCAACCAGACCCTCCAGCGGGAGGTGGAAGACCACCAGGAAGAGGATCACCCGGAAGAGGACCACCAGGAGGGGGACTACCAGGAGGAGGGTCACCTGGAGGAGGACCACCGGGAGGAGGAATACTAGGAGCAGGGCCAATAGGAATACCCGGGGGACACCACTCGGACAAGTTCGCGGGAAATGCCCCGGAGATATTCCGAGGAGATCGACATCGAACAGAAGAATTCCTCACTCAGTGGGAATTATATTGGGGCATCAACAACAATAATCCCATCATGGCCAACGCCTATAGACGAGCTATGTTATTCCTCACCTACATTCAGGGGAAGGACGTTAACAACTGGATCACGGAGACCAGCAGGTGGCTCAACCGACAGGTCAGCGCTGGAATCGCTGACAATGACCCACGCCTATGGATCAAGGTCATTACGGCCTTCAACAGGCGATTCGCAAACACCCTAGAAAAGGAACAGGCCCAGGCGATGCTCAAAAAAGGGATCAAAATGATCGGGGGGGATATTGACGCGTACGTCACCCAATTCAAGCAGTTAGCACGACAAGCTGACTATCGACTGGATTCACCACTCACGATGGATCTCTTCACGGATGGACTACCCCGAGACCTATATGAAAAAGCATACACATACGACAATCCGCAAACCTTCCAGGAATGGAAGGAAGCGGTCATTAGAAGGCAACAACAATATATACACATGAAGGCCCGACTGGAGCAACATCGCGGCCTTACCAACCCAGGAAGGCAACAAGGAAATAGCAACAAAGGAGGGTGGGGGAACACAAGGAGCACTGGATGGGGGCCACCCCGTAACATCCTCAGAGACCCGAACGCCATGGACACATCCGCCAACCGAGTACGAGGAAGACTCACAGGGGCCGAAGAAATCCAAGGCAACTGGGATCGAGCTCACCCCCGAAACCCCCCTCCAAGAGGAGGATATATGGGAAGAGGACGAGGAGGACGTCGAGACATGAGGGAAGTAATCTGTTACACTTGTGGGCAGAAAGGACACTTCAGTCGCAACTGCCCTCAGCACACCTACAATCAACCCAGTAACAACAGAAGGACGGATACTGGGTCCTACGAACCCGAACCAGTGCAAGCAGCACGAGCCGAGACCACACAACAACAGGCCGACGCCTGGATGAAAGGGGTAGCGGCCAAAGAAGACGAGGTTAAGGACCTCATTTTGCAGGACCTATGGAAAAGAGAGGATTTTCAAAGCGCCTGAACCCATCGGCCTGGGTAAGGGCAGTAAAATGTAATTCTGTGATCATAACTCGCTACCGTTCTATGAGAATTCCAGTATCGATTCACACAAATTACGCCATGGCCGACATCAGAGCATTGGTGGACTCCGGAGCCACCGACAACTTCTTACGACCCGCTTTTGTAAAGCGGATGGGAATCGGGATGAAACCGCTGGAAAGACCCAAAAAGATATGGAATATCGACAATACAGAAAATAAAGCTGGACTAATCACGCACTACGTAGATCTGGATGTGCAAACCAAAGGAATCCATAAGGAGATGAGATTCCTTATAACCGATATAGGCAACGAAGACATTGTCTTCGGTTACCCGTGGCTGGCCACATACGAACCTACTTTCAGTTGGCGACATGCTGTCATCAAAGAAGATGCACTACCGGTGGTACTACGAACCGTAAACCCCCGAATTAACAGAATACGACCCACCATCGCAGCTATCACAACGGAACAGAAGGAAGATATAGTACAACAACTCGAAGACGAAGAATTCGTACAGGAAAGGATCACGTCCACTGAATTAGCTATCCAAGCAAAACAATATACCGTCAAAGCTGAGTTGCCGTCCTGCTATGCCGAATATCATCAATTGTTTAACGAAGAAGCGTCATACCGATTCCCGCCGGCACGGGTATGGGATCATGAGATACAATTCAAGAAGGGGACCCCCGAAGCCATAGACTGCAAGGTTTACCCACTAACACAGGAAGAAGACACGGCCCTCAAAGCCTTCCTGACGGAACAACTCGGCAAAGGATATATACGACCTTCAAAGTCCCCATACGCGTCACCATTCTTCTTTGTTAAGAAGAAGGATGGAAAACTACGCCCAGTGCAAGACTACCGACGGATTAACACTCACACCATATGCAATCAGTACCCTCTACCCCTCATATCCGATCTAATCACAGACCTCAGCAACGCCCATATATATACTAAACTCGACGTAAGATGGGGTTACAACAACATACGTATCAAAGAGGGAGATGAGGAAAAAGCGGCTTTCAAAACAAGATACGGACTATTTGAACCCATAGTCATGTTTTTCGGACTAACCAACTCGCCAGCGACGTTCCAGACTATGATAAACCACATATGTCGAGACGTCATAGCCAAACACGAACTACGAGGAACCACAATACGGGTATACATGGACGACATCGGTATAGCAACAAGGGTAGGACATAACATGATGGACCACATAGCGGCAGTTCGAGATATATTGGAGATCTCGGCAAAACACGACCTCTACTACAAACTCGAAAAATGCCTATTCCATGCGCCACGAATGGATTACCTGGGGGTAATCCTTGAAAAGGGGGTGACATGCATGGACCCCGTCAAAATTTCCGGTATCAAAGATTGGCCAACCCCTACAAAGGTCAAGGACGTTCGATCATTCCTGGGCTTTTGTAATTTCTATCGCGCATTCATTCGAAACTTCTCACACCACGCAAAGCCACTGAACCAATTGACGAAGAAAGGAGCCGACTGGAAGTGGACAGGAACGGAACACGACGCATTCAACAACCTCAAAAAGCTCGTTACATCGGAACCGGTACTGGCCCACCCGCAGCTAAGTAAACCGTTTGAACTAGAAGTTGATGCTTCAGGATTCGCAATAGGAGCAGTACTACTACAACGACAAGACGACGGCAAAAGACACCCAATCAGCTACTTCTCCACCACCCTCAACGAAGCTGAAAGGAATTACGACATTTACGACCTGGAATTACTGGCAATTGTAAGAGCATTCCAACACTGGCGACCTCTACTAGCGGGATCACCGCACAAAACGAAAGTCTTCTCCGATCATATGAATCTGCAATACTGGAGAAGTCCTCAAAAGATAAGCCGAAGGGTCGCCAGGGAAGTACTCGAATTATCGGAATACGACTTCGAAATTCACCACATCAAAGGAACCGCGAATGGAAGAGCGGATGCCTTGTCAAGACGACCAGACTACGACCAAGGAGAAGAGGACAACTGAGACGTCACAGTATTACTGGACAAGATGTTCATACGAGGAGCTCGAATAGAACATACACAAACAAACAAAGACAGCCTCATGCACGACGACATCACACTACCAGACCCAGTATACGAACAAAGAGAATCCATTCTCATGCCCTGGGTAGATGCGCACCAACTAAAGAAAATAGAAGGCACATGGTACAAAGACGGACGACGGGTAGTCACGGGAGGAGTCCACGATAAGCGACGTATACTCCATGATCATTATGACCTACCAGCTCACGGACACCCAGGTATCAAACAAACAGCACAACTTGTAGGGCGCGCCTACTGGTGGCCCGGGATGGCCAAAGATGCATTGGAATATGTTAAAGGATGCGCCGAATGTCAACGCATCAAAGTGCAACATAAGCGCGACAAAGCCCCTCTCAATCCCATCTACCCGAAACCAGAAGCACTACCCTTCGAAACCATAGCACTCGACTTCATAACTAAGTTACCACGCTCACAAGGATATGACACTATACTAACCATAACGGACCACGACTGCAGCAAAGCGGTGGTGTTCATACCCTGTAACGAAGAAGTCAGCGCAGAAGAAGTTGCAGCCCTCTATCTAAAGCACGTTTTCACACGATTTGGACTCCCCTCAAAGATCATAAGCGATAGGGACCTGCGATTCGCAAGTCGATTCACCAGGGAATTATGTAAAGTATTGGGCATCAGACAAAATATTTCAACCGCATACCACCCACGAACGGATGGTCAGTCTGAAAGGACGAACCAGTGGGTAGAACAATACCTCCGTTTCTGGACCAACGAAAGGCAAGACAACTGGTGCGGATATTTGCCACTTGCAGAATTCGCCCATAATAACTGGCCACATGAATACACGTGGAAATCTCCTTTTAACCTCCTCATGGGGTATAACCCACGAGCTGACTGGATGGATAAACCATCACCCATTCCCCAAGTCACGCTCAGGGCAGAACAGTTCTGAGAAGCACGGAAACACGCCCAGGAACTCATTCTTAAGGCACAGCAGTCATGGGTCAAAGCTAAGAACGGCCCGAAGTTCCAGACGGGAGACCTCGTGTGGTTAGAAGGACGCCACCTACGCACTCATCAACCAACGGCGAAACTCGCGCCTCGAAGACACGGTCCCTTTACGGTCGCACAGGTGATGTCCCCTATCAATTACTGGCTCAACCTTCCCCCGCAATGGAAAATTCACACAGTGTTCCATGTGTGTTACGGTCGTCCCCTCGGACTTAACAAGAGTAATAGTGATGTCGTGATCCGGAGTTTCGGACTCTTACTTACCAGTTGTGACTATGGTAGTAAGTAGTAATTAGTCATGGACTAGTAGTCTCAGTCAGCACTCAGTGATCGCATGTGATTGCTGAGTGATTCCTAGGATCGGTGTAGTAGGGTTTGAGCTACTTACGCCATAGGATAGTTCCGTTCAAGAGGCGCTTTAAAGCCCTCAAGTAAATGTATAAGTAGTAGTCGGTGAAGACCAAGACACGCCATCTTGGTCTTCTTCAATTGCCATTGATCTTTCAACTCGCATATTCCTCTCTCTTCTCATCTCCTTTATCGTGGTGTGCCATCGTCACCTTGTCCAGCATATACACCGGCAGGTTGAAGTCTATTCGGGCCAACGTGACTTAGGAATCTGTTGCTAGCCCCGTCATCGTATTGAGGAAGTCGCCTCTACATTTGACTTGTGTCGCGTTTACTGTTTCTCGCCTAGAATTTCGTTCAAGTCGAACAAGCGCCACAGCAAGGCGTAACATTAAGACCAAGATCAACCATCGTGGTGAGAGTAACAACCCGAGAACAGTGGGAAATCGACGGATTCCATCTGTACAACTTATTACGACGAGGCAGTCGTAACGTTCCAATCCGATATCTGAAAAACGCCTACTGGAGCAGCCCTAGCGGAGTAGAAGGATACGTCATCGAGACGCGAAGGGGAGAACGCCCAGTTGAGTTTAGTTTCAACCGTCTGTGTTGGTGCGCGGTCGACTACATCCTAGACCGGTGGCAGGTTATTGCCCCATTACGACCCCATCACCGCTGTGATATATACAACGACGAAGTAGTCCCACGATCGGACTGGGGACCCCTTGACGGAGAAGAAAACACAAGCCACTCCGAGAACACTCACGAGGTATCAGAAGACGCGTCTGACATCGAACCACCTCGATCCCCGTCACCATTAAATCAAGAGGAAGCCCGCCTTATCGAACAGGCTGAGTCTATCACCATTCTACCGCCAATGGCCACTATCACTGAAGAACCCCTGAGCCAGACGCAAATGCCCATAAACCCCGTTACCGGGGAACCCTTGACCGCCGACGATGCAGCCATCATGAGGGCTATAGGACCAGACCATCCAGACCCACCCGGAGGAGGAAGCCCGGGAGGAGGAGGACCGCCAGGAGGAGGACCGCCAGGAGGAGGACTGCCGGGAGGAGGACTGCCAGGCGGGGGACCGCCATTCGGGGGAGTACCACCAGTTGGGTCCCCTCACGGACGAGGTCACTCTGATAAATTCGCAGGAAACGCGCCCGAGGTGTTCAAAGGAGACCGACACAAATCAGAAGAGTTCCTCACGCAGTGGGAACTGTATTGGGGAATCAACAACAACAACCCCATTATGGCTAACACCTACAGACGTTCCATGCTCTTCCTCACTTACATCCAAGGAAAGGATGTCAACGAGTGGATCACTCACACCAGCCGCTGGCTCAATCGGCAGGTTACCAGGGGAATAAATGATTCCAACCCACGTTTGTGGCATGAGGTCATTAGTGCCTTCACAAGACGCTTTTCCAACACTCTCGAACGAGAGCAAGCCCAGGTGGCACTGAAAAAGGGAATACGGATGACCGCAGGAGATATCGACACGTACGTGACCAACTTCGAAACCCTGGCACGACAAGCTGGCTATCGCCTAGACTCCCCGTTGACACTCGACATCTTCACAAACGGGTTACCGCGAGACCTCTACGAAAAGGTCTTCACCATGGACGACCCACAAACATTTGAAGACTGGAAGACTGCGGTTATGAAAAGACAGCAGCAATATATCCATATGAGGGCTCGCCTCGAACAACACCGAGGATCAGCGGGGGGGTCAGCCCCGAACCGCGGTAATCAATCACGACGAGGAGGCGGGGGAGGAGGTCCAGGATGGAACCTTCCAAGAGACCCCAATGCCATGGATACCTCAGCAGATCGCATCCGGGGACGCCTCGCCGATGCAGAAGAAATACTCGAGCAGTACCGCGCCAAACAACGGCCGCGTGGAGGGTTTATTGAACGCCGAGGAGGGCGTAGGGACTTTTCCCAAGTTACGTGTTACACTTGCGGAAAGAAAGGTCATATTAGCAGGCAATGCCCACAGCACACCTACAATCGACGGACCGAAGCAGACAGGTATGAACCGGAGGAACAACCCATCCAGGCCTCTCGAGCTCAAACCCCGCGCGAGCGGGCTACAAGCTGGATGACAGGAGTAGCGGCGGAACCCGACGAAGTAAAGGACATGATCTTGAAGGATCTCTGGAAACAAGAGGGTTTTCAGGACGCCTGAACCCATCGGCCTGGGTGAGGGCAGTCAATTGTAATTCGGTTATCATCACGCGCTATCGTTCTATGAAAATTCCAGTTTCGATTCGCACAAATTACGCTATGGCCGACATAAGAGCATTGGTGGACTCAGGAGCCACCGACAACTTCATACGTCCCGCATTTGCCAAACGCATGCACTTGGGCATACAAGCCCTTGAATGACCAAAAAAGATATGGAACATTGACAATACAGAGAATAAAGTAGGACTCATCACCCACTTTATAGACCTGGACGTCCAAACGAAAGGTGTACATCGAACCCTTCGATTCCTCCTCACCAACATTGGAAATGAAGACATCGTGCTAGGGTACCCCTGGCTTGCCACCTACGAACCTCAAATGTCATGGAGGTTCGCCACAATTAAAGAAGACGCACTCCCCATCGTACTACAATCAATCCAACCACCGCGAGAATTCCCTACTGCATGGGCGACAATCACTATGGAGGAAAAAGAAGAAGTCGTCCAGCAACTCGAAAATGAGGGGCCGGCCGCGCTGCGAACCACATCTACCGACTTGGCCATTAAAGCGCAGCAATATACTACAAAAGCAGTACTACCACCCGAGTACGTGTCATTCACGAAACTCTTTAACGAAGAAGCCTCTCATTGATTCCCTCCTGCACGAGCCTGGGATCACGCCATCGATTTCAAACCTACGGCACCGGACGCCCTTGACTGTAAAATCTACCCACTTACGCAGGAAGAAGATAAGGCGTTACAGGCATTCCTCATGGAACAACTGCAAAAAGGGTACATCCGCCCTTCTAAATCACAGTACGCATCCCCCTTCTTCTTCGTTAAAAAGAAGGACGGAAAGCTACGCCCGGTACAGGACTACCGACGCATCAACGATTTCACGATTTGCAATCAATACCCCCTTCCACTTATCACCGACCTCATCACGGACCTGAGCAATGCCCATATTTATACCAAACTCGACGTACGATGGGGCTACAATAATGTTCGAATCAAAGAAGGGGACGAAGGAAAGGCGGCTTTCAAAACGAAGTACGGGCTCTTCGAACCCACGGTGATGTTCTTTGGCCTCACCAATTCGCCCGCCACCTTTCAAACCATGATGAATCACATTTGTTGAGATGTCATTGCGAAGCATGAACGATTGGGCACGACGATACGTGTTTATATGGATGATATTGGCATTGCCACTCACATCGGCCACAATCTCGCAGACCACATCGCCGCCGTCACGGATATCCTTGCCCTCTCCGCCGAACACGACCTCTACTACAAGCTCGAGAAATGCCTTTTCCATGCGCCTCGTATGGATTACCTGGGGGTAATCCTTAAAAAGGGGGTGACACGCATGGACCCAGTCAAAATTGCGGGCATCAAAGACTGGCCGACACCCACCAAAGTCAAGGATGTCCGCTCCTTCCTCGGCTTCTGCAATTTTTACCGCACATTTATCCGCAATTTTGCCTCTCACGCCAAACCTCTCAACCACCTCACGAAGAAAGACACTGAATGGCAATGGGGACCAAACGAAGACAAGGCGTTTCAAACGCTCAAAACCCTCGTAACATCGGAGCCAGTACTAGCACACCCCGAGCTGAGTAAACCCTTCGAACTAGAAGTTGACGCCTCCAGATTCGCAACAGGAGCCGTACTCCTGCAACGGAAGGAAGACAACAAAAGACACCCCATCGGTTACTATTCATCCACACTCAACACGGCCGAACGAAACTACGACATATACGACCTGGAACTACTTGCCATCGTCAAGGCTTTCCGACACTGGAGATCCCTACTCGCGGGGTCCCCCCACCGTACCAAGGTCTTCTCAGACCACCTAAACCTGCAATACTGGCGATCGCCACAGAAAATCAGCCGACGAGTAGCAAGGGAAGTGTTAGAACTCTCTGAGTACAACTTTGAGATTCACCATATCAAGGGAAAGGCAAATGGAAGAGCCGATGCCCTCTCACGGCGACCGGACTACGACCAAGGAGAGTCAGACAACGAAGGCATCATAGTCTTACCCGACAAGGTCTTCGTGTGGGCTCTGACAACGTTGCAAGTCACTGGTGGGGAACAAAAGGACCATCAACATGAAGCAACGCTCCAACCATGGGTGGACGGACACAACCTTAAAAAGATCTCGGGGACCTGGTACAGGGATGGACGACAACAAGTTGTCACTGGCGGGTTGGATGACAAGAGAAGTATCATTCGCACCTTCCATGACTTGCCCGTTCACGGACACCCAGGAATACGACGGACAGGCCATTTGGTGGAATGATAGTACTGGTGGCCGGGGCTGTGGAGGGATGTTATGGACTACGTCAAGGGATGCGCGGAGTGTCAACGGATTAAAGTCAACACCCGACCTACATGGGCTCCCCTCCAACCTATATACCCCAAAATTGACGCCCTTCCATTCGAGACCGTGGCCATGGACTTCATTACCAAACTCCCCCTATCGCAGGGGTATGATTCGATACTGACTATCACCGATCACGACTGCAGCAAGGCCGCGATATTCATACCCTGCGTGGAGGAAATCACGTCCGAAGAGACTGCCGGATTATATGCCAGATACGTCTTCCCGCGTTTCGGACTACCCACTACTATCATCAGCGACAGGGACCCTCGGTTTGCAAGCAAATTCACGAGGGAATTGTGTAAGACTCTGGGGATTACCCAGAACATCTCAACAGCCTATCACCCACGGACAGACGGACAGTCCGAACGGACCAATCAATGGCTGGAACAGTATCTACGCTTCTGGGCTAACGAACAGCAGGACAATTGGTACCACTATCTGCCAATGGCAGAATTCGCGCACAACAACTGGCCTCACGAGGCCACGAAGATGACACCCTTTGAACTCCTTATGGGGTACCATCCGCGGGCTGATTGGACCGATAAGCCCTCCTCCATTCCACATGTAATAACCTGCGCTAACCAACTAAAAGAAGCGCGACAACGGACACGGGACCTTATCGTGAAGGCGCAGCAGTCATGGGTCCGCGCCAAGACAGCGCCCAGATATCAAGTAGGGGATCAGGTGTGGCTAGAGGGACGTCATCTCCGGACTCATCAGCCAACCGCAAAATTAGCTGCGAGACGCCACGGACCATTCCGCATCATGAAGGTGATGTCACCCGTAAACTATCAACTGGAACTTCCCACGCAGTGGCAGATACACCCCATATTTCACACCGACCTTCTCACGCCTTATCGTGAAACACCCACGCACGGACCCAACTACTCACGGCCCCCACCGGACTTGATCGATGGGGAAGAGGAATATGAGGTCTCGAAGATTCTAGACCATCGGCTCCATGGCAGAAGACGAAAATTGCAGTACCTCGTGGCCTGGAAGGGGTATCCTGACTCCGACAATCAATGGGTTGATAAGGAGGACGTATTTGCTGAAGAAGCCGTGGCGGAGTATGAACAGAGACGACGGAAGGATAAAAGGCCCATCCAACGCGGCGAGTCCTCCCATCTCCCTTCCTCTCAAATACTGTCTACCCACATTGATCAACCCTCTTACATGCCATTCACACCCGATGCCTCCCTCTCGCAGTTCAACCAGTACTACCAAGGCACCCCCGAAAGGATTTTTGCCGTTGAGCTGGAAGAAGAGCGCGCATCAGACGCCAGAAACGATACCAACCAAGCCGTCGTGGCTGAAGAAGACCGAGGGGGACGTGATACCCCCATCACCCAAGCTGAGTTCACAGCCGTTGTCGAACGATTCCCCGCTCAAGCCACCCCAGCCAACGCCGCCAGGTTGTCAGACGACGATGGAGGTCCCCTCTGGGACATCCTCGACGCTGATGGCCTTCCCACCTCTCCGGTCCCTTTCACTACCTGCGAGATCCAACTTCTCGGGGACGCACTGGACCGAGGAGCCACGATTCACGCAGCTCGCAATGATAATGGACGGGCCGAGTCCCCACCTCTCCCAATACCTCCAAGGGTTGGGACCGACCAGGCCTTGGCAGGAGGTGGTAGCCGACTGGAGGGATCAACAATTGCTGGAAGCGAAGGCCAGGAGGCAGGAGATGATCGCGAGGAGGGAGAGACTGAGAGTGACGACGAGTGGTACACAGATGCGCATGACCACATTTCCTACGGACGAGATGCTGACGCCCCATCCAACACCACGCCACACGCCCTCACCACCGCCGGCAACACTGTCTACCGAGGAGACATTCGCCCCCAGCTCGACGACAGGGCCGTCTCCACTGTCTGAGCCACTCATTGCCCACACGGGTTCAGGGTCAATCGAGGACCCGATTACGTTCACTTCCCCATCACCACCTCCGACGGCGTGACGCGCCCTGCCAAATACGTCCAGGACATCTTCGGACCTAACCCCATCGTCCTTGGGCTCATCGACGAGTCCGACCGCGTCTTCCCCAAACCGTTGTACGCACGCCCCTATCGCTTTGGGCCCCATGAAGAGTGGCCCTCCTACTCGCGCGAGGATCTTATGATCCTCGACGGCAGATATGACGAGGTCCACCGTATCAACCGCGCCCTTCGCGAATGCAAGGACGTCTCGCTCGTGGCGGAGGTCCAACGCTACCGCGCGGTTCATTCCACGATCACCAGGATCGAGCAGCGCATGGGGGAGTTAGAGCAGGAGTGGGGATGGCTGAGTACTGAGGAGCTGGGGGTCATACACCGCATGGAGAACGCTAACCTGATGGACAAGGTTGAAGGGCGCATGGGAGGATGGATCAGGTTGGGCCAAGGTACGAGGAATTGGCCGCGGTCGACTTAGCTGCAACGTGGGCGTTGCCCCTTGAAAAGGGGGTGATGTTACGGTCGTCCCCTCGGACTTAACAAGAGTAATAGTGATGTCGTGATCCGGAGTTTCGGACTCTTACTTACCAGTTGTGACTACGGTAGTAAGTAGTAATTAGTCACGGACTTGTAGTCTCAGTCAGCACTCAGTGATCGCATGTGATTGCTGAGTGATTCCTAGGATCGGTGTAGTAGGGTTTGAGCTACTTACGCCATAGGATAGTTCCGTTCAAGAGGCGCTTTAAAGCCCTCAAGTAAATGTATAAGTAGTAGTCGGTGAAGACCAAGACACGCCATCTTGGTCTTCTTCAATTGCCATTGATCTTTCAACTCGCATATTCCTCTCTCTTCTCATCTCCTTTATCGTGGTGTGCCATCGTCACCTTGTCCGGCATATACACCAGCAGGTTGAAGTCTATTCGGGCCAACGTGACTTAGGAATCCGTTGCTAGCCCCGTCATCATATTGAGGAAGTCGCCTCTATGTTTGACTTGTGTCGCGTTTACTGTTTCTCGCCTAGAATTTCGTTCAAGTCGAACAAGCACCACGGCAAGGCGTAACAATGTGGATCTCCTCACCAAATATCACGAGACTCTGCTTCATGGGAAGAACTACCAGCGGCCACCACCTGATTTAGTTGATGGGGAAGAGGAATATGAAATCGAGAAGGTTCTAGATGAGCGGCACTTCGGCAGAGGACGGAAGAAACAATACCTAGTCAAATGGAAGGGCTACCCCGACTCGGAGAATCAGTGGGTCAACCGGGAAGATCTATTCGCCGATGAAGCCCTTGTGGAGTACCAAAGTTCGAAAACCGCATCACAAACACTTATAAGGAGTGGGAGAACCCACAATGACACTCCATCCTCTCCCACTACAACTACCACTACCACCCACAACTCTTCCATGCCCTTCACCCCCGATGCCGCCCTCTCAACGTCTACGTATTACCTCGGAACCCCCGAGAGGATTTTTGCCGCCGAGCTGGAAGAAGAGCGGGCACCAACAGCCCCTGCCGACGACACGGAGGTCGTCATGGCTGAGAGAAACAGAGCCGGGTCCGAGGGACCCATCACCCAAGCTGAGTTCCACAGCACCCTTGAGCAGTTCCCCGCTCAAGGACGAGGAGCCCGTAGTGCCCGACTATTGCCCGACGTCGACGGGCAGCCCGCCTTGTGGCACATCCTCCACGCCGACACTGGGCTCCCCATCGCCGACTGACCCTTCACCACCGCGGAAGTCGACGACTTTCGCCGAGCTCTCGACCGCAGTGCAGAAGTCCGAGCACGCCAGGGAGAGGTACGAGGCAGCAATGAAGCCCGTGAGGTCGTGGAAGGAGGTGACCGACAACTGGAGGGAAGAACAGCTACGAACAGCCCAACGCCACATGAGGGAGATGAGAGAGAAGAGGGAGAGATCATAGACAGCGAGGACGAGCGGTACCCAGCTGAGCACCCCCACATTCTCTATGGCAGAGAAATTAATGTACCACCTCATACAACCCAACACGCCCTCGCCACCGACGGAACCCCTCTCTACCGGGGCCATATCCGTCCCCAACTCGCCGACCGAGCTGTCGGTTCCGTCGCCAACGCCCGTGCGCCTCACGGGTTCCAGGTCAATAGGGGACCCGATTACATTAACTTCCCCATCACCACCGCCGACGGTGTGACGCGCCAAGCCAAATACGTCCAGGCCATCATGAGCAACGACCCCATCGTGCTCGGCCTGATCGACGAGTCCGACAGGGTCTTCCCCAGACCTCTGTATGCGGCACCCCAGTACGTGGTGCACCCCGACTCCCACCTCTGGTACGCCCAGGAGGATTTGATCCTCTTCGACAGGGGGTACGACGACGCCACGTCCGTCAACCGAGCCATCCTTGAATGCAAGGATATAAGCCTCGTCGCCGAAGTCCGACAGTACCGGGCCCTAGGGGCGGAGATGGGGCGCTTGGAGGCCCGCATAGCAGAGTTACAGGAGACACGGGGGCGATTGGCAACGGACAAAGCGAGGTGCGTCAGTCAGTTGGAATGGGCGAGGGCCATGCAGAGGATAGAGGACGTAAGAGCGGGATGGATGGGACCGCCCGGGCTCCGTGGGCGTCGCTCCTGAAAAGGGGGTGATGTTACGGACCGGACTTCGGACTTCGCGCTTACTATCAGGTTCTGACTACGATAGTAAGCTTGTGATTCTTACATTAGTCAGGGACTTTACTTTTCACGTGTTATCAGTCAGCAGTAGTATCACATGTTACTATACGCTTACTGATTACTAGGATAGCGGTACTAGGGTTCGAGCTAGATACGCTATAGGCCAACATTGTTCGAGAGGCACTTTAAAGCCCTCTATCATCTTGTATAAGTAGTAGTCGCAGAAGACCAAGGATCGCCATCTTGGTCTTCTTGAATCATCGGTTTCGAGTCGTCCCTTGTCCCCTCTATCACGGTCAAAGGGAGTGCACTGCATAAGGTTCGCCTTGACGATACCTTCCCAGTTGCAGAGATCATCATCGTGTTGAGATCAGAAGACTCCACGTTCGACTTAGTCAAATCTAGAGCTGAGTACTTGCGTCTCACCGTTGCCTAAAGCAAGGCACATGCTTACCGAAGCGTAACACGCTTGTTACGGTCGCCCTTCGGACTTAGCAGTGTAATCGTGATGTCGTGATTCGGAGTTCCGGACTCTTACTTACCAGTTGTGGCTACGGTAGTAAGTAGTAATTAGTCACGGACTTGTAGTCTCAGTCAGCACTCAGCGATCGCATGTGATTGCTGAGTGATTCCTAGGATCGGCGTAGTAGGGTTCGAGCTACTTACGCCATAGGGTAGTTCTGTTTAAGAGGCGCTTTAAAGCCCTCGAGTATCTGTATAAGTAGTAGTCGGCGAAGACCAAGACACGCCATCTTGGTCTTCTTCAATTGCCATTGAGATCTCCTATCGAACACTCTATTCTCTCCTCGTCTCTCTTAGCGTGTTGTGCATTTGTCACCTCGTCCGGCACGTACACCGGCAGGTTGTCGTCTATTCTGGGCCAACGTGACTTAGAAGATCCGTTGCTTGCCCCGTCGTCGTATTGAGGAAGTCGCCTCTACATTCGACCCGTATCACATTTATTGTTTTCTCGCCTAGGAACCCGTTCAAGTCGAACGAACGCCACGGCAAGGCGTAACATTAAGACCAAGATCCTTCCATCGTGGCGAGAGTAACAACCCGAGAACAGTGGGAAATCGACGGATTCCATCCGTACAACCTATTACGACGAGGTAGTCGTAACGTCCCAACCCGATATTTGAGGAACGCCTACTGGAGCAGCCCCAACGGAGTAGAAGGATACGTCATCGAAACACGAAGGGGAGAACACCCAGTTGAGTTCAGTTTCGACCGTTTGTGTTGGTGCGCGGTCGACTACATCCTAGACCGGTGGCAGGTTATTGCCCCATTGCGACCCCATCACCGCTGTGATATATACGCCGACTGTCACGGATCGGACTTACGCTTACTACTAGGTTCTGACTACGGTAGTAGGCTCGTGATTCTTACATTAGTCAGGGACTTATATTTCACGTGTTATCGGTTAGCGGTAGTATCACATGGTACTTTAGCAGCTGATTACTAGGATAGCGATACTAGGGTTCGAGCTAGATACGCTATAGGCCAACATCATTCGGGAGGCGCTTTAAAGCCCTCCACCATCGTGTATAAGTAGTAGATGCAGAAGACCAAGAATCGCCATCTTGGTCTTCTTGAATCATCGGTTTCCAAGTCCTCTCTAGTCTGCCTCACGAAGGAGGAAGAGCACTGCATAAGGCTTATCTTGAAGACGCCTTCCCAGTTGCAACGATCGATCGACGTGTTGAGACCGAAAGCTCCACGTTCGACTTAGCAGAATTCAGAGCTGAGTACTCGCGTCTCGTTACCGCCTAAAGCAAGGCCCACGCTTACCGAAGCGTAACATTAAGACCAAGATCTCACCATTGTGGCGCAAGTATCTACAAGAGCACTTTGGGTCGAAGAAGGATTCCGATCCTACGAGATCCCACGAAGAGGAACCAGAAACGTACCCGTCCAATATCTCAAACAAGCCAGCTGGGGGAGTATCAACGGAATAGAAGGGTACCTAATCAGAGGGACACACGGACCACGACCAGTTGAGTTCAATTTTGAACGAACTTGCTGGTGCAGAGTCGACCGAGAAGACGACGAGTGGAGGGTCATCGACACTCTACCACCTAGATACGGGTGCGACATCTACGAAGAAGAAGTAGTCGCAAGAAACGATTGGGGACCCATCGACGGAGAAAACCAAAGCTTCTCCGCACCCTCAGAAGATCCGGCAACTTCAGAAAGTGAGTCAGACGAAGAACCAGTTCAAGCCCTGGAACCATTAGAACCAGAGTTCATAGAAAGAGCTGAGCAAATCACCATTCACCCACCAATGGCCACACTAACAGAAACATGAGAAGTTACGCTCCCCATCAACCCAGAAACGGGACACGTTATGACAGCGGACGATGCCGCTCTATTCCGAGCAATCGGACCAGATCAACCAGACCCCCCGTCAGGAGGCGGAGGATCCCCAGGACCGGCCAGAGGACCACCAGGAGGGGGACCGCCAGGAGGGGGACCGCCAGCGCCAGGAGGAGGACCACCAGGAGGAGGACTACCCGGAGGAGGAGTATTCGGAGTAGGACCAGTCGGAATACCAGGAGGACACCACTCCGACAAGTTCGTGGGGAACGCCCCAGAAATATTCAGAGGGGATCGGCATAGGACCAAGGAATTCCTCACTCAATGGGAACTATACTGGGGAATTAACAACAACAACCCCATTATGGCCAACGCATACAGACGAGCTATGTTATTTCTCACGTACATCCAGGGGAAAGATGTTAACAACTGGATCACGGAGACCAGCAGATGGCTCAACCGACAAGTCAGCGCTGGGATCGCTGATAACGATCCACGTCTATGGATCGAAATAATAACGGCGTTCAACAGACGGTTCTCGAACACGTTAGAAAAAGAGCAAGCCCAAGCAATGCTCAAAAGAGGAATTAAGATGACCGGAGGAGACATCGACGCGTACGTCACACAGTTCGAGCAACTGGCGCGGCAAGCTGACTACCGACTGGACTCTCCACTCACAATGGACTTGTTCACGGACGGCCTACCACGAGACTTATACGAAAAGGCATACACCTACGATAACCCACAAACCTTCCAAGAGTGGAAAGAAGCGGTCATCAGAAGGCAACAGCAATATATACACATGAAGGCTCGACTGGAGCAACATCGAGGTCTCACGAACCCGGGAAGGCAGCAGACAACCAACAACAGCAGTAGCAATAGAGGCGGATGGGGGGAACACCCGCAACATCGGATGGGGGCCACCCCGCAACATCCTTAGAGACCTAAACGCCATGGACACATCAGCCGACCGAGTACGAGGGAGGCTCACGGGCGCCGAAGAAATACAAGGAGGTTGGGACCGAGCGCATCCCCGAAACCCACCAAGAGGAGGGTTCATAGGACGAGGACGAGGGGGGCGGCGCGATATGAGGGAAGTCACTTGTTACACTTGTGGACAGAAGGGGCACTTCAGTCGTAATTGCCCACAGCACACCTACAACCAACCAAGCAACACCAGAAGGACAGACACGGGGCCGTACGAACCCGAACAGGTACAAGTGGCAAGAGCGGAAACCGCGCAACAGCGAGCGGATACTTGGATGAAAGGAGTAGCAGCCGAAGAAGACGAGGTCAAGGACCTCATACTACAAGACCTGTGGAAAAGAGAGGATTTTCGGAGCGCCTGAACCCGTTGGCCTGGGTAAGGGCAGTAAAATGTAATTCTGTGATCATAACTCGCTACCGTTCTATGAGAATTCCAGTATCGATTCGCACGAATTACGCCATGGCCGATATCAGAGCATTAGTGGACTCCGGAGCCACTGATAACTTCCTACGTCCCGCTTTTGTGAAGCGGATGGGAATCGGGATGAAACCGCTGGAAAAACCCAAAAAGATATGGAATATCGACAATACCGAGAATAGAGCAGGACTCATCACTCACTATGTAGATCTGGACGTCCAAACAAAGGGGATCCACAAAGAAATGAGATTCCTCATAACCGATATAGGCAACGAAGACATTGTCTTCGGTTACCCGTGGCTGGCCACATACGAACCAACCTTCAGCTGGAGGCACGCAGTCATCAAAGAAGATGCACTACCGGTGGTACTACGGACGGTCAACCCTCGAATCGACAGAATGCGACCTACCATCGCAACCATCACGACCGAAGAGAAAGAAGATATCGTACGACAACTCGAAGACGAAGGATCCGTACAGGGGAGGATCACATCCACCGAACTAGCAATCAACGCAAAGCAATACACTACCAAAGCTGAGTTACCATCCTGTTACAAGAAATATGACCGACTATTCAACGAGGAAGCGTCACACCGTTTTCCACCAACACGGGTATGGGACCACGAAATACAGTTCAAGAAAGGAACCCCTGAAGCCATAGACTGTAAAGTCTATCCACTAACGCAAGAGGAAGATAAGGCCCTCAAAGCCTTCCTAACGGAACAACTCGACAAAGGATACATACGGCCCTCGAAGTCCCCCTACGCATCACCATTCTTCTTTGTCAAGAAGAAGGATGGAAAACTACGCCCCGTACAAGACTATCGACGCATTAACGCCTACACCATACGCAACCAGTATCCCTTACCCCTCATATCCGATCTAATCACAGACCTCAGTAACGCCCACATATACACCAAACTCGACGTTAGGTGGGGTTACAACAACATACGTATCAAAGAGGGAGACGAGGAAAAGGCGGCTTTCAAAACAAGATATGGATTATTCGAACCCACGGTTATGTTTTTCGGACTGACCAACTCACCTGCAACGTTCCAGACGATGATGAACCACATCTGTCGGGACGTCATAGCCAAACATGAACTACGGGGGACCACCATATGAGTATACATGGACGACATTGGGATAGCAACACGGGTAGGACATAACATGGCAGATCACATAGCAGCAGTCCAAGACATATTGGAGATCTCGGCAAAACACGACCTCTACTACAAATTGGAGAAGTGTTTGTTCCATGCACCTCGAATGGATTACCTGGGGGTAATCCTTGAAAAGGGGGTGACACGCATGGACCCCGTCAAAATTTCCGGTATCAAAGATTGGCCAACCCCTACAAAGGTCAAAGACGTCCGATCGTTCCTAGGCTTTTGCAACTTTTATCGCACATTCATTCGAAACTTTTCACACCATGCAAAACCCCTGAACCAACTAACCAAGAAGGGAGCTGAGTGGAAGTGGACAGGAACAGAACACGACGTGTTCAACAACCTCAAGAAGCTCGTCACATCAGACCCGGTACTGGCTCACCCGCAGTTAAGTAAACCATTCGAACTAGAAGTTGATGCTTCAGGATTCGCAATAGGAGCGGTATTACTACAACGACAAGACGACGGTAAACGACACCCAATAAGCTACTTCTCCACCACCCTCAACGAAGCCGAGAGGAATTACGACATTTACGACTTGGAATTACTAGCCATTGTAAGAGCGTTCAGACACTGGCGACCCCTATTGGCAGGATCACCGCACAAAACGAAAGTTTTCTCCGACCACATGAACCTGCAGTACTGGAGAAGCCCCCAGAAAATAAGCCGAAGGGTCGCCAGGGAAGTACTCGAGTTATCGGAATACGACTTTGAAATTCATCACATCAAAGGAACCGCAAACGGAAGAGCGGACGCTCTGTCAAGACGACCGGACTACGACCAAGGGGAGGAAGATAACCAGAACATCACAGTGTTACCCGACAAGATGTTCATACGAGGGGCTCGCATAGAACATATGCAGACAAATGAAGATAGTCTCACACACGACGACACCACACTGCCAGACCCAGTATACGAACAAAGAGAACCCATCCTCATGCCTTGGGTAGATGCACACCAGCTCAAGAAGATAGAAGGCACATGGTATAAAGACGGACGCCGGGTAGTCACAGGAGGGGTTCACGATAAGCGACGCATACTCCATGATCATCATGACCTGCCGGCTCACGGACACCCAGGAATCAAACGAACCGCACAACTTGTGGGGCGTGCTTACTGGTGGCCCGGAATGGCCAAGGACGCATTGGAGTACGTGAAAGGATGTGCCGAATGCCAACGCATCAAAGTGCAACACAAGCGCGACCGAGCCCCTCTCAACCCCATTTACCCAAAACCAGAAGCACTACCCTTCGAAACCATCGCACTCGATTTCATAACTAAGTTACCACGTTCACAAGGATACGACACCATACTGACTGTAACAGATCACGATTGCAGTAAAGCGGTGGTGTTCATACCATGTAATGAAGAAATCAGCGCAGAAGAAGTTGCAGCTCTCTACTTAAAGCACGTGTTCACCCGATTCGGACTCCCCTCAAAAATCATAAGTGATCGGGACCCACGGTTCGCAAGCCGATTCACCAGGGAATTGTGCAAAGTATTGGGCATCAAACAGAATATTTCCACCGCATATCACCCACGAACGGATGGCCAGTCTGAAAGGACGAACCAATGGGTGGAACAATACCTCCGATTCTGGACCAACGAGAGACAAGACAATTGGTGCGGATATCTGCCACTTGCAGAATTCGCGCATAATAACTGGCCACATGAATACACACGAAAATCCCCTTTTAACCTCCTCATGGGGTATAATCCGCGGGCTGATTGGACGGATAAACCATCACCCATTCCCCAAGTCACCCTCAGGGCGGAACAGTTCCGAGAAGCACGGAAACATGCTCAGGAACTAATTCTCAAGGCACAGCAGTCATGGGTCAAAGCCAAGAACGGCCCAAAGTTTCAGACGGGAGACCTCGTGTGGTTAGAAGGACGCCACCTACGCACTCATCAACCAACGGCCAAACTCGCTCCTCGGAGACATGGCCCCTTCACAATAGAACAGGTGATGTCCCCTGTCAATTACCGGCTCAACCTTCCCCCGCAATGGAAAATTCACACAGTGTTCCATGTGGATCTTCTCACCAAGTACCACGAGACCCCACTTCATGGGAAGAATTATCAACGGCCGCCACCCGATTTGATAGATGGGGAAGAAGAATACGAGATTGAGAAAATTCTAGACAAACGGCAATTCGGCAGAGGACGGAAGAAGCAATACCTGGTCAAATGGAAGGGCTACTCCGACTCGGAAAACCAGTGGGTCAACCGGGAAGATCTATTCGCCGACGAAGCTCTGGCGGAGTATCAAAATTTGAAGACCGCCCCACAAACAGTTATAAGGAGTGGGAGGGTCTGCGACAATAACCCATCATCTCTTCCCATCACAACCACCATCCCAGTCCTCACCCGTTTTATGCCGTTCACTCCCAATGCCGCCTTATCAACGTCTCCGTACTACCTCGGAACCCCCGAGAGGATTTTTGCAGCCGAGCTGGAGGAAGAGCGGGCATCAACAGCCCCTGTCAATGGGACGGAGGACGTCGTGGTTGAAGGAGACGGAGCCGGGCCCGAGGGGCCCATCACCCGAGCTGAGTTCCACAGTACTCTCGCCCAGTTCCCCGCTCAAGGAAGGAGCACCAACAGCGCCCGCCTGTCACCCGACGTTGACGGGCAGCCCTCCTTGTGGCACATTCTCCACGCCGACACCGGACTCCCCATCGCCGACCGACCCTTCACCACCGCAGAGGTCGACGACTTTCGCCGAGCTCTCGACCGTGGTGAAGACGTCAGAGCTCGCCAGGCTGCGGTACGAAGCGGCGATGAAGCCGAAGAAGTCGTGGACGGAGGTGACCGACGACTGGAGGGACCAACAGCTGCAAACAGCCCAACGCCGGATGAAGGAGATGAGAGAGAGGCGGGAGAGGTCACAGACAGCGAGGACGAGAGTTACCCCGCTGAGCACCCACACATTCACTATGGCCGAGAAGCTAATGTACCACATCATACAACCCGACACGCCCTCGCCACCGACGGGACCCCCCTGTACCGGGGTCATATCCGTCCCCAGCTCGCCGACCGAGCCGTCGGGTCCGTCGCCAACGCCCGTGCACCATACGGGTTCCGGGTCAATAGGGGACCCGATTACGTTCACTTCCCCATCACCACCCCCGACGGCGTGACGCGCCCAGCAAAATACGTCCAAGCCATTATGAGCAACGACCCCATCGTGCTCGGCTTGATCGACGAGTCCGACAGGGTGTTCCCGAAACCCCTGTACGCGGCACCCCAGTATGTGGTGCACCCCACCTCCCACATCAGGTACGCTCAAGAAGACCTGGTTATCTTCGACGGGGGATACGACGAGGCCGCGACCGTCAACCGAGCCGTCCTTGAATGCAAGGACATAAGCCTCGTCGCCGAGATCCGACGCTACCGGGCGTTAGGGGCGGAGATGGGGCGATTGGAGGCGCGGATAGCGGAGTTGCAGGACACGAGGGGACGGTTAGCGACGGACAAGGCAAGGTGCATCACTAGGCTGGAATGGGCAAGGGCGATGCAGAGGATCGAAGAGGTACGAGCAGGATGGATGGGACCGCCGGGGCTCCGTGGGCGTCGCTCCTGAAAAGGGGGTGATGTCACGGATCGGACTTACGCTTACTACTAGGTTCTGACTACGGTAGTAGGCTCGTGATTCTTACATTAGTCAGGGACTTATATTTCACGTGTTATCGGTTAGCGGTAGTATCACATGGTACTTTAGCAGCTGATTACTAGGATAGCGATACTAGGGTTCGAGCTAGATACGCTATAGGCCAACATCATTCGGGAGGCGCTTTAAAGCCCTCCACCATCGTGTATAAGTAGTAGATGCAGAAGACCAAGAATCGCCATCTTGGTCTTCTTGAATCATCGGTTTCCAAGTCCTCTCTAGTCTGCCTCACGAAGGAGGAAGAGCACTGCATAAGGCTTATCTTGAAGACGCCTTCCCAGTTGCAACGATCGATCGACGTGTTGAGACCGAAAGCTCCACGTTCGACTTAGCAGAATTCAGAGCTGAGTACTCGCGTCTCGTTACCGCCTAAAGCAAGGCCCACGCTTACCGAAGCGTAACACCGACGAAGTAATCCCACGATCAGACTGGGGACCCATTGACGGAGAAGAAAACACAAGTCCCTCCGAGAGTACTCACGAGGTAACAGAAGACGTTTCAGACAACGAACCACCCCAATCCCTATCATCATTGAATCAAGCAGAGGTCAGCCTTATCGAACAAGCTGAGTCTATTACCATCCTACCACCTATGGCTACAATCACCGAAGAACCTCTGAGCCAAGTTCAGATGCCCATGAACCCCGTCACTGGGGAACCCCTAACCGCCGACGATGCAGCCATTATGAGAGCTATAGGACCAGACCATCCAGACCCACCAGGAGACGGACGTGGTGGAGGAAGCCCGGGAGGAGGAGGACCACCCGGAGGAGGATTTCCAGGTGGAGGACCACCATTCGGGGGAGTACCACCAGTCGGATCCCCTCACAGACGTGGTCACTCTGATAAATTCGCAGGAAATGCGCCCAAAGTATTCAAAGGAGATCGACACAAATCTGAGGAGTTCCTCACACAGTGGGAGCTGTACTGGGGGATTAACAACAACAACCCCATCATGGCTAACGCTTACAGGCGTTCCATGTTTTTCCTCACCTACATCCAGGGAAAAGACGTCAACGAGTGGATTACTCACACTAGCCGATGGCTCAACAGACAAGTTACCGGGGGAATCAATGACTCTGACCCACGCCTATGGCACGAAGTCATTAGTGCCTTTACAAGACGATTCTCCAATACCCTTGAACGGGAGCAGGCCCAAGCAGCATTAAAGAAAGGAATACGGATGACTGCGGGGGACATTGACACGTATGTGACCACCTTCGAAACCTTAGCACAACAAGCTGGCTACCGCCTAGATTCCCCGCTCACGCTCGACATCTTCACAAATGGACTGCCGCGTGACCTTTATGAAAAGGTCTTCACCATGGATGACCCACAGACATTCGATGACTGGAAGACCGCGGTCATGAAGAGACAGCAGCAATACATCCACATGAGGGCTCGTCTCGAACAACATCGAGGGTCGACAGGAGGATCAACCTCAAACCGCGGTAATCAACCACAACGAGGAGGTGGGGGGGGAGGTCCAGGATGGAATCTCCCAAGAGACCCCAATGCTATGGACACTTCAGTGGACCGCATCCGAGGACGCCTCGCTGACGCAGAAGAGATACTCGAGCAGTACCGCGCCAAACAACGGCCGCGGGGAGGGTTTATGGAACGTCGAGGAGGACGAAGGGACTTCTCCCAAGTTACGTGTTACACTTGCGGAAAAAAAGGTCACATTAGCAGGCAATGCCCACAGCACACCTACAATCGACGGACCGAAGCAGACAGGTATGAACCGGAGGAACAACCCATCCAGGCCTCTCGAGCTCAAACCCCGCGCGAGCGGGCTACAAGCTGGATGACAGGAGTAGCGGCGGAACCCGACGAAGTAAAGGACATGATCTTGAAGGATCTCTGGAAACAAGAGGGTTTTCAGGACGCCTGAACCCATCGGCCTGGGTGAGGGCAGTCAATTGTAATTCGGTTATCATCACGCGCTATCGTTCTATGAAAATTCCATTTTCGATTCGCACGAATTACGCTATGGCCAACATAAGAGCATTGGTGGACTCGGGAGCCACCGACAATTTCATACATCCCGCATTTGCCAAACGCATGCGCCTGGGTATACAAGCCCTTGAACGACCAAAAAAGATATGGAACATTGACAATACAGAGAATAAAGCGGGACTCATTACCCACTTTATAGATCTTGACGTCCAAACAAGGGGCGTACACCGAACCCTTCGATTCCTCCTCACCAATATTGGGAATGAAGACGTCGTGCTGGGGTACCCCTGGCTCGCCACCTATGAACCCCAGATGTCGTGGAGGTTCGCCACTATCAAAGAAGACGCACTTCCTATCATCCTACGATCTATCAAACCACCGCAAGAATTCCCCATGATGCGGACAGCAATCACCACTAAAGAAAAAGAAGCAGCCGTCCAGCAACTTGAAGAAGAAGGGCCAGCCGCGCTACGCACCACGTCCACAGAGTTAGCTATCAAGGCGCAACAATATACCACGAAAGCAGTACTACCACCCGAGTACGCATCATTCACAAAACTCTTTAACGAAGAAGCCTCTCATCGATTCCCTCCGGCACGAGCCTGGGACCATGCCATTGATTTCAAACCTACAGCGCCAGACGCCCTCGATTGTAAAATCTACCCACTCACGCAGGACAAGGACAAGGCATTACAAGTATTCCTCACGGAACAACTGCAAAAAGGGTACATCCGCCCCTCCAAGTCGCAGTACGCCTCCCCTTTCTTTTTCGTCAAAAAGAAGGACAGAAAACTACACCCCATACAGGACTACCGACGCATCAACAATTTTACAATTCACAACCAATATCCCCTTCCACTCATCACCGACCTCATCACAGAACTAAGCAATGCCCACATCTATACCAAGCTTGATGTACGATGGGGCTATAACAACATTCGAATCAAGGAGGGGGACGAAGGCAAGGCGGCTTTCAAGACGAAGTACGGCCTCTTTGAACCTACGGTAATGTTCTTTGGCCTCACCAACTCACCCGCCACCTTTCAAACGATGATGAATCATATCTGTCGGGACGTCATTGCAAAACACGAGCGGCTGGGCACCACGATACATGTTTATATGGACGATATTGGTATTGCCACTCACATTGGCCACAGTCTCGCCGACCATATCGCCGCCGTCACGGATATCCTCACACTCTCCGCCGAACACGACCTCTACTACAAACTTGAGAAGTGCCTTTTCCATGCGCCTCGTATGGATTACCTGGGGGTCATCCTTGAAAAGGGGGTGACACGCATGGACCCTGTCAAAATTGCGGGCATCAAAGAATGGCCAACACCCACCAAAGTCAAGGACGTCCGCTCGTTCCTTGGCTTCTGCAATTTTTACCGAACATTCATCCGCAATTTTGCTTCCCACGCCAAACCTCTCAATCACCTAACAAAGAAAGACACCGAGTGGCGATGGGGAACGGACGAAGACAAAGCGTTTCAAACACTCAAGACCCTTGTAACGTCGGAGCCAGTGCTAGCACACCCCGAGCTGAGTAAACCATTTGAACTGGAAGTTGACGCCTCAGGATTCGCAACAGGAGCCGTACTCCTGCAACGAAAGGCGGACAACAAAAGGCATCCCATTGGTTATTACTCATCCACACTCAACACTGCCGAACGAAACTATGACATATATGACCTGGAACTACTCACCATCGTCAAAGCCTTCCGACACTGGAGACCCCTACTCGCAGGGTCCCCTCACTGTACCAAGGTCTTTTCAGACCACCTGAATCTACAATATTGGCGATCACCACAGAAGATCAGCTGACGAGTGGCAAGGGAAGTACTAGAACTTTCCGAGTATGACTTTGAAATTCATCACATCAAAGGAAAGGCAAATGGAAGGGCCGATGCCCTCTCACGACAACCGGACTATGACCAGGGAGAGTCAGACAATGAGGATGTCATCGTCCTACCTGACAAAATCTTCGCGCGAGCTCTGACGACACTGCAAATCACCACAGCGGAACCAAGGAACCGTCAGGATGACGCCACGCTTCGACCATGGGTGAACGGACACAACCTCAAGAAGGAGGCGGGAACCTGGTACAAAGATGGACGTCAACAGGTAGTCACCGGCGGGTTGGACGACAAGAGAAGTATCATTTGTACCTTTCATGACTCTCCCGTTCATGGGCACCCAGGGATACGACGAACGAGCCATTTAGTGGAACGACAGTACTGGTGGCCGGGACTGCGGAAAGATGTCATGGACTACGTCAAGGGATGTGTGGAATGCCAACAGATTAAAGTCAACAACCGACCTACACAAGCCCCCCTCCAACCTATATACCCCAAAATTGACGCCCTTCCGTTCGAAACCGTAGCCATGGACTTCATTACCAAACTTCCCTTATCGCAGGGATATGATTCGATACTGACTGTCACCGATCACGATTGCAGCAAAGCCACAATATTCATACCCTGCGTGGAGGAAATCATGTCCAAAGAAACCGCTGGGTTATATGCCAGATACGTCTTCCCGCATTTCGGACTACCCACTACTATCATCAGCGACAGAGACCCTCGGTTTGCAAGTAAATTCACAAGAGAATTGTGCAAGACTCTGGGGATTACCCAGAACATTTCAACAGCCTATCACCCACGAACGGACGGACAGTCCGAGCGGACCAATCAATGGCTGGAACAGTATCTACGCTTCTGGGCTAACGAACAACAGGACAATTGGTACCACTATCTGCCAATGGCAGAATTCGTGCACAATAACTGGCCTCACAAGGCCACGAAGATGACACCTTTCGAACTCCTTATGGGGTACCATCCACGAGCTGATTGGACCGATAAGCCATCTTCCATCCCACACGTAACGTCCCGCGCTAATCAGCTGAAAGAAGCGCGACAACGGACACGAGACCTTATCACAAAAGCGCAGCAATCATGGGTTCACGCCAAGACAGCGCCCAAATATCAAGTGGGGGATCAGGTGTGGCTAGAGGGACGTCATCTTCGGACTCATCAGCCAACCGCAAAATTGGCCGCAAGACGCCACGGACCATTCCATGTCATAAAGGTGATGTCACCTGTGAACTATCAGCTGGAACTTCCCACACAGTGGCAGATACACCCCGTATTCCATACCGACCTTCTCACACCTTATCGCGAGACACCCACGCACGGACCCAATTACACACGACCCCCACCAGACTTGATTGATGGGGAAGAGGAATACGAGGTCTCGAAGATTCTAGACCACCGGCTCCACGGCAGAAGACGAAAGCTGCAGTACCTCGTGGCCTGGAAGGGGTATCCTGACTCTGATAATCAATGGGTTGATAAGGAAGATGTATTTGCCGAAGAAGCCATAGCGGAGTACGAACAGGGACGACGAAGGGATAAAAGGCCCGTCAAACGCGGCAAGTCCTCCCATCTTCCTTCCTCTCGAATACTATCTACCCATACCTCCCAATCACCTTACATGCCATTCACACCCGATGCCTCCCTCTCGACACTCAACCAGTACTACCAAGGCACCCCCAAAAGGATTTTTGCAGTCGAGCTGGAAGAAGAGCATGCACAGAGCGCCAGAGAAGATACCAACCAAGCCGTCGTGGCTTCAGAAGACCGAGGGGGACGTGATACCCCCATCACCCGAGCTGAGTTCACAGCCGTCCTTGAACGATTCCCCGCTCAAGCCACCACAGCCAACGCCGCCCAACTGTCCGATGACGACGGAGGTCCCCTCTGGGACATCCTCGACGCCGACGGCCTTCCCACCTCTCCGGTCCCTTTCACTACCCGAGAAATCCAACTTCTCGGGGACGCACTGGACCGAGGAGCCGAGATTCGCGCGGCTCACGACGGTGATGGACGGGCCGAGTCCCCACCTCTCCCAATACCTCCGAGGATTGGGACCGACCAGGGCGTGGCAGGAGGTAGTGGCCGACTGGAGGGATCAACAATTGCTAGAAGCGAAGGCCAGGAGGCAGGAGATGATGGCGAGGAGGGAGAGGTTGAGAGCGACGACGAGCTCGAGTGGTACTCAGATGCGCACGAACATATTTCCTACGGACGAGATGCTGACGCCCCATCCAACACCACACGCCACGCCCTCACCACCGCCGGCGACCCTGTCTACCGAGGGGACATCCGCCCCCAACTCGACGACAGGGCCGTCTCCACTGTCCGCGCCACTCACTGCCCACATGGGTTCAGGGTCAATCGAGGACCCGATTACATTCACTTCCCCATCACCACCTCCAACGGCGTGATGCGCCCTGCTAAATACGTCCAGGTCATCTTCGGACCTAACCCCATCGTCCTCAGTCTCATCGACGAGTCCGACCGCGTCTTCCCGAAACCGTTGTATGCGCGCCCCCATCGCTTCGGGCCCCACGAGGAGCGACCCGCCTACTCGCGCGAGGATCTTATGATCCTCGACAGCGGGTACGATGAGGCCTCGCGAGTTAACCGCGCCCTTCACGAATGCAAGAATGTTTCGCTCGTGGCGGAGGTCCAACGCTACCGCGCGGTTCGGTCCGCGATCACTAGGATCGAGCAGCATATGGGGGAGTTGGAGCAGGAGTGGGGACGGCTCAGTACTGAGGAATTGGGGGTAATACATCGTATGGAGAACGCTAACTTGATGGACGAGATGGAAAAGCGCATGGGAGGATGGATCGGGTTGGGCCAAGGTACGAGGAATTGGCCACGGTCGACTTAGTTGCAACGTGGGCGTTGCCCCTTGAAAAGGGGGTGATGTTACGGTCGCCCTTCGGACTTAGCAGTATAATCGTGATGTTGTGATTCGGAGTTCCGGACTCTTACTTACCAGTTGTGGCTACGGTAGTAAGTAGTAATTAGTCACGGACTTGTAGTCTCAGTCAGCACTCAGCGATCGCATGTGATTGCTGAGTGATTCCTAGGATCGGCGTAGTAGGGTTCGAGCTACTTACGCCATAGGGTAGTTCTGTTTAAGAGGCGCTTTAAAGCCCTCGAGTATCTGTATAAGTAGTAGTCGGCGAAGACCAAGACACGCCATCTTGGTCTTCTTCAATTGCCATTGAGATCTCCTATCGAACACTCTATTCTCTCCTCATCTCTCTTAGCGTGTTGTGCATTTGTCACCTCGTCCGGCACGTACACCGGCAGGTTGTCGTCTATTCTGGGCCAACATGACTTAGAAGATCCGTTGCTTGCCCCATCGTCGTATTGAGGAAGTCGCCTCTACGTTCGACCCGTATCACGTTTATTGTTTTCTCGCCTAGGAACCCGTTCAAGTCGAACGAACGCCACGGCAAGGCGTAACAACGCTGTATGCAGCCCTCAATAAACTAGTTTCGTTAGTACTGAAAAAGGATGTAAAAAAAAAAACTGACGCACCTGAACATCAAGCCCATCCAGGAGACGTGGCCAGCCAGGGCACACTGGGATTTGCACCACCTCACCCGTCTGACGGTATTTCTGCCGTAGTCACCTCAACGTACACTGGCTGATCCCCAGGCAATCCCAGATCGTTGGATCAGGTACACCTCTGAGAGAGAGTTCCAAAGCTTTCTCCTTAATTTCTTTTGATATAAAACAACAGCCCATGATGGAGGGATGAGAAACAAGATGGTAAAAAAAAAAGTTGAACGTTGAGACACGAAGGTAGGAGAAACAAGACAATAAAAAAAAAGTAAGTCTTAGAAACATAACAATAAAAAAAGCATAAGTCTTATCTTTTCTCCAATTGGAAATTAGACAAGTAGTTATACTCATTCTCCGCAGACACCGCTACCAACCCTTTTTGGTACCAGCGCTCCATCGTTTAGAAAACGGCTGTAACTGCACCTGAATGTTGGAAGTCCGCCGCTCTCTGTAAATACCTAAGGGTACTGTAGTGACCACATATCCGAGTTGGGCCGATGGTTTTAAGCCCGACTCGGATATAATATACGACCTTCACCAGTTCACCGCTTGCCACTGCCACTGGAAGCGGCGGACCTTACAGTAAAATTTGGTTCTGGACACGCGTTCGCCGCAGTAATGTTCGGTTATCAACCGATAAATTTATCTCTCATGCAAGAGCCTGAGTGATCTTGGCATGCGCGCTTCGACGTCGACCCAGAACCTGATGCTTGTGTTCGAGTCGCGAGCTCTTGGTGCGCCAATGCCTGTTATCTGGCACATCGATGCCGTGGCGGCACTGTTAGGTCATGTCCGTCAACGGTGGCCTATGAACATCCACTGGTGGTAGTACTAATCTTTCAGAAACTAGCCATCCCTTACCGCGGTGCGGCGATGGATCAACGTTATCGATCAACATAGGCAAAGCTGGAGCGCTTATTGCACCGTTTGAACGTGTTTGAACGGCTCTGAAGATCTGAACACCCCTGAACACCTCATGTTTTTGCAGATCAAGTATACAAACCTTACGGACGGCGAACTCTCACTGCCGTATACTAGAACATTACTGACGACACAACCTCTTACAATCAAGAACCTAGTAATGCCATGCCGCCCCAATCGCCAGGCTTCACCAAAACGCTAGTCGCATTCTTCGAACACCCAGACCTGGTTCTTTCCGCCCCAACCCGCCCACAGTTGAATATCCGCTCCAGCGGCCGGCTTCTCTAGGGGGAAATCGGCGACGAAAGAAGAGCCACGGACCCAGACTCGCAGCCTGTCAAAGAACAAAGTCAGCAGCGATCGCCAGTGGGGTAAGAGATGAGACGTACGTAGCGCTGAACTTGGTCTCCTCGGAACCTGGTAGAACATCGATGTCCCACAACTGAGGGTTACCGACGCCGACGAGAAGTGTTCCATTGTCCGGAGTTGACTCGAATCCGAGATACCTGTGGTGCTCGGCTGATCGAATAGTCCATTGGCCGTCGGGCTGCTTCTCTGTGATCCACTAAGAGGCGTGTCGTCTTCGTATAAGGCGTAAGTTAACGAAGTGGGGAAGGTCGTTACCTGTTGGTTCTCTCCGCCGTGGGAGGCCCATCCGAGGATGGACTTTTGGTCGCCACCAGACAGATCGAGGACCAGCCTAGTTTGCTCGTTCGTGATCTTGTAACGTCGGCCCGATTTTATGGTCATGTTGTGATGGGGGGAAACAAGTGTTGAACAGTTCGCTTTTATATACCCTATCTTAGTAAGGGGGTTGGAGTGGGAGGGCGAATTTTGAGACCTTATTCAGGACAGGCATTGTAATTACCGTCCCCTCGTTTCCCATGGCTCCACACTCCTCCCAATCATCGCGCGCGAAAATGTCAAGTGAGCTCGCCTCATGATGCATTGCGGATAATTGTGCGAGTCTAGAGCAGAAAGGTCGATCCAAGTGGAAGACGTAGACAAGATAAAAATGATAAGATGGTGACAGATAGGAGGCGACAATGCGGCGTTACGCAAGCGGAAGCGGATTCTAGGCGTTCAGATAGCACACTAGGAGAGAAAGACCAGTAGTGAACTGGCTTTTCAACGAGTTGAGGCCCAAGGCCATATATATACATGAGACCTCCGTATTTACAGGGCTCTACACGGTACGCCGACTGTGCTAGTAAGCGAAATATGTTGGTTCTTGAGATTGGTGGCGTTTTAGGCGCTGGGATGGTGTTTGTCAGGTGCCTCCTTGCGACAAGTGTTGGGCGAGCGCGGGCCGAGACTGTTCCTGTAAGCACGGTCAATGGCCTTCCAACTGGAGCTTCCCCTTCTGGGTGTTATGACGCACTTGCGGCAGAGAATCCTCTCTACTGGACCCACCGTCTCGTGCAACTCCCTTCCTTGGTGAAGTCTCCTGAAAGCTACAGACCTGGCTCGTCATCCCTCCTTGTGACGGCGTTTGAACACCCAGATGGCAGAACGTATCCTCGGGCAGTAGACCCTCTTTGCCTTGGGTCCTGCAAACTTCGACGATGGAAGCAGAGGCCTCGTGGCAAACCTTCTTCCCCTGCCGCTTCCTACCCGTCACCAATGGCGTAACCGCTGTACTCAGAACGTTCTCCTACCCGGTGGGGTGTATGCATTCATATGATCGCTTGAAGAGGTGGATGAGACAATTGGTTGAGGTGATAGTCAAGGCGCCGGCGGGTTGATGGAATGAATCATCAGCTGGGTCTCGGCTCCTAATGTTCTAAACGAAGCATGCATAGTCACCATTCAATACTGTGCCCTTAATGTCGACTGTCGTCAGTATTCGTCAGTATGTGCCGACCCTAAGTTACTCTCGTAGGTTCGAAAGATCTCGGAAGACGATTTCTGCGGTAGTTAGACTCAGGTCCTAGCAGGAATAGATCCGGACAGTATCAGTGGCGCGATCTCGGAGTCCGTGAGCGGAGCCAGACAAAGGCTTTCATAGGCAGAGGTTGAGTGCGCGCTCAAAAAATCGGCAAGACCAAAGCATAAGGTTCAAGGATCGAAACCACGAAGTTCTGAGTCATTCCAGAAGAGCTTTACTGTACGAGGATGCATGCGGCGAATACAAGTTCACGTGAAGGGACCCCCAGTGTAGAGATATGTGATAAGACGTCACTCGTTGCTGACTTTTGTTCACGGTTCTCCGAGATGGTCGGACGACACAGTAGACAGCGGGAGTTATACCCTCGGTTTCCGAAAGATGGGTATGACTGGTGACGACGTTCTCAGACCATTTTTCGGACTTCAGGCCTCTGTTTTTTAAGGTCCGTGTCGCATTAAGATTACGTCACAGTTTTGTGTCACCCCCGTCTAACATCCGTCCGACCGGATGGCTAATAGACGGCCAGAACCTCACGATTGGCCACAAGCCCACAGTTGTTTTCAAATTGAACCAACAGAAGGAGCTATTAGGTCATAGAAAGGTTCGAAGTGAGTTGCCCTGAGCAAGCCACATTTCGGTTAGAGGAGCGTGGACGAAGTGGGACGAATGGATGTGGGGTGGGGATGCCTATGCGTCGAATACGACCAAAATCGCAACAATCCTAAGCGCAATCGGGAGAGAAACTTGAAATAGCTTACTTTAGATCAAGGATCGCTTGATCTCACGCGGAGAATAGACGTCGTCGGGACGGAAATCAGGTGCAACTGGTATGTCAATGAGATCATGAGAACTCAACCTCAAATCTATATGTTTAGTTGAACAGGTGATTGATAACGTGAGTCGCAAGCGTTATAGCCGAACTGCCATGGAAGCGACTGCTTCGTTGTTGTTCCGCCCCAACTCGACTCTTGTATCACATGTCCTCAAAGGAGCTCCAAGGCCATGCCGCAGCGAAGTGTAACAATGCGATGCCCGGTCTGTCGGTCTTGTCTATCGTGCACCAATATAGCAAATCAGGATGTTGTAATGTGACACCCATCAAAGGTCGCGTGTGAGTACCCCACATACTGGGATATTGTAACCACTCTCCAGTCCCCTGATGCGCATACATGCGAGAAGTCGACGATAGGGGGAGAGGTACGAACTCAAGGAATGCCGCATGGCAGTCACGGAGAGAGCGGAAACCGTGGGAACATGGACGGTATTTGCGGAAAGTACGCCCGCGTAGTTGCATTACGGGTCGATTCTGCTAGACCTTCCAGCTTCAGTTCCAGTCCCGACTCCAGTTTCTCTGCCTTCCCACCGTATTTTCCACGCAAGAATAAAGGGAATCGCTTTCTTCACTTGGTCCTCCGTGGGGTTGCGATTCCATTCTTCGCGCTGGAATTTCATTGGAACACCGATACGGACGCCTCATCACCCGTGACGAACCTTCCCGCCGCTATATATTCACGACTACACCCACCACGTCCGTACTCGTGCTCATACCTCGCCCTCTCCCGCAATCATGCCTGGCCCCTCAAAAAGTGGTCCGGCCTTGTTTCTTGGTCTTGAACTCTCGACCGATCAGCTTCGCGCGACGATAGTGGACGAAAATTTGGAGCTGGTTGGCGTCGAGGCTGTGGATTTCGACACAGCACTTTCCGAGTACCAGTGAGTCGCTCTCTTTCACATATTCGCAAGGGTCGAGACGGATGGAGAAAGGTGGGATTAGTATCAGTAGCGGACGGGTCCGTCAGCACGCTGGCCTACTCGGTCATCGGGTCTGTCAACATAGGCAGATTTTTTTTCTTCGTCTGGTCATCCATCTTGGTTGGCTCCGGATACATGTGTCGTCCAATGTGACAATGATTTATCGGCCTTCTGTGCGATGGGGTTGGCCCAGTCTGTCCTGTCCCACCTGTGTCTTCGCGGTGTGTACATGTGGTGTAAGCCGTTCTAACTCAATGTAGAACACAGGGCGGCATCTTTACCACCCCGGGAGACGCGTATACGACACCAGTGGACATGTGGGTAAAAGCTCTCGGTGAGCATTTTTCTTTTCCTCCGCGGAATCAAACTCTTCATTGCTGATGAAAATCAAATTTATCTTCGATCGGGATCGAATCTTCTCCGTCGTCCATCCTTTCTCTTGTCCATTATCGTTCACTTTTTCGCCCCAGATTTTCTCCTGGAGGAAATTAGTCGGAATCATGAGGTCTCAAGAATAAAGTCAATTGGCGGGGCAGCTCAGGTGAGGACCGCAACCGCGTCCTTTAACGTTTGGCGCAAAGATCTTTAGTCACGATCGCTTATCACGTGATCCATTCTGACTTCACAGCCCGCCCTTGTTTGGTGGAAATCAACACCTGTGCCAAATTTCCCTTCCCTCGATTCGCGACTACCATTACATCCTCAACTCTCACCGAACACTTTCTCGTTACCAAATATCCCCGTAGCCCAGGACACTTTCTCCCACTCTCATGCTCTCAGCATTGAGGCCATGCTGGGTGGACCGGACCACATGGCCGCCCGTGTCGGAACATGTGCTAATTCGTCCCTTGTTGCCGCACAGATACTTCGCGTCCGCGAGACTTCTCCAGAAACATGGTCTCGTACGGGACGCGTTCAAATTGCCTCTGCGTTCCTTGCAAGTCTTATTTCTGGCACGTGGATCGGCATGGGTGAGGCGGAAGCATGCGCCACGGGTATGTACGTATACGCTTCGGGTGGTCAAGGTCACTGGGACGATGAAGTTATCGAGTATATCGCGGGATCCAGAGAAGAGGCGTGGCGAGTTCGCGGGTGGTTAGGAGACGTTGACGTCTCTGGTGGCGGACGTCGGGTCGCAACAGTCTCACGATACCTCGTCGACAGATATGGATTCGAACCTGGTAGGTCTGTTGTTTTGAGTATACAAGAATAATCCCTACTGACACCATCAAGATACCATAATCGCGTCATTCACTGCCGACTACCTGTCAACTTATCTCTCCCTTGTCCCTTCACCTTCCGACGCTGTCCTCTCATTCGGCCCTATGGATTTTCTCCTCACAAGCGCCCCTCACTACCTCCCAAGCAGGCTATATAGTGTTTACCCACATCCTGCCCAGGACCCGAGTGAGAAGCGAAAATACATCATTATGTTGACAAGCAGGTATACCGTCATTTGGCTAGTTGTGTTGTTCCTATTTCTAATACCATCTCCAGAAATGCGGATGTTCCTCGAGCTCTTGTCAGGGACATGTACACCAAGTCGTGGAGTGCATTCGACCGCCTTGTATCCGTCGTACCACCTGGGGGTTCCATAGGGTATGTGCCAGGAACCTCTAAAGGTTTCTCCTATTTACACGGCCATTCGCAGTCTAGATGACAAGCTATTTAGCTTTTGGCTCCTTCAAGGTGATAGCCACCCACTATCGCATGTCAAAGGGATTTTCCGCTTCGAGACAGGCGTGAAAGTGAACGAGTTCCGCGACCTACGTGCCAACCCCCGATGCCTAGTCGAGAGCCAGGCGCTCTCTTTCCGCGTGCGATGGGCACGGATGTCGGCCACGGGTGCACTTGGTGCAGCTGTAGGTCGTGCGCGGGGCAGCAGTTCGCTAGTGACCAGCAGCGCTGCACCGTCCCCTGGTCCCGGTCAGCGGACGGGCACGCCAACGCTGGGGACCCCCCCATCTGGGTTAGGCTTGTCATTTGACCCATATGACTCATCCTCGTTGCCCGCGCGGATACTGTCTACGGGCGCTGCGATCAATTTCCCTGCTGTTGCGTCGCTCGTTAGCGAACTTTTCAACGCCCCCGTGTTCGTTCCAACGACTCAGCTCGACTCGGCTCAAATCACGCCTCATCGTAACGCGCCAGCCAAAGGATACCCCGGACGCGCAGCTTTGGGGGGCGCGTACGTTGCGCGATGGGTTTGGAGTAAGGAGCGTGGGACGGGTCGCGGGAGCTTTGAGGAGGAAGTCCGGCGCCTGCTCTCGAAACGCTGGGTGACTAGCGGCGGTACTCCGGTTCGCACGCATGTTGGCGGAGAGACTCCAGCGGGGAGTGGTGCCAACACGCCCTACGGCAATCGACGTACGGGCTTCGGTGCTGCGGTGCTCGAAGAAGAGGAAGAGGACGCACTTGAGGAAATGGAGCTCCTCGGCGGGGACTCATTTGGCGAGGGGGAGCTCGCGGCGCGCTTACGTACTGTAACCGGGTCGAGCACGACAACGAGCGCGACCACGACCGGTACGTCAACAAGTTCGGGTGGTGCACTTCCCTCGACAACATTTACGACGCCTGAAATTGGAACGACCAACACAAGCTCAGGTGGCGAAGGTGCAGCTTCGGTCACAACCCTTATGCCGGTCACAGCCCTGCCAACGAGCGAAGCCGAAACGCAAGTCGGGTTGGCCAAAGTCGCGGAGCCAGACGTCGACGCGTTCATGGCGTACGCGGCGATCGTGCCCGAGTACTGTCGACTAGAAGGGATGCTGGTGAAGGCGCTGGTGTGAGGGATCGTTGCGTCGTATTTTGCTCTGACCTGCTCTGCTTGCTTGCGAGGTTCATCGAAGAAAACAAAAGGGATGGCGTCATCTATATCACACATACCCATTGCATATCCACCCTCGTAGTGAAATAGTAACCCCTCAACGCTACGACCAACATGACCCGTACGTTATCCATGAATGTGCGTCAAATTCAGGATTTTTATTGGCAATACCGCCGGTGTGTCAGCGGCAAGTCGGTAGTGTCTGAGTCTGCCTTCGTCCGAGTCTCCGAGTCGTGATATAGAAAGTCACAGCGGCATGCAGGTCATCTTTACGTTTATATCTCTACCGTTTCTCGGCACCGTAGACCGTAGACTGTGACCTACAAATATGACCGTCCACATATACCCCTAACAGCGTCATCGTTTTCTGACCCCGCCCAGAAGGCCACATCTTTTGTCCAGTCCGGAAAGAACAATGCATGCCATCGGACACGTCTCATTTGTGTCTTTGGCCCTGTACTTAAATTACTTCTGAAAACCGCCGCATTTTCACGACATTGCCCCATGGCTAGACTCTCTGACCTTCCTCTCGAAACCCTTCTCGATATCATTCAGTTGTCCCTACACGCGTGGGGCCACCCTTATGACCGGTTCCTCCAGCTTAACAACCTCTCGCTGGTCTCTAGGTACTTCCACGGCGTCACCGCCCCCATCATCTTCCGCAACTATAGGATTCAGCTGCGTGAGGCCCCACGCAAGCTCGGCGCCGCCGATCCCACGTGTTTTCTCACTGGCACATCCCTCTTGACGTGGAACGAAGTCGGCGTTCGCGCCCGTCTAGCGCATCTCCGAAAAAATGCCGTTTTCGTCCGCGAGCTTCGGATAGTTGACTGGGGCCAGTCGCTGGGCAAGGTCTGCCTCGGCGTCGAGCCCGGACCTGCGCCATTCGATTCCACGCTCATGCCCGCGCTGCTCGACACTCTGGACGCGCTCGCCGATGTCACTTCGGTCGTCTTTGAGGCCACGAAGCAGTTCCACAAGTGCACCCATTTTCCCGTTGAGTTGTGGCATTGGCTGTCGCGGGTCAATCCCGCGAGTGTGTCTTTCGATGGATCCTTCGTGTTTCCCTCCATTCTAGACCCCTTGCCTTCCGTTCGGTCAATGTCTCTTCGTGCGAGCGGCGAAGCTGCCAGAGTCGTAGAGGTGAGTCTTCTCGTGCCTCTGAGAAAGGCATCATTGACACCGTAGCAGGCCGTACGCCCTGCGATCCTCGATATCAGTGTTGAAGCCACGGATCAAAAGGACCGCCGTTTCAAAGATTTCTTTCGACCGTATCCTTCCTTGAAACAGTTAAACATCGGATTCCGTTACTACGGCGATTGGATCCCGTGCGGCTACTTCGATTTCACGACGTATCCAGAAGACGCTAGACTCGCAATACAGATGAAGGTGCCAGACACAGAGACATATATAGAAGCGCCAGTGAGTGTAGCCTGCACCGTCAGAGTGTCTACCACTGACCAGTCATTGGCTTAACAGGGGGCATGGGCGTCAACAGAAGAGTATCTGGAGCGCGTATTTGTCGATGACTTTGCGAAGCTCGATGTCCGTCGCGATGATGGGTCGGACACGTTCGTTATCTCTCGCCCACCACCGGGACAGGTGGTAGGGGTTCGTGACCTCCACCTACAAGAGACGGATGAGGACAAAGAAGTGGTGCTTGGGTTCGAGCAGGCGGTACTTGCCGCATTGCCCGATCACCAACTACTCGGTGGCCCGATTGACGCCGCCTTCTGGAACAGCCTAGACGCCCTATTCGCGAAGGTATACACTCAAACCTTCGAAGCCTTAGCTGCGTAGAGTCTTGGCTCCCGACACATAGTCCCTGAGCCAAAAGGCCCTCTTCCCTCATAATTAGCGGTGCATCCCCGCTCATTCTCCCTTCACGGACCCTTCATAGATACGCCCTTATTCCTCCTCTCTGATGCCGCACACATACCCCCTCCCTCCGTCATGTGTATCAGCTTTCAGGCTTCGATGTTTTCGAACGGTCGTCTGTCCACCTCAATGGTCAAAGAACCTAACAAGCAGTACATCTACGTTTTCCGTGTTCAAGGCATTGTCGCATTTCCTGTTTTCCTGGGGTTAAAAAAATAATAATTTGCATCTATGAATCGCTACCAAGTCGCTGCATGCACTCAGGCGGTGTCTCGACACGGATGTAGCAGTGAACGGCGCTCTAAGTACAATAAGTGGAGACTCACTGTCGATGGGAAAGCGGACCGCGGATGCGATTAGAACGCGACTGGCGATACAAACACGTGCAAATAGACAACTTGTTCGACTATCATGACGACATGGCGAGAATTTATGTTCGAACATGCGAAGTTTCCGTTCCCTTCTCCAGTTGAACACGGGTCTGTCGATTTAAGCAATATATCTGAAGTCGCGTTGCTTTCCCATGAGTGGAAAGCCCAATACACTGTGCGAGATGAGATTCTGGTTCAGGGGCTTTGTCAAACCCTTGATACCATCCTAAAGAGGGACACCCTATTGTCAAATAGTTCTAAAGATATGCTCCTATTGAGGTTTGGGAGTCGCCTGCAATTCCGTACATATGACACGGTGCAGGTGGAAAGATCGAGCTTGGTCTACAAATGGAAGTGAATCTCATGTAAGAATCCCGGATTCTCATTCACGCCTGAGCAACTCTAGATGACTCTTGGGATAGAGTCGAACCTTGCTAGACAGGGGATTTCTTACAGCCGCAAGCGACCGTTTGGGCGTATATGGTGGATACACACTTTACACCGAGAACGAGAGACGCAATGAGGAGGGTAACTCCAAGGTAGATTATCTCACATCGTAGGCGATCGACGTGTCGCCCTTATTGAGGCAGAATCGCCCTCAGTCATGAGACGAGTGTGCGATTTGCTACCGGAGCGTGGATTCGAGTTGAAATATATTTGCGATCAAACTCTAGAATCAAATATTCTCCAGAAGGTGAGTAGGCGAGTTCTCAGATGTGACACTTATTTTGATGATTTCATGTGATCGTATAGGCCGCTTTATATCTAGGTCTCTGGAAGATGAATGGCTGTTTCTCATGTGCCACAACTACTGGATAGTTTGTTGTTTTGTTAGAAATGGTGACAACCCTTTTATCATCTACTTGCCAATGTGCAGTATTGGAAACTCCTCTGAACCCTTTTGGGCATTTATTGGTGCTACTTTATCTGTTCTAAAGGGCATTCCAGTTCGTGCCAGTGTATACAACCCCAATATAGAGATCGGTACTATTCCAAAAGGAGGGCATGATGAGACTACATTTGAAGATGACAATAATGACAGTTCATATTGGAGTAGGTCGAGAACAAACACTTCATCAAAGGTCTCAAGGACCTGTGCCCATGTGGCTGCAGAATCTGGGTTAGTGGTCTATCCAATCCCAAGTTGTTTCTTGTCATGTGGCTCAGTCTTCTTCTCACAGATTACTTCCTCCTCCCCACAATCTCCTGAATCTTTCCAAATATGGGTGCACCTTCTTCCACTGCCTAATAACACATTTGTTCTTCCATTGTGTGCCGAGGACAGAAACAGGAAGCAACACCTATGGTTGACCCACCTCATAGGATATGGGTCAACTGGAAATGTCTGGCAATGTCATTTTGATAATGGTGATGGTTCATTTGTGATTAAGTTTGTTGAGTTGCTATGCAGGTCTGATGTAGAGCACCAACAACAGTTCTATAATGAGTTTGAGGTTTACCTCACCTTGGAGTTGGCATACCAATCTGGGAAACTACATGACCACATCACTCTGCACTGCTATGGGGCATATAAGGGTGATGGGATCAGCACCCTCATTGAGCTATGTGATGGCACTCTTGATGAGTCACACCGAAGTGATTGTTCCCACATTGACAATATTTTTTCTGCAGAACACAGGTCTATGGGTTAGTATGTGTTACATCACGGTAGGGACGTTCACCCGACGTGGGTTAAGTTGATCTACTGAGACGCTGCACTAAGGGTCTGGTTCTGGTTGTCAAGGGAAGTTCCAAGGAGGAACTTCAGTAAAGATGTACAAGTTGAAGAGTTTGCCTAAGCCAATAGTGGAACTTAGGATTCTTCAGTAAGAGGAGAGGGCTCATGAGAGATGGAGTATCAAAGGTCTTCAGATTGCTCTGAGTACTATAAGATACAAGAAGTCAAGTCTAAGGCTACATACTACTTAGCAAGCTTGACTTTATAGTAAATGGGGATCCTAGGATTGAGTCACAATAGCATCCTAGGATTGAGTCAGAGACGATAAGTAACTGCGGAGCATAGTCCGCAGTAATCACAAGCCAAGTCCTGAAACAAAAGATATAAGCCCCTTAGCAACGGGCTAGAGTCACTATGACTCGTATGAGAACGTAAGTAAATGGAGGCGAAAATGAGTCATATTGTAACAGTATGGGACCTCCATAGAGTGGGAATATTGTTGCATTTTGGCACACTTGACCTGGCTGACCTGAACTGTATTGATGCAACTTAGGGGTCACCTGAGTCAGCATCTGGACATGAATATACAGCTGCGTTCAATCATGGCCACTCTAGATCCTCAATAGACTTATTTTTGTTTCGGTTTGCAGTACTTTCATTTCATTCCATATCACATCCTTTTGCAAGTGTGACCATGTCATGGCCGAGATTTTGAGCTCCTGTGAGAGCATGCCGCCGAGCTGCCCGAGCTGGCCCACGTTGGACAACTACGAGCAAACCTTGGATTCCAAGGCTTTAAGAGAAGCCTTGATGAGAAAAGGAGATTTAAGCATGTGGACATTGCATCCCGAACCAGCTAAGTCCCACACTCCCATTGAGAGTAGCGACGAAGAAGCTGACGACCCCTACGAGCAAGATGAAGCTTGTGGGCGCAAGATGTATGCGCACTTCTATGGGCATGACAGCCCAGAGTCATGTGAGGCATCACCTGAGCGTGTGTGCCTCAGGTATGCAGCAGCCGGTTATGTGGTTGGTAATGACATGGACTAGGCCTTTGTGCCTGCTTTCTGATGGACTTTCTGATGGATGCCTTGTGTACTGTACGGGCGCAGCCTCATGTTTGATGGATGTTGGTGCCTTCATAGGCCAACCCAATTATGTTTCTTCCTTGCATTTCAGCTTATAGAGCCAGAGCCCTTATGGCTATTGGCTAGAGATAAGGACTTAAGGTTTGTGCTGAGTTCTAACCTTATATACTAGTAGTATAAGTACTAGCTTGTCTTTACATGTATTCCCCATCTTGAGTTCTTTGAGAATCCACATCCAAGTTCCCTCTTGCTTTCTAAGGGCCTTAGTCAGTCTTCTACACCAAACCCTTAGATGTTATCTTGCTGTGCTGCTTCTTAGCAAGCCATCCCCTTTGATCTTCCCCTCTCGTCTCTCAGTTGCAACCACTAATACAGTGGTTTTGCCTTGGTTATCATGTGCAATACAAGTGTTCTGAGAAATCCAGCTCAAGTCAAGCTAGATGGCCGGTGCAACCATTACAGACCAAATCCCTTCAAGAATCATTTCAAGTTTCCACACCCCTTTTTACTCCATTTCTCAACACCGCTTTCCATCACTTTTCATTCCATATTCATTCCTCAGTCTCTGACTCTATTCCAAGACCAAAGAACATAGTTTGTTTAACTTTACTATTGTTTCTATAAAATATGTAGCTATATTGTATAAAAATTGTCTCATTGTAACAAATAAAGCATCCAGTTCACCTCTCTTAAATCCTTGTGCGCTCCCTTCCTCCCTTTGATCCACTCAAAAAGCAACTTTGTTCACTTTGCTCAATTTCATTCGCACTTGACTTCTATCATTTCTGACTTCGCATTTGCTCACTCTCAGGTCACCTGACTGGCTCAACTTAGCCAGCATCAACTCAACTTGCAAATCTCACCAAATATTTTATGGGGACATTGAACCCCAGAACATTGCATGTGTTCCAGGAGGTGGGTTCTATCTGATTGATTTTTCAGAAAGTGGAAAGCACACCTGTGTGGAAGCCTTGGTACGATATATTATTGTACCTTCCACTTGACACCTGATATTGGAATAGGGTGAATTGGAAGAGCCTTTTTCCACTTGGATCCCATGTCACAGGTGTTCTGAACTGCAAGCAATGCAGCATGCATTGAAGCTCCCTAAGACACATCCTAATGCTAAGACCATGCTGCACCAACACCAACATGACCAAGCCCCAAGCAGGGCCACAATCAATGGTTAGTGTACTCTGGTGCTCTTCAGAAACTGATACAATAACTCCTAATTTGACTACTGCTTATGTATATAATGCCTTAAAGTGTTGCCTTGTAAATCGTCAGCACACTGCTGTTGCCATTCCCCCCTCTTTATCACGTACTTCTCTTTCTCTTGTAAGTGCCTCAAACTTGTACTTGTCTACATCATTGATAAGTGGTGGCAGCAGTGGTGTATCCAAGCTATCAGGTTATTCTAAGCCAGGCAGAGTAAGATGCACACCAGATATCTGCCCTGTGTCTAGCTGAATAAATATTGTTCTTCATCTTATGGAATGAGTATTTGCAGATGGTAGAAAGTGAAAACATGAGGACAGTGAGATGCCTCAATATGAGTTTATCATCAGGCATATGATTGAAGTGAAGGTCAGAAGAGGATGCATATGCATACTGTTCTACCATTCGTGGGAACAAATCCAGCTAGATGCTATCATGGGCAAAGATTGATGTCCTGGGCCACGGCGTTGTCCTCAGGTGCTGAGCTCCTCATGGTGGCACCCTGACTGTCACGATATCCTTTTCTTACCATCTGTTTATATCTCAGGAAATGCGACTTAAACAAAGACCGGCTGCATGAGCCTACACAATGTAGGTGTTAGAAGTTTCCGTGTATGTAATTATTAATTCTAGTATCAAGGATGACGTGTCAAAATGGGGATGAAAGAAAAAAGTTACTTGTCAAGCAAGGAACCGGGCAAAAAGAGAGAGCCCATGTGGATGGTCATAAGTTAGATGATGTGACAAGTCAACTGGCCTGGGAAACCACACTGCCTTTACTCCCAGCGCTATAAAGCGACTGAGAAGAGAATTTTTGCTACAAGACGCCTACATTCAAGCGAAGGCTTACGCCTGATTGGTCATTTTGGTTGTCATTGCTTTGGTGCTGGGCAACAACCTTCCATTCCCTAGGAACCTTCTACCAAAGAAAGCAGAGCTTACATGTGACCTATAGCTGTGATGCATGTGGCGATGCAATGCCATTTGTCGTTCACTTTCTCCTTGGTGCAATGGCTCAAACTTGAATCATCAAGAGAAGCCATAACTCGTAACTGGGTGCAAGACGGGTAATATAAACTGAGCAATGGCCGAGTCCTTGACTGGGCCAGCCGAATTCACATTGCCCCGTCTTCTCCATTGATGTCACAGTCGCCCCCAAGATTGGAAGATGGTCACCTCAATGAGGAGATGCCATTCCTCCCCAAAGATGATGCGACACGAAAACCAACTGTACGAGTTATGGGGCTCAAGATGTAATTAAAGTGGTAATGAGTGTGTTAGATTAATCGCGCGCACGGGCTGTGTCTGTACAAATGGACAAGCCTTCTCAGTCTCTGTACACACTAAGGCAGATACTGCTATATTCACCTGTACAAACAGACAAGCCTTCTGGGCCAAGTAAGTACAGGACATGGTAAGTAACGGGTAATAATCTCACTTTACTATATTTAACACTCCCCCTCAAACTGCATGAAGTCCCAGACATTCTGTAAAGTGTTTGACCTTCAGTGAGGGGAGTGCCTTGGTGAGCGTGTCTGCGACCATGTCAGCAGTGGGGCAGTATACAAGGTGCAGCGCGCCATTCTCTACCACCCATCGGATGAAGTGGTAGTGCACATCAATGTGCTTAGTGCATGGGTGGAACTGGTGGTTGTGTGTGAGCGCGATTGCTGACTGGTTGTTGGAAAACAGTGTCATTGCATCAGACAATGGCTTGAAGGCTTCGGCGAGCAGGTTCTAGAGCCATAGGGCCTCCTTCATCCCATGCGTCGCAGCGACGTACTTGCTCTCTGTTGTTACGGCCGAGATTTCGAGCTCCCGAGAAAGCACGCCACCGAGCTGCCTGAGCTGGCCCGCGTTAGACAACTACGAGCGAACCCTGGATTCCGAGGCATTAAGAGAGGCCTTGATGAGAAAGGGTGACCTGAGCATGTGGACATTACGTCCCGAACCAGCTAAGTCCCGCACTCCCGTTGAGAGCAGCGATGAAGAAGCTGATGATCCCTACGAGCAAGATGAAGCTCGCGCGCGTGCCATGTACGCGCACTTCTACAGGCGTGATAGCCCAGAGTCACGTGATGAGTCACGTGAAGCATCACCTGAGCGTGTGTGCCTCGGGTATGCCGCAGCCGGTTACCCGGTTGATGACGACATGGACTAGGCCCTGGTGCCTGTTTACTGACGGACTTTCTGATGGACGCCTCATGTACTGTAGGGGCGCTGCCTCGTGTCTGATGGATGTCGGTGCCTTTATAGGCTGGTCCAATTATGTTTCTCCTTCGTGTTTCAGGATGTGGAGCCGGAGCCCTTATGGCTATTGGCTAGAGATAAGGACTTAAGGTTCGTGCTGAGTCCGAACCTTATCTACTAGTAGTATAAGTACTAGCTTGTCTTCGCATGTATTCCCCATCTTGAGTTTTTCAACAATCCGCATCACAGTTCCCTCCTGCTTCCTAAGGGCCTTAGTTGGTCTTCTTTACCAAACCCTTAGACGTTGTCTTGTTGTGCCGCTTCTTAGCGAGCCGTTTCCCTTCAGTTTTCCTTCGTCTCTCAGTTGCAACCACTATTGCAGTGGTTTTGCCTTGGTTGTCGCGTGCAATACAAGCGTTCTGAGGAACCCAGTTCAAGTCGAACTAGACGGCCGGTGCAACCGTAACATCTGTGGTTGAGAGTGAGACAATTTCTTGTTTCTTGGAGGACCAGGATACGGCCCTGCCGTCAATGAGGAAGGCATACCCAGTGATCGCACGATGGTCCTCTGACATGCTACTGTCCGCATCCACATACCCGACCAGCATCCTGCCTGATTTGCCATAAGTAAGCCACAGATCACGCGTCCCCGCCAGGTAGCGGAAGATGTGCTTCACAGCGTTCCAATGGGCCACTCCCAGGTTAGCAGAGAACCTGGCCACTGTGGACACTGCGAATGCGATATCTGGGCATGTGGCGAGTGCTGCCCAGTTGAGCACACCAACAGCCTCGTGATAGGGCACGTCACGCATGACTGTGAACTCGGCCGCATCCGCCGGGGCTTGCTCTAAAGTGAGCCTTACTTGTGTGTCGAAAGGGGTGGAGACTGGCTTGGTGTCTTCAAAGCCATACCGGTGCAGGATCGAGTCGATGTACGACTGCTGTGATAAGTGCACGGTGCCACTGGCTCGGTCATGCTTGATCTCGATTCCAAGCATCCAGTGCAGCTCACCAAGGTCCGTAACCTCAACGTGCTTGTGGAGCCTGGCCTTGAAGGTGTCGACAGCCACGGCACCACTTGCGGCAATTGTGCAGTCGTCCACATGCACAGCAATGACAATGTGAACTTGGGGCTTCTTGGAGTGCTTGTAGAACACTGCTTGGTCGACCTTGCATTGCTGGAAGCCGAGCGAGTTGAGGATGCCGACAAACTTCTAGTACCAGCGACGGCCAGCCTGCTTGAGGCCATATAGGGATTTGCGCAGGCGCAGGACACACCCAGAAGTGTCTTCACGGTAGCCCGGGGGGTGGCACATATACAAGACCTCATCAGGTATGAGTTCACCGTAGAGGTACGCACCCTTGATGTCGACTTGGTGCAGTTCCATCCCAAGGTGGTTGGCCATGGCGATCACTGCACATGAGGATGCTAGCTTCGCGACAGGGGCATAGGTATCAAAATAATCAACACCTTCTACCTGGCTAAAGCCCTGCGTGACCAGCCTTGCCTTGTACCGGACAACCTTCCCAGAGGCATCCTTTTTAGCCTTAAAGACCCATTTCAAGCCGATGATATTGGCTCTGGGTGGTGTGTGCTCAAGCGTCCACATTCCGGCAGCATGGAGAGTTGCAAGCTCCTCACAGATGGCTTGCTCCCACAAGGGCCAATCGGGGTGGCGTTTCACCTCTGCAAGGTTGCGTGGTTCAAGCGCCTCAGAGTCAGTGATCTCAGCAGCCAGAGCCACCTCAAATCCGACCCAAGTCTCATGCAGCGTGAGTAAACTGCTCTCAACCGACCACGCCATGTCAGCGGACTCGTCTTCGTCAACTCTTCCAAAGCTGCCAGGGACGGTGATTCCCCGGGCTATAATGGGATCTGAGGTGCGTGTGGACACAACACCGACTCCTGCCTGAAGCTCTTGCACTATGTGAGATAGCTTCTGAAGGTGGGTCGAGCGTTCAGGCTGGGCAGGAGGGAGCATCGCCTCGACCTCTGACAAGGACAACAGTGATGACAGTGACGACTGTGGGGACGGTGGAGCGACTGTGGGGACGGGCTGTGGGGGTATGGCAGGTGGCATAGGTGCAGGCAACAGCAATGGTGTGGCGTGCGGTGTCACGGATCGGACTTTACGCTTACTACTAGGTTCTGACTACAGTAGTAGGCTCGTGATTGTTTACATTAGTCAGGGACTTTATCATTTCACGTGTCATCAGCAGCGTAGTATCACATGGTACTTTAGCAGCTGATTACTTACTAGGATAGCAATACTAGGGTTCGAGCTAGATACGCTATAGGCCAACATCATTCAGGAGGCGCTTTAAAGCCCTCCACCATCGTGTATAAGTAGTAGTCGCAGAAGACCAAGGATCACCATCTTGGTCTTCTTGAATCATCGGTTTCCAAGTCCTCACCAAGTCTGCCTCACGAAGGAGGAAGAGCACTGCATAAGGTTTATCTTGAAGACGCCTTCCCAGTTGCAGCGATCGTTCGGCGTGTTGAGGCCCAGAGAGCTCCACGTTCGACTTAGTAGAATTCCAAGCTGAGTACTCGCGTCTCACCACCGCCTAAAGCAAGGCCCACGCTTACCGAAGCGTAACATGCGGCTTGGGCAAGGTCTTGGGAACGGGTACATCCAAATTCTCCCCCTTGAGCCGTTCAGCCACAGTGAAGTAGATGTTACGCTCAACGCCGACCGTTTTGCTTGCAGGCTAGAACACACAGTGGCCACACAACTCGGTATCGAAACCAATCCAGTGCCCCTCACGCGCTCGCGGGTCGAGCTTGGAGCCATCTGGGTTGTGCACCCAGACCTGCTCGCTGAACCTCTTCAAACCCGACAGGTCGGGAGGCGATCCATACAGTGCCTGCCAGGGAGTCCTACTGCTGAGTGCCCATGTCGAAGTGTGGTTTTTCAGCCAGGTGGAGTGCCTGAGGGCCTCACCCCACATGCTCTAGGGAAGGCTAGCCATGTGCAGCAGCGTGCGGACCTTCTCGACCAGAGTTCAGTTGAGGCGTTCAGCAACGCTGTTCAGCTGCGGAGAGTCATGGATGGTGAGTCGCCACGCGGTGCTAGCGTTCACAAGGTGTTTACTGAACTCTTCGCTCAGGTATTTGCCACCACAGTCTGACCACAGGACCTTGATCACAGTGCAATGGTTCTGTGTCTGCGCCCATGCCTCGAACTGACAATAGTTCGCAAAGGTGTCGCTCTTAGCCAACAGGAGGTATGTGACAGTGAATCGTGTGGCATCATCTGTGAAGGTGACAAAATAACGACGTCTGTGGCAGGTTGACACAGGGGCTGGGCCCCACACATCAGTGTGTACCTCGTCGCTGAAGTGCTTTGCTTGCAGACTGATGCATGACTTAGGGATGGGCTTGCGGGTGGCACACGCAAAAATACATGCCTCATAGTGCTCCTCCCACGAATTTGGGTTGAGCGCAATCCCGGTGACGAGCCCATCATCGACAAGCTTCTGCGCGCTGGCAGGTGCTATGTGCCCCATGCGGCAGTGGAGCTCCATGACGCTCACAACTTCAACAGCGTATCCAGCATCACCCTCATGGGAGATGTGATACAGCCCGCATGCTGTCCATGTGATGCATGCAAGATGGTCGCCAGCACATGAGTGAATATCAAGATGCCCATTTGCGATTGCGATATGGTAGCCCAGGCCATCTAAGGTTCCAAGTGACACAAGGGTGTAGCTGACTGATGGGGCATGGAGGACGTTTTCAAGGGTGAGTTCGCACTGCCTGTTCTCATTGGGCGTGCTGACAATCATATCGCTGGTGCCTATGGCTGAGAACCGCTGGCCGTTGGCTGCATTCAAGAATACTGGGGGATCAAGAGCTTGATATATGAGGAAATCCACATGGTAGGGCAAGATGTGGTGCGTGGCACCTGAGTCGTACAGCTTGACTCGTGTGGGCTGGGACTCTTCTACAGGTACAACGGCAGCTGCTGTGAGCCCGCCTGACAGTGCAGTGCCCATGCCTGCCTCTGCACCTTCTGGAATGGTCGGGAACTCATCTCCCACTTCAAGGACAGCGGACCAACACCCATCAGGTTTGATGGACTGCCAACCTTCGATGCTGGTGTCATCCTCAATGGTCGCTACAACATTTGCAGACCCTATGGGCTTGTTCTCTGGCTTGGTCATGTTCTGGTAGGCCGGTGGCTGACTGGGTTGCCCCAATGATTGCAGCTGGTTCTGGTTGGACTGTGCGTCCTTCTTCAGTGAGCGGCACTCGTGGGCCCAGTGGCCTTGCTTGCCACAGTTGTGGCACTTTCCCTTCCGCTTCCTTTTCCCCCCATCCCTATGAGTGGCCGCCATCACCTCGTCCTGGCTCTGGGATTGTTTTCCTTTGCCAGATGTACCCCCTTCGCATTTGCGGTGTGCTGCCAGCCTATCCACCTCCTCAGAAATGTGGTCAATGAGGATGTCTGGGTCGATGGAGGTTGTGGGTGCCAGGACTCGAGCAGCAGTGAGTAAACCCAAGGTGAACTTGGACATTTCGTCTGGGATGGCCTTTATGATTGCTGACCTATACTCCTTTTCAGACATGGTGACTCCGACGGCCGCAAGCTCTTCGCGCTTCACGCGCATCTGGCCAAGGAATCCACACACATCCCCACCGCATGGGCAGCGCAACTTGGAGAAGGCGGTGAGCATGTCCATTTCAGCATATTGACTCTTGATGCTGAATTCCACTTTGACTTTGTCCCAGCGATCAATGGCAGTTGGGAGTGACTTCAAGTGGATGGCAGTCGAGTCAGGAAGGCGTTGGGAGAGCATGTAACGAGCAATAGTCTTGTCGATATCCCATGCGGCCACTGCTTTCTCTTCATTGGTGGTGGGTACCTTTGGGTCCTTTGGAATGGGGTGAGGAGTGGAGCCATCAAAGTGGCCCCACTTCTGGTTCGCTTCCATGGCCTCCTGGAAGCGCATCAAGAAGATGGCCCAGTTGGAGCCAGTGGGATCAAGGCGGGGAATGGAGGTCAGAAGGGGGTCGGACATAGCAGCAGTAAGGGCAGGGCCCATAACCTGTACAAGTTATGGGGCTCGAGATGTAATTAAAGTGGTAATGAGTGTGTTAGATTAATCGCGTGTGTGGGCTGTGTCTGTACAAACGGACAAGCCTTCTCAGTCTCTGCACATGCTAAGGCAGATACTGCTATATTCACCTGTACAAATGGACAAGCCTTCTGGGCCGAGTAAGTACAGGACATGGTAAGTAACAGGTAATAAGCTCACCTCAGTCTCTGCACACGCTAAGGCAGATACTGAGGTGCTATGGTACAAAAATGAGAGTCTTTATATACTAAATGTATCCTGATTAATATATCCCTTGCATCTCCATAGGGCAACATGGTAGCAAGGGTCAAGACAATAAGTAACAAATGTCGGGGCAATGTGCGGGTTTATACGGCGTCCACTCAGTATGAAGGTATGCATGGATACGAATCTATGTCCAAAATATAATCTCACTTTACTATATTTAACACCAACCCCACTCCCTAGAGTGCAAATTGCAGTTCTCCTCACCATCATGCTCGTCGAGTCCACCATAAACAATTCCATAAGCCCCTACCTCAACCAGGTACTGTAAGCTAGCTGGACTATATGAGTCACATTTGGCCTAACATTCACCCCAGCTTGTGAGAGAGCTTCTGATCGTTGGCAGTGATGGAAGGAAGGTTGGATACTACATGGGGATCATAGTACACCTCACTCTCTCAAGGGGAGGGATGCACACCAGGCCAACTGCATGACAGGTGTCTGTGCATTACGCTGCAGAGGCGGTCACTGTGCTCCATTGGAACCGCCTGTCTGACTATATCGGTCGCAAACCTGCTCTTCTGTTGTGTCTTATCGGTGCAATCGTTTCCATCACCGCATTTGGCCTTTCCCATTCCTTCTCGGCGCTTGTTATTAGGTGCTTCCCACATTTCACGTACATGACATCATCGAGAGCATCATTTGCTGATATGGTAACCACAGTAGCTGTTTGCATGGCGTGACAAAGGGACACATTGGTATCGTGAAAAGCATGATGGTGGAGCTCACAGACGAAATGAATGTTGCATGGGGGCTTGCGATGCTACCAATGACTTGGTCTCTTGGTTATGTCATCGGGTATGTCATACCAGCCACCGTGTTACGTCACGGTAGGGACGTTCACCTGACGTGGGTTAAGTCGGTCTACTGAGACGCTGCACTAAGGGGTCTGGTTCTGGTTGTTAAGGGGAAGTTCCGAGGAGGAACTTCAGTGAGGATGTATGAGTTGAAGAGTCAGCCTAAGCCAATAGTGGAACTTAGGATTCTTCAGTGAGAGGAGAGTTCAGTCGAGAGATGGAGTATTCACAGTCTTCGATTGCTCGAGTACCGTAGGATACAAAAAGTCAAGTCTAAGGCTACAAGCTACCTAGCAAGCCTGACTTTATAGTAAGTAGGGATCCTAGGATTGAGTCACAATAGCATCCTAGGATCGAGTCAGAAACGATAAGTAACTGCGGAGCGCAGTCCGCAGTAATCACAGGCCGAGTCCTGAAACAAAAGATATAAGCCCCTTAGCAACGGGCTAGAGTCACTGTGACTCATATGAGACGGTAAAAGGAATAGGAAGCGAAAATGAGTCGTATCGTAACACACCGCCCCCTCTCCCACTGAAATCTCGGGCTTGTAGTCCTTTCATTGGGGGCACACTAGTACGACCGCAAGACCGGTGGCCATACATTTTTTTGCACTTTTTCTGGGATAAATACCTATACTCCCTTCCATGCTTCATGGCTGCTGCCTGTGGCTGCGCCTCGTTCACCGTTAATGTGATCTACCTGAAAGAGGTTTGTTTACTACTCTCTAGTCCATGAAGCATGATATATTGATATCAGACAGTGAATCATGGCCTGCTCATCGGACATCGTCTTTCAGAGACTAGTTCAGATGCCACTGGAGAAGAACCAGCCAGCATTTCGCACGCCTTACCACCGAAAGGCACTGAGAAGCCACCTCCACTACGCTCCGTTCTCACAAAGACCTGTCTTAATCTCGATCTCCAGTTATGGAATGCTCGTGCTTCATAATGTGGCAGCCTGCCACAACCGCACTCATCCCACTAGTCTGGTCAACGCCAGTCGAGTTAGGTGGGCTGAGCCTGAGCCCAGCATCCATCGGCTTGTGGATGTCTGGGCACTATGCTGTACCCTATGTTTAGACAGTACCCCATGTTCGAACAGTCACACATTGTCACACCCCTCTATTGTAACTCCACTCAACCCCAGGCTCAGACAGCAAGATTTGATGCCACTTTTGTGGCCACTTTTGGAAGGCACTCAGCTTACTCAATCAAACCCCAACCATGGGATCAGTCGGCAAGCATGACAAACACCCAATTCTTGTTCTTCATGGTACAGCAAGATTTTCTGTTGGTAAAAGTTGGAACATATTAAGAAATGGTACTAGACATTATATATTTAATTTTGTAGCAATAGAACAAGGATTAAGCAAGAAATTTGAAGTGACCGAACATGGGGTACTGTCTGAACATAGGGTACAGCATAGTATGGATGCCTAAGTGGCATTGTACAATACACTTTTTTCCCATGCGTTGTCTCATGCTTTGGTCCGCGGGGTGTCTTTCTTACCAATGTCTCTATGTTTGCGCTGATCTACACCATGTTCCCATTTGAGAACTTGGTGCTCCATCACTCCTCTAGCAGCACAAAAGTGGCAACTTCCGTGCTCATCGCGTTACAATTGTCGTCATTATGTATTGCTGAAATGGGATATAGTGTTTTGAACCCCTTCTCCCGGCTGCGCGCTGGCACTGATGGAGCACGAATCCACCAGGCACTATATATATGTACATTTCTTCTGCAGTTCCCAACACAAGGTCGCTGGGCATGATGAATGGCCTCACGGAGACTGTGGCATCAGTCCAATGCATGGTCGGACCTGCTGCAGCGGACTGGCTATTTGCGTTCTCCCTGACGAATAACATTTTAGGTGGAAACCTTGTATACATGGTTCTTGTCACTTCAGTTGGCGTCGGTCTATGCGTCTTGGTGCAGCTTCCACGGAACAGGTGGAAACATAGCAGCAACTAGTGACAACTGGACAGACGGAGTACTGAATCATTCAACTACTGTGATTATAGCCGATTTATGTAGGATACCAGGCAATGGACGTTATCAAGTATGCAGGTCAGCTTCGAAATTTTGTGTTGGGCCTACCTTACTACTATCCCTGACCCCCCAGTGAAACAGGGCCCCTCAGTGAAACAGTCACACTTGTCACAGTCCTGTTTTGGTAATTATTAGAACTCCACATGTCCATATGGTTGGCACTGTTTGCCAGTGTGTGTGGGTACCGACACTCAGCAAGACACAATTATTCTAGCAATAATTAGATGTCTTTAAATATTATAAAAGTTATATAAAGTTATTACGATAAGTATGAGTTTGTAATGTAGTGAGATCATGAGGTATGCGACTTGTCAGTTGAGCGTGCTGTGTCTAAGTTTCCCTTGATCTCTGAGTGATCTATAATACCATCCATCCCTTCATTGCTTGCAGAGTTTTGCCTTTCACAAATATACTTGTGAAGTAGTCCAGAGAACCGTGAATTCCTTTTTAAATCCGGATTTTGTTCAAAAGTTTTCTGTATGTGGGATAAGAGCTCAGCATTAGTGCCCTTATCAGATATGCTAAGTGCAATTGATAATGCTCTAAGATCGTTCTTTTTGTATCCCGCCAATCTACCTGTAAAGTCTCGTGTTAGTGCATCCTGTGAAATCTGACGAGAATTCTCTACATCCTTGATTTCCTTTTTTTTATCCTTTTCAGCAGTTACCCATTCACATTCTCATTGCTCAGTCTCTTCCTGGTCAAATTCTAAGCGAAGGGTCCTTAAAGTTACAAAGTGTGCCCTGATCTTTGTCGATCCACGCTCCCTTGCCCTCATCACATTCTCAAGTCTCTCCTTTACACTGCCAAGTTCCTGGTGTATGGCTGTACAGTGAGCATTCGATGCACCAAGCTGCCCAATAGCATGCCTGAGGGCTTGGTGGGTGGCAATGAGCTGCTGTCTCATTGAGCACAACTTGTCTAGGAGGTCTTCTCTTGACTTGGTGCTGTCCTCTTCCAGTGAAATAAACTTTGGTGGCACCACTTTGAAAAGCTCAAGGCATGTTGTTGCAGAACGTGTTAGGTGAATTATCTTTGTTTCTAAACCAGTGAGCGCCCCTATGAGTCCCAAGGCTGGCGCTGCCATCTCTGCAACGCTTTCCAGTTCCACTGTTTCTGTACGAAACCCAATACAGATATTTTTATTTCCAGGTCCTTCTGAACCAAACTATGTTAGCTAACAAGTTCAGGACCAATCACAAGAACAATAAATACACCTTCTCCACCAGAAGGCAAGAAATCACTGTCATATGAGTCTAAGTCCAACTGTGCATCACTTTCTGAGGCCTCAGCTGGGTCAGATGAGGGGAAATCAGCCGGAAATCAGCATGGGACGTGTGCAATTGTTGCGGATGCCATGCTTGGAGCAAAGTCTTCCTCTGTGAATACATAGCAGTTCACAGGGTAAAGACCTGTCTTCTTAAATGCCTTTACGATAAGGTCCTTCGTCATTGAGCTCCATGTGCCCTGCAAATAAGCGGGGATGACTGTGAGCCTGTTTATAGGCATTCCCTTCTCAAGGTATTCAGCACAAGTCTCCTGCCATCGTCGCTCAACCACTAAGAAGACAAGCACATCGAGAGGTTGGCATTTGTGGGTAGTTTTTGATGGGAAACAGAATAAAACAATCTTGAGGTCTTCTTTATTGAGACATTCGTATATTGCATGCTATATTTCGTGTTTCTCATGAGTATTGTGCCCATCCATAGTGAGTACAATTGGCTTTGCATTATCAATACAATGGTGTTTTGTGTCACGGCCGAGATTTTGAGCTCCCACGAGAGCACACTGCCAAGCTGTCCAAGCTGGACCACGTTAGACAACTACAAGAGGACCCTGGATTCTGAGGCATTAAGAGAGGCCTTGATGAGAAAGGGTGATTTAAGCATGTGGACATTACGTCCAGAACCCCAACCAGCTAAGTCATCCCCGCCTTCTGAAGATGAGGAAACTGATGACGAAGCATGGATGAATAGGGGTTACGCTCATTATTACAATGAGCAGGATGAGGAAGGATCACGTGATGCATCACCTGAGCATGTATGCCTTGGGTATGCTGCAGCCAGTCATCCGGTTGGTAACGACATGGACTAGGCCTTCATGCCTACTTTCTGATGGACTTTCTGATGGATGCCTTGTGTACTGTACGGGCACTGCCTCGTGTCTGATGGATAACGGTGCCTTTATAGGCCGGTCCAATTATGTTCCTCCTTTGTGTTTCAGCTTGTGGAGCCAGAGCCCTTATGGCTATTGGCTAGAGATAAGGACTTAAGGTTCGTACTGAGTCCAAACCTTATTTACTAGTAGTATAAGTACTAGCTTATCTTTGCATGTATTCCCTATCTTGAGTTTGCCAGAATCCACATCCTAGTTTCCCCTCTGCTTCCTAAAGGGCCATAGTTGGTCTCCTTCACCAAACCCTTAGATGTTGTCTTGTTGTGCCACTTCTTAGCGAGCCATTCCCTTTGGTTTTCCCCTTGTCTCTCAGTTGCAACCACTGTTGCAGTGGTTTTGCCTTGGTTGTCATGTGCAATACAAGCGTTCTGAGAAATTCAGCTCAAGTCGAGCTAGACGGCCAGTGTGACCGTTACATTTTGCGAATGGAATAAAGACTTCTTGGATCCAGTGCTCGCAATTGTAGGTGTCGGTCCATCCAGATTCTGAAATATACACACTACTTTTCATTCTAGTTGTGTTCAAAAGCATATGTGTGATTGTGCACACCTTCCCCACTGATCATTGGGCACACTACGCAGATCAGGCACACTTCTGCTCCTCAGACAAAACGATGGTGGAGCAACTTCCCCAGCTGCTGAGATGCACTCAAGAACAGTGACTAGCTCAAGGTTATCACTCTTGAGATGGTGCTTTTCTTTCCGGCTTCTCAAATAAAAATATTTCTTATTAAGGTTCTTCCAGCCGCACCCAAGCTGGAGACCCTTTTCATCCATGTTCCAGATATGTTCTGGAGGAATCCCACCTGGAAAGCGCATATGGAGCGCCTTGAGGCTGTCAAAGTAGTTGTTAATAATAAACTTATTGAAGTTCCTTGCACGTTTGGGATCAAGCCATGTGCCCTTTGTGGCCAGGAGTTCTTGTTGATAGCAATTCATAAACTTCTTGTACCAAGTTACCCCTACTTTCTGCCCAGTCATTGAGGATGCTCGAGCTTCAAGTTCTTTCTTTGACACTGGCTGGCCCATCAATCCTTGAAACTTCACCCAATCAACCAGAGTCTGTTCTTGTTCAGGCATGAGTAGCTGTCTATTAGCAGTAGCTGCACTCCAGCTAACATGGCGACCCTTCCCACAATTGGCAAGAGTTGTCAATGAGAGCTGCAGCACACATTAATCTAAGTCATATGTATTTCTTAATTACTCACCCCAGTAAATCTGTTGGCATCACAATATGACTTATATTTTCCCAAATTAATTCCATCTAGGGTTTCTTGAATAAACTTCTCACAATTCAGGTCAAGCTGCTGCTGTGTAGCACTCCGGCGATCTGCAGGCATCTGAAGCGTGCAGAAAAATGGTTGAGATGCCACCACACCTCCTTCCATTTTTGGAAGGGAGTCAGCCACTCAATCAAACCCCGACACGGCATGGGCTCCCGGGTGTGACAAAATGCCATTTTACTAACTTCACAACGCAAAAAGATATTGGTAAAAAGAAAATTGTATTGTATTAAGTAGTAGTACCAGATGCTATAAACTTTATTTTGTAGCGATTGAGTGAGACATGAGTGCGTAATAAAGCTGTTTCACTGAGGGGTCCTGTTTCACTGGGGGGTCAGGCCTGTCAGGTGTCAGGGATAGTATTAAAACCCGGCCGAGATAGGATAACCATTTGGGTGCCGCGCCTCGATTCGAGCACCGTTCGGGTTTTGGGCAACCGCAAGACGTCCACTCAGATACTCAAACTGTGAGAAGAGACGAATAGTATCAACGGAGTATCACATGCAATATTCTAACGAATAGGTGGGTGCAATTGGACGGAATATGTCCGCGCGCGAGAGACTTGAAATTTATTCGGACCCTGACAAAATACGGCGGTATCCAATTCCTAAGCCAGAATCCGATAATTCGATGTATGTATGTAAGTGATGTCCTATATAGGGTTCTGTATGCCCTATCGAGACTCGTGATCAGCGCCTCGCGAACGTCTCGCGCGTATTCCCACAAGGTAGAGCAAGCCGGGATACGAGGGAACCACCGAAGAAAACTCTACTCCAAGAATGCGGTAGCCAATCCGGTCTAGCGCGTGAGAATCCGCTAGGTCTTGCTGCTAGCAGAACGCGCGTGCTCTGCTCCTCCACAACTTCTAATGCCTCTTCAAGTGCCTCTCGGCTATTCCCCATCCACTCAAGCACGGACCGTGCTGCATCGAGGTCCCCTTGGCGTGCAGTCTCTGCCTGCGCGACAATCGCGTTCGCACCCACAGATGCTCAATGCCTTAGAGAAGATCCGATAAATACGTCCAGGAAGGATTAAGCTTCGACTTGGCACGCTTTACAAGCGTGAAAGAATGTAAGGAGGCTTCGAGATCATCGAATGACGGGTCGTCCTTGCCTACGAGTGAGCCGACGAAATGGACTAAATCTTTCGCGTCCTCATACGCGCGAGGGTTAGTTCCTTGATTTGCTCGAGGATCATGCGCTGGCACTTCTTGTTCTTGATCTGAGCAAACTTGTTGACAACAGGTAAGCCTTCTCGTCGCTCGCGTTCTTGAGGAAAATCCGTGCCGACTCCGTAAGATGATTCTAATCGGAAAAAACGAATACAACAAGATCAATCTCCTCTTGTCGTGCAAACAACGCCATTGTCCTGACACTGTCGCGATTGAGTCCATGTGCGTTGCTGAGAGAGATGTCCACAACGTCGTTGCTCAAGAGGATTAATTAAGGGGTCGCGGATCACTGAGATAGAGAATCGACCACGGCCTTCTTTGTCGTCCATGATGCGGTCCAAATCGCTGAGACACACACGCTTGTACGTTGGCTCGTCGTCGATGTTGCAGGCAGCTGCATCCTTGATAACGTGTACTTCCTCCACATTGTTGTTCTCTGGAAAGTCGTGTACTTCGCAGAACACCGTGGTACAAGGCCGCTGACAGACTGAAATGGCGGCGCGCCGGAGGAGAGCAAAGACAAAGGTGGACTTTCCGGCATTCCAGTCGCCAGTAACGAGAACCCTGGAGGACGCGTCCTCCACGCGGACACACGGCCTGTCGGCGGTGTGCCGCGAAGAAGCGGGCATGAGCTCATCCACGACGTTAGCTGTCGATACAAGTTATGAGACGAGGGCTCCAGCGGCTGCCGAGGAGCCAGGATAGCCAAGATTGAGATCAATGCGAAAGACTTGGAAGTCGGAGACCTCAGACTCAGGGATGAGTCTCCCGTCAACGTCCGGATCCGACAGAGACTCGTTGCCATCATTCTCCCGAGCATCCGCGATTGAAGCGAGGGTAAGTGAGCGGGAAGGCCTCCATCAATGATGATGTCGGCCTCCGAGGATGGTTAAGGAGAGAGACCGGCGCATATCACGGTGCTTTGGTGGTGGCCCGGCCCCTTCGGCTTTGGTACTCAACTTAGGGTAAATGCGATACACGGATCTTTGCCATAGACCTCGGACAAAAGCTGTTTTGTAGTGCTGAGGCCGCGAGTAGACTTGGAGGGGAGGGGAGGTTACGCGTAAGCACCAGTGTGGTTCACGAACTGAGAGGGCGACGGGCGTTACACACTGGACTACTGCTCAACATATGCCAGGTGCGCGCTGCGAAGTAGCTCCTACCGTCCCGGCCATTTTAGACGCAAATTCTGGTGTTTATGTGATGAAATCTGCTGTCAACAGTGCTATCGTTGCTGTCACGGTTGTTGTCGTGGTCGTGGCCGATAGCGAAAGGGGAAGGACGAGCGTTTATGAGACTCTACCTACAGGAGATGGATGAGGACAGTGAGGTGCTTAACTCAATGGCCCGACCGACGCCGCCTTTTTTGGAACAGCCCCAGCGCCTTGTTTGCGCAAGTATATATCCAACCTTCCACAGGCCTAGCCCAGGGCATCACCACGGGCCCAAGCCAATGGAAGTTGGTGATGATCCCTTTCGCCTAATGCTTAACGGAACGTCCACCTATGCCGCATTAATTGCCCATTTGCAAAATAGATCAAGTTAAAGCGGTCTTTGAGACACCTGATGTCTTTAGCCATCTCTAATGCCACATATGTGCCTCCTCCGTCCAGGGGGTCCTTCCATTGTGAGTTCTAAAAAACCCCTAGGCTTCTGGGTTTTCGAATGGTTCCTAGACTATGTCGGCGCTACGTCTGCATGGGTAGCATTTGTCGTTTCCGAGAGGTCTTCGCTCTTCACACAATGCACAGGTCTGACATTTCGGCTGTGACCGTGCTCGATTATGTTTTGCTTGAACTCCGAGAGGCTCTGAACACATCACCTTTGCTACTCGGGTCTTCCGCATTGGCACTCTCGAGCCAATTTACCTCCCTCACTAGTCTCCAAGACACGTATCCCTCATGATGATGCACGTCAGCTGATAAGTTAGGAACAAACGTGCAGGGGCAGCGGAACCCAATTGGAAATCTTTACAACTCTTATGCCGATATAACGCATAGCTCTTACTCTCTTCTTCCCCGACTCATCGGAGCCCCCAGGTGAGATCACGGACCTAGTACACGTGCGTTACGTACGTACGAGTAAGGGCATACTAGACGCCCTCTTTTTTTTTCTGCTGGACGGTGACGGGACCTGGATAATTCGCTTGCGCCTGTGCGCAAGAGAGCCGAGAATCCGTAGTGGTCGGTCAAGGAATCCCTGGGTTCGCGTGCTGCGACTAGACACTGTGATCTTCTGTGAATGTATGGACAAACGGCGATACTACAAGACCGCGTGACGATGTGATGACAGCACAATGCACACGCAGGCACGCACCGCAATAACAAGCACCGTTTCAACCCCCTTCATCATGAGCTTTGGATTCGGTTATTCGGATCATACGGGGATGGCTAGACGCGTTCTAGAAAATAGTGCGGATCAGTGGTCGAAACTCGGAGTGCTCCGAGTCGCACGCCAGTGTTGGTTGTTGTCGCAAATGTCTACTAGCATGCGTGTCACATCTCAAGGGTAATACTGTCCCGTGGCAGCTTCATTGGCTGCCCGACATAGAGAGACTCGCGGCGATCGTCCCTGAGTTCCATACATGTATAGTAACATTGGTCAGAAATCAGCTTGATCCGACCCTATCACCTACGAGGACTGGAAAGCTGGATACTAGTACTGTAATGGTGCTGCAGTGCGTGGATGCACATATGGTGCCTAGATGTCGACTTGGACTCCAGGACCGTCCCTGAAGTTCCAGATGCTCTTGTTTCCCATCAGGTCATGTCAACTTGCCACTTAGACTATCGATTTTGGACATCACAGCAAGCTAGTTGTCCCACACTAAAGTACACCTGAGTAGACATCGAGTGCAGTGAAAGTTGATCCCGTCCAGGACGCCCTCATTCAATCCGCTGACAATTTACTATCTGGCGGTGGTAGGTCCGGGGTGAGTCTGGCTGTTTTGCGGGCCGCAGATTACCTTTTTTAAAAAACGAAAAAAAAATTCGATTTCCATACCGACACGTGTGCTTACAACAAAGAATTGCCGAAGCAGTTTACAAGGTACGTCGGAGCCACTACATTAACGTAAGGGCTGGTCTGGGCGTGCGCAAGTTGAATATGATGTTACAGTGTTACAGCATGAGGTCAAACGGCAGCATCACGTGGGTGTCTCAGCACTGAACGGGCCGTAGCCCGGGCTCCTCAAAGTTGAGAGGGATTTTCTGCGGCATTTAAGCAGGCGGCCCACACCCTTGAAATTCACATATTTAACCGGAATTCTATTCCACACGCTGCTCGCTTGATGTTGACGTGCTTTCGTACTGGTTCCTGACAGCGGCATGACCGCACTTAGTGCGCAACACCTGTCCGCCTACGCGAACAACAGGGTCACCCACTGCACATGACTCGTCTGCCCTTGCGTCTGCCGCTATGATGACCGCGTGATGCTTATCCCAATTCACGAAATGCGAGTATTTATAAAGGATGCAGAGTAGTTTTTTTGATGCAACCGTCGAGATTTTTGCCATGCCTCGTCTGTCGATCTTCGTCTTCACTTCAGTATTCTTGGGACATGTAGGTGTTCAGCCTACGGTTGCGTCCTCAAAATGCCTAAACCTCCTGGCCGACAGGTCCTAGCTGCTTCTGTGCAACCGAGGAGCCCGGATCCCGCAGGGTGGGCGTCGTTTCGCTGTCTGGAGTGAGTTTCCCCACAATGCATCGGATATATTTGGTTGACTGAACCCTTTTCTTTGTTTGTAGAGACGGTGGCAGCCCCTTTCATCTCCCACTACTCACTGGGGCCCACTATGACGATCACGTGAATATGACGATAGAAAGTTGCGCTGCTTTCTGCGATAGCCAGCCGGAGTCATACCGCTTTATGGCCCTGACAGACGGCTCTCAGTGCTGTGCGTCTTCTGTGGAAGGTGTGACATCGTGTTACTAAATTAGGTGTCTTTATCTAGCGTGCGACAATTTCTTCGAGTATATTTTCCAGAGGGCAGGTAACAACGCGTGCAGCAGCACGCCTTGCAGCGGCGACCAGTCCGTGGGCGGCTGTGGTGGCCCATCTGCAGCCAGTACTTATCAGAAGATAGACTCGACTCTCGTCATCCCGACCCGGGTCCCATCTGCTGGTCTGTGGAAGAGCCAAGGTTGTTACAGGTCAGTGAGCGTACATGTACACTGATGGCATCGCTGACCATGTTTCAGTGATTCGCCCGGCTCTCGTGCTCTGCATGCCAGGGTTGATGCAGGGGAGACAACAGTGGAATCTTGTGTCGCCGCCTGCCAGGCAGAAGGACACATGTTTGCCGGCATAGAATTCGGACAGGAATGTTGTGCGTCTATTCCTCGCGGTCTGATTTTCTGCGGTATTCACTGATGGGTGTTAGGGTGTGGTACAGAGATTGAGAATGGTTCAACGTTTGTTGGAAACGACGACGGGATCAAGCATGGTAATTTCCGGCCGTTCCCAGACAATGCGTACTGCAATATGCCTTGCCAAGGCGACGCCAGCGAATTATGTGGCGGAGCAGGCAGGATCAATGTGTACAAATTTAAGGGAACATACCCTATCGGATCCTCTATCGTGAAGACTGCCGGCGGGTGGAAATCTCAAGGCTGCTATAGGTACGGCTCGGTCGTCGCTAAACTTAGTTCTCCAACTCAATGTTGATTGCCTCAAAAGCGACTCGACGTCCTCGCGCACGCTTGAGCGGCGTGTTGATGCAGGGAACGTAACGGTGGAATCGTGTGTGAGCGCCTGTCAGTCGCAGTCTTTCACGAAGGCCGGTCTCGAGTTTGGCCAGGAATGCTGTACGTCTACCGATTCTTTTGATGCCATTTCTGGAACTGACTGACAGCTGGTGATTAGGGTGCGGTAATGAGATCCAGTTGCCTGGCGCTCACATTTCGCAGGGCGCGTGTAATAAAGCGTGTATTGGGGACGTTACGGAAGTCTGCGGTGGGCCCGACGCGTTGCAGGTCTACTATTAATGATTAGGATTACAATTTCTGCGTTGTAGTTCTCCAAAGACACCTCACGAGTTAAATTCAAATGTCCAGTGACCCTTTTTTTTCTTAACCTCTGTTGCAATGCGTCAGGATAATTTTTCTGTGCGCTTGCGCGCAGATGTCGACAATCCGGTGGATATCGTATTGATCAATCGAGTGACTCCAATCAAGGCCCCAATGTTTCTGTTTTTCTGAACAGACATAGCCACGCCGCGAATGCATGGGAAAATGGCGTTGACATGGTCATGAGCTAGTGCGACGGTGTGATCACGGAACAAGTAACACCTTCATCACCCTTCATGCACTGGAGAACATACATGGAAAACTTTTTCTTCAGATCTTATATCAATGGCTAGATTGGAAAATTCCGCTATTAGCTCAGGTGCAGCAGGTGTTCCGCTATTCCCTGTGCCATGACCTCTAACGTGGGCTGTCCGCAAAATCTACAATCAGGATGGCTGGTCTTCCTTTCAATACGTTGTTGGAGGGAGTAGTTTGTATCTGATCATTTCCGCGAGGCGCATTCAAGTTATTCCTGCCTTCGTTCCTACACTCGACTCGAAGATGCCACCGGAGTCTCAGATCTCAGATCTCAGACTCGAGTGGGTTACACTGCATGCAAAACAGAGTTTTCACACAAATAAAACCCGTAGAAAACTCTGTAGGAGTGTTAACCACTTATCAAAGTTTATTTTTCCGGAAAACCCTAGAAAAAAAAGTTTGAGTTCTTAAAAAAAAAGTTTAAATATTTTCCGAGTCATGTGAGACTTCCCTCCCCAGTCCCTGCCAAATGAGCTGGGAAAATCTCACATGATCAGTTTTCTAATCAAACTCTTTTTGTGAATGCCCGGGCCATTATAATAACAACTTAAACTCTTTTTTTCAAAGTTTTTCCAAAAGATAAGAGGTTAACACTCCACAGAGTTTTCCACAAGTTTTATTCGACTGAAAACCCTGCTTTGCATGTAGTGTTACCGAAGCGTCGCGGAGCGTGCACGTGTTTCATATGGTCAGGTGACTTGGATCTGTTATTAATAGGCGGCTCTGCGCCACTGTTTACTTTCTAACATCTGCTATATGGTGGAACAATTCGTTTGCGTCAAACAAAAGTCCTTAATCTATCTAGAAGCTCCAGGCTTTGTTATCTGCTCCCCAGAAACAGTGATTTTCACGAACGCACAGGCAAATGGCGATGGTATGAGACCACAGGACGACGAAATTACAACACGGTCATTGTACTTCTTCCTGGGGTTAAACAGCCCAATGGTGGGAAAGGTGGTTGGAAATTCCTGCAGAAATCCTTACCCTCTACAACTGCTCCCCTCGGCAGCTTACTTGGCCGCCGGTTCGGAGAGACGCTCGTACCAAGCGTTCTCAGTACCATACCAGAGCAACATTGGACAGAATTCGGCTTAACGCCGAGTGATTCGATAATATCGTCTTCGAGGACCGGCTAGCTGGATAGTAATTTTGATGCTTGGATGCGCATACGGTGTCACTATGTCGACTCAAACGCCGAGATCGCGCCTGATCCGATTGCCTCTTCTCAGGCAGAGTGAACTCGTGACTTTGACTATCAGCTTCGTCTCGCAAACGAAGTGTGTAGTAGACACCATTCCAGCGTCATCATTCGACTTTCTGAGAGCGTCTAGCGGCATTACTGGGGACCCAGCTATTTCTGCAAGATTCAGGCACTAGAGGCACACTTGTTGGTATTGACGGGATTTCACACTGTTTCCTGAAGGTGACACGACCGCAGTTAAAGCGAAACGCTTCGCCACGTACTAAATATAAATATAGTGGTCACCAACTGTACCTGGACTCAATTGTCCTGATGACCACCTAATGTCCGACATCTTCTCGCCGTCATCTCTTCGGCACCCATGGAACGTGGCCCTCAATTTCGGAATGCGACCACTTATAAAGAGTGTGAGAACTCTTTTTGAAGCAACCTTTAAGACTTTGCCATGTATCGTCTGTTGTTCTTTGCCTTGGTATCCGTATTTTCTGTACAGGTAGGTGCACCACCTTTGGTCTGCGTCCTCAGAAAAGCTCCTAGGGTCTAAACCTCCTGGTCAACAGGTCCTCACCGCTTCGGTACATCCCAGGAGCTTGGAACCTCCAGGGTGGGAATCGGTGGGCTGCCTAGAGTGAGTTTTCATCAAGCGCCAGAAATGTTAGGCTGGATGAATCATTTTCTTGCTTCAGAGACAATCGTGACATTGGTCTCCCACTACTCACCGGTGCCGGTTATGCTGACCCAGCCGGTATGACAATAGAAAAGTGTGCCGCCTTCTGCAATAGCCAGCCGGTGTCATACCGTTTTATGGGCCTGACAGACGGCTTTCAGTGCTGTACGTCCTCCTTGAAAGAGATCGCATCGGCTTTGCTAATATACCTAGCATGCGACAATTTCTTCGAGTATATTTACGAGAGCGTACCCAAGACTTCGTGTAACTCGCCGTGCCCCGGCAACCCGTCGGAGGTAGGCGGCTGTGGTGGCAAGGAGCTTTGGCAGCAGATGGCCAGTACCTATCATAAAATCAACTCGACCTTCGTCATCCCGACCTTCGTCCCATCTGTCGGTTTGTGGAATGGCCTTGGTTGTTATAAGTCAGTGAGCGTGTACCTACCCTGATGGCAGCGCTGATTATGTTTCAGCGATTCGGTCAGTGCCCGTGCTCTTCAGGTTAGAGTCGAGGCTGGAAACACCACAGTCGAGTCCTGTGCCGCCACCTGCCAAGCTCAAGGATTCTCGCTTGCTGGCGTAGAATTCGGGAGGGAATGTTGTGTGTCCATTACTCAGGCTCGTGTTCTGGTGGCAGTACGCACTGATGATCGATCGGTAGGGTGTGGTTCACAGCTTCAGCACGGTTCAACGTTCTTTACGAACTATAATGGGATTGATGCAAATATTCCCGTCCACCGGCCAAACCCAGACGCACTGTACTGCAACATGGGCTGCCAAGGCGACCCCACCGAATTATGTGGCGGACCGGCCTTGCTCAATCTATACAATTTTACAGGGACGTATCCCACCGGAGCCTCCGTCGTGGCAGCTGCCAATGGGTTGACCTCGCGAGGCTGCTATAGGTGCGACTCGGCCTTGATCAGGTTTCGTCTGAGCGAGCATTGATGGCCTCAAAAGCGACTCGGTATCCTCGCGTACGCTTGAGCGGAGCATTGATGCCGGGAATGTAACAGTGGAATCGTGTGTAAGCGCATGCCAGTCACAGTCGTTCACGATCGCTGGCCTGGAATATGCTAGAGAATGCTGTAGGTCTACAGATTTCCATTTGTGACAGGACGGCTAGCACTGACTGAAAATTGGTGTTCACACGTGGTTAGGGTGTGGTAGTGAGGTCAGGTCACCTGGCGTCCTCATTTCACAGAGCGCATGTAACCAAGCGTGTATTGGGGACAATACGGAAGTCTGTGGTGGGCCTAATGCATTGCAGCTATACTACTAGTGCGTCGCACAATGTCGACCTCTGTTCCTATGGTCCTGTCCGTTAGGTCAACTGTTGTCCTTATATGTTGCTATGAATATGATGAAATTCACGATTTATAGCCGGCCGCAGGCTGGTGCGAGCAACTTGCAAGTCATGTGCAAGTTGCCGCCACCACCTAACACCACTTAAAAGTTTGCAACGTGCGCAAGTTCTTTGTGTTACTTAGAAAACATTTCTCATACTAGTGATTTGAGACTGTAAAAAATGTTTCTCAAACTCTCAAATTTATGAACAGGTTCTCTTACTGCTTGCAGGACATTTAACCACATCACATGACATTAGCCCGAATGGGTAGCAGCAATACTAAATTTGGAGCAGTCCCACGGGTAATGAGTCACCGTCCATTGTACCTAAATGTTGACTTTGACGCTGCGCCTGTTCCTGGTGCCCTTCCCCTTTTTTTCGCCTCGACTTGCCACTTAAGCTATTTGTTTCGATTGGGCACGGTGTGAATGCGGCCTTACAGAGAAAGAGTACAAACAACAACAATCCAGAGTGTCCTCAATCGATCTGCTGACAGTCCCTGGCGGTGAGGGACGTACTTCTGGGTAGAACCCCAAGGCGAGCTGGATATTGACTTGCCCCCACACTGGTTCCCGACGGTGACACGGCCACATTTAAATCGTAATACTTAACCCCATAGAATCCAAGGGACACCAACTGTACATCGACCCGTTCGCACCGATGACCACTCAATACCCACCGTCTTCCCACTGTCATCACTCCGACAGCCATGAAACATGTCCCGATTACGGAGCGCAGCCGATTATAAAGAGAATGGTGGGGATGCGTTTGATCCAACCAAGACATTGCCATCATCCTCCTTTTCCTCTTACCACCACCATCTCTGGTTTTGGTACTCTTTACATTCTCGTACTCAATTGACCTTTCGCTTTGTGGGATAACGCTTGGCGTCCTCGCGACCCCCATAACGCATTTGCCATGGCTGATCCGCCCGGCTTTGAATCCGCTCTCGACGTTCATTGTCGAAACATGCAGCAAACACGACCTTCCGGCGTGGTCGATAACCCGGAACCCCAGGGAACTCCTCCCCCTGGGGCACAAGAGCAGGTGCTGAACAGAAGTGCCCTGCAAGTCAACCTAGGTATCGGCCTCCCATCGCAAGGAGGAGTGGCGCCGATGCCATCCTTTCCCTCACAATCACCCGTGTCGGTGGACGAGATCATACTCACCTCTCAACCGACCCAGGACCACGATGGAGACTCCGTCATGGGGTCCCCCATTGTCAGATCACCCGGCTCTGAGAAGACCGTCGGCAGACGAAGCCGCAACGTCACCCAGACACAAGAACTGTGGGCCCACTACCCAGAGGGCTCGCTCTTAGCAGCAGGAGCAGAGACGCCTGAACAGGCCTACTGGGACAACCTCCCGTTGGTCAACAATGACTCTCTCCCGCCGACAGAGGTAGCTACGCCGCTCCTCCAGCAACCCGAAGACATCCAGGTACACCCGCCTGCAGACTTGAATGAGGTAAACGCAAGGCTACACGAGGCAACCCAGACCAGGGGTCGTGTACGCGCGCGAGAACTTGAAACCCGACTGAGATCACAGTCTTCCGCTTCCCATTGGTCCGCCATGACCGTGGAGTCGGAGGATAGCCAGATCAACATCCAGGTCACCCACGAGCTCTCGGTTGCAGACCGGAACGTGGCTCTTGACAATCAACTTGAGCGTCCCGCCTACTACGGCACTCGGACGCTTGACCCGACCAGCTTTCCCCACGAGATGCTGACTCTGACCAAGCTTCAGCGCGAAGATCTCGCCAAAAACAGACAAGATATGATCCAGTCCATGGCCCAAGAGTTGACGACAAAGGCCATTGGATATTCCTCGTATTTCCTGAATCAGAACATACTGACAGTTGGAAATGCGAATATGGAATTTACCAAGGAAGAGTATGACGTGTCCCTGCAGCTGACCATACAAATGCTGGACGCAGGTACCACCCAGGACGACGACCTGCTCGTCCGGGTTCTCACGCCACACTCGTGGTTTCGGTCGGCACTGGCTGTTCTGGCTGCCATCACCCGTGGCGCCCTCCGATCACCATGCAAGCACATCCAGGGCACGCAATCGCTGAACCACAGCCCCGACCACTACCCCATCCATGAATCGCTCCCACGCCCGAATACATACGGCGGGGCGATCATCGCAATAATCGACCAGCTCAAGCCACTGTTCGACGTATCCAACAACCGAACGGCTGGCGGCAACTTCATCAAGGACTTTTACAATGAAATTGTAGGGCAATTACAGCCGCTGGTAGAGCCGCTGGCACGGGCCAGGATCCAGGAGCAAATCGTTCTGGACGGTAACACTTACGAAGACCTCTACAACCGGGAGGTAACATACCAACACGAGCTCGCCAAACAGGCGGCCTCCAGCGACGAGACTATCGCAGCCCAAGCACGGGCGGAGGTTGCCAAAACCATTTACAACACAGAACTAGCCCGTATCACCACTGACCCCGACGCACATGCGGAAGCAGTTTTACAGGTCTTACAGACGCTGAAAGAGGAAGTCCTTAACGACAAGGCCCTCTACGACCAGAACTGCCGAGAAGCGCTCGAGGCCGCCCGCAAAGCCGCCTATGACAGCGTCTCTCAAGGCGAGCACGACCAGGCAAGACGTGACGGGCTGGCATTCTTCCAAAAGGAACAGCACACCGCCACCCGCGCCGACGTAGCGGAGTGGAAGCAGCTAACCCGCCGCGCCCTCATGCGTACCTTTAACATCGCCGAATCGGAGGACACCCTCAAACCAGTACCGGGGTCCTCCAAGTTCATCCGGGAGCAAGAGCCCGCCATCCGCGCGCAGGTGGATGACCTGTTCCAACAGGGACGCCGCGCGTGGGTGGAGGAGGCGATAGCCACCATCCTTGCGGGTAACCCGCACCACATGACGGACCTGATCATGGAGTCCGCAAGCGAGATCAGCGAGATCCGCCTCAGGGCACAAGCTGACCGCGTATTAGCAGAGAGGGCCGCGACACGGGAGAAGCAAGTACAGATCTTCCACGCGAGCCTCGAGAACCAGACACGGGAGGCGCAGCTGGCACTCCTCGAGATGGAAGCCCGCAAACTGGGGTACCACCTCGTGGAACTCAACCCTGACGCTGCGCCCACCCCGACACCGCAACCCATTATCCCACCACCGGCTAACCTAACGCCGGCGGTGATCTCTCATATTATCAACCATTCTGCCGTGGTGACGTGCCGTGAAGGCACCGCTGACGTCGCAGACCCAACGCCCAGACAAGATACGGGCAAACAAACAGAAGACATGCAGTCGGGGGAGGACAAGATCTACGACCAACAGGTGGCGGTAGACAACATCCTCGACACCATTGAGGACGGCAAGGCGGGCAACAACGCCACTGTGGCCGACTCGATGCATGCCACCAACAAACCGGAGGGGGCTGGCGCCAACTCTGAGCTCATTTCTACGGTGCACACGCCGCTGGGCCCTACCCGAGCAGGGACGGAAGGGCAATGTGCCACAGGTACTGATGCACTACAGGGGGGGGTTCGACTCCCGACTGAGCATACTGCCACTGCGCAGGAGCCAGTAACCCCCGCGCCCCCGACTTATGTGAGAGAGGAGGGACTCCGGCTTGCAATCCACCCGGAGCCAGAGGCGGCAACCACACCACCCACTCCGGCGGAGGCGCTACTTGCTCGGGTCATGGCCATGGTGGCACGACTCGACGACTCGATGAAGGCCGGCTTCCAACATATCGACCGACGCTTAGCCGACCAGGACGCGAAGATCGACGGACGGAAGTCCACCACCCCACCACCACAGAAGACGACTAAGCCTGCCGACCCTCGCAAGGCGGCGGCCGTCACCCTACCACCCCGGCCGACGGTAGCAGCCGCCCGCCCAGACCGCAATCCCCCCAAACCCCCCCCTCAAGCCCCCCCGACTGCACCGACTACTCCCGCCGCTGCACCCACGGAGAAGGGCTTCCAGGCACATCCGGGAGCCACTGTCGACATGCCCCGCGTCGACCAGGTATCGTATGCGGGGGTCATCCATCAGTCCGCCCAGTACCAACAAATCGCGGCCAAAGCGGCACACACCCAGGCCACTACTGTCGTGATCCGGCTCACCTCGGACTTTCTTTTCCTTTTACTACTTCACTTTGACATACACTCGGACTTCCTTGGAGTACTAACCTGTTGACTCACTACCATGTACGCCTCCTTACTCCGAGTCCCCCTTCTTTGCCCTTCCCCTTCTGGGCTTCCCCTTGTTCCCTTTTCTTCTCCTTCTCCATTTGCGTTGTCTATTGTTCTCTTTCTAGTATCCCCTCATGGGACGGACATAGAGTAGCGACCTATATAAACCTAGCCACTTTGTACGCTCATTCTCCAGTCTTATCTTCGTCTATCTTACTAGCGAATACCAGACTTGTTTACTCCAACTGTGTGCTCTCTTCTCGTCGTCTCATCACCACTGTCGGTCTTCCCTTAGTTGGGAGCCACCTCGAAGCTTTGCGCTTGTGCTATAACAACGCGCACACACAGACCCTAAGTCACTCGACTTAGTCCCTCGTACTTCGGCCATCTGACCGAAGCCCCTTGTACCTCGTCACTAAGTCACTCGACTTAGTCCCTCGTACTTCGGCCATCTGACCGAAGCCCCTTGTACCTCGTCACTAAGTCCGTCGACTTACCCTTGAACCCTTGCTCCTTGATCGTCCCTCGCGGACCTTCGTCACTTAGAACTCCCTCGACCTTGGTTATCGTTTACCAAGTACCTCGTCCTTGTACCCTGTCCTTGTTCCCCTCGTCCCCTCGGTGCACGTCGCACAGTAAGGCCCCGCTAGGCCTTAACAACTACGTCTCAAGGACGCACGCCGACGGGCAGGCCACGCACCAACTCCCCCCCTGTTGCGCCGTCTGGTAACACCACCGTAACGGTGATACGCCAGACCCTGCTGGCAGGGGACAAGGAGAAGGCACTCCGGGCCACGCCCCCCGAGGAGATCGTACTCCGCGCGCGCTCTGCGGTGGAGTCCCTCGAGGTGGACGCGATCAACATTTTGAATGGGCGCTGGTCACGCAGCCAAGCGTCCCATAATTTCGTTTACGTCATAGGGGGTAGGGTTCCATTTGAGAGCGTCAACCACTTCCGACGGGCTCTGATCCAGCCCCTGGGGACCAGAGAGCTCGTGCCGACTGACGGTTGGACCTACGCGCAGCTCAAAGGCGTACCCACTACCCGCCGTGATGGTGCTGTCTACTCGGTAGACGAACTGAGAGACGAGCTCAGGAGGAACCCGGCCTTCCAGGCGGCGACCTTCTGTACGCTCCCTCATTGGTTCGGACGTTATGAGAACGTCCAGCACTCGGCCACATCAACAATCTCTTTCGCTTACGCCAACGAGACCCGGGCCATAACGAAACAGGCCCAGGCTCAGGGCATTTACATGTTCGGTCGACAGGCATACTTCCACCTGACGGGTGACACCCCCACGGTGAGGCAGTGCGGCCGATGCCACCTGCTTGGACACATCGACACGTCCAAAACTTGCAAACTCCCGCCCAATGCCCTCCGCTGCTTCATCTGCGGCCAGGGACACGAGGGCAAACAGCACGCCTTCTATTGCACGACTCGGCACAACCACAAGACGCCGGGGAGGTGTAATTGCCCGTTCAAGTGCCTCCTGTGCAAGGGCCCCCACCACGCGCGTTCACCCAAGTGCCCACAGCGGGCTGCGGTCCCACCGTGGGACACCGCGGCCACTGCGGCCAGCCCCGCTCCAGCCACGCGCTCAACCAACCCAGACGCCGGTAAGGAGGTCCCGACCCAGAGGGAGCCTCTGACTGCCAGCAGCCTTCCGGACCGCGTGCAGCCGATCACCGCTAAAGACGATGGTTTCACGACCATCGTTGGCAAGCGGACCCGGCAGCGCCAGAATGCGAAGGCACGAAAACAACAGTCGCTCGGAGGGGCCCCTGCGCTCATAGCGGATGTCCCACAAACAGCCCCCGCCAAAGCGACCAAGCCCACCACCACCGCCCCGCCCCCGCCCCCACCTGCAGCCAGCATTGAAGAGGTCCTGCCCCGCTTAAACCGGTCGCGGTCTTGACCAAAGACTCCATGCTACTGACACAGGCGGCCAACGAGGCAATGAACAAGGCCATCCCCTTCGACGCCGAACACCCCTAATACCCCACGGAGGTGAAGAGTTTCAAGGCAGGATGGAAGATGAAACGCGAAGAAGACCTCATTTCAGACAACGACATGTTCTCCATCGCAGTGCAGCACGGATGGCCGCTGACGGTGAACGACACCATCGAAAACCTCCGCGCCAAGGCCTTGGAGCTAGGGGCCAAACCGGAGGGCCTAGACGAGGTGGTACAGCGAGTAGCGACGCATTGGGATGGGGAGATCACCCCCTATGCGTACGCCGCCCATGCCATCGATCACTTCCAATCGCTGGAAGACGAACTGATGATCGAGGAAATAGAGCTCCCGATGCAGGGAACCGCGCTCACGCGCGAACTCTTCAGTACTCCCATCGCCGCCAATCCAGTCGATGCGTACAAAATTACCGTGAAAGACGTAACGGAAACCCTTCTCAACATCACGGAGGAGATCCTGTTCCGAGTAGCGGTCCGGGACTTGGACATGGCAATCCGCGGTAACGGCGACGGATCGGCCGTGGTTGAGATCCTGAAGAAGAATCTGGCCCACACCATTACCAACATCAACCTGTCCGATCGCGTGAAGCAAGTGGTGAGGAACCCTATCCCGGACAACCTGCTGATGAACACGGAGGAGGCCAAGACGCACCTCCGGTACACCTACTTGGCCACCAAGGCCGCGATCGACATGGGGCTCCGGGCCGCGGTCAAGAAGCAAGACCCGCCCAATGTAGGCTGGCTCAAGCGCCGCGCCCATGCAGTAGGCCACATGCTCGCAAACCGGGGAGAGATGACCGAAGAAGCCGCCGGTAATGTTGTAGCCCAGTTCCTGAAGGGCTCTACCGGAGCACAGATGACCAGCTCCATCCCACCCACCACCCGCATCCTCCGCCAGGTCCTCCCTGTCAGGCTGCTCCCTGCATTGAAGCCGACCCCCGCCGTCGCTAAATGACAGGACACACCACAAGCATCCTTTCCGCTAACTTAAGACGAATGAACGCAGCCACCCACACCCTCCTTTCCACCAACGACAAGGACGACATTCTTTTGCTTCAAGAACCCTGGTTCAACCGGATAGGTACAGCCCGATCGAACGATGCGCGCAGTGGCGTGGACGTTCTCGGTGGTGCCTCGCACAGCAACTGGAACATTTGGTACCCGTACTTTACGGACATGCAACGTGCTAAAGTACTAATTTATACCCATAAACACTCACGCCTTGCTTCCGCACGTAGGTTACACCCGGCGAAAGCCATACCTAGACTGGACTTGGCTCGACACCCCTGTATCCTGATCGTGGACATTCATATTGACACTTACGTACTCAGGATCGTGAACTTTTACAATGACGTAGATGACCCTACAGCACTCGCTTCACTAACCACGCTCGTTTTAGATCACGCAGTCCCTACCATCGTGTGCGGGGACTTCAACCTACACTCGCGGACCTGGTCGCCGGAGGGCCTCGCCCCTTCGCCTCAGGTGGATCGCTTCGAGGAATGGGCTGCGCAAAACACCCTAGTACTCCAGAGCGAACCCGGAGCAGTCACCAGGAGAGGTCGAGACGGAGAACGACCCAGCACCCTGGACCTTACGTGGTTCAATGCGGCTGCTGAACAGTTCCTCTCCCTCACACCCCCCGTCGTCGATTGGGAAGCCTCCATCGGCTCTGACCACGCCGGCATCCGCACCGAATGGCTCCTCAACAAGAAGTACCTCGGAGCCAAGCAGGTGAAGGTCGCCGCTTACAAGATGGAGTTCGACAACGAAGAAGCGGAGAAGGCATGGCGCAAGACCATTAACGCCCACCTCCCTCCCTTACAAACCCCCCTCCTCGCGCACGCTGATCTGGAGAAGTTCGCCATCGACATCCATCAGGCGATCACCTCGGCGTGCGATGAACACATGGAGAAGTCCCTCCCCAGCAAAGCACACCCCAACAAGTGGTGGAACGAAGAGTGCACGGAGGCGGCCACCGCACTCAGGGCCATACCAGGGGACGACCAAGAGGGCCACACTGCCGGACGCAAGACCTTGAAGAGGGTCACGCGGAAAGCGAAGCGGTCCTATTACGACAAGATCATCGAGGACGGTGACCTCTGGGAGGTGGCGAAGTGGCGCCTAGGCCGACGACTCGCGGGCATACCCGCTATGAGACGCGCCGACGGTACCATCACCTTCGACACTCCGGAGATCGGCGATACCCTCGCGGCCCGTTTCTTCCTTCAAGATGGAGGAGACATTCGGCCGAACCAACCCGACGACCCCCCACCGATGCCGGAGCGGGAGCTGATGGAGGTAACGGCAGATGAAGTCAAACCGTTACTGATCGACACATCCAACAGTTCGGCGCCCGGCGAGAGCGGAATCAGCTGGAAGCTGATGAAGGCCTGCCGAGAGACCGTTCTGGATCACTGGGCTAGACTATTCTCGGGCTGTCTCAGGCTAGGTTACCACCCGTCGATCTGGAAAAAGGCCGTAGTCACGGTACTGCCCAAACCCGACCGACCCGACTACTTGGCCCCCAAAGCCTATCGACCCATCTCTCTACTGGACTGTACGGGCAAGCTCCTGGAAAAGGTGGTGTCCAAACGCCTACTCTACGACGCGGACCGGCATTCCCTCCTCCCTACCACCCAGTTCGGCACACGCGCGCACTCCTGTACCATGGACGCCGGACTCAGCCTCATGCACGACGTCGAACTGGGGCTTTACAACAAGCAGGCCGTGGGCGCGCTCCTCTTTGACATTAAGGGGTTCTTCGACCACGTTCACAAGGACCGGCTCCACGCCATTCTTATCAACCGGGGCTTCCCACGCGCATTAGCGGACTGGGCGCTCTCCTTCCTCACTGACCGGCGAGTGGCGCTCCACTTCAACAGCGTTATTCTCCCGGACCGACCACAACCGGTAGGAACACCCCAGGGGTCGCCGGTTTCGCCGGTCCTCTCCGCTTTCTACACTTCGCCCCTCCTCTTCAAATTCACCTCCCGACACGGACTTTCCCTCGGAATGTACGTGGATGACGGAATCCTGTGCGCGGTAGGAGAAGACTGGGGCCGGGTTAACAACACCCTCCGTAACGCTTACGAGGAGTGTGACGAGTGGCTTCGGCGCTCTAACCTCCTCATTGAGCCGGACAAGACGGAGATCATTTACTTTACCAAACCTCGTACACGTAAAACCACACTCCTTTCCTTTCCTCCCCCGCCTCTCATTTACTTACGTGACACGGACATCAATTCTTATTTTCCTGTTTACCCTAAACCTACCCTTCGTTACTTAGGTTTCTTTATCAACCACAAATTGGACTGGCGCCCCCACGTTACCACCATGTGTAACAGAACCCGTGCTTCGCTCACTCAACTCACCTTCTTAGGGAATTCTCGGTGCGGCATCTCCTCCGCCAACTGGAGGGTCGCCTTCAATGCCATCGCCCTACCAACACTCTTCTACGGTTGCCAGCTGTGGGCCAACGCCCCCCACAAGAAGACGCTGCTCAACCTCATCCAGAAGGTCATGAACAATGGGGTGCATATGGTGGCGGGTGCCTTCAGATCGGCGACCCGCACCGCACTTCACGAGTTAACGCGGATATACCCCGCGCATATCTTCTGTGAGAAATTACTAACCACTTCCTCCCTCAGATTACTCCGTGTCCCCCCCACTTCCCAAGTGCTGCGTCGGCTCGGACCGGCCTGGGGTGGGGTCCAGAGCGGCCCTCACGAGCCTCGGCTCAGGGAGGTGACACTTAACCGCCGGGCAAGGTCTGGATTGTCCAAACAGCGCCCCACTGCCTTGGAGGCTCTCAGCTCGCGTACGGATCCAACCGGACCGCGGGCTGACCCGACGGCTGTGCCACCGTGGGAGGTCACTGACCACGGAGACCGGCTGAAGGTACTGGGGAGGGACCGGCCCCAAGACCGAAAGCGCCTAGTGGACGGGTTCTACGAGCCCCAAACTGGCGTATGTAGGTTAGTAATCCGCCTCGCCGGGACGGTCTCCAACAAAGACCGGACCGACGAGAAACTGGTGGGCGGTGGTGCAGCCAGTATAATGCTATACCCGGCCGGGGAAGGGCCACCTCAACAACTGCAAGAATCGTGGTGCCTGGGAACACACGTCCTACACCACGACGTCAACATGTTCATAGCAGGAAAGGCGATGGAGTGGGCAGCGGAGCGGCAGCGGGAAACATCAGAACCGTATGCCCTCATTCTACTTACTTCAGACCTGGCCACGGCCACTTCCATTTCGAACCCGCGCCCTCTGACGAACCAGTCGGAGCGGCTTTTATTTCACCACTCTTCCCTCTCCTTTCTCAGCAGACATAGGGACACCAGCGTCACGCTGGTGTGGACCCCGGTCGATCGCAAGAGAGCAGAGGATACCCGAGCTCGCAGGCTTGCTCTGAAAGCCTGCACCCTCACCCCCTCCCACCGCGTCCAACGCATCGACTCACCGGCCTACGCCAAACAAGTCACACGCCAAGACACCTTCATCACGTGGGGCACGGAATGGCAGGCCGCCCGTACCAAGGAGCTTGCCGACCCCTCTACCCAGCCTAGGGCATACGAGTACGCACTCATGTACCCACCCGACGGCTCCAACCACCCCCTCTTCGCGGTGGCAAAGACCAAGCCCCACGAAAACCTCCACATCACTCGCGCCGCACACTGCACAGCTATGCAGGTCGCGGTATACCACTCGTTCAGCCATGACTACGCCAGCCGGCACCGCAAGGACCTCCCTCCTGAGGACTCCATCTGCCCATGCGGCCTCCCCTATACCACCTACCACATCGTCTATGAGTGCCCACGCTACCTGGCCTTTAGGCGATTCTTCAATCTTGACCGCATGGAAGAGCACGACCTCTCCGTCATCATTGGAAGTGCCCCCATGTCGTACTACACCACCCACGCTGACCGCATACACGGGGATTACTCCACCCCCCGCCAAGCCGCTCAGTCGTTCATCCTGTTCCTGCAGACGTCCAAGGCCTTCTCCCGGCCCGTCCCGGAACTCCCCGATCCTTCCCCGCGGGTCTTTGATCCCGGGTGATTCTGCTCTCGATCCCGGTCCCCCGCCTCGGCGACCCCTAGCGTGTGAGTCTTTCTTCTTCTAACGGCTCCGCCCCATTCCTTTTCGTTTCGGACTTCTCTTCTCGGTCCGCTTACATACCCCTCGCGTGTTCCCAAATGTATACTTACGTTTCCGATCCTGCATTACCCCGTGACCTCTGGGAGGCCACGCATACTTTATACCCTCACCCGACCGCTGCCGCTCCGCGATGTTTATGCCTGTCGATTATGTACCAACCTTGTAAATGCCTCGGCGACCGGCTTTGTACTATTTGTACTGCTCCGGAATACAAATTGTTTCAAAAAAAAAAAAAAAAAAAAAAAAAAAAAAAAAGACATTGCCATGCCTAGTCTGTCATCCCTTGCCTTGGCATCCGTATATTTGGTGCAGGTAGGTGCACTACCTTCAATTTGTGTCCTCATAGAAGCGCCTAGAACCTAAACTTCCCGGTCGTCGGTCGTCAGGTCCTCGCCACTTCGGTGCGTCCCAGGAGCTTGGACCCTCCAGGGTGGAAGAGTTTTATCTGCCTACAGTAAGTTTCACTGAGGCACCGTAATTTTTTTGTCCAGTGAATCCCCTTCTTCCTTCGCAGAGACAATCGTAGCTGGGGTCGCCCACTGCTCATTGGTGCCGGTTATGCCGACCCGGTGGGTATGACGATAGAAAAATGTGCTGCCTTCTGTGATAGCCAGTCGGTGTCATACCGCTTTATGGGCCTGACAAACGGCTTTCAGTGCAGTAAGTCCACTCCAAGAGAGTTGGCATCAAATTAGCTAATATATTCAGCATGCGACAATTTCTTCGAGTATATTTTCGAGAGCGAATATTGGTGCAACACCGTTCCGTGCCCCGGCGACCCATCAAGGGCAGGTGGTTGTTGTGGCAAGGAACTCTGGCAGGAGCTGGCAAGTATCTACAAAAAAAATCAATTCCACGTTCATTATCCCGGACCTGGTCCCATCTGTTGGTTTGTGGAATGGCCTCGGTTGCTACAAGTCCGTGTGCACACACTTATCCTGATAGCAGCGCTGATTATTTTTCAGTGATTCAGTCAGCGCTCGTGCTCTTCAGGTCAGGGTCGACGCTGGAAACACCACAGTTGAGTCATGTGTCGCCGCCTGCCAAGCCCGAGAATTTTCGCTTGCTGGCGTAGAATATGGGAGAGAATGTTGTGTGTCCATTTCTCAGGTTCCGGTTCTGGTGGTATGCACTGACGACCGTTAGGGTGTGGTTCAGAGCTTCAGCATGGTTCAAGGTTCTATATGAACAATAATGGGATTGCACACGACAATTTCCGGTCAAGTCCATTCGCACCGTACTGCAACATGGGTTGCCAAGGCAACCCCACTGAAACATGTGGCGGACCTGCTTTGCTCAATCTGTACAATTTTACGGGGACATATCCCGTCGGAGCCTCTGTCGTGACAGCTGCCGGCGGGTGGACCTCACGGGGCTGTTATAGGTATGGCTTGCCCTTGGTCAGCTCCATCTGAATGAACGTTGATCTCCTGGAAAGCGACTTGGTATCCTCACGTTCGCTCGAGCGGCGTGTTGATGCAGGGAATGTGACAGCGGAATCCTGTGTGAACGCATGTCAGTCACAGTCGTTCACGATAGCCGGTCTCGAATATGCCCAGGAGTGCTGTAGGTCTACCAATCTCCATTTGTGATGGGACGGCTAGCGCTGACTGATGACTGGTGTTCGCGTGTGGCCAGGGTGTGGCAATGAGGTCAGGTCTCCTGGCGTCCTCATTTCACAGAGTGCGTGTAACCAAGTGTGTATTGGGGACAATACGGAAATCTGCGGAGGGCCCAATGCACTGCAGCTGTACTACTAGTTACTAGTATTGTTTCCATTCCGCAGTTGTACCAGCTCATTTATCTTCCATTTTGCTTGAGGGCTGGGACCGTCAGCCCCCCCCCCCCCGACTTGTTTGCGGCATTTGAGGATGAGCTCGACACGAGATCACCATTCACGGTTGTCCTGTGCTTTGGTGCGCTCCTGATCTTCTTCCAGTTATTCTCGCTTGAGGCGTGATCATGATCATTGGGGGTGCCAGGGTCTTTCCCGCCACTTCTGCCGCCGCCGTGATCCACATGAAACAATGTTTTCCATATCCTCACCGTGCGCATTAGTGAATATATTTATTGGAAATAGTACAGAACAGGGGCGGGTTCTCGAAACGCCTGGAGGCTGGTCGTTGCACACACTACGGGTGAGTGTCACTTTCGGTTGGCAAAAGTGGGAACTTGCACCTACTGTATACTGTGAGCCTTATCAAATTTTCCCGGAAATATGGGAAAAGTCGCGCTGAAAGACTTCACTCCCCTCAACTGCACCCCATGGAAGCCCCCCCCCCCCCCGCTACCTGGGCGAAGCGATATTTTGGCAAGCGCCATCCGGTACCATATCAAGCAGCAGTGTTCCGAAATCAGCATGATGCTAGATGATTCAACCCCACATCTAGGAGGACGGATCAACGAGACGGAAATGTTACTGATTAGATGCGATTCTGCGAAGTAGAGAGATTGTGAAAAAAGAAGTCAAGTCCCGTGCTTCGGGGGCGAATGCTAAGGTACAAGCACAAATGAACAAGGGCCAGTTCTCCGGAAACTCTAACGGAGCTCGTAGTGTCTAAGGAAACTGAGGCACAGGGGGAACGAAGTCGATGAAATTGACGAGAGCGGGTGATGAGGGGATCACACGGAGATGTGATTCAATTACAGCACACGCACCAGGCATACAGTGCACTTTGGATCCAGTTTCCCGGGAAACTGGGCTCTTTTTTGTGGAAAACAGTGGGGATCAATGGTGGGAATCGGCGCTCGCGTGTCAGTGTGTCAAAGTTACAAATATTGAGAGCGAATGTCATCTACTTGTAAAGTATACACCTTCACAAAAGCGGCCATATGGAGGGGCCAGGGAGAAATCGCAATGAAAATATTAGGCTATGCCCAACTTTGGACATGCGAGCGGAGAGGGCACGTGTCGTATCTGGATAACTTACCCGATATCGACCCCGGTATCGACTCCGGTTAATAGCCGTGCTGCTTCGACGCACATGAGGTACCCGAGACACAAGGTCCTGCCTACACCCGATCCCTAGCCCCTTGATTTCCTTTGGGTCGAGCCGCGAGCCGGTTAGACCACCAATTCCGGCATTCTTTACCCGTACCTCTAGAAAATGAGTGCGGTAGACACCAACCCAGACTACAGTATCCCCATTCGATTTGCCAACCGCATTGGTGACGGCAGACCTACAGGATGAGCACCAGAGGCACACTCGATAGCATTGACATGCCTTCACACGAGTTCCTGGTGGTGACGTGACCGCATTTAAAGCGCAACACTTCGCCGAACGATAGAATGTAAAGGCTACTAACTGTACATGGGCTCATTCGCCCCGGTGACCACTCAATGCCCGACATCTTCTCACCGTCATCTCTTCAGCACCCGTGGAACGTGGCTCTCAATTATGAAGCGCAACCACTTATAAAGTGGGTGGAAGGGTGCTTTTGGAGGTAGCCACTGAGTCATTGTCATGCATCATCTCTCGTTGATTGCCTTGGCGTCCGTGTTTTTGACACAGGTGGGTGCACTTCCTTCGGTTTGCGCCCTCAGGGAGGCCCCTAGAGGCTGAACCGCCTCCCCAACAGGTCCTCGCTGCTTCAGTCCACCCCAGGAGCTTGGATCCCCCAGGCTGGAAGAGTATTATCTGCCTAGAGTGGGTTTAGCCTTGGAACTAGAAACAGTGGGCTGAGCGAATACTTTCTTCCCTCATAGAGATAATCGTGACTTTGGTCTCCCACTTTTCACCGGCGCCTTCTATACGGACTCGGCCATGACGATAGAAAAATGTGTCGCCTTCTGTGATAGTCGGCCTGTGCCATACCGTTATCTGGGTCTGACAGATGGCTTTCAGTGCTGTACGTCCACTGCAAAAGAGTTCGCATTCGCTTTGCTAACGTACCTAGCATGTGACAATTTCTTTGAGTATATTTTCGAGAGCGTCCCCGGCATGTGCAACACTCCGTGCAGCGGCAACCCGTCGGAGGTAGGTGGCTGTGGCGGCAAGGCAGATTGGCAACGGCTGGCCAGTCCCTATCAAAGAATCAATTCATCATTCGTCATCCCGACCCTGGTTCCATCTGTTGGTCAGTGGAACGGCCTTGGTTGTTACAAGTTAGTGCACATACACTCACCCTGATGGCAGCGCTGACTACTTTTCAGCGATTCAGTCAGTGCCCGTGCGCTTCAGGTCAGGGTTGATGCTGGGACAACTACAGTAAAATCCTGTGTCGCTGCCTGCCAGGCCCAGGGATTCTCGCTAGCCGGCTTAGAATTTGGCAGGGAATGCTGTACGTCTATATCTCGGGCTTTGGTTTCGATAATATCCACTGACGAATGCTAGGGTGTGGTTCCGAGCTTCAGCACGGTTCGAAGTTCTTTGGGAATTCTGATGGGATCCAAGACGGCAGGCTCCGGCAAACCCCAAATGCACCGTTCTGCAACATGGCTTGTCAAGGCGACCCCACCCAGTTATGCGGCGGACCGGCCCTGCTCAATCTATATAATTTTACGGGGTCGTATCCCACCGGAGCCTCTGTCGTGGCAGCTGTCGACGGGTGGACCTCACGAGGCTGCTATAGGTACGGCTCGACCTTTATCAACTTTGTCTGAATGAACGTTGATCGCTTTGGAAGCGACTTGGTATCCTCGCGTACGCTTGAGCGGCGTGTTGACGCAGGGAAAGTGACAGTGGAAACCTGTGTAGGCGCATGTCGGTCACAGTCGTTCACGATTGCTGGTCTCGAATACGCCCAGGAATGCTGTAGGTCTACCGATCTCCATTTTTGATGGGGTGGCTAGCGCTGACTGACGATTCGGTATTCGTGCATGGTTAGGGTGCGGTAACGAGATCAAGTCACCTGGCGTCCCCATTTCACAGAGTGCATGTAACCAAGGATGTATCGGGGATAGCACGGAAGTCTGCGGTGGGCCTAACGCATTACAGTTGTACTACTAGTGCGTTGCGTAATGTTGTTTACGTCTCTTGCTCCCATGGTCTTGTCCGTTGTGGGGGTTTTATTTATTTATTTGAATCCATTTCCGTACGCTTAGATGTAGCACTTCACACCGTTAGGTTAATTGTTGCTGTTATACAGTGTAATAAAAATATCAGGGAATTTATGACTGGGACGAAAGTGACGCTGTAGCCTTTCGGCAATTGCCATATTCGATTGCAAATGAGGGGTCATCGCCAGGGCAGCCATATGGCTCTAGCCAGCTCTAGCTCATGAGCTCGAAGTTAGCCGTGCTGCGGCGCAGCATCACAGGAATAGGTACCGTGACCCACAGCATGTGTCCACCGGTTACTAAAAAGCTCGCTTACCTCCAACATTCTTGATTGTTCAAACCACATAATGATCTCTTCGAGTTGTAACCCGAGTCCGGAATGAGATATTCTAGCGCTTGCCGCGACACGCTTTATGCCTTGAGCCCCTGAGGGACTGTATACGGGGTCCGTCTATCTTTTTTTGATGTCCAGGCTGCCCGAATTCCTGTTTCAGTCCCTACAGAACAGCACAGCTTGAGGCATCCGATACTCTGGTACTCAGACACGTGCTTGTTGTTGATGAGCTACGCAGCTTCCACATAACGGTTTTGGTATCCGTACCCCGGCTAACCTTCGTCCGTGCTTCTCGGTAGCAGCCAGTATCGCCCTATTAGTTCCTCAATCAGTAATGGGAGCCCGCTGCCGAGACCGACAAGCTGTGCGAGGCATCTCATGTGCACCCGTTTTGGACTCAAACACGGTCGGTTCAGGCATCAGGTCCGATCAGAGTTCTTCGCGCCCATTCAGATCGCTATGTTGTCGCTTCTAACCGTACGCAGCTCATCATGACCCGTCTCGCCCTCACGCGCTACTGCGATGATTATCACCAAAGTTCATGCCTGACTCTGTGCCGTCATGAATCCATCATTCAGGGAAATGACCATCAGCTTTCGACGGCATATTCCCAAAAACGGTGTCTAGCAAAAACGGACTAGATCCTGTGTGTAGACTTGTCTTGTCGATTCTGCCTTCAAGCCTCAGTTCCCGTCCAGACTTAACACACAAAGAATAATGAAATGAGGTGGTCACATACTATAAAACCAACCTATACTCACAAGGCCGCGACACCCATCTCACAATTCTGCGATGTCTATCCTAATCTTGACGATGCCCCCATCTGCGGCCCATCCGCGCAACTTCGAGCATCGCACGCTTCGTGCTCACGAGACCTATAAAGCAACAGGTCCGTCGTTCACACTCAAGGATACATCTTGGCTCAGAGGCCAGTCGATTATGCGCGGGACCCTCTCCTCTTCCCGTGGCACGTTCGACGTGGTTGCGAAGCTAGGGACCTCTACCAACACCGTCAAGGAGCTCAAGAAGGAGCTCTCTTTCTACCAGAAACTCCACCACTTGCAGGGAGATTGCATCCCCAAGTGCTTTGGATATTTCTTTAGCCCCTCCGAGTCCCAGTCCTTCGGCTGCTTGGTCCTCGAGTACAGCGGCAAGCCCATCCGCTCCATTTACGATACGCAATGCGATGTACCACTTTCCCTGAGGTGCGTTTTTTTCCACGCGATCCAGGGGTGAAATCACTCACAGCCTCGTCGTTTCAGGTCAGACATTACCAACGCAATTCAAAGAATTCACGACGCCGGTGTGGTTCACGGTGGGTTTGGAATATTTGGCGTCCTGGTCACGAACACGAAACCTTTCGTAATCAACTTCAAGAATGCCTCCGAGGAAGTGTGCGAAAGGAAACTGGACATTGTGAATGGCGCGATCGCCCCTGCACGAGAGCAGTTTGGCTGCGCAGAACTCTATCGACTCTGTGTCGACCTTCAGATGTGGAGACCTCGTAAGCTTCCGTTCACTATAAGTTGCCTTAGTTTGGTCAACTGATTGTCCGATGATCCTCGAATAGGTACCTTTACCTTCGATAACCAACGATTTCCTGTGGAAGACGTTTCTAGCCCAGCGGCCCTTACTAAAAGAATTTCGGGTGACTGTGAACCTGCAGAAAAATCCCGAACCGACGCGGTGCACGCTACCGTAAGACATCTTCTGGACTACTACAGAGACGAGTTCCCGGGCTTGGAAGGCCAGTACTCAGCCTTTTGTTATGGCGGATTATTGGAAGCTGAAGTATAGACTTTTTGCAGATTGGCATCAGAGGTGGTTGGCGGCTGGGTCACCACTCCCCGCGCCGATAAAAGCCGGAGAAAGTAACGATGGAGACGTGGCAAACGACCTCTGGAATCTACAGATTCCAATTCGCTGGGCAACGACAATCCAAGTATAGTTCGAACTCTCCGAGCCAATCACGACTTTTGCACCGTAGATTTTATGCCGTTAGTCCACAGAATTTTCGACGTGTTCGAACTCTTCCGGGTTATTTTCTATGTTTTCTATGTTTTCTTTTTTTGTAGGATATTTTTGGCAGATCAGTGTTGTACACAACTGAACCCATGGAACAAGGAAATAAAGCGGTATGATCTTTGTGCGACTCTGGCCTGGTTACTCCAGCCCGCCAGAGCGCTAGCACCTATTATGCAAAGGAACGGTCGGACGAGCATCTTAATCAAAGCGGTTTTTTTTTTGGAACCATAATCAAAGCATTGGCGCGTGTCTCAGTACAATTCCTGGGCCATTGTGTCCACGATATATGGTATTCTAAAAAATAAAAGATGGTCATACAAACCACTATCAGTCCTAGCTGATGGCGCCTGACTGTGAGCTGATTTGCAGCCTAGACCTTGCAAGCAGCCGGCTTTACGCTTGTGGAAGTACCGGAACCTCATCGACGCTTCACGGCGGGACCATCATTGTTCTCAACTCGGTCAGCGTTCTCAACTTCGTGCCCTGCTCGTGTTCGCTGGGTGTTTAATACATAAATAATGTCCATATTACCGCGAAGGTGATCCCTAAGTTAACCAGAGTGGCTTCGTAATGTTGCTTACTGAGTTGTCCGGTTATCCATAGAGATCCGTAGAGTTAGGGCGATGACAAACTACCAAGTAAGTCCACGACGACATACATTATATTCACAGGGAAATTTTCATCATACTGAAGCACAAATCGCGCAGCTCTGAAGCAGTTCCATGAGGGTCCCAATTATTCAGACACAGCAGCTTTCACGGCTGGACGGAAGTTATATAGCTGCGTTTTTTCGTTAAGCGTTTAACCGCACGCCGACAATCCAAAGAACCCTGAACGGCCTTCGTCTCTCATGTTATCTGCCAGGAGCATATCTGATGGAAAGTATTAATGCTTAAGTGTGCAACGTGGACCTTTTTCGGGCTCAACTGCGCTTGAAAGGCACTTCCTTCGATTTTTAACGGACAGGATCCGCCTGTCCTAATAAGCATTCGAGACAAGTACAAGCCCACGAAACCCGAAAGACGTAGTGAAAATTTTGACCAGATGAGACCTAATTTAGGAGGCCCACCACATTAGAACGATTCCCGGCGCCGAGGACTGTCGGAACTGGAACCATCTGACCATCATCTGAGGAGCAAAGATATCAATTGAATGTAGCCTAAACCAGTAATCTGGAATATTCTGTGAGATGGGCGATATCCACTGAAAAGAGAGGGAGTGCCTTCGCGGAGTGCGGGGCTAATGGCGGGGAGAGTCAGGCATCGATAGTGATAAATCCGCGAGAGAACTATTCTACCTCGCGCCTACTACAATAAACCGAATAGCCGAGTTCAAATTACAGCGAATAAGATGACAAGGCACTGGGGCGGTCCTCGCAGACACCTCGGTCGCTTGGAAGCTTCTTATAAACGGAGAACGATGTACTGGGGATTGTGAGGGTCGACTCGAAGAAGAGGATGTGATCACCGGCCAAGAGTCTAAAGCCCAGGAGCCCAATGCAGGCACTGGTCGAGGCCGGTGTGGTGCATTTACCTACCGGTGGACCACCATTTCCGCAAAATTGCGAGTTGTGAAGACCACTGGAACACAGAAGACTGTCCGGAACGCGGAAGACTGTCCGGCCCGGAGTAACTCAGGCTGTCGATGTGCCTTGTGCTATGGAGAGAAAGGTGGACTCTCGTTACATAGGCCAAATTATGTTTATCGGGCCGTGCTACGTACTACTAGTAGCACGCCTCAAATCGCCCTTCCATTCTCCCTTTCAAGTTAGTGGCCTATTATTATCGATGCGCCGCTCTTTTCTTCGTACTTACGAGAAATACTGACCCTCACAGCATGTTTGTACTTAATGACAACAGGGTTCGCCTTGACATCGCAGGTGCTAGGCTGAGCGCGTGAAGCCCGCCGCGCTCGGTAGCAATGGGCCAGGCGCACATTTGACGCGGTACGTGGACGTTATATGAACTAGCATACACGGCGAGTGTTCTGGAGCGGACAGTGGGCTGTTGGGTCTAGAAGACCAGAGCGTCAGCCCACCGTATGGCTCAGTGGTGACTCGGTTGGAAAGGTCAGAGCCAGTCTGCGGCGGACCGGATGTGTCAGCTCGTTGTTCGCCGTGTGTCGAATTCGGGTCGAGTCGAGTCAGAAATTTTGCATAAGTCGTGCGAGAGTCAGAGTTTTGGCAATCAGATAGTACCTACCCAATCGGGTAGCAACGATACTATATATGGGAAATCAACTTAGCCAGCTCAATTTTTGCGGGTGTTGCCGCAAGCCAGAACCCTGTCTGCTTTCCTCTGGGCTGGTCTTGTGACTAGGACTCTTTTTTTGTGACATACTTTCTCCATCTGCGATAGCGGTGACCATGTATGCGGCATTGTGTTCAAGCCCGGCCGGGACTTGCTCCCTGCTAGATTTTGCACCTGAACCCCTTCGCCTGTCTCTGCCACGTTGCCTTGTGCTGCCCGAAATCACACTTTGAACGCCCTTCCTTTTTACACTTGTTTTTCTTCCTTCTTGCCTAAAATTCGAGGCCGTTGAAACGTTGGCTTCCTAACTTGTTCGTGGCAATTGCAAATGGGTTCGGTATGGGGTCACAGCCTGCTACCGTCCCGCGCTTCAGTACCCCCCTAATATTCCTCCAGCCATAATTGCTTGTGGCATATGGACCACGGCCCCCTCCGCTGGCGCCATGGTCGACGCGAAAGAATTCGGACAATGTGTTCAGTACACTCACCGTGCGCGTTGGACCCAGTTCTCCCAACGAGAATCATTTCGACTCTATTTTTCTAGGAGATAGTGCGGAATAGTGGAGGAGAGTCGGGACGTTCGCATGTCATTGCTAGTTGTTGCAAATGTCTAACGTGAGTGTCACTTTTTACTGACATATTGTTAGAGGTTCTAACCATGGATATTACGCTTCCTCTTGGAGCTAAACGGCCATATGGCGGGGGACCCCTGCCAGAAATCTTAGTTCTCCACGACTACTCCCAATGACGGTTTCTTATGCTACCTGGGCGGAGAGGGGCCTAGACTCGTGGCAAGCGTGCTAGGTACTATATCGTGGTGACGTTGGTTAAATCAGCTTGATTCGACCCCATCATCTGCGAGGACTGGTTAGCTGAAGGGTGACAGTACTGCCGGACGCGCCTATATGTTGACTCAGATGCCGAAATTATGCCTGGTCTTCTCGTTTCTCTTTGGGCCAAGTCACTTTGACTATTAGGAATGAGTGCGGCGGAGACCAATCCAGGTTGATTTTCTGACAGCGTCTAGCAATGCTCCTGTAGACCTGGCTTTTCTGCCAGATCAGGCACCAGAGGCACACCTGATAGTATTGGCGTGCCTTTACACCGATCCCTGACTATGACATGACCACATTTAAAGCACAACATATTACTCTATAGAATGTAAGGGGTCAGTCACTGTACATGGACTTACTGACCCTGATGACCACTTAATGCCCGACAACTTCTCACCACCATCTCTCTGAACGTGTCTCAATTACGGAATGCGAATATTTATAAACAGTGTGGAGGGGATGCTTTTTGATCGGCCAAGACACCGCCATGCACCGTCTGTCATTCCTCGCCTTGGCGTCCGTATTTTCCATACAGGTAGGAGCACTACCTTCGGTTTGCGCCTTAGAGCCTGAACCTCTTGGTCTACAGGTACTTGCTGCTTCGGTGCATCCCAAGAGAAGTTTGGATCCGCCAGGGTGGACGAGTTTTATCTGCATGGAGTGAGTATTCCCTCAGGTACCAGAAACAATTTGCCGAGTGAATCCCTTCCTTCGTAGAGACAATCGTAATATTGGTCTCCCACTCCTCACAGGCGCCTATTATGCAGACCCCGTAAATATGACGATAGAAAACTGTGTTGCCTTCTGCGACAGCCAGCCGGTGTCATACCGGTTTATGGCACTAACAAACGGGTTTGAGTGCTGTACGTCCACTGAAAAGGGATGGTATTGGCTTTGCTAACGTACTTAGCTTGCGACAACTTCTTCGAGCATATTTTCGAGAACGTAGGCCCTACTTGCAACACACCGTGCCGCGGCAACCCATCGGAGGTGGGCGGCTGTGGTGGCTTTGATGATGGCCAGCCCAAGGCCAGTTCCTATCAAAGAATCAATTCAACCTTCATTATCCCGGCCATAGTCCCATCTGTTGGTCTGTGGAACGGCCTCGGTTGTTACAAGTCAGTGAGCGTACAAGTATATTGACAGCGGAGCTGATCATGTTTCAGTGATTCGGTCAGCGCACGTGCTCTTCAGGTAAGGGTCGGGGCCGGGAACACCACAGTGGGGTCCTGTGTCGCGGCCTGCCAGGCCCAGGGATTCTCACTTGCCGGCTTAGAATTCGGCAGGGAATGTTGTGCGTCTATTTCTCAGGCCCGGATTTCGGTGGTATCCACTGATGAATGTTAGGGTGTGGTTCACAGCTTCAGCACGGTTCAACGTTCTTTGGGAACTCTAATGGGATCCGATACGACAATTTCAGAAACTACCCGAACGAACCACACTGCAACATGGGCTGCCAAGGCGACCCTACCGAAGTATGTGGTGGGCCAGCTTTGCTCAATTTATACAATTTTACGGGGACATATCCCATCGGAGCCTCTGTCGTAGCAGCTGTCGACGGGTGGACCTCACGAGGTTGCTATAGGTACGGCTCGGCCTTTATCGACTTTGTCTGAATGTGCGTTGATCGTCTCGAAAGTGACTCGGTATCTTCTCGCGCGCTTGTGCGCAGTATTGACGTAGGGAGCGTGACAGTGGAATCGTGTGTGGCGGGATGTCAGTCACAATCGTTTACGATCGCTGGTCTTGAGTACGCCCAGGAATGCTGTAGGTCTTCTGATCTTCATTTGTGACTGATTAGCTAGCGCTGACTGACGACTGGTGTTTGCGCGTGGCTAGGGTGCGGCAACGAGATTAAGCCTCCTAGTGTCCCCATTCCACAGAGCGCATGTAACCAAGCGTGTATTGGGGACAATACGGAAGTCTGCGGTGGGCCTAACGCATTGCAGCTCTACTACTAGTGCGTTATGTGATATTGTTCACAATTTCTGCTTCCATGGCCTAGGCCAATTAGGCCAGCCGTTTCTGTTATACAGTACCATTATGTCTAATAAATTTCCATGGCCTGGGCTGTTCCGTGTCATATCAGTCTTGGAAAGAATGCGTTGCTAATACGGGTTATATACGCAAACTGCCGAAGCGGGGTGTAGAAATTTGATGGACAGGACAGGACACGGCGATTTGAAGTACTTCCAAAATGTCCTCGTTCGACCTGCTGACAGTGTCTGGCAGCAGTGGACCTGGATTAGGCCCCCAAGGCACGCTTGATATAGTCGCGCCTCTGCACAGTGCCTGACGGTGACGTGGCCGCACTTAATGCGCACCGGTTTGCTAAGTAAAACGAATGTAAGACTACTCACTACACATTGACATGCTTGCCAAGACCGTTCAATGGCCGTTCGATAGACATGGAACGTGTTCCGTAAATACCAAATGCAATCGTTTATAAAGAGCGCGGGGTAGTTGCATTTTGATGTGGCTATCGAGACTTTGCCATGCGTCGTCTATCACTCTTCGCCTTGGCGTCCGTGTTTGTGGGGCAGGTAAGTGAAACGCCTACGTCATATATTAAAACCTCTAGAGCCTGGGATTACGGGTCAACAGGTCTTCGCTGCTTCGGTGCAGCTGCATTCTAGGAGCTGGGTTCCCCCAGGGTGGGAGACTAATCTGTGCCTATTGTGAGTCTTACCCCCATGCACAAGATACATTTTGCTGAGTGAACCCTCATAGAGACTATGGTTCTTTTGGCGGCTGGACGCTGCTTACCGGCGCCCACTTTTCAGACTTTGCAGGTATGACGATAGAAAAATGTGTTGCCTTCTGCGATAGCCAGCACGTGTCATACCGTTTTATGGCCTTGACCAATGGCTTTGACTGCTGTACGCCCTCTGCGAAAGACATGGTATTGAGATGCTAAGTTGAATGACCTTACCTAGCATGCGGCAATTTCTTCGACAATTATTATGAGGATGTAGGTCTCTACAGGTGCAGCGACATGCCTTGCAGCGGCGACCCATCAGAGGTGGGCGGCTGTGGTGGTCTGTGGGCAGCCAGCATCTATCGGAGGATAAACTCGAACTTCATTATCCCGGCCCTGGTCCCATCTGTTGGTCTGTGGAACGGCCTTGGTTGTTACAAGTCAGTGAGTGTACACGTGTCTTGATGGCCGTGCTGACCATATTTCAGTGATTCGGTCAGCGCCCGTGCTCTCCAGGTCAGGGTCGAGGCTGGGAGTACCACAGTGGAATCCTGTGTCGCCGCTTGCCAGGCCCAGGGATTCCCGCTTGCCGGCTTAGAATTCGGCAGGGAATGTTGTGAGTCTATCTCTTAGGCTCGGATTTCGGTGGTGTCCACCGACGGATGTTAGGGTGCGGTTCACAGCTTCAGCACGGTTCAACATTTTTTGGGAACGATAACGGGATCCAACATGACAATTTCCGGCCAAACCCAAACGCATTGCACTGCAACATGGGTTGCCTTGGCAACCCCACCGAATTATGTGGCGGACCGGCTTTGCTCAATCTGTACAATTTTACGGGGACATATCCCATCGGAGCCTCTGTTGTGTCAGCTGTCGACGGATGGACCTCTCGAGGTTGCTACAGGTACGGCCCGGCTTTTACCGCCTTGTCACTTGTCAGAACGAACATTGACCGTCTCTAAAGCGACCAGGTATCCTCGCGCACGCTTGAGCACGGTGTCAATGCAGGGAACGTGACAGTGGAATCGTGTGTGGGCGCATGCAAGTCACAGTCGTTTACGATCGCCGGTCTTGAGTACGCCCAAGAATGCTGTGGGTTGCTCCATTTGTTACGGGGCGGCTAACGCTGACTGACGGTTGGTATTCACGCGTGACCAGGGTGCGGTAATGAGATCAGGTCGCCTGGTGCCCCCATTTCACAGAGCACATGTAACCAAGCATGTATTGGGGACGCGTCGGAAGTCTGTGGTGGGCCCAACGCATTGCAAGTCTATTATTAGGTCTGTTACGTAATAACATTACCATTTTCTTCACCGTGGTTTTTCGGTGACGGGGCCTTCTCCTGGGCCACCTTTTTTTCTCTTTGCTTCCGCTACAGGAGCCAGGACAACTTTCTCGCGTGTATACAGGAAGTTCAGAACCCTGCGGACACTGTGAAATTCAGACAAGGGACTCAGGTTTTTGTTTCGTGACCAGACATAAAGATGTGATTGCGGTACGCGCGTGAACACGTACGGTGAGGACCGACGCCTTTTCAGCGCTCCCACAGTGCGCTTTTGGATTCGGTTCTTCTGGACCGTATAAAGGTTACTGGACTCTTTGTATAGCGAGGAAACAGTGGTTGAGACTCTGGATGCCCCTATCTGACGCGAGTGTTGCACGCTTCCACGCAAGTTTCCACATGCACGTGAGTGTCACTTTTGATTGGCTGGTAGGGAACGTCCTGTGAGGACTGGTCAGCTGTATAATGACACTGCTGTTTGGGCGTCCACCCTGTGAGTATAGTAGATGTCGATTCAAGCGCGTAGATGTGACCACCAATCCCTAGATCAAGTCACTTTCGGACAAGTGATGACAGGTTTACCAAGTAAACGAAGTAATGCATTACGACGCTTGTTTAGAAGTTTGTCAATGCAAGATCGTCATCAACCTCATCCCACTGAGGTCTTAGGAGAGTAATCCTTTGCCAAGGCCTAGATTGGCAAGCTCCGTACTAGACCCAGGTGCTCGGACAATGCTTCGCTGAACTCTCCAACGTGGACTATCTTTCTATATCACCTATCGGCTTCTGGAATCAGGTGGGGGCCAGTCGGACGGCATTGGCGACGCAGATTGACTGGAACCCCTCAGCCTGTTCACCGCTGTGGGGTCGCTGCTCGTATCCAAGGAGGTGGAAGGGCACACCACTCATGCTCTCGACGGAGCCAACGGCGAGATGGTCGCCGAGGTGTTACTGGCCTTGCACCTGCTTCACTTAGAGCGCTAGCTGGTGAGGTCTGTTGAGCAGTTCGTCGCTCTTCGCAGGCTATCTGGTCACCCCATGACCATCGTCGACATGCGATAGGAGTTTGATAAACTCCGGTCCCTTCAAACCCAAAGAGTAGAGTAGAAAGATCTAGAAAGGTCCTGACAGGTTGCTCACTTCTCGGCCTGGACTTTCGAGATTGCACTGTCGCGACCTATTCACAGGACAATAGCTGCGTATGTACCAATACATACAATCGTCTGAATTCGACAGTGTACTTGTATTGGTTCTTGGACCCAGACTTCCTGTTGCGTAGTCCGCTAGCACGATTTTCCTGGCGCGGCGCCCTGTTACTTGATGGACGGCAGCGGAATGCAAGCAGGACAGGAGGCGCAGAATGCGGATAGATAAACACCTTAGTCGAAGCGACAGTCGCGCGGCGCTGGGGGTGTCGTTAATGCTTGCCATTGAGGTTAGGTCCTGTAGGATGAAACTGCAAAGTGATGCTCGTGTACGTACCATATCGTTATACCTACTGGATGCGCATGCACCCGAAAGGAAGCGGCTGTTTCCTCCCTTCAACATCAGGTGTAACGTTTCAGAATGACTAGCTTGCGCATGTATACTTGCGCGGTGTGAATGCTACCGCACCACGAGCCGAAAAGACTGTTGTGATTTAGTTTGTATTCTGCTGACTGGGACATGGTCACGGTAATTTTCGCGAAATCACGGACAAATGGTGACGATATGATTCAATTACAGCACACGCGGATACTTACCTCCAAACGATGCGTTCCAGGAGCTCGGATTAGTGGACTGTATTCTTCCTTCGTAGAGACAATCGTAACTCTACAGGCGTCTCACTGCTCACTGGTGCCTAATATGCGGATTCCGCGGATATGGCGATAGAAAATAGTGTAACTTTCTGCGATAGTCAGCCGGTGTCATACCGCCTTATCGCCCCGTCAGAGGTAATTTCTTCGAAAATTATTACGAGGACGTAAGCCGCGACAGATGCAGCTCATTGCCGTGCAGTGGCTACCCATCAGATCATCAGAGGTGGGCGGCGGTGGGCGACGGGGGCGGGGGCTGGGCGGGGCGGGGCAGGATCTATCGGATGATAGACTCGAACATAGTCATTCCGGCGGCCCTGGGATCTATTGGTCTATGGAACGGCCTTGGTGGTTACAAGCCAGCGGGCGTACACGTGGCCTGATGGCAGCGCTGATCACGTTTCAGTGATTCGACCAGCGCGCGTGCTCTTCGGGTCAGGAGTGGAGTCCTTTGACGCCGCCTGCAGAATTCGAGACGGAATGTTGTGCATCTATTTCTCAGGCTCGGATCCGATGGAAAACACTGATGAGAGTTAGGGTGTGGTTAACAGCTTGAGCCTGGTTCAACTTTCTTTGGAAACGATGGTGGGAATCCGACTTGTCAATTGCCGGCCATACTGTATCCAAACGCACCAAACGCACCGTAGTGCCACGTGGGTTGTCATGGCAACCCCGGCGAATTGTGTGGCAACCCTGCCTTGCTCAATTTGGACAATTCAACAACGACGTATCCCATTGGAGTCTCTGCCATGACAGCTGTCGACCAGTGGACTTCTCGGGGTTGCTAAAGGTAACTTATGACGGCTCAGCCTTCACCAACCTTGTCTGAATGAACATTGATCGTCCCGAAAGCTGCTCGGCGTCCTCGCGCTCGCGCACGCTTAATCGCCGTGTTGATGCGGGGAAGCTGACGGTGGAGTCGTGTGTGAGCAAATGCTGTTTCGAACATGCCCAGAGATGCTGTAAGTCTTCCAACCTCCATCTGTGATGGGACGGCTAGCGCCAACTGACGACTGGTGTTCGTGCGTGGCTGGTGGTAATGAAATCAAGCCGCCTGGCGTCCCCATTTCACAGAGTGCATGTAAGCAGGCTTGTATTGGGAACAATGTACAAGTCTGTGAGGACCCAAAGCCTTGCAGATCGTAATTATAAGTCAGGGTGTTTCACACAATAATAATGATTCGTAATTTCCGTTATCGTGATCCGTTCCGCTGACCTGACGATGACAAGCATGACACCACGCGCTCGTGAATATAAAGCTAGCCGCTCTTCAACAACAACGGCTACTTTTCTTCCTCAACACACGAATTATGACCGATCTCACTATTTTGCATTCTCCGAGCACTCTTTATCTTCCCTTGGCCAAGGAGACTGGTCTCCGTTATGCCTTCAACCGCCGGTCGACACTTCCATTCGTTTCTACCCCAACAGTCACGGTCCAAATGGTCGACACTGATCCCCCTCCCGTGTCCCCAGTCCGAGTACGAGACGAAAACCTCCTTTCTCCCCCTCCCCATACTTTCAGATCCAGGCCCAGGACTCGTAGACCATCTTCTGCACCTCCAGGACCCTCTCCGGAGAACAAAAGTTCTATTCATTCACCTGACTATTCATCTCTTCGTCCAAAATTACCGAAGTCCCTCCCCAGGCCCAGCAGGCGTAGCTCTACACCGACAGTTGTTCCCCCTCCGACGACTCTATGTGCGTATTCTCTTTGAATGGCTACGTGTGTAATAGCTAACTCTGCTCTCAGTCCGTCCAAAGCCGTTTTGGAGGAATACTTGCCGTTCAGCTGTCACTGAGACGTTTTACGCGTCTTCTCTGCATCCTATCCGCCGTTCAACATTCATTGCTGCCGGACTTCGCTTCGATAAACCCATTGCAGATCTGTCTGCACTAGGTGTCGAGTCGCGCATTGGGATCGTCGTTCTACTCCCCGACACACTCCCTTGATACTACTCTTTCTCTTTCGTCATGCTTCAGGAGGCCCCCTCGATTCCGAACCATATTCTTGAAGCCGGTTTACAGCCTATCAGTAGGCCCAACGTAAATTTTGCTCGTAGTGGACTTCCAGGTCTCATTCCCAGGACGACTGGGTGCCCAGATTTTCATACGCACGGCCCTTGGCGAAGACAAATCTATATCACGGATTTGGAAAACAAAGTACGTGAAGAGACGCTACTCCTTACACCCACGCCCACTCCTACTCCGACGAGCATCAACTGGTGGCCCTATCCTCCATGGGGTCAGTCGACTGTGTCGTCTACTCCGGGTGCGGCAACTCCTGTGACGTCATCGTCGTTGTCTGCTGCTGCTGTCGCTGCGGTTACTTCTTTGGGTGCTCCAGCGTCTACAATTTCGCTCTCATCAACGACGTCAAGCACCATTTCCAGTTCGGCTCTCCCCCCTACGAACACCTTGCCATCGAATTCGAGAGTTGATGCCGCCACAAGCTCTCATTTCAACATACTTTATCTTGTCCCTGTTTTCGTAGCTGTTGGTCTCGCGCTCGGTACCCTATTCGGTCTTCTGGGGTATCGGTGGTACTCCCGGCGTCTCGCGCGCAAGGGCAGTCCCAGCAATGGTCGCATACGAGGGCGCGCAGGTTCCTCCTTCGTTCCGGGCCCACCGTATATGCCTATGCTTGATGCAAGTCACGAGGCGGCGCGAGAGGCATCGCCCACTAGTGCCGGTAGTCCGAGTAAGTATAAGCGCCATGGTGCCCCTCGTGCAGCGAGATCATGGCTGTCAGCTGTCGCAAGGGCTGGGTCGCGCCGCGGCAGTACGCGTAGTAGTTCTATCCGTCCTTCGCAAGCGAGCACCAATCGCGCCGCTACGCCTTCCCGTTCACGTCCCCTGTCTGACGGTCCTACTCGCGCTCGCTCACGTGGGAGCACTTTCTCCCCTGGGTCACTGTCCGACGAGGAAAACGTGCCCTTCGAGACCATTCGCCATACATCCATCCGTCGTGGTATCCTCGAGCGCCTGCAACGTGGCATGTCGCGGGGTCCCTCACGACGCACCATGCAGACATATCTCAGTGCGCCCAGCGCGTATTCAGGAACACACACCGAGGACTCCCGCGCTCCGAGTGCCGTCCCTGACACAAACACCGACTGGATACCAGGCAGCGGTTTTCGGATCGTTGAAGAGGCCATCTCCAGTCCCCCTCCTTCTACGGCGGCACCCTCGATGATGGGCATCGGCTCTCCCTCTTCAGCCTCAGTCACAGGTCTCCCGGGGCAAACACCGAGCGCGTGGGACGACGGCGCGGCGATACGGCAGGCGGTCGATGCGCACCCAAGCGAGCGCTGGCTCGCGTGGACACGAAGCTGGGCTTCGAGTCCCCCGCAAGCTGGGACGCAAGACCGGTTCACCGCTGTCCCTGCCCGGTGGCACGCTGCCGCGCAGGAGAAGTGGGACGTCGGGGCAGCACTCCCGCGCAGCCCGCCGCAACTCACGTCGGGCACCCTGCAGTCGACGTTAACGTTCAGCCCGTCGGCGCCCGCGTTGCCGCGCGCCGCAACCACGACCACTACTGCCGGCCGACGTGCGCGTGCAGAGTCCCGGGCACGGCAGTCCCAGGCTCAGCCGCTGACGCGCGCAAGCCGACAGGTGGCAAAGCGCGGCGATTCGCGCGCGAGCAGCATCGCGTTGGGCGAGGGCCATGGCACACCGGCGATGCGGTACGCGGCGAGGCAGATGGCACTTGCGCGTGTTGAGGATATCCTCGCGCACAGTTACAGTTCACGCGATCTGGTGGCGGCGGCAGCGACGCTACCCAGCAGTCCGAATGCGTTTGGTGCCGCCGCTGTTCCGGCGTCGTCGACGGCTTTGGCTTCGACGGAGGAAGAGGAAAACGCTGGCTTGGCGGTGGGGATTGTACAGCGCTTGGCGGTCGCAGATGCAGCTGCTATTGCTACTACAAATCGTCGTCGGACGTGAGATTGACACTAGCAGGCGAGATGCTGTTTTTCAGCTTGATTTCTAGAGGATAATGGCGATTCTCTCGATTTTTCACTATTCACTATTTTTATGGCATCTTAGACGAAACTTTCTGCTGCTCATAAATTATAACTTTATTCAGTTACGGACGGAGTCTTGTATGAAAATAAATATAGCGCCGAAGGAGAGAAGCGTTGTCGATAAATGGAGAGATAGGGGTCGTGCGAAGCTCCTATTAGAGTCGGAGCGGAATGAAGCGCTTGATACGAAAAATGGTCTCGGAGTAAAACGATAAAAGCGAAAAATGTAAAGGGAACACTCTACGAAATGAGATCCCTGAGTGACCGCGAGCGTGCGCGGCGAATGGTCTTGAATCCGGATGCGTTCTTGAGTCAGTGACGCTCGGGTCGGCCGGGTCGAGCGTGCCGGAAATGCAACATAGTGTGTCCATCGTATCATTCGTATGACCGCAAAGTCGGAGAGGGCCACACAAACTGCAATAGTGATGGGAATGAAAGAGTGCCATTTGGATCTGCTACATTTTCTCGTAGTGAGGCTCATATACATGGAGACACTCGTACTATCAATACAGGAACAGCGACGCTGAGATACAAAAGCGTTCATGTACAAATCATGTAAATGCGGTTGTTATGAGCCAAATGAGTCAAAAGAGTCTAGTCATACTGATCAAAACTGTTACCAGCTCCGCCTAGTGTCCCCGCTGAGGTACCTACTCGCATGTATCCATCTCTTGAGTTGTATCGCTCATACCCACCCTTTGACTAGCCTGCTTTACCAATAAATAAGTTAATCGCATATGACCAATACCTACTTACTACATCATCTTCCAACTCTTGCATGCGCGCACCGGTTACGAACGAATTCAATCGGTTGACATCGACGAATCCAGAATAGACATGAATTGTCGCTCTCGGCACGTTCGTCAGCTTCTGCTTTCGCAGTGACTTCGCTTTATCCTCCTCATATGTTAGGAACACGTGGCACCATTCACGCCGGGCTAGAAATCCAGAAGGGAGAGATTTATAGATCTTCTCAAACCCAATAGCCTTTGCATTGTGTTTGGAGGCAACGGTCATCTGAATCGTAATGACAGACTTCTCAGTGAGGACAATGGCATCAAGATTGGGGAATGTTGGGGAAACAGGAACCAAACACTGTCGGCGTTCGTGTTCTTTCACATCCTTCAAATCATCGATATTATGAAAAAATTTCACGTTCTCCCCGCATGCTGGGATTTCGAGTGGAGGCCGACCATCCACAACAGAAGGACACGAAAGACAATCATGGGCTGAAGCGTAGCGTAACCACAGGAGGATGGAAGTCTCAAATATGTGACCTGCCAATGCGTTGAACCATGTGTACTCGCTGATCGATTCGTAGAAATTCTGCCGCATGGCATGATCGCCCCTGGCATAGGCATGTGAGACGAGTACAAGGAGGTGATCCGATGCAAATTTTGCGGTCACATCCTCTCTAGATTCAGGTGTTGGCCGTACGGCAAAGAGTGTGTGCGACATCAAAACCGCATCGAGAACATCGAATTGAGTGAAGTTCTTCGCGAACCTCTCTGCAGCGATAGTCACAGCCCGACGATGACCGATAACGTTGCTGGGGTCCCTCATCAACGCAATGCAAGTGCGTGCGGAGGGGCCCCAGAAATGGTAATTGTTGCTCAGATTTTCGGTATTGAGTTGGAGTGCTTTACTACGTACGAACTCAGCGTGAAAATAAAAAAAGGTGAAAATCATGTTGAACTTACCCGAGGGCTTTCAACTCATCTGAAGAGAACACATCCATCCAATAGATTATCGCATCTCGCTCCTTTTGCCACCTTGAATACCTAGTCTCTGATGGGGAGGTGGTTTGAACTATCCAGGCCCTTCTCGCCTTGGATGCGGCCATAAAGGCGTCACATGGCTTTTCAAAACCGGAGTAGGAATCAGCTAGGGCCCACGTTCCACGTGGTATAATTTCTCTTCGTCCGTAGGGAGAAATAGCTTCATACACCCTCACACCAGTATCTTGAAAGAGAACAAATTTTGTGCCCACTTGAAAAGCAACAGTCTTCTTCTCAATTAAGAGGCGTAACAGGAGATAATACAGGAAACAGGTTTTTCCTGGATTGGGAATTGAGTGACGATTGTTAGCGAAGAAGACGCCGTCGGTGAGAGGTGCGAACCAATTCCTGGTTGACCGGTGACGACCACGCCGCCGCTCCTTCCTGGACCTTCTTTGTACGACCCTAGATCACGGTAGGCATCTTTATACTCCTCGCGGACAAGAAGAACGACTTCTTCGTAGAGGAAGCAATCTAGCCGTGCAGAGATGATCTGCTCCTCTGTTAAATACTTGACGTCGCCACAGTCCGGCACAGGCTGCAGTATTTCATCGAGATTCTTCCCCCAAAATTTATAGTACAGGACGTAGGCATCTTCCAAAAGCCCCTGGCGTGCTTTAAAACTTCCGGAAACTGTGGAAGAGTATCAGAAACTTGCCACTGTGAAAGATTGGCCGATCGTTCCACAGGATTGTTACATTACACCATCGGGGTAGCGCGGCGGATAGGGGGGAAGGAAGGCCGGGTATTTGTTTACACAAAGGAGCAGACTCACGATGAATAAATGTCACGAAAATATGGATTCGGCCAGCGGGTGGTGGCTCCGGCCATATTTCACTTATCGTTTGCCTCGGAGATATCTCTTGGACACCATCGTCGTCTTGGTTGAACCGTAATAGGGCCTTCTCTGGGTAGTTAGGGTCCAGGTCGACCTAAGAAACATCAGAAGAGTTAGTCCGAGAGCAGAAATGTAACAACACCTAGTGGTTTCCTGACCTTAAAAAGAGCGAGGTTGTCACGATCGGAAGCCAAATCCCTGCACGCAGCTCTAAAGATCGCTCGTCTCAGTAGGTCGACCGTCGCGGGCTCGTCAATGGAAACATAGCGATGTTCTTGAGTCCCCTCAACCAGGTAGAACAGGTCAATCATCGCAGAGCAGGTTCAGCATTCCGGGTGACGTCAATTGGCCCATCTCCATCCGCCAACATTTCACGTGACATCACGTGACATACGACATCTGTTCGACAACAAAGCCAACACACGGATCTCACTATCCGAGCACTCTTTACCTGTCTCCGTTATGGCTTCAACAGCCGGTCGACACTTCCATCCGTTTTTCCCCCACAGTCACGGTCCAAATGGTCGATACTGATCCCCCTCCCTTGTCCTCAGTCAGAGTACGAAACGACAACCTCCTTTCTCCCCCTCCCCATACTTTCAGATCCCAGGACTTGTAGGCCATCTTCTGCACCTCCAGAACCCACTCCAGAGAACAAAAGTTTTATTCATTCACCCGACTATTCATCACCTCATCCAAAATTGCCAAAGTCTCTCCCAGGCCCAGCAGACGTAGCTCTACACCGACAGTTGTTCCCTCTCCGACGACTCTATGTGCGTATCTTCTTCCAATGACCACGTGTGTAGTAGCTAGCTCTGCTCCCAGTCCGTCCAAAGCCGTTTTGGGGGAATACTTATACTTGCCGTTCAGCTGTCACTGGGACATTTTACGCCTCATCTCTGCATCCTATGCGCCGTTCAACCTTCATTGCTGCCGGACTTTGCTTCGATAAACCCGTTGCAGATCTGTCTGCACTAGGTGTCGAGTCGCGCATTGGGATCGTCGTTCTGCTTCCCGACACTCTCCCTTGACACTACTCTTTCTCCTTCGCAATGCTTCAGGTGGCCCCATCGATTCCGAACCATATTCTTGAAGCTGGTTTGCAGCCCATCAGCAGGCCCAACGTAAATTTTGCTCGTAGTGGACTTCCAGGCCTCCTCACTTCCAGGTCGACCAGGTGTCCAGATTTTCATACCCATGGGCCTAGGCGGAGACAAATCCGTATTACGAATTTAGAAAACAAAGCACGCGAAGAGATGCCACCCCTTACGCCCACGCCCACTCCTACTCCGACGGGCATCAACTGGTGGCCCTATCCTCCATGGGCCAGTCGACTGTCGCCTACTCCTTCGGGTACGGCAATTCCTGTGGTGTCATCGTCGTTGTCTGCTGCTGCTGTCGCTGCGGTTACTTCTTTGGGTGCTCCAGCGTCTACAATTTCGCTCTCAGCAATGACATCAAGCGCTACGCCTACTGTGATTTCCATTTCGGCTCTCCCCCCTACGAACACCTTGCCATCGAATTCGAGAGTTGATGCCGCCACAAGCTTTCATTTCGACATACTTTATCTTGTCCCTATTTTCGTAGCTGTTGGTCTTGCGCTCTGTGTCCTATCCGGTCTTCTGAGGTATCGGTGGTGCTCCCGGCGTCTCGCGCGTAAGGGTATACACAGATCCAGGCGCGGATTCGTGCTTCGTTCCGGGCCCACCGTATGTGTCTATGCTTGATGCAAGTCACGAGGTCACGCGAGAGTCATCGCCCACTAGCGCCGGTAGTTCGAGCTAGTATACGCGCCATGGTGCCCCTTGTGCGGCGAGATCATAGCTGTCAGCTGTCGCAAGGGCTGGGTCGTGTCGCGGCAGTACGCGTAGTGTTCTATCCTTCCTTCGCAAACGAGCACCACCCGCCCCGCTACGCTTTCCCGTTCGCGTCCCCTACCCGTGCTCGCTCATGCGAGAGCGCTTTCTCCCCTGGGTCACTGTCAGATGAGGAAAACATGCCTTATGGGACCATTTGCCATACATCTATCTGTCGTGGTATCCTCGAGCGCCTGCAACCTGGCGTGTCACGAGGTCCCTCACGGCGCACCACGCAGACGTGTCTCAGTGTACCCAGCGCGTATTCAGGAACACACACCGAGGACTCCCGCGCTCCGAGCGCCGTTCCGACAGAAACAAACACCGACTGGATACCAGGCAGCGGCTTCCGGATCATCGAAGAGGCCATCTCCAGTCCCCCTCCTTCCACGGCGGCACCCTCGGTGATGGCCATCGGCTCTCCCTCGTCGGTCTCGGTCGCAGGTCTCCCGGGGCAAACACCGAGCGCGTGGGACGACGGTGCGGCGATACGCCAGGCGGTCGACGCGCATTCGAGCGAGCGCTGGCTCGCGTGGACACGGAGCTGGGCTTCGAGTCCCCCGCAAGCTGGCATGCAAGACCGGATCACGGCCATCCCCGCCCGGTGGCACGCTGCCGCACAGGAGAAGCGGGACGTCGGGGCAGCGCTCCCGCCGCAGCTCACGTCGGGCACCCTGCAGTCGACGTTGACATTCAGCTCGTCGGCGCCCGCGTTGCCGCGCGCCGCGACCACGACCACTATTGCCACCGCCGGCCGACGTGCGCGGCAGTCCCAGGCTCAGCCGCTGACGCGCGCAACCCGACAGGTGGAAAAGCGCGGCGATTCGCGCACGAGCAGCATCGCGTTGGGCGAGTGCCACGGCACACCGGCGATGCGGTACGCGGCGCGGCAGACGGCGCTTGCGCGTGTTGAGGATATCCTCGCGCACAGCTACAGCTCGCGCGATCTGGTGGCGGTGGTGGTGGCGGCGCTACCCAGCAGCCCGAATGCGTTTGGTGCTGCTGCTGTGCCGGCGTCGTCGACGGCTTTGGCTTCGACGGAGGAAGAGGAAAATCCTGGCTTGGTGGCGGGGATTGTGCAGCGCTTGGCGGTCGCGGATGCAACTGCTGCCGCTGCTGCTACAAACCGTCGTCGGACGTGAGATTGACACTAGCAGGCGAGATGCTGTTTTTTCAGCTCGATTCCTAGAGGATGATGGCGGTTCTCTCGATTTTTCACTATCCACTATTTTTATGGCACCTTTGACGGGGCTCTCTGCTGCTCATAAATTAAGATTTCATTCAGTTACGGTTGGAGTGAGTCTTGTGTTCAGGTCATGAAAACAATATAGCGCCGAAGCAGAGAAACAAAACAAACGCGAGATGTATGGAGACCGTGATTGGCACGCTGATGTTTCGTGTTGCCATCCTCAAAGTCAAGTGGAGTGTTGGCGAAAACTCGGTAGATTCAGGAAAGGGAGACATGTCATGTATGTGTACTATTCAACAAGGATATCAGTAAGTAAGTAGATCCGTGTCCCACTCCGGGGTCGTGGTTTCGGCGTGGAAAACCAGTCTTGCACATATATAGACGACCATAATCACGATCAGTAGTGTGCGGTCCTCCGCGAACTGAAGCGCCTCCGACGAGAACTTCCGCGCGTGCCTGCACGGCGGGTGCCGCGACAGCAGCGACAACACAGGATATCAGCGATGAAGTCGAAGATCGTCACAATAACCTTTCAAAACGGATGGTGATGATGATGATGATGAGATGCCATAATCTGTTTTATATGTGCTTACCGTGACAATCGCGCCGACGATGGCCTCGAGAACACCGGCAATTGCGGAGATGATTGAATTGATGCCACGGCCGATGGCGGAAACGACGGAACCCTAGAAAGTACGGAAGGACCACCAAAGGTCGGTCAGCAAAACGGTGCACGGTGCTAAGGACGTGCGAATGAACGCGTGCCATTGTGCGAACACTACGAAACTTTGCTGCGAGATGCCGAGTTGTGATGTTGTGCGGAAAGAAAAGAGCAGAGGTAGAAGGTGAATAATGATGCAATGATGCGCGACGAAAGTGTTTTATATTTCACATATGCCTTGGAGTGATATGACGTTTGCATGGTGGAGGTGGAGGGATGGTGGAGGGACTCAAGAAGCGAGGTGCCAGTGATACCGGTCACCGTATGACGTCATCCTTTTACGGTCGTGCACGCTGCGAGACTTGTGGAGCTAGGTCGTGTGACCACGCCGTGGTGCCTCAGGTCTAGCCAGCAGACCTTCTTGCCTAGAAGGCTTCTAGGCAAGCAATCCAAATTTTTAGGCTGTCGTGAACGGCTGTCTAGGGATGTGCAGAACGCTTGGGTGGCCTCAGACCGACGACAATACATGGTCGTAAATATACACATTTGATCCAGTGACTTTGCAGTAAGAAGATAAGAGCCATATAGGTGTTTCTACAATCAAAGTTTTATTTATCCAACACTACTTGGCGCGTTTGTAGACCTTTCTCCAAGAATGCGCGGAAGACAGTCTGGCAGAGTACCGCGTCGCCACTTGGGCTTTGCGCCTCCAGCACCGTGTCGGTCGGTGTGTCGATCCGCGCATATGACTCTACCTCGTACTCCACATACACAGAGTTGACGCCGACCTCCCGGAAGACCGCCTTGACCCGTGCCTCTGCCTCGGGCGTCCTTCCGCCTATAGTTCGCGTCCGAGATCGCCCGTTGCATGGGATTGGCAAGCGCGAGCACCGTAATGATGCACCACGAGCACTTGTTGTCCACAATGTCTACGCCGATCTTGACAATCTGCTCAGGCGTACCCGAAGTCGTGGATCTGGAGTTACTCCCCGAGCAGCATCAGGACATCTAATGCGATCTTGTAGTAGCCTGGATCTGACTCATTCCGTTTCTCAATAGGGTAACCGCAGAGGAGCAGCCCGAGAGCGACAGGGAGGTAGAATGAGTAGAGCCGACTTGTAGGTCGAGATTGTCCTGTGCCTGTGGGCTACCAGGGAGGTGTACGTGTTCGTTTCAAAGAGGTGATGAAGTCAGGAGAGAGATAGATCACACCTGGCGAGAGAACTTAGATAGATCTACACTGTCTTCTAGAGCGGTGATGAGGTCAAGGAGTCGCCCCATTTCCGTTTGATACGAGACCTGAACAAGTAGGTTAAGGACTTGGCGAGAGTCGGGGGACAACGTGACACACCTCTTGCCTAAGCTCAATGGCGTCCGTGTAAATTTACTCCTTGTGAAAGTGTTTGCGGAGGACTTGGAAGATTGCCACTTCCAAATTGAGCACATCGCTAATGGCCATTAAGCCGACACCATCTAGGCGATACCGGCAAGGCTGGCCACAGTGGGTGATGCTCGAGTCCATAATGCCATCGGCAGCGAGAGAGTAAATGTGCATCTTGAATCGGTTGTCGTCAACGGCGCGTCATGCTAGCACAGAGGAAGAGAAACAGACCCATTCAGCAGACCAGCCGAGATCCGTGGCCTTCAAGTATTCCTCCTCGTTGAGCTCACGAGCCTTGAGGATGGTGACGGAGTTGACGATGCTCAAGCCTCGGTTGAGCTTTCCGCAGGGTACATTGTAGTCCATGCTCTGTCGGGTGGTAAGACTGTCGTGCAAGGGGAAGAACTCGAAAACGGACGTGCCCATAGTACTCAATGACCTCCTCAGGCATATTGTGTTTGCGAAAATCATCAGGGAGGTCATCGTCAACGATGGTGTGCAAACTTGAAGCGTTTGCGGGCGGCGTCCTTCTCGTCCTTGAGGGTAGATAGAAGAAAAGGTGTGGGAGAAGGTGCCGGGGACGTTGTAATGGGAGGCAAGTTGAAGAGTCGAATGAAGTAGGAGTGGGAATGTGGCAAGCGGCCGATTGATATAAGACCAGGCAATTCAAACGATTTAGTGGCGCAAATGGAGAAACTTTTTGGTTCAGAACTGACGTGGTTCTTACCTCTTCTCGTCTCAATGAACATGGTGGGGCCTCCCTGCTCCCGTTTGTTCGGTCTTTTTCCAGGTCTGTGGTATCTGGCACATCAAAGGGCTTGCGGAAATGTTAAGGCTTTTATATAGGGAAGAGGAGTCGTCCAGCGAGATCGATGTTTGACGGCTCACTCGAGCTCATTTGTGCGCCAGGTAAACTGCGATAGTTGCAGGATCGGAAATGTGAGCCAGCCAAAAGTTTTAACATAAAGCTGCTCGAGAACAGGAACGTCGAATCTGGCGGCGACGGCCCCCAGGAACTCAGCAGCATAGTCGAACCGAAATTTGGCGATGGGAGGGAGGGCGGTACAATCAGGGGAGGTGCGAAGAGATGGATCTCATGAACCTGAGCTGGTCATTGTGCAACCCAGTGACCAGCGAGACAAGGTCCCACGCGACTTGACATAAGTGAAGACAAAATAACCAGCCTGAGGGGGGCGGATCCACCCAAAAACGCGGGAATGTCGTAGGAACACCATCCGTTCTTCCCTCCTTCCATCTCCCACCCTTCGCTCCCCCATGTATTTACCACACCAACATGGGTTTTCGTTTTCAGTACCAAGTTTGTGTCGTACCCTCGTACCGTCACGTTCGCATAGTCGCAGGCATAATATCGCGGGTTTCAGCCTCGCTGGTGTTTTGAATTAATTTCAACTAAAAAGGCAATGCGCGGGTTAAGTGGCACTTCCGAGGAACGCGACCAGTCAAGCTAGTCAAGGCCGAGCGGCGAGAGCAGGGGGGAAGGCCATCGTCCTAAGCAGTAGCAAGCCCAAGAATGCAGGAGACGAATGGCAAGAGTTCAAAAAGGGTATATTCGTTTTCACTTACGGTACCTCCTACTGAATGGGCTGTAGGGTCACACACATACCCGATCTCTTTTGCCGCTCCTTCCTACCCTACATGCATCCACCATTTCTTGCGACCACGACCCGGTCACGTGGCACCTAAGGGCGAATGTTCATCAATGTTCATCGAGTATTTACCCCCAAGCCTCTGCATTGCACAAGATCATTCTTGTTGCATCACTAAGGGAAGACCTTAGGGATGATTCTGAAGGCTTCACTATTGAGCGGATTTGGGAGGACCAGATGCAGTACACGCTCTCCGTCTCGGTGTGTTCCTCCGACGGCCGTTACTTAATCTCAGAGTGTCCGCGTGCTGGTCGCTCCTCTGGAAGGCATTCTACCTGCGCAGTACGTGTCATTGCCTCTGTCCTTTCCGCTGCCAAGTCTCACTGCATACACTCCTCTAGTCACATCGACGTTGCGCCGAGTTTCGAGTCTGCAACAACCCATCCTGTCCATGAATACAGTAACGCCCTCGGACCTGCATCTATACAGTACCTACAACTGGCCAACCCACAAATGTCATCGGCATGGTCCACTCATCCACCTCTGCACGTCAATGTAAAGGACTCGCATCCAACCAAAACGATGCTGAATAGTTTGGCACGCTGCAGGCGATGCTACATCCTGAGCTGCTGTGCATACCGCACATTCGTAACATGGGATGACACAAACCTGCCCGAGTATGTCGCGCCGCCGCGCGCGGCACTACCATGCGTCATCTCTCCTTCCGCGACATTACCTAGTGACGCACGATCCTTTCCTCACGCATCGATGCCCCGCCCCACCCTGCACCGACATGTTTGCTAGCTTGCATAGGCCATCTCGAGCTGGAACTGCTGGGCTAGCATGTTTGCGGGCCATGCAGACCTTCATCCCGCACGGCTCTTTCCTGAACCGTTTACAGCAGACGGCCGTATTTCGTTATAGTTACGGTTAACCTTCGGATCGTTATACAGATTGTTAATGAAGAGTCTTGTCACAAATTCTGTAGTATCAAATTCTGTCGAATACCCAACAGGCTTGCCATGATTCGGTCTCTGCCTCACCCAGCCCCCGATACAGCCCCTTCGCCACGACTCTCCCTTTTAGCCTCCTCCCCACAAAGCGCTCATCACAACTCATTTTCGGCTGTCCCACAACCCCTGGTCCCCATGCATCTCGCCACTGGCCACCTTCTCGCGGCTAACCCCTCCCCACCAGTCTCCCCGTACCGTCCATCTGGCTCTGCGCTGGGTTCCTCGTGTCTACATGCGTGCGATTCAACGACGAGAATCTGTTCTCCAGATCCCCGATCCCGATGGATTATGCAGATGAGGACAAACCGCTTACTGTCCGCTCTTCGTAGGCACTCAGCATCCGGCAGTTGTGGCTGCATGCCCACGTTCCTGTCAGGTCCCTCATGATGGGCGACTATGGTGGCCCGTTCAACTTGGCCCACTTCGTGCGCCTCAGCAACATCCTAGACACAGATGGCAAGGAGACTCGGATGAACCTCGTCGGCAAGATACAGGCACAATACTCGTGCTGATGGGTTTAGAGGGCGAGGAAGACCTGTTTTTGAAAGGGTTAGCTGAGGATAGTGGAGACAGTGCCGACATTCGCGGCAATGAAACAGAGATCAATGTATCTGGCTCGTAATATTAGATATTGCTTTTGTTTCAATACTATAGTTGTTCTGACATATAGGCTACAGCTTGTAGGCGGTGATAATCCTAAGCCCTCAGGGATGATGCACAATGTATGATGTATGGTGATCCGTGGCGGGTATGACACCATCGCCTCTGGTCCTTTGATTGTTGTGGAATGGAGGAAATTAACATGCACTTGGATCACCGAACAATAAAATGCTGTGTCCGTGTGAGTGAGACGATTTAATGTGAATGGATTGAACCGGGCCGGACGGGGGCAGCGGTTTGACGCCGCTGTCCGACTCGTACCATCGATGCGATCAAATCGATCAACACCTCTTGCTTTCTCAAACCCTGTCGTTCCAATGGCCACCCAACAAACCCCTCGTCGACTTCCAAATGTCACGTTCCGAGTCCTTATCATAGGAAGGGCAAACGCGGGAAAGACATCCATCCTACAAAGAATCTGTGAAACCACGGAGAGCCCTATTATTTACCGGGGATACGAGGAGGTACATGGTCCAACCTTTTTGTCTGCGAGTCTGATCTCACTGTATACTAGGTTAAACTTGACCCGTCCGTGGAAGTGAGCGACAATAGTACTTCTCTCTGGTTGCCGCTAAACGTTGGGCCAGCGGGGCGAGCACACGATTGATGACGAGCTCGTATTCTCGAATCATCGTGGTTACATTTTTCACGACTCGCGTGGAATCGAGTCAGGTAGCATAGAAGAACTCGAGATTTTGCAGGAATTCATTCGACGCAAGTGTGGAGAACGGCGATTGCGAGATAGATTGCATGCAATATGGTTTGAGCTCTCAAGCGTTCACGGTTACGACTACTTACCGGGGGTCATATGTTGAGGTATTGTGTCCCAATGGACAACCAACGACCAGGGCTGGATCTGAAATTTTTCAAGGGCATCTGCCCTGACCAGAATGGTGCGTCGTTACAAACATTCATGACTGTATTTAATGCATCGCTTCGAAGTTCCCGTCATCGCCGTATTCACCAAACACGACCAGTTCCTGCGCAATGCGCGAATGCATTTGCTGGATTACCCAGATGAATACCCAAAGGATGCCAAAGTATCTGAAGTGGCGGAGAAACTATTTCAAGAGCACTACCTACGTCCTCTTGGTGGTGATGTTCGATTTGTGCGATTAGGAAGTAGGTTCAGGGTCTAATTCCGGTTCTATGCTGATATTCTCCGGCAGAAATGCACATGCAAAATATGCGCTGCGATGATCTTATCGTGGAGACAGCTACAGCATTGAATGAGGATATCGTCGCATTGATGCTTTTAGCTGTGCAGAGGGGTAATGTGGAGTTGAGTGTTAGGGCAGCTCTAAAGCGGTGAGTGCACCAGTTGAAGGGGCGAAGCGACCGACGGTCTTAATAGACACTGCAGTGCCTATTCCCATGCTGGGTTCGAGGTTAAACGTGTAATTCGGGAATGTCTCATTCCATTTCCATACATCTGGGCAAGTTTCATAAAGTCTTAATTTGTGGTACAAGCCTCATGATGCTTGGCGTCGCTCAATTTCTAGTTCGTGAGTACCAGCTCTTACTCACGCTCCCCAGATCAACTGACTGGTGCCCTTCTCTCTAGTATGTGAGTGGTTGCGGTGGCTCGCTGCGTTTCAAGCCTGCTGACGACGGCTGTCCTCGGCTCTCCAGTCCGTGAGTGGCTGCGGTGGCTCGCTGCGTTTCAAGCCTGCTGACGACGGCTGTCCTCGGCTCTCCAGTCCGTGAGTGGCTGCGGTGGCTCGCTGCGTTTCAAGCCTGCTGACGACGGCTGTCCTCGGCTCTCCAGTCCGTGAGTGGCTGCGGTGGCTCGCTGCGTTTCAAGCCTGCTGACGACGGCTGTCCTCGGCTCTCCAGGAAGTGAGTGGCTGCGGTGGCTCGCTGCGTTTCAAGCCTGCTGACGACGGCTGTCCTCGGCTCTCCAGGAAGTGAGTGGCTGCGGTGGCTCGCTGCGTTTCAAGCCTGCTGACGACGGCTCTCCTCGGCTCTCCAGGAAGTGAGTGGCTGCGGTGGCTCGCTGCGTTTCAAGCCTGCTGACGACGGCTGTCCTCGGCTCTCCAGTCCGTGAGTGGCTGCGGTGGCTCGCTGCGTTTCAAGCCTGCTGACGACGGCTGTCCTCGGCTCTCCAGTCCGTGAGTGGCTGCGGTGGCTCGCTGCGTTTCAAGCCTGCTGACGACGGCTGTCCTCGGCTGTCCAGGAAGTGAGTGGCTGCGGTGGCTCGCTGCGTTTCAAGCCTGCTGACGACGGCTGTCCTCGGCTCTCCAGTCCGTGAGTGGCTGCGGTGGCTCGCTGCGTTTCAAGCCTGCTGACGACGGCTGTCCTCGGCTCTCCAGGAAGTGAGTGGCTGCGGTGGCTCGCTGCGTTTCAAGCCTGCTGACGACGGCTCTCCTCGGCTCTCCAGTTTGTGAGTGGCTGCGGTGGCTCGCTGCGTTTCAAGCCTGCTGACGACGGCTGTCCTCGGCTCTCCAGTATGTGAGTGGCTGCGGTGGCTCGCTGCGTTTCAAGCCTGCTGACGACGGCTCTCCTCGGCTCTCCAGAGAGTGAGTGGCTGCGGTGGCTCGCTGCGTTTCAAGCCTGCTGACGACGGCTCTCCTCGGCTCTCCAGTTTGTGAGTGGCTGCGGTGGCTCGCTGCGTTTCAAGCCTGCTGACGACGGCTCTCCTCGGCTCTCCAGTTTGTGAGTGGCTGCGGTGGCTCGCTGCGTTTCAAGCCTGCTGACGACGGCTGTCCTCGGCTGTCCAGGAAGTGAGTGGCTGCGGTGGCTCGCTGCGTTTCAAGCCTGCTGACGACGGCTGTCCTCGGCTCTCCAGTCCGTGAGTGGCTGCGGTGGCTCGCTGCGTTTCAAGCCTGCTGACGACGGCTCTCCTCGGCTCTCCAGTTTGTGAGTGGCTGCGGTGGCTCGCTGCGTTTCAAGCCTGCTGACGACGGCTGTCCTCGGCTCTCCAGTTTGTGAGTGGCTGCGGTGGCTCGCTGCATTTCAAGCCTGCTGACGACGGCTGTCCAGGAAGTGAGTGGCTGCGGTGGCTCGCTGCGTTTCAAGCCTGCTGACGACGGCTGTCCTCGGCTCTCCAGGAAGTGAGTGGCTGCGGTGGCTCGCTGCGTTTCAAGCCTGCTGACGACGGCTGTCCTCGGCTCTCCAGTCCGTGAGTGGCTGCGGTGGCTCGCTGCGTTTCAAGCCTGCTGACGACGGCTCTCCTCGGCTCTCCAGTCCGTGAGTGGCTGCGGTGGCTCGCTGCGTTTCAAGCCTGCTGACGACGGCTCTCCTCGGCTCTCCAGGAAGTGAGTGGCTGCGGTGGCTCGCTGCGTTTCAAGCCTGCTGACGACGGCTGTCCTCGGCTCTCCAGTATGTGAGTGGCTGCGGTGGCTCGCTGCGTTTCAAGCCTGCTGACGACGGCTCTCCTCGGCTCTCCAGTTTGTGAGTGGCTGCGGTGGCTCGCTGCGTTTCAAGCCTGCTGACGACGGCTGTCCTCGGCTCTCCAGTCCGTGAGTGGCTGCGGTGGCTCGCTGCGTTTCAAGCCTGCTGACGACGGCTCTCCTCGGCTCTCCAGTCCGTGAGTGGCTGCGGTGGCTCGCTGCGTTTCAAGCCTGCTGACGACGGCTCTCCTCGGCTCTCCAGTCCGTGAGTGGCTGCGGTGGCTCGCTGCGTTTCAAGCCTGCTGACGACGGCTGTCCTCGGCTGTCCAGTTTGTGAGTGGCTGCGGTGGCTCGCTGCGTTTCAAGCCTGCTGACGATGGCTGTCCTCGACTTTCCAGTCTGTCAGTGACTGCCTGCCGTGCTTCGTTTTATGCCTGCTGATGACCCCTGTCCTTATCTCTTCATTTATCATACTCACATACTCATCCCTGGTTTACTAGAACGTGCGTGCATGTTCACCTTTCAAGCCTGCTAACGATCCCCATCTTCGGTTTTCCAGTTTGTAAGTGCTCTCCGTATGTTCACTTACTGTAAGCAGAAATCTCATAAGGCGATGCAGATTAGGTCACTGCCATCCATCACCGGTCTCAGCGGCCATCATTTGATTCTTGGTATTTCTCTTTATCATTTTTAGAGTGTATCTGACCATTGTGAAAGCTGTTGTCCTTATCTTAAAGCATGCCACTTTCTTACGCCCCTCGATTAAGTCAGCTAAATTAGCTCTCACCCGTGCGGAGCTGGATTATCGGGAGGCAAATATTGACTTGAAAATTCAAGAATACCTTATGGCCTCTTCTCAAGAGAACAATGTCGAGCTCTTTGCGAGCTTTATTATGGCTACTGATATTGGTTCGTTTGGTGTTGCATCCGTTAGGATAATGCCTCATCAAGTTCTTAGTGCCGTCTCTGTGCTAGGTGTCAAAAACACACGTGCATTGAAAGGATCGTTAATCTCAATGGTTTTAGAGACAGGTATTTCCGCGCAGGTCGATTTTATTGCTGAAGCTGAGGAACACCACAAGGGAGGACGAGTAGATCCTATGTGGAGTGGTGCAGAAGTTGCGTAGTCGAGGAATGTGTCAGGATGATATGTGCGATATACTTGATCTTTGTGCATGTGCATTGTTGTCGTTAGCTTCACCAAACTGGCATCCGTTCATGAGAGGAGGGGTGCGTTACTGTAACTGTACTATATACGACCAACAAAAATTCGATTCTCTCGAACTGAGGACTATCCTCACCACTTGCCACAATCTTGGAAGGACTGTCGGGATACTCTTCCACTTCCTATTTCCTTCCCCCACTGTACAGTACATACCAGCCACGCAATAAGAGTCAGTTCTTAGCCACCTTAGATAGTACGCACTGCGGTGCAGATTTTTATTACAATATCATCGAGGGGTGTGGGATAACTGACAAGTGACTTCCGCTCGGATTGGCATCTGTCTAAGTAAAGGACGGCCCTCCAGTGCTATTTAAATAAATGCGTTGGCTCCTCTGCAGAGCCACCTTAGGACGCCATCCTTTTACAGGACTATGTCGAGTCGTGTTCGTTGTATCTCGCGTCTCGTGTCCTGACAACGTGGGGCATTGCGAAACCATCACCATCGGTTTCAAGTTGAAGCTATGTCGTGTGAGCACGCGGACCTGTGATGCTTCAGTTTGGTCTCGAGGTCTAGCTAACAAACCTTCACTAGCGGGAAGCAATCCAAATTTTCGGGCCTTCCTTCGGAATCATCACGGACTCGGAAATGCAAATAATACCGTCGAGGGATAGATAATCTACATCTAAAAGCATAATCAAATTGTACAAATTGCAGCAAAAGTAAATTCAGTCGAGTCGACAATCAACGAAAACAAAATCGACTAAAAAAGCATCATAAAACCAAAAAAGAAAAAAAAGGCTCAAAAACCAACGTAGCTCAAGCTCCACATCTCCCCTCTCACGCCGAGCCCGCCCGCCTCGGCACCGACGACGCGCGCCCCAAGCCGCACGAGCACGCTGACGGCGTCGCGCATCGCGAGCTTCTCGCGCGCGCTGAGCGGCCGCACGACGCGCAAATCGACGCCCTGGAATGCAGGCGTGTACGGCACACATGCGCGGCGCGCGCCCAGCGCCAGGAACACCGGCGGCGGGGGGCGCTGTTGCAGCAGCAGCGACTGCGCGGACGAGCGCGTGGACGACGACGGGGACACCGGTTCATTGCGATGCCGTCGCGGCGATGCAGGGACGACACCCCCGCCACTTGCGCGCGTATGGTCCAGCTTATATGCGGGGTATCCCGGCAGCCAGAACTGCACTGGCGGTAGCGGCGGCGCGGGGGGCACGACGGCCGTCTCGGAGGGATTGCCGCCGTCCTCGTGGTCGCCTGCGTCGGACGCCATGGTAGACGTCGGGATGAGCGGGCGATGGCCGTGGCCATAGGGTGGGCCGCGGGGCATGATAGGTGTGGGCTCGGGGGATGCGGGACGCGAGGAGCCGGTCGACACGGATGCGGCGCCGCCCGCGAGACGGAATGGCGCCCAGGAGCGCTTAGCCTTGGGCTTGGGCGCGGGCGCGGGCGTCGGTTTTGGTGCAGACGAAGGTGCAGGAACGGGCAGTGGCGGGATGTCGTGCCGCGAGCGCGAGCCACGGCGTCGCTCAGACGCCTGTGAAGGCGTCGGAGAAGTCAGCCCCGACGAGGGCCGGTGTGGTTTGTGTCCTGACTTGCGGTGGTTGCCGTGACGCTTCTCACGATCGCGATTTCGAGCGGGAGATGGAGAGCGCGACCGCACGACGGACGCGCCAGGGGTGGTGAGCCCACCAGATGAAGCGGAGAGGTTAGACGAGATGGCAAAGTCGTCGAGAGAGGGCGAAGCATCGCGACGACGGCGCTGGCGCGAATGAGATCGCCGACGGTGCTTCGACTCGGTCACGCGCGGCGGATCTGGCGGTGCTTTGGAGGGAATCGAGAGTTTGGGTGGCCTGGAAGATGACTGAGGCTTCGAAGATCGATCAGCAGATTTTGTGGCGTCTTTCTTTGCTAAAGTTGGCAAGGGTCGATTGTCTACGTGTGTCATGCGACGTGGGTCGTTCGCATAGAAGTCGGCATAGCTGTCATATTCTCTCTCTAGCTTTGGTAGGGGTTGGTTGTTGGGGAGGGGCTTGACATGCAATAATGGTGTTCTCCGTCGCCTCGGGTCTTTTGCATAAAAGTCGGCATAGGAATCGTGCTGAACCGTAGTGTCAGGAGGATAGTCCTGGGGCGTGATCGTGTTATTGCTATTACTCTGTTGCGATTCGGGACGGATTTGCTCGGCATGAGGGGGCAGCTCTGGTGGAGGGTCGGGGTGGATGTTGGAATAGGCATAGGTGAGAAGGCCCTCCTCGGAGAAGATTGACGGATGAAGGACTGGAAGGGGGACTGGCACAGGAAGGGGGGAAGGCTCGGGGCTAAGTTCAGCATTAGACTGCGCGAGAGGTGGGTCAGGAACCGCTGGTTCCTCAGGCTGAACTTGGGGATCTGGTGCTATTGCTGGCGGCGGCGTCGGCACTGGCTCCGGCTTTGGCTCCATGGCTGGTTCACGCTCCGCCTTTTGCGAGGGCTCAGAGCGCCGCTTGCCCGTACGTTTCGACGAAGCGACGGAAGCGGCCGACGTGGCGCGAATCGGTCCAGTTTGCTCGACCTCTATCGTCTGGGAGGTGCCTCGTACGGACGACGGACCCGGTGACTTCTGGATGACTTTGGTATCCTTCAGTAACTGCTCTTCGACCGCCTCTTCCTCTTCTTCCTCTTCTTCTGCGACCCACTCCTCACCTTCATCCCGGGCGACTTCCTTCAAGAGTTCGTTCAACACGCTCGCGGAGAGCCGGAACACAGCATCCAGGCGTCCATCGACGAGCCACTTGCCGAATACCTCCCGCGCCCACACCATTTCGCGCTCGACTTCCTCGCGCTCTTCGAGTCTCTCCCTATCCCTCTCGAGTTTCTCTTTCAGTTTCTCCAGGTCCTCCTCATTCTCGTTAGCGCTCCAGTCCTCGGCAAGGTTGTCGTCGTCAGCGCCATCCAACGCAACTCTAACCTCGAATACACCCTCCCGCACGAGGAGGCGGCCCACACGGCCCAGTTTGAGGTACTCCGCCTGTGCCCAGTCCCGTATGTCTTGGTCGTCCGAATCGAGTAACAGGGCGAGACGTCGTGCGCGCCTCTCACCCATTGGGACTTCGGGGAGTAAATGAGGGGGAACATTTGGGCGCTCGGACAATCCAGAAGGAATAGTGAAAGGGTCATCCTGGTCTAGAGTCGTTGATCTTTCGAGGGCATCAGGGCAGGAAATCCGGGAGAGACGGTAGGCAGCGAGAAAGGCGGAATAAGGTTCGAGTCGGAGGGCTGGAAGCACGTCCGTTCGGCCATGGACCTGGTGCGGTGGTCGGTCTGTTGTGTGTGGGGGAAAGTATCAGCGATCGAGATGACGATAGGTAGAGATGGGAGTCCTACGGCAGTGCTCGCAAATTTGAGGAGGGTCAAAGTGTATCCCTGAATGCGGAGGGTGGGTCGCAACGGAAGGCGCTTGTAGCTGTCTCGAACTGGAAGCAATCGTACGGCGACTAGACGTCTCAATACGAGAAGAACGGCTGGGTGACGAAGAGACGACAGAGGATGATGTCACCGAAGACTGGGTGACCGACGATTCGCTACTGTAGGTGAACTCGCTGCCACCGACAGTGGCGACTCTCCATCGATCGATATCGCTGTACGAGATGCCAGATTTGCTTCCGGGGCTGCGTAAAGCGTATGGGACAACGACACCATCATGTCGAGAAGAAGAGACGGGTGTGCGGGTAGGGGTGATGCTGCGTTTCCTCCTCGGCGGGGATGGGGACCGTTTCCTGTCGCTAATCCGAGGATATTTTCTCCGAGGGCGAGATGATTTGAATAAGCCAACGCCAAAGATAGTGCTGATGTCCGACTCGCTGCTGTAGCTGGACAAGCTACTGAAAGAAGATAGGGACATGGCGTGCAAAGGACGCACGTTGTGGACTGTGAAATTTGAGTTGAGGTCAGCGACTGATCAGACGCGCAAAGGAACGGCGAGGATAAAGGCGTGCGAGTGGCGTGCGACCCGAGGACAAGTGAAAGCGAAAGCGAGTGACCATGAAAAACCTCCGTCGACCTCAGTGGGTCTGCATCGTGGGCCGTGGGAAACCGAACCCTCGCTTTCGCCACGTTGTTTACGTCTGTCCGCTCGCCTACGTGCGCGCCGCTCGGATTTAATAAACTATCCTCTTTTTGCTCGTTGTTTTTGGGGACATTCTTGTTCTCTTCTGTGCTTTAGAAGACCTCGCGGCTGTAGAACACGAGTAGCCGTGAGTGTGTGACCATCTGAAGGTCGGCGATTTGCGCACCCGGCATCCGGCCCGGCGATTGGCATCATAGCACCAAGTTACTACCTCTGGCCCCTAATTTGGAACAATACGATAGGCCCTCCATTTGGGGACCACATCCCGTCTCACTCATTCCACACACAAGGTAGGGGACAAGGCATGTGCATCGGTGCGCACCGGAAAATCCAAGAAGAAAACACACCCCGTCCGCACAAACCCCGCGTCCTCGTGTTTAGTCCAACCCCCAACTGCGTGGTCCCCTGCCCTTGACTTTACAGCAGCATGACATCATGGCCATTTCAAGTGGTACTAGAGTGGTGCTTCACCCGACATCTCTATGCCCCCTCCAATGCCCCAAGGCTCTGTATTTCCGTATTTCGCACGATCACATCCGCCACGCATGCCTTATGTGCACCACTAATTTTCAGCAAGGGCTCGCATAGCTAGCACCGGCGCACCGGCGCATGCCGCTCGAGGCAGGAAACAGCACCTCAACTGCGCATTTCGACCAGCCGAGAGAGATTGAAGGGAGTAGTTCGGGGAAAATAGATATTCCGCATGAGACGACGTAGTCGACACAAGGGGAAGCAAGTGGTGTGCGTATCATAGTCAAGTCATACCGGTCAAAACTGTTACAAGCTCTGCTCAGTGGATAAACGTTTCCGTTGAGGTACATCTCCCTATTTCCTACTCGCCTGCATCCATCGCGTGAGTAGCCTGTTCCTGCACATTTGTCAATAAATGATCAATCCCATATGGCCAAACTTACTTTGTCATTTTCCAACTTTACCATGCGCTCTTCTGTTACAATCGAATCCAACCAGTTGATGTCGGCAAATCCGGCATAGACACGAATTATCATCTCCTTTGGAATTCCCATCAGCATCTGCTTTCACAACAACCTTTCTTTGTCCTCCGAGTCAGTTAGGAACACATGGCACCATTAACGCGTCTTTCTAAATTCAGAAAGGAGTGAGTTGTAGACCTCCTTAAGCCCAATAGCCCTTGTGTCCGGTTTGGAGGCGACGGTCATTTGAACTGTAATGACAAACATCTGAGTGAGGATGACGGCGTCAAGAGTGGGGAATGTTTGGGAAACGGGAACCAAACACATTGGGCGTTCGTGTTCTTCCACATCCTTCAGATCGTTGACGTTATGAAAAAATTCCACGTTCTTCCGACACGCTGGGATTTCGAGTGGAGGCTGGCCATCCACAGCAGAAGGACACGAAAGGCAATACTGAGCTGAAGCGTAGCGTAATCACAGGAGGACGGAAATCTTGAATTTGTGACCTGCTGATGCGCCATACCATGCGTGCCCGCTTATCGCTTTGTAGAAATTCTGCCGCACGGCGTGATCACGCCTGGCATAGGCACCAAGGAGGTGTTCTGATGCAAAGTTCACGGTCATGTCCTGCCTAGATCCAATTGTCGGCCGTACGACAAAGAGTTGAGGTAACATCAACGCCACATCGAGTTCACCAAATTGAGTGAAGTTCTTCATGAACTTTTCAGCAGCAGAAGTCACAAGCCGTCTATGACCAACAATGTTATTAGGATTCATCAACGAGATACAGGTGCGTGTGGAGGGACCCCATAAGTTGTAATTGTTGCGCAGACTTTTGGCATCACGCCGGAGTGTTTTACTACGTGAAGATCTCAGCGTGAAAAAAGTGGAGAAAATTGTTTTGAACTTACCCAAGGGCGCTCAACTCATCCACGGTGAACACATCCATCCAATAGATTATTGCATCTCGCTCCTTTTTCCACGTTGCATACCTATCTGGTGAGGGAAAGGTAGTTCGAACCACCCAGGCATTTCCCGCCGCAGATGCATGCAAAAAGGCATCACATGGCTCTTTAAAACCGGTGTGGGAATTGGTTAGGGCTCATGTCCCATGTTATATAAGTATTCCAAGGTCAGAATCAATATTGGCCGTCTGAATCCCAGTATCTCGGAAGAGGATAAATTGTTGGCCCACTTGAAATGCAACAGTTGTCCTCTCGCTTAGGAGGCGTAACAGGAAATAGTATAGGAAGCAAGCTTTTCCTGGATTGGGAGTTGAGTGTTAATTGTTAGCGAAGGGAACCATGGTCAACGAGAGGTGCATACCAATCCCTGGTTGACCAGTGACAATTACGCCACCGCTACTATTTTCTGGGACTTCCTTATATGACCAAAGGTCTCGGTAAGCAACTTCGTACTCCTCACAGACAAGAACGACTCCGCCATAGTTGAGCTGACGTAGTGAGGCGATCTGCTCCGTTGTTAAATACTTGAAGTCGCCACAGTGCGGTACAGGCTGCAGCAGTTTATTGAGGCCCTTCCCCTAAATATATAGTACACGCGGTGGGCAGCTTCCAAATACCTCCGGCGTGCTTCGAGCTCTCCTGGAACTGTGGAAATGCCACAAGATTGTTATATCATCGAGTAGCACGGTGAATAGGAGAGGGAAGGAAAGCTGGGTACTTGTTTACACCGGGGGGGGGGGGGGCAGACTCACGATTTGTAAATGTGACGAAAATATGGATTCTGCCAGCAGGTGGCGTCTCTGGCCATATTTCATTTATGGTTTGCCACGGAGATATCTCTTCAACACCGTCATCATCTCCGTTGAATCGTAATAAGGGCTTCGTAGGGTGATTATGGTCCACGTCGACCTAAGAGACATCAGAAGAGTCAGCCCGAGAGCAGAAATGGAATAACACCTAGTGGTTTCCTAACCTTCAATAAAGTGAGATTGTTGTGATTTTTTGCCGAACTCTGGCACCCATCCTTAAAGACGTTTTTTTCTCAAAGTACTAGCCATCACTGGCCCGCCATTGGAGTTATAGGGAGTGGAAATATAGTGAGGTTGTTGGGCCTCCTCAATCAAATAGAGCAGGTTAAGGATCCCAGCCATCGTAGAGCAGGTTGTGTATGCACAAGTTGGGCGTTTTGCAACATAGGTCAGATGCGCGGAAAGCAGAGAGCACAAGCGGCGAGGGGTAGTGTGTCAGTGACATCATCAAAGCGTCAAGCACTTCGAGAGATTAGTCATCACTTTCTTCGGGCGAAAGATCTTCGAAACTGCTGTAGTTGGCTGGTGTGTTCATGAAATCTGTTGGTCGTAATTGTCGGCATTTTTGAGAATTCCCTTAGAAGGCTGTCATGCACGTTCGTTCGAGGTTACGCCGGGCTCCGGCGTAACCCAATTGCCTATATTTCGTCGTCGTATTCGTCGTCGCCGAGGCTCGTTCGTTCGAGACCCTGGATGGTGTGGCCCTAGTCCTCATAGGCCTCATCCCCTCACCCTCGATTTGGGAAAAGTAATGGGTGATCGCTTTCACCTTCGCTCATGCGCTCTGTACCGCATACACACCTGGCACCCCAGTCATTCTGACAACATTTGGCGTGCCGGGCAAGTACCCCTACTTTGTTCTATCTAATATAGTTGTTCTGGTATGCCAGCTCGCTGCAGTTCAATAGTGTGTGTTCTTTTCATTTGTATGTACTGTATGTAGGGTATGTACACCATAACCACGGTATTGCGAGTAAGGTAACTCTACTACTGGGAACGAGATCAAAGTAATGCGTATACAATACTTAGTCTAGACACCCATTGACAGATTAATGTGTGTCCGAATATATGAAGATAAACAAGAAATGCATGGAAAGCATGGAAAGCAAGCACAGTTCCCACTATAACCGATCCGATAGCAAAAAGTCAAACCAAGACTTTGTTGTCCATGAAAACATGCACGCATGGGTCACGGTAACGCAGAGGCGTCCTCTCCGAGCATGTGCGCAAGTGCGTCGTTGCCCTCGTCCATTGGCGCCTCATATACCTCAAACAAACCACCAGACGTGTCTGCACGACGGCGCCTAGGCGTCTCCGCCCCACCATTCGCACCCTTGTTATTGGCTCTTCCCTGGGCTGCTGCCGCACCACTCTTCCAGCCGACGCTGCGGCCCTCGAAGACCTCCCTGCGGCGGTCGAGCAGCATGTCGAGCTCGGCATCGCTGATCACGCTGCGTTTGCCCGCGGCGGTACTGGGCACGACCTCGATGTGCTCGCCTTCGAGCTCGAGCAGCTGCGCGGCCATCTCCGCGATCGTCTGCCGCGTCTCGGCCTTGGCGTTGCTGCCGATCGGTGCCTTGAATTTGCCTGAGGAAGGAAGAGGATTGTGAGAAAGGCAGGCCTCAGAGTGGGTGATGGATAAAAAGGTGGTGCATGACGCACCCTTGGCGATGACCAACGCCTCGAGCTGGCGCTTCTCCGATGCCCGCTGCAAGATCTTGCTCTCGATCGTGTGCCTGCTGACGAGCCGGAAGATGAGCACGGGTCTGGTCTGCCCGATCCGATGCGCGCGATCCTGCGCCTGCAGATCCATTTGCGGGTTCTGATAAATTGCATCCGCCACCATTTAGCAAGCTGAAGTGCCACGTGCGATCCGCACAACCACGCACCCAGTCCTGGTCGTAGAACACGACGGTGTCCGCCGCGGTGAGGTTGATGCCGAGCCCGCCTGCACGAGTGCTCAAGAGGAACAGGCGTGGTGCGTCTGGCGCGCTACCACCCTTCTGGAAGCGGTTCATCTCCGCGCGGCGCTCCAGCGGGCCCGTCGAACCGTCGATGCGGCACAATGGCCAGTGCTTGCACTCGCGCGCCCAGTCCTAACCCCCGAAATCGTGCTCGATGAGCCTGGCCGCCGCACACAAAGGGGAGACGGATCGCTTTACCTCTATGACGTCGAGCATGGTGACGAACTGCGAGAAGACTAGGACCTTGTGCCCGCGGGCGAAGAGCTCGTCGAGGAGCCGCTCGAGAACCATCATCTTCCCGCTCGCGTCGACGAGCTCCTCCCCCATGGCGTGCTGGTGCATGCGCGGCCCTTCGAACAGGATTGGGTGCGAGGAGACCTTGCGCAGCTGCATCACAACGTTCTGCAGGTGCATGTTATTGATCTCTTTCACTGTTTTTCCCCGCACAGCGCAACGAAGATCACAGAGAGAGACGATTCAGCGTCCAAGGGCAGACGAGAAAGGTTGTGAAGAGACGCACTCTTGGCCTTGAGCTGATGCTCCGCTCCGATCTCGGCGACCGACATGCCCGTGGGGATGAGGCTGGACCTGCTCTTGCGCGTGCGTGTGCCCACACGACCCAGCTTCTCGTCCTCTTCAATCTCGCGTGCGATCCGCTCGCGCTCGCGTTCCTTGGCGTCTTGGCCGGACCGCACGCCAGCAAGCAGCCCGCGAAGGCAGCCTTTGACGACAGCATCGTAGACTTCGCGCTGACGTCCCGTCAACGGTGCATACAACACGTACTCTTTTTTGGGCGGAAGTGTGCGTTCAACGTCTACTTTGAGACGCCTGAGAAGGAATGGACGGAGGATCTCGTGCAATTTGTGGATGAGCGAGGTATTGCTCGATTCGGTGAGGCCGTTGGAAAGGGTTGGGATCTTGAACCTGTGGGACATAGAATGAGAAGTTGACAAAATGAAGAGACAGGGGCCTACGAGTCTTGGAAGGCGGCGACATCATCAAAAATTTCTGGCAGGATAAAGTTGAGGAGAGACCAGAGCTCTGCCAAGTTGTTCTAAAAGGCTTGTGAGACCACATGTATTAAACATCAAGTCTGACTCACATGCAACGGGGTGCCCGTCAAGAGCAATCTTCCCGCACTGGGATACTTTTTAATTTCCCGCATGAGGATGGAGTCCATGTTTTTCAAACGATGGCCCTCATCTACGATAACCTGGCCCCAGTCGTACCTTGCGAGGTGCTTACGATCTTTGATAATCATCTCGTAAGTTGTGATAACCACGGGGAAAGAAGACTTTTGAGTAGTCAGGTCTTCGTCGTCCGAGCTGATCTCAATGACGTCGTCCTCGTCCTCTAAAACGACCACAGAGTCAGAGTCAGAGTCACGACGCTTTGTGAGACCCCGTTTTTTCGTCCGCGTCGGTCGTTTCTTCGGCAGAGTTTCATGTATTCGTGACACTAGGGAAGAACGCCGAAGTTCGGCACGTTCTTCAGGATTGCCGTGATACATGCAAACGGGGATCTGCACGCCGCGTCAACCTGGGGCGACACGGGGTAAAGTGAAAGTGAAGATGACCTCTGGTGCAAATCGCTTGAACTCATCGATCCAGTTATGTAAAACGCTGAGGGGGCACACCACGAGGAAAGGCGCCTCTACTCGCACGCGTAGATGTGCGATAAATGCGATGGTCTGAATGGTCTGCAAAAAAAAAGGCAATCAGTACGAACATTCTACAACATTCGGCACCACCGAAACGTTACCTTTCCCAAACCCATCTCATCCGCTGAGTAAGCCAAATTAGTGACGATGAACAGACCGGAAGCTTGGAAGGCAATACCCACCTAGAATGCCCGAGATGCCGTTCTCCCACAAGGTGACCATCCACGCAACGCCTTCAAGCTGGTAGTCCTTCAATTTGGCTCCGGTGAGCAACGCAGGCTGCACGAATGCGGGACCTGCCCCGCCTGTGAGAACCCGAGCGCGCTTCGGGGGCTCATCTCCGTCTTCCTCATCGTCACTACCTAGACGCACGCGCTTTCTGCCTCCTGATACGTGCCGCGCCGAGGTCCCAACGCGTTGTTTTTGCCTTTGCTTCTGTGTGCGCGTCTGGGCTGTGGCGGCAATGGAAGCGTGTTTTTCGCGGGAGCGTTCCATCTGCTCCTTCAGTGCCGCAATGTAGATGGACGACTTGTCCAGCAAGGCCTGCATTTTTGTGAATCGCGCTTCCTCGTCCTGTTAAAAAAAATACCGATTTTTTAAAAACCCACGATTGGCAGAAAGTAGCTTTGTTGTTAGAGATTGGCGTCGGCGCGGATTGGGACGTACGGGATCTGATTCCACAATAGGAGGCGTCGAGGCAGCAGTGCTGGCCGATGGGCCTGGAGTCATCGCGAATGAGGGACTTGGGCTGGTCGAGATTGAGGACACGGTCATGACGGCTCGATAATAAAGGTGAACTCAGTCTCAGCTAGAGTCGTGTTCAATTAGCGACGCGAATCGGCCTGCCCTAAACGTAGAATTCTCACGCCTTGCGATGAGCCAAAAATCAAATCGGTGCTCACATTTTGCGGGCCGAGGCTTCGCCTTCACGGGTGCTCGTCATCTCGATTTAGTGCCATCATAGGTTGGCGTTCGGATGAAATGCGGGTGTAAGGATCATATTAAATAATTCGCATTTTCCTGGCTCAAAGTGCCAGGTCAATTTGGCGAACGACGGTTCCGTAAGGCCGTGGTGAATCGCTGGTACCCCGGAAGTACCACAATAGTTGATAATCAATGACGCAATCTGGCCCTTACTAGCGTGAAGGCACACGGTAGCGACGTAGATGTGGCTGCCTCAATGGAATCTCTCGAGAAACCTATTGAAAAATTGGGCAATCAGGTGCCTGGTACCACTGACAAGGGGGACAGCTTAGGGGAAATGTTGGCTGGTGTGGTCTCGTCATTGATGGCTTCATTGGCCGAAAACACCGTATGAATCAGATTTGTGAAAGGCCATTCTTCTCACCCTTCATAGATTACTGTAACCAGTTTTGACGATCTCGATAACATGAACGTTTTCCGTGACGAGAAATGCCTTCTTTTGAAGCCAGATCACATGGAAAGGGCTGCCGCAACTCGCCTTCTTGGAGGAGAAAAACTATGGTCTTCTTCGAACTTTCATCGACATCTAGAGCTGCTGCATGGCCTTTTAGCAAATGTAAGTACACCGTATCATGCCTCGTGTGGAATTCTAAGTTATGCCTGAACGAGGCAAGTGGACGTGCATGGATCGGTGCCTTTTTCTTTCGTGTGTCTGTAATGGTGCAGTCCAATAATTGCATGCCATGACGCCATCTGTTTTTTTTTGTTACTGAGGTGAAGATAGCAGTGACTATCACCAATTCTCGAAGACCACTTTGTGCAAGCAATCAGCAAAATGTATGCTTGTCTTAAAAGTATTCAGTAAGGAGCTTTTTCCTAAGTACTGGTGTTCTGTTCTGATTTTCTACTGCATACCAGAAAAGACATCCTCCGTGGTGCGCTGACCAATGGACGTGAATGGGTATTCCTTGCCACCGTGCGGAACTCCAACGGCTGCGGGGCCACATATAGGCAATCTATCCCGATCATATTTGCTGCTCCAAATATCGGAGAGGAAAGGGTCGGTTTGGTGGTTGGTATTCTGTCGCACTGGGTAGGCATTCAATTGCTTTTTCTGGTTGCACAACTTGACATTAGGGCAGATCGAAAATAGCTTTACGGACATAGCAGATGACGACTGGTTCGGAGTGTAGGGTCGCTGCACGTGCAACGGTGCCAAACTACCCGGGCCACCACTCGGCGCATTCGTGCGCCCACGACGATTTGGTCACATCAACCATGGTGTGCCTCACGTGGCAGGGCCAGGAAAAAGGGAGCAGGTCGGTGGGAGAGTGATGACAAGGGTGCGAGAGCGGGAGTGATGACAAGGGTGTGACAGCGGGAGAGTGATGAAAAGAGTATGACAGCAAGAGCGGTGGCAAAGGAAGATGTATGAGAGTGAGGGTGGGGAGAAGTAAGAAGGTGGCAGCAAACCAATAGCGAGGGCGGGAGAGCGGTGAAGGCAGGCGAGCAAAGAAGCGGGCGGGAGGGTTATTCAATCGAACCAGCCGAATAGCGATGGCAAGGGCAGGAGGTCCGTGGTGGCGGTTTGGGGAACAGTGTCGAGAGTTGTCCCTCGAACTACACGATGGCAAGGGAAGGAAGGTGCGAAGGCGTGACGGTACGGGCAAAGACATACCCGAGTCCGGGCATGTGAGCGTTCATCGAAATGTGCACATCTCATGTTCACACAACTATACAGTACAATTCGGCGGACACAGGTGGGATACAATGGGATGTAGGTGCATTACTACAATAAGTTCAGACAGTTCGAAAGTAACCCCCCTCTCATCAGCGCCGTCACACCACACCACCCACCTTCTTAGGCGCCGCCATGGCGCACGCGGTGATGCTAACAACCCCTAGCCGCGACAACGACAACGGCGGCGCATCGCTGGGGGTAATGCCCACACGAGCTGTGAGCCACGCGCAACCCTGGCCATGACGATGCAGCATCCAGGAAGCGCTACGCCAGTACGGGGCGCAGGTCACGTGTGACCTTAACCATGGGGATGAGGTGACGCGGCGCTGGTGGGCTAGAGTAACGCGAGCCTCAGCCTCAGCAGCTGTGCGTCCCCAATGACGATGGCGGCGGCGCAGGGGCGGCCTGGCCTCTCCACCGTGCTAGATACAACCCTCGTGCGCCCGCGACTGCGGAGCGATGGTGATAACGCGGCGGCGTGGGGTCATGCGAGCCGCATCCCCCGTGCATTCCTGAGTACGATGGCGCGAAGGCATTGTGGCGAGTCAATATCGTTCAGGAGGCGCTTTAAAGCCCTCCATCATCTTGTGATAGATGTTCACGTCGACTCGCTCCGCGCGCATCTCCCTGACTTCGTCGGGAGCTCTCCATATGCTCTGCACACTCTGCGTTGTCCCACTCTCGTCGTCGGCTTCAGTATGTGCGCCTGTGTTTTTAGGCTGAGGCTACCACGAGGCTAACCATATCTACAGCTTCTTGGCAAATCGGTTTAGTAATATCACCGCATCTTGTCCCAGCCGGGTCAGGGTCAGTTTGTGGGCTAGTTTTCGGCGTTGGGAGTTCCTGGCCGACTCTGGCCCTCAGGAAAGGCGGCATACTGCTAGGGTTGTGTCTTGGCTCCTTGGCTTAAAGTGTATGGGCAACCTTCCGCTCCTCGCACGATAGCCATCCCGACTGGCTGATCGTTATTTTTAGTAACCGGTTTGACGCTCGCTTTGGAAAACGAAAATAATCACATTCCTGATAAGCTTCCGCGGGTCACGTTGAGAATGGGAGGATTGAGGCAGTGTAGTTATAGCCACGTACTAACCAACACTGATCGAGGCGGTGTATTGAACGAGGTCCAGATGAACCTTAAGCACAGCCGGGAAAGGGGTCGCAGGCAGCTGGTGACCATTGGCAGGCACAAAGCCGTGGCTCTGAGAGGGGAAGAGGCAGGCAAAGTGGCCCAGATCGGGAGCGCGCAGAGTACGTACACGGGCGGTGGGAGAATCGTATTATCCCCTAATGGGACAAGGGGTAACGCCTTGGCCGAGGCGTGAGATTAGACATGACAGATACGATGATGATAAAGCGTGCGGAGGACCAAAGGAAAACAAGGAAGGAAGGAAGGGAAGGCTAGACGATGCGAGGAGATATAACTTAGTAGTCGGCACATTTGGGATGAAAATACAGATTATAAGAAGGTCGGACCTATTTTATTGACTGAAGGTACAGCAAGGACCCTGGGCTTACAGCATCTTCGCTTCCTCATCTCGCCTTGTCCCATCCCGTCGACACATCCGGCGATTGCTCCCCCCGGTCCCCCCGACCCAGAGGAAACGACTAATTCCTCCTCCAACACCTCATCTGTTTGTCACTCTTGATCTGGCTTCCCAAATTTAAACTGCGTATTTAGTTCGCATGGCCCCTGCCGACCCTGGCCGTCTCCATCGCCCGCCGACTTTCTCAGCACTGACCGGCACCGCTCTTCGTTAGTTCTCTTCTTCCCCCTTTGTTCTTCGTCTTAATCTGTTTACGTCGCCAGACCCCTCAGACACTTCCGTACCGGACCGCCGCGGTATAGCCTCCTCGTCATCAGCCTCCTCGTCCCTTAGTCAAAATACAGCGCCTCCCTGGTTATTCCCTTCACAACAATCTTCATCTCCTCTCCCCTCCCCCTCTTCCCACCACCACAGTCCCTTGTCAACCCAATCCAACCATCCCAGCCCTGCTACCGACACCGCTCAGTCCCCATCTAGCATGATCGGCACTACACCCACCTATTATGATCCGGAACAGGAGGCTCAACCCCAAGCCCAGGACTATCAGCATTGGATAGATAACTCTTACGGGCAGCAGCTCGTCTTTTCCAATACCTCATCGTACCCTCCCCAGCCCTCTGTATCTGACTCTCGCACGCAGCGGCAAATGCAACCACAAGCACCCCGTCATACCAATCACTATCAATTCGTCACCTCTCATCCACCAGCACCGGCACCATCTTCTCATGCCACCCATTTCGGTTTTTTCGGGGACCCTCAGGACAATCCCTTCGATAGTCGACTTTCTTCCACACAGCGACAGTCGCGCGCCGCAACAAATTGGCCCCAGCAACCGAGCGCTGAATTTAATCAACCTCCCCCATCATCGGACGGTCCTGCGATCTACTTGATGCCAGATCAGTATTCTGGGATACCCGATACCCACTCTTCGGGCCAGCAACATCAACAGCAGCACCATTATCCATCCCCAGCCGAACACCTCACCCCAGCGGTGGCCCTCACCCCTGCATCTGATGCAACTCTTCAGTCGGGGCAGTCTATCTCACCGGCTTGGACCGATAATCAACCGCTGCCGCCACATGGCACCGGCTTTTCCAACGCTTCTACCGGTTCCGTCACCTTCCAACAGAGCCCCAAACAAGTGGACAAGCACACAAAAGGTAAAGCAACAACGCGGCGTAAGCGTCAAAAGTCTGAATCAGATACGGATGACGATGACGACGTGGTGGAGGCAAACGTTGGTGCGAACATGCCCCGTCCCAATCGACTGTGAGTGCTTCCAGCTTTATATCGCAACTGCCCATGACACTGACTCGTCCGTTACTCCATTCTTTTTCCATTTTTGTTTTACGGTGTCTGTCTGATCGCGGTTTTTCTGTGCCTCGTTCCTCCATCTTGCATTGTACCTGTCGAACTATTTCGTGGGGCGATTCCTCTGCGGCCTTGCCCTGCCGTCTGACCCTCCCTTGCAAAACGTGGCTTCTCGGGTCCCTTTTATCCCCGGCCTTGCACTGCCTCCCGCTATTCCATACTCCCGCGGTAATTTCCTTCTCCGATGGGCGTATCCCCGCTGCCTGCTCAGCCCCGGTGCATGCACCTACTGCAAGCGTCTCAAGGTGCGTTCTCCTCCATTGACACTTTACCTAATACGGCACTGACGTCTCCCGGGACCTACTTTGCCCCGTCTTGCACCTGCGATCCGCCCGATTTCCATTCGTCAACTCGCCCCAATTACCCCAATCACCTGGCCTCCTTTAGATGAAATGCACTTTTCCTCCTGGCGAGAACGTGTGCAAGCGCTGTAAGACAGGCAGACATGATTGTATTGTCGAAGGCCGGAAACCTAGGAGTGCGCCAAAGTGAGCTATCCCTCCTGTCTGACCCCACGGTGACGTTCTATTTGTATTGGAGCACTTCCGTGATCTTAAATATTCACTCGCCCCCCCTCCCCCTTCCTCTTGTCTACCTGTCCCAAGATGCCGGACCCCACGCTCCCCCTCGCATCACCTCCTGCCTCTTCTTCCTCTGACAACGAAGAATACTCACCCGCACCTTTCAGTAAACGCGAGTACCTTCTTGCACAGATGAAGCAAAAGGATGCGATCATAGAGTCGCTCCTCAAACAGGTGCCGCATCACGGTTTACCAAAACCATCTAAGCGCCCGTTAACTCTGAAATGCGATTTGTCCCGCATTTTTTTCCAGTTACACAATCCGTATCTCGCCACTCCTCTTTCGATTGAGGCATATCGCATGGCAACGCCTCATAGCGATCACCAACGGCAAGACGTTATTGCGTGGCTCGACCGACTTCAATCCTCTGTGCGCTCGCCTCCTGTGCGCTCTGGCCCTGTCAAGAATCCGTTCCAGCTTGCCACCCAAGCTGGCGAATCGGACGAATCTGATGATGATCAAACGCAGCAACCGCAACAGCAGCACGCGCAACCACGCCGTGCGTCGTCGGGTTCGGACGATTCGCTGGTCTCACCCAATACCCTCGTAGAACCCGATATGGACGCATATGGGGATGACGCGGCTCCCATAGGGTTGCTTGCGAACCTCGCTATCAGCACATCAAAGGATGGCCAAACAGTCTCCACGGAAAAGAAAGGTGGGGAGAACGCGGACGATGACGATGTGGTGCGTTTGTGTTGCTGTTGCCCTACATAGAAGGTTCCGCCGGGATTGGAGAAGATGACTAACAAGGCGTTTCCCTTCTTTGGCTGACAGGGAGTCGCCAGCAGGCAGTTTTTCATGCCCGGCCCATCACAGAACCTCGCTTTGCGCAAGTCTCTGATCGAAAAGATAAGCCCGCCGGATATTTTGGTCCATAAGCTCGTGACACCGGAGGACGTGGAGAAATTGTTTGACATGTGAGTTTTCTAGCTTCCATTGTGCATCTGGTGTGGGCTGACCTTGTAATCTATAGTTTTTACACGCGGATAAACGTACGTGTTGACACGTCTTCGTAAGATTGGTTCTTTTGACATGGTGACTCAAAAATTTTTTTTTTTCGCAGCCCTTCATCTCGCTGCTCGAGCCAAAGTTGCACACGCCAGCGTTAACCTTTTCGAGGTGTCCGTTCCTGTTCACCGTTGGTTCGTCCCGTTTCTCCGTTCATTTTGACAGCGCTTCACGCTCACGTGTTGCATGCGTGTGAAATAGTTTGCGCCATTGCCTCGCGCTATTCGGATAAGCCGGAGGTATATCCGATCGCGATGCACTTCGCGAAGAGTGCCGCGGCCAATGCGCTTGTCGACGGCTGGAAATCAGTTGAACTGTGTCAAGCTTACATACTCATGAGTATTTACGCTGTTCCTGCGCGCCGCTGGGAAGAGGACCGTAGCTGGTTGTATACAGGCCTCGCTATTCGGTTCGCACCCCCGTCTTTGAAATGCAGCGCGATGACTCTAACTAAATGTGATGGCTAGCATCGCAACCGACCTGAATCTGCACCTTCTGCCACAGAAGAAGCCAACGACAGAACAGCAAGAATTGGAGATGTTGAACCGCACGCGTATCTGGATCATTTGCTTCAACCTGGACAAGTCGACCGCGACGCAGTTTGGCAAGCCGTCGACGTTGAAGGAGGATTAGTGAGTGCTTTATCGTTTGTCCCCCCCTCTCCTGCGTGTTTAACGGGTGCTAGCATTATGCGTCGCTCTCTCGAGTGGTACAAGGCCTCGAACTACAATCACCCTGTGCGTTATCTTGGAATGCTTTGGTGCACTGCCTAGACTGACTTCCATGACTTTCCAGTACGACGTACACATTATCGCTTACTCCTCACTCTTCCGTATCATCAACCAGTTCCATCAAAAAGTGTTCTCGGATCCCAATGTGCCCAATGGGTTGAACCGGTCGATCGATTTCCGTGCGGTGACACTGGAGTATGACCAATTATTGAATAACTGCCGTGAGGAGTGGGCAGAGCGCTTCGCGCAAGATTCGGACCACACCGGTGCGTGGTACCGGCCGTCGTCTTCGTGCCCACCTGACATCGCCGTAAATTCTTCGGCACAGATGCGGCATGCGAGTTCCGCGTCAAGCTTCTGCCATTGTATGTCTCAGTCATCTCTCGGCTTTTTCCATCCCTGATCCACTGACTGGATCTGTGTCATGTCGCAGCTACACCAATTACGCGAGGCTAGTCATGTTCTCGTTCGGGTTCCAAAAGGCGTTCCAGCGGGGCTTCCAGGCCGATGACGAGGTTTTCTTCACCAGGGTAAGAAGATTCCTTACTCAGGGGCATTCTGTCTGGCGGGGTTAACACTTTCCAGAGTTTGGACAGCGCCAAGACAGTTGTTACCGTTCTCGTGGATACTTTGGTACCGACCGGGTACATCCGTTTCGCCCCAGACGGTGTGTAAATTTTCCGTAGATGTATCATTACAGTCTCCTGTAACGTTGTTCATTCCTCCAGGGTACTTCGTGTTCGCCGCGTTCGCTTCGGCGTTTATGCTCAAGGTGGGTGACGACTACCCCCCACTCTCTTTCTGTCGTCATTGTATTCGATTACGTTGTCTGATTTGAAAACCGCAGCTTCTGCGCCCAGAGTGCGCTAGGTTCATCACCCCTGGACTTGAAGACGAGATTTATCAAGTCATCCAGGGACTCATCGACACAATTGGGTCCCCGCAAATAGCGATCGACGAGCGCCATACGCCAAAGTTATACTCACGTTTCCTAGCGAGCCTGTTAGCGAAACATAAACGTGACGGCGTTGCACACGGGCGCATGCACCAACAGGGCCCGCCTACGCAACAGCCACAGGCAAGCTCAAGTGCTCCGGTGTACCAGCAGCAGCGGCAAACGGCCCAACAAGCGCCACCGTCACACGGCGCAAGCCCGTCTTCGTTCGCGACGGGAGGTAATCCCACGACTGTGCAGGACGTGCCCCATTCAGTGACTTCGAACGGCGAGGCGACGGTAGCCCAACCTGGGTTCAGGGACACTGCGAATAACAGCGAGCCAATTCACCAGGTCGACGCTCCGCCGTACATGTTCGGCACCACTGCGGGTCAGCCTCGTGACGCTATGGACTTTGTGTTCGACTCGATCTCAATTGATGAGTTGCTCGGACCGATGAAGGCGATAGAAAACCCCCAGTGGATGCAGACCATGATGTTGCCAGGGTGCGCTCTCTTTTTTTAAAACTTTCCCATTGTTCCATCTAATTCTCATCGATGTGCATTCTGCAGCTTCTCGTGGCCAACGGAAGAGAATTACGCCTTCTTTGGCAACAACATGGCCTCCAATGGCTACCAGAACTTCATGTCCCCTCAGCCCACCGCGGTACACCTTGGCTGAGTCCGCTACGTTGGATTTTCGGCGCCGCGCGACCATAACGACCCCCTTTGATTCGGCGCACGCTCGTCTCTCACGCCCACATGGTTTCATTTTCCCTCCGTCCGATGACACAGTAGTAATTGATCTTGTTCCGCGCGCGCCTGTCTCTGTGTCCACCTATCCCTGCCTGTCTCCCTGATTTTCTTGTCTTCTCCCAACGACGTCCATCATCTGCAATGTACCATATATATCTCTAACTGGTCCTGTACCGTCCCAACCACCGTCTCCGTTGTCGTGATTTCCTCCTTTCCACTATTTCTCGCAGGGTACACACATAATTCTCTCTCTTTTTACTATCTTGTGTGTATTCATTTCCGGGACTTCGAGAGTCACTGTACGTATGGCCCCCGTCCTTCCGTGAGGCACACATGTTTTGCGCAGCTGGCCCAAGCTCTCCCGTCAATATTTGCTTTCCCACACGAGTACTTGGTAGTTTAGTAGCCGTAGAAAGTTGTTGTAATAGTTGTCCTTCGTATGTATACAAAGGTTTTTTTCGCTGCTGGACGTTTTTTGTGCGTGACGCGACTAGAGGTAATGTGATTCGTCCATCCCTCACGTGACGCGGACACATCGAAAAGTTGCGCGCGCGTAACGTCTCGAGGTGATGACCGTAATACTACGACGAAATTTTTTTTTTATATACGTCAAGGGGCCACAGTCATTTAGCCACTCGAGATGGTGTTCGTCGCATCAACGATACGCGGGCCGAGTGTGAGCACGAACACCTGGTGTGCGCTCTCGAAGAACGCGAGCTGCCCGATCTCGTCGAACGACATTGAGGGAAGCGCCACTCTGGCCCTGGCGTTACCGCTGCTACTGGAGTCGCGCAAGTCGCGCGAAGGCCGCGAGGGCGAGGGCGAGGGCGAGGGCGATCTGCGCTGTAAGCTGCAGCGAGCCACATACTCCGCAAAAACGTGGATCTCTTAGGGCCAAGATCCTAGGTGGGATGGCGCTGGGAACTCCCGAGCGGTTCGGCTTATGGAAAGGGTCCGGTTCATCGCTTTCATCGGTAGTGTTATGTGTCCGCATGCTATTTCCAAGTCCGTGCAGATTTCAATCTTCAAGCTTCAAGCTTTGATGGGTCAACATGGTCCATTCAGGCCGTTGTTCAATGATCGTTCAGCGCCGGAAAATGAAATATTTTGTCGTTCCGTGTGTTTCGTGTGTTTGGGTTAACCTTCTAACTCATTCCTTCTCGTCCACCATCCGTCTCACGTAACTCACGCACGAGCTTTCGAACCCGTTTATTCTCTATGCTCTTCCCTGCTCATGGCCAAGGACTGAATGCAATGCAAATCCAAGCCCCTTCAGGCTGAAGGCATTCTGCTGCATTGTGTGTTCGGTGTTGTGACGGTTTCTCTGGATTATCGCGATCGTCTCATGAGCTTCAATTTACATCCTGACATCCATGAACACAAGTACTATAATTAAGCCGTAGTTCAGTTATTTCCCCTCGGTTCGCCCGCTACCGCGTACTGAGGGATAATTTAGGAACTGATATTTCTAAATGCGGTCAGGAAACCAGCCTCCTGGGTGGGTGCAGAGACGACGCTTCAAGTTGGTCTATCCTCTAGCCCACCACCCGTCCGATGGAAGCACACAACAATAGATCAGCGTTTCTCGATCATACGAGGAATATGGGCAGAGCTTACAGAAATCAAGCTTTAGAATTGATTTCTATATGCCAACTCCTCTCTCGAATCGCGCCACCAGAGCTCCCACACGAAGACGCCGAGCTGAGAAGGTAACCAACCGCCCCAGGTTTCCTTCACCTTCCCGCCTCTTACATTTTCTTATAGAATACTTCGAGTGTGTGATCTCGCGTTGCGTTCCGCTGCAGATTCAGGCACAAAAGTGACTGATGAAGCGAACGCACGATTCAAAGAAGCCACTCAGGTGTTGGGTGGCCACTCACAGAGAAGGCATCGCTTGTGAGTAACAATACCAGCGGTACTTAGAGCCCCAAACTGATTCCCGTTCTGTAAGAGACCTCCCGCTCACCATCTATTCAAAAATGGAAACAGCAAAGCGGAAAGATAGTCTACAGTGGCCGCGCCCAGACGAATGGGGACCAACGACGACGACCAAGTTCGTGGTCCTGCGGTCTCCACTACTGGCCCCTCACGATCCAGAAATTATCATCGTGAGCCGTGAGCACCGATTTATATGGGGCTTGTCTTCTATAATAGTCTGATTCATGCTTCAGAGGAGCTCAGTGCCCGTCCGTCTCTTCCAGAGATTCTTTGGAACTTTAGCCGTTACGAGGACCGTGCACGGATCGCACTCGAGCAGAACCCTCACTTCTATTTGCATGTCCCTGCAGATGAGAGCGCATATACACCTACGTTTCAGTGCCACCCACTTCAAGACCTAAGAGGAGCACTTGAATACAATGACACCATCCACGTTCTCTTTGATAGGCCGGGCCATGTGTTCCTTGATTTTGAACACAGACCCAGAATCTTTGGCAACGTCTGGTCGCTGAATGGCCACCCGATCTTTAGAGGTTTGTGGCACATCTCTCGGTCTCGTCGGTTGTTCTCTGACGTATTTGCAGATAGTTCTGGAGTGCTTGAGGGAGAACAACTTGTCAGAAGTTCTAGTATCCGAGGCAATTTGTGGTACTGCGAAGAGCCAGTACTATACCACGACTCCGAGTCCCGTCTCCGATTGAATCATAGCTGCTTACGACCTATTGTAACAACACCGTCGGCCGGTCCTTCAACGGAGGGGACAGTCGAGGATTGGACACTTCTGACTCGGCCGGCATCGCACATCATCAACATACACATTTACGTCTTGCGAGGATCTCCTGCGCCCACAAGCATTCTGGTGTGTTTCGATGTGTCTGGTTACTCTGACACTTCACTTAGACTTCTGCATAGGACCTACCTCCACCGCCTCCAACAGCCGAGCGACCACGATACCTCGTGCTATACACGACTATCTATACGCTGGACGATGACATACTCCTCAGTATATTCAACTATTATCGACTGGATGACGAGAATGCTTGGAATGTCGGACTTGGGTGGTGTAGGCTCTCCCATGTCTGTCGAAGATGGCGTCACCTCGTATACTCCTCAATATCCTACCTGGGTATGCATATTCTGTGTACCAACGGCGCCCCTATAGTGGACACACTGGATCATTTACCTCCCCTGCCACTATTTATCGATTACCGGGATACAACTACGACCTTAAGTGAGCAAGATGAATTGGGGATATATTACGCGCTCCTGCTGCGTGATCGCGTACGCCGTATCGACCTCCACCTCTCGCCTTCAATTTTGCATAAATTCCTTATGCTCATGGACGGGCTCTTCGCGACACTGGAACACCTTTCTCTCTCATCCACAGCTGGTAAAATCACGAGTCTGATACTTCCAAAGACCTTTCTGGCCCCAAATCTACGCCACCTTACACTGACTGGCGTCGGTCTTCCAAGAGGATTATCATTTCTCTCAACCGTCTCCCTCGCCACACTTTCCCTCGCAATCATCCGAGCTTCTGGTTATTTTCTCCCGGAGTCGCTAGTCAGAAGTATTCGATCTCTTCCTCAGCTCGAGGAATTGTCCATCGGTTTCTCGGACCCTATACCCCGTCCCAGTGCTGAGAGGGAACTTCTGGGTGAACGAGAAGCACTCGTGATGCTTCGCAACCTGAAACGGTTCACGTTCCGGGGTGTTAGCGCTTATTTGGAACAGCTTGTTGCTCAGTTTAGAGCACCTCTTCTGGAGCGGCTCAGCGTCACGTTTTTCAGTCAAATCGCCTTTGCATTACCACGCTTGTCCCGTTTCGTTTGTCGTCTCTTGCCCCGCACCGCGGAGATCAGGTTTGAGCGCGATGCGGTCTCCGTAACAACGGACCGCTACAATACGCTACAGTACAACGGACGTTTCACCCTTCGTGTAATGTGCAAGCAGTTGGACTGGCAAATCGACTGCGCGTCGCAAATCTACGGCACGCTTCGGATGGGGCTACCTTTTGTAGAGGCACTCACGCTCGACTTTTACGAGTCGGTGATACCGACCGAATGGCAGAACGGTGAGATCGACGGCACAACGTGGCACGAACTTCTCAGGTCTTTCGACAGTGTGAAGGTGCTTTATATTTGCGGCGCACTCTCACAAGAGCTTTCTCGTGTGCTTCAGTCGGATTATGTAGGGCTAGACCCGGGGTTGCTACCCTCTCTGCGGGTGCTCAGTTACAGGCTCGAGAATTGGCACGCAAACAATCTGTTTTCCTCGTTCGTGGATGCCCGTCAAGTCATGGGTCGCCCAGTATCGCTGTCAAAGTTGCAACCCGAGCTGATGCAGACCCCTGTATTGTCACAGTGCGTTCTCTTTTTACTTTCACATCCTTCCCATCTTTCTTGCGCTCGTCTAATCGTCTTTGTGCGTTCTGTAGCTTCTCGTGGACAGCCCGGCGAATAGTAGCTACATTTCATTCCGTTTCCGACGAAGGAAAAGAAGAAAATTATGACTCTGATCGCGACCAGGACACATGGACCATATCCTTGTCCACTGCGGGGCATTGGCTGGGTGCGCCTCGTCGGATCTCTCCGCCGTACGAAGATAGCGGCCCCTGATACGGTGCGCTTCGTCTACGCTCGCATGCACTATTTTTATGGCATCTTTGACGAAACTCTCTGCTGCTCATAAATCATGATTTTATTCAGTTACGGACGGAGTGGGTCTTGTAGTTAGGGTATGAAAACAACATAGCGCTGAAACAGAGAAGCAAAACAAACGCGAGGCGTATGGAGACCATGACCGAGACTGATATTTCGTGCTGCCGTCCTCAAAGTCAAGTCAAGTGTTGGCGAAAACTCAGTAGATTCGGGAAAGAGACATGTCATGTATATATACTATTCAGCAAGGATATCAATTAATAGATAGATCCGTGTCCACTCCGGGGTCGTGGTTTCGACGTGAAAAACCAGTCTTGCACATATATAGATGACCATAATCACGATCAGTAGTGCGCGGTCCTCCGCGAACTGAAGCGCCTACGACGAGAACTTCCGCGCGTGCCTGAACGGCGGGTGCCGCGACAGCACAGGATATCAGCGATGAAGTCGAAGATCGTCACAATAACCTTTCAAAACGATCTCAATCCACCGGCATTTCACGTGACATCACGTAACATATAACCGCCGTTCGGCAACTTCCTCAACACGAATTATGACCGATCTCACTATCTTGCATTCTTCCCTTGGCCAAAGAGACTGGTCTCCGTTATGGCTTCAATATCCGGTCGACCAGTCACGGTCCAAATGGTCGATACTGATTCCCCTCCCATGTCCATTTTCTGCATCTTTAGGACTCACACCAGAGAACAAAGGTTCTATTCATTCACCTGACTATCCGTCATCTCATCCAAAATTGGCAAAGTCCCTCCCCAGGCCCAGCAGACGTAGCTCTACACAGATAGTTGTTCTCCCTCAGACGACTCTATGTGCACATCTTCCAATGGCCACATGTGTAGTAGCTAACTCTGCTCCCAGTTCGTCCAAAACTTATACTTGCCGTTCAGCTGTCACTGGGACATTTTACGCCTCATCTCTGCATCCTATCTGCCGTTCAACCTTCATTGTTGCCGGACTTCGCTTCGATAAACCCGTTGCAGATCTGTCTGCACTAGGTGTCGAGTCGCGCATTGAGATTGTCGTTCTGCTTCCCGACACTCTCCCTTGACACTACTCTTTCTCCTTCGCAATGCTTCAGGAGGCCCCATCGATTCCGAACCATATTCTTGAAGCTGGTTTGCAGCCCATCAGCAGGCCCAACGTAAATTATGTTCGTAGTGGACTATTAGACCTCCTCACTCCTAGGACGACCAGGTGTCCAGATTTTCATACCCATGGCCCTAGGCGGAGACAAATCCGTATTACGAATTTAGAAAACAAAGCACGCGAAGAGACGCCACCCCTTACGCCCACGCCCACTCCTACTCCGACGGGCATCAACTGGTGGCCCTATCCTCCATGGGCCAGTCGACTGTCGCCTACTCCGGGTACGGCAATATTCCTGTGGTGTCATCGTCGTTGTCTGCTGCTGCTGTCGCTGCGGTAAGTTCTTCGGGTGCTCCAGCGTCTACGATTTCGCTCTCAGCATTGACATTAAGCGCTACGCCTACTGTGATTTCCATTTCGGCTCTCCCCCCTACAAACACCTTGCCGTCGAATTCGAGAGTTGATGCCACCACAAGCTCTCATTTCGACATACTTTATCTTGTCCCTGTTTTCGCAGCTGTTGGTCTCGCGCCCAGTACCCCCTCGGTGTCGGTGGTACTCCCGGCGTCTCGTGCGTAAGGGTATTCACAGACGTGGGCGCGCGGATTCACCCTTCGTTCCGGGCCCACCGTATGTGCCTATGCTTGATGCAAGTTACGAGGGTGCGCGAGAGGCATCGCCCACTAGTGCCGGTAGTCCGAGCAAGTATACGCGCCATGGTGCCCCTTGTGCAGCGAGATCATGGCCGTCAGCTGTCCCAAGGGCTGGGTCGCGTCGCGGCAGTACGCGTAGTACTTCTATCCCTCCTTCGCAAGCGAGCACCACTCGCGCCGCTACGCCTTCCCGTTCGCGTCCCCTGTCTGACGGTCTTACCCGTGCGCGCTCACGCGGGAGCATTCTCTCACCTGGTTCACTGTCAGATGAGGAAAACGTGCCTTACGAGACCATTCGCCATACATCCATCCGTCGTGGTATCCTCGAACGCCTGCAACGTGGCATGTCACGGGGTCCCTCACGACGCACCACACAGACGTATCTCAGTGCGCCCAGCGCGTATTCAGGAACGCACACCGAGGACTCCCGCGCTCCGAGCGCCGTCCCTGACACAAACACCGACTGGATACCAGGCAGTGGCTTCCGGATCGTCGAAGAGGCCACCTCCAGTCCCCCTCCTTCCACGGCGGCACCTTCGATGATGGCCATCGGCTCTCCCTCATCGGTCTCGGTCGCAGGTCTCCCGGGGCAAACACCGAGCGCGTGGGACGACGGTGCGGCGATACGCCAGGCGGTCGACGCGCACCCGAGCGAGCGCTGGCTCGCGTGGACACGAAGCTGGGCTTCGAGTCCCCCCGCAAGCTGGCACGCAAGACCGGCTCACAGCCGTCCCCGCCCGGTGGCACGCTGCCGCGCAGGAGAAGCGGGACGTCGGGGAAGCACTACCGCGCAGCCCCGCCGCAGCTCACGTCGGGCACCCTGTAGTCAACGTTGACATTCAGCCCGTCGGCGCCCGCGTTGCCGCGCGCCGCGACCACTACCACTACTGCCACCGCCGGCCGACGTGCGCGTGCGGAGTCCCGGGGGCGGCAGTCCCAGGCTCAGCCGCTGACGCGCGCGAGCAGCATCGCGTTGGGCGAGGGCCACGGCACACCGGCGATGCGGTACGCGGCGCGGCAGACGGCGCTTGCGCGTGTGGAGGATATCCTCGCGCACAGCTACAGCTCGCGCGATCTGGTGGCGGTGCTACCCAGCAGTCCGAACGCGTTTGGTGCCGCTGCTGTGCCGGCATCGTCGACGGCTTTGGCTTCGACGGAGGAAGAGGAAAATGGTGGCTCGGCGGCGGGGATTGAGCTGCGTTTGGCGGTCGCGGATGCAACTGCTACTGCTGCTGCTAAAAACCGTCGTCGGACGTGAGATTGACACTAGCAGGCGAGATGCTGTTTTTTCAGCTCGATTCCTAGATGATGATGGCGGTCCTCTCGATTTTTCACTATTCGTGGTCTGCTTCTCTTCCTCTGTGGTAGCATGACGCGCCGTTGACGACAACCGATTCAAGATGCACATTTACTCTCTCGCTGCCGATGGCATTATGGACTCGAGTATCACCCGCTGTGGCCAGCCTTGCCGGTATCGCCTAGACGGTGTCGGCTTAATGGCCATTAGCGATGTGCTCAATTTGGAAGGGGCAATCTTCCAAGTGCTTCGCAAACACTTTCACAAGGAGTAAGTTTACACGGACGCCATTGAGCTTAGACAAGAGGTGTGTCACGTTGTCCCCCGACTCTCGCCAAGTCCTTAACCTACTTGTTCAGGTCTCGTATCAAACGGAAATGGGGCGACTCCTTGACTTCATCGCTGCTCCAGAAGACAGTGTAGATCTATCCAAGTTCTCTCGCCAGGTGTGATCTTCTCTCTCCTGAATCCATCACCTCTTTGAAACGAACATGTACACCTCCCTGGTAGCCCACAGGCACAGGATAATCTCAACCTACAAGTCGGCTCTACTCATTCTACCTCCCTGTCGCTCTCGGGGTGCTCCTCTGCGGTCTCCCTATTGAGAAACGGAATGAGTCAGATCCAGGCTACTACAAGATCGCATTAGATGTCCTGATGCTGCTCGGGAGTAACTCCAGATCCATGACTTCGCGCCTGGGCAGATTGTCAAGATCGGCGCAGACATTGTGGACAACAAGTGCTCATGGTGCATCAATACGGCGCTCGCCCTTGCCAATCCCATGCAACGGGCATCTTGGACGCGAACTATAGGCGGAAGGACGCCTGAGGCAGAGGCACGGGTCAAGGAGGTCTTCCAGGAGGTGGGCGTCAACTCTGTGTATGCGGAGTACGAGGCAGAGTCATATGCGCAGATCGACACACCGACCGACACGGTGCTGGAGGCGCAAAGCCCAAGTGGCAACGCGGTACTCTGCCAGACTGTCTTCCGCGCATTCTTGGAGAAGGTCTACAAACGCGCCAAGTAGTGTTGGATAAATAAAACTTTGATTGTAGAAACGCCTATATGGCTCTTATCTTCTCACTGCAAAGTCACTGGATCAGATGTGTATATTTACGACCATGTATTGTCGTCGGTCTGAGGCCACCCAAGCATTCTGCACATCCCTAGACAGCCGTTCACGACAGCCTGAAAATTTGGATTGCTTGCCTAGAAGCCTCCTAGGCAAGAAGCTTCTTGTCTGCTGCACCACGGCGTGGTCACACGACCTTAGCTCCACAAGTCTCGCAACGCTGGGGCGATAACCAACGAACACGACTCCTGTAAAAGGATGACGTCATAAGGTGACCCGCCGCACCTCGCCCCCACAATCTAAACGTCGTATATCACTCCAAGGCATATGTGAAATATAAAACAGTTTCGTCGCGCATCATTGCATCATTATTCACCTTCTACCTCTGCTCTTTTCTTTCCGCACAACATCACAACTCGGCATCTTGCAGCAAAGTTTCATAGTGTTCACACAATGGTATGCGTTCATTCGACGCCCTTAGCACCGTGCACCGTTTTGCTGACCAACCTTTGGTGGTTCTTCCGTACTTTCTGGGGTTCCGTCATTTCCGCCATCGGCCGTGGCATCAGTTCAATCATCTCCGCAATTGCCGGTGTTCTCGAGGCCATCGTCGTCGCGATTGTCACGGTAAGCACATATAAAACAGATTATGGCATCTCATCATCGTCATCATCACCATCCGAGTCGAGCTGGCCCGTACAACACTACCCAAAGGCGTGGCACTCTCACGGCACATAAGTTGCAGTATAGTATATGTGAAGTCATACACATTTCGACACCAATCATAAAATACAGAATTTCGTCCTTCCACGCCATGAGTATTATGCACCATCGACCTGCCTAATCCACCCCTCAACCCTCTCCTGCACGCGTCTCAGTTCCACCTGCTCCGCCACCTCCGCCTCCTCTATGGCTGCTCTTATATTTGCCTGCCGCACATTCTGAGGTACCAGGAGATATGGAAGAGCCATGAGCATGTCAAAGGTGTCAGGGCCATGGCGTCTTGCATGGCGTTCATGGCGTGCATTACGCTCCTGCACTTGTGCCCATCTCTTTTCCGCAGTGATGGTGTGTTCATCATGTGACGCAGCCATGACCCCACCAGGGTACAAGATGTCTCTCCAATCCCTAGCAATCCCATCTTTTGCACTCTCGGTGCCGAAGTAGTGAAGTACAGCACCGGCATAGACGGCATCAAAGAGGATATCAGGGGGGAAATGAGGGCTCCCAGAGATCTGGAGAGAAGAATCAGAAACAAAATCAGAAGGAAAATGTCCATTAAGCCGGAAGATATGCGCTGTACACCTCTTCTGTTCTGGTGGTGCAGTGTGGTCGACGTCAGCCGTGTCCATGGCGAAATTAGGTGTCTGCTCATCAAAACATCAGGCCCCGATTAGGTATCATATAATCTACACGCACCACTAAGAAGGCTCGGGCTCTACCCAATATTAAGTGAGCATTCCTATTTAGAAAAATGCCATTTCGGACGTCGTCAATCTCAGTTATAATGTCACTTTCGTTGTTGCACCGACTGCGGCGATGAGTTAAATTCGAGATGTACTGCCGTGATTGCGATGGTGAGAGAAGACAGTTTGAGGGTAATAGTAGCATACCTTATCACCCTTGGTGTGAGCCAGAAGGTGTACAGCATCGCAATAGTCAGCGTCGTACCCCAACCAGACACATTGTGGTCCATCCCGCTCTATGACGTCGTCGCGGAATGTTCCCCTCCGACTGGAGGACACACTAGAAGTGACTTGTGTGCGGAAGATATCAGGGTCGATAGGGAACATCCTTCTCTTCTCCTCATTGTTGGTGTGATAGTATAGAACAACGGTATCAGTTGGTAGGTCTGCGTTGTAGTCCACAACATCGGGTAAATCAGAACTTGAAGAAAGGTCCCCTTCTGCACCAATGACAACTCCAATGGCGTAGCGTATCCATTTGTATGGCCTGTGCGAGAAATGCAGTGCATGGAGCTTCTCGAGTGGGAAGGGTGAGGCAATGTACCCAATGCCAATTGGAAGGATGAAGATCGAGTTCGGCATTATGTGCCACATTCAGAGGTAACGAGGCGTGGACGATGATCTGAGGAGTTGTGGCCATGGTGGAGTACTTCAAGGAACTATTACTGTAAGTCCTGAAAAGTACCCATTGTATGCCCCCATGTCATGCATCAGGAAAACATATCATTTACTTTTTTGTACTTTTTTGTACTTTTTCATACTTTTTATAAAAAAAGTAAAAAAAGTAAAAAAAAGAAATCCTCTTTACTTGCCACAGTATTTGCCAAACATGCTGAAAAAGTAGATCACATATAAAAAGTACCCTTACTCAAAAAAGTACATTTATATAAAGGAAAGTAGGTGCAAAGAACAACTGTCCTTGCTCACCCCTTTATGTGACAACACATGACTCATCTTGTGCATCAACAACAACCCTAACATGTCTGTTATTTTAGAAATATAATTATGCAATTAAGTCACATGACTTAGTAAATGAAATATTGTAGTAACTTAAGTAATGTTAATTTTATTATAGCCAAGAGGAAATTGTGTTTATTAGATAATGAATATCACATGACTATGGACACTTTTTTTTATCTAAGTCAATCTATGGGGAAAGATGCTTACAGACTTGCATGTGGCCCTAGGATCCCATACTCCTGTTGTATGCAACACTGGGGGGGGTGTGCTCCTTCTTGTTTGTGTGTCACACCTGTGCACAAACTGGGGGGGCATGTCTGGGTTTATGCATGAGTGGGGGCAGAGGAGGGCAAAAGGGGGGCACACCCTTTATGTGCCACCCTGTCCCTGTTCCCCTATTGCATGTAAATGGAGGTGGGGGGGCTTCCTGCATGGCTGCCCATTCACATGTAAATGGGGGTGAGGGTGCAAAGATGGGGGGGGGGGTTGCATGGACTCACATTCACCCCATTGGGCCATAAATGGGTGGGAGTGCAGGGAGATTGCCCTGTCCTGTATGCTCCTACAGTCAGGTGTCCTGTTCATATGTGATGTTACGCTTTGATAAGCATGGGCCTTGCTTTAGGTGATGATATGACGCGAGTACTCAGCTGTACGGTTCGTATAGTCGAACGTGGGATCCTAAGTCCTATCATGTTGACGTTCTGCAACTGGGAAGGCACTTCTCGGTAAACCTTATGCAGTGCACTCTTCTCCATATTCTCCTAAGGTGTAAGAGAGAGGAGACGAAGGAGGATCTGAGGAACTGATGATTCAAGAAGACCAAGATGGCGATTCTTGGTCTTCTGCAACTACTACTTATACATGATGGTAGAGGGCTTTAAAGCGCCTCTCGAACGATGTTGCCCTATAGCGTATCTAGCTCTGTCACGGTCGGGCCTTCGGGCCATCAATAGGGTTGAGATAATGGTCGAGGTAGTAGTCGAAGTGTTCTGATGTGGCGTGGACTCTTACTTACCAGTTGTGGCTACAGTAGTAAGCAGTAATTAGTCACGGATTTCTTCATCAGTCAGCATTCAGCAATCGCATGTGATTGCTGAGTGATTCCTAGGATAGTGGTACTAGGGTTCGAGGTAGTATCGCTATAGGTTCACATGTATTGGAGAGGCGCTTCAAAGCCCTTGCGTAACTGTATAAATAATAGCTGTGGAAGACCAAGACTCGCTATCTTGGTCTTCTTCAAGATTGCCTTATCACTTCGAATCCTCTTCGCAAGTCTGATCTCTTTCCTCGTTGTCTTGACTCATCACGTGGTGCTCCTTGTACTTCGACAAGTAGAGCGGTATAGGCCGGTGTGACTTAGCAAAACGTCTGCCGTGACCTCGTCTTTGCATTGAGGAAAGCACCTCTGCATTTGACTTCGACCAAGCACTGACTCCGCCACCTTCTCTGTGCTTAAGTCAAGCACACGCTATAGGCAAAGCGTAACATTAAGACCAAGATCCCGTCACGGTGGCGAGAGTAACTACCCGAGAACAGTGGGATATCGACGGATTCCACCCGTACAACCTATCACGACAAGGAAGTCGTAACGTCCCAGTCCAATATCTGAAGAACGCGTACTGGAGTAGTATCAGTGAAGGATACGTCATCGAGACACGGCGAGGGGAACGCCCAGTTGAGTTCAGCTTCGACCGTACGTGTTGGTGCGCGGTCGATTACATCCTAGACCGGTGGCAGGTTATCTCCCCATTAAGACCCCATCATCACTGCGATATATACGCCGACGAAGTAGTCCCACAATCAGATTGGGGACCCATTGATGGAGAAGACAATGTGAGCCACTCTGAAAACACTCACGAAGTATCGGAAAACGCTTCCGATAACGAACAACCTCGATCTCCATCACCATTGAATCAGGAGGAGGTCAACCTCATTAACCAAGCTGAGTCCATAACCATACTCCCACCAATGACCACCATCACCGAAGAACCACGTAGTCTGGTACAAATGCCAGTAGATCCCTCAACAGGGCAACCCCTCAACGCTGATGATGCAGCCATCATGAGGGCCATCGGACCTGACCAACCAGACCCCCCAGGAGGATCCCCAAGAGGAGGATTCCCAGGAGGAGGTCCGCCCAGAGGTGGAGGAGGAGGCCCCCCAGGGGGCATTGGGGGAGTACCACCACCTGGCTCTCCGGGACACGCTCACTCAAGTGACAAATTGGTAGGAAATGCCCCCGAAATCTTCAAAGGTGACAGACAGAAAGCAGAAGAATTCCTCACGCAATGGGAATTGTACTGGGGGATCAATAATAACAACCCCATCATGATGAACACATATTGATGTGCAATATTTTTCCTCACCTACATACAGGGGAAGTGTTACGCCTCGGTAAGTGTGGGCCTTGCTTTAGGCGAAAGTATGGCGCGAGTACTTAGCTTCGCGATTGATCAAAGTCAAACGTGGGATCCTAAGTCCGAACACGTTGACGTCCTTGCAACTGGGAAGGTACTCTCGGTAGACCTTATGCAGTGCACCCTTCTTGGTAATCTTCTAGCGCAGGGAAAAGACAAGACGAGATGAAGAGAAGACCGATGGTTCAAGAAGACCAAGATGGCGATCCTTGGTCTTCTGCGACTACTACTTATACACAATGATGGAGGGCTTTAAAGCGCCTCCCGAACGATATTGACCTATAGCGTATCTAGCTCGAACCCTAGTATCGCTATCCTAGTGATCAGTAAGCTACAGTACCATGTGATACTACTGCTGACTGATAACACGTGAAAGTTACTGTCCCTGACTAATGTACTGAATCACATGCTTACTACCGTAGTCAGAACCTAGTAGTAAGCGTTCAAGTCCGTTCCGTAACATCACCCCCTTCTCAGGAGCGACGTCCCCGGAGCCCGGGCGGTCCCATCCATCCCGCCTGTACGTCCTCAATCCGCTGCATCGCCCGTGCTTGCTCCAACCTACTGATACATAGTGCCTTGTCCGTTGCCAACCGTCCCCACGTCTCCTGTAACTCCCGTATCCTCTGCTCCAGACGTCCCAACTCCGCCCCGAGGGCCCGGTATCGCCTGATCTCCGCGGCAAGGCTCACGTCCTTGCACTCTGCAACGGCCCTGTTGATGGCCCCGACGGCATCGTACCCGTTGTCGAAGAGGAACAAGTCCTCCTGGGCGTACTTGATGTGGGTGTCGGGGTGCACCACGTACTGGGGTGCAGCGTACAGGGGCTTCGGGAAGACCCTGTCGGACTCGTGGATCAGGCCGAGCACGATGGGATCGTTGCTCATGATGGCCTGGACGTATTTGGCCTGGCGCGTCACGCCATCGGGGGTGGTGATGGGGAATGAAATGTAATTGGGTCCCCGATTGACCCGGAATGTTACGCTTCGGTAAGCGTGGGCCTTGCTTTAGGCGAGAATATGGCACAAGTACTCAGCTCTGTGATTTGAAGTCAAACGTGGGATCCTAAGTCCTAACACGTTGACGTCCTTGCAACTGGGAAGGTACTCTTGGTAGTCCTTATGCAGTGCACTTCTCCTGGAAAGTCTTCTTCTAAGTGGGAGACGAGATAGAGAGGAAACCGATGATTCAAGAAGACCAAGATGACGATCCTTGGTCTTCTGCAACTACTACTTATACACGATGATAGAGGGCTTTAAAGCGCCTCTCGAACAATGTTGACCTATAGCGTATCTAGCTCGAACCCTAGTACCGCTATCCTAGTAATCCGTAAGCTGTAAGTAACATGTGATACTACTGCTGACTGATAACACGTGAAAGAGAAAGTCCCTGACTAATGTAAACAATCACAAGCTTACTACCGTAGTCAGAACCTAGTAGTAAGCGTTCGAATAGTCCGATCCGTAACACGGAACCCGTGAGGTGCACGGGCGTTGGCGACACTGGAGACGGCGCGGTCAGCGAGCTGGGGACGGATATGACCCTGGTAGAGGGGGGTCCCGTCGGTGGCGAGGGCGTGTCGGGTTGTATGAGGTGGAGCATTAGCTTCTCGGCCATAGTGAATGTGTGGGTGCTCAGCTGGGTACCGCTCGTCCTCACTGTCCGTGACTTCTCCCTCCTCTCTCTCATTTCCTTCATCTGGCGTTGGGCTGTTCGTAGCTGTTCTTCCCTCCAATCTTCGGTCACCTTCTTCCACGACTTCTTTGGCTTCATCGCCGCTTCGTATTGCTCCCTGGCGTGTGCGGACGTCTTCACCGCGGTCGAGAGCTCGCCGAAAGTCGTCAACTTCAGTGGTGGTGAAAGGGCGATCGGAGATGGGTTCTCCAGTGGCGGCGTGGAGGATGTGCCAGAGGGTAGGCTGGCCGTCGACGTCGGGTGACAGTCGAGCGCTGGTGGCTCCGCGTCCTTGAGTAGGGAACCGTTCGATGATGCTGTTGAACTCAGCTTCGGTAATGGGTCCCTTGGACCCGGCTCTGTCTCCCGTAGCCACGACGACCTCTTCGCCATCGGCGGGGGTTGTTGATGCCCGCTCTTCCTCCAGCTCGCAGGCAAAAATCCTTTCGGGGGTTCCGAGGTAGTATGAAGTCGTCGAGAGGGTGGCATCGGGGGTGAATGGCATTGGCAAGTGGGGAGTAGTGATGATAGAGGTATGTGGGGAGAATGAGGTATCGTCGCTGGTTCTTTCACTCCTTATAAACGTCGCTGGTGCGGCCTTTGAATGTTGGTATTCCGCGAGCGCTTCATCGGCGAATAGATCCTCCTGGTTGACCCACTGATTCTCCGAGTCGGGGTAACCCTTCCATTTGATTAGGTATTGCTTCTTCCGTTTCCTACCGAAATGCCGTTCGTCTAGAACCTTCTCAATTTCGTATTCTTCTTCTCCTTCTACCAAATCAGGTGGTGGCCGCTGGTAGTTTTTTCCATGGAGTGAGGTCTCGTGGTACTTGGTGAGAAGGTCCACATGGAACACTGTGTGAATTTTCCATTGCGGGGGTAGGTTGAGCTGGTAGTTGACAGGGGACATCACCTGTTCAATTGTGAAGGGTCCGTGCCTTCGGGGCGCAAGTTTCGCTGTTGGTTGATGCGTACGCAAGTGACGTCCTTCTAACCATACAAGGTCTCCGACTCGGAATTTTGGCCCATCCTTGGCCTTGACCCATGACTGCTGCGCTTTGATAATCAATTCCTGAGCGCGTTTCCGCGCTTCTTGGAACTGTTCGGTCCTGAGCGTTACTTGTGGTATCGGTGATGGTTTATCCGTCCAATCAGCGCGTGGGTTATACCCCATAAGGAGATTGAAAGGTGACTCCCGTGTATATTCGTGCGGCCAGTTATTATGGGCAAACTCTGCGAGGGGTAAATATCCGCACCAATTATCCTGTCGTTCGTTTGCCCAGAAGCGTAGGTACTGTTCTACCCATTGGTTTGTTCGTTCTGATTGTCCGTCGGTTCGGGGATGGTATGCCGTAGAGATATTTTGTTTGATGTCTAGTACCTTACAGAGTTCCCTTGTGAATCTGCTGGCAAACCGAGGATCTCTGTCACTTATGACTTTCGTGGGAAGTCCGAAACGGACGAAAACATGTTTTAGGTACAGGTTGGCGACTCCTTCTGCGCTTATTTCTTCATTGCATGGTATGAAGATTGCCGCCTTACTGCAATCGTGGTCCATGATTGTTAGTATGGTGTCATACCCTCGAGATATGGGCAACTTAGTTATGAAATCAAGGGCTATAGTTTCGAACGGCATTGCTTCTGGTTTGGGGTATATGGGGTTGAGAGGCGCTTTGTTTCGTCCATGTTGAACTTTAATGCGTTGACATTCGGCGCATCCTTTGACGTATTCCAGTGCATCTTTTGCTAGTCCTGGCCACCAGTAGGCGCGCCCTGTCAGTTGGGCGGTTCTTTTAATTCCTGGATGTCCATGAGCAGGAAGATCGTGATGGTCATGTAATATACGTCGCTTATTGTGTATTCCCCCGGTTACTACTCGTCGTGCATCCTTGTACCAGATCCCATCTATCTTTTTAAGATGGTGGGCGTCTATCCATGGTTTCAGAATGGTTTCGTTTTGCTCATACACGGGGTCGTCCAATGTTATGTCCTGGGGATTGAGGTGGTCCTTGGCGGTCCGGATTTTTTCCATGTGGGCGCCCTGTACGAAGATCTTATCCGGTAGTACTGTGATATTGTTGTTGTCCTCTTCCCCTTGGTCGTAGTCTGGTCTTTGTGATAGTGCATCTGCTCTGCCGTTGGCCGATCCCTTAATGTGGTGAATTTTGAAGTCATACTCCGATAATTTGAGTACTTCCCGTGCTATCCTACGGCTAATCTTTTGTGGACTTCTCCAATATTGTAGATTCATGTGGTCCGAGAAGACCTTCGTTTGATGTGGCGATCCTGCGAGCAGTGGTCGCCAGTGTTGGAAGGCCTTGACAATTGCTAGTAGTTCCAGGTCGTAGATGTTGTAGTTCCGTTCTGCTTCGTTGAGCGTAGTTGAGAAGTAGCCGATGGGGTGTCGCTTTCCATCGTCTTTCCATTGTAGTAGTACTGCCCCTATTGCGAATCCCGATGCATCAACTTCTAGTTCGAATGGTTTACTCAGCTGTGGGTGCGCCAGTACTGGTTCAGAGGTGACGAGTCCTTTGAGTTTATTGAATGCGTCGTGTTCCATCCTCGTCCATTTCCAGTCGGCTCCTTTCTTTGTCAATTGGTTCAGCGGCTTTGCGTGGTGTGAAAAGTTCCGGATGAATGCGCGATAGAAATTGCAGAAGCCCAGAAATGATCGAACATCCTTGACTTTTGTAGGAGTTGGCCAGTCTTTGATGCCGGAAATTTTGACAGGGTCCATGCGTGTCACCCCCTTTTCAAGGATTACCCCCAGGTAATCCATATGAGGCGCATGGAATAAGCATTTTTCTAGCTTGTAATAGAGGTTGTGCTTAGCTGATATTTCCAGTACATCCTTGACTGCCGCTATACGGTCCTCCATACTTTTCCCTATGTGTGTTGCAATACCAATGTCGTCCATGTATACCCTAATGGTTGTTCCTCAAAGTTCGTGTTTGGCGATGATGTCCCGACATATGTGGTTCATCATTGTCTGAAAGGTTGCGGGGGAGTTTGTCAGTCCGAAGAACATTACCGTAGGTTCAAACAGGCCATATTTGGTTTTGAATGCCGCTTTCTCCTCGTCCCCCTCCCGGATGCGTATGTTGTTGTAGCCCCATCTTACGTCGAGCTTGGTGTAGATGTGGGCGTTACTAAGGTCTGTGATGAGATCCGTAATGAGAGGTAGAGGGTACTGGTTGCGTATCGTGAACGAGTTGAGGCGTCTGTAATCTTGCACCGGTCGTAACTTCCCATCCTTCTTTTTAACGAAGAAGAATGGTGACGCATATGGAGATTTGGACGGTCGTATGTATCCTTTGCCGAGTTGTTCCGTTAAGAAGGCTTGGAGGGCTTGGTCTTCCTCCTGTGTGAGCGGGTAGACTTTGCAGTCTATCGCTTTGGGTGCCCCTTTCTTGAGTTGTATTTCGTGATCCCAGACCCGTGAGGGTGGGAATCGATGTGATGCTTCTTCGTTGAAAAGTTGGTGGTATGCCGCATAATGGGATGGTAACTCAGCTTTCGTGGTATACTGCTTGGCTTGGATTGCCAGTTCCGTGGAAGTGGTCCTTCCTTCCACAAATTCCTCCTCCTCTAGTTGTGCGATGATTTGTTCCTTTTGGTGTTCGGTGATTGCTGCCGCGATCGTAGGTCGTATGATTCTGGGGTTGACTGTTCGAAGGACGACCGGTAATGCGTCTTCTTTGATTACTGCGTGCCTCCAGCTGAAGGTTGGTTCGTATGTGGCCAGCCAGGGATACCCGAGTACGATATCTTCGTTGCCGATGTCCGTGATGAGGAATCTCATCTCCTTGTGGATCCCTTTTGTCTGTACGTCCAGATCTACGTAATGAGTGATTAGTCCTGCTTTATTTTCGGTATTGTCGATATTCCATATCTTTTTAGGCCGATCCAGCGGCTTCATTCTGATTTTCATCCGTTTGATAAAGGCGGGTCGTAGAAAGTTGTCGGTGGCTCCTGAGTCCACCAATGCTCTGATGTCGGCCATGGCGTAATTTGTGCGAATCGATACTGGAATTCTCATAGAACGGTAGCGAGTTATGATCACAGAATTACATTTTACTGCCCTTACCCAGGCCGATGGGTTCAGGCACTTCGAAAATCCTCCCTTTTCCACAGGTCCTGCAGTATGAGGTCCTTTACCTTGTCTTCTTCTGCGGCCACTCCTTTCATCCATTGGTCGGCACGCTGCTGCGGGGTTTCTGCCTTGGCTGCCCTGACGGGCTCTTCCTCCCTTTCGTCGTGGTAAGCGTCTGTCCTTCGGCTACTGCTGGGCTGGTTGTAGGTGTGCTGTGGGCAATTCTGACTGAAATGTCCCTTTTGTCCGCATGTATAACAGGTCACTTCCCTCATGTCACATCGACCACCTCGTCCCCTTCCTACAAATCCTCCTCTTGGTGGTGGATTTCGGGGGTGAGCTCGATCCCAATTACCTTGGATTTCTTCGGCCCCCGTGAGCCTCCCTCGTACTCGATCGGCCGACGTATCCATGGCGTTTGGATCTCGTAGTATGTTGCGAGGGGGTCCCCATCCTGTGCTCCTCGTGTTCCTCCAGGTTGTGTTACTCCCTCCTTGTGGTTTTGTTTGGTTTGCAAGGCCTCGGTGTTGCTCGAGTCGGGCCTTCATGTGTATATACTGTTGCTGCCTTCTGATGACCGCTTCTTTCCATTCTTGAAAGGTCTGTGGGTTGTCGTATGTGTATGCTTTCTCATATAGGTCATGGGGTAGTCCGTCCGTGAATAGGTCCATCGTGAGTGGTGAATCCAGTCGATAGTTAGCTTGTCTTGCTAACTGTTCGAATTGCGTGACGTACGCGTCGATATCTCCGCCTATCATTCTGATTCCTCTTTTCAGCATGGCCTGCGCTTGTTCCTTCTCGAGCGTGTTCGAGAATCGTCTATTGAAGGCGATGATGACCTCGGTCCATAATCGTGGGTCGGTGTCGTTGATTCCGGCGGTGACTTGCCGGTTGAGCCATCTGCTAGTCTCCGTAATCCAGTTGTTAACATCCTTCCCCTGGATGTAAGTGAGAAATAACATAGCTCGTCGGTATGCGTTGGCCATGATGGGATTGTTGTTATTGATTCCCCAGTACAGCTCCCACTGGGTGAGGAATTCCTCCATCTTGTGTCTGTCTCCTTTGAATACTTCGGGGGCGTTTCCAGCAAATTTATCGGAGTGGTGCCCCCCGTGTATACCGACTGGTCCTATTCCGGGTACTCCTCCGCCCGGGGGTCCTCCTCCTCCTGGAGGTCCTCCTCCTCCTCCTCCTGGGGGTCCTCCATGGGGGAATCCTCCTCCGTGTGGTAGTCTTCCTGGGAGCTCTCCTGTTGGTGGGTCGGGTTGATCAGGTCCGATGGCTCGGAATAGTGCGGCATCATCTGCCGTCATAACGTGTCCTGTTTCGGGGTGTATGGGGAGTGTTACTTCCTGAGTTTCGGTTAACATAGCCATTGGAGGGTGAATTGTGATCTGCTCAGCTCTTTCGATAAGTTCTGGTTCTAGTGGCTCTAATGCCTGTTCGGGTTCTCTGTCTGATTCGTTATCTGATGTACCGGATACTTCTGAAGGTGCGGAAGCGCTTTGTGCTTCTCCGTCGATGGGTCCCCAGTCGTTTCTTGCGACTACTTCTTCGTAAATGTCGCACCCGTATCTGTAAGGTAGAGTGTCGATGACTCTCCACTCCTCGTCTTCTAGGTCGACTCTGCACCAGCAAGTTCGTTCGAAATTAAACTCAACTGGTCGTGGTCCATGTGCTCCTCTGATTAGGTACCCTTCGACCCCGTTGATGCTACCCCAGCTAGCTTCCTTGAGGTACCGGATTGGTACGTTCCTGTTCCCCCTTCTTGGGATTTCGTAAGAGCGGAACCCTTCTTGGATCCAAAGTTCTCTTGTAGATACTCGCGCCACGATGGTAGGATCTTGGTCTTAATGTTACGCCTCGGTAAGCGTGGGCCTTGTGTTACGCCTTGCCTTGGCGCTTGTTCGACTTGAACGAGTTTCTGGGCGAGAAGACAGTGAACATGACACGAGTCAAACGTAGAGGCGACTTCCTCAATACGATGACGGGGCTAGCAACGGATTTCCTAAGTCACGTTGGCCCAAGTAGACTTCAACCTTCCGGTGTATGTACCGGACAAGGTGACAGCTGCACACCACGATGAAAGAGACGAGAAGAGAGTGGAGTATGCGATGTGGAAGATCAATGGCAATTGAAGAAGACCAAGATGGTGTTTCTTGGTCTTCACCGACTACTACTTATACAGATATGCGAGGGCTTTGAAGTGCCTCTACAATAGAACTATCCTATGGCGTAAGTAGCTCGAACCCTACTACACCGATCCTAGGAATCACTCAGCAATCACATGCGATTGCTGAGTCGCTGACTGATACGACTAAGTCCGTGACTAATTACTACTTACTACCGTAGCCACAACTGGTAAGTAAGAGTCCGAAACTCCGAATCACGACATCGCTATTACACGAACAAGTCCGAAGGGTCGACCGTAACATCACCCCCTTTTCAAGGGGCAACGCCCACGTTGCAGCTAAGTCGACCGTGGCCAGTTCCTCGTACCTTGGCCTAGTCTGATCCATCCTCCCATGCGTCTCTCTACCTCGTCCATCAGGTTAGCGTTCTCCATACGATGTATCACCCCCAGCTCCTCGGTGTTAAGCCGTCCCCACTCCTGCTCCAACTCCCCCATGCGCTGCTCGATCCTGGTGACCGCAGAGCGAACCGCGCGGTAGCGTTGGACCTCCGCCATGAGCGAAACGTTCTTGCATTCGCGAAGGGCGCGGTTGATGCGGTGAACCTCGTCGTATCCGCCGTCGAGGATCATAAGATCCTCGCGCGAGTAGGAGGGTCGCTCCTCGTGAGGCCCGAAGCGATGGGGGCGCGCGTACAACGGTTTAGGGAAGACGCGGTCGGACTCGTCGATGAGCCTGAGGACGATGGGGTTAGGTCCGAAGATGACCTGGACGTATTTGGCGGGGCGCGTCACGCCGTCGGAGGTGGTGATGGGGAAGTGAACATAATCGGGTCCTCGATTGACCCTGAACCCGTGTGGGCAGTGAGTGGCTCGGACGGTGGAGATGGCCCTGTCGTCGAGCTGGGGGCAAATGTCTCCTCGGTAGACAGCGTCGCCGGTGGTGGTGAGGGCGTGTGGAGTGGTGTTGGATGGGGCATCAGCATCTCGTCCATAGGAAATGTAGTCGTGCGCATCTGAGTACCACTCGTCATCGCTCTCAACCTCTCCCTCCTCGCCATCATCTCCTGCCTCCGGGCCTTTGCTTCCAACAGCTGTTGATCCCTCCATTCGGCTACTACCTCCTGCCACGGCCTGGTCGGTCCCAACCCTCGGAGGTATTGGGAGAGGTGGGGACTCGGCCCGTCCATTATCGTTGCCAGCTGTGCGAATCTCGGCTCCTCGGTCCAGTGCGTCCCCGAGAAGTTGGATCTCGCAGGTAGTGAAAGGGACCGGAGAGGTGGGAAGACCGTCGGCGTCGAGGATGTCCCAGAGGGGACCTCCATCGTCATCTGACAATCTGGCGGCGTTGGCTGAGGTGGCTTGAGCGGGGAATCGCTCGACGACGGCTGTGAACTCAGCTCGGGTGATGGGGGTATCACGTCCCCCTCGGTCTTCTTCAGCCACGACGGCTTGGTCGGTATCACTTCTGGCGCCTTGTGTGCGCTCTTCTTCCAGCTCGACGGCAAAAATCCTCTCGGGGGTGCCGTGGTAATACTGGTTGAGCTGCGAGAGGGAGGCATCGGGTGTGAAGGGCATGTAAAGTGGTTGAGATGTGTGGGTAGACGATATTCGAGAGGAAGGGAGATGAGAGGACTCGCCGCGTTGGATGGGCCTTTTATCCTTTTGCCACCCTTGTTCATACTCCGCCACGGCTTCTTCGGCAAATACATCCTCCTTATCAACCCATTGATTGTCGGAGTCAGGATACCCCTTCCAGGCCACGAGGTATTGCAATTTTCGTCTTCTGCCATGGAGCCGGTGGTCTAGAATCTTCGAGACCTCGTATTCCTCTTCCCCATCGATCAAGTCCGGTGGGGGCCGCGGGTAATTGGGTCCATGCATGGGTGTTTCACGATAAGGTGTGAGAAGGTCGGTATGGAATACGGGGTGCACCTGCCACTGCGTGGGAAGCTCCAGTTGATAGTTTACGGGTGACATCACCTTTATGACGCGAAATGGTCCGTGGTGCCTTGCAGCTAATTTTGCGGTTGGCTGATGAGTCCGGAGATGACATCCTTCTAGCCACACCTGGTCCCCTACTTGATATCTGGGCGCTGTCTTGGCGCAAACCCATGACTGCTGCGCTCTCACAATAAGGTCCCGTGTCCGTTGTCGTGCTTCTTTGAGTTGATTAGCGCGGGTCATTATGTGGGGAATGGAGGAGGGCTTATCGGTCCAATCAGCCCGCGGGTGGTACCCCATAAGGAGTTCGAAAGGTGTCATCTTTGTTGCCTCGTGAGGCCAGTTATTGTGCGCGAATTCTGCCATTGGCAGATAGTGGTACCAGTTGTCCTGTTGTTCGTTAGCCCAGAAGCGTAGGTATTGTTCCAGCCATTGATTGGTTCGTTCGGACTGTCCGTCCGTTCGTGGGTGATAGGCTGTTGAGATGTTCTGGGTGATCCCCAGAGTCTTGCACAATTCTCTCGTGAATTTGCTTGCGAACCGAGGGTCCCTATCGCTGATGATAGTAGTGGGCAATCCGAAACGCGGGAATACGTATCTGGCATACAATCCAGCAGTTTCTTCGGATGTGATCTCCTCTACGCAGGGTATGAATATCGTGGCCTTGCTGCAGTCGTGATCGGTGATAGTCAGTATCGAATCATACCCCTGTGATAAGGGAAGTTTGGTAATAAAGTCCATGGCCACGGTCTCGAACGGAAGGGTGTCAATTTTGGGGTATATAGGTTGGAGGGGGGCCCGTGTAGGTCGGGTGTTGACTTTAATCCGTTGACATTCCGCACATCCCTTGACGTAGTCCATAACATCCCTCTGCAGTCCCGGCCACCAGTACTGTCGCTCCAACAGATGGCTGGTTCATCGTATTCCTGGGTGTCCGTGAACGGGCGAGTCATGGAAGGTGCGAATGATACTTCTCTTGTTGTCCAACCCACCAGTGACGACTTGTTGTCGCCTGTCCTTGTACCAGGTCCCCGCGATCTTTTTAAGGTTGTGTCCATTCACCCATGGTCGGAGCATTGCTTCATTTTGATGGTCCTTTTGTTCCCCGCTAGTGACTTGCAACGTCGTTAGAGCCCACGCGAAGACTTTGTCGGGTAGGACTGTGATGCCTTCGTTATCTGACTCCCCTTGGTCGTAGTCCGGTCGTCGTGAGAGGGCATCGGCTCTTCCATTTGCCTTTCCCTTGATATGGTGAATCTCAAAGTCGTACTCGGAGAGTTCTAACACTTCCCTTGCCACTCGTCGACTGATTTTCTGTGGTGACCGCCAATATTGCAGGTTCAGGTGGTCTGAGAAGACCTTGGTGCGGTGGGGGGACCCCGCGAGTAGGGGTCTCCAGTGTCGGAAGGCCTTGACGATAGCGAGTAGTTCCAGGTCATATATGTCGTAGTTTCGTTTGGCAGCGTTGAGTGTAGATGAATGGTAACCAATGGGATGTCTTTTGTTGTCCACCTTTCGTTGCAGGAGTACGGCTCCTGTTGCGAATCCGGAGGCGTCAACTTCCAGTTCAAAGGGTTTACTCAGCTCGGGGTGTGCTAGTACTGGCTCCGATGTTACGAGGGTTTTGAGTGTCTGAAACGCTTTGTCTTCGTTTGGTCCCCATTGCCATTCGGATTCTTTCTTTGTGAGGTGATTGAGAGGTTTGGCGTGAGAGGCAAAATTGTGGATAAAGGTGTGGTAAAAATTGCAGAAGCCAAGGAAGGAGCGGACATCCTTAACTTTGGTGGGTGTTGGCCAGTCCTTGATGCCCGCAATTTTGACTGGGTCCATGCGTGTCACCCCCTTTTCAAGGATGACCCCCAGGTAATCCATACGAGGCGCATGGAAAAGGCACTTCTCGAGTTTGTAGTAGAGGTCGTGTTCGGCGGAGAGGGTAAGGATATCTGTAACAGTGGCGATATGGTCTGCTAGATTGTGTCCGATGTGAGTGGCAATGCCAATATCATCCATATAAACACGTATCGTAGTGCCCAATCGTTCGTGTTTCGCAATGACGTCTCGACAAATGTGATTCATCATGGTTTGGAAGGTGGCAGGCGAGTTGGTGAGGCCGAAGAACATCACTGTGGGTTCGAAGAGCCCGTACTTCATTTTGAAAGCCGCCTTTCCTTCGTCCCCTTCCTTGATCCGGATGTTGTTGTAGCCCCAGCGTACATCGAGCTTGGTATAAATATGGGCATTGCTCAGGTCTGTGATGAGGTCGGTGATGAGTGGAAGGGGATATTGGTTACGAATCATGAAATTGTTGATGCGTCGGTAGTCCTGTACAGGGCGTAGCTTTCCGTCCTTCTTTTTGACGAAGAAGAAGGGGGATGCGTACTGTGATTTAGAGGGACGGATGTATCCTTTTTGCAGTTGCTCCGTGAGAAATGCCTGCAGTGCCTTGTCCTCTTCCTGCGTAAGTGGGTAGATTTTGCAATCAAGGGCGTCTGGTGCCGTGGGTTTGAAATCGATGGCGTGATCCCAGGCTCGTGCCGGGGGGAATCGGTGAGAGGCTTCTTCGTTGAAAAGTTTCGTAAATGATGCGTATTCGGGTGGCAATACTGCCTCTGTAGTATATTGCTGCGCTTTAATGGCCAAGTCGGTGGACGTGGTTCGCAGCGCAGCTGGCCCCTCCTCTTTGAGTTGTTGGACGGCTTCCTCTTTTTCTTCCGTGGTGATTGCCGTACGTACAGTAGGGAATTTTTGTGGTGGTTTGATGGATCATAGTATGATAGGGAGTGCGTCTTCCTTGATTGTGGCAAACCTCCATGACATTTGAGGTTCGTAGGTAGCAAGCCAGGGGTACCCTAGCACGATGTCTTCATTTCCGATATTGGTGAGGAGGAATCGAAGGGTTCGATATACTCCTCTTGTTTGGACGTCCAGATCTATGAAGTGGGTGATGAGTCCCGCTTTATTCTCTGTATTGTCAATGTTCCATATCTTTTTTGGTTGTTCAAGGGCTTGTATGCCCAAGCGCATGCGTTTGGCGAATGCGGGACGTATGAAGTTGTCGGTGGCTCCCGAGTCCACCAATGCTCTTATGTTGGCCATAGCGTAATTCGTGCGAATCGAAACTGGAATTTTCATAGAACGATAGTGCGTGATGATAACCGAATTACAATTGACTGCCCTCACCCAGGCCGATGGGTTCAGGTGTCCTGAAAACCCTCTTGCTTCCAGAGATCCTTTAAGATCATGTCCTTTACTTCGTCGGGTTCCGCCGCTACTCCTTCCATCCAGTTTGTAGCCCGCTCCCGCGGGGTTTGAGCTCGAGAGGCCTGGATGGGTTGTTCCTCCGGTTCGTAATGGTCTGCTTCGGTTCGTCGATTGTAGGTGTGCTGTGAGCATTGCCTGCTGATATGACCTTTCTTTCCGCAAGTATAACACGTAACTTGGGAAAAGTCTCTACGCCCTCCTCGGCGTTCCATAAATCCTCCACGCGGCCGTTGTTTGGCACGGTACTGTTCGAATATTTCGCCTGCATCAGCGAGTCGTCCTCGAATGCGGTCTGCTGAGGTGTCCATGGCATTGGGGTCCCTTGGGAGATTCCACCCTGGACCTCCTCCTCCGCCTCCTCGTCGTGGTGGGTTACCGCGGTTCGGGGCTGACCCTCCCGCTGGTCCTCGATGTTGCTCGAGGCGAGCCCTCATGTGGATATATTGCTGCTGTCTCTTCATGACCGCAGTCTTCCAGTCTTCAAATGTTTGTGGGTCGTCCATGGTGAAGACCTTTTCATAAAGGTCTTGCGGTAACCCGTTGGTGAAGATGTCAAGGGTTAATGGGGAGTCTAGGCGATAGCCAGCTTGTCGTGCCAGGGTTTCGAAGTTGGTCACGTACGTGTCAATATCTCTGGCGGTCATCCGTATCCCCTTCTTTAGTGCCGCCTGGGCCTGTTCTCGTTCAAGAGTGTTGGAGAATCGTCTTGTAAAGGCGCTAATGACTTCATGCCACAGACGTGGGTCGGAATCATTTATTCCTCCGGTGACCTGCCTATTGAGCCATCGACTGGTGTGAGTAATCCACTCGTTGACATCCCTTCCTTGGATGTAGGTGAGGAAGAGCATGGAGCGCCTGTAGGCGTTAGCCATAATGGGGTTGTTGTTGTTGATTCCCCAGTACAGCTCCCACTGCGTGAGGAATTCTTCTGATTTGTGTCGGTCTCCTTTGAACACTTCGGGCGCGTTTCCTGCGAATTTATCAGAGTGACCTCGTCCGGGAGGGGATCCGACTGGTGGTACTCCCCCGAATGGTGGCCCTCCGCCTGGTAGTCCTCCTCCGGGCGGTCCTCCCCCGGGCAGTCCTCCCCCGGGCGGTCCTCCTCTTCCCGGGCTCCCTTCTCCAGGTGGGTCTGGATGGTCTGGTCCTATGGCCCTCATGATAGCTGCATCGTCGGCAGTCAGGGGTTCTCCAGTAACAGGGTTCATGGGCATTTGTATGCGGCTCAGGGGTTCTTCAGTGATAGTGGCCATTGGTGGTAGGATGGTGATAGACTCAGCTTGTTTAATAAGGCTGGTTTCTGCTTGATTTAATGGTGACGGGGATCGAGGTGGTTCGGCGTCAGACGCGTCTTCTGATACTTCGTGAGTGTTTTCGGAGTGGCTTGTGTTTTCTTCTCCGTCAAGGGGTCCCCAGTCCGATCGTGGGACTACTTCGTCGGTGTATATATCACAGCGGTGATGGGGTCGTAATGGGGCGATAACCTGCCACTGGTCTAGGATGTAGTCAACTGCGCACCAACACAGACGATCGAAGCTGAACTCAACTGGGCGTTCTCCCCTTCGCGTCTCGATGACGTATCCTTCTACTCCGCTAGGACTGCTCCAGTAGGCGTTCCTCAGATATCGGATTGGGACGTTACGACTGCCTTGTCGTAATAAGCTGTACGGATGGAATCCGTCGATTTCCCACTGTTCTCGGGTTGTTACTCTCGCCATGATGGTAGGATCTTGGTCTTAATGTTACGCCTTGCCTTGGCGCTTGTTCGACTTGAACGAGTTTCTGGGCGAGAAGACAGTGAACATGACACGAGTCAAACGTAGAGGCGACTTCCTCAATACGATGACGGGGCTAGCAACGGATTTCCTAAGTCACGTTGGCCCAAGTAGACTTCAACCTTCCGGTGTATGTACCGGACAAGGTGACAGCTGCACACCACGATGAAAGAGACGAGAAGAGAGTGGAGTATGCGATGTGGAAGATCAATGGCAATTGAAGAAGACCAAGATGGTGTTTCTTGGTCTTCACCGACTACTACTTATACAGATACGCGAGGGCTTTGAAGTGCCTCTACAATAGAACTATCCTATGGCGTAAGTAGCTCGAACCCTACTACACCGATCCTAGGAATCACTCAGCAATCACATGCGATTGCTGAGTCGCTGACTGATACGACTAAGTCCGTGACTAATTACTACTTACTACCGTAGCCACAACTGGTAAGTAAGAGTCCGAAACTCCGAATCACGACATCGCTATTACACAAACAAGTCCGAAGGGTCGACCGTAACAACCACCAATGACTGTTCTCTGGCCAACCGCATTGGCTCGCAGGCTCCATCCCCTGTCCCCACTGAGGGAACTTTCGGCGCTCCTGGGTCTCCTCTAGGCAACCCCATTCCACTGGCTGATCGTATCCAGTCTCCAACCCCATCCCCAGAGCCTCTCCCTGTCCCTCCTCGTTCTCCCGCTTATCTCCGCCTCCACACCCCTGAGCCTCGTTGCCCCCTCACGCCATTCTCCCACTCCCCATCACCCGTCTCTTCTGTCGACCTGGGCAATGACAGGTCTGATGATGACCCCCCTGCGGGCTTCATGATCTACAACTCACGACGAGCCAACCACGCTTGTTACTCCTTCCCAATCACCAGGCTGGACGGCACCCCCAAGCGTCCCCATTACATTCTCTATGAATGGGATCGTGAGGGCCACAACCATTATGTCCTAGAACATTGCAGGGACACTGGCCGTTACCAGGACTATGGAGCTCCTCTCACCGCTGCCCCTTTCCATGGACCCCCCCCTGCCTACCCCGATAACACCGACCTCTCCCCCTTCCACACCGACCACCCTGACAAAGAGGCCATCAAAACTGGTCTAAGGGTCCTCAACGATGTCGGGGTTAATGCCGACATCGACAGGTACCGCGTCCTGGACGAGGAACACCGCATTCTGTTGGAGAGGGAGAGAGATCTGGCAGACACTTGGAATGACTGGAGAAGGAGGTCAGGGGTCATCTGGCAGAGGCTGGTCATATCACAGGCGTGCATGTGCCTTCATCCTTATCTTATGGGGAATGCTTACATCCCTCACCCACGCCACACTGACGATGCAATGGTGTCCTCTGGTATCCCTATCCAGGAGTATCTGGAGGATCAACACCCAGGAGGGGAGCGTTACACCCGCTTCCCCATGCCTTGGCTTCACGATGAAGAAAAGCCAGGCGTGTCTCGCTGGATCCTATCCCAGGGTCATGAGTCCCATGCCTCCCAGAAGGCCCCCCTCCCCAATCCTCAGCCCATCCACCCCTCCGTCCTCAAGTGCACCAAGTGCTGCGTCCCCAACATCACCCACTCCACCAAGAACTGTCCCATGTGGCAGCACTGTTTCTACTGCGACAATGTAGGCCACCCAGCCTACAAGTGCTTCTATCCGCACTCCAGGTGCTTCGATGGGGAGAGGTGCCGCGTTCCCCCCAAGCACAAACACTTCAAGGGTGGTTGTGAGTGGTACTTCAAATCCTGGCAGTCCTTCTATGGGAACGACACCCATGACAATGACTATGACGCCTACGACGACGTCAACTGGGAGGCGGAGGATCGAGGTGATTGATGCGTGGAAGCATCTACCAAGAGCAGGGGTGATGTCGTGATCCGGCTCACCACGGACTTACTTTTCCTTTTACCTTATTGCTTTCCTTATCCTTGGACTATCTCGGAGTACTAACCTGTTGACTCATTACCATGTATGCTCTCTTACTCCGATTCCCCTTCTTCCCTTTTCCCCTTTTGCGCTTCCTATTGTTCCCTGTTCTACCCTCTTCCCCATTCGCGTTACCTATTGTTCTCTATTATAGTATCCCCTTCATAAGATGGACATGGAGTAGCTACCTATATAAGCTCGACCACTTGTGTGCTTATTCCCCAGTCTTGTCTTCGTTTATCATACTAGCAAATACCAGACCTGTCTACTCCCCTCTGTGTGCCTCCTTCTTGTTGTCTCACCACCACTGTTGGTCTTCCCTTAGTTGGGAGCCACTTCGAAGCTTTGTGCTTGTGCTATAACAATGCGCACACACAGACCCTAAGTCGTTCGACTTAGTCCCTCATACCTTGGCCCTCTGGCTGAAGCCCCTTGTACCTCATCACTAAGTCCACTGACTTAACCCCTTTCGAACCCTTGTTCCTTGGTTGTCCTTCGTGGACCTTCGTCTTCTAGAACTCCCTCGGCCCTTGTCGGCTTTACCAAGCACCTTGTTCTCATACCCTGTCTTTGTCCCCTCGTACCCTTGGTGCATGTTGCACAGCAAGGCCCTGCTAGGCCTTAACAACTAGGCCTTAGTGCCTGCTTTCTGATAGACTTTCTGATGGACGCCTCGTGTACTGTACGGATGCAGCCTCATGTCTGATGGATGTCAGTGCCTTTATAGGCCAGTCCAATTATGAGTCTCCTTTGTGTTTCAGCTTGTGGAGCCGGAGCCTTTATGGCTATTGGCTAGAGATAAGGACTTAAGGTTCGTACGGAGTCTGAACCTTATATACTAGTAGTATAAGTACTAGCTTGTCTTTGCATGTATTCCCCATCTTAAGTTCTTTGAGAATCTGCATCCTAGTTCCCTCCTGTCTTCCTAAGGGCCTTAGTTGGTCTTCTTCACCAAACCCTTAGACGTTGTCTTGTTGTGCCGCTTCTTAGCGAGCCATTCCCTTTGGTTTTCCCCTTTGTCTCTCAGTTGCAACCACTATTGCAGTGGTTTTGCCTTGGTTGTCATGTGCAATACAAGCATTCTAAGAAACCCAGCTCAAGTCGAGCTAGATGGCCGGTGCAACCATTACAATTGCAGTGGTTTTGCCTTGATTGTCATATGCAATACAAGCGTTCTGAGGACCCCTAGTACCAGTTGTGCTAGATGTTCGGTGCGAATGTAACATATATGGTGAAAATTAGTAGTTTGTGTATCCTCCATTTGCTTTATATACCTCTATCACCCTCCTAGGCATGCTTTCTATCAAATTCTGAACCATAGATGGTTCAATAGCCTCCCACTCCCTTTGAGTGCACTCCCATAGCTCATTAATCCCCTTTGGGGGGGTAGGGTATGCCAATAGCTGCTGCTTAAGATGAACCCAAAGGTGTTCAATGGGGTTAAGGTCTGGGGATTAAGCTGGCCACTCCATGACCTTAATCTTGTGGTCTTTGAACCAGGATGTGGCCTTCTTGCTCTTGTGTTTTGGGTCATTATCTTGCTGAAAGATAATATCTTTGTGCTTCTTCTTAAAATACTTGATAGATTCTAGCAGGTCCTCCTTTAGAATGCTGCAATAAAGATTAGTGTCCATCCTCCTATCAATCTTTGCTGCATTCCCAACTCCTTCCCAAGTCATACAGCCCCATAACATCAAGTAACCCCCTTCATGCTTGAGTGTAGGCTCCACTAGACATTCAGTGAGGTGCTCCCCTTGTTTTTTCCAGACCCATTTCTTGCCATCTGAGCCCATGCAATTGATCTTGGTCTCATCTGACCAAATAACCTTCTTTTAGTCTTCCATAGTCCAGTAGAGGTACTTTTCTGCAAAGTCCTTTCTAGCTTTACAATGACTTGGCTTGAGATAGGGCCTCTTCTGCTTTCCAACTGCTTTAAGGCCTGCCTTCTTAAAGCAATTTCAAACTGCCTAATTGCAAAGAGTGATACCCTTGATGGCCTCCAGCCTTCTAGCAACCTGAGGAGCAGTTTCTGCTTCCCCAGAGCCAAGAAGACATATAGCATGTTACATTCACACCAAATGTCTAGCATGGCTTGTGCTGGGGGTTCTCAGAACACTTGTATTGCACATGACAACCAAGGCAAAACCACTGCAATAGTGGTTGCAACTGAGAAGGAAGGGAAAATCAAGGGGAATGGCTTGCTGAGAAGTGGCACAACAAGACGACATCTAAGGGTTTGGTAGAGAAGACCAACTAAGGCCCTTAGGAAAGTAGAGGGAAGCTAGGATGTGATTCAGGAAATCTCAAGATAGGGAATACATGTGAAGACAAGCTAGTACTTATACTACTAGTAGATAAGGTTTGGACTCAGCACGAACCTTAAGTCCTTATCTCTAGCCAATAGCTATAAGGGCTCCAGCTCCACAAGCTGAAACATAAAGGAGAAACATAATTAGACCAGCCTATCAAGGCACTATCATCCATCAGACACAAGGTAGCACCCATACAGTATATGAGGTGTCCATCAGAAAGTTTATCAGAATACAGGCACAAAGGCCTAGTTCATGTTGTCATCAACCAGGAAACCGGCTGCAGCATACCCAAGGCACACACGCTCAGGTGATGCCTCATGTGATGTGTCACATGACCCTTCCATGTCTCTACTTCAGAAGTGCACATATAGCTTACGTGCACAAGCTTTGTCTTGCTCATAGGGATCATCAGCTTCATTGTCACTACTCTCAACAGGGGAGTGGGACTTAGCTGGTCCAGGGCATAGTGCCCACATGCTCAGGTCACCCTTTCTCATTATTGCCTCTCTCAAGGCGTTGGTATCCAGGGTTCTCTTATAGTTGTCCAACATGGGCTGGCTTGGGCAGCTTGGCGTGTGCTTTCACAGGAGCTTAATTTCTCAACCGTAATATAGCATGGTGGATATCATGTTGGGAGAGCTTTACAGGACGGCCTCCAGAGGACTTTGAATGATCTAAGAGGTACTTTTGATGAATATTACTGATTGTCCCAATGCTTCTATGGGCAGCTCTGGCTATACTTCAGACTGGGTGGCCAGCCTGAAGAAGGGAAATGATGTAGTTGACTTGATAAGAAGAGAGGGATTTCATGATGATGATGGTAAGGAAGAAGTGGTTGTTTTGGGTTGTTTGTACCTGTTTCAACTTTGTTATATGTCACATGATCTCCATACTCAATTTTAGGGTTCTGGAACAAGAATCAGTATTGCTATTTGAGAAATACTACTCTTGGATACCATTGCATAAAAACTGTTCAAATGGGTACTCTTAAAAGAATATATATTATCTGAGTATCTAGGGATGTTGAGGACACATATAGTATACTCTTGGATAGCTATGATAAAGGGCTTTCAAACGAGCATAGGTACATGTCATGAACCTCTCTAGTTCAGAAGTTATATCCAAAATAAGCTAAATGTTCAAAACATTTGAACAGTTTTTGGAGGCACTATACCCCTTGCAAAGATGTGAATGTGGAAGACATCGGGCACTTTGCCAGAGTGCCAGATCTCAAAGGGTGTGCACCACTTAAGCATATGGGTAGGAGAGTGGTTGTAGATGTGCACTGCAGTGCTCACTGCATACTCCTAGAAACCATTAGACAGGCCTGCAGTGTATCGTATGGCTTCTGCATTATCCATAATGGTGTGGTTAAACCACTTGGCTTTCCTGTTCAATTGTGGTGAACCTGGCATCATAAGGTGATGCTCTATCCCCCTCTGCACTAAGAGGTCCTGTACCATGCTCACCATGTACTCACTGCCTCAGTCAGAGTGCAGTACACACAGTTTGCTTCCAGTCTAGGTTTCACCCCAAGTTAGGAATTTCTGTAGCATGTGCACAAACTAATCCTTCAACTTAAGGAAGTACACCACAGTGTGCTTGCTATGGTTGTCTATGAAGGTGGTGGTATAGGCAGAGCCTTGGATTGACTTAGTTTGCATAGGACTAGCTAGGTCACTATGCATGACCTCAAAGATTTGAGTGGTCCACTGTGTAGCAGATGTAGAGAAGGGTTAACAAGTGGACTTGCCCAACTCACACCTACATGTAACAGTCTGAGGCTTGGTTATCGATTAGTGATATAGGATCCAGATTGTAAGAATAGCCATGACATCATTAGTGATATAGTAGTAGTATGATGTCATATGACATAGTAGGAGTCACATAACTGACTTACAGCATAGTTTGTAACTCATACTGATTCAACTTGGTATGAGTCATAGTAGTTGATAGAACGTATATAAACCTGCATGTTTAGGAGCAAAGACCTTAAGTCTGAGCTCTTCTCAATCTCAGCCTTTGTTCCTATCCTCTCTAGTTGGCCCTGAGTATGAACACTTCCACTTACACTTAGCTAATCACCAACTTCCTTTCTAGGTGAAAGATCCCATGAACCTCTGACTCACAATCCATTGATCCCGATGATCACATGATCTCTTAACTTAGTTGTGAAGCAGTCTCTTGAGCTCATGTTGAGCTGATAATGCCACTAAGCGTTACACCACAGCACACTGCTTGTGCTGTGGTAGAGCTATCAAGATCCATGCCTGTTAGGGCAGAGGGACCATATGTTTTTAGTGCACTATGGGAGATGTGTCCCATGCGCTGATGCCAGATATCAATGTTTGTGGCAGCACTTTTGTAGTGGGCATTGAGCCTGATATATGAGGCATCCAACCAATATAGGTTGTCCTCAAGGTAGCCTGTGGCTACATGGCTTTTATTAACAGTAATTTTAAACAAGCCACTGTTAAAGGCCACTTCTGCACCCTTTTGTGCTAAGGTGCATATGGGCATGAAGTGCGTAGTCACCTATGGCAGGTGTAGCACATTGCTTAGGGTGAGCCTAGTGCCTTGGCTCGTAGTGAAGATGACTGAACCAATGCCAATTTAATTGATTGTAGACTTATCTCCAAGGCGCACTGAACCCCTTGTGGGGGTGTAGTCCTTGAAGTTCAATCTATGTGGCATGATGTGGTGTATGGCACCACTGTCCATCATCCAACGTATGTGCACAGTGGTATACAGGGCAACACCAATGTCATCATTGACCTCCTCAATGGAGGCAGTAGTAGGTGCTACATGGGCATTGGCTGCCTTGTTATTACTACTGCTCACTGCATTTCCTCCCCTCTTCTTTGCATCTTCCTCATCCTTCTTCCTCTTGTAGCAGTCCAGCTTGATATGCCCCTTCTTGTTACATTAGTGGCACATTAGCTGGGAGTGGTCCTTTTTGCTATGACCACCAGACACCTTGATGGGAGCCACTCATGTGGCATTGAGGGATGACCCACCTGAACCAGTGCGGCACCCCTCCTTATTCATGATCTGAGCAACAATCTCGGTGTGTGCAAGGGTGGATGGGGGCCCACTGGCCAGGATGGTGGAGGCTAGGACCTCATAGGAGGCTGGAAGTGTGTGGAGTAAGATTAGACAATACTGGGTGTCAGTGACACCCATGGAGGTGTTGGCAAGGGTGATGTGGGCCTTATTTAGCTTGGTGAGCTAAGGTGTTAGACCTTGCCGTGGTGCACATTCAACTTGAATGTAACTCTAGACAAGGTAACTGTAAATGTGGCTAAGTCGAATGTAGAGGCAACTTCCTCAATACAATGATAGGGCTAGCAACAGATCTTCTAAGTCATGTTGGCCCAACAAGGTCAACTTGCCTTTGGATACGAAGTACAAGTTGCCAAACAATGATCACACTAAGAGAAATAAGAAGAGAGAAGAGGATTTGATGTGAAAGAGGAATGGCAATTGAAGAAGACCAAGATAATGAATCTTGGCCTTTAGCAGTTACTACTTATACATTTACATGAGGGCTTTGAAGCACCTCTTCAACTGGTACTATCCTATGGCAGTAATAGCTCAAACCCTACTATCATGATCCTAGGAATCACTCAGCAATCACATGTGACTGCTGAGTGCTGACTGATATGATAAGTCCATAACTAATTACTACTTACTACTGTAGTCATAACCAGTAAGTAAGAGTCCATGCATGATAATGACACAACTACTACGATAATCCAATATTACCAATGGCCTGAAGGCCCAACCATGACATCACCCCCTTTTCAAGGAGTGATACCCACATTGTGGAATGGGAAGCTGGCCTAGTTCTGCCTCCCCTGTCTGACTCCAACCCAACCACCCATACACTCCTTGATGTGGCCCATAGTGTTAGCAAATTCAAGGTGACAGATGCAAGTGTTATGTGCCACAGTGAGTCAGCTCCACTCCTGCTCCATCTCTGCCATCCGAAGTTCCATCTGTTCCACAGCTCCTCCTAATGATAGATAACAATGGACCTTGGCAGTGAGGGTGACGTCCTTGACTTTCTGGAGGCCACGATTGATACGCACACGCTTGTTATACCCCCTATTGAGAATAATGAGGTCCTCCTAGGCAAAGACAGGCTTTTCTTCACCAGGGTAGAGGTGTGCTGCCACAGTGTATAGCAGCTTGGGGTAGATGCAGTCAGACTTGTTGATGAGTCCAAGTACAAGGGGGTCAGGTCTGAAGATGACCTGGATGTATTTGGCTGGGTGCGCCATGCTGTCAGGGGTGGTGATGTGGAATGGAACGTAATTGGGTCCTTGATTGACCTAGAACCTGTATGGGCAATGGGTGGAGGCGATGGTGGATGTGGCTCAGTTGGTGAGCTGGGGACGGATATCACCTCAGTACATTGGGGTTCCATCTGTGGTGAGGGTGTGTGGTGTGGAGTGGTGTTGGTTGGGGCACCAGCATCTCGTTTATAGGTGATTGAGTCATGCTCAGCTGGATACCAGATGTCGATGCTATTTGTCGAAGCCTCTCCCTCTGACTCATCATCTCCTGGTGCCTGCTCTTCACCTCCAATAACTGTTGATCCCTCCATTCTACTACCACCTCCCTCCATGGCTTCATCGGTCCAAAGTCATGGAGGTATTGGGAGAGGTGTGGGCTCTGCCCATGCATCAGCATTGTGAGGTGCTGAAACTTGGGCACCTTGGTCCAATACATCCCCGAGGAGGCAGACTTTGTTGGTGGTGAAGGGGACCTCTGAGGTGGGTTCCCTGTCACACTGAATGATGTCCCACATGGGGACTCCATCATTGTCTAACAGTCAGGCTGTGTTGGAGATGGTGGCCTGAGTGGGGAACTGCTTGATGACTGCTGACAACTTAGCTGTGGTGATGGGGGTTTCCCATTGTTACACCTTACCATGGTGCACATTAAACTTGAACATAATTCTAGATGAGGTAACTGTAAATGCAGCTAAGTTGAATGTAGAGGTGACTCCCTCAATACAACAATGGGGCTAGCAACAGATCTTCTAAGTCACATTGGCCCAATGAGGTTGACTTGTCTTTGGATATGAAGTACAAGTTGCCAAGTAATGATCATGCTAAGAGAAACAAGGAGAGAGAAGAGGATTTGATGTGAAAGTGAAATGGCAATTGAAGAAGACCAAGATGGTGTTTCTTGGTCTTCATCGACTACTACTTATACAGTTCCATGAGGGCTTTGAAGTGCCTCTCTAACTACATGATCCAATGGCATAAGTAACTCGAACCCTACTATGCTGATCCTAGGAATCACTTAGCAATCACATGTAACTGCTGAGTGCTGACTGATACTACTAAGTCTGTGACTAATTACTGCTTACTACTGTAGTTACAACTGGTAAGCAAGAGTCCATGCACAATATGACACAACCTTGTAATGTAAGTCTGATACAACCGATGGCCCAAAGGCCAGACCATGACACCCATCCCCCTTGGTCTGCGCCAGCCATGACAGCTTGGTTGGCACCTTCTCTTCTAGCAGATGTGTGCTCCTCTTCCAGCTTGGCTGCAAAAATCCTTTTAGGGGTTCCTTGATAGTATGTGAGGGCTTCCGTGATGGTTGCATCAGGTGTGAAGGTTATAGAAGTATGAGAGGATCAGATGTGTGAGGGGAATGAAGGAGTAGTGGAATGAGGAGACTTGCTGTCATAATATGCCTTCTTATACCCCTGCCATGTCTGTTCATACTCTGCTACGGCTTCTTTAGCAAAGACATCTTCCTTATCAACCTACTGGTTCTCCAAATCAGGATACCCCTTCTAGGCCATGAGGTACTGCTTCTTGCATCTTCTCCTGTGAAGCCAGTGGTCTAGAATCTTCAAGACCTTGTACTCTTCTTCTCTGTCAACCAATTCTGGTGGAGGGCACTCGTAATTGGGCCTGTGTGTGGGTGTCTTGCGATATGGTGTGAGAAGATCCATGTGAAACACAGAGTGTATCTGCCATTGTGTGGGAAGTTTGAGCTGGTAATTCTTAGGTGACATCACCTTTATGGTCTGAAAAGGCCCATGGCGTCTTGTGGCCAATTTTGTGGTTGGTTGATGAGTGCACAGGTGATGTCCTTCTAGCCACACCTGATCTCTGACTTGGTACTTTGGCATTGTCTTGGCATAAACCCATGACTGCTGCACCTTAATGATAAGGTCTTGTGCCTTCTGTCATGTGGCCTTCAGTTGATTAGCATGGGATTCTACATGAGGAATGGGAGATAGCTTATTGGTCCAATCAGCTTGTGGGTGATACCCCATAAGGAGTTCAAATGGCATAGTTTTGGTGGCTTCATGGGGCCAGTTGTTATGCACAAATTCCACCAGTGATAGATAGTGAAACCAGTTGTCTTGTTGCTCATTGGCCCAGAAGTGCAGATATTGTTCCAGCCATTGATTGGTCCACTCAGACTGTCCATCTGTTTAGGGGTGGTAGGTGGTTGAAATGTTCTGCATGATCCCCAAGACTCTGCATAATTCCCATGTGAATTTGCTGGTGAATCAAGGGTCTCTGTTGCTGATAATAGTGATGGCAGCCTGAAGCAGGGAAATACGTATCTGGCATAGAGTCCTACTGTTTCTTCTGATGTGATTTCTTTGATGCAGGGTATGAAGATGGCCACTTTGCTGCAGTCATAGTCGGTAATGGTCAGTATCAAATCATATCCCTGTGATAAGGGAAGTTTAGTAATGAAGTCCATGGCTACAGTTTCAGATGGAAGGGCATCAATTTTTGGGTATATAGGCTAAAGTGCTGCATAGGTGGGTCTGGTGTTGACCTTCATCCTCTAGCACTCTCCACATCCCTCCACATAGTCTATTATGTCCTTCTGGAGTCCTGGCCACCAATGTCATCGCTCAACTAGTTGGCTTGTTTGTTGTATCCCTGGGTGACCATGAACCAGAGGATTGTGGTGAGTGTGAATAATACTTCTCTTGTTGTTTAGTCCTTCCATAATAACTTGTTGTTCTCTGTCTTTGTACCAGGTTCTGTGGAGTTTCTTTAGGTTATGTCTGTCCACCCATGGCTGCAACATTGTCTCATCTTGGTTGTCCATTGGATGGGGGCCTTCAATTCACAGTGTTGCCACCGCACATGCAAAGACCTTGTCAGGTAGTACTGTGACACCCTCATTGTTAAGTTCACCTTGGTTGTAGTCCAGCCTCTGTGAGAGTGCATCTGCCCTTCCATTTGCCTTTCCCTTGATGTGATGAATCTCAAAGTCATATTCAGATAGTTCTAACACTTCCCTGGCTACTTGTTGGCTGATCTTTTGTGGTGATCGCCAATATTGCAGGTTTAGATGATCTAAGAAGACTTTGATTTGGTGGGGAGATCCTGCAAGTAGGGGTCTCCAATATTGGAAGGCTTTAACAATGGCAAGGAGTTCTAGGTCATAGATGTTGTAGTTACATTCAGTGGCATTGAGAGTGGAGGAGTAATATCCAATAGGGTGCCTTTTGCCATCTGGTTTTTGTTGTAAGAGTACTGCTCCTGTCGCAAATCCTAAAGTGTCAACGGCTAATTTAAATGGTTTACTCAGCTCTAGGTGTGCCAGTACTGGTTTGGATGTTACAAGATGTTTGAGCTGCTGAAACACCTGTTCTTCCTTCATTCCCCAGTTCTATTTGGTGTCTTTCTTTGTGAGGTGGTTAAGGGGTTTGGCATGAGTGGCAAAATTTGGATGAAGGTGTGGTAGAAGTTGCAAAAGCCAAGAAATGAGTGGATGTCTTTGACTTTAGTCAGTGTTGTTGCATTTTGGCACGCTCAACCTGGCCGACCCGAGCGTTACTCAAGAACGCACCCGGACAAAATCGTAACCGCCACGCATGTTTGTGGCCACTATCGGAGGAATAGAAAGTATTTTCGGATGAGTTCTAGACTTTTATTTTCCATTATATTCTTATTTCCAAGTTCCGTATCATTTCAAGTGTACCATTCCGTACCGACTCATACAGGGGCCTCGTGCACCCCTTTTTCCCCCATTTGCTACATCGCTTCACACCGCCTCGTGTTCCAGACCCCTTCGGTACCATTTCGACTCGTATGTATCTCTACTGTATCTGATATTTACTACTTTGTTTCTCTTTGCGACTGTTATTCATAAAACGTAGATAAACTGTATTTAAAGTCTCTTTGTACTCCAATATCATCATCCAGTTCTCTAAACTTCCCTCGTGTGCCCTCAATAATCCTCTCAAAAAAGCGAGGCTCGCTTTACTTCTTATTCGCACTCTACTCTAACATCTATCGACTTCATGTTATCTTGCCGACCGAACCGGCTACCTCAGACCCCTGACCGGCTATCTCCCGCTGGTTACAGAATACCCGTAATTCACCAAGTGTGGGCCAATTTTTGATGCCCAAAATTTTGATGGGGTCCATGCATGTCACCCCCTTTTCAAGGATTACCCCTAGGTAATCCATTCACAGTGTATGGAAGAGGCATTTTTTGAGTTTGTAGTAGAGATTGTATTTGGCCAAGAGAGCGAGGACATTCCAAACAGCTGCAATATGATTGTGAAGATCATGGCCAATGTGAGTGGTGATTCTGATGTCATCTATATAAACACATATCATAGTGCCCAGTCACTTGTGTTTTGTGATTATATTGTGGCAAATGTGATTCATCATCATTTGGAAGGTTGTAGGTGAATTGGTGAGACCAAAGAACATGACTGTTGGCTTAAAAAGCCTATATTTTGTTTTAAGGGTGGCTTTTCCTTCATCACCCTCCATTATGTGGACATTATTGTACCCCCATCATACATCAAGTTTCATATAGATGTGAGCGTTGCTTAGATCCATGATGAGGGCTGTAATGAGGGGAAGGGGGTACTAATTGCGAATAGTAATGTTGTTGATATGCCTGTAATCCTGTACCAGGCATAGTTTTCTGTCCTTCTTTTTGATGAAGAAAAAAGGGGATATATATAGGGATTTCAAAGGACAGATGTACCCCTTCCCAAGTTGCTCTGTCAGAAAGTCTTGTAGAGCTTTGTCTTCTTCATGTGTTAATGGGTAGATTTTACAGTCAAGGGAGTCCAGTGCATTGGTGTCACGAACTCTTTGCTGCATACTCTTTTTCTTTTTCTTTTTCTTATCTTATCTTCGATCTTATCTTCATCTTATCCTAAGCCCTTATCAGAGCGGACTTATGTTTATCTCTTGTTCCTATGGCATGTCTTCTCTTTCACACACTGTCATTCTTCTTCCATCACATTCTACAATGTTCTATGGCACCACTTATATTTGACCAATGGCCTTAAGCCCTCTCGTGCATGGACCATACTTACCTACTAGGATGGACACAGAGTAGCTAGGTATATAAACCTGTACTCGTAGGCCCTAGCTCCTTAGCTTTGGCTTCATCAATCCACAGCTTGTTAAACTTGTCTCATCCGTGATCCTCTCCTTGCCTTCATTGGCCCATTTACTGCTCGCCTTGTTAGGGATCCCTTCAAAGCTTTGTGACTTGTGCTATAACAAGGTCACCATAGATCTTAGGTGTTGTTGCACTCAGTGCTGAACCGACTCAGGTGCCCTTAGTCTTAGGCTGGGGCTTATTACAAAATGTCAGAGACCATGCTCCACTGTAGCATGACAATTGGGTTTGAACTTAATAGCATGATCCCATGCTTGTGTGGGGGGGAAGCAGTGAGAGGCCTCCTCGTTGAATAGTTTGGTAAATGGTGTGTACTCTAGGGGCAACACAGCCTTCTGCGTATATTGTTGTGCTTGGATGGCAAGGTCTGTTGAAGTGGTCCATAGTATAATGGGCCCCTCGTCTTCCAGCTGTTGGACAATTTCTTCCTTTCTTTGTGGTGTGAGAGTGGCTGCAATGGTTGAGTGCCTTCCTTTTGGATGGATGGAGCATAGGACGATAAAGAGTGCATCTTCTTTAATCATGGTGTACTGCCATGACATCTGTGGTTCATATGTAGCCAGCCAGGGGTATCCTAGGACAATGTCCTCTGTCCCAATGTTGGTAAGAAGGAATTGGAGTGTGTGGTGGACCCCCTTGGTCTAGACATCTAGATCCACAAAATGCATGATTAGCCTAGCTCTATTTTCTGTATTGTCAATGTTCCATATCTTTTTTGGTTGTTTGAGGAGTTGTATGCCAAGATGCATCCTTTTGGTGAATGTGGGGTGCATGAAGTTGTCGGTGGCTCCTGAGTCCACTAATGCTCTTATGTTGGCCATCACATAATTTGCACGGATTAAAACTGGAACTTTCATAGAACGATAGCACATAATGATAACCAAATTACCATTAACCACCCTCACCCAGGCTGATGGGTTCAGGTGTCCTGAAAACCCCCTGCTTCCACAAGTCCTTCAGGATTAGATCCTTTACTTCATCTGGTTCTGTGGCTACTCCCATCATCCAGTTGGTAGCACATTCTTGGGATGTCTAGGCTCTGGATGCCTGGATTGGTTGCTCTTCCAGTTTGTACCAGTTAGCTTTGATGCATCAATTGTAGGTATGCTATGGGCAATATCTGCTGATGTGACCCTTTTTTCCACAGGTGTAACATGTAACTTTGAAAAGGTCTTGTCCCTGTCCCTTGTGCTTTGTGAAACTGCCTTAAGGAGGTGGGTGTGAGCACTCCCATTTGAACAGTACTCCTTTGGCCCTGGCGAGATGTCCTCTAATGTGGTCAGCCAAAGTATCCATTGCATTCGGGTCTTGGGGGAGATTCCACCCAGGGCCTCCTCCTCCTCATTATAGGTTGTTCCCTCAGTTTTGTGATTGACCTGCGCCTTGACTGCAGTGTTGATTGAGGTGAGCCTTCATGTGGATGTACAGTATTGCTGCTGCCACTTTATTACGGCTACCTTCCAGTCTTTGAACATTTGTGGATCATCCATGGTGAAAACCTTCTTGTACAGATCTTTTGGTAGTCCATTAGTAAAGATGTCGAGTGTTAACGGCAAATCTAGTCAATAGCCAGCTTGCCATGTGGGTGTTTTGAAATTAGTGACGTACACATCAATATCTCCTCCAATCATCTGTATCCCTTGCTTGAGTGTGGCTTGTGCTTGCTCTTTCTCCAACGTATTGGAGAATCGTCATGTGAAGGCAGTGGTAACCTCATGCCAGAGGCAGGGGTCCATGTCATTTATTCCACCCGTTACTTGTCTGTTGAGCTATTGGCTTGTGTAAGTGATCCACTTGTTAACATCCTTTCCTTGGATATAGGTGAGGAACAGCATGGATTATCAGTAGGCATTTTCCATGATGGGGTTGTTATTGTTGATCCCCCAGTAGAGTTCCCACTGAGTAAGGACCTCCTCTGCCTTCTGCCTGTCTCCCTGGAATACTTCAGGGGCATTTCCTTTGAATTTATTGGAATGGTGAGCTTGTCCAGGAGATCCAAAGGGTGGTACTCCCCTGGCATCGCCTGGTAGTGGTCCTCCTCCTCCTCCTGGGAGGCCTCCTCTCAGAAATCCTCCTCCAGGTGGCCCCCTTCTGGGGGATCCCTCAGGTGGGTCTGGTTGGTTGGGCCCAATGGCCCTCATAATAGCAGCATTGTCTGCATTCATTGGTTCCCCAGTAGCGGGGTTTAGCAGCATGTGTGTCTGTGTTGGAGCTTCTTCGATAATTGTGGCTATAGGTGGCAGTATAGTGATAGACTCAGCTTGAGTTACCAGGGCTCATTCTTGTTTATTCAACAGCTCTGGCATGGGTTCTTCTTCTTCTTCTGAGGTAGTTTCTTCTGATACTTCGTGTGTGTTTTCAGATTGGCTTGCTTCTTCCTGGCCATTGATAGGTCCCCAGTCAGATCGTGGGACTACTTCATCAGTATAGATATCACAGCAATAGTGTGGGCCAAGGATGTTAATAATCTGCCACCAGTTGATGATGTAGTCAGCTCTGCACCAGCAAGTGTGATCAAAGCTGAACTCAACTGGGCATTCTCTGTGTCTGGTTTCAATCACATATCCTTCTACTCTGTTGATCTCACTCCAATAGGTGTTCTTCAAGGATCTTGTGGGTACATTATGGGTTCTGCATTGTGCGATGTGATATAGGTGAAACCTGTCTTCTACCCACTGTTCTCTAGTTGTTACCCTTGCCACAATGAAGGATCTTGGTCTTAATGTTATGCCTTGCCATGGCGCACATTCGACTTGAATGTAACTCTAGACAAGGTAACTGTAAATGCGACTAAGTCAAATGTAGAGGCAGCTTCCTCAATACAATAACAGGGCTAGCAACAGATCTTCTAAGTCATGTTGGCCCAACAAGGTCAACTTGCCTTTGGATACGAAGTACAAGTTGCTGAACAACGATCACACTAAGAGAAATAAGAAGAGAGAAGAGGATTTGATGTGAAAGAGGAATGGCAATTGAAGAAGACCAAGATAATGAATCTTGGCCTTTAGCAGTTACTACTTATACATTTACATGAGGGCTTTGAAGCACCTCTTCAACTGGTACTATCCTATGGCAGTAATAGCTTAAACCCTACTATCATGATCCTAGGAATCACTCAGCAATCATATGTGACTGCTGAGTGCTGACTGATATGATGACTCCATGACTAATTACTACTTACTACTGTAGTCATAACTAGTAAGTAAGAGTCCATGCATGACAACGACACAACTACTACGATAGTCCGATATTACTGATGGCCTGAAGGCCTGACCATGACATGAGGGGCCATGGGTGTGGAGTTGTTAAGGTGGGTGTTACGATACAATCTTTTCTTTTCTTTTCTTCCTCACAGTCACATTTTGGTTCTCACAAGAGTCATAATGACTCTTTACTTTACTCTTTCTCATGTGAGTCATGCCAACTCTTGCTTATTGCTAAGGGGCTACTGTTTCACTTATATCTTTTGTTTCACATCATATATGTGATTACTGCAGGCTGCGCTCCACAGTTCTTATTGTTTCTTGTGTTTTAGATTTGCTGACAGGATCCTAGGATGCTATTGTGACTCAATCCTAGGATCCCTTGTAGTTACTATAAAGTCAGGCTTGCTAGGTAGCTTGTAGCCTTAGACTTGACTTTTTGTACTCTACAGTACTTGAGCAATTGAAGACTGTTAAATACTCCATCTCTCACTGAACAAACCCTCTCCTCTCACTGAAGAATCCTAAGTTCCACTATTGGCTTAGGCTGACTCTTTAACTTGTACATCTTCACTGAAGTTCCTCCTCAGGACTTCCCTTGACAACTAGAACCAGACCCTTAGTGCAGTGTCTCAGTAGATCAACTTAACCTACATTGGGTGAATATCCCTACCGTGATGTAACATTAAGTCAAGTCTATTGAACCTATTGCCACTCTGGCTAAGGGACAAAGAATCTCTGAATCCCAATCAACCCTTGGATTCAAACCGTTTAACATTAAGAGGAGAATAGACAACAATGTTCCTGGCCACGTAAAAGGAGCAGCCCTTTGGCAGGAAATTGATGGCAAAGAAGGTTATTGGGTATACGACATACTCAGTGCAGCATACCTCGCCATCGAATATAAAGAAAGTACCAAGCAGTGGTACTTCATACAGTGAGACAGCAGGACTAGGCGTTAGACAGCTACTCAACCAGTCCCCTCCCTGTATAACCTGGGAAGAAGATTGATCAGACCAACGTCAGTAACAGCAATTCCACCAGATGACACTATGTTAAAGGTAGGCCAGCATACTGTGCCAACTGCTAAGAGACATGATACAAAAAGTTCTCCAATGGCAACACAGACAATGACCATAGCTACAACCACAACAACAACAGCTGTCCCCCCATCCACAGTACAAACATTCTTCACAAAGGGGACAGGAACAGGAAGTGGAAACCCCCCTGCTAGCACTACAGCAGCAGGAAGTGGTCCCTCCAGAGGTGGGCCCTCAGGACCACCAGGAGGAAGCAGACTGCCAGGAGGTGGCCCCACAGGAGGTGGGGGTGCACCTGAAGGTGGAGGTGCCCCAGCAGGAGGAGGTGCACCCAGAGGTGGAGGACCCCCACCAGGTGGCGCCCCTGTTGGAGGCGGGGCAGGTGCTGGCCCAGGCCCTGGAGGGGCAAATGGCAAACTTGGAGGAAACCCCCCAATCAACTTTGATGGTACCCAAGCCCTTGCAGACCAATTCATGCAGAAATTCAACCTGTATCACATTATGAATTTGGATGCTGAACAGATGGCTATACCAATGAAACGAGCGGCCCTGCTACTTGGATTCATCAAGGGACCAAACATAAAGGACTGGGTCAAGAGATGGACCAACTGGATCCTTGCGGAAATGAACAATGGAAGACTCCTGAATGATGAATTCTACTGGATGGCAGTGTCTCAAGGCTTTGAACAAGCATTCCAAGATACAGGAGCAAGAGAAAGGGCGGAAGATAAGCTACACCACCTCTCATTCATACCAAATGAGGTGGACGTGTTTATTGCCCAGTTTGAATCTCTTGCTGCTGAAGCAACGTATCCCCTGGGATGCTCAGTCGACACTCTCCTTATTCGCATCCAAACTTCCTTACCACATGATGGACCATGTCTATAAAGTGGTACGTCCTCTGGATATCAGAGGATGGGCCAAAAGAGTGCACCAGTACCACTCAGATAACACCACAGTCCAGAACATTAGGGGGATTTACAAAGAAACTCCAAGGAAGAAGGGAGCAGGAAAGATGAACCCTGCCTAATTGGCAAAAATGCTGGGCATTAAAATGCTAGCACCTGCTTCAGATGCAATGGACACTCGCGCTGACCGCTCCCATTCCAACTTTAATAGGAATAAAGGAACCAGAGGAAGAGCAGTGGCGACCACTGCAAAGGACACCCCAGATGTTGAAGTTCAGAAGAGAGAAGGTTGTTGTTTCAACTGTAACAAGCAAGGACACCTCTCACGCAACTGTCCCAACAAAATAAAGGACAAGAAACCCTCTCAAAAGGCTTGCAAAGCTAAAGCTGAAGAAAGCGAACCAGAGGAAGAAGAGGAAGAGTCCGATGCAGAATCCAACCCTACGGATGTGCAGTCATCCCTCATAAAAAGCCTTTCAACCAAGGAGAAATATGAGATGTTGAAACAGGCTTGGGTAGACGAGCATGGGAAGGATTTTTAAAATGCATAAACCTGGCAGCCTGGGTGTGTGTGTTACAGTTCAAGGATGTGTTTGTTTGTAAATATCAAAGTCTCCAAATCCCAACTCTAATACAAACTTCACACACAACAGCCAAAAGAAAAGTTCTCATGGACTTAGGAGCCATGGACAACTTTATTGACTTCAAGCTCCTGAAAAGAATGAAGATTGGCAAACTAAAGCTGCCATGACCTCGCATTGTGTGGAACATTGATGGGACCCAGAATAAGTCAGGGATCATCAAGTACTATGTTGACCTGCAAGTCCAAACTGGGGAGAAGAAACAGAATATGTGATTCCTCATCACCAATCTAGGGGATGATGAGATGGTGTTGGGGTACCCATGGCTTGCTGCCTTCCAGCCATTGATCGATTGGAGAAGTGTGACCCTTGATGAAAGCATGCAACCACTTGTCATCAAGACCCTTTCATATGTAACGGATGCAGAAGTAACCTGCATACAAGATGCATGGGTAAAGAAGGCTGCTTCATTATGCACCCCTGGGGAAGAACTCTTCATACATCGAATGGACGAAGAAATCTTCAAAAGAAGCTCGACATCAACTAAGATGGCAGTAAAGGCGCTGCCAAAAGAAGAGAAAACCTGGGACCAAGTAGTTCCAAAACATTATCACAAGTGGAAGAAGGTCTTTTCTGAAGAAGAGGCAAAGTGATACCCAGAACACCAACCTTGGGATATTGCTATTGATTTTACAGAGGATGCCCCAAAAACACTAGACTGCAAAATATACCTGTTATCTAAAGATGAGCAAGAAAAGCTCAACAAATACATCAAAGATAACTTGGACAAGGGCTATATTCATCCATCAAAATCACAATACTCGTCACCGTTCTTCTTTGTTGGAAAGAAAGATGGAAAACTTCGTCCGGTAGTGGACTACCAAAAATTGAACTCCTTCACAATCCCCCACTGATACCCACTGCCTTTAATACAGGAACTAGTGGATAAGGTGAAGGATGCCAGGTTATTCACCAAAATGGATGTGCAAGCAGGATACAACAATATCCACTTCTGAGAAGGTGATGAACCAAAAGCTGCTTTCAAAATGAATTTAGGACTATTTGAACCAATGGTGATGCCGTTTGGGCTGAAAAATGCCCCCACAGTTTTCTAGCGAATGATGAACACTCAGTTTAATGACCTTATAGCAACAGGTCAAGTGATCATCTATATGGACAACATCCTTATTGCAACAAAGAAGGATGAAGAAGAACACCACAAATTGGTCAACAAAGTCCTTGAACGTCTTCAAAAGCTAGACCTTTACCTAAAGCTCAGCAAATGCCTTTTTGAAGTAGAATGCATCAAATTTCTGGGAGTAATCCTGGAAAAAGGAACCGTTACCATGGATCCGGTCAAGGTTGTGGGAGTGGCAGAATGGAAAACACTGAAAACAACTAAAGACATACAGGCTTTCCTTGGATTCTGCAACTTCTATAGACGATTTATTCATGGATTTTCCTTTATTGTGAAGGCATTGAATGACCAGCTAAAGAAAGGTGCTCAATGGGATTGGGGACCAGAAGAAGAAAGCGCTTTTGAAACACTGAAGAAGCAAATATGCGAAGAACCAGTTCTAATACAACTGGATCAGAAGAAACCATTTGAGGTTGAAGTTAACACCTCAAATTATGCAATGGGAGCCATCCTAATGCAACGAAACAACGGAGGAGTGCTCCACCCAGTAGCATTCTTTTCAAAAACCATGAACAATGCCCAAAGAAATTATGATGTGTATAACAAGGAGCTCCTAGCCCTTGTGGAAATGTTTCGACATTGGAGACATTTCCTACATCAACCAGCCTTCAAGGTGAAGGTGCACACAGACCACACTAATCTATTATACTAGAAAAATCCAGGCAACCATAACAGAAGGGTAGCAAGATGGCATATGGAACTTATGGAATATGATTTCGAATTAATCCACATATCTGGGAAGAAGAACGGTTGGGTGGACATGTTGTCATGACACCCTGACTACGAACACAGCAAAGAAGATAACAAGGGATTGGTGGTCCTACCCCCTATCTTGTTTGGCTTTGCACAAATGATGGGGTCCGAATATTATAACCCCAGCAACCAGAAAGAAAGGGAGCATTATAGTGCAATGGTAAACCATCACAAATATCAGTCTCTCCAGAACCAGGTGGAAGAAAACCAGCAGACAAACAAAAAGAGCCAGAAAGTGCTCAGAAAATGGTCAAACACCTACACTCTCACCAAATTAGTTGGAATTTGGTGGAAGATCGAAAACGATACAGACCAGATTGTTGTTGCCAGAGACAATGATCTGAAGAGGGGGGTAATTCGCTTTTACCATGATACCCCATCAGCCAGACACCCAGGGATCACAAACACATACACCCTGGCAAAACAAGACTTCTGGTGGCCAAAAATGAAAGAAGATGTGGAGCAATATGTAAAGGGATGCGCAGCATGCCAAGCAAATAAAATCAACATGCAGCCACTCAAACCAGCAATGATCCCAATCACTCCTGAAAATTCTTTGCCATTTAAGACTATTGCCATGGACTTTATCATGAAGTTGCCACTTTTAGGCAAATATGACACAATCCTTACAGTTATGGATCATGATTGCAGTAAAGCGGCAGTATTCATACTATGCCAAGAAACAATTACTGCGGAAGGGGTAGCAGAACTCTACCTGAAACATGTGTACATACGATTTGGTGTCCTGAAGAAGATTATCTCTGACTGAGATACCTGATTTACATCACACTTCGCCAAAGGCCTATGCGAAGTGCTGAAGATACATCAGAACATCAGTACAGCATACCACCCAAGAACTGATGGCCAGTCAGAAAGGACAAACCAATGGCTCGAATAGTACCTTTGATTCTAGTGCGATGAAAGGCAAGATGATTGGCACAAGTACCTGCCAATGGCAGAGTTTATGCATAACCAATGGCCAAACTCTACCACCTGAAAGACCCCCTACAAAATGCTCATAGGGTACACACCAAGGATTGAAATCATGACCAAAAGCAAGGTCCCTTCGGTTAAAGAAAGGCTTACAGCCATAGAAAAGGCATGGACAGACAGCCATGAAAATATCATCAAAGCTCAGAAGATGATGGCCATTGTGCACAAAGGGAACAAGAGGTTCCAACCGTACAAAGAGGGAGATCAAGTGTGGATTGAAGGAACGCACCTGAAGACCCTGTATCCAGCAGCTAAACTCGGGCTGAAATGGCACAGGCCTTTTAAGGTCCTGAAACAACTATCAGAGGCAGTATACCATGTGGAGTTGCCAAGACAATGGAAGATTCACAATGTGTTCCACATGAACCTTCTAACACCCTACAAGGAAATGGAACTCCACAGGCCAAACTATACCCGGCCGCCACCTGATGTCATCAATGATGAACCTGAGTATGAAGTCAAGAAGATTCTGGATGTGCAGCAATGTGGGAAAGGGCACAAGCTCCACTACCTTATCAAGTGGAAAGGCTATCCCATGAGTGACAGTTCATGGGAAAAAGCAGAAGATGTCCACGCGGATAAACTGATAGCAGAGTTTGAAACTTGAAAGAAGACAAACAAGTCAAAAGCCCATAAAATGTATATAAGATGGGCTAAAACAACAGAGGAATGGCATCCTCTCAGTCTTCATCCCCCTTATCCTGCTTCACATCTATATGCTATATCTGCTACATCTGCTCCCACCAGCATTGTCCCAATGCTTCAGCTCCCTGCCTCATCGCCTCCCCCATCGGTCACCAAGTCCCGCAGTGAGGGCACCGTCCCTCTTACTCCTCAGCTGGCTATCAGGAGTGTTCCAATCGTGGAGCACAGTGATGATGGAGCCACTGAACTCCCTGAACTTCCAGTCCAGGAGGGCGAGTATACTCCGCCCCCTAGCTATATCCATAATGACCCCCACTCCCGCCTCTTTTACCCCATCTATGTCACCAATCCACATTTCAGACTGGACCGTACCAAGCCAAGAATAGTCTTGGCTACCTTCATCACCTACTCACCAGATTGTACAATGGTGATGGGGACTCTAGGAGAAGCGCAGGAGAAGTGCACCATTGAGGTGCAGGTAGGGAGGAGGGTGAAGAATTTTGGGCTTATGACAGAGGCCCTCTGGAGGCAGCTTGCATGGAACAAATGAAACAGAGTTCATGGTGAACCACGCCCTCCAAGAGATCGACAACCCCTGCCTAACTGGGGAGATCTCCCGCTTTAGGGCAAAGTGGGAGTTGAAGAATACCCTAGATGGCCTATTACATGATGCCCAGCACAAGGTCAGCAAAATTATAAAGGAGGCAGTACTGGTGGAGCACGAGTATGAGGCCTGCAAGACCAGGCTTGAAATGGCAGATGTGTGTTGTGTCATCCATAGTGCATTCAACCATGAGTATCGCCTCCCAACCTGCTTCCATTACTCCCCCGAACCACTCCCTGTTGACCCATGTACCTCCTGCCAGGCTGAGATGCCCATCCTCTATGACAAAGAGGGCAAATTGTTGCCCAAGTGCTATCACTGCAAGAAGCGCAGGCACAAAGTCCAGGAATGCCCCAAGAAGTGCAAGCAGCAGAAGAAGAAGGAGGAAAGAGGGGCCCTGCACATCCATATCACCACCACTGTCCAGAATGAGTCGGACAAAAAAGAAGAAAGTCTGGAGCCCTGAGTAGAGGTTGGGCCAAGCAGCCAGAAGAAGATGATGCTCTTAGAGCATATTGGGCTCCTAGACAGGGAAGAGTGGACCCCAGAGTCGTGCAGGAAGTGTGGGAAGGTTGGGACACACCATGGTGAGCTCGAGTGCCCCCTCTATGAACAGTGCCCAGTCTGCCACCACACAGGTAGTTGGGCGTTTGTCAAGCATCACAGGTGCACCAAGAGGGGTAATGACAAGGAAAAAGAAAATTGGGACAACAATGAGGTTGACTATGACCTCTATTGGAATGACGATCCCATGGGCATGTAAGGCAAAGTCCAGAGCAACTTTGCACCTGAAAGGGGGGTTGTGTTACAATATGATCTATTCTTTTCTTTTCTTCCTCATGGTCACATTTTGGTTCTCACAAGAGTCATAATGACTCTTTACTTTACTCTTTCTCATGTAAGTTATGCCAACTCTTGCCCATTGCTAAGGGGCTACTGTTTCACTTATATCTTTTGTTTCACATCTTACATGTGATTACTGTGGGCTGCGCTCTGCAGTTCTTGTGTTTCAGATTTGTTGACAGGATCCTAGGATGCTATTGTGACTCAATCCTAGGATCCCTTGTATTTACTATAAAGTCAGGCTTGCTAGGTAGCTTGTAGCCTTAGACTTGACTTTTTGTACTCTACAGTACTTGAGCAATCGAAGACTGTTGAATACTCCATCTCTCACCGAATGAACCCTCTCCTCTCACTGAAGAATCCTAAGTTCCACTATTGGCTTAGGCTGACTCTTCAACTCGTACATCTTCACTGAAGTTCCTCCTTGGAACTTCCTTTGACAACTAGAACCAGACCCTTAGTGCAGCATCTCAGTAGATCGACTTAACCCACATCAGGTGAACATCCCTACTGTGATGTAACAGTGGGCTTGTGTTAACTGGATCCAGTTATTGAAGATGGTGGTGCTGCCCAAGGCACCGCCAAATGTGGCTTTCAGCTTATCAAACTTATGTTTGAAGGTTAGGAGGGATGTATTGTCCACAATCAATGAGTAAACATCTTGCTTGCAGTACAAGTGAAGATATGCTTTGGCCCTCCGTTGGACAGAGTTCCACTCATTAACATTACCACCTGCCAGCATGGTGTTGAAGGTGATGACATCCTCAGCCTCATTGAGACTGAGGATCACCTCAATGATCCCAGACCATTGAGCCCAATCTGAACCATCAAACAGGGGAAGTTGAATTCCCAAGGGCATGCCAAAGGTGTTGCCAAATGCATTGCCAATGCATGTGGAGGTGGAGCTGGATCCAGTGGTGCCTGCAGAGGCACCAGCAGCGGGGGTTGTGGTGGAAGACATTTAGGATGATTGTTATCTATTATTAAGGAGTGGTCAGCAACAGATCTCTTCTCTGATAAAGCAACAGGGGGGGCTACTACTCCTATCTGTGGTACTGTATGGCCATGTCCTGCCCCTTATGCATGCAGACAATACAAGGATCTAGGATCTACGGAGAAGACTAGTAGCTGTGCCCTCAAACCTTTTGTGTCATAGATTTCAAGCAGATCTAGCCATGTCACACTAGGCCTATGAGGGCTTCGTGAGGGCCAGTCCTAGTTCATATGCGCAGAGGGGATACTAATCAGCATATGGTCCCACCATATGCTCATGTAAGCTGGCTGGCTGCCAGGGTGTGTCTAGGACATGGCTCAAACACTGCACAGTGGTGGTATGTATATAGTGGAAGTAGCATTGCCCAAGGCTGTCTACCTCAGCCTCCTTGGCCTGTTGGCTGCCTCTTCCCACATAATGCGGTTCACTATCCCCTTTCCCTTTGCTGCATTCCAAGGTTAGTGTCTAGCTGCAGAAGGCCAAATGCCAACACCCCCTAGAGCCTGCACTGGGTTTTACACTCCCATGGGTGGAGAGATCCCATGCACAGTGTAGAGCACATGAGACAGCATGTGCTAAGCTCCACAATACACCCCCCAGTGGGGAGTGCATGCCTAGATATGTATTAAAGGGCTGCTATATCCATGCCAAGTGCATACACAGGGGCCAGAGGATAGCGGGTACTACTACTAGAACTATAGTGCACAACTTACAAAGCAGGGTTGCTTGCCATGGTTCTCTGTCCACTGACAGTCCATCCCAGGCTCACACAAGGCTGGCAAAGCCCCAGCACAGACCTGTGCACAGTGTGTGCCTATAATGACACAGTGACTGGCTCAGTGGAGTAGAGGGCACAGGGCCCATAACCTGATGAACAGCATTGGGTACTCACAGTATTGGTGCAGACCTGAGAGTGTGAATGGAGAGCACAGAGGTAGTTAAGCGTAGATCAGAGAAGATTAGAGGTTATCTAGCACACCAGTTAGAGTGATAGAACTGGGGGCTAGGAGCATACATGGTACTCTACTTATACTACTACAGAGGGTAACGCCATCACAATGAGTAACTAAGTATAAGGCATCACTAGTACAATAAAGACAAGAAAGGGAACAATAGGAGTTTCATACCAAGAACAAAGACAGCTTAGAACAATTAAGCATCCTAGAACAATGATATCATAATGACATCAGAGATAAAGATAATAATAAGAAAGTGAGTACAATAACATAGTCCATATTATAGTCTGTGTGATATGATGTCATTGTACAGATGATGTTATAGATAAGAAATATATACGGTATCTAGATGTCTAAGATCATAAGTCTGTAATCTAATCTACCTACAGCATCCTAAGTGCTAAGTAGTCCATAGAGCTGCTAAGTGCACCCAGCACTTATCAACAGTGCACACTTCAATGTCCAACATCCTTTTCCAAGCCATCACTCTGATCCAGCAAATCATGTCCTCTTTCTTAAATGGCTCCTCTGGACTGTCACAGTTAGTGATTTCCCAGCATGGCTTGGCCTGAAAGCTGAGTCAACAGCTTGGCTTTTTGCAGCTTTCAGCCTGAAAATCCAAGGCCAGGGCCATTGACCACAGCCTCCCTTAGCTTAGGCTTCTCATAGCCTGCAAGCCACAGCTTTATATGTTTTAGCTTACAAGCTATTGCCTATATGTCAGAGCATAATAGAAGTATAAAATTTAAAGGTACAACTACAATACAAAACTATAACTAAGACCCAAATGTATCAATCTCTGTGTCATTGCCACTAGCATCAACATTATCATCAGCTTCATCTAAAGCTTCCCAACTATAAGTGTTAGATGTGTTTACTACCTCAGTTATGGTGCTATCTTGGTTTGCAGGGCGCTCATCTGCATGATCGAGCTCTTGCTCTTCATCACTGATAGTTAATGTGTCCCTCATCATGAGATCTTGATGGATAAGTGACTTGATGCACTGTAGTGCTTCTACAATGTCAGCTTCAAGGTGGTTGTGCCGCTGTAAGGCCAGCTCAAGCGCTGAGCTCAAAACTCGAATACATACTGTCACCCCATTTGTCGTGATCTGGCTCACCATGGACTTTCTTTTTCTTTTACCTTATCGCTTTGACCTATTCTCGAACTTCCTCGGAGTACTAACCTGTTGACTCATTACTATGTATACCTTTCTACTCCGATTCCCCTTCTGTTTCTTTCTCCTTCTGCATTCCCTTTGTTCCCCTTTTGTATCCCCTTCTTAGGACGGACATGGAGTAGTCACCTATATAAGCCTACCCACTTGTACACTTATTCTCCAGTCTTGTCTTCGTTTACCATCCTAGTGAATACCAGACTTGTCCAACCATCTTCTGTGTGCTCTTCTCATCGTCTCACCACCACTGTCAGCTCTCCCTTAGTTGGGAGCCACTTCAAAGCTTTGCGCTTGTGCTATAACAACACACACACACAGACCCTAAGTCATTCGACTTAGTCCCTCGTACTTCGGCCTTTTGACTGAACACCTTGTACCTCGTCACTAAGTCCATCGACTTAGCCCCTCTGGACCTCACTCCCTTGTTGTCCTCCAAGGACCCTCATCACCTCATCTCCCCTCCATCCCTTGTCACTCTTGCTGAGCACCTTGCCCCTGTACCTTACCCTCAGTACCCTCATCCATTGCACCCTTGGCACATGTCGCGCAGTAAGGCCCCACTAGGCCTTAACACCATTCCTGTCTCACCTTGCCATGCTGGTACTTTCCCCTTTCCATCTTAGCACAGTAGCTAGCTGTCTCTTTTGTACTTAATCTACACGTTATCTTCTGAATCAGGAGCACCCAAGTTGCCTTGTTTTCCCCCTTTTCCAACTTCTGTGTGATCTCTGGCTCAAGTTAGGCCCAAACAAGGGCACCATTCCGATTCACTTGTTGTCGCAATCTCATTTCCTCTCATTCTTGGGCTTCCTACTATTCCCCTTTTCATTCCTTATCCACCCTCTGCCCACGACTACTCGCACGCACACTTTCGAGCCCACACACCGCTCACAAATTATGATGCCTGCTGAAGAGAAGGCCCTTTCACTGGACACTGAAGATGCCATGATAGCAAGGTAGTCACATGCAAGCAACTGCCATGTTGGGTAGCAGCCACCATACAACTAGAGTAGAAAAATAAAATATATTAGTTACAAAAATCACAAAAACATAGACATGCACCCCTCACCAGTGGACTATCCCAACGTCATCTGGCACAACCTCACATGTATTAAGGTATAGACTCCACTCATCTAGGCAGCCATCAGCTGTGTTGGTGACTTGTGGATAGTCATTGTTATCATCAGATGAGTCAGTATTGTCAATGTTCTGGCAGCCAATTTTCGGATGCTTTATATCATGCTTATGAATGCATATAGCCTGGGGCTGTGGAATTTTGTTCTTGTTGAAATGCTCAATAAACTGTTAGTAGGTTTTGTAATAATGTTAGTAAATTGTAAGAGAATATTATGATATGAAATGACTTATGCGTTTATGGATGACCTCTTCGACTTCTTCAATAAGGTCAGCTGGCCAGTGCTTCACAAAGTGGCCCATCTTCTTCTTAGGGTTAAGAACTATGCCATGCTGTGTCACACTGGTTAGTATATGAGTGAGAATAAGAATATAAAATTACCCATAGCCATGATATGAGCATCAGACACTGCTGAGCACTGGTAATATTCATTGAGCTTTGCCATTCCTGCATCAAGTGCAGCAGTGAAGCTGGAATAGCAAGGTTTTCTTGATGCCTTGTCCCATGCTGTGTGCATTCTCTCCAGTGCTGGGAGAGCATTTTGGAGTGTTAGAGTTGAGGAGGATGAGAATGCCTGTTGTGCATCATTTGCATGCTGAATAAAGTCACCCATTGATATTAGTATTATTCATGCACATAGCTATGTATTACTTACCTGAAGAACATTACAGAATAGACAAACACATGTCCATTCTTCATCATCCATAGCAAGCACAGTTATCTTGTGCTGCTTGTCCACATTCAACTCCTTAAGTTCAAGTTCTAATATAAATTCGTCAATAGCCTGTGCAGCAGCATTAGTAGGATTAATATATAAAGAAACAGGAATTATACTTACATCCCATCATGACTCAGCGTGAGTGAGCATGATGAAGGTTGAACTCCATCACACCTTCATGTTGAGTAGAAGCTGGACAGGTGATGTATTGCGATGGTATTGAATAGCCTTGAAGGCTTCTTTACGTTGAGCTGATGAGTGTGCCTACATACACATTAATTAAGGAAATCTGATATGAGAGAGACATACCTTTACACAGATAGCACAGACAATGCCAATCTCGTCACGCTCTAAAGCCCCTAGATCTTCTGGGAGGTTGTTGTCATCTGGGCTGCCATTATAGAATTTCAACTTGCTGCGTGTTGTTATCAGTGCTTGTGTTGCTAAGTTGATTATATGTGTGAGACATCTACATATATAGGTATCATAAGTATTAGAAATGACAATAGATAGTTAAATACACATACCTAATGTGTTGGTGTTTGACATCGAGAGACATTCCCATCTTGAGGTTATAACAACGCACAAACTCTTGAAGCATTGTGTCATTATTCTTTGCATTGTCACAGGTGATGTATCTGACCTATATAGTAGTTAGTTCAATTCCAAAATTATTAGTACAGTGCTTACCTTGGGTACAATCCAAAGGCGATTGCACACCATGTATAGCGCTTGGCCAAGGTATACACCATTATGGGCTATGTTCATCTGGGTGAAACCAAGGAGTGCCTGCTTAATGGTCCACTCCCCAGGTGCCTGTTCCTCAATCCAATGGCCAGTCACAGCGAAGTACATATCAGTATTGTCAGCCTGCCATACATCACATGTGAGGCTAACTTCACCACTCACAGAGGGTCCCTAATAAGTAAACATGGTAGTTTTAGTAAACACAAAACTAAAGAGAAAATAAAGACATACATTAAGGTGGTCCCACAATGAGGACATTTGCTGCTTGAACATCTTGAGGATTTGAGCCCTTGACTGTTTGGGTGAGGGCAGTTGGATGCCACATTTAGCTTGAGAAGTGATATCAAGCATCTTCTTAAACCCAAGGCTCTTGAACACATGAATTGGCTGTCGTGTTGAAGTATATTAACTTGTAATCAAGAGAGTAAAATAGTACATACCTGATTAGTTTCAATAAGCCACTCGAGGGTGGCAGTCTGAAATATCTTGTCACTATACAGGATTGGCCTTGCATTTTGGTCATCAGGGCCAAAGTGCTCAATGACAGATGGCTGACGAGCATTTTTAATGAGCTTCTTACATAGCTTGGCATCCTTAGGGAGCATTGAATCAAAATTGTTCTTGTTGCACCAGCTTCTGTAGTGATGCTAAGACAAGTCCATTAGATTAGTTTGAACACTGAGGAAGACACAGAACACACCAAGTGTATAGCTGCAGCATGGTGGCGAAGAGTGGTGTGCTTGCAGATCAGGACCTTCTCCTGCTTGGGGCACCCTATACCTTGTCTAGGGAACATGATAAGATTCTATATACAAAAAAAAAAAAACACTTATGTGCATAGCTTGCACAACATGCACCGCTTATCTTGACCTAGCACATGAGGCAAGACAGAGAAGAATTCTCTAATATCAGCTATTGGGTTGCACTTGTTCAGCTGATTGGTTTGTAGATTGTCTTGATCATCAATTGAGATGACCGAGGCATCAGCTTGCAGCAGGGTCACCTTTGGCTTCTTTGCTCAGGGGGCATCTTCACTATTGGGGTCATCAATAACAAGTGGGTCATGTGACCTGACCAGTGGATGCTTAGATGAAGACCGAGTTGGGGTGGGATCAAGTGATGACTCTTCAAAGTTATTGCCTGCTGTTGACTCTAGCTGCTCAGAGACAGGTGGAGAGGCTGAGTTGTGAGCATGTAGAGAAGCCAAGCTGGCAGATGCAACAGCCCTATGATGTGAGGTCAATACTAAGTCACCTGCATTTTCAGCAGTCAACTTTGCTGAGGGCTGTATTTTGCAGACAGGCTGGGTAGTCATCCTCCAAAAAGCAGCCTACTGAGACATAGAAAATGTTAAAATCCATATATTGTGAAAAAAAAAGTACATGTGGATCAATGAAAGAAGACACGAGGGAGATGGCCTGCAGCTTGTGACAGAAAGCCACAGGCCATGGCCCACAGCCCTGAAAAACCAGGGCCAGGGCTGTAGGCCATGAAAGTGGCCTGCCAAAATTGAAGCCTGAGCCGTAGGCTGCTCTGGGCTGCTCCCTGGCCCAGGCTTGACCCAGCCTCAGACGGCCGGCTTTGGCCGGCTTCCAGCTCAAAAGCTGGGGCCGGGAAATCACTAGTCACGGTACTCCAGTGCGATATACAGCAAGATCCAAAACGATAGGCCCCTCAGGTATGAACAGATAGCAGTGGACCTCCAAAATTTAAGTGCAGGGTTCATAGTTAAGTCGAGAGCAAAATCCTCAGAATATTAGTTATCTTGCAAAATTTAGGGTTATCAAATAGCTATCCCCTTGACTCTTTGCAAGTTTTGAGTTATCATATAGTTATCCTAGTTGCCGTGTCCCAACTCCGCATCCTCCACCAGGCATTCCTTTGAGTGTCCCTCCATTGGTGATCCACTGCCACATATCTAATGACCTCAAAGGGATGGTGCTTTTCATGTCCCTCCAGGGTCTCTATGGCTCAGGGGTCCACAAATTCAGAGGAACCAGTGAATAATCACTCAAATGATTGCAGAGCACACATCGCGTCAAGGTGTAGGGGAGCACAGCTTGTGACTCGAAACCAGCCATTTCCAACAACCTCTCAAACATTGCTGCCACGTGCTTCTGCCGTCACACTTTGTCACATCTGTCACTCAGAGGTGGTTGACATTGACACGTTGACTCCTACTGTTTACTTTCTCCCCCCATCTCATTGCTCCCCCCATCTCATAGCTCCCCCTACAAACTTTGACTTCTCCCATTTCAACTGCACTTCACCTTAGATAGGGTCCACATGTATATAAGGTCTCATGACAGTGTTCAATAGCACCATTAGTTTTCCTCTCCTTATTCACCTTTCTCTTATTTGTGTGATTTTGCGGCTTTAAGGTGTTTTTTCTCATTCTAAGTTTTTATATTTTATTTTTTTTAATTACCACAATATTTTTCTGTGTGAGAAAAAAACCCGGCATGTGCTGTTAAGCCTCATTTAATCCCAGCTCTATGGCTGAAAATATTGAAAAAAGGGCCTATCGTTTTGGATCTTGCTGTAAGCGACCTTACTGGATAATCGATGAGCGCTTGCATAAACCTTAGCACATTTCCGGACCAGTTGTTCGAATTTTCGAAAGCAGATTCGGATCTGACATTAGTGATGCGATTTGTCTGGTTCTCCCAAAAGGAATTGGAGCTCTCGATTTCATCTCAAGTAGGCTGTGGCTGTCTGGCTAGGTGCGTTGCAACTTCTCAACCTGCACTGGAACAACAGCTCACGCCGAGACGCTAGCTATTCAGCGCATGACTAAATATGCATGTGCTTATAAACTCCAGTATCAGTCTCAAAGGGTGAGGGACACATACCCGAACAGCAATGTGCCCATGCACCTCCTGTGTCCCCACTCTCAGAGTGGCATGGCATAGCTTCCCGTCAAGCATTGAGATTGGAGGGGCACGTGAGTCGCCGTGGCATGAGGTGCCAGCCTTTGCGGATATTGAGCATCTCGGGTGGCTGGCTGACGTTGCTCTGGCTTGGGTAAGCGTGCGCTTGTGCTTGCTACCCACGAAGTCCACCTCTCTTCTTGTCTTGAGTGGGTCCGACGAGTTGTGGGGGTGTGTTTTATTGTTTAGATGAGGTGGGATGGGTGTTGTGCAAAATTAGTGGTTTTGATGTGTTGTGAGTGGCAGAGGTCTTGAGTGTTGGGAATAGGCTTGGAAGGGGCTATAGGCTTTGGGTGCGGGTCGCTACTTTCTGGATTTCACGGCGGCATGTGTTCCGGAGATGTATCGGTGCCAAGGTATGATCTGCGTTGCGGAATGACCCATGTCGAAAAGGAAGATCCAGTACTTCAGGTCGACTCTTTGGGTCGCTGTGAAGAGCGGCGTCCACTGTAGGCCTCTTCGTGACTACCTTCTCCGGTAGCTTTCCGGAAGTGGGATAGGGCGGTAGTACTTCGGCATTAGTCTGTTGTTGGCGCGATCCGGTTCGGGGATTACCACGATGGTGGCCTTCTTCCATTTCTCGGGAATGCAGATGTTCTTTTTTTTTTTTTGATGCATTCGTATCCCGGGGTGTAGGTCAGAGACTCAGACCGGTCTGGCGTGTACCTACTATATTTGTGAGAAACCAGTAGCTTAAGCCGTCCCCTACGCGGAAGAGGTGTGATAAGATATTCAGAATACGGACATTCCGACTGGCAATGTTCCTGGCTAGCTGACGCCATTAACGTGCATGAACACTTAGGTAAGCCCACGGTTCCAAATTACTCTCCACGGGTGGCTGCGGCCTCGACGGCGTCATCCACGAAAATCCTGCCGGATCGTAACCTTGATCATGACTAAAAATTAAAGGGAGCACCCGCATTCGGAACGTTCTGAGGTTATTTATCTGAGGCCTCGGACGGACAGGTGGTATTGAACTCGACCGGACTTTGCCTCGCATAACACTAGGCCTTTCTCCGCTTACTAGTTCAGGCCGGTCAGGTTCCACGGATCGCATCGCGTTGGTATCATGGGTCTCGTGGTTCTCAGCGGCCTACTTCTACCTTGGTTCTGGCACTGAGCTGCACCATAAAAGCTCTGTTTCCCAGCCAGGCTCTCAACAGTCCAGTGGTTAGGGCTCTCTGGACCTCTAGCCTTAACAACGGATGACCGGTGGCCTCTCATAACTATGCGCCACCACAGGCTCTCTGTACCCTCCGCCCTTGCCGCAGTGCTCCTCGCTAGTCCCGTTATGCCCCTCCCTTCATCTCGGGGCGACATGCTTGTAAAGCACAAGTGGGATGCCATCCCGGACAACTGGGCCACCCTGGGACACCCTCCATACGGCACCACGATCGACCTCTTCATTGCGCTCAAGCCTCAGCACGAGAATGCCTTGATTGACGCGCTCATCGATGTCAGTGAACCTAGCAGCCCAAAGTATGTCCTCTTCACCACACCCCTGCTCAAGGCTATACTCACGCGTGCCGCTTATTTGTTTCAGATATGGCGCACACCTATCTAGGGAGCAGGTTTTCGAGCTTGTCGCGCCGCACCCCGAAGCGCTCGAGCTCGTCAGCTCGTGGCTTCAATATCAGGGCGTGCCTCCTTCCTCCATTTCAACGACACACGGCGGCGGCTGGCTGACGATCGCTGGCGTGCCTGTTTCCCAAGCCAACGAACTCCTCGGAGCATCATACCAGCTTTATTACCACTCCAAGACGAATAGCACAATTATCCGAACGGTCGGCTATGCACTCCCCGCGGCGCTGCACACACATGTGCAAACCGTTGCACCAACGACGGCCTTCGCGTCCACGCGCAGTCTGTGGCAGACGCCGCGCAGTCGGTCCAGGGGAGCAGCGGCGACGCATGTGAACGCGACATCGGGGGGTTCCCTAGAGGTTCTGTCGCGTCGTGCCAATTACCTCTCACCATCGGACCTACGTTCGATGTACCATACGGTCACCTACGTTCCCGCTGCGGCGGACGAAAATAAGCTCGGGATTGTGGGCTTTCAAAACGACTACCCGAGTCAAGTGGATCTGACGGCGTTCATGACCAAATTTCGTGATGATGCAATAGACGCGACCTTCAGTGTCGTGGAGCTCAACGGCGTCAAGAACGACCCGAGCAAGCAAAGCCCGGAAGCAAACATCGACACCCAGTACGCCGGGGTCATGGCGTACCCGACCCCGCAGGTCTTCTACAGCGTCGGCGGCAACATGGAGATCTCGCCCAGCGGCGAGCCAAGCATCGGTGACGGGTACCTCGAGTGGCTCAAGTACTTGACCCACGAGCCGAGCATCCCGCAGACGATCAGTATATCGTACGGTAATAGCGAGTTGACCATCACACGAGAATATGCGACGGCTCTGTGCGCCCTGTTCACACAGCTCGGTGTGCGTGGAACTAGCGTCCTCGCCTCGAGCGGCGATTTCGGCGTCGGCGAAGGGGACTGCAAGGACAAAAACAAAATAGTCAAGTTCAACACCAACTTCCCCGCATCCTGTATGTGTGACATTTTGTCTCTCCCTGAAAGCTGTACACAGGCACCGGTACAAGTCGCTCACCAGACCTGAGCTATTTCATAGGTCCCAGTGTCACTAGTGTCGGCGGTACGACGATAGGTTCAGAGCCCGAGGTAGAACGCGAGGTCGCGTTCGAACTCTCCGGGGGCGGCTTCTCGGTCCACTTTCCGCGCCCGGAATATCAGGACTATGCAGTGCCCCCCTTCATCAAGATCCTCGGCAACAAGTATGACGGCCTCTATAAGTGCGTTCACTTCCGTGGTCTGACACAACCAATTCTTACGATGTAATTTGCACAGCCGCAACGGCCGCGGAGTCCCCGACATTGCCGTGCAAGCGGATAATTTCGCAGTCTTCATCGGCGGCAAAACTTTTTCCGTGGGCGGCACGAGCTGCTCGACACCCGTGCGTCTTATCCCCCTCCCTCATCCCTCCGTTCTGCGCTGCACACCCTCGAGTACACAGTTGACCTTCAATGTACAGACCGCGGCGGGCATCATCTCCCTGCTCAATGACTATCTGATCTCACAAGATAAGCCAACGCTAGGCTTTCTCAACCTCTGGCTGTACGGCGGCGGCCTCGGAGCCTTAAAGGACATCATTTCTGGCAATAACCCGGGCTGCAACACTGACGGGTTCACTGCTACCGATGGGTGGGATCCTGTTCGTCCCACAAGGTCTTTGTCTCTTCATCTTCGACTTCGCTGATTCCGGGCTCCGTAGGTCACCGGCCTAGGCTCGCTGGACTTTCAAATAATGCTATATCTACTTGATCATCACTGGCCGCCTAGTGATTAGCCTTTCCATGATTAGCTGTGAAAAATACCGAATACAACACAAAGGCTTTCACATGGCGGCAAGATCTTCAACTCCATATTGTCCTCGACGATTGTCCTCTGTCAAAAGTTCAACCCCCTCTCTAACTCAATATGGGTACTGAGCAACCCCGCAGCCCCTTGGTTTCGTCTCTAACATGTCTTATTTCCCTCCCCGTTGTCCAGCAGCTTGGTAGCCCATCATCATTACCTTCTGACAAATTTGGTATTCACGAATGTTTTCCACACGCCCGGTCACTTTCTGGTGGATTATAAGCCGTACAGTTATTCAAGTACACGTCGTCATCCCTCGCTCATTTCTTTGAGCACACTCAATAGTCCTCATCCGCGTCCTCTTCCTCCCAGTCGACTGCTTCCAGGGCTTCATCAGGAAAAGCTTCCCGCACTAGCGAGGGATAATTCCGATATGTTAGTAATTATTATCAGCATTACTGCATTATCATGCAATATCCCCCCCCCATTATTTATTGATAATCCTGCAATTATCTCCATGTTATCCCCATATTATCCCCATGTATTTAGAGGTGTGTACTTTCCACATGTTTTCCATGCCCCAGTCTGCTCTAGCCCTTCCTCAAATTAAATCTCCACTTAAAAACACATTTTCACTGCTTAATCAAGCACATAATTTCATGTTTATTAGATAATATAATTTATTAGAATAACACATAAAATTTTAAAGACAATCAACTTACAGCGGTTTTCATAATTATGTGGAATTGTAGTTTTTTTTTGAGGGCCCCATGATGAATACATGTGACTGTCCTCGAGTTTGATCCTTGGATTGGGTGATTTATCTATATACAAACTACAATGCCTTCATACACTGTGTCTCACAATCTCAAAGCTTGGATCCCTGTGCTTTTTTATAAGCAGTTCTTCAGTGTAACCAAGATCTGCAATATTCTGGGCATCAAGAAGTCACTTGTATACAAGTCCCTTGAATATTTTCAGGTGTATGGCACTGCAGATAATCTATATTGCTGCAGGGCTGGTCGCCATCAGACTCTTTCAATTACCAATGTCAAATTTGTGGCCATGCTTGTGGAACAGAGACACTGTATCTATCTAGATGAGATATGGCAAGCACTCTCCAAACAACATGGATGTGGAGTCTCAGTCCCCACACTTCTGCGCACACTTTGACACCTTGACTTTAGCTGAAAGGGAGTCTCTATTAGGGCTGTGGAATGTAATAAATTACTCTGAGCTGCATATATGAACAACATTGCAGACATTGTCACTAACCCTGACATGCTTATGTTTGTTGATGAGGCTGCTCGCAACCACCACTCATTAGGAAGGACTAAAGGCTGGGCCATTGTGGGACAGCGCTGCATTCAGCACTGGTATTTTGTCTGGGGGCAATGCTATTCTATCCTCCCCATCCTCACCACTGATGGCATCATCACTCACAACATCATCCCTAGGTCTGTTACTTCAGAATGGTTCTTCCAGTTTCTTCAAGAATTAGTCATTCCACTCACCAACCCATACCCTAGCCCCCGAAGTGTCCTCATTCTCAACAACTGTAACATCCACCAGTCTGATAAGATCTGAGCCTTGGTTGAGGATGAGGCCATGTGCAAATTGATTTTCCTTCCCCCTTACTCACCCAACCTTAACCCTATTGAACAGGCCTTCTCTGCAATCAAGTCATACCTTCATTGAAACTGGAGTGATTACTTATTGTCTATCCTTGATGCTGCTTGCCACAGCATCACATCTGATAAGGCCAAGGCCTTCATCCAATCATCTAGCTATATCATCTAAGTATATCTTTCTTTTATTTTTATTGCTGTTTGCTGACTTGGCTGACTAGATCCTATGTGCATGGTTATAGGTAGAGGGCATGTAGGGGAGGAAAGTGTGCTGTGGAGATAGAAGATAGCAATAGTGGGAAAAGACTTTATTTTGTCAAATTGAGAGAGTGAGTACAAAAAAAACATTGAAGTAACTATTCTGACAAGATGGGGACCTTGTCCATTGGAAGGCAAATGTACATCTTCAAGTCCTTAGAATAAACCCATCAGGTGTAGTCCTTGCCTTCACAGCTCCCAGAGATGACCCCAGGCCTATAAGTTGTCATGGCCCCTCTATCTTCAAAGCACTGTTCAAAGCACAGGCGCTTGCTTGATGGCATTGTATCTATGGTCAGTGCAGGGGTTGGGGTTGATGTAGGAGTGTCATGGGGACACTTGGCAGTGCACTTGCGCTCTTCAGTCCACCACATAGTGGCAAACTCCTTTAGGCAGATGGCATCACCAGGTGGTGTGCAAATGTCAACAAGGTTGCTGATGTTGACAAGGTGCATGATGTCTGGCCCATATCCCTTTGCCAAGAGCATGGAGTGATATGATACTGCTCCTGGGATGCCATTCTTCTCTGCTGCATGGAGGAACCATTCAAGCTTTGATGGTGTGTTAAAAATGGGAGGGGGGGTGTTGGCCAAGAATAGGGCTGGGGTATAGGGAAGCCTAGGGGTGGACAGGGAAGTGTAATCCAGACACATGAAAGATGTGACAGATGAGAAGAGTGAGGAGACAGCTGATAGTGCTGAGATCTCCACAGGGCTTGAGGACATGGAGCTTTGGGCATGGTTTTGAAGACCAAGCGAAGACCTGCAATTTGCTGGGTCAAAAGTAGCAGTTTGCGGTGGTTGGTGTACAGTGGCAACACTGTCATACTATATATATTAGGTTAGTATATGCACTAAATATCCAGTAGAATATAACTTACCATTGCACAAGCCCATTCCTTCATCATAAAAGGAGTTAGTGGGATCATAGTCTGTTATGATATGACCCTATTTTCCTCTCACAGTCACGTTTCATGTTATGCTTCAGTAAGCATGTGCCTTGCTTTAGGCAAGAGGGAAGGCACAAATACTCAGCTTGGGGTTTCTATTAAGTCGAATGTAGAGCCACGCTGCTCAATACAACAACTGCAACTGGGAAGACCTCCACTAGATTGGAGTCTTATGCAGTGCGGGTCTTTTAGAGTCAATCCTGAGGAAAGGAAGGAGAAACCAATGATTCAAGAAGACCAAGATGGCGATTCTTGGTCTTCCCATGCTACTACTTATACAAGATGATGGAGGGCTTTGAAGTGCCTCCCAAACATTATTGACCTATAGCAATACTAGCTCAAACCCTAGTACGACTATCCTAGTAATCAGTAAGCTACAAGTACCATGTGATACTACTGCTGACTGATAACACGTGAAAGAAACTGTCCCTGACTAATGTAGAGAATCACAAGCTTACTACTGTAGTCAGAACCTGGTAGTAAGCATCCCTCAACGGTCCAAACCATGACATTTCAGTTCTCATAAGAGTCATGGTGACTTTTTACCTTATTTCTTATATGAGTCATGACGACTCATGCCTGTTGCTAAGGGGCTATTGTTTCATTTATATCTTTGTTTCATATTTTACATGTGATTACTGCGGGCTGCGCACTTCCTATTTTGTTTTCATGTTTCAGACTTGTTGACAGGATCCTAGGATGCTATTGTGACTCAATCCTAGGATCCCTTGTATTTACTATAAAGTCAGGCTTGCTAGGTAGCTTGTAGCCTTAGACTTGACTTTTTGTACTCTATGGTACTCAAGCAATCGAAGACTGTTGAATACTCCATCTCTTACAGAATGAACCATCTCCTCTCACTGAAGAATCCTAAGTTCCACTATTGGCTTAGGCTGACTCTTCAACTCATACATCTTCGCTGAAGTTCCTCCTCAGAACTTCCCTTAACAACCAGAACCCGACCCTTAGTGCAGCGTCTCAGTAGATTGACTTAACCCACGTCAGGTGAACATCCCTACCATAACATAACATTAAGTCAAGTCTATTGAACCTATTGCCACTCTGGCTAAGGGACAAAGAATCTCTGAATCCCAATCAATCCTTGGATTCAAACCATTTAGCATTGAGAGGAGAACAGATGACAACATTCCTGGCCACATAAAAGGAGCAGCCCTTTGGCAGGAAATTGATGGCAAAGAAGGTTATTGGGTATACAACATACTTAGTGCAGTATACCTCGCCATTGAATACAAAGAAAGTACTGAGCAGTGGTACTTCATACAGTGAGATAGCAGGACTAGGTGTTGGACAGCTACTCAACCAGTCCCCTCCCTGTATAACCTGGGAAGAAGATCGATCAGACCAACGACAGTGTCAGCAATTCCACCAGACAACACTCTGTTGAAGGCAGGCCAGCATACTGTGCCAACCACTAAGAGACATGATACAAAAAGTTCTCCAATGGCAACACAGACGATGACCACAGCTGCAACCACAACAACAACAGCTGTCCCCCCATCCACACTACAAACATTCTTCACAAAGGGGACAGGAACAGGAAGTGGAAACCCCCCTGCTAGCACTATAGCAGCAGGAAGTGGTCCCTCCAGAGGTGGGCCCCCAGGACCATCAGGAGGAAGCAGACTGCCAGGAGGTGGCCCCCCAGGAGGTGGGGGTGCACCTGGAGGCAGAGGTGCCCCAGCAGGAGGAGGCACATCTGGAGGTGGAGGACCCCCACCAGGTGGCGCCCCTGTTGGAGGCGGGGCAGGTGCTGGCCCAGGCCCTAGAGGGGCAAATGGCAAACTTGGAGGAAACCCCCCAACTGACTTTAATGGTACCTGAGCCCATGCAGACCAATTCATGCAGGAATTCAACCTGTATTGCATTACAAATTTGGATGCTGAACAGATGGCTATACTGATGAAACAAGCAGCCCTGCTACTCGGATTTATCAAGGGACCAAATGTAAAGGACTGGGTCAAGAGATGGACCAATTGGATCCTTGCAGAAATGAACAATGGAAGACTCCCGAATGACGAATTCTACTGGATGGCAGTGTCTCAAGGCTTTGAACAAGCATTCCAAGATACAGGAGCAAGAGAAAGGGCAGAAGATAAGCTGCGCCACCTCTCATTCATACCAAATGAGGTGGATGCATTTATCACCCAGTTTGAATCTCTTGCTGCTGAAGCAACATATCCACTGGATGCTCAGTTGACACTCTCCTTATTCACATCCAAACTTCCTTACTGCATGATAGACCACATTTATAAAGTGGTATGCCCTCTGGATTTCAGAGGATGGGCCAACGGAGTGCGCCAGTACCACTCAGATAACACCACAGTCCAGAACATTAGGGGGATTTACAAAGAAACTCCAAGGAAGAAGGGAGCAGGAAAAATGAACCCCACCCAATTGGCAAAGATGCTGGGCATTAAAATGCCAGCACCTGCTTCAGATGCAATGGACACTCATGCTGACTGCTCTCGTTCCAACTTTAAAAGGAACACAGGAACCAGAGGAAGAGCAGCGGCGACCACTGCAAAGAAAAAACTGGATGTTGAAGTCCAGAAGAAAGAAGGCTGTTGCTACAATTGCAACAAGCAAGGACACCTCTCATGCAACTGTCCAGATAAGCAAAAGGACAAGAAACCCCCTCAAAAGGCTCACAAGGCCAAGGCCAAAGAAAGTGAACCAGAGGAAGAATCAGAAGAGGAACAGTCTGAAACTGAATCCACCCCTACTGATGTGCAATCTTCCCTTATTAAAAGCCTTTCAACAAAAGAAAAATACAAATTGTTGAAGCAGGCTTGGGATACTGAGCATGGGAAGGATTTTTAAAACGCACAACCCCTCCAGTCTGGGCGCGTGCGTTACAGTTTAAAGATGTGTTTGTTTGTAAATATTGAAGTCTCCAAATCCTAACTCTAATACAAACTGCATACACAATGGCCAAAAGAAAAGTTCTCGTGGATTCAGGAGCCATGGACAACTTTATTGACTTCAAGCTCCTGAAAAGAATGAAGATTGGCAAACTAAAGCTGCCAAGACCCCACATTGTGTGGAACATTGATGGGACCCAGAACAAATCAGGAATCATCAAGTACTACGTTGACCTGCAAGTCTGAACTGGGGAGAAGAAACAGAAAATGTGATTCCTTGTCACCAATCTAGGAGATGATGAGATGGTGTTAGGGTACCTGTGGCTTGCTGCCTTCCAGCCATTGATTGATTGGAGAAGCATAACCCTTGATAAAAGCATGCAACCACTTGTCATCAAGACCCTTTCATATACAATGGATGCAGAAGTGATCCGCATACAAGATGTGTGGATCAAGAAGGCTGCATTATTATGCACCCCTGGGGAAGAACTCTTTGTTCATCAAATGGACGAAGAAATCCTCAAAAGAAGCTCAACATCAACTGAGATGGCAGTAAAGGTGCTGCCAAAAGAAGAGAAAACCTGGGACCAGGTAGTCCCAAAACACTACCACAAGTGGAAGAAGGTCTTTTCCAAAGAAGAAGCAAAGCGATACCTGGAGCACCAACCATGGGATATTGCTATTAATTTTACAGAGGATGCCCCAAAAATGCTAGATTGCAAAATATACCCGTTATCCAAAGGCGAGCAAGAAAAGCTTGACGAATACATCAAGGATAACTTGAACAAGGGCTATATTCGTTCATCAAAATCACAATACTCATTGCCGTTCTTCTTTGTTGGAAAGAAAGATGGAAAACTTTGCCCAGTAGTGGACTACTGAAAACTGAATTCCTTCACAATCCTGGACTGATACCTGTTGCCTTTAATACAGGAACTGGTAGACAAGGTAAAGGATGCCAGGTTATTCACCAAAATGGATGTGTGAGCAGGATACAACAATATTCACTTCCAAGAAGGAGACAAACCAAAAGCCACTTTTAAAACAAACCTAGGACTTTTTAAACCAATGGTGGTGCCATTTGGGCCAAAAAATGCCCCTGCCATATTCCAATGAATGATGAATACACAATTCAATGACCTAATGGCAACAGGTCAAGTAATCATCTATATGGATGACATCCTGATTGCAACAAAGGAGGATGAAGAAGAACACCACAAATTGGTCAACAAAGTCCTCAAACATCTTCAAAAACTAGACCTTTACCTAAAGCCCAGCAAATGCCTTTTTGAAACAAAATGCATAGAATTCCTAGGAGTAATCCTGGAAAAGGGAATCGTTACCATGGACCTGGTCAAAACTGCTGGAGTTGCAGAATGGAAAACGCCAAAAACTACTAAAGATATACAGGCTTTCCTTGGATTCTGCAACTTCTATAGGCAATTTATCCATGGATTTTCCTTTATTGCAAAGGCATTGAACAACCAGCTAAAGAAAGGCATTCAATGGAATTGGGGACCAGAAGAACAAAGCACCTTTGAAACCTTGAATATGTGAATATGTGAAGAACTGGTTTTGATACAACCGGATTAGAAGAAACCATTTGAGGTTGAAGTTGATGCCTTAAATTATGCAATGGGAGCCATCCTAATGCAACAAAACGATGGAGGAGTGCTCCACCCAGTAGCATTCTTTTCAAAAACCATGAATGATGCCCAAAGAAACTACGATGTATATAGCAAGGAGCTCCTAGCCCTTGTGGAAATGTTCCAGCACTGGAGACACTTCCTACACCAACCAGCCTTCAAGGTGAAGGTGCATACAGATCACGCTAATCTGTTATACTGGAAAAACCCAGGGGATCATAACAGAAGAGTAGCAAGATGGCATGTGGAACTCATGGAATACAATTTCAAATTAATCCATATATCCAGGAAGAAGAACAGTCGGGCAGACACATTGTTACAACACCCTGACTATGAACATGGCAAGGAAGACAACAAGGGATTGGTGGTCCTACCCCCTATCTTGTTCAGCTTCATACGAATGATGGGGTCCGAATATTATAACCCCAGCAACCAGAAGGAAAGGGAACACTATAGCACAATGATAAACCAGTGCAAGTACCAGTCCCTTCAGAATCAGGTGGAAGAAGACCAACAAATGAACAAAAAGAGCCAGGAAGTGCTCAGAAAATGGTCAAACACCTATGCTCTCACCAAATTAGTTGGAATTTGGTGGAAAATCAAAAACGATACAGACCAGATCGTTGTTGCCAGAGACAATGATCTGAAGAGGGGGGTAATTCGCTTTTACCATGATACCCCATCAGCCAGACACCCAGGGATCACAAACACATACACCCTGGCAAAACAAGACTTCTGGTGGCCAAAAATGAAAGAAGATGTGGAGCAATATGTAAAGGGATGCGCAGCATGCCAAGCAAATAAAATCAACATGCAGCCACTCAAACCAGCAATGATCCCAATCACTCCTGAAAATTCTTTGCCATTTAAGACTATTGCCATGGACTTTATCATGAAGTTGCCACTTTTAGGCAAATATGACACAATCCTTACAGTTATGGATCACGATTGCAGTAAAGCGGCAGTATTCATACTATGCCAAGAAACAATTACTGCAGAAGGGGTAGCAGAACTCTACCTGAAACACGTGTATACAAGATTTGGTGTCCCAAAGAAGATTATCTCTGACTGAGATACCTGATTTACATCACACTTCACCAAAGGCCTATACAAAGCACTGAAGATACACCAGAACATCAGCATGGCATACCACCCAAGAACTGATGGCCAGTCAGAAAGGACAAACCAATGGCTCGAATAGTACCTTTGATTCTAGTGCGATGAAAGGCAAGATGATTGGCACAAGTACCTGCCAATGGTGGAATTCATGCACAACCAATGGCCGAACTCCACCACATGAAAGACCCCCTACAAAATGCTCATAGGGTATACACTAAGGATTGAAATTATAACCAAAAGCAAGGTCCCCTCAGTTGAAGAAAGGCTTACAGCCATAGAAAAGGCGCGGACAGATGGCCATGAAAATATCATTAAAGCTCAGAAGATGATAGCCATTGCGCACCAAGGGAACAAGAGGTTCCAACTGTACAAAGAGGGAGAGCAAGTGTGGATTGAAGGAATGCACCTGAAGACCCTGTACCCAGCGGCTAAACTTGGGCTGAAATGGCACAGACCTTTTAAGGTCCTGAAACAACTATTGGAGGCAGTATATTGTCTGGAGCTGCCAAGACAATGGAAGATTCACAATGTGTTTCACATGAATCTATTAACACCATACAAGGAAACGGAACTCCACGGGCCAAACTATACCTGGCCACCACCTGATATCATCAATGAAGAACCCAAGTATGAAGTTGAGAAGATTCTGGATGCGCAGCAATGTGGGAAAGGGCACAAACTCCACTACCTAATCAAGTGGAAAGGCTATCCCACAAGTGACAGCTTGTGGGAGAAAGCAGAAGATGTCCATGCGGACAAATTGATAAGGGAGTTTGAAGCTTGGAAGAGGACAAACAAGTCAAAAGCCCGAAAAATGTATATAAGATGGGCTAAAACAACAGATGGACTCCATCTTCCTCATCCTGCTTCCAACCTTTATACGATATCTGCTACTTCTGCTCCTGCCAGCATTGTGCCAACGCTCCAGCTCCCTTCCTCATCGCCTCCCCTATTGATCTCCGACTCCCACTCTGAGGGCACTGTCCCTCTTACTCCTCAGTTGGCTATCCAGAGTGTTCCAATTGTGGAGCACAGTGATGACAGAGCCACCGAATCACTGAACCTAACATCCAGGAAAGTGAGTATACTCCTCCCCCTGGGTACATCTATAATGACCCCCACTCCTGTCTCTTTTATCCCATCTACGTCACCAACCCACGCTTTGGGCTGGATTGCACCAAGCCAAGAATAGTCTTGGCTACATTTATCACCTACGCGCTGGACTGTACGATGGTGACAGGGACCCTGGGAGAAGGGCAAGAGAAGCACACCATTGAGGTGCAGGTGGGGAGGAGGGCAAAGAACTATGGGCTAATGACAGAATCCCTCTGGAGGCAGCTAGCATGGAACTATGAAACGGAGTTTGTGATGAACCATGCCCTCCAAGAGATCGATGACCCCTGTCTAACCAGGGAGATCTCCCACTTTAGGGCAAAGTGGGAGTTGAAGAACACCCTGGATGGCCTGTTGCGCGACGCCCAGCATAAGGTCAGCAAGATCATGAAGGAGGTGGTACTGATGGAGCACAAGTACAAGGCCTGCAAGACCAGGCTTGAAATGGCAGATGCATGTCATGTCGTCCATAGTATGTTCAACCATGAATATTGCCTCCTGACCCACTTCCATTATTCCCCTGAACCACTCCCTGTCGACCCACATACCTCCCACTGGGCTAAGATGCCCATCCTCCATGATGAAGAGGGCAAGCTATTGCCCAAGTGTTACCACTGCAAGAAGCGCAGGCATAAAGTCCAAGAATGTCCTAAGAAGCGCAAGCAGCAGAGGAAGAAAGAGGAGAAAGGGGCCCTACGCATTCGGATCACCACCACCACCATCCAGAATGAAGAAGAAGGAAGTCCGGAACCCTGTGTAGAGGTTGGGCCCAGCAGCCAGAAGAAGATGATGCTTTTGGAGCATATTAACCTACTAGACAGGGAGGAGTGGACCCCAGAGACATGTGGGAAGTGCAGACAGGTTGGGACCAAGCATGGTGAGCTGGAGTGCCCCCTCTATGAACAATGCCCATTCTATCGCCATATGGGTAGTTGGGGGTTCATCAAATGCCATAGGTGCACCAAGATGGGTGATGATGACGAAGAAAAGGAGAACTGGGACAACAACGAGGTTGACTATGACCTCTACTGGAATGACGATCCCATGGGTTTGTAAGGCAAAGTCTGAAGTAACTTTGTGCCTAAAAGGGGGGTTATGTTACGATACAACTCTATTTTCTTCTCACAGTCACATTTCAGTTCTCACAAGAGTCATGGTGACTTTTTACCTTATTTCTCATACAAGTCATGATGACTCATGCCTGTTGCTAAGGGGCTATTGTTTCATTTATATCTTTGTTTCACATCTTACATGTGATTACTATGGGCTGCGCACTTCCTATTTTGTTTTCATGTTTCAGACTTGTTGACAGGATCCTAGGATGCTATTGTGACTCAATCCTAGGATCCCTTGTATTTACTATAAAGTCAGGCTTGCTAGGTAGCTTGTAGCCTTAGACTTGACTTTTTGTACTCTACAGTACTCAAGCAATCGAAGACTGTTGAATACTCCATCTCTCATGGAACGAACCCTCTCCTCTCACTGAAGAATCCTAAGTTCCACTATTGGCTTAGCGTGACTCTTCAACTTGTACATCTTCACTAAAGTTCCTCCTCAGAACTTCCCTTAACAACCAGAACCTGACCCTTAGTGCAGCGTCTCAGTAGATTGACTTAACCCATGTCAGGTGAACATCCCTACCATGACGTAACATAGTCCCAGTTGCTGGGTCAATGTATGAGTAGGTGCCATTGTGATCTGAAGTGTACTTCTTCTCAAGCATCCGGTGGAATTATGCTAGTTCAAAGTTAACCTTTATGAGCCCTAGACCATTCTAGGATATGGGTTAGCACTATCTAGGATAGTAGCAATTGATCCATGCTTACCTCATCTACATCTGTATCATCACCATAGCCACCCCCTAGCCCATCACCATCCTTATCATCTGAGGCCAAGAATAGCCCACATCCACTCCTCTTCTGCTGTGTAAGTAATAAGAGATCACAGAGATAGCATAGATATACATACCTTAGAATATACTTTCTCAACCTCAGGCATCTCGACAAATACAACAATAGGATGAGTGGGACTTTATTTGATGATCTTGGTAGCTAGGCCCTTATACTCATTGAAATTTATAATGTATATTGCATTGGATTTACTGGCATAGAATATAGTGAGTGAGAAATACACAGCAGCCAAAGTATTACTCACCTCGACAGGGGACTTGCACTTTACATGGAAAGATAGTGTGGTCTGATACCTTGTAATGTGAGAGATGGTGTTTATCTAGGATCATCTGGAGAAACAAGAAGTAATTTGGGTTAGTAGGAGCAAAGGCGAAGCTAAACTCCTTTGCCCTTGTCTCCTTTGTAGTTGTCGTCTTTGTCTTCTTCCCTTTTGCCACTGAATTTCGTGATGTAGTATAGAATGTCACATGTGCAACAACATCAAGCATGAGTGGACTGTCAAGTGTGTCAAATGAATCAGAATGGGGAGAGTCAGGCAAGGGTGCAGAGGCCATGATGGTCAAGTTGATAAGCATACAAAAGACCCACTAGGCTACACACAAAAAATAAACAAAACCAAACACAAGAATTTTTTGGCACATTTCCACATAATTATGAAAACAGCTGTAATAAATTAGTATCAAAGTGTATTACTTAATCATAAGTTACATGAAAGTAATTAATGAGTATTGTAAGTACAGAGTAGAGTGTGGCACACATGATGCAAGCAGATGTGCAGGGATGGGTGTAGCACACAGCAATGGAGGCACAAGGATGGCAAGCAAGAGGAAGGCTGGGGAGAGGGGACAAGAAGGAGAGGCTAGGGAGAGAGGGAGGGGCAGGTGGGCAGGAGAGGTGGAGGGCAGGAAAGGGCAGGGAGGGGATGAGGAGTGGGGGTGAGGTGGGGCAAGAGGCAGAGGGAGGGAGGGAGAGGCTGAGAAGAGGGCAGAGAGGGTGAGAAGAGGGTGGAGAGATGGGAAGAGAGGGAGGGAGGGGGCAGGAGAGGGTAAGAGGGGCAAGAGGGTGGGAGAGGGAGGCAAGAGGTGGCAAGGGGGAGGGGGGAGAGGCTGGGGAGAGGGGGAGGGGGAGAGGCCAGGGAGAGGGAGAGGTGGACAGGGCTAATGAACAGCATTGGGTACTCATAGGAGTTGGTAGAGACCTGGGAGTGTAAGAGTGCAGTGAAGCAGAGGTGATCAGAGAGTAGAGCAGAGGTTTATCTAGCACACCGGTTAGAGTAATAGAACTGATATTACAATGGGGAACTTTACCTAGCACACCAGTTAGAGTGATAGAACTGGGGGCTAGGAGCGTACATGGTCCTCTACTTATACTACTACAAGAGGTGACACTGTCACAGTAAGTAACTAAGTACAAGGTGTCACTAGTACTGTCACCGATGTGACCTAGACTGTCTCAATAGAATTGAACGATGGTTAAAGAAGTTGAGATTGGAGGTAGTACAGACAAGAGACTCTCAATACAGTATACCCTACATGGAGAGCTCTTTATATACATCTGAAACGCTACGTGGCACCACTTCTGAAGATAACGAAGACCCAATAATGTTACCTTCTTGTCTAATAATAACTTGTTACGTCATGGTAGGGACGTTCACCCGACGTGGGTTAAGTTAATCTACTGAGACGCTGCACTAAGGGGTCTGGTTCTGGTTGTCAAGGGAAGTTCCGAAGAGGAACTTCAGTGAAGATGTACAAGTTGAAGAGTCAGCCTAAGCCAATAGTGGAACTTAGGATTCTTCAGTGAGAGGAGAGTTTGGTCGGTGAGATATGGAGTATTCAACAGTCTTCAATTACTTGAGTACCGTAGAGTACAAAAAGTCAAGTCTAAGGCTACAAGCTACCTAGCAAGCCTGACTTTATAATAAATAGGGATCCTAGGATTGAGTCACAATAGCATCCTAGGATTGAGTCAGAAACGATAAGTAACTGCAGAGCGCAGTCCGCAGTAATCACAAGCCAAGTCCTGAAACAAAAGATATAAGCCCCTTAGCAATGGGCTAGAGTCACTATGACTTGTATGAGAACGTAAGTAACAGCAGGCAAAATGAGTCGTATCGTAACATAACTCTTCTTCTTCTGCTTCCTTCCTTATCAGCTGAGCTGGCAACACAATGAGCTGTCAGCGGTAACATCACCCTCCACTTAGCCAGATCACTGGCCTGGGCGTCCAACGTCCACGTTCCCACATTAAGTACTGGTACGGACTTGTCATGGTGGGGAAATGGGAGTGTAATTGATGAGGTTGGCGACATGCATGATGTGATGGGAGGCCCATGCATTCTCCAACCAAATACAGGAGAATAACAATTGTTGCTCATAAATGTCAAGTTCGACACACATCTGTCAGATGTGTGCATTGAGGCTGACAATGTGGGTGTCGAGATGTCGGTAACGGCCAACTTCAGTGCAGAGACCCCAGTCTCCAGTCTGTCAGATTGCTGTGCAGACGAAATGGACCGCGTCTGCGGTGCTACCCAGTGCCTTGATAAACCATGCGTTGAGTGGTTGCATGGTTTCAGAGGGGTCACCATATGCTTGCGTAAAGAGTTCATAGGCATAGATATGGTTGAGCCTCCCCCCCATTGTCCCTTGTACAGAACTGCTATCGACCCCTCTGAGACATATGAAAGGCAGCTTGATGAATTTGCCTTTGTTATTCTTGTTGGGAATGACAAACCCCTCACACTGTCCGATGTTAGTAGTAAAGCCTTCTGGTACAGGGACGTCGCAAAGTTGTTGCTCCAACTCCATGTGTTTAGATTGTTCACACAAGGCAATGCGGATTTGGTCATCGTAATGGCGCTGGTAGCATTTAGCCGTAACAGCCAATCCTCTAGTGACCTGCATGGCGAGAGTGGCATCAATAGGTCCATGCATGGAGTCGAGTGCTGATAGGGTGTTTGAGGGCAAGAGGTAACTGTCGTCGCTGAAGGTAATGTCTTCCAGTCAAGCATGTTCTGTAGCACCAAGGAACCAGTCGGGCAAGACAACAGGAGACGAGACTCTAGTAGGAGGGGGAGCAAACGGTGTGTGGTCAGTGGGGAAGGGGGTCCTGAGTCATGTTGGTGGAGCTGCAGGGGGAACATTCTCTTTGTTGGAGTTGTTGTCGCTGAGTGGCATCGTAAGGAACGGAGGTCGCTCGGGAGAGGAGGTGGGAGAGATTTTGATGAGGTCTCAGACAACTTCAGTGGGAATTGCGTCAAGGGTGGTGGGGTCCATATCGATGCTGTTTTGGTTGGTTGAACACAAGCCTTTTTATACCTTGGAGGATCATTAAGAGGATACTTGCAATGATAAGTGGACACAAGTCGGGGGGCGAATACTTGTGTAGCGGGCTCCCAGCTGTCGTCAGCATGGGAATATCCTTTCCAATAAATCAAGTATTGTAGTTTATTGTGTTGACCATAGAATTGGTGCCCGATAACTTCTTCAACTTCAAGTTCTTCTAGACCCTGTACTATATCAGGAGGGGGCCGCACGTCGTCTGCATGGGCCCAAAGGTGGTCGTAGTTTGATGAGGCGATAACAACGAAGCGTGGAACACGTTGTGAATGGTTCATGCCGTAGGAAGTTGAAGCTGATACGCCACCAGCAACACTTCTTTTGTGATAAGGAACGGTCCATATCTTCGGGGAGCTAACTTGTGACTGTGATAGGGTAGACTAATATTAGTGGCGTCCAACCAGACCTTCGTTCCAACGGAAAATTGCTGTGGTGGAGGTGCTTTAGTGGCTGTGTTCAATGCCGCTATTGCTAGTACTCGAAAGTGTTGAATATCTTGTAGTTGTTCTTCAACCCGTGGCACATGAGACTTGAAAGCTCTTATCAGAGAGACCATCGGGATGTAACCAAACTGTTACGCCTTGCCGTGGCGTGTGTTCGACTTGAACAGATTTTCTAGGTGAGAGAGCAGTAAATGCGACGCGAGTCAAACGTAGAGATAACTTCCTCAATACGACGACGGGGCTAGCAACGGATCTTCTGTGTCACGTTGGCCCAAGTAAGCTTCAACCTGCCGGTGTATATGCCGGACAAGGCGACGACTGCACACGACGCTGAGAGAGATGAGAAGGGAGTAGAAGATTCGGTGTGCGAGATGAATGGCAATTGAAGAAGACCAAGATGGCGTTTCTTGGTCTTCACCGACTACTACTTATACATGTACTCGAGGGCTTTAAAGCGCCTCTTCAATGAAACTGTCCTATGGCGTATGTAGCTCGAACCCTACTACGCCGATCCTAGGACTCACTCAGCAATCACATGCGATCGCTGAGTGCTGACTGAGATACAAGTCCGTGACTAATTACTACTTACTACCGTAGCCACAACTGGTAAGTAAGAGTCCGAGACTCCGAATCACGACATCACTATTATGCTAACAAGTCCGAAGGGTCGACCGTAACACAAACAGTAGCTCGGCTGGAGCAAAACCTATGGTGTCATTAAAGTGTCCATTGTGGATGTTAGTGGCTAGGGGCAACCAATAAGCCCAGTCATCTTGCGTTAGGTTCACCACTGTACATAGGTATTGCTTGATCCATTGGTTTTTATGCTCGGACAGCCCATCCATGCGTGGATGAAATGCCATAGATACGTTCTGTGCAAAATACTAAGCCGCTGACATAACACTTTAATGAAAATTGAAGTAAATCTTGGATCCCTATCCGATATGATTTTTCGGGGAAAGCTGAACCACTTGAGGACATGATCATAATAAAGTTGCGCGACTCCTTCACCAGTGATCTATGTGTTGCATGGAATAAAGATGGCTGCCCTTGAACATCTGTGATTGACAATCGTAAGGATGGCATTGAATCGTCCGCACTTGGGTAATTGAGTGATAAGATCGAGCGCTATGGTTTCAAATGGTAAAGTGCCTTCTGCAGAGGGAATTCGATACAAAGGCACTCGTTTTCTGTGAGTTAGTACCTTTGTCTGCTGACAGACTGGGCAACCTTGTATGTAGTCCTCGATATAGGTAGATGCACCTGGCCACCAGTAGTGCTTGATTATTTGTCTTTTAGTTTCATCGCGTCCCGGATGGCCCACTGTCGCTTCTTCGTGATATTCCTTCAGGATGGCCTGTGTTACACTTCGGTAAGCGCAGGCCTTGCTTTAGGTGATGATACGATGCAAGTACTCAGCTTTACGACTTCTGGAGTCAGACGTGGGATCTAATGTCCTAACATGCCAACGTCTTGCAACTGGGAAGGCTTCTTGGTAAGCCTTATGCAGTGCATCCCTCTCTTGGCCTTGGTGCTTCAGGTGTTAGGAAGAGTCTGGAAACCGATGATTCAAGAAGACCAAGATGGCGATCCTTGGTCTTCTGTGACTACTACTTATACACGATGATAGAGGGCTTTAAAGCGCCTCTCGAATGATGTTAACCTATAGCGTATCTAGCTTGAACCCTAGTATTGCTATCCTAGTTAATCAGTAAGCGTAAAGTACCATGTGATACTACTGCTGACTGATAACATGTGAAATGTACTGTCCCTGACTAATGTAAAGAATCACAAGCTTACTATTGTAGTCAGAACCTAATAGTAAGCATCCAAGTCCGTTCCGTGACATCACCCCCTTCTCAGGAGCAACGCCCCCGGAGCCTGGGCAGTCCCATCCAACCTGCCTGTACGTCTTCAATACATTGCATCGCTTGTGCCTGCTCCAACCTACTGATGCACAGCACCTTGTCCGTTGCCAATCGCCCCCATGTCTCCTGTAGCTCCCTTACCCTGGCCTCTAACCATCTCAGCTCCGCCCCTAGTGCCCTATACCGCCTGATCTCCGCAGCAAGACTTACGTCCTTGCACTTGGCGACGGCTCGGTTGATGGCCCCCACGGTGTTGTACCCGGCATCGAAGAGGAACAAGTCCCCCTGCGTGTACTTGATATGGGTTTTGGGGTGCACCACATACTGCGGCACGGCATACAGGGGCTTCGGGAAGACCCTGTCGGACTCGTCGATCAGGCCGAGCACGATGGGGTCGTTGCTCATAATGGCCTGGACGTATTTTGCCTGGCGCGTCACGCTGTCGGGGGTGGTGATGGGGAAGGAAATGAAATCGGGTCCTTGATTGACCCTGAACCCATGAGGCATACGGGCGTTGGTGACGCTGGAGACGGGTGGTCGGTGAGCTGGGGACGGATATGACCCCAGTAGAGGGGGGTCCCGTCAGTGGCGAGGGCATGGCAGGTTGTATGAGGTGGAGCATCAGCTTCTCTGCCATAGTGAATGTGCGGGTGCTCAGCTGGGTACCACTTGTCCTCACTGTCCATAACTTCTCCCTCTTCTCTCGCATCTCCTTCATCTGGCGTTGGGGTGTTTGTAGCTGTTCTTCCCTCCAGTCATCGGTCACCTCCTTCCATGACTTCTTCGGCTCCGCCAGTGTTTTGTACTGCTCCCTAGCGAGTGCGGATGTTTGCACCACGGTCGAGAGCTTGTCGAAAGCTATCAACTTCTGCGGTGGTGAAGGGGCGGTCGGAGATGGGCTCTCTGGTCTCGGCGTGGAGGATGTGCCAGAGGGCGGGTTGGCCATCGACGTCTGGGGATAGACGGGCACTGTTCGTTCCATGTCCTTGAGTGGGGAACTGCGCGATGGTGCTGTTGAACTCAGCTTGGGTGATGGGTCCCTCAGACCCAGCTCTGTCTCTCTCAGCCATGACGACCTCCATGTCGTTGGCAGGGGTTGTTGATGCCCACTCTTCTTCCAACTCGGCAGCAAAAATCCTCTCGGGGGTTCCAAGGTAATACGAAGATGTCGAGAGGGCAGCATTCGGGGTGAAAGGCATATATGAGTGGGAGGTAGTAGTGGTGATGGTACGAGGGGAGAATGAGATGTTGTCACAGGTTCTTACACTCCTTATAAGTGTTTGCAACGCGGTCTTTGAATGTTGGTACTCCGCAAGGGCTTCGTCAGCAAATAGATCTTTCCGGTTGACCCACTGATTCTCCGAGTCAGGGTAGCCCTTCCATTTGACCAAATATTGCTTCTTTCGTCCTCTGCCGAAATGCCACTCATCTAGAACCTTCTCAATTTCGTATTCTTCTTCCCCATCTACCAAATCGGGTGGTGGCCGTTGGTAGTTTTTCCCATGAAGTGGGGTCTCGTGATACTTGGTGAGGAGATCCACATGGAACACTGTGTGAATTTTCCATTGTGGGGGGAGGTTGAGCTGGTAATTGACAGGGGACATCACCTGTTCTATCGTAAAAGGTCCATGCCTCCGTGGAGCGAGTTTTGCTGTTGGTTGGTGAGTGCGTAAGTGGCGTCCCTCCAGCCACACAAGATCTCCGGGTCAGAACTTCGGACCATTCTTGGCTTTTACCCATGATTGCTGCGCTTTGATGATCAGTTCTTGGGCGCATTTCCAAGCTTCTCGGAATTGCTCTGCCCTGAGCATTACTTGTGGAATGGGTGATGGTTTATCCGTCCAGTCGGCTTGTGGGTTGTACCCCATGAGGAGGTTGAAGGGTGACTCCCGTGTGTATTCGTGTGGCCAAATGTTATGTGCGAATTCTGCAAGAGGTAGGTATCCGCACCAATTATCCTGTCGTTCGTTTGCCCAGAAACGCAGGTATTGTTCTACCCATTGGTTCGTTTGTTCCGACTGCCCATCAGTTTGTGGGTGGTATGCTGTGGAAATGTTCTGCTTAATGTCCAGTACTCTGCAGAGTTCTCTTGTAAATCTACTGGCAAAGCGGGGGTCACGGTCGCTTATGATCTTCGTGGGAAGTCCGAAACGGATGAAGACGTGTTTCAGATAGAGATTGGCGACTCCTTCCGTGCTAATCTCTTCGTTGCAAGGTATGAAGATCGCTGCCTTACTACAATCGTGATCCGTGATTGTCAGTATTGTGTTGTATCCCTGAGATAGGGGTAACTTAGTTATAAAATCAAGGGCTATAGTTTCGAATGGCATTGCTTCTGATTTAGGGTATATGGGATTGAGGGGTGCTTTGTTTTGTCCGTGTTGAACTTTGATGTGTTGACATTCAGCGCATCCTTTGACATATTTCAGAGCATCCTTGGCCAATCCCGGCCACCAGTAGTGTCGTGATCCGGCTCACCACGGACTTATTTTTCTTTTTACTATATCACTTTGACTCATACTTGCTTCCCCTCGGAGTACTAACCTGTTGACTCACTACCATGTACGCTTCCTTACTCCGAGTCCCCCTTCTAACCCTTCCCCTTCTGTACTTCCCCTTGTTCCCTTTTCTTCTCCTTCCTCATTCGCGTCTTCTATTGTTCTCCTTTAGTATCCCCTCATGGGATGGACATGGAGTAGCGACCTATATAAACCTAGCCACTTTGTACGCTCACTCTCCAGTCTTGTCTTCGTTTATTATACTAGCGAATACCAGACCTGTCCACTCCTCCACTGTGTGCTCCCTTCTCGTCGTCTCATCACCACTGTCGGTCTTCCCTTAGTTGGGAGCCACCTCGAAGCTTTGCGCTTGTGCTATAACAACGTGCACACACAGACCCTAAGTCGCTCAACTTAGTCCCTCGTACTTCGGCCATCTGACCGAAGCCCCTT